>CAJQTT010000013.1:0-2400000 GCA_906901655.1 Sminthurides aquaticus | reverse complement strand
CTTTCTCCACCACCACCACCACTGCATTACTATTTACTAGCTTCAAGCCAGCTTTCTCCCTGCACTACCTCTCATTTTCTTTCCATTCCCTCTACTAGCCCTTCCAATGACTCTGAATTTCTCCGTCGTGTTGCTTTCTCCATTAGCTTTCTCGGAAAGCTATTTCCTTTACTAAGTAAACAGGCGGTTGCCAAAGATGGGAGAGGAAAGCGTGCATGTGTTTTTTTGAAATTTAGGCTCCGGGTATTAAATTTCTACCTAAATGTGCTTCCTACCCATCTGTGCCCGCTCTGTGTACCTCTTGAGTATGGCCAGACCTCGCTAACTACGGTTGAACACTTATAGCGAGGTCATATTGCTTTGAAAGTAAATTCTATATCCGAGCACCTAGTTACCAGATAGCAAAGTTGCTGCGAAATTGTCGCAACTGACTAATAGTTTGGATGACTAGCCGTCACTACGACGTCCGGAATCGAACGCAGCCAAAAGGGAAATTTAAAAAAATTGAACCTGCGAACAAGGTTTTCTGTCGTCTAATTCAAAGCTGTGTATTTATGCATGTGATTTGGTCATATTTCGAACTCATGTTGTTATTTTATTTTCGTAATTTATGGTTTGCGGATTTTAGGGATATTCTATGGCTTTTTTCTTGCATGAACTATAGAATAAAACACTGCTGGATATTTATTCTCTTAGTACTTCTTCTGCCCCCGCTTTCTCCCATAACCCTCCTACTTTAATGACCCAAATAATGTTGGCAGAGAAAGCGGGATCTTTCCTCCCATGTTCTTGGTTTAATATTTATGAGGGGTTGGCGTTCGTTGCTCAGTTTTTGTTCTTGCTATAAATTGGTTAAATATCTTTGCTCATGCAAGAGAGCACTCGACTCGGGAAGGAACATATAAGATAACGGGACGGGAGAAAGCATACTCTACACCATCATTTACCTCTTCAACTTCCCACCCACCCCATTGACTTGATGTTAAGAAGACGGGGAAAACCTTCAACTACACCCGCCCGCCGCCTAAGCCATAACCAGGCTAGCGTGTCTCTCATCACAACCGACGACGGGTTCTATATATGAGGGTGATAAAAGCATAACTGTATTCTTAGCGGGAAAGAAGCCGTGGCTGACCGGCGGGTATTGATTTGCAATAAAGAGATATCACGAGACCCTCTCATATATATCCCTCCCCTTTTAATCTCTTTCACCAGCTAAGTCGGAGGCACGTTTTCCGAATACGGAATAAACCTCTGCGGGGTTGTGGAATGCGTGTGGGGATCCTCAAGACTGGGAAAGAGGGTAGTGTGAACGGACAGACTGACAAGCGGGCATTTATTTTATGGGAATCCGCATAAATAATTCAAATTCAAATCAGAATCAAACTCACCACCAAAATTATCCGGAGTATTCCAATTGGTGTTTTCAAATGACTTGAATCACAATACACGGAAACTGGGCCGCCGATACTTCTCACCTCGGAATTATCCATCTGCGGAAAGGATGTTTCAACAAGATTATACTTCATTCCAGAGCTTAAGTACAAGTTCCGGAAAACATGGAGGTTAATTTAAAAACAGTCTTCATCTTTCTTAAGAATCCACTTCTCCTCTGGGCTCTGCTCTGAAACAGCGCACTTTCACCTTCAGGCCTAAAGATAAGCTTTCACTCGAGTAAATTCATTTAAAGCTTTTAATAAAAGGGTAATAAAATCTACTACTCGTTAAATTCCTTTCTCGTGTTTCAGCTCTCCTACCCGCTATTATTACATGATGAGTTTTCTAGCTACGTCCTAGGCTGCTGTAAGGTACACTGCGTTGCAAAACGACGTAGGTTTGTTGTACTTTGGATTCTTTGATCTAGTCGGGATTATATTTAAAAACTTATTCAGGATTTCATAGTCTTGGGATTTATCTCTGTAATGTAATGATTGTACTCAGAGATTCTTTCTCAATTCTAAGGAACGGAAACCTAAAATAAGAGGCTGTAGTTTTGGTGAAAACAGATGAGAAAGTAGCCTTGGACGCACACGGGATGTAATCATACTCTTTCCTCCGCTCGCTTTCCATATGTATCTTTGGATCTCTAGAGCTCCCTCCGCTTCTATTCCTCCCAACCATTGCCGGGAGGAAATAGGGTAGGTGGAGTGGGGGATTCGCTGGAGTATATAAAAGTATATGGCTATAGGAAAGGAATGAGGCATCCCATCTAGTACAATGCCTATCCACGTAAAATCGGACAAACTCCTGGAGTCTTTTCTGTGTTTATAATCTGCGCCCTGGGATAGGAAGATTGGAAGGCTGAAGATGGAAAAGTGTACAGAAGGATACGGAAGGGAGGGGTAAAATTTGAAGCGGAAATAGAAAAGAGTAACAGCCGAAACGGTGGAGAAAGTGAGTAGTAAACGCAAATATCAAGTACGCGAAGCTGCTGTAAGGAAGCGATGCGGTGGGACGAAAAGCTACATGTTTTTGGTAGTCGGGCTCTGTAAAAATAAAGCTGGCAATCTGGAAGTTGGCAACTTGTTTAAGAGTTTCAGTATAATAGTTTTTCCTCATTCGGGTATCTGCTGTCTAGGAACTGACATGCTCGGAGGTTATATCTTGTTTAGTATGTTAATGGTTTATGGTAAGCTGTTGTGCTGTTGCACAGTAAAAATTAATACAGGGTAATTAGCTTTCTCCCCTTTCACCATACTTTCTCCTATGTTTCTGTTTTCTCTCCAGGATTCCTTGTTTCTAGACGCAGAAGGGAGTCAAGAAAGAGAGAAGCATGGATGGATAAATGTTGCTCATGTATTGTAAGAGAATATATGTATAGGGACTGTTTGTACTGCGGGTGTGGGTGGTGAAAGCGCGCTGTAAGTAAGTGAAAGCTATATAGGCGGCCAGCTTTCTAGTAATGGCTAGTTTGACCGTCGATTGTATTCATACAATAACACTCACTCTATTATGAGAGTATAAGGCGTGAGAATCCCAAGAATGGACGGAAGTGCGGGAGTCACAGGTCATAGTATCATAGGGCAGCCGTGATGCGGAGCCGTCAATCTCAAAGTCTTGCACATCATCAGTATGAACACTAATTGGTTCCAAGTCACGAATTTCGTCGAGAAGTGCATCAATTTCATCGGCAGCGTAGAGGTCAGAAACGGAGTTTATGTAGCGACCGGATGCGCTGGCTGAGCCTGACCTTAGCGATAATTTCTCACTCACACTTAACTGCTCCGACTTGCTCCAATCTCTAGGAATTCCACACTGCTTCGACGGCATCGTCCACAACTTTCACCATGATCTACACCAGCGTCTCTGTTACAATCCTTCCGCCGGCACCACAAGTTTTTGAAAATATCTTCAGACACAAGTAATTTCAATTCTCTCCCTCGCCCTCCCTCAGCGCTAGTAATGTACTGGATGTAACCAACTTTCTGCGGGCAAGTCCCCTCGTCGCTATTCTTCCTGGCTTGGAAAGCAGGGTTGGGAAAGGATTTTTTCCGGTTTTTTCCCTCGCAGAGGAGAGAATTTCCAGATTCGGTAAAATTTTCGGGAAGATTTCTGGGCAGTGTACAACGTCTGTCTCCGTTCGTGCTGTTTCCTTTTCTGGTCAAGAGGGTCTGGGTAGAGGCTTTTCCCACACGGATCATAAAAAGTACATAAAGATGAATGACTTTCACAGCCACTTGAACTACTCCTACTACAAGGCTTGGTAAGCTCAGAGCAGATTTGACCAGACTGGTGATAGCTGGAAGGAGGCGGTAGAATCTTGAAGAGAATATTTCACACCAACGTCCATGCTCCAAACGCATTTTTCACTGGGGAATAACTTTATTAAGCTCCTTGAGGATTTCCTTCATTTCGCCTCCGTCTCTTTGATGATCCTCTCTCTGAGTAAGAACAAGAGCCGGGACAAACATTTTAAACAGAGAAACACCAGGAGACGACAATAGCAGCACACATATACACACACAAACTGGAAGCTACCACCCGGGACTTTCTCCAAGAAACACGCCGGCCAATTTCTCCACCTTAGCTTACTCTTTGCCTTTCTCCGAAAGAGTACTCTTGTCCAGCAATGCGTTATTCCAGTTGCAGATTCGCGTATCCGTCACTTGGTAATTGTCCAGTGCGGAGCCACACTACAGTACAATTCCACAACCTTCTTCCACCTTCCTCTGCTAGAGGATATTTTTCCTGGAAATGTCTTAACCTGTCCCCAATTCACAACAATGGAACCCGGCTTGAAAAATCTATCCTTTTTCCTCGCCTCTGTCTCGTCTGGATCTGGATGTGCGCTTTGAAAAACCTAATTTTGACGGCTCTCCTGGCTAGCTGGATGAGAGAACAAGTTTTCCGGTCTTTGTACCCGACGGGATTTTTCCTCTCCGCACACTCTCTCTCTCTCTCTCTCTCTCTCTCTTTCTCCCTCCCTCCCTCTCCTCCAGTCCTTTTCCAGCAATCTCCTCCACTCTCGGTTTCCTATATCCCGATTCTTTGCACATAACCCGCATTGCAACATACCCCGCACCCGCTCTCAGTTGTAGCTGGATGTACAAAACCATATATAGTACTCGGTCCTACACTCCCTGCTTCATCCTTCCAGGAAATTTCCAGGAGCCGGCTAGCATAATTCCCCTTCATGCACATCCTAGAATAAAGTTCTCCAGGAGTTTGTGATAGTGCATGGACTCTGGTTCAGAGTAACTGCACCGCCGTCATCCTCCGTACTCCTCTACCCTACCCAGCCAGCTCCAGAACTCCCTCCTCTTTGTTTCCTACAGGCCGTACAGAAATAATGCTTTACTCAGATGTAACTACGGGTAAAGGAGGGAACATGTACGCTCCATTGAATACTGAATTGGAATCGGAGGGTGGATGCGAATTTCATCCCACAATCTTCCGCCCCGGTCTCAACTTCATGCATTATCATTCTCTTTACCCTCTCATCCACCAAAGTAAAATTCGGCCCGAATAAGTCCCCCTATTCGCCCTATCCTCCGCCCCGTTGTTATCCTCTCTAAAACACCCGATGCATTTTCCCTCAAGTCCTCAGACGCACTCTTCTTTTCTGCCCGCTTCCAGCACCACAAGAGCTTCAAAGCACCCAGCATAACTTTCCCCTGTATAAACAGACAGATCCTCGCTCTCTCTCTCCTCACCCTACTACCTACACCCCAAATGGCACAGTCTCGGTTTTTTCTACATTTCGATCGATAATAATGAAAGGATCCCTATACTCTCTGCTCAAACCAGTACTAGGGCTACTACACACTTCAGAAACCTAGAATGACTCATCCAGCACTCACTACCCGCCTCTATGCTCCCATGTTACCCGGCGTCTCTCTCTCTCTACTTGTCTCTCCGCTGTAACCCCATAACTATATAGGACAGCTGCTGGATGGAATCCTGTGCATAACTCTCGGGGAGAAGACTCTCCCGCTTTCTTCCTTAAGTCTAAGCCTTTCTAGTCTTTCACTCTAAGGAAAAGCCGGGAGGGTTGTTATTATGGATAGTAGAATCCTATCAAGAAGGATTCTTTCTCCTTCCCGTCTACACGCAGCTAATCCTCCTCTTCCCGGCTGATTCATCCCCCAAATCTCTTCTCGATTTCCTTCAATTCCATGAATCTTTTCAGCACATCCTACTAAATATTCTTCACATCCATGAACGACCATTCTCTCATCCTTTTTATCCCCCCTTTTAACCTTTCATATAAAGCCTTTCAAAGCAAAAATGACCTTCCAAAATCCTCAAAAGCTTATTTTTACATTCCCTTCACGCTTCCGGGTCATGCTCACTCACCCGTCTAGAATTATTCACCTTACAATCCTTAAATCAAATCTCCACGTGCGCTGGAGTCATTAGTATTCACACATTTTCTATTTTTTATCCCCTCCATTCTTCAACAGAGTAGTGAGAGGATAAAAGGTAGAGGAAGCCTGGTATTGTATTTCTTGCAGAATATATAAAAAGGTATTACGTTTGTCGTATTATCTACTGCCGCTATCTTTGGAGAAAACTTTCTCCAAATTCCAGTACTTGCCCTTCATCCCCTCTGCAACTTCACCCAAAGGCTCCCTTGCACGTGGTTCTTACAACATAATAATTATTTTTGCATCTCATTACGCATCCAAAACATTCCCCAAGTTCCTCCAATCGCATCATCATCAAGCACCACAACAAAAACTAATTTCTTGCATTAATCTTTCATCATCTACTTTCCCTGCTTTCACCTTCCTCCCAGCCTTATAGCGTCCTACCTTTGCTCTTACAGTTCATTCACTTTGGCTACCCTAATTTCATTTTCTATGGACAACCACCCTCAGCTAAATTCAATCATAATGCTTCACATGCATCCCAGTTTCTCACGCTTAGTTTGTCATTGACTTGGTCTCCATTGGTCGGTTGTCGGTTCACCCCACGTTCATCACAAGATATGTGCTCCTCTTCTGAACGATTACTGTATCTTCCGTTGTCCGTGCTCATCATAGGAATCATGCGGATATCCATTAACTCTATTTTCAAGGATCCGTCCAATAATAAATCCTACCACGTGTGCTTAAAACTCCGAGTCTAAATGTCCGTGTTTCCTTCACTTCTCAAATGTAATATGCTTACGCAGAGTGGTAGTAAATCATAATCATATTGTTTCATGGGATTCTTCGTTGGATTTATCTTGTAATTGCGTGCCTTGTCAGAGGAGATATCAATGGTTGTTGGGTGGACTTCGCGTGGTGGGCTGTTCCGGTACCAAAGAACCTCCCGACATCCGGTCTCCTTTATTCATAATTATATTTCGGTGGTGGCGGTAGTTACAGTGTTCTTCCACAACCGTGTGTGATGTGATCACAGATTCAACTAGCTTTACGTGGTTCCTTCCGTTTAGTTTCTTATAGTCCTGATGAGTCGAATTTTTTTCTTGACCTTGGGTTTTCCTTGTATGACTACCAAGACTTTTCAACTTTGTCGTCCGAGAATCATGTAGTGAATGCGAAGTATTCGGGAGCGTACACGTACGTTGCTTACCGTTGGCCTTAGCTTCCTCTTTCGAGACTCCCCGTCCCAATCGCCTTACTTCACTCTAATCGATATAAGCTTCACACTACTATTACAATTGGTTGGTATTACAATTATCTTTTTGATTTTCACTGCATCTTTTGTTACAATTTTGCTTTTAACGCGAATATGTATCTTATTGCAATGAAATGGGAGATTTTCAAATTTGGGGTTCCCGCTTCCTTTAAATTACCACCTGCACCTTAAACCACGAGGTTTTACAGTTAAACATAATTATAGTTACCGTGATTTAAATTATTATACCAACCTTGACTTTACACATGTTCCTTGGTTTATAATACGTATTTTAACACAAAATTTAGCCTGTTTAACTTTAAATTACACAGTTTTAATTTAATTTTTAACAGAGTGAATTTTACTAGTGTGCTCTCGCGGTCGCAGCTTTTAGTCCCCCGCAGAGTGGTAGTACATCCTATGGGAATCCATATTGCGGAGTTGAATGGTGTTCTCATGTATTTAATCTCAAAGTTCCCAGGAGATTCAGAGTCTCCGATTAGGAGATATATAATTAATCCAGCTCATCAAGTATGAAACAGAAATCAACTTGGCAATGTATATTGATATTTAAGCGCATTGGTTCATGCAGTGTGCAAATCCGTTTAATCGTGAATGCGTAGGCATTTTTAAGTATGCAGAAATCTGATATGGAAACCTGATCTTTCTATCGTCAACTAGACTGGAGGCATTCACTTCAGCTCATGATCAAGTTCTCTTGAGCGGGCATAACTTTCAGAACTTGGCTTCGAGACTTATAGGATTGGACTGTTGTGACAAAGAAGGCAAAATGAATACAAAAATCATAGCGATATTTGACCTATTTCAACTGCAACTAATAACTTTCGGTGTAAAAGTCTTGGTAGAATTGTTTTAAGCCCAATCAAGTCCACCATAGTCGTTTATGCTCGCACATACTCGCATATGGCTGCACCCAAATCAACTTATGGATTAAGCTTAGCTGCAAATACACTGTGTGAATTATTTTGCCATCCGTCTTCCTCCAGGACGACGGCGAAATTTCCAAACTCCCGTTCCGCTTGCTGACTGTGACGCAATTTTACGGAGTATTGCAGTTGCGCAGTGCAAGAGTAAAGTATTGAAGCTACACTTTGCTTATTTCATGACGCACTTATTTTAGTAATTCTCATTCCTCATACTGCATTTGTGAGAAGCACCTCTTAACACACACATTAACTGGCGCTCTTCGTATGGTCGCTTTCCTTCCCATCATCTACTAAAGTACGACAATTGTACCAGGTACGTCTAACATCTTAAAAGATAGCAACGTATAATACATATACATACATTTATGTATATACCAAGTGTTTGCGTCTATTGATATGTATATATGTAAAGATATATATATGATTTCGAAGGACTGCGCACATCCTTATAACGCATTTAAAAACGATTTGGTCGCGCACAAAAACGTTTAAGTACCTTCGGTACATCGAAGCAAACTTACTTACTATGCCATATATCATGGTCTGACGCATTTGTGGGCGGTGCGAGTATGACTCGAGTGAAGTGTAATTTGTGGTTAGTCGTACCTGGTACGTCGGGCTAGAGCAATCGGAGACTCTTGTGTGAAGCTAAAACGGCTGGGAGTTTTTTGTAGAGGAGATTGTTGTGGTATTGCTTAGCAAATGTTTTTGATCTCTTCAGTAGTAAAATATGAGTAACAGAAACACTCGTTAGTCCCCTACCTAGTAGTGAGTCGGATTTTGCCGTCCTGGTTGTGTTTTTTTTCTGTTTTCACGCCAGACTATCTCAGGCAAAATTGGGTCAGAAAAAAATGGACCTCTTTCAACTTTAAAATATGGTATAAGAGAAACTTGCCATATCGGAAGTAAAACCGTACATGCCGCAGTGTAACTATATTCAGCAGTGCATTATGCGACATCCTATTTTATGTGTTTGTTTGTAATAGACTGCCCCATTAAACTCGATGGCAAGAATGGGATATATTTGACCCCCTCCCCCGATATTTTGTTTCTCTCTATGGTTCTTTTTTCTACACTCCGCGAAAGTTGAATCTACGTACAGTTGTCGGCAACGCACTATTAATGTATGTATAGTCGTATTCAACGAGTTGCTTGGAATAGGCCGTAGTCCACTAAAAATCCAGTGTGTTTGACTGTATCAATCCTCATATTAACCGGGACAGGAATTGACAGAGATTTGTTCACCTCCAGTTGCCAGTACAGTTAACTTAAAATAAAGTTACATTTTAAGATTTTAAAGTTGGCATTATAATGATGGCTTAATTGAGATTACGTGTCTATTGGAAATAGTGTTAGACTAGTATAGTAGTTACTGATGTGAACATAGACGTCCTGAAAGATACAGGGGTAATAAAGTAATAAACTGCCGAGGGTGCTTTTCGTCCCTTAACAATATTCGATCGAAAGGGGTACTATTGACAGGATTGACCTGCTTATGAGAAAAAGTTAAAGGACTCGTCTATAGTGGGAAACCTGCTATTCATGCATCGTGCCTTGCTACCAACGAGGCCTCGCATCGTCGCATCCCGTTATCGGTATGTTTTTTTCTTGCATTTTGAATTAGAATTTAATAAACACAATTTGCGATTAGGCTCCTAACCTTGTGTGTATTAAATATTCGCTTTCTGGTAGAGGATTGTGAAGAGCTGATCTTTGTAGAAATTGAATAAATAATCCGTTTTCTGCTTGAAGGAGCTGGGATTACGAAGGGGGTTGTCAATTTGATTGCATCTCTGGTTTTTGGAATTATATAAATGCAGTTTATCAGTCTGTCAATTGACAAGGATTCTTCATTATGTGGAGACTTGAAAGATACCTTGTGGACGGGGACGAACGGGAATATCCTGGCTTAGAAGAGCTAGATGGAAATAGGGTAAAAATTCTTTGCTCATTGCATTGAGGTAATTTTCGTTATGGTCACTTTTGACGCCCTAAAATTAAATGTGAACATTTCGAATACAGTTTACCATCGGAAGAGCCAAACCGACTGATGATTTTCCTAATTTCATTGAATTACGCTCACCGAACATATCGAGAAAGCATGCGGAGTTGGAATTTAGAAATGGTGCTTGGTTCATAACTGATCTGGTAATTAGAAAGAAAGGCAATTTATCCTTTGCAACATACGATTTTATTTCATTTAATGCGCCTATATTTTAATAAAAATATGTTGTATCTTTTCTTTAGGGAAGCGTAAACGGCGTATTCGTGAATGATGAGCTTATAAACTGCTCAACTCCTGAAACAAAATGGCATAAATTGAAGAACGATGACAGGATTGGCTTTGGTTTAAGCTTAGAAGACTACTCGACCGATGCAATTGCTGCAGAGCCGGAGAAATATTATACATTTTTGATCAAAAGGGTAACTGCAGTGGTGTAAATAATTTTAGCTCACAATTATCAACTAGTTACTTCAATGAGAAAAACATGTATTTAGGATCCAGAGCTCGTGACGCTGTCATCGGATGAAGATGAAATAGAAAAGCCAAATCAGCCTGACCAATCTACACGAGCTGAAGTTACTATTCTAAAAGTTGATACTGAGGTAAATGCGCCTGTTCAATGCGAAATAATAACTTCTGAGCTCGGGAATGACTTGGATGAAAGTGAGGAGGCTATGAACGTTGATCCTGCTCCTTGTAAAGAACCTTCACCGCTACCAGCAAAACTTCCCGAAAGGCCAGTGCTCAGCGAAAGTAGTATTAAAACAAATCAAAAACCTATAACCACCCCGTCACCCACTAAAAAGGTTCCTCGAGCAGGTCCTGCGAGCTGGAAGAGGAAGCAGGAAGAAACGTCTTCTTGCTCACCAACACTTAAACGACACAAGAGTAACGAACCTCCTGAGAGTTTGAGTTCATCCACAAACAATACTAAGAGCAAAGAACTACAGAAACCTCAATTTTTCGGCGAGAATACTGTCACCACAGAACCAAAAAGTCCAGAAAAAGATAGTCGTACAGACGAAAAACGAAAGAGTGGAAACGCATTGGCAAATGATAGAGTGCATAAGGAAATCAAGAGAGTTTCGACTGAGATAATCACTACAGAATCAGGCAAAAGAAAGTTGGCACCAGAATCAAAACCGGACAAGGCATTGGGAAAGAAATATGAAGGAAAGGCAGTTAAAACACCCAGGAGTAACGTACCTGCAAAGAGTAGTAACATCGAATCCAAAAAGGCTGGCACGGTTGCTATCAATATAAATAAGAATGAAATTTCTGCCAAGAAAGTGTTCGGTAGTGACACTCCCTCTAGTAATCACACGGCAACTAGTGATCGAGATGCTACAATTTCATCGGCATCAGCATCTCCTCGTGGATCACATTCCTTGTCAAAAAAACCAAAGGAGACGCCAAGGGAACCCGAAGAGGGAATGATACTGGATGATGGGACAAACGCAACTGACGTGAGTAATTCAGAAATCAAGCTCAGGCGTGTAGTAGAAATTGTAGATCAAAAGGCTGTTTGGGACGCTTCAGTGAAAAAAATGCTTAAAGATGCGGTAAGATTTGCACCGCTAAACCGATTTTAGCGGTGGCTTCTCAACTTCGAAAAAATTATCGCCTTTAAAGAAAACAATTTTTTGGTCTTTAGGATATATGGCGTATTGAAAACCAAATTGGATCCGGAAAAGTAAGGATCAGTCGCGTTCCTCCCGCGCCTTCAAACGGAAAGCTAAGCTGCGACGGAGATAGGTCATTATTGCCTAAAGGTATATGCAGCATTAGAATTTATTCAAGATCCCGAAATCAAATGGGCATTTACTGTACCTTGTTAGTATATGTGTGATAGAATGTGGTGTGTATTTAAATTTCGGTTATGTAGGACCTGTTTCGATTAAACGGAAACCGGGTGAAGAGGTGGCCCTTGTCGTGGGTGAGAAAACAACAAAACCAATTACGGATGGAGATACAGGTAGGATTGCAGAAAACAGAATTCTGTTCGTATTATTATTACCGTGAATATCATCAGTACAGTTTTTATATGTGAATTTCTTAGAACCAAAATTTTCGAAGGCAATAATGCTGAAGATGCCTTTAAATAAAATTGCTTCAAGTCGTCAAACTGGAACGAACCTAGCTGCAATAGGGGAAGCAAGAAAGCCAGTACCGTTGACAGAGCGTGTTAAGCCATCTATGCAATCAGCTATGCATAAAAGTCACAGCCGAGGTAGAGCGAACTTCTTTAATTGAGTTTTTCCGTTACCAAAGGGGTAGTTTTATATTTTGTAATCGTAATGTAGTTGAAACTGTTAATGGAGCTTCGAAACGACCTACAATGAAGCACCCTGGTGTCGATCCTGGCCTTGCCCCTGACAATCCGGATATTGGTCTATCTCAAATTTACAGCGAAATTCTGGAATGGAAAACATGCTGGCTCCAGGTGGGTATTGGATATTTACGAATTAATGTCGTAACACCTACTATACTATGTATACTAGTAAGCCTGTCCGCTACACAAAACTGGTGGTAATAAACCGTAGCGGTAAACAATGCTTTAAATATTTAATTTATCCTGAATTTTTGCCGTTTAGTGAAAAGATAGCATAAAATAATCTTGCAGAAGTAATTATGCCGATGGAAACTTGTTGTCCGTTGCAGTGTTTTGTGTTTTGGCATGCTGCGAAGCTTTCAAACACATCCGCATTGATTTATATTAACTTTGGTGATTATCAGTATAACCTGTGAACTATATTTTGTCGTTCCAGGAAC
The DNA here is from genome assembly GCA_906901655.1 of Sminthurides aquaticus. Classification (NCBI taxonomy): domain Eukaryota; kingdom Metazoa; phylum Arthropoda; class Collembola; order Symphypleona; family Sminthurididae; genus Sminthurides; species Sminthurides aquaticus. The sequence goes on along the minus strand of CAJQTT010000013.1, from coordinate 2,387,211 downwards.
ACTTTGCCCATAACCTTGAACAGCCCCCTCCACAAATAACTAAAGACTTGTCAATGTCGACGGACAACCTCATGGCTGAAAGTAATCAGGGGAACTATAGGATCTATGTTCAAGTATTCTACCCTCTTATGAGAGTGGAATTCTGGAATATGCTCTGTATGGGATTCAAAAAACGACCCTCTTTACGCCGGTCATCTAGTAATACTTCGAAGGAAAAGAGTTTTCCAAGGTAAATATAGTTTTTCAGAATATTGACATGAATTTTGAAGTTCTTGGCCGATGCAAAGGGTTGACAGCTGAATGAATTGTTTGTGCAACCTGTTTAATTCTACCGTTCACTCATTGGAATCTTTTCAGGTGCGCCAATGAGTACAGAATAGGTATAGAAAGTGTGAATATAGAACCGGTTTGCCCTTTGTTGGATAGCAACGAACGGCGACTTGAAGTTGCCAAAGAAGACAAACGAAAAATTAGTGGGGCTTATACTTCCAATCGTATCTGGGCCCGCTTGCTTTGCCAAGGTATTTCTGCACGATTTTTTGCTTCAATTTTTAGAAAACAATTAATTTAGGATCAAAATAACAATGCTTAGACAAAATTTATGTTTAGCTTTTTACACGGGGGAGATTGGCAAGGAAAAGGGGGATTTCGGGATAGTAAGTCTACCGACAAAATCGCCTAATCCTGATGACCCTAATGAAGAAATTATTACGATGAAGGATGTTTTCGCGTTTGTACGAGAACATAGTGAACCCCAACCAATTGTAGAAGGCACCTGCATTCATCAAAAGCTTCTGAGTAAACACATAATTTTGAACACGTTAGTTTTAGATTTTGACTGTACTGAAATAAAAGGTATCCTTTGCGATTTTTAGGTGAATATATGGAGGAAGAGAAAAAAAAGCCGAAGACGAGAATAACAATTCAGCTTATTGTGCGAATAAAGCCAGAGGAGAAGGAACTTATCTCGACTAAGGACGTCGGACATTACAAACAAATAGCTTATGCGGGTCCCAAAATGAGAGAATTCAGAGCAATGCTTTCGCTTAAAGATTCCCCGTTGTTCAGCAGAATATTGTTGCCGAAGTACGACGATGAAGTTTTCCATGCTGATGCTAGGCCACCTGGCCCGGCACAATTGGTCTCACCGTTGAATGTGAGCATTGTCCAATACTTACTTCCTGGATAAATAATTTGCTATTTATAACATCAATTGTGTTGTTTTAAAATTTCAGAAATGCTTAAATCCAGTTCAGAAATTAGTAGTCCATCACGCATTCAACAAAATCGTTCGAGTAACTGAACCCGAAATTATGCTCCTTCACGGTCCACCGGGTAAAGCATGCCATTATAAATATTATATCACCTATTAGTACACTCCTGATAGTTTAAGGCAATGGATTAATTTCGATTCATTGCAGGAACGGGTAAAACCACCGTGGTTGTTTGCTTAATTGCCCAGCTGTTAAAAGGAGCAGGTACAGGAAAGTTTGGTCCCCACTCGAAACTGGTGGTATGCACTCCAAGTAACTCTGCTGTCGATGATCTACTTATCCGCGTGGACAAATTTTTTGATGAACATTATCCTAAAGGTTATCAAACCCTTGCACGATTCCAAAGAATTATATTAGCTGCGAAATCTAAAATCCGGATAAATCTAACGTCTTAAATTTTACGTCAACACACAGATAAACCTGCAATGGTAAGAATTGGAAGCCATGGTCCCGAATCGCGTTCTCCATACTGTCTTGATGTTTTAGCTGAACGATTGTGCCAGAGGTCAACAGCATTCCAAACAGTTTGCAATTCGGTAAGACCGTTAGTCTTAAGGAAATCACAATCAATATCATTAATAAATAGGGTAGACTAACAGAAATATATTTCTAGATTGAAGAAGAAAAAAAGCACATTGAAGACCTGGATCAGAAGATTGGTGCTAAGGAGGAGTTGTACGAAGATACAACAGCATTGAATAATCTGAGGAAAGAAGCGAAACATAGATTAGTGAAACATGAGAATGAGCGAGAGAGAATTCGGGTACGTCGATCACAATCAGTATAATATGCTTTAAAAGTGTATAGCCACATGCGTTCAGTACAATTTCATTTATATCTGCAGGAAAGTGGACATCATAAGCCCCTGAAAAGTGAGAAGGACAGAGCTAAAAATAAAATAATGCAAGAATCAACTGTTGTATTCACAACTTTGAATTCATGCTCATGTCACTTCATGTCAAAATTCCTAGGCAGAGTTCCTCCTACCGGCGGGGAATCTACAAGGTTAGTTAATTCTGGAAATATTCTGACTTTTATCATTTATACCATATGTATACCAATCCGTACAAAACATGTTTTTAAGCAGTTCCATCAAAAGTTTCCCGAGGATTGGCTGTTGTATTGTGGATGAAGCCACACAGTCCACTGAACCGGAGTCCCTGGCACCACTAATGCTTGATGTAAATAAACTCTTCTTAGTTGGTGACCCAAAGCAATTGCCGGCAACGGTGTTGTCAAAGGTAAGTCACGGTCTTGTACAAGGATTTTGAAGAGTAAAAATTTGAAAACCTGTGGATTAAGAGGACAAACTATGTGCTTTCAGGAAGCCGCAGGCAAAGATTTTACTTCTTCGCTGTTTGCTCGCCACTACAGTCTTTTTGAAAGAAAATTTTATGGCGGAAAATCTCCCGTCATGTATTTGGATACTCAATACCGTATGCATCCAGAAATACTCCAATGGCCAAATAAGTTTTTCTATTCCAACATTCTCAAAACAGGCCCGACTGTCAAGGAACGTGAGCGGTTCCGATTTGCGCCGTTTGTTTTCATAGATTTTAGTGGGGAAGAATCGAGGAAAGAAGATGGCGGGTGAGAAAAGTAACATGTTTAGGCGAGTATGTTTTTAAATGATGAAAATTAAATGACCCATTAACTTTCCAGATCACTTAGTAATGTTGGCGAAGCGGCGCTAGTCATGGATATTTTAGATATTGTTGCCACGCATCAGCGCATCAGTAACAAACCTGGAAACTGCTCTATTGGAATTATAACACCTTATTCAGAGCAAAAGAAAGAACTTCAAATCTTGCTGGCATCGTAAGTCCTACGAAATGAAAGTCAAGTCTCTACTCCGTTAATCAAAATTACAAGCTCAATTGTGTTTTTACTTTAGGTCAAGTAATATTCGCACGGAAACGAAGAAAGACGTAACGATTGACACAGTTGACAGTTTCCAAGGACAAGAGAAAGACATAATTATTATTTCCTGCGTCAGATCGGAGTCGTTGGGATTTCTTCGCACAAAGAACAGATTATGCGTAGCTGTTACTAGGGCCAGACAGTCCTTAATTATAATTGGTCACGCTGGTTGTCTGCAGAAGGTGACCAAGGTGTTTCTTTATTTCTATCCTTTCTTCATCTGTGTGTTCTTTTTTAATGTATTGTGTATGTTTTCGCGGTTGCGGTCTTTCATCCCGGTAATAGATTCGTTTTGAAATTCAAAGGCTTTAATTACTTGTTAATTATTTTAACAGGACCCGATGTGGGAAGATCTAATACAAAACGCCACGTCCAGAGGCGTGTACCATCATTTGCCTCCAAATTACAAGACTTTACCGAAGACGAATGGCAAAACAGCTCGAAGTAGAATCGAACAAATCGTTTTTCTAAAAGAAGAGCAGTCTATGATAGAGGAAGAACCCACTAGAAGACCATCCTTTGTCACCTCGAGACTTCCAAGGCGGTGATGGACGGCAATTGATTCATAAGACCTTTTTCCGACCGTAGTATCTCATACTGGCAAGGTTTATTTGCTTACACGTTATAGAAATGAGAAGCCTGCGTGTCCATTCCAAGCTGGAGATGCTCCGATTTTTTTGGGTGTGTTCATCAAGCTATTCGGTAAAATAGGAGTTGAACGGATCTTTCCGTAATCTCAGAGGAAATTAAGTGGATTCCCGGTGTTCTCAGCAATTTTGTCACCTAACAAAGTTAAAGTAAGTCATATGCATAAAAACCTGGTCAGTGAACGTTGTTCAGGGATGAAGTAAAATCATTTTACTGGGTGTATCGTTAAAACAGTTTTAAATGGCCGGTAACGAATCTCAGCTGATTTTGTGATCCACGACCACAAAAAAAACTGCTTCATTTTTAAATATATTTAAATGATGGGATAACGGCGAGAGGATAATGAGCATAATTTTTCTACTAATTACTCTGAAGGATTGTGTGGATGGTTTTGATAGCATCGTATGGAGAGTGCTCAAATACTTGTGATTGAAATTACATAATATTCATAGTTATGAAGAAGCAGCTACGAAACTGACAATATGCCTTAACATGTAAACGACTTACAATTCTTAGCTCAGTATTTATTAGCAACTAATTTCCCATGCCAAAACTTGGAAATGACTGCATACTATGTACAGTTTTAATTCTGGTAGAATACCTCGTAAATTTAGTGCTAACGTCAGATTACTTCTCGTAAGTTAAAAATTGAAATTTTTGCAAAAAAATCATTATTGTTAAGTAAGCAAATGTTATATAAACAAATGAACCAACGTTGGGTAAGCCAACGTAATCAAACACGAAGAAAGTCCGACGTGGAGAGAACGAAATAATCTTTGATGTTCTGGATACATGTTTTAAGTTTGTATTAATATTAGCGCTATTGCCGAGACGCAAAATTGCGTCTGTTATGACAATGGCTACAGTCTGCCATCTATATGAATCCGTAAATAACCAATATTGATTATATTCATGATGTGTATTGTGTATCACGGCGGTTAGATGATATTATATGTTTTCTCCAGCCAATTTAGTAGCACCGGACATGAGCTTTGTTTACTGGGGCTTGCACAGTTTTATTTGATATTCTAATAGTAGATTACATTCCAAATAACACAATAACATTTATAGCTCCAATTTAATGTTAAAAGATGTGGATAAATCTGTTGGGAATGATTGTAACACATGTTCTAGGAGTAAGTTGGAAGCTATAATCACAAAATCAAAAAAGATCCAATTATGTACTGCAGCTACAGCGTTTGTATACGCAACTTCCGAGGCATTTACTTGTCCTCCCTTACACATCTCTTTTAGATAAAACATTAAAGTCGATCGTAATGTTCCTATGTTTGATAATCTATTCTACAAGACTGGAGTTTTTTATTGCTTTTTTTCTCGTTCGTCAATGCATTGTCTATTAGTATTAATCAAGGGTGGGTTGCACTTGGCGCTTCAGAAGGAGTCCAAGAAACGTTTTTTTGTATTTGTTGTACCGTGTCGTCCACGGTAGCGTTCCTCGCGAGGAAAACTCAAAACCTTTCTTCTTTCCACTGGTCATTTCTCGGCTCACAAGGGTCGTAGCGTTAAGCAGTTTGAATTACTGCATAGCTGAGATCTTTGTCTCTCTTTTAGTCTAAGTTTAATGTCCATAGGTCAAAGGGTACGGACGCTACGAATTTTATACTGAAAAAAGTCATTTTTTCTGACTAAGTTGACCTTAGGCGCTGCAATGGCTGTGCCCTTTGACCTGTAGACATCAAACTTAGACTGAAAGAGAGACAACAACCTCAGCTATGCAGCAATGCAAACTGCTTAACGCTACGACGCTTGTAAGTCGGGTAATGATCGAAGAAAGGCAGAGAGCCATCTTTTTCTCTCGCTCGCAGCAGCAGCGAGTGGAGTGGAACACATGCAGTGCTGTGCTGCGATATGCTGATGGGAGGAATCGGTGTATATGATAGGTTGAAAGAAGCGCGCGAGACCGTTCAAACAGGGGAACGCTATCGTGGACTACACGGTAGGTTAAATTTTTTTCACTTGGTGGTTTGCCAGCGTGCGGTTCCATGTATATTCCATTGTATTTTAAGCTTTTGTAGTGGTTTCGCTCGGAGCAGCATCTGGTGGTGGATCAGGTTCATGGATACAGAACCAGGGCATCCTCTTTTGCAATTCCAACCTATGAATCGCCACGGGAAAATAAGGTTTTCGCTTTATCTTGCAACATCAGGTCTATTTTGACCCAGCATGAAATATATTCCCTCATCCGTTGGCCCGATTCATACTTTTATTATCTCGGCAAGACAACGGATTTTAAAGGCTACCAGAAAAAAACTGAGAGTGTATGAAAGCGCTCTCTCACCTGTACTTTGGGTGATTGATGGCGTAAACCCAAGGGTCCACGCACGCGACTGTTTTACATGTCATCGCTGGTATCATTGAAACAAGCGGAGTTATAAGTTCTCTGGAAGAGAACAAGCTACGGTTAAAATAAACCACACGAGCAGACTTTATAGAAGAGAAAGCTAAAGCAAATCCCTTAAACTCTAGCATTTGTTTGTTGCACAAATGTATTTCATACTCGTGCTCTCATTTTTTCTTCCTAAATCGAAATTCAAAGGGAAATAAAGGAGCAGTAATATTTTTTTATCGTTTCCTCTTCTTTTCCTTCTCAGTTTAACGGCCTCTCCTCTACGTCACACACCCTACTCTCTTTTTCCACAAGCCAGCATTACCTTCATCCCAGCCATGTAGCATATTCACAAGGAAATTTATCCGAAACTAGCTGTTCCCAATCTATTTTCCTTCTGGGGGCAATGTAACCATTAAATTCAATCAGTCTTTTTCTCTCTGGGCGCGTCTAGGAGAAAGCAGCTTTGCACATCATCATCGTCGCTCTCCCCTCTTATTTCCATCATACTTTAGGATTTCGAAAAACAATCTTTACCGGTTTCCAAAACAAGCAGTAAGAGCCACAACGGCATAGGGTGTCCAAGATAAGAGGAAGAGACACAATATCCCAATGGCTACTTTTGCTATCCGTATTTCAGCAGACTGTGCTGTTTGGTCCTTGTTCCCACGAAGAGATTCCACATTCATTTTCTTTGCCTGTAAAGTAATAAGCTATAGTTTCCACGCAAGATTTCAGTAAATATTTTAATAACGATTGAAATACCAGCACTGTGGAGGAGTATTAGTTTATCAATTTATCTCTTGACACTCAAATTAACCCCCTCTATTCATCCTACCCGCTAATTGCAAGATCTACTTTCACCTGCCTCAGAAAAAGCCTCATCTTTGTTTTAAATGAATCATTTAGACAATCTTAATTTCAGAATATACATTCGCATTAGCCTTAAAGTCCTTCATGTACGCTCCGTTTATGCTTTCTCCCCTACTCTGGTTATTTACTGATGGGGCTAAACCATAAATCTTTTTAATTCTCCTTCTAATTCATGCATTCCTTTCCTCGGAGTGAAACAGAGCTATCAGAGTGGGGAATGTGGGTTACATTTACCTTGATTGCTCACACATACTATTCCCGCCTACCGAAATTATATTAGCTACGGAAATTGAATGCAGGATATAAAAGCTTATGACTGGTATAAATTAAAAGGCGTATACACTGTCGTGTCATTTTTCATAGGAAAATAGCCAATAGTTTCATCCCTGATTATATATGTTGGTGTTTCGTAAAAGCTTTAATTCACACAGGAGACAGGACTGTCCTTGAATTTGGTGGCTTTCGTAAGAGTGAGAAGGTGAGTAGTAGGTAGTTATGAGATTGGGTCCTTGTTTTGAAGACCTCCTTCAATCTGATAATTAACTTTCTCCTTGAATCGGCCCTGGAAAGGATGGTAGAGGGTTCAACGCTAGTGGGTTACGAGCGAGATTGTGGACTTTCACCACTTTCACCATGCTCCGCACTCCTCCGTACAGTTGAATGCAGTACTTTTAGCTCCAACAGTCCAACACTTTTACAGCTCTCACCTGTATATTCCATTAGGGGATGTTGCATATGATAATGGATCAGGAGTAGTTAGGATTTGGGAATGTTGCTAATGTTTGTTTAGCTTTAAAGTGTTGCCAGCACGATTTAGTTTTTATGCTTGCATATTTGTTAGCTTTTATTTCCCTCGCGGCTTCACACGTCATGCAATCTTACTTTCTCGTCCTTTCTCCACTCGGTCGCAATTCTAAAGCTAGTAAATGTGTAAATGCATAATCTAGAATAATATCCGCCTGTCCACCTTTCCCTAGCTAGCTGACTGAATTATGAAGGAACTGGTGCAATATTTGCCTATTTTTTACCATTGTGTTTACGTGCGGAGTATATCCTTGCTTCCTTGCCGTTGGCAACTGTGTATTCCGGAAGGAACAAGAGAACGTGTGCTCGATTCAGGATATAGGAAGGATTTAAGGTTCGAGATTCTTCCCCACTCTCAGTGGGAATTTTATAGGAAATATTGCTCTCAATGAGGAGAGGCGTGTTGAAAAGAGGAATAAATCAAAGTAACTACAAGATTTTGACTTTGCGTGATTTTCTCCCACACCTACCGCCTCAACATGCTCATACATATCCTCTTACCTTGATTCTCTTTCTTCGCTCCTCGGATACAAAAGATATTATACAATTCCTTTGTCTCTCCACCAAACCCCCAAGCTCGTTCCAGACGCATACACTTATATCATAAGAAAATCTAGAGGAACTTGAATAATCAGTCTTTTTGACTTTTCCCAATTCCCGCTCTTCCTCTGACCTTCTCTTTCTGCCCGCTATAATTTTTCTCCATTTTCTACAACCCTTTTATGTTCCGGATCTTTTCTCCCTCTGCCTACATCATTGTCATAGTCATAGAGAGGTAGACGGGAGGCTAATAATCATAATGATCCCTTCCATTCAAACTAACAATACCATATTGCTTTCTCTTAAGTTCAGGTTGTAACATTCTACCTATACGACTTTCTCCGCGTCGAACATAAAAGCCTACATGCATCTGCTTATTTATAGTCTCTCTTTTTACGCTTTCGAGGTCTTTATAATAAATAGTGAAACATTCAATATCGCATCCTAAAATTGACCTCACCCGCTTAACTTGCCATAGTATCAATCATCTGGGGTTTTATAATACGTATATACTATACTGACTATAGCAAATCCTTATATTACTCAAGCCTTTCCACATGGTATAATGTTTTTAGGTTTTACTTGGTAAACGTACCAGAGAAACTCTGTTTCAGGGCAAAGCTCATTTGAGCATTTGGATGCAAGTACTTTTTTTGCGCATCCACAGTTTTGATAATTTCAGTTCACGTACGTCATACATTTACACATCATCTTCCTTATGGTAAAAAGCTCGGTGTTGATTTATTCCCTTGCCTTGAAATATTCTGAAAGGAACCTGTTTCTAGGCTGGATGCAAGGAAAATAATTGTGCAACACTAAGGGAACTGTCCATCAAATTTTATTTTATGAGACGGGCCCACGTCATAACTTTATTCAAATGTTTCCCAAATGATCTACTTTACCCACACACTTCCATCTTGCCCTAATTTAGAGCCCTTGTAGTTTTTTTGTAGCTGAGGAGGGCGTGTATAGGGCAGTAGCGTTTCTTTTGAAATAACTGCATAAACCAAGGTTAAAAAATCTCTGCAAGAGTTCATCCTTCCTACGCCCAATTAGACTTTCACCGCTTTCTCCAACTTTCTCCAGAGAGCTCCTCCCGCCTTAATCGAAGAGACAACGGGGGTTTGGGCTCCTGCCCTTTCCCACTTCAGAGTTTTCGTCTTTATGCATTAATGCAAATCCAGAGGGGGAAGGAGTTAGCTTGAATAAGACAGATTAGAGAACGGTGGGAGGATAAGAGGTATTTGTGATACCCTCACCACTCCATTATTTTCCCCACGGACATCAATCTACACACATGATTATTACCCGAAGCTAAACAAACCTCTTCCTTCCCATCTAAACCCCCACTCCACCTCTCTTCCTGTCCATCAATGAATACATTGGCTCGCTGTAGATGCATGCAAGCTCTCTGACAAGACAACCAAAGGGGGAGGTGGGTGCAGAAGGCCGTCTTTTATCATACTTCCTCCTCTTGCTTTCTCCTCCACTGTAACAAACTCTCCACCTTCTGTTTCTCCCTTTTAGTACTTCGCCCTGACATTTTTAAGGCGTCTGCAGTCCGATCCTTCGGAAGGATCAAGCCAACTGTGATGAGCTCAAATTACTTTGACGCATTTCCACCCAAAGCGTGCAAACAAAGCATTTGTACTACACCGCTTTCATGACAGTGAATTTGGATTTCAGCCCTCTTAGACTATACTTACACAGCGGTTCTTTTCATGCCTTCGCTTGCAAAGCGTCTCCAACACTTGAGAACAAAATCTATTGTCCTCTAAATCCTCGGACGATAATTCACACATGGAATTCCCCCTGCGCTCATCCTCGAAAATTCCTAAGCCTTGATTCCAGCCGTATGGAGAAAGTCCCCTCTCTACCGTGCAAACCTTCATTGTCACACTCTGCACAGTTTTACTCTCCTGCGTTTAGAGCTTTCCCTTTTTCTGCTTTCACCAGGCTGGCTTCAATCCTATCAGAAGAGGCCCCACCCGACCTTAGCCTACTTGTCACCTGTCTTGTAGCCTACTTCCACTTCGTGTCCTGCAACTATTGCCTCTTCTCTAAGCATACGTGCCCTAGCATACAAGCTCTTGACTTTCCGATATTGGGTATTCCACGAAAACAGACAAAAATGGCCATTTTGTCACGTGATTATACGGAATTCTATGACTTCAGTGACAAAATTATACGGTATTCTACGAAAACGTACACATTTTTTATACGATTGTAAATAATCACGTATAATATACGATTTCGTATACAAAATTATACGGAAGCATATATTTTTGTATATGCGAACTCCAATATTCACAAAAAATTTTGAAAATAAGTTTGAAATAAGCTGAGTTTTGTTGCAAATACATGCGTTTCCTCAGAAAATATACGATGGGAATATGGGTGCATTTAGACAAGTCTAATTTTTTAATATTTAATCGTTTACTTAAATTAAAGAACTGCGTTTTTAATCATTTCATTGCCGGTAAATATACGGAATTAATAACTAAGTATTTGAAAACAGAAGTTATGCCTGAACGTGAATTAAATCAGATGAAGTGGTGTAAGTTTCTGCTTTAAAATGTGATATTCGACTTTGCGATACTATCACTATTTATATCCATAGAGGTGGGAAAAAATGCAAGGAAGCAATTCCATTCCACTGGCGTCTAAAAATTAACTAACGACACAGTTAAAGTCGCGGTGTCAATATTTCGATTCCAGTTTAATAACGTTTGAAAATCCTAGCATAAAACCGACCAGCTATGGTAACAAAATAGTAATTTCTACTCGCATTATATGCTTTTATACGAAAACATATACAAATTATACGAGATTATACGACATCCAAGAAGATTATACGAACTTATACGAATTCAGTGAAAATTATATGATTTTCGAATATCGGAAAGTGGCCATTCTTATCGGTTTTCGTATTCGTATAATTTTGTCTGCTAGGGTGTGACTGCCATAACCACTACCAAAGTTTCGACAACAGAATGTCATTCCCTAAGTACCCCTTTTAAGCTTGTTATACTTCAAGTTTCGAATATCAAAGGAGCCGAACCGTACCGTAGCACAGGAATGGAATTTAGCCTAGTATATTTACACAACTTAAATGTCGTAATTCTGTGTCAATGCCGACGCTCAGAGTGAAAGCTATCTCAAGTTTACTTTGTAACACATGTTTTGATATTTGATCCTAAGTCAATTTCCTTCCTTACCTGTTCCCTTAAAAGTTTCTCATGGTTTGAGACATGTCCCACAATTTGGGAATAAAAGTACATGGTCAAAGACAGAGGGATGCAATAAGCCCAGATGAAAATGCATCCAACGAAGACTTTGGTGGACGTCGTCTCAGTTAGGTAATCGAATGTACAGCTTGTAAGATATCCCTCTGGAAGCGAGAGAATTTGATATTAGTCAAAAGAATTATACACAAATCCCGTGCTACACAGCATGAAGTCGAAGACAAAAACATGCGGGGATGTTTAAAATCCCGGGTTTTCCTATTATTCAAATATTCAGAATAATCACACATGGAATGTCAGAAACTCTAAAACTGCGCCGAACTATTACATACGTATGGGATTGTGTAGATTAATTGCCGTAGACGGAAACTTATTGTTTATATTTTTGGATACAAACTGAATTAATTTACATCAATTCTGGATTCAAGTCTGCAAAATCTCCTAAGGCAGTAACGTGCACGTACAACTACAAAGAAGACGTAGTGTTTCTAGCTGTATTTATTATAGTGAACTCGCAGACTGGGAGCAATTGCCTTTGCTACCCAAATCAGAGGTGGAAAGATAAAAGTAATGGAACTAACCTGGTACAAAGCGGCCCCATACTTCCAGAGCCGGCATGATGGTGAATGGCAAGGCCCATAGCCAGACGAGAAGAATTACCATGATTGCCTTCCCTTGTGTTAGTTTCCCATCGAACGGTTTCGCAATCGTTCTGAAAGAAAACAATTTATAAGCAAGATATAAATGGAACAATTATAGTGCGGAGAGCAATCAAGGACAAATTCGTCAACAATTTTCTGCACGTTTCATATGCAGGTCTGACAAGGATTAATTTCATATCAATTTTCCCGATACATGCTTAATTATTTGCTGGTATTTACATTATGCACTTACTTTCTCCGCTTTCACCTTTTTCTATACAGATTGGAGTGGCGAAACAGGAGAAGCTGAGTGCTCTTAAATGCACTATTATTAGTGGACGTGTAGTTGGTTGTCAGGAATTCACCACCCGGCCATAGCCTTACAAAGTCATTAGGAACAATGGCTACATCTACGATGGGTCGCATGTGAGACCTTTGGTAAATTGATTTGATTTGAAATCATGCATTATTCTCATCAATGTATTTTCCATTGTTTTCCAAGACTTCATACGTGCTGGTGTTGTTTTGTTAATGGATTTAATTCCACTGCTAACCTTCTGCTATTCATATGCTTGAGAAATGCGAGAGAGAGAGAGAGGATTCTATACGAGGATTGAGAGAAAGCATTGATACTTTCACTATTTTCTCCGAAAAAAATCCGCTCCAAGAAAACTTTTAGCATCCTCCAATAAACCGTCAACGACTCATTCTGGAAAGGTGTAACTTGTTTTGCGGTGCATTCTGGAGTATGTTGCAGACTGTGGGAATGCTACCAATGCACCCAAAACCCATTACTGGTCTCCAATCCTTCCCGATAAAGCACAGCAACCTATCAAACTCTCCTTCGCCCCGTCCAATTTTCTAGTAATTTCCAGAGTCATGAAATAAGGAAAATTTCCAATCCATTCCTATACACGCTACCAACTTTGGTGCTTGCTATATCTACTCGCTTCCTCTTTTTGCTTTCACCCTTTCTTTGTTCCACCTTCCACCCACCAATTTGCTTCGCAGCAAAATTAGAAAATGAAAGCAGACTTGTATCCTATAAGGTTGCTCTGAATTATTCCCTCATCAAATAGGAGAAAACTGCTACCTTTTCCACCCCCTCCACCCATGCATATTCCACCGATTTTACCCGCCTTACCGCTCCGGTATTTTGCTAGAAACCCCCAAGTGCAACTACACCTCTAGAGTGGCTTTCCCTCAGGTTACTTCGAATGGTGATTACTACATTTCGCTCACTTGAGCCTTCAAAATAATCAGACTGCTTTCTGCATCGATTTCCTTTTAAAGTCGTAGACTTGGCTGGGCACTCGGAGAAGCTCGATACTAGAAAACCATATATCTTACTTTACCTCCCGCAACAAGAAGCCTCATAAACAGTTGAATTGAAATAATCCGCAAAACTATCATCTCACTCAATGCCTTATTCCCTTCTTTCCCACGCTCTCAAATAAGCCCCTCCTCTTGGCTCTTGTATCAATACCCCACGTCAACTTCACTTCAGATTTCACAATGCTCCCATCAAAGCTTTCACCTTTCTCCTCTCACATCCAGACAGTATCACGGACACGCAGTTAGTTTAGATTGTTAACATGGCGAGAATGAAGGGCCCTGTCTCTAATCAGAGCATGCCACTTAAGTCGCCTGCAGCTCGTGTCATGTTTTTCAATGCCACTAATTTATCCCTCTTATCCCCTCAAACAGACTACACACTTCCGGCAGTTCTGCATTCTTCTCAATAATTTTACTGTCAAGCAAACCCAAGTTCGACTTTCTCCCTGAAATCCCGGAATCGAATTGCTACTTTAACTAATTCAACGCTGTATGCTTCACAATTCGCAAGAAGCTACTCTGGTATGTAAAATTACAGTTAGGTGATGTTACATATGACTGCTCATGGAAGCAAAACTTGGTTGATAGCCTACGTATTTTGGTTTGTATTTTACTGCTCCGAGGTGTTTGGAACGATGCGGCCTTTATGACCTCAAGCCTTCCGGTGTTTATCAATTTAGCTGGAAATCAATAGTTTCTTTGGAGACGATAAAAACCCTATGTGACTAGCGCATAATATAAGTACCAGCGTACTTCCGCAGTTTGGGCAAATCTCGTGCCTATATAAAAACGTTCATCCTTGAAAAGTGTAAACGCTCTTCTATCAGCAAGATGAATGAAGATACGTACAGTTGATGTATTGTTACCGATAGAAAACGTGTAGTTTGATTCGCAACGTGTACAGAGACACAAATAAAAAATGCGCATGCTAGCACAACGCAATATTTCAGAGCAATAATGTGAATAAAAAAAGCATATATGCAGTATTCAAGCAGCCAGCATGCAGATGTAAGTTTGCACCCATGGATTAATTGCATGGAAGCATTCTATAGGCTTTGCAGTTAAAACCAAACTATTATCATTGTATGAGTCGAGATAAGTTTGTACTCAAAGATGAAGTTTTACACGATAAGGTAAGCGATGTCGTTCATCATCGTGAATGAACCCCCTCACCTGTAACGATCATAAGCGATGGCTGTGTTGGTGGCGGAAGCTCCAATTCCAGTGAAAGATCCGATAATTCCAAAGATTTGGCAGCCTACATTTCCCCAAATGGGCCCTTCTGCAAAGGAATTGCTGATAAAAACGGGTGTTTTGGCCATCATAAAAAAATCCATAATTGCTAGATTAACCACAAATAGATTGGACGGTGTCCGAAGGGTCTTTGTTCTGAAATGAAAAAGTAGAGTTTGGTTAATAATCAACAAACAAAATTTCATATGGCCTCTTTAAAATTGACGCCTTAACCTCATGGTAGCAGCGTTTGTGGATATCATTAAATGAATAGTAAAATGATGTATATATATGTAGTTAATTAAAACAAATTCAGAGCAAGGGTAAATATTCACTCACGTGGTAAAGATCCAGATGACAACGCCGTTTCCACAAAGCGATGCGATACAAAAGATGATGTAGAAAACGCCGAGCATGTGATGCATAAATGGGTTGGGCGCTGGGTAGGATCTCCAATGCGGATGGACATATTCAAAATAATCCGGCGGTGTGTTCCAGCCATTCATATGAAATTCCAACCTAGAAATAATAAGAACTCAATGTAGGTCATGCCACTTCTATTTTCTGTTTCCCTCTGTCACGCCACCCCGTAAGATTCCCCCTCATCTATTCCGTTACCTTTGCTTTCACCCACTACCCACAGGCTTTACGTTATCCGTAAATCCAATTTAAAAGTAGCAAATATTTATCCTGTTTATTCAACCGTTATCATTTAAATCCAAGCGGAACCACAACACAGCCATATAACATTTTCTTTAGCTCCGCTTCAAAGGTTTCTTTTTTTTGTACTTTCCACCCCAGTCACTCTGTTGGCTGGGCCGGATTGAAATTTTATTAAAGCTGTGTCTGTTGTTATCAGCACTCTTTCTACAATAACACAGAGCCTCAATTAATACGCTCCAAATCCTTGCCCGTCAGCGGCAGTATGACTGAAGTGCAAAAAGCTAATTTTAGGGCGCCAAGCCACTACACTGGTTTCCTCTCCGAGGGCTACTACTAATTCCTTTAGATGTGGGAGTGTGGTTAATTTGCTGCGTGGGATCTTTATGGTGGGGCTTGTAGGTTGTTCCTCTCCTGGACTTTGAAGGCTCAAAATATATTTAATTGGAGTTTTACATGAAAAGAAGCTTGGACTTATGTATGAGGAGGGAAAAGGGTAGATTTTCTTATGACCTTCAAGGTTTTCGAGGAACCTTTTTACTTGTATCCGCCTTGGCCGCATACAACCAACATCCTTGGAGAAATTCCTCCCGCATAATTACCCCTATAATCCCCGCCTCTTTACGTAGCATATAATTTGCAATTTAGTTTCATTTCCCTCATGGGCTCCCCTCATGTCATGAGCTCCCTCCGTCTTCTGAGATTGAAGAAGTTTCTCGAATTAAATATTTTTCTTGTTTTATTTATTTCTTTCTCTGTAAAAATGTCTCTGGTTTTTGGGACTGGCTACTGAAAGCACTTTCTTGTGGCAAAACTAATACAGAAAGCACTTTGGGGTCGAGGCTAGAAAGTGAGGCTAAATAATTTGCTCTAATGGGTTTCCTATTTTTCTAGCTTTTACCTGGTCGCTCTACCATCCGACCGGAGCCTTAGTAAGAAGGGTGGGAGGTAGGAACAACTCTAAACGTTAGTTCTCTGTATGTATGAATACAGATATACACACACACAATTTCACCGTACTAATGGAGTCCTTTCTCCTGCTTTCTCCCTCCTCCCTTTCCGCCGACCCAATCCCCAAACCGGGTCTCTTCTGTGGCTCAGCTCCTCCTTAGCTCTCTTGCTTACTCGTGTATAGAATAATGGAAACGTGATTCTCTAAAAGTTTGCTTCAATGAAAAAATTGTGTCATCTACATTAGGAGCGTTGGAGCGGAGTCATGTCCGGGACTGGTCCTGCTCCTGATTCACGCTCAACGGCTCCACTATCGCTTCGACCATCAGGTAAACGAGGGGCCAAACTACTGAAACCTACGTCAAGGTGAAAAAAAATCACACTCTTCAGAGAGAGAGAGAAACAACAAAGCTTGGGTCACGCGAATACAGAATTAACATGAGACGTATGCAAAAGTTGAAATACATAACTCTCTTCCTCCTACCCTTCCAAACTTTTCGCGCCATTATACACCCACCCTAAAAGCTGCACGACCTGCACGTTTAACTCATGAATCCCATGTCATTCTCCTAGTATGAGAAAGAAACAGGGAAAAAGCCGGGATTTACCAAGCTTTTCCCGTTTCCATCTCTCTCATTAATGCAGCAACTTTTCGCCTTTACACCCAAATCCCCTCGACAAAATCACTATGCGGTGTTGCACAGAACGCGATGTATTCTTGAGAATTATGGGGCTAACGTATGCATGTGAGTAATTTATCTCTATTTCAAAATTTTAGAAAGTATTAATGTACCTTAGAGTTTTGCAAATTTACCAGGGGAGCTATGACTATTGCGGGTAATGTGGTGGTAGTGGTGTGGTGGCTTAACATTATTACAAAATTACAAGTCAACCCCCTAGAGGAAGGCCTAGAGTTAAAGCTTCAAGACCAGGAGAAAGCATGCTTTCTCCCTCAGGAGTAAGCACATGGGACATAGGAGAGCTGGGCTAGTGTTTAGTTAGGAATATAGACAGGAGAGAAAAGACGGACGCCTGACGCCTGGGCTATTTTATGCGGTAAGAATTTGGGGAGTGAAATCAAGACATGTATGAAATAGGATGCAAAACCGACTCGATACGGATCCCTATTCACAGGTTTATTGATTCCATTCCCAAATTTTATTAACTTCATTAATCTTTTGGGAGGGAGAGGTAATTTTATACATGATGCATGGCGGTACAAGGTATTTTTATCCATCTTATCCCTCCTGCCGCCACACTTTCCTACGGTTATTTGACGTCAATCTCAAACGTTTTCATGTCCCTATCAATTTCTCTTTGGTCATTCTACTCTTCCTAGACCCAATTATCTACGTTGCATGGCTCCAGCCCCTCTTCCACACTACCCTTCTCTCACCTGTCCCTCACCTTGTTTTTCACCTATCCTCATATTAATTTCCACGTTATTCTACTTGTTTGTATGTGTCCACGCAGTGCAGATGACTTTCTCCACATTACAAGCTATCGCTTTCCTTATCGTCCTGTAGTTTTTACACCCATGCACGATGCATGTGGGGATTTTGCATCCGCAGAAAGTTTAAAGAATTTGTTTCCTCCATGGCTTGATTTAGCTATTAGCTAACACTAAAGCTGGTGAAAGTTGCCACCTTTTTCAATGGCGAAGCAATCCGTCCCTCTAACATGCTTTCACTTCGACCAGGCCCAGAGGAAACATATTCCACTCGTACTTTTCTCCACTTCTTGCTCTACCTGCTTAGTATGCTGGAGTTGGCCTCGCCCGTGCTGAATCCCTCATGTAAACTTTTAAGCGTGCAAGCATGCAATGAAGTAGTGTTTCGGAAAGAGACAGCTTCAAATAAAAAATTGACGACGCCACACCATTACACCTTTCTTTCTCTCCTTCTGACAATTCTTTAATATGGATTTCAAACCCACTCACTTCCGCCCCTTTTCACATGTCCACCCATTCACTTGTTCATGAGAAGGGATGGCATTTCAAGTCACAAACTTCGATCAAGTCAGAGCCGTAAACTTCCTCACATTCTCATAATGGATGAGGAAACTGTTGGATTTTTTTAGACTTTAGGTTCAATCTAAGCCGGGGGTAAATGAGAAAAATTGAGAAGAGTAGAAAGGATTTTTTGGCTTGAATTGATAAGGATTTCAGTCGGAACATAATTTCCTCCTACTCCCTTTATTTATAATTGCGTCTTTCGCTTTAGATTTCCCCCCGTCGCGTCCTCTTGTACTCAAGCTGATGGGGAAATGTCAGAGTTATGTACGGCGGTGTTGCATGATCCAACCGTAAAATAGACGATCCGTGGTAGGCAGTTCAGTTTGGTGGCGATTCAAAGATGATAGGCTTAAAACTGTAGCTACCTGAACGAGGTGAGTGCATAATATTATATATATTTTCCATCAAAATCCTTCCCTACTTTGTAGTCCAACCTTGGGCCAGACTTGTTTAAGGTCGAAGGGAAATAATCACGCCCATATTTTCATATTCGTATATATTTTCCGTTTGCCACTGGCTCATTAGTCTCTTTCCCGGTCGTGTGTCGGAGGATAGGATGGATTTCGTGTGTATATACAGGTAAAAGAGGACTCCTTTCTTCCCCACTTCCCACTTGCACCTTTCTCTCGGAATTCGAATGCGTGCAATTCCGGCGAGTGCTCCGTCTACAAGAGCGTTCATCTATTTATTGATGCCGTTTACTTTGCAACCTTTGAAAATATTTCAAACGTCCTTTTCCAGCCGCCCTACATTCTTCCCTCTCTCTCACTTTCCTACTCGCCCTAACGCCCGCTGCCCAATTTGTTTATAGCCGGGTATCACACGTTACTTTTGGAAGCCCATCTCCGCTTCCAGCACAATTCTTTTCATACCTGCTTGGAATCCTTAGCCCTTTCTAAAGGTAAATTTAGTTACATATGCTTATAAACTGCGTCCTCCTTTCTCAAGCTTGAAATAATGGAAGGGGTTAAAAAGCTTAAATAGCGTATAAAAATAATTCCGCATCCGATAACGTCGATTATGGGAAGGCGGGGAAGAAATTTCGCAATACTATTAAAACTATAAACTCTTTCCTCTAAAATTACTAATGTTTGTGACCCAGTCGAGTGTTCTTAGCGTTAACCTAGCTCCTTGTCCTCATAATTCATAATACTGGATGCAGCCCTTGTTAAAATCACATGCATAAATCTTTGCTTTCATTGCTGCCTTCAGGTCTTGGAGAGAGCTCGTTGAGGTGAGTCTGTTGCTACATGGGAATCGGGGATGCTTTCTTCGTCTCTCCTTTCTCTACTTTCTCTCCCTTTGCTACTGCAGCACTTTCTCATGTCCTCACTCCTATGGCTATGGCGTGTTAACTTTTTCCATTTCATCCCATCCAACCCTTGCCCACCGCCCACCTTTCACCTAACTTTCACCACTTGAGTTTCAGGAAGCACTGTTAGTCGTATAGATACACACTGCTCTGAATTAACGCTACTACCGTACAACCTTTGGCAATTTCTCCGTACAGACTGTTACTCAGCCAGCTAATCAGTCTTACGTATCCGAATCCTGAACTTTATTTTCTTTTTACACCCTCTGAACAGAGGAGAAAGCCTGCGTTCCGCTCTTGTGACTCATACTTTCTCTGACTCTTTCACTCATAATTCGCCCTTTCAAAATCCAGTCAAGAAACTGCATAAAGAAACTCAATGAGGGTATAAAACTAACTCACTTGTATTGATCCGTCCTTGGTCCGTAAATTGTGTGGTTCACCTTCTCCATTATCGTCCTTCCGAGGGATCTGAGACCAGTGTCCAAGTACGCCCAACAAAGTTCAAACGTGAACTTGGTCAAATAAATCTTGACGGTTTTTATTATTCCAGTCCACTTGCGAACTAATTCTTTAGGAATCTGCAAACCCAACTTGAATTCGGGTATCTAATTTATGGAAATTTCCAAACCTATGGCTTCCACCAGCTTCACACATTCACGGCAAAAACCCTGTGTCAAGCTATGGAAACCCGGAACAGAATTCCGGGGATGTCACTGGATCCGAATCAAACAAACATTTGTCTGACTCTCAACATTGTCTTTGATTTTTATACTCGTGTCCAGGAGGGGAATTTGTAAAGTATATCTTCCTCCTGGCATAAATAAAATTTATTTAATCCTCTCCCCTTTAAACCCCTTCAGATTTATTTGGGCTCCAACCCACTCAAATTGAATTGAGCAATTATTCACAGAGGAATTAACATTAATTCAAATCCGGACGCGGTTTGGCTTCAGTATTCTCTGCATCTGACCTCGCAAAATTTTTCAAAAATGGCTTCAACAACTATTCTTGGTTGGAAACAACTTTTTTAATGTTACTAAACTATTAAGAACAGCTAAAACTTTATATGGATTTAAAAATCCATTTTGTTTTGCACGTGAGCCCCAGACCAGCTTAAGCTTCTGCCGTATAATAGCATGTCTATTTAGATCTGGGTCTCGTTCTTCTCCACTAGTCCTCGAGTCTTCCTTTATCCTTTGTTTTTTACCTGTAATATGGTAGAGTTGTATGATGTCATACCATCACGTGTAAATAAATAGCTAACCTGCTATTTTCTTCAATACGACTTATGTCATATATGCCCTGTCGTACCTGTACGTCCCTCCTGCCCATCCGCATGTGCAACTGTATAATCTAGTTTGGTATGAGGAAATTGCTTCAACCTTTACCGAATACCGCAGTAGCCTATAACTGAAGAGAAAACTGTGGATTAAGACATTACAAAAGCATTGACTTCCGGAAGCGCTGCCTGTCAAAGCATACGTCTTCGGGCATTACTTACTTTCACTCGCTTGGGGCTTTTCTCAAATTTCCGCGCATAATGCTGCATTCGGTTAACTCATATCGACCATGATAAAGATCAATCCGGAACGGCAAACGAACTTTGGCTTCATAGCAAATTATTTTATTTCCTTTTCAATCCTCTCTCCCTCTCGCCCACACCCTTACACTTAACAATCCGATCTTATTCAACTTTGTACAGTTTTTTCATTGACTCGAATCAATTTCTACAATCGTAGTAGCTTAATTGATTATTTAATTGGTATCTTTTAAGAAGGTTAAAATAAGTTTTAAATGTATATTCATAACAAGTTGATCCTCCAATTCTTTTTGCTTTCTCTACGCATTACTAAACAATTCATGATAAGTTAACTATGCAGCTGTTTCTAGGCACGCGGTAGCCATAATTTGCTGTTTCAGCGTTAATCAATCCAACAGGTATCACGGATTTATATTAATCTTAAACTTAACCCTCAATTCTCCTCCCCTTTAATCCACACACCTAACTCCCTTCCGCCATTTCTCGAGTCTAATCACATCTAAGTAATAAGCTTTCAAATTACCCTTCAACCTTGTAAATTTGACCAGAAGGCTTCTCCACGTTGTCTACATGTCTATCTAAAACGAGTATCTTCATCACATTACCAGTACAAGTTAACAACCTCGCTGCAACTAGTTGCGAAAGCTATTCCTGGTTTCTCAGAACTTTGCCTATAATGTATACCTCTTCTTCTCCGGCACATTTCTTCTACCTCAATTTCGAAGGCACGCATAGCGTTTGCCATTATTTACTATAAGAGATATAATCATAGAGGATTTGTTCAATTAATAAAAATATCCCACGTACGTCTATGACCTCGTAGGATTCCATGCTCCTCCCACACATTCATAATTATTCTATACATTCTTCAATCATTCCGAGGAACGCCCAGCGTTCTTTATATAAAATTTAATTTCAAAGTATTTCGTTGCGATTCAACGCGGGGGTTTATTTAACTTAAAGTTAATGCAATAAAGTTATACGACTCGGAAAATAATTCGCCTTATTTTCCAATTTCCTCTTCAACACATGCTCCGGTTAAACAATTTCTAGAAATAAATTAAAGACTCGGAACGAAACTAATGAGGAGGAATTGGAAATAGACGTGACTTTCTTCCACTCTTCTTCCTTCAAGACGTAAGGACTATGAGTGTTACACAATAAAAGAAATATTTGTTAGAGGTCAGGATAAATAATTAAATAGCTGCACTACATCTCATACACGGTTGAAAGGCTTGGAATTTCATCAATATCCTTCAATTTCCGTTCCTCGACTTGTATGATTCACGTAAGGCTTTCCCATCTGGCTCACTTTAATTATATCTGCACAAGTACCACCCCGAATGTCATCCAAGAGGGCTTCAACTTAAAATGTCATGCCTTGCCTACTCATCGCTCAAAATTAACGACGTGAATAATAATATCGATCGGACTAAAATCCAAGGTACATATCTTGTTCCGCTCTGGAATCCAAATCTTCCCCGCGTTTCTAGTTTCCCTTCCTACTCGCTCCTTCAGCACTTCAGCCTACCTGTCTGTGACCATCTGGAAAAATTATATAATGTTACGGTACAGTGCGGAGCGAGGGAAGCAAAGGGAAAACATTTAATATTTTATATCTAACCCCACTCAAGTATAACTCACGTCTCTCACATTTCAAGAAATTTTTCCAATCATCCAATAATCTTATTACATTTTCCCTCTATCACTCCTTCCTCCTCCTCCTACCATGTCTTCGCTTTTACTACATGTACTCGGGATTTATCCGAAAACTTTAAGACATTCAAGGTCCGACATTTTTAATTAAGGTATGCAGCAGGCTCGGGGCAGAGAAACCCGCCTATCTCCACGAGAACAAGATTCCGCATTCACTAGTGCACACGCTAATCCCTAAATGTTTCTCTCAAATCCAATCGCTCAAACAGCTCACGTGCCTCTTTCATGACAAGATGGAAGAATATTTCTGAAGCATGCATCCCTTTCTCCCTAATTACAATCTTAGAAATGTGTACTTGTTTATACCTTGTAAAATCACCAGGTATATGACATGACGCGAATGGCGTAGAGAAGAAACCTCATCCCTGACTAAATTATCTATAAAACTAGAATAGTAAATACAATTTTGGCCATAGGTTAATTATTAGCAATTTCAGCACTTCCCAAAACCAGGCTTTGTGCAAGTAAATTCCTATTCAACCATCATCACGGAAATCCAAACTTCTCATCACCACTCACCTCTGCTTCTCCATTTGTGTACCCTCCTATCATATCTTCTAGTTGTAGGACGCACGTAGTTTTATCGTAATAATAAGTTAACTTCACATTTAGTTCCGATTGTGATCGGGCTAAATATTCTCCAGGTACCCAACTACAGCGAATCTACGCTGATGAGCCGCTCCAGGTAACCTAAAAAGGCACAGATATTCAGTACCTCCCGGCTGTAGGAAATACTTTTTTATCCGTATTCCTCCCTCCGGCCCTACTCTCGTCAATCCCTTCCAACACGCTCCGTATCCGAGTTTTCCAGCTCGTAGGCAGGCCGGTAACTTTCCCTTCCGTCTTCTGCCTTCACCAAAAGAGATGGATTAGGCTTAGTGTTCGCTTTGCTTCCGATGGAAGTGTATCTAAAAATGGCCAAACGAATGACAGTTGAGTTAAATGACAGTTCCTTTACACACAAAACAACAATATCTTCCTGCTACGCAACTCTATGACTAGGGTTTACATACACATTTGGTTTGCGTTGACAAATTTCTGGAATTTCCAAACAATCCGCTTATCACGTTACATCCCCATCAATGTTAGTATATATCTCCGATACACTTTGATGTATTATAAAGTATACAATTCCACGCACCAACTTCTAAAACAGCCTCTTAACACTGATAATATATACTCCAATTTACGCTACATTTCTCAGCCTTTCCATGGATTTTTATGAAACGACGTCATCCCTCGATAGAATAAGCGTATTGTAATACAGATGAGGTCTGTGCAAAAGACGGGTAGCAAAAACACAGAATTTCAAGTGATTTTTCAAAGACTTTTACCCAAGACATTTCCCTAGCCTCGACCTAGTTAAAGAGTGGATAAACCAAAGTCCGGCTTAATATTACAATAGTCAAATGACGTTGATGTTTGCTTGAATAGTAAGCAAGCAACAAACTCCATGGATGTGCCTATTTCTTTGATGGGTTGCTCAGGTTTTAAAACGCATGCAAGCTGATAGCTGATAACTGATAGAGAAAACAAACTGGGAGGAATAATTGGCATGATGTGTGTTCAAACAATAAGGGAGTTTAGGATACTACACGAATCTGTCTGGTTACTTGCTAGGAAAAGGAGTGAGGCAAGACGCCATCCCGCTAGGCGCATCAAGTTTTCTCCTCATGCTTTCTCCAGCTCCAGCCTAGCCGGTATTCTTTCTTTCCTTAGGTTTCCTTAGGTAAGCACTCATTACCGACATTTCAAATCAAATTTGACACAAGGATAATTGACAGCTATATACGAGCTTTCTTTGGCCTTCCAGGATGGTTCAAGAAAGCGTTGGAATGCAACGGAATCCACCTTGTTGAACAGCTTTAGTTACAATACCATTAAAACGCTTATGACGGTACCGTGTAATCTCATGAATTTCAAATGCTAGCATTAAACTTTTATCACAAATGTCCACTCTGTACACCATCATATATATGTATATATACACACACACACAAGAACCCTCCCCTCCACCATCAGCAATTCCCACATATATATGTATTCTTTTCAGCTCAACAAGCCTTATACCCGGCTTCTCCATCAACCCTTTCCCTCCTCTGGCAAGGACACGCCAATTCAAAATTCAATTTTACTGTTTACGAATTTACCAAGCCGCTTCACGTCCATCCGACTCCTAATAAATTTCGATAAATCGATTCAGGCCTTCCCCACACACTAAACACGTACTTACCTCTACCGCCCTAAATGCTCTCATAATCGAGCTTAAAACCTCGTTAGACTCCAGTCATGCCAACACTCCGCTACCCTTCAAGCCTAAGCTTCTCTCTTTCTCAACCCATCAACCTACTACCCTACAAACCACCTATACGGTAGAGGCTCTTCCCTAAATTCTAATTCCCAGTGAAACAAATAAGCAATAAGACAAGTGGAAGCATTACACAATTCAATCAAGATTTCTCAACATGAAACCAACACAAGCGAGTTAGAATTTGGATGGGTTTGTGAATCCATTCGATTATAATTGCCGTATCTCTAACTTCGGACCTGCTAATTATATCAGCTCATACCCTGTTAAACCTAGTCCACTTCTGACATTTATACAAGCAAAGTTAGTTGTAAACAGACACGAATCGGCATATGCTTCAGTCTTGGCTAATTTCGTCAATCACATTTCTAAATTTGCAAAATTTGCAATAATTTCTGGTCCGCCTTCCAGGGAGACCTTGAAAATTAGCATGACAACATTGTATTCGCGGTTTTCAAGTGTCTCAATATCCGGTTCAGTACAATAACAACCAGGGTAGAGCTACCTCACCTCCCAGCCTTTACGAATGTGCAAATTCTGGATCCAATGATTATATAGATGCTAATACCTGTTCAACATCATGGGTAAAAATGATACTGTCTTAATAAAAATAATCCCCGGGCCTAGGCTAACCTGATCAGCTTTTAAGCCTGTGATACACTCAAAGGCTATGCATTAAAGACTTGCCGGTTGCCAATATGCTAGTTCCAGTACTAGAAGCGACAATCACAAAAAACCTATACACTACACTCATTCCCGCCTGCTCCGGCTAAAAAAGAGAGTAGAGAGGAGCGTTACAGGTGAAAGTAAACCTCTGTTCATTATTGATTCCGCACGCCCACCCCCCATCATCTTCCGCATACAGTATATCACTTCTCAAGTCTGCTAATTTCAGGCAGATTCATACAATGAATTTTACCCATCGATTCCCTAGCAGACTATCTTTCAGTCCCTCTTAACCCTTCCTATGAAATCCTCTTAGCTGGAAGCATGTTATTGTCCTCAGATGTTTGAGAACATTCAAACTCTGAAACAGTAAACCTTGTACAGCTTTCGGCTTGCCTCTACCAGCAGAAGGACAGTTGGAAAGAAGAAGGGTAGGAGACGAGTACATAATACGGGATTCGCGAAATAAAATAATACCAACGAACTTTTGGTACGGTACGATCTTGCTATGGAATAAGGCAAGCATTAAGCAAATCCACACAGTGAACTTCAATACAGCGTAGCGTCAAGCGGGAAGGAGAAACAATACGCGATAAAGAGGTTATAAGCTTTATCGAAATGAAATAACATTATGAGCAGTGGAGCCGAGGATTGCATTCTAATACGTTGTGTCGAAGTATCAGCTGTATCAGGATACGCTTTACTAAAGGCTTCACTATAAATGCTTCCTTCGGATATTCGCAAACCTTGAATATTTGATTATCTTGAAACGGCATGCATTTGTTGCATGGAGAAAGTTGCCTTTCCCCTGTCCATTCCTCTCGTTTTCTCTGTATACCATTCATTACGAAATTTTAGAACTGTTTTTCGATTTATGATTTACGGGGATTACTGGCTGGAAACTAGGATTTTTGACCAAAACATATGTACCGCAACAAGTTCTTACTTTTGTAAAGGAAGCGTCAAGGATAGACAGGTAGATTTTCAGCAGCAAGCACTGACTCGCACGTAAAGGACAGTTTTTTGTTGACGAATTAATAAATTTAAGGTCGCACTGATTATAAGCAATGTTTTGTAATCCTGTACACAAAATTAAGAGTAAAGTTGCTGAACATTGCATACGTTGTAGTAGGTCGTTCTCCATACTTTATAAGGGTGCGGGAATCAATTATTTGTCGGTGTCTTCGGCGGGAATTGTTGCGTCGTGTTACGGATTGGACTGGAGATAGAAGGCCTGGTCTCTTGAGTATCGAATAGCTTGTGTGTGCTTGGATGGGAAACGGGAGTGTTATCTATCCTTTTCACAATTTTGGCATTGTTGTTCTTCTGCCGTCAATGGAAATATCCCCCATTGAAAAGCTAGGAGTTCTTCTGGAGGAAGTGGCACTTTTGATAGAGAGTTGATTCTTGAGCGCCATAGCATTCTTTTTAAATCCCTTCTTTTGTCTTCTCTTCTTACTCGAGTCTTTTCTCTTTGGAAGAAATTTTTTCCTCAATTTTTTGGGCGCCCCAGGCGGAGCCCCATTTGGCAAAGTTGGCTTTAATTGCTGAGGTTTGGAATCCGAGTTCTCCTCTTCATCCTTTAACTTTTGTCTTCCTCTTCCAATTAATCCGACTCGATAAAATAAATAGGTAAAAACTCCTCCGGCAATGAAGAGGGGGATAAAGCAGTATAGAATATTACGTATTGCTCCCATTTTGTCCACCGTCGTGACCACCATTGAAGAGTTAGAGACACTGATAAAACAATTGAAACTCCGCCCCGTGCCTACCCGACCGTACAAACTGTAATAATCTTCACATACAATGTCAGAGGGGTAAACACATTTTTGTTGGTTAGGGAATAAGGCTCCGATGCCGGTATGAAGGGAATTTAAGTTTGTCTTGTGCTTCACACTAAAATTCCCCATACATAGCTGCATTTCATAAATGAGAATATTTAAGCTAGTTATATTCCTCCCGAGGAGACACTCATTCACATATTGAAATAAATTGGAGGGTAAGACCATTTTCCTTGGCCAATCTCCCGCCGCGGGCTCTGGTGGAGGCTTTGGCGCTCTCCTTGCAGAAGGTGAAAGCGCTGGCAAGGAGAAATTCCCACGCGGACTTTTACCACTACTTGTATCCCCATCCCCTTTTCTTTTGCCCTTATCCTCTTTACCAGCCAAGGCCAAACTGGAGTTTCCAGTCCCCGGGTCATCATCTTTAAGGTAAACAACTAGTATGTGCCAACATGAATAAATGTCCGCTGTACATCCCTCCCGACACGAAGTCCATGTACAACTGGAGAGACCCTTTAAGTACTTGCTGTAGAGCGTTTGACACTGAGCATTGTCAAAGGAACTTGCCAAAGTCTCAATGGCCGGGTCAAGCATCACAGGGCAGACAACGACGACGCCAAGAATACTCATTGCTGCAAGTGCACTGCACAACTGTACCTCACAATTTGCCAAGAGCCAAGCACAGACTTTCTTGCCCCCGCCCATATCTTTAAAATTACCTGGTCAAATTTAAGCAGTCTAACCAACTAACACCACCCTCACCTCTGCCTCCATTTCCCTTCCACACAATTTCCTACACCCATCACAGACTTGTTAGCTTATTCATTCATTTATTTATTTATTATTCCTTCTTCATTCTTCTTCTCTCCAAGGAGCATAGTTTCCACTTTTATCCCATCACCTTTTTCTTCTTATCAACTGTCTTCTTCATCATGCATTCATCATTAATGTCGCCTCCTTTCCCTTAATATCACTGGAGCAGATGGGAACGAGGATTTTCTTCTCCATTCCAAGGCCCCACATGATCCAATCTCTTCGGAGTTACACAACTTTTGATTGAAGCTGGAGTCAAAAAGCCTTCTCGGAAAATTAGCTCCTCGCAGTAGGTTGATACCTACAGAAATATTCTTGTCCTTTTGTTCTCTCTCACTTTCACTCCTTCATGTTCCCGTCTTCACCTAATTGGTCAAATAACTTTCTCACACTTGCAGTCCATCATATTCTTCTTGAAACAACTAATTCACTAAGGAGCGCAACGTTTTTGGAAAAGAAAGCTGAACACCGACACTTTTCCCCTACCTTTCTCCTCCACTGTCTTTCACAATACTCTGGGTTTTAGAACTCAGTATCACAGTACTGACCGTAACTTTCTCTCACTCGGGACAAAATACTTGGCCCAATTTTTTACGGATTCTGTGTTTTCTCAAATTATTTTCTATCCTTAATCTCAGTTCGAATCAAATCTAAGTCTGCTAGTAATATCGGTATCCAAAACGCATGCACTCTTGGACGAACCGTTCTAGATTCTCCTCTCTCTCTCAAGTTTCCCTGTAGCAGTGTGCGGAGAGCCATAATATTCGAATAATAATATAAGAGGTTGATTCTCTCTTAGTCAACTCGTAATTTGAAACAGTGTGAATGCAAAAAATCGAATTTCATATCGAAATATGAATTTTTGGACTTTAAATCCTGCTTAATTCTTTTCATTCCATGTATAAATACGTATTCTGCCACAATCTAAGTTCTGCACTTCTTCCCAGTCCTTTCCTTTCTATGACACGTTTATGCAGAAATCCTATGCTGGTCTATGGATTCCTCCACCCTACGTTCACAGACTCCCAATTTCCACAACAATAGCGACGTTTCTTATCTCGATTTCTCTCCACTTCTTTTCTTAGTCCATTATTTTGCAATACAGTCCACACGGCACAACATTCTCCTGGTTTTCTATTTCTTGGTTTCGTAACAATCCACAGCGTTATTTAATAATACTTTATCTATGAAAAACGAACCGGTACAAGAACCAAGGTTTAATTCGAAAAAGGAGGTGTAAGAGCTGTGGATTTCTTTTTTGTCGAATCCCAAAAACATCACTAAATAAGCAAACTCAATGTTCAGCGTTGACGGCAGTTGAGAATTCTACGTTGATTTTCTTGCACGAAAAACTGAAAGTCGCACATTTGTCACTTGTAATAGTTAGCGACTGAATTATGATTCTATTGTCGGAATCGGGTAATTCGAGCAATTAATCCTCCTTGTCCACATCTTATTTTTCTACAGACTTGAATCATCTTGATTAGATGTAATAATATACTGGCGCCTTTATTCTCAAGAGAATGGACGACTTAATCACCGAGTGTCTCTCCAATTATATTCTTGGTCTACCCTTTCTTTTATTTCAACAGAGTTATCCTGAAGCGGAGACGAATTCAGTGGAAGCTACGATTTTTCCGCTGTCACATCACAAGCGTAGCGTGCTCTCATGTTGGTACGGGTAAAGTGAGAAATTTTTGTTTCTTATTACTTTGGGCGACGTTAAATTAGAGTAAGAGAAATTTTTCTTCCAACTTTCACCTTCCCGTGTCCATGGAGACGCAAAACTTTCCCCACCAAGGCATATATCAACCATAACACTGAAAACTTTGGGGCTAAATGTTAGGCAAAATACTTGAGTCCTATTGTATTCACTACGTCAAACATTTAGTGTGGATGCAAGTTCTCCTTTGTCTAGTCTTACAATATTCTCATGTGATTCAATACAAATTCACTACACAATCTGTTCACCAGATGTGGGGAGCTTGCGTAACGTTTTCACCCTGCTTTTCCGAGGGTAAAACAAACACCAACAGAGGCGGACTCAGGTTTAGTTTTCTGATTCACAAATAATTCCCACGTGAGGGAGGAATTAGTTCCGATATTAGGCTTATTAGCAATTATTAATACAAGTAATGAGGGTATTAATATGAAGGAAAGTAGAGAGCTGCAAGGGAGGTACAACAGGATCGTATGCTATTTACGAAGGTTTCATAATTCTGGTACTGCTCCAATCTGTTATTGCTAAGATACTGAGTCGGAGTGAAAATGTCAGTGAGCAGCACACGGCCCGTTTGTTTTCACCTGACTGACTCGGTAAAAATTCGACTCGTAAAGCCGCCGTAAAGTTGTGCTATCCATTTCTCCATCTCTCCTTCGTTGATATTCCATGGTAGAGGCGTTAGTTGTACCAGGCAGAAAACAAAGTTTACCTGTACTCTCCCGGTAGCTCGTCTCGTCTCCTCAAGCACCCTAACTCACCTAAGAAAATTTATCCATGCAACAAATCCACCACTCTCCCTGTTAATACTCCCCAAATTCTCCCTCCTCAATCCTTAACCCTGCCTGTCTTCCACCTCTTAAATTCTCCTTGGCAATTCCTTTCCTCCTAGCGTTTCTCAGGAACACTCAGCTTACCCTCAAACCGTATTTGAAGGTAAGAAAGAAGAATCTGTCAAGTCAGGTTTGTGGTGAGAGGGTGATTCCGGCATTTCACAAAAAGGCTTTTACCCACGCAAAATTTACGTGTATGCAACTTTTTCTGCGGAATCTGCTGCCGTTTTCCTTGACGTTACTACTACAACAAAGCAAACCTGGGTAAACTTCGTTTCGCCCCAAATCCATTCGGCATTTCATAATGCCAACTTTTACTTTGGGGACAAGACAAGACAAAAGAACGCTATTTTTTAAAGTTTCCCATCATCCGTATAACACTTCGGTCATGTAGTTTTTAAATGCCTTGCTAGTACAACCAAAATGCGTAAACCAGATCTTTGGCTTAATAATTTGGCGACTATGATTTATGAAGATCGAAATAATAGGCCACCATTGTGCCATAGTTCTACTTTCTTTTATCATTTAAACATTTTGCTAAGCTTTATAGCTTGCGATCTCCTTTCATTGAGATTATCTGAAATTCTAGCCTCTTCAAGACATCCTTTCTGTATTATTCTTAAAGAGTAGCACAATGATATATGCTGCAGAGAGTTAGCAGCGAAAAACTATGGAAATAACCTTGGATGGATTCGAAAATACTTCTGGTAAAATATGCTATATACATGTAAATTTAGTTTGCAACGTGTATACAAACTATTCAAGCTTCCGTCTATCATACTATTATGTTTATAATGATAGTTCCCTAAGCAAACTAACGGAAGGAATTACAAAGTCATTATTGCCTTACCCAGCGTTGTAAAGTGAACAGTATGGCACAGATAGCGATCTGAGAAACTGCCAAACCTCTCCGTAGGACCAGTCCAGTAGAGGAGAGACTCTCATTACCTGAGGCCAACACGGGTCTGTCATCTATGAGAAACATTAATTTAAGACACGCTCTTAGTCAGGAATTCTTAAAGCAATTATACGGTCAAATAGCAAAGAATGTAAATAGTCAGAGCAATAGGTGTATAATATCTGCCGGGAACAAGCTCAAGTATGCTAGGAATTATTAATTTAGTTTGTTCAGAAACATTTTGTTTTACGATACAGAAAGCAGCCCGAGAAAGCCAGATGTGGATCAATAGGCATACCTGGAAATAATTAAGGTTTGTTGTATGGGGATCTCCATTTCGGGTGCCCATCAGAACTGCTCGGATTTCTGGATGTTCCTTCAAAGATGCAGCAAGGCCATCTTTTATCGGACTGTTATACTTCCATAACTGAAGCTGATACCTAGGAATGGAATACCAAATAAAGAATGCGCTGGATACTTGAAAAAGCCATCTGCCACTCTAGACAAAACGCTGATGAGTTCATTAATGATTCATACGTCAACCCTCTTCACCTTTCTGCTGTTTCATTAATAAATTCGTCCATTTCTTTGAAGGAATCCTCCATGAATATGGACAAACTCTTCAATTTCTTTTCTTCTCCAGGCGATTTCTTTTGTACAACGGCGTAAAAAATATGAAGAAGTGCTGTACAGTCTTTCCCTCCATTGAAACAGATAATGGTATTGCAGAGTCCGTATTTTTCAAGTGCCTCTTCTGTTTTCTAGTCATTGGAAAACACGTGAATTAATGCTTGCCAAAATGTGGATATTTAAAAATCTACAAAGCCAGCAAGCAGTCAACCTCCTTCAGATCGAACTTACTTGAATGGCTATTTTGACAGGTTTGTGCAACGGGTGTGCGGCGTCGTTAGCGATGGCGTATACTTTGTCCGCGGCTTTTTCAAGGGGTTGAGCATCATACGTTATAACACTTTTCTCAGGTAATAAGCTTATAAGAGATTGCCCAGCTTTGTCGACTTCGCCGTTGATACTTGATTCCATGGTAATCCGTGTAGAGAAATACACGTTATCGATGACGGGATATGAACCAAAAACTACAGTTTCGCTGAACTTTTCTACTATCACGTCTAGGTGTGGGGTAACAGAGAGTTCATCGTGGGTTATAAATAATTCTTTGAAATAGAATGGAGTGTTAGATTCTTTCAGCAGAGTTACGACACGAGGAAAAAGCGCGCGAAGAAACTTTGGCACCCCCGGAAAGATGTAAACGTTCTCTACCATAGTCACCGGAAAACTCCTACGTTGATTAGGATCGAATAACAGCTTTGCTGTGGAAGGCATTTGTCCCATTCTCAGAATCACTTCTTCTGAATAACCCTTATGACCTAGCCATTCCTGAATCATTTGCGCCATTACTGGGTTGAGTTTAACTTCATCCTCAAAAGCTTTTGCAACTCCTATGTAAGTCATATCGTCATGCGTTGGCCCAATACCACCCGTAGTAAACACATAGTCATAATTTCGTGAAAACTGTTTTACTTCCTCGGCAATCGTACTCACTCCATCGCTTATGACACTTATTTTCCCTACTTTTATCCCAAGATTGTACAGCTCTTTGCACATGAAATGAGTGTTTGCATCAGCCACGTGCCCCTTTAAAATTTCATCTCCGATGATGATAAGCCCTGCAGTCTTCGCTTTCTTTGCTTCACGTGTATCCTCAATTCCACTTCCTGACATTTTCAACCTACAAGGCTGTACAAAAATATTTTTTAACTAAATCATCCTTTAAGTACTTTGTTAATTGTTGTGAATACAAAAGCTCCAACAATTTTTCATATACTAAATAACTACGGCTTGAACTAAAAGCAAGCGCCACATTTCCATGCATAAGGCAGGCAACACAGATCAGATAGTGACAACGTCATGCATTTACTCGGACCTTACTGATAGCTTTTTCAATTTTGATAACCCTTACTGCACAATTAGAATAATTGGCTTTAAATTGTAAAACGAATATCAGCAGACAAAAAAAACTTTTCACGAACAGATTTAAATATTGAGTTCTGCACCCATACAGAATTATCATCCAGTTACATCAACAAATACCTTACTACGATATCGGGACCACTGGCAAACTATCAGTGGTGGAAACGCTAGCTCAAATTCTTAAAGGAGATAAATCAGTATAAAATTACTCGGGTAATGCCTGTCGTTCCCTAAATACCATTTGTTGACTTTCCTTCTTTTTTCGTTGCGCGCATTGCCACTGCTTCGTGCCACAGCGAAATATTGCATGCAATACCCGAAATAGTAACAGAAGTTAAAGAGGTACACCAGGCACAGTTAACACTACAAGGAACTGTGTAAATTAAGTACATTTGTCCTAATTTTATTACCTGTAAGGATGAAAACTGGATTGGATAGCGTGTAATGCCGGTTCGTCGAGCAAAAACTCTTATCATATTCCGCTATAAGAAGCGTGATCTTGAAAGGCCCGTATAGACTTCTTGCAGTTAGCAATAGCAAATAGTAATAGCGCCTGTAACCAGCTGACTGTCCCGTCCGGGTAAAAGTCCCTTCTAATTACAGTTCTGCAAAATCAATTGAAGTCAGTATAATCAATACATGTCTGGATAAATCCATATAAATGTTCAAAGACATATTATGCAAGGATTACGTAAGGACACCGAATGCACCAAGAAAGATAAAGTTTACTCGGAGTTGACCCAACAAATGGACTTGTTTTAAGATAAGCACCTGTAGGAGTTGAAAACGAGACACATTAACTTATTTGCATACAAATACAACACTTCCCAATTAATAATAAAATTTGGCAACATTCGTTCGTGTCTAATCCCACACAGTATTTATTGAAATATCTAGAATCCCTTACCTGCTTTAAAGATTACGTAACCCAGGTCTATAGCATTTATGCAGCAGCACAGTAACCTATTAGATGATTGCCAGTTAACCCATATATAACATCAACACTATGTCACCTGTAGTTATCTTTAAAACCAACTTTTTAACTTCATTCTATATTTTGCGAAAACTTTAGTGTTGATATTTCACCGTAGAATACAAGGGTGCGTACATACAGCCGCAGCGGAAATTTCACCGCGTTTTTAAAGTTCCCGCACTGTTTTGGTAGCCGAGGATATCTGTTCAGTAGTTTCTCTACTTGGTACTTACATTATAATAAAGACCCTTAAACGTTTCTGAAAAACGTTCCCATCGTCTTAAAACGTTTACCATTTGGAGTTTTTTTTTGGAAATTGTGAGATTACATAAGCAAGTTGCAAATACTTCCTCCCATTCTGGAACGAACGCTTGGGCTATTACCAGCTCCCCTGGAGTAGCTGTCACTGAATTTGTAATTGATATTTTGAAGTTTTCCAAATTTTTATCAGTTCTGTTCCAGCATTCTTTGAGGTAAGTAAACCTATTTTTGGTTCAACGCCTTGTAAACGTGTGTAATTCAGACTTCCTGCTAGCCTCAAGGCTAAGGGACACACGCATAGTCCAGTTTTTGTGACCGCGTATTTTTTAAAAATTTCTGTATTCTATTCTTATTCATCGTCAGCTTCAGCTCTCTTGAATACTCCAACTACTATATTAATTACATCCAAAGCCAAGGAACTGAAAGTTAATTTTCTACGTAGTGTAACCCTGCTATCTAACACACATATCATTCAGATAATCTATCCATTCCATGACATTGATACGCATAAGTAAGCATACTTTTATATATACATCCCAACTCCCAACTGGTCAGAACAGAACGATGCATCAGTTTTGTAACACGTTAAAGATTACTCTTGTTAAAAAAATCCAGAAGCTTAAGTCCAAATCAATATTACCCTTCCATGAGCATGAACGAGAAGGAAGAGAGAGGGGAAATGGCCAGAAGGCAATTATTTATAAGTTTTATGCGTAGTACTTGTACTAGATAAGCAAAATTGGGAAGGGTAGCGTGTTCTAAAGCATTAAGGTTGAGATAAAACTAACTGCACAAACGCTTTAAATTTATGGACTTTAATTTAATCAGCCTCTGACCGTCCCTCGGATTCATTGACGTATCATAAACTCCAGGATAGACTGGAAACCAATAATGACAGCGCTCAGTCCCAAGCGAATGAACCGTCATCAACCATTCCTCATAAAACTTGAAGCTCGGAGCAAGTGAAAGAATACTTTACATCCTTTAAAAACCCTGTGTGTACTTTTATGCGGCGTGCATTTTTTTCTCGAATCCTCATTTACATTTCCTTCCAACTTTGAACTTTTAATTCGGACGAGACAGCTCGTCTATCAAAGACAAATCTTGATCTAAAGCTGCATCTGCACATCCCTTAATCTCTACGCTTCACAGCGTGAACTCGGCTAAACTAAAATAACTCCTAATTCAATTACGATCCTCTTCCTTCCCCTAAAAATCCCCTCTCTGACGATTCTCTTTGAATTTATTCGAATGGAAGCTTGAATCTGTCAGACTGTCATCGAGTTGTATCCAAGATTATGAAGAGTGATCCAAGGGATTCATTCCTCATCACGGACGAATTGATTTTGCGGCTAAGCATGACAAATATTGCATCCTTGCATTCCTCTCCACACGTCACAAGTCACAACCTCCATTCATTAATTCCATTGGACTATGAGCACAATTTCAAAAGCTGGAATCACACAGCACCGCTCAAACTAGGACTAGGAAGTGCCTTCCCTTTAAAAGAATACGCTGCGAACTTGCACGGAATTACTATGGAAGAGCTTCAATAGTTCAATAGGAATTCCGGAATTATTTCTAGCATTGCCAAGTTGGTTAAAAAATTTGTGAATTTTCCCTGGAAATGAAGGAAAGCATCTGAACTTTAAACCCCGATTTTCATTTCTAACTTTTGCTTAACTAAAACGTAAGCTCACAGCATGTAGCAGCAGATGGTTATATGTAGTGTGTAACGTGAGAGAAGCTAGCTGTAGCCAAAAGGAGAGCTATTAAATCTAACTCCATTCATTGACGAGCGGAAGCTTGAAGAGCACATGTGTGTAGATTTAGATTCAGAGGCTGCACTACCCTTGCCTTGGTCATTTTATGATTTTGTTATCCCCTCCAAGCATGTACGATGAGGGGCGACAAGAGCCGGAGATGCTTTTTAAATCACCATAAAATACACAACTCCGTCAGAGAGGAAGGTTGAAACGTTGCTGACCGCTAAATTAGGACGCTTACTCTCATAGAAGTACGGGCACATCATCTTTGTTCCCATCATTAGCTATAGTTAAGAGTGGACGTCAAGTTGGCAGACAGGGATGGAAGGGGAACGGTTTGCCGACATTATATAGTGCACTCGTTTTTGTTACAACGAGTTTTTTATTTTCACACCGCCGGTTCTACTCCTGGCTCTCTCGTAACTGGGACATAGGAATACCCCTCTTTTTTGACTGCGACTCTCTCTCCCTGCCTTCGTGCGTAGAGCCTTTGCTTTAGGAGGAATTTGAATTGTACATTTCCTGGGCTCTTCCTAAAACGTCAGCTTCCGTGAGTTTTACTCATGGATCCCTCCGCTCGCAAGGAAAGTCCTTAAAGTGCACGTTAAATAAACTCCACTACTAACTACGATATGGTCAAGAGGAAGGAGAGAGTTTGTTGGAATGAGGAGGGCTGACTCCGAGGTTCATTCAAGGCACTAGTATATAGAGTTGGTCATAAAAGCGAAGAGTTTACGCAGTGGGATGCCGTAGTGGGACGTGAAGATAGCAATAAGCTTCTCCTAGGGGTTTTCTCTATGCTCTTGGAGTTCACGTTGGAGGAAGAGGTTTTAGTCGGCTCCGTACACTCTGCTCGTTCAGTGGTTGGGATTTAGTGGAGTAGAGTTGGAGGTGGGAAGGAACGTGTGTGTGGCTGTGTGATATGCTTTCATGTGAAACTTTTCAGAGATGTTCATCATCATCAAGTGTAATAACAAGTTGGAAGAAGTTTGCAAGGAATAAAGTGTAGGAAGAAGAAGAAGAAGTTGAAAAAAATAAGTGAATTATAAACTCATAATAAACTGAGTCAAGAAGGAAGGAATAAGGGTAGGGAGACGGGTGTGTGTTTTGTGTGTGTGTGTTATGTGTGTTCAAGAGTGTAGAATAAAACCCAGTTAGTGTATAACTTGTGAGGACCGCAACACGCTTACAGGAACGACTATTACTACCCGTAATTCTTGTTGTAATATAATTTTTTTAATATCAAATATGCCCAAAGTTCTGTATAAATATTAACGGAACCTCTGGTAGCTTTTTTCGTAAATCCTCAGCGTCCTTAAACTACTTAAATTATAGCGTAACTTTGGAAACTTATAGCTTTGAACCTGGAGGACTAGTATAATAATAATGAGTGTATAGTAATATTATTACATTAACAAGAATATAATTTTCAAGAGTAAGAGATCTTGTCTATTAATTAATGTACTAAATGCTGACACCTCTTCATGGAATATCAATCAAAAATATTTAGAGGCGACGCAAATAATTAAAGGGTTTACACTCTTTCATCACATCCTTGTTTGCAAAATAATATTACATACACCGCTAAAACAGCAGAAACCGGAGGGAAACTACATATCCAACTACACTAAGCCCTCCTGGTATGTGGAGTGACTCAATCAAAGACTGACTCCTTCAATCACACTCTCACACACGTAGTTCATATACCCATATACCTCTTGATTAATCTTTCATTATAATTTCCCTGGAGTTAATTAGCGGCTAACATTGTTAGTTAAACCTGAAGCCCATCCCTCGGAATAGTAAGTGTATTCACTCTGTAAATATTTACAATAATCAGCGCAAACTTTCCCAGCTTAACTCTTCTTGAGTCAACTGGATGGAGTAGAGGCGGAAGAGAAGCTTTTACAGTCTATTACACCTCTCTAGCTACCCTGCTCTAATTAAATATATATTATATAACATGGAACATTCTGACGGATCCTTGAGTTAAAACAGTCTCTTTGAAATCCATGTCTGTAAGTCCAATTTCAATTAGTGTAGCCTCGCTAGTATTCATGTTTATAAGTGAACTCAAGAGAGTTGAAAGACAGTGCGGAAATTACTGGAGAATCGAATCGTTTGAAACACAGTTGTTGAATTGATTATGTTTCATTGTGTACGACCTAATTGCATTGTCTCTCCATCTATGCACGTAATTAATCCATGGATTTGTGTTACAGATATCTTCAAGGAGCTACCCATCCACACTCTTAAAACTGGCTGAGGACTAAAGGGGTCATTACCACCGGGTGGAGAAGTCAAACATTACTGACTGATATCCGATATTTAGATTCATATATTTCAAATACCCTGACTGCTAAAAACCGGCTACTACTTTTTATATTTTAGTCACTTTACTTTCATACATAAGGTGAGTGTTGAAGCTCCTGGGGTTTACACTCTAGGCTTGAGTTTATTTGTACTCACTGTTAATAGTGTGTGTGTGTGTGTATTAAATATTAATGATTCCGTTTTTTACAGCTCTCAGAACCGAGGTACCTTGTGCAGTAGCTGACTTCTGATATTAATCTTATTCGACGACAATATAAATCCGTAGGTTTCCTACTCCCAGAACATTAGTCTGCCTTATTCGGAACACGGGCCGGATTCAATTGATTAGGTAAGTCGTTATTAGTATTTTACGGATTACGGGATTTTATTTACTTGTTATGTCACGTTGGCTTATTGATGACAGGTCGATGTATATAAAGTGATATGTTATCTATCCAGCAAAAGGATTGAAAGTAAACGTAGAAAACGTTAAGTGGTATAGCTTAAGTGTTCTCTGGGTTAAAATATTGATTAGGGTTACTTGATGAGCATCGAAATTTCAAATGTTTTCCGAAACTATCTAGGTAGGTTTTATCGAGGCTCGCATTTATCAGTATCCAAACTCAAATTAAGCATTCATTGTTCATATCCACAGATTATAACCATTTAGTATGTTACAATACGATTTAGGTACTATGGAGCGCAAGTTTGTGGCTAGAATGGTGAATTACCGGTTAGGGCTCGCCAAAGTCTTTATGGCGACGAAAGTGCATTGCTGCTATTAGTTGTAGCGGGCTTGAGAGTCTTTTCGGAAAATATTGTGACATGTAGATGAGAGCTCCAACTGGTATTTGTTGAAATGACCAGTTAACTATACTAGTACAACTCCAGGTTCAGCTTTGACGGCCAACTCGTCAGTAGTCACTAACGATCAACGATGTGCAGATACCCATAAATTTCATGCTTTGGTATTGAATTGCTTAGTCATCAAATGTATAATTGTTTCAAAGGTATCATGAGAGACGGGATAGAGCGTATTAAGAAACTTCAAGGGAGTATGTCAAGCATGTATTATTGCCATGGGTGATAAAGCTCGAGGCTGAGGGTTCCAACACCGATTGGAATGAGTCATTCAAGATTTCTTGGTAAAGAATAATAGTTTGAGGTTTTAATGCCGCTTAACATAGAGTATTATTTGTTTTGTTTGGCAGGTAATAAACTATGATAGAAAAAGAGAATGGCGATATAGCTTCTACCGGCAACCCGAATATGAACGGAACATCCCATGAACCAGCTGTGAAGGAGGCAAAAGACTCAGCAGAGCCAGAAGGAGAAGTGGACATAATCCTTAACAATGTAGTTTGTAATTTTAGCGTCCGCTGTCATTTGAACTTGAAACAGATCGCCCTCAATGGATACAACGTAGAATATAATAGAGCTATGGCGGTGAGATTTTCACATTGTAACTTGTTCTTTTCCTTCGAATATATGGTGCTGGAATCTATGTAAACCCGAATAAACTTTTTTATGAACAGATGCTCATAATGAAGTTTAGAAGACCAAGATGCACTGCCTCGATTTGGTCTTCTGGTAAAATAACCATGACTGGTGCAACAACCGAAACAGATGCTAAAGTCGGAGCCCGGAGATGTGCTCGAGTTTTACAGAAACTTGGATTCAACGTTAAATTTACTAATTACCGGATCGTCAACGTGCTGGCTACTTGCACAATGCCTTTTGCTATTAAAATAGCTGAATTTGCAGTAGCGCATCCACGATTGGCGAGGTAAAGCTAAAAGTCCTTCATATCTGATACAGTACAGTTCATTGATGATGTATCGAATGACAACTAATAATTTCTTGATTGACTGTGCCTAGTTATGAACCTGAACTTCATCCTGGAGTAACTTACAAGATGAAGCACTTACGTGCCACGCTGAAAATATTTTCCACCGGTAGTATAACTATCACTGCTCCTAAAGTCGAGACTGTACAAGCCGCTGTAGAAGAGGCTTATAGTTTAGTTTATCAGTTTAAAAACGAGCGTCGGCCTGATGACTTGGAGCATCTTCCGATAGCACGACGTAAACGCCTTCGAGAAGAAGCAAAAGCGGAGAAACCCTTAACAGAAAGCAAAAAGAGTCGTAACGAGGTGGCGTCTGGCAAGTAAGTGATACTTACGCGAGTACTACTACCGCGAGTTGAATTCGTGATTATCGTTACACGTGGGACGAATACACAGCACTGAAACCCATGTGTTATCCTCGTTGATCATGATAAATTTAACTTCGGCTTCTAGTTTTAGGGAGTTTCACAACGTGTGCTCCTAGGTGAATGTATCGTAGTATGATAAAATCATAAGTCTTTAAATAGCAATGTATTCTATAATTCGATCTTCTACACCTGAATTAGAAAAATGTAAGTAATTAGCCCATTCGTAAACCAGGTTCGATCTTCGAGGGTGTATGAGTTAATATGAAATGACATATTGATAATGTGTTCTGTAATATACTTGTTTCTCATGAACACGGACGATTGATACTTACATAGTGCGGCAATTATTAAGTTACATTACATAAACTAAGCTCTGTATCCTGCAAAACCTCACTTGTCAGCACTTATGATGGAACTAGTTGTCTTATTAAGGAAGGTCTTAATTGTACGAGCTCCTAATTGCAGAGATTCTGCGTAACAATGTGAAAAAGCTCATGATATAGTCAGAATTATGATCAATTTTTACTGTTGGAACAAATCATTCTTTCTTGGCAGTATCTTATGCATACGCAGAACCGGTAAGATCTGTCAGTCATGGACAATACAATTGTAAGTTTCCCTTTGGAAGTCTTAACATGACACCAAATCATTATCTGTACACGTCAAGAGGATACTTTTAACCGTAAGGTATCCTATTAACTTGAGTCTTATTATGATGAGAATGCCCGCTTAGGACTGGTCGGTATTTCTTAAGTATTCATAAAAGTACCTCAATTAATCAAAGATAAGTTCGAAAGTAGACTGTTCACCAGGATTTGCTAATATCCAAAACTAGGGTATCAGTAACCTTAATGCTAAAGTCAGGTAACACTTTCTGCTCCCCAGGAAGTTCTAGGGTGATCAAATACGAAATTTAGAAGGGTGAAATGCCTAGTTTACTTTTGAGTTTAATGTTATATTTATTTTCTTGCGTACTGCAAGTGTTCAAGGACTCGCGCAGTGTCGGTGCATCCAGTCTGTAACTTGTATATATATGGATTTGGTTACATTGATCTAGTTTCATTTTATAATGTTCCTGAGTTTCTGTGGCGTGTCGTATTAATTTCCTGCTTTTACTTTAGAAGCAGCATAATCGAATAATTGTAACTTCATTCAAGAAACCATCCATACACTTAAAAGCAATAAGGAAGTATTAATGCTCTTGATATTACGGACCGACGTATATTGTAGTTCAGAGAATTGCTACTAAGGGCTGATCTAATTCATAAAGAATTAAATCAAGCTTGTTTGATCAGAAGGGGACAAACGAAGAGTGTAAGACTTACGTTCCAGAATTGTTTATATCGAGATGGCAGAAATAAAACTGAAATGACCTTGGTAACTCTCAAGTGTACTCCTTCCCATCTATTACCTTCATACTCCTATTATTTATCGGTAATCATGTGAAACAGCGTGTGAAGTATTGAGTGCTGAAGGTCTTTCCATTGCATTCAATTTGCCCGTGTACCTTCTCAGGTCTCACGAGCTGCACAATACTCGCAGTTAAGGAACGAGAGAGGAGCTCAAGATTGTACATAACTTTTATTGTGCGCATCAAATGTCAAATATTTAAACGCTGGATAAAATAGCAGGGTCGTAGCTTGCATTAAAACAAGTAAAAAGAGTTTGAACTATCAGCGATTCGATGCAGTAATCATCCTGCTGTATTAAAGGTACATTACATATTTACATAAGATAAAATACGTAAGCTTTGTTAACCGTGACTGGAAACGTCACAAACTGTAGTTGCAAGTCTTGTCTTGCACTAGTTAATACTTTCCGAGAAGGTAAAACTTGCAATTGAGTGCGTAATTTATAACAAATTTACTATCATAGAAATAAATATGCTTAAGGGCGATGAAAGCGAATTAGATGACGACTTTCTTGATGAACTTCCATTTCCGTGCTCTTAAATTCGTTAAGTTCTTTGCGAATAGCTGCTTTATCCTTGGGTGTTAACCTCGTCCAGGGCTTGTCAGCCCTTCTGTCATAGTCTTGCGCTTGAGTGACTTCGATGTAGTCATTAAATCGTATAATCTGCAAATCAAATATTTTTTTGTAGCCATTACAACTATAATATGTGGAAATTGGTTGTCCTCCAATATTCTTGGCGCTGACATTATTCAA
The DNA here is from genome assembly GCA_906901655.1 of Sminthurides aquaticus. Classification (NCBI taxonomy): domain Eukaryota; kingdom Metazoa; phylum Arthropoda; class Collembola; order Symphypleona; family Sminthurididae; genus Sminthurides; species Sminthurides aquaticus. Next base: position 2,343,454 of record CAJQTT010000013.1, on the reverse strand, counting down.
AGTTGGTAGTTTATGGCCTTCTTTCTTACCTTCTTCTCTTTCAGTTCCTCAATAGTCGGTCGAAAACTTAACTTTCTTAATAGCATCTTCTTTTTCTCTTCTTTTAGTTTTCGTTCCTCAGCGGGGGTTTGTTCTGTAAAAGGGAACAGTTGTATTTATTGATTACCATATCCCAGATGTTGCTATAATATAGCTCGCATTAGCAAGATTCACCTGTGACTTACTTTTGAGTATATTTCGCTCTTCAAGCTCTTCCTGCGAAGGTCTCATGCTTAGTCGCCTAGAAATTGGAAAAAATTGATAATGATATGTATAATTACCATTTTCTCTTTATTTTCTTCCCATTAGTATTTCAGCTTACCTGATTAATTTGGCACCTATGGCTTCTTTAGTCTCTTGGATCTCTTTCTCGGTTACGACACGGATAATATTCCTATCAATCAGTTCTTGTCGATCCGGTCGCATTGCTAATTTCAACGCCAAGCTATCTTTCCTTGCAATTTTTGTAGCTTGCTTACCTGTAAAAGAACGAATTTATTAGATTTGCACGTGAAACAATGCAAGCGTTGCATACACTTTAAATCGATGACTCTCTTACTTGGATCTTCACTATTACTATCGTTGTCGTCATCATCCCGATACAGCACAGGTCCCTCGTTATCGGAGTCATCGTCTTTGGGTACACTTTTTCGTCTTGTATTCTCTTTGTTCTCTTCTCGTTCTTTATATGACGATAACGTAACACCGAACCGTATTGGCCTTGAACTGTAAACCAAGTTTATATGAGAATGTGGCCGGTGTTTTTGCTTAGCATGCGATTTTCAAAAATTATCTGCTTACTTCGACAGCTGATCTTGCTTGACTATGAACTGTTTAGCGGATTCTTGTGGAGTTGATCCACCAGATCCCGAGTCACCAGAGAATTTCATTTTCTTTAGAGCTGACTTGACAGGTTGAGCATTCAATTTAGGTTCTTTGGCTGGAACTTCTTCCACTTTATTCGTATCTAATTCTACTCCACGTAATTTTAGCCGATTAAGGTTAGTTTCTATCAACTCAGCTTCATCCTCGTCTGAATCCATGCCATCGACCCCTTCTTCTGAAAGCAACACATTCAACGTTACAATGGTGAGCAATGCGATGAGACATGTGATTTTACGTAATCCTTGAGAAATTGAAAATTCACCTTGTGTAAGAGAGTACAAATCGACATGCCGGGCGTTTTGAACAACCATTGCTATTGCTGCCGCTAAGTTTTCCTCCCTTTCCCTTTGCTGCTGCAATTGTTCTCGATGTGTTGGCATCCGCTGTACAGGTAAAGGCGAAGGAGTACTGAACATAGGCGGTGGGGGTATCAGACCAATTTCTGATACAGGTATAGGAGGCTCCGGAAGCTCAGAGAGGGAATAAGATGCGGGATTAGGAAGATTCGAGCTACCCGAGTTCATATTGTTAGACGCGTAATGGCCGTCTCCTTGAGAATGGTAGTAGCCACCTCCATTAGCATGTTCATCTGAATATAAAAATTCAATTTTTAAAATCAAAGCCACCTTATTCTTACCATACACTAAGACAGTAGGACCTCAACTTTCAATCGTAAAATGAGTTCAATATACTCACCACAAGGGCCGCCCTGGCTAATATTATAAGGGTGAACTGAGATTCCCCGATCATGTTTTTCCTGTCCTGAATTCTGCGGTAACATGGCTGAGGTCATGGACATGCCGTGAGCATTCCCATTGACACCGGTTGAGGAAAGAGGGTTTGAGGAAAATCCTCCGTGTTTACTTACACCATTTACATGGTTAATACTAGGATGATTTGAAGCTAAACCTAGGTTTGTATTAGTAGGATACACCGAGTTTGACACAGCCGAGAGGGAATGAGAGACAACGTTGGAGTACCCGTCCTTTTTATTATCCGCCTGAGATACCGAATCCTCCATGCTATCCCGCATGTTCTCTCCATGAAAGTAATGATGACTTCCAAAAGTCGTCATTGTAGGCGGGTGGTTTTTCATATGCATACCATTCTCTAATTTGGCCCCATCACAGTTCCAACTTACGGCATCTGTTTCAAAAAGAAATTAAAAAGAAATTATAAGCAAGTTTCAATAAATTCTTCAAGGCCTAAAAAGTTAAGCTCTGCTTCAGCTTTCTTTAGGAGAAAGGACTCCCACCACCACATCCCAAAACAATGCGTCCCGAAGCAAGAAAAGTCGGCTCAAACTTTCTCCAATATGGGAGAGTCATGCATGTAGAATTAGTCAGCGGTGCTTTACACACAAAAGAACACAATCCTGGAGCCTCATTTTGCAATAACCCGTTAGCAGGAGTAAAAAAACTATACTGGAAACACCTTGAAAGTTTTCATTTCCTCCCAAGAGGCACACGACTAATTTAAACATTTACTACAGAGAGGCGGGAGCTGAATTTCGTTAGAGACTTTCTCCTTCGTTCCTTCAAGTTATGTCAAAGCTTGCTCCAGAAATAAAACTCAAGAGTCTATTCAATACAATAATGAAAGATAGGCGACGACAGTGTGAGTGAAGTGAACTATATAAATATTTAGGCGTCACAGGGAGAGAAGGGGTAAATTTTATATCCAAATCCACACAATGCCTAACATATAACCCAAGCATATATACAGTAGTGAAACCCGAATAACAAACAACCAACGGATAGTGAACAGATGGAAGCGAAACTACGGAATTGCTTTGTATCAATTAAGATTTTTGCATCAACTGACTAGGTTTCAAACATCATATAAATTGGCCCAGCAAGGGTTAGTGGCAACAACCGTTGTTACTTCAGGATAACAGATTTTACAGAGGGATCAAATCAAATTCCAATCTACTATTTACTTGACAATTAAGGGTAAATGAGGACAGAACAAATATCTGTTAGAGTTCTAGCTTTTGAGAAGGAAAGTTTAATAAGTTTCTAAAATACTTTCAAGAGCGTCAGAATAAGCAGTGGTAGTGATAGGGATAATTGAAAGATAAAAACCAGGCATGGGTAGCATTTGATAAAATAGCCTTTCAAACTGACCAGGAATGTCAACGCTGGATGACAACATATTTGGAGTGTCAGGATGAAGTATTCCCTTTTGAACTAGTTCTTCTCTGTTTGCCCTGACTGACATTTTCCTCTCCAAAGCTAAATGAGTGGAAGAAAATAATTGATTAGTACAAAATTGAAATAAACGAGGCAAGCTTTACGCTGCGCCAAGTACAGTGCCAAATAATAGTTAAACATTTCGCAATAATAATTCAAAGTTTTCCGCCATGTTTTACAAGTCATGTTTTACAAAGATTCCCCATCATCCACCCCATTCCCGAATTCCCAACTCTCAATCATGCGTTACAATACAAGTCTCTGAAAGCTCAATTCGGAAGAGTCTCTCAAAAATTTCCTGCGTTAAATCCATTGAAACTACGTCATCAAGAATGAAAGTTTACTCCTTCAAATCGTGTAACACTCGAAATATTCATAATACTTGTAGCCTTTTGTTGCTTAATAGAATTCAAGCTCGAGTACGGCTGTTTTCATCCTGGCTTGTTCAATGCTTGAAATTATTTAAATACAAGCCTTCCTCTCTATCAGTTCTACGAAATTAAATATATTCCCTACAGTCATAGCATAGTCATGAATATAATTAAACGTCTTCAACAGCTGCTGAGGATGTTGTTTCTAAAAGTTGCCTGATTTGCTGTGTAATGCTAATACTACAACTGTTCTATTTTACCGCATAACAATAACGCAATAATTTCAGATGAGCTTTTCAAACAGTTTCCTTAAACCAACACATCCGCAGAAAATGTTTAACTTACTCAGGATTCTGCTTGTAAATTGGCGCCAGAAATAGTTTCTCATTCCGACAGAGTTTGTTAAATTTAATAGGGAGGGGGGGAACTAGGAAAACATTGATGTAAATCTTAAAATTCTTGCTTTGGTTTGTACTACGTAAACATAACCACATTTTCGCGCCCGGGAATTTACTGCTCAGCCAACACCACAAGTTATATAGTGAAACTGAGACAGGAAACAATAGTCTGGAGAGATTTATTTATTGACCGTCACGATAAATTGTGTACGACGGAAGAATTGCAAGTTTGGGAAAGATGAAAAGAATGAACTTACAACGTGAGGTGGCTTCAAATTTGTCTGACTTCTTCTTCCTCTTCCACTTCCATGGTTTGAAGAGTCTTCCAAATGCGGAAAATTTGCTTTTCCTATGAGGTGGAGGACTCCTTGATGTTGGAGGCCCCACGCTTGATGACCTGGGTCCAATGCCATTAGGTTTAGGTTTTGTCGCTGCAAACAAAAAAGAGCTTATGTCATCATCCAATTTCTCAAAATATATCTTTAGATTTCGTTGTCATTTCCTCTAAATCTCTTCAACTCGACCCTTGCTTCCACAATGAAAAAATATGCCCCATTACATCATACCCCCAGGCATGGACATGGTCATGAACACAATCCGTCGGCCCTTTACAGTATCGCAGAATCAAGTATCAAGTACACTAAAATCAAGATTTCAATTCCCATTTTCCACCCGACCAGCAGCCTCCAAAGCTGTTTTCTTTCTCCTAACCCTCAAACTTGGCAACTTTTTGACATTTTCACAATGAACTACCCGGAAAGAACTTCGTCAAGCCAAATCTGGAATTTCATGCATCAGCCAGCCGAGCCACGATACTTTGTGAGGCAGCCATCGGGAGAAAATCTCTAGGATTTTCATCTCATCAGAGAGGAGCATGTAGTTGGACAAAGTTTTCCACAAAACTTTCTCGCCTTTCTCTTCAAATTCATTCCTTCTAATACAACTAGAAGGAATGTATAGGGAAACAAGTCCCGTGTTCAGTTAGCCAGTCAACATGGATAAATTTACAAGCATGTATACAAGCCTTGTATTAGAAGGGAGAAAATAAAGATTGCGGAAACGATATGATTACAATAGCTATTTGTTGGTGGTATACTGCAATACTTTCTCCTACCATTTGTTTGGAGTATGTCAACCAGAGACAGGGTTGAGGCAATAAGTTGTCGTTTCTCTTCAAAGTTGAGATTGTCTAAACTTTTAGCTCTGTTAGTGTTATTCAGTCTCACGTTTTGCTGACTATTATTATTTCTTAGCATGGTCGCACAAAATGTTGTTACGGGTGCCATCTTATTTCAGGACACCTCCGTCACCACTCACACTCTCGTCAAAGAATTGCTCCGTCCGACTTCTTCGCAATCAAATAATATTATTACAAGCTGATACAGAAGAATATTTATTTCCTTCCAGCTTCACCGCCGCACCTCACACTACCATCATGAACCCCCATCTCCCTCCAAACGAACACCGACTCATTTCAAAACGCTCAAATTCCCACCAAGGAAATTTGCAGAATCCACACCTCCTCCAAATCCTCCCTACCCACTTTTTGCACTAAGACACGGGGTCAGTGGAGTGATTTTTCTCACGATCACATCCCCCACCACCATCCCAGTCGCACTTTTATAATATTGTCTTGTTTTCCCAAAGATTCCGATTCTCTTTCACATCACACACACGCAACCAGCTTTACCAGCTACTTTCCGTCTCAACAGCTCTCATCGAGCCAGGCTACTAGCACTGTCATGTAGTTAAAAGTCTGTGAGGGCATTTTCAAAGTTATTATTTGAAGGTGATTCACATGTAGTTTTTATTTCACATCTCCTCTCCACATTTTTCTCCCGAAACGCACATGAGCACAAGGAGAGACTCATTCTAGATAAAATCTCCCATAGCACAGCCAATCATCATATCACCCCCAACTATAAACAATCAAGGAAAGGATCTTAAATAAAGTCGTTGTCGTAAAACCCATCTTGCTCTCTTGCAATCCCAACACCTACAAACATGCTCTCGTCATTTAAAAAGAATTCAACACTTTGTGGTTGAACACAAACCTATTTCCTTCCTACTTAAACCCCATTCAAATCCGTCTAACAATAATCACTCCAATTATCTCGATTCCGCAGTATTTTTTTCTTCAACTCAACTAATCGCCCGTAAAAATACACGTCAGGTCCTCCACGGTTCTTACCGATAACAGTTTAATAAAGCTCCCCTCTGAATCTACTTGAATAGCTTATTCCTTTAACCTTGTTACAAGAGTGGTAAATCCGGTAATGCTTTCAACCGGCATTCTACACAGACCTTGTAGTGTCCAGTTCTACTTCTCTTTCTCTCCGTACCAGCATCCTTTCCTTGCGAATTGCACAAATCACCCTTTCCCTCCTCCACGAGGCTGCAACTACTACACAGAGATCCGCTACAAAGTAAGTAGAATGGATGCAATCCTTATTCCTAAAATTTATAAACACAGCATGCTACTTTCTTCTATCACAAATGCCTTGCTTTCTCTACATTTGCACTGTACCAACTGCTGCCCCACAGCAGCAGAGGTCGGTAGTTCCAATCTTCTTTCTTGTGGTGTATACCTTTATACATAACTAACCTGCCCGCTTTATTTTCTTTCGTTTCTTAGAAAACGGGAGAAGGAGAAAAACATAAATTATTCCGCCGATCCTCCACTCTGTACTAAAACTTTCGTCTGTATTATTACATTCTCCTAAAGAAGGACTACAAGCCCGGCATTTACCTCCTATTTTCTTACTCTAACTCGGTCAAAGCGGTTCCAAACGCTTCCCTCCCTCTTTCTCACTAGACGCACAGGTAGGAGTAATTACTTCCCATTATCTTCCTTCTCAAACAAGAATGTAGAAACGAACCGGGAAAGAGCACCATCATCATCACCATCACACTACCCACCACCACCTATTTGTTTCCTACCTTCACTTTCCCAATCTTATCTTTTTCACAGCTTTTGGAAGAGAAAAGACGGGAGAAATACAATCGCCGTTCTTGGGCAGCACTCTGTCTCAGCCTTTGCCTTATTGCCTTCTTCTGCACTACTATCACTCAACCTCCAACAAGTCAGCCTCTATGCTTTATTTTCTCTCCATTCAACCACCTTCACCGACGATGGACAAGACAAGATCTCCTCTCCGAATCTCAGCTAGCTCTGTCCAACCTTCTCTCCTACTATACCCAGCCAGACTGCTAGTTCACTGCCTTAATTCATCCCTTATGCCTTAATGAGTTTCAATCGAGACAGACTTGAAACACCTGCGTCGTGTCTCTCAAAATCCGTTTGTGGTCCCGCGCCTAACGAATTTCACAGTCTCTCTCTTGATCTCTCCAGGGCTATCTTCAGGAAGTCATTGAATTTAGCAGATTTATAAATTCCATGAGGAAGAAAAGCCGGCTAAAACCTTATCCCTCTTCCATCAACTTTCAAAAACTAGTCTCGTTTCAATCAATCTCGTCACTTCCACCGCACCCACCCATCCCAACTCATTAATTATTATTATAATCTCCTCCAATCACTTAATACAATCCTAATTGCAAATTCAGTTTCGTCATCAGCTTCCACGTCCACTACTCTTAATCCTACTACTCCGCTTCCTTTCTCTCTTGGTCTCCTCGCTTCTATTCCATTGCAAGAGTATTCAGTAAATACTGAGCCGTGAATTTCCATCGAAATCAATCCAGCAAATCTGAATTAAAATCCAATAGAAAAGACAAGCCTCAATAAGAGTATAGCAAACGTGATTGCAATAATTCCTCTCACCTACATCAGGTGATTAATTTGGGATTACTATACATACACGGTCACCAGGACTGCGAGATGGAGATTGCTGCGCTATTGCGTTTGCTCAAGGTGAAGCACAAAAGGATAGGTTTCTCAGTATTGCGTAACGGACGCCTTCGACGGAACCTACATACCTTTCTAATCACCGATTCTACAATCAGTTACGTCTTGGATACACCAACACCAACCTTGTGTAGGACAGAGAAGAGAGCAAGACCGGTTATCAGGAATGAAAATCATCATTCCACAACCACAAACCTCTTAAACCTCCACCACCAACATCACCAACACTAGCACTCCAACTAAACCAACGACTCACGCTCCAAACACTTTTGTCTTCCTAATACACTAACACAACTTATCCACCAACTTCTCAAACATACAGAGTCCTCTTCTCTTCTTACCTTCTTCTTTATTATTACACGCTCCTTAGATTCTCCCAAGTTGGGCCACGAAAATATCTCCCAGCCCTTCGTCTTCCACCTTATCTCACCTGTAAAATGACTGTACAACCCTCTTCTCTTCTTCCCACAAACACCCCCTCCACCCTCCTCTGGACAAGTTTACCTACATTTTCTTATCCCGCCTATTCTAAAAACATTCTTCTTCCGATTCTATGAGTTTCTTTCTTTCATACACACACATACACACTATTCTTACTTATCTTCCACACTAAAACTGTTACGTTTCTCCAAACTTTTTACTTTCTTACTAAACCTATCAAATTATATAACTCCACAAATAAATCCTGCCACTTCTCAGTTAGTCTTGCATGAATAATGAAAACGGGACGCAAATTTCAACACGGACGCCTCACACAAATCTCCATCAATTCTCTTCCTCGCCATTCCAGCCACTATTTACTTTCTTTACCGTTGAAAATGGAAAATTTCCCAGACTCACTCGCTAACTCCGAACGGTGAAACAAGAGAGAAAAGACATATACGCATAGACGGAATCTACGACTCATCCACCAAACCGCCACCACACCACCACTGCGTCTCTTAGCTTAAAATACAATTAGTATCTCAGTCATCTCCTCTGCCCCATGACTGTATTATTGTACAAGTACAGTATTCCTCAACAGACAAAGCTTTTAGTAAAATCAAGGTGAGGTAGTGGGATAGTGGTGGGAAGCAGAAGCAAGTGGATTGCAGACCCTTGTCTTCTTCACCACACCTAGCACCCGCGCACCTGTTGTACTCCCCGAAGAACTCATCCAAGGAAGGAACCCAAATATACCCCGTAACGTCTACTACAATTCTTCAAGTGTCCGTTTCACCCTACCTGTCTGCCTGGTTGTAACAATTCCTGATCTTTCTCCTCGAGTTCTTCCCCATTAAGTACGCAGAGGAGCACATCTACAACTCACGAATGACGAACATTTATGCTTTACTTGAGCGTTGCTGAGCATCTCCAGGAACATTCCCTCCACCATCACCGCATCACCCCCCTCTTTTATGCCCACAAGCACATCTTTCTATTCATCTTGTCATTCCTTTGATTAAACTTGGATTAATTAAATTCAACACACGAGCCTCTATTTTTGGTAACTTCATCAATCTAAGCCAATGTATCACTCATAAAATCTTATCTCCTTTTCATACATTTACCGCACATCCTTCTCCCAGTATTTTATAATCCTGTAGAAACTTCACACCCCAATTATCCTCACTCATCTCTGAACTCATCATCGCCCGGAATTCCTCATCCACAGCGACCTACTATGCTACCTAAGGGCTACGGATTTATCACGAAAAAGTTTTACTCTTCCCTCAAATATGTGGCCGCTTAAAACGATCCAAGCGGGAATAAACCTTTTTGTTTCAGTCAAGAGACATTTCTCCTCGCAACATTTCCTTCCATCTTCATCTTCACACACACACATCTGTAGAATGCACGAACGGTAGCAGCCTGTTCATGCGGATTTCTTATTTCTTCTGCTGCCCAACCGCGGCTTCCTCCCCGACTCGACCGACTCTCGCGAAAATCCTTCCGTGCCTCAACACGGTTTGGATTTCGCACTTTTCCGCGCCATCCTAACGGCTCTACGCAATAAAAATTCTTCCGGCCATATGCCAACATGAAGTGTTACCACTCAGGTTAACTCTTAGTCCGCAAAATAATAAGCGCCTCTGCAAAATTCCTTGACGTGGATTTTCATTTATCTCTTCGTCTATCAATCCTTCCTGTCATGCATGCGTCCCCTTCAATCCCATCCTGCAGTACTCCTAATAGCAGTCAACTCTTAGAAGCCAACCCGAGTAAAAGGGGGATGATGGAGATGTTCATCAATTATATAGCAATTTCTTTCATTGGATCGCTCCACCAACTGGATTTGAGAAGGATTTTGAATCAACTAAAATTGCTTAACTAGGACCTAGTCTTTCACATCGTATTCCATCTCATGCACTCTCCTGACAGCGAAGCATTCACCTGCCTACATCTACCCATATCTTAACCCCGTGCCAATTCAGGAATCGTCCCACGATTGCTCTCACTTGTCAGTCAATTTCTTCCAACCCCATAACCCCGCCCCTCATTGGCCAATCGACCTTAAAACAATTCATTTCACCCTCATTCACCACAAAACTTCATCTCATCTTTACACCACTTCCCTTCCAAATCAATTACTAATCTAGCTATTCCATAATTGATTCATCATGCAAATTCCATTAACAGAAGCCTCCCTTCTCGTAATTTCCTAGAAACAATCTCCTGTCCTAACGAAACTAGTCATTACTTGTCAACTTTTAATAACACTTATCTGCCTCTTTTGCCCCTTCATACTGCTTTCCACATTTCCGTTTTTTCTCATCTTTTCCTTGCGTATCCCTTTCATCTCTCAACTGTAACAAAACCCTTCCACAATAAGAGAGTTTCTCCTATTAATTTCATTTTTTTCATAGCCCCTTCTGCTACAACTTACAAATAATTCACACAAGCTATTTCATCTTTTGATTTATTTTCTCAATTCTCTATTTATGTAATTTTTTCTCATCTGTTTCTTGCACTCAATGTCATCCGAAGGATGTCCTAAATCGCCGCCATCCGCATCTGTAGCCTTCCCTCCGCCCTCACAGAAACTAAGTGAGGCAACAATCATACATAACCACTACACCACGGATTACTTTTTCCATTCACACAGACCATACTGTACATTGACAATCTCAGAAGGGAAGGCTCGCTTGGCTGGGCTGGGTTGGCTAAGTTGGCTCGAGTCTCTGGGACTCGTATGTATGGACTTGGTGGAGCATCAGGAACCACTTCACATCAATTCCCTACGATTCTTCTTTTCTATGCCCGACTGGATGCTTCATTCTCTCTCGATTCACCAAATTCATTCGCATCCTAGCTTAATAACAGTTGATCATTAAAAAAGGATTAACAACATCCTGTAGGGTGAAAAGCATGTATCCTCATTGGAGGTCATTAGAATCTAGACATTACATGGCGCACCCTCTTCCCCCATAATTCACGTGTGCTTAGTCCCTACACGAGGGATTTGCATAAAGCCATCCTTACCCACAAACAACCCCGCATACCATCGCCAAAACACAAAAAGGTCATGATTCACCTCCAACCTCTTCCATTCCAACCCTATTCAATCATCCCATCTCCGTCTCTTTCATTTTTTCTCCCTCCCGTTCCCGTCACACCACAAACTGTCTCTTTTAAAAGACAAATGCAATTTCTACTATTCTCATTGACACCTCTTGTTCCATTCTTCTCCTCCTTCGTCAATCCCTCTGATCCTAAGTTTACTCGTACTAACTTCAACCCCGTCCAACTCCATCTCTATACTTGATCCCAACCCAAGAAGCCAACATCCAGTCATACAAAATCAACAATGGAAAACCACCTGCAGGATCAACCTCCTCATCTTCATACCGAAGTCATTAAGGAATAGGATTGAAGATTCTGAGCAGAATGGAGTCAGCTAGCTCCACTTTCAGAATTTGAAAAACGGCTCCGATCCTTGCGTAAGCATATTAGAATGCAGGTGTGGAGGAGTCGAGAATAGGAAGCTCCTCAGAATACAGGCTAACCAGGAACCTCTCATAACTAACTTGCTTACATCCAACTAGAGCCTGAAGTCAGCTGAAGAGAGTTCACTGCTAGTTCGGTCGATCGGAATGAATACAACCGTGGCATCTCTATGTTATTATGACGTGTAAGCATCATTCTTCGTATCTCAGAAGTTACACACATATCGCAGGACTAATACATCTTTTGGGACAAGTATATGCGACTTCTCATCAACGTCTTAACTTACCCACCGGGATTGAGGGGTTATCGGAAGATGAGTAGTGGGATAAAATGATTGGAGATGAGAAAACTCATGAGACTTCAGACACTCAGCCCTGTTTCAAACGCACGCATCTTAAAGAATCCTCTTTTGTAGTTGACGTTTTACCTAGATATTTTATCTTCTCCCTCATTCCTTCACCTTCTTCATGTATTCCCCTAAACATGCTTTCCCTTTAGGCCACTAACATGAGCCTCGTCATGATCCTCCCGAACAGGGACGAGAACAAGTATGGAAGAAGAATACCCAGGATGCAAGGGAGGTCGCGGGAAATGAAAGATCTAAAACAGAACCACCACAACTTTCTTCTCCTGACAAACACACACAACAGACTTGTCCCCTGGGTTGTGTCCGTGGAGGAGTCCATAGAAAAGTTAAGCTTGGAAACCCATCCTTGGGATAATGATGATTTGAAAAAAAATCAAAGATAAAAGGGGTGTTCCGGCTCCCCATCACATGGGCATTCTTTCCCTAAGGTATACTGCCAAGTGAATCTCACAACACCTCTCTTCTTGGTCCACCATTGCATACCAATAACATAATCTTCAATCACATACCTTTATCTGTCTCTTCTTGTTCTCTTCTCTTCCCAAGTGAGGTGGGACCAGTGGGATGAGCGTCTGAGGTTTATTATTATTTACTACCTCTACGCACTCCTCTTCATTCCCTCTCCCCTCCCGTGAACATGAGCACAATCACTCACATTACATAAAAATACATTTGTTCAAATACACAAACCTTAAAAACAAGGGGCCTGAGGGGTATTTCCCTCAAAAGGAAACGTCCCTCCCAGCCATACTACCGATGTATTCGATAACATATTACCTTTCCATCCGACTTATGTCCATCTATCCTATATTTAGAAATCATCAAAGCATCTTCCTTCCATCAACACCGCATCACATAATCATCCGTACCCTGTCCATCCCTCCAGAATCAACTTTACCACCACCAACGTCATCCTCCTCTAATTATTATATTCTCTTCTTTTCTTTCTCCTAAAGCCAACACCATACTAGAAGACAAAACCTTCTCATCATCATCAACCACATCGTATTTCTCTGTCGCCGCCATCAAATCTCTCCAGGCTTAATACTTGGCCATATACCAGGTCTTCTCCCCATTCAAGAGCTTATCCGCAATTGTAACACTGACTCAGAGAGTCACTTAAAAAATACATTTCCTACAAACTCAACTTCATACTCACAATTCATTTCTTTTCCTATTCCCCCCCCTCTCTTTCTTTTTCTTTCTTTTCTCCCAGATTTGGACAAGTCTTTTTAGCTACATAAAACCAGCCGGAATAGCGCTCTTCTTAAAATCATTTCCCATCTCTCTAGTCTAGTAGCTCGCTCTGTCTTTCCCTCCTTCAGTATTTTTCTCTATTTACTATTTCACTCCCAGCATAACAAAGCATAGCATCCTTGTCGCCTTTGATCGCTGGCTTTTTTCCTTTTCCCTCCCCGACTCACCTTATCCACTTACTCCCCGCGTACACAATTTGAGATGATCATGATCATACCTTATGCCCTCGTCCTACATAATTCATTCTTTCTCTTCCCTCTTCCCTCCTCCCCTACCCCTCTCTTCTTCCTTTCGGACATCATGCTGGAAAAGTGGAAAACACTCGCTGGACAGACTAACTAGGCTTAAAAAGTTGTAGTAATATATACATGAGCGGATTGGGGCTAGAAGTAAATCCCAGCATCCCGAATCCCAGTTTTCCATCTAAAAAACACCATGATACTAGACTGGCTCATAACCACAGTCCGTGACCTTCAAAAATCCTCATTCTTCCACGCAATTAAACAATTCCTCTACTCAAAAACTTTAATGCCCTTCTTAGGGAAGAATCTCGCTTCCCTCGTCCGCATCCTTTAAACTAACTGTGCATCTACAGGTCCGCAGTACACAAGTCACACTCTCATCTCCTCATTCATTATTCTGGTAGAAAACTCATCTCTTTTCAACCAGCCCCTTAACCTTAGAAGACAGTGAGATAGATAGACCAAGAATTCTTCCATATTTTTCTTCATACTTGGCTCATCTCCGAGCCGCCCGAGTCATCTTGTAAGTAACCGAGAAACCTGCAATTCTTCATCACCACATCCCTGCCATCACCTTTTTCTACACATCTTCCTGCACGTTAATACATACAGGAATCCTATCATCCCTGTACAGTTTTGGATCAAAAAGAGCAGCTATACCAGGTGTTCTGGTAGAATCGCTGAAGAAGACTCGTGGACACAATTCGTCAAGAACTTGCTTAAACCTTCTGATTCTTGTTGAAGTGGTAGGAAGAGTTGAGATGCACGTTAATTAGAACCATCCTATGATCGGATTTCGCCATACATGTTCTCCAAGTTATATGTACAGGCTAGCTTGGAAACTACTAAATACTCATTCCGGCTTTATTGCCCTCGTACACGGGAAAACAATTTGTAAAACATCTCTATTTACTAACCACTACGTCAGCCACACACAACTCCAGGAGAACCCACGTCCCTACCGCCACCTCTACGGCTTCTTTCTAATTTATCCACCAAATCCGCTTAACTATATTGCTTACATCATTTTCTTTCATTTGCCAGCATTTCAGAGAAATACTCTGTTAGAAACTCTCTAAAAGAGGAGTCAATGTAGAGAGTTTTCCCAGTAAGCGTCACGAGACTTCGGAAAGCATCCGGGTATTCTCTTCAATTGTCATTGACTCTCGTATTTCTCAAAATATCATTATTCAACTCTGCGAAAAGTGTCATCACTGTTGCCACCGCAGATTCTGCTATAGATTGGGATCTGCATTCTTCCTCTTCCTCAATGTGTCCCTTGCATGTCCTGATGCGCGCAACGTGAGACCAGAGGATATAAATTGTTTTGTGTGGATAAGCCCCTTAATCGCTGATTATTCTCCATGCAGTATTCCGTCAACAAATCATCCTGATACGTCAACTTTAAATGATCTGGTAAATCATGTTGTCACCCAAAGAGAACTATTCTCTCATCACAGAAACTCATAATTCCCAATTACCAACCCTTTAGCACCTCCACTCATCTGCAGTTCCCCGCCCCTCTGCCCTGAAATTCAGACATGAAAGGAGCTGACTGACTGACGGTGAAGATTTGACAACAGTTAGGCTTGTCTCCCCCTTCTCTGACGTTAGCCATTACCTTAGCGTAGCGTAGCCTGTTTGTTAATGATCAATTATCTAAAGCAGGGAAGAAGGCAGCTGCCCTCCTAATCCTCAGCATCCACGCACATAGAATAGTAGCAGAGTTTGATATTTTTTGGCATAGAAACTACCACGCATTAATTCATCCCATAAAAAGTGGAGCAACGGAGATTGACCTAATAACAAACGTATATATTCCACAAGGTAGCAAACTCGCTAAACTGCAGCACGGGCAGTTTACCTCAAACTATATATATATTTACCAGCTCTTCTTCCGTGTCCTCTTTCTTCTTCTTTCACCCGTTTTTAGAGCTTTCATTTCCGCTAGCTTTATATATATGTACATATAGGCCTTTGCAATATACATTAAATCCCCGCTCTACTCTAGAAATAACAAGGAACCAGCACAATTAGAAATCCCTTTTATGCCTTACGCCATCCATTAAATAATCCTATAAAGAAGTGTAACATGCTTTCTTCCTTTGCTTTAACTATCCTATCGCCCTTCTACCTGGCTCCTTTAGTTCCTTGTTTAATTTGCCAGTTTTAGTTGCCCCAATGTGGATGCTATCATAAAAAGACGAATTAAATTATAGCCCCCTATCTAATTTGTTCTTGTAGACGAAGCTACTAACTACCTAGCATTTCCCTGTTCTTAGTATCAACAAAGTCATAACCTTCTAATTCAATATCCTTGCCATTAGCATTATCTTATGCTTTTCATTTTGCCATTTAATTTAGCCTATTTCCCCCCTTTCTACCTACATTCACAGTCGTACAATAAAGATGGCAAGATTCTTGTTCCTACTGCATGCAACCACTTGGGCTGGCAGAGCTTATGCACATTTTCTTCATCCTATTCTCATCAACTCGACCTTGGACAAATCTACCAGCCCAAAGCGCAATAACCCAACATAACGGATTTCCTATTGGCATTCGTCTCAATTTCATTAAATACTCCTCCAATAAAAGCCTACATTAACTCAGTTATTCAACTACAATATGTACAAAGCTCAGTCTTGCCCTTCAGACCAGCCCCAGTCCTGTCCCTACCCTGTTTGATAGTCAGTTTCCATCCAATATTCGTAGTTGTCCTACAAAGCCGGGATACATACTAGGAAGTCGTAGTTTCGCTTAATGCCTTTATGGGATAGACTTGACGATTTCGCAGAATTACAGCTCTCCTCCCGGCATTACGAATCCATAAAAACCTTTCCTGGCTGCACATTTCACTATAGATGGGTTCACATTGCAATCCGGATTTTTAGTAGCATGTGTAAATAAAAAGAGAGTAAATGCTAGGACTTACATGAGTCATGCATTCCCTCCTCCACCAAATAACTATTCACGTACAGCGCCAAGTCTGCAAATTTTCTCGATATTCTATCACCCTCCAACTAACTTTAGGATGCTCTCAATATTATCCATATTATCCATACTGAATCGTAAGGGGAGTCATTTGACTGTTGCAATTCAAATTCAAACACATCATGTAGCTTTGTGTATCACCCAGAAAGGGAGTATATACATTGCACATATATTTCCACGAAATGTTTTTTCCAGGGAAATTCAACTCAAATGTTTATTATTTCTCAACGAATACATACACCAGCAGCCTTTTTCTTCTTGTGACAAAGTTCAAAGCTGGTGAAGGAGAGGCTATAGATTCTCAGCAGTAGTTCGGAGAAACGGCCGATAAGAAACCGATGAGAGTTCGAGAGATGCAACACTTTAACACGACCAATCGATATTATCGGACTTTAAACATTAGTTTTTCTAGTGCAAACAGACAAAAGACAGAGACAGCTTTTCCTTTGTATACAATAGATGGATTAAGCAATCATTCCGTCTTTGCGATCTTAGAACCGGAGTATGACTAGCACTAAATTCTTTGACTCAGACTTGTCTTTGTCACTTTGAAATCGGCAAGAAGGAGGACACTCCGACCATCAGCCTGTTTTTGGCAGCTAACTGCATTTTTGAAAATTTCAAAAATCATTTGGACGCCAGTTGACGCCAACTTTTATTTGTATCTATCTGACTGTATGGAAACACAGTAGGAAAGCATGATTGTCGAAGAACATACGGTGTCTCACTCAGAGAACTCTCACCATCCTGCAATCCCATCCCGTCTCTACTTCTATTCTAAGAATTCTTCCACCAGCTAGGATAGTATATACTATGGACTAGAAGAATGGCTAGGGATCAGTTGAAGATGCTACCGCAATTTTTCTTGCACATTTGGCGAATATAGTTCAATGGCAAGCACCGGCATACTTTTCCATCTACAGCTTAGTCGTTTAAGAGTATTCGTCAGCAGTTCCTCGTTTGCCTCCCTTCTCTTCTGATTCCAACCCAGGCGACTAGGTTTTGTGCAATCAAATGAACGAACGGTTTTACTCGGATCCTTTAGTACCTGATCTAAATAGCAGAGCAAAACTGAAACGTAGCGTGTTGGCTTCAAATTATCTTGGAAGAGCTTCTTCCTTCCCTCTGTCTTGAGTTCACATTGAGCTGCATCTACTTATCCTCCGATATCAGTGAGCACTTAAATAGTAAATGTATACATTAATCAAGAATTTCTTTTTCAGAATTTCCAAGCAATAAATTTGTAACACTTTAAACAGTTGCGATAGAAACCGCTGCTCTACTGGGAATCATTGCTTAGCGTTATGAATGCTCGCTTTCTTGAGGTGTAATACGGTGAAGAACTTATCCTGAATTACGACGAAGCTCGGCTCCGAAACCAAGGAGAGATGAAGCCAAGAGACACAAACCCGCCATAATCTGACACGGTTACCTCATAGTTACGTCATAAATCTGTATTATAAGAGAGAAAGTTGTCTAACATGCTGTTGCTAACATGGAACTCTCACAACACATTCATCTCCGTGAATCTCTTTTAAATTGCAATGAAGAGTTTTACGGAATACAATCTTGTTTACGTTACAAAATATTTTGGCGGTAGAAAAAATTCAGCTCGACCTCTGATTGAATCTCAGCTATTCCCTTTTCAAGAGTAAGAACCGCAGAACCTTCTTTCCTCGATAAATTCCGCCTTCTAAACAATGGATAAAACCTCAAACACGTAGAGATATACGTTCTGCCTAATTGTTTCCGCGCTGTTAAGTAAACCGGTGCATCTTCCTCGCTACTACTGGTGGAACTGTTGCGTTCATTTGCCTATGATAGTGTCAAAGGGACGAAGCAGAGAGTTTTCTGTTGTTCTTTTCCTGAGAGAATTGGCGACCATATTTGCAGTCGTCCAAAATTTATGCGGCCAGGTCCCGAAATCCCAGTTAGTAAATTAATAAATACAACCAACGCCCAACGGAATTGAGGAAGCTATGAATACATGTTTCAGTTTCTAACCGCGAACATGCCAATCACAACGGAACGTTGGAATCGTCGTTCTGCCGAACGCGGCGCAAAAACCTCAAAACCCCGTGCATTTATTCTAACGAAATTCCCACAAAGCAATCTCACACCCTGTAACCAAACGGACTCAGTCTGTGCTGTGACGTGAGCACCGCGGAATGCACATTGCGATGATCATAAATAATTTATACGTACCTGGATCTCCATGAGAAAAGTGCTTCAGACCAAAAGCGAACGTCTTAGACTCTTTCATACTTCCAGTTTCTCCCCGAAGTCCTGAAACTTCCCGATCGTCCGAGTCCGCTACAAGTCTTGCAAAATCACTGCATTGGTCTCCATTGTGGGATTTCATGTTTCCACTCATACTCTTTTCTCGCCAGCTAGTACTTTTCCTAAACACACTGCTGTACTTTTCGTTAGGATCATTTCCGTTACCGAAAACCTCTCCAACGGATGGCTGCTGAGTGTTATCTCCTTCATCATCCGACATCGTTTGCGTTGAATATGGCTTTCTGTCGTAATGTCTTCAGTAGCTTCTCTGGTCAACTTCTCTACTGTTTACAGTTTCTATTCAACATTTTCCTTCCAACTCTTACTTTCTTCTTTCTTCCTCTCCCAACACATATATGCAGGCAACTTCCGGCAAGCAGCGGATCAATATTGGCACCAGAATCCGAGTAGAAATTAGGATTGATTCCCGATCAATCCCCCAAATTGCTACTACCTTTCTTTTCTACAGAACGTAGCATGTAATTAAGGGCGTGTGGCTAGCACTGATTAACAATTACAAATTCGCCTTAAGCTTTCTTAGCCGCAAAATAGCTGTACGAGAATATCAAGAGTAGTTATTGCAGTCTAAGAGAAGAAGGAGAAAAATAGATTCACAGTGGTTGCCAAATAATTCTGATCATTTAGGCCTTAGTAGGTGAGCAAAACGGTGAGTAGCAAAAGTTACAATGTGATTAGTCTTAAATTTCAAAACGCTGAGTGAAAAAGAATCGTCATCTACTAATACCTTATGTCTCCTACTTTTAAGAAAATACTGGTGCTCAAGAGAGAACTAAGTTGCAATACTTGACGAATTTACAATAATACAGCTATCAGGTTGTGTAAGATGTATGCACTGGTGAACTTATTTCTTAAGTATTCTTCCCTCCAGCACAGAGTGACTTCAAATAGGAAAGGCAGCCGTCCGAATCTTCTCCGCTTTTCTGAAAATGTAACCAAAAACAAATTAGCAGGCAGACCTTACACGTACATACTAAATAAATTCCAATATACTCAAAATGGAAAGCCTCTAACAAGATCATTCGGAATAAAACTGATGATGATCTAACGATCAGGCCATCATAGCATGAATAATGCTGTTATTGTAACTAAAGGAAAACAATCTAGTGATTCGTAAATATATTCTCTTGCTCGAACCAACATTCACAAGTCTGCTACCACATTAATTGTAGTCCAAAGTACGGGATTATACGCATCACATGGAGAATAATCATCATTCCATGCAACCTCAACCGTTCCCGCAAAGAGTTGGCGAAAAAGAGGTTTGTTGCGAACGTGCTCAGCAATATAATAAAACCTGCAAGATTACTCGCAAGCCTGGACCAAGTCTTTCATCAATCGATACTCTCCAATACATCTGATGCGAATATTTATTCTTGCTCTAAATAAATAATTGGCATTCCCCTCCGTACGTGTATGAAAACGACAAATGGCGAATCCTAAGATTTAGCGAAACGCGTCACTTAGCAATAAAAGTATCTGTAATACTCACAGTTGAAATGTCATATATCCCAATAAACAGTTTCAGTCCGTAGGAGATTTTCGCGTCGACAGTCTGTTTCATGTTATCATGATAATTCCAGGAATCCGCTTTAATAGAAATAGTCGAGTCAAAACTTATCCTCCGGCGTTACAGGATTTGTTGAACTGAAAAAAAAAGTGAAGTCAGAATTTGTTCGACAGGGCTGAAACTCAATATAGCTCTAGAGAAATCGATAAAATGGTCTTACATTGACAATTTAAAGGTATTTCTAAAATCAATACAGGTGACTAGCGGCATGGCGGCATCGTATCAAATTAGTACCATACTTATCCAGGAAGTATTATTACGAGCAACCATGTAGCACAAACGAATCACAAGATTTTACACAAGCGTTACGAACTATGTACGACAAATAAATTTGTCACCGCGTACAATTAATTTAATGCACTCGCATGGATAGGGAGAGAAGCGATGTTTCAGTTAACTATAAAATTATTGCAATTTGGAATTGCCACGTAAGTGCTATCCACAGCATATTCACACCTCCTTCTTATATAAAAAAACAGCACACCTATTCAGACTCAATTTCAATCACACGATTTCGTCACGCAGAGAAACTTCACATTTTCAAAATACTTTAAGTAAAAGTCGGTATCAACGTCATTTGCAGGGGACGCAGGTTGTATAAAAGAGGGATAAACACGAATAAAGTACAGGACGAAGATTCCGTCCTTTGCTATTTGTTGTATATTTCAAACATCTCGACAAAATAGTATATTCCCCAGGTCTCACAGCGTTGAATGGTAATTCACCTTTTGATTTTCATTTTAGTTCCAAGATATGATCCACGAGAATTCCAGCAACGTTCCACCCCCCTTCTCTCATCCAAAGCGTTGAATAAACTGCGAGCAATACACAAAATTTGATTAGTTTCTCGTTAGCATCATAGTATGAATTATATGTTTCTCACGCTAAATAGCCGTTACAAACTAATCCGTATATATACGTATATATTTGGCATATCTAGTAGTTTTACTCCCCATCTGTCATCACTTCACCACAAGTTTTGTTGCCAACTAAAAATTCCTTATGAATGACCATATAACCAGGAATGTTATGAAGGTTGAAGTTAGCAACTTTAACATTGATTGTTCAGCCTACGAACCACATACCTCCAATTCTACAATACAAACAAAAGATGAAGCCAATTTCTACCAACAATAGAATTCCCTCATTCTTTCTATAAATTGCTCTCATCTTTTGTCCATCTCCATAGTTAACAATTACTAGGCGGATCGAAACATTGACATGAACAAGCTCAGATTTGTGCGAGTACACATTCAACAGGGTGGATAAACATCAAATGCTCTCTACCTCTTCTCATCCCAATATCAGATGGAGTCAGACTTGAATTGCTACCCTGCGAGTTAATGCTATCGGTGCGTATGTCAAAGGATGTAAGCACTATCCCTCCTTTCCAACGACCGCTCAAACCTATAATAATAATTTAACGGTAAAATATACACCTGATTGAATGGATTTGAAAAAGACGGCCCCTTTAACAAATGACACCTTCAAAAGCATATTGCCGATAACCGAAGATCAATAATAGATGCAGTTTTAACAAGACGAATTATAAATTAAAACCTTGGAGAGGTGAGTCGGTCCTGAGCTGGTATCATTTATAATAAATAATAACTGCAATACTTTTTAGAAAAAGTGTAAAGATTCTGTAACTTACGTTCGCACTTTTTTCAGACTGATTGAGTGGTGGTTGAAAAAGGAATTGTTTAATTAAAAACTGCAAATGTTGAAGACACAAACATAACATGGAAAATGAAGGGGGGATTTGTCTCCCAGAATCACCTATCCTCCTCCTTTCGTCAAACTTTTGATTCAGTGAATTCAGTCAGGTTGATCTGGATACAGAATGCAACTTTGGAAATAATGAACTCCCCTCCACCTTATTTTGTTTATAATTACTTTGTTTAAAAACCGATTAATCCGACGTGTCCAGTCCCGTGGAAGGTTTGACGGTAGATAAAAAAACGAGCTCGTCCTCGGAAATAATTTCACCGCCTTTCACCATTAACAATATTTTATGAACTATACAAGTTTCACGTTTAATAAAGTATCCGGGCGGAAGGAAGAAGGAGACCAGAGGAAATTATTGATTCACCACGAGTAATTAATTGCTAATTAAAAATTAGTTCATGCACTCCTCGTTCCTAGAGCGAGAGTGATCCAGTTGGATTGGCAATAGATAGGATTTTAGTTGATTTGCTCTTTGCTGCTAAAGGATTTTCCAACGGTATAGCTTTAGGAGCCTTTAGGAAGAGCAAAAGCAAGCAGCCTCTTCCCAGAGCACTGTATACACATTTTTACACCAAATCTAACTCACGGAAGAGTGAGTCAGATTTTGAGGAACTGAAAAATACATAAAGCTCCTTTTGAACTCCCTATATATATACATACCATTCCTTCAACCACATCCCCTGCACCCTTCACTAACATGCATCCTCCAAGATCTACAGGGCATCCCTGTAATTTGTGCGAGATTATTCCTGTAGCCGCTACATTCGTATCATGTAAAACGTGCGGCCGCCTCGCTACAGGAACGCGCCCACATGCCCAAGGATATCTCCTCCATCCAACTTCAACTCTCTCTCTCATCCTCTTCATTCCGCCTTGAGATTTGCATACATTTGATCTTCCCAAAAGCTCTCATCTCCGCTCCACTCTCTCTTCATATCTCTCTCACTTCTTCTTCTTCCGCCTCCATGCATCCTTCTCACATATGTTCATGTCTTGTATGTAACTCATTGTAATCATCAGCCGCTCTGTACACCTATAGTTAATTTATATAAATAAATAGCACCCTATACATCCAGTCACCATAAGCAACCACTATAGCTTTTTCCGCTTCCAACCATATGATTTAATACATTCTACACCTCTATCCTCCTCTTCGTACAGGGTGATCCATGCAATTTGGGTGTAAGTTGCGTTAAAATCATTTCGCGAACAGGGAAACAAAATACCGCTCGATTTTTCTTACATCTACACGGTCCCTGTTTGGCGTATTAGCTGTGACTAAACTATAGGTATGTTTCCATTCCTACAGTGTGTATTTTATATATATAGTTTGGGTATACAAACGTAGTAGATACCCAAGTAGGGTGAGTTTCCGAGTTTTTTCTTCAAATCCCAAATTGCATTTTCGGCTCAACAGCTCTTCTCTATTCTCAACTATGTTTCAACTTTTGAGTTTGCCCTGTATTGAGTTTCACATGTAGGCAATAACAACCCGGTTTAGTACAAGATCCTTCGCTTATGTTAAGGCTGTTGTGTGTGTCTGGTGCTTTACAATTGTTGAGGGTTCTTTAGATTCCGTTCATTCTTCCGCCTTTGCCCAAATTACATTCATACATGTACGCATCACCCTCTGGGATGTTGCAAAAAAGTCAAAGAGCCTACAGTGCCATCACATGATGGCCGAATCTCCACTGTACTTCGCAACTTCTCTATACTATTTCTCTCTCTGTCTTTTCCATCATCATCTCTCTTTTATTTCAGCACTATTTTACATGTACAAGCTCGCTAGTTCGCTCCTAATGCTATACACAGGAGCGTCCCAACAAATTCGCAATTCCTTATTCGCTTTCCCATCTTCCGCCATTTCATATTCTGACAGTTGCCTCTGTAATTTATTCCACTCTCTGTACCAGTACCATTCTCTTTCTTCCGTTCCGTAGTAGCCGCTTTGCAATGTTGTAGAGGGATGTAGGGAATTCGCAAATTCGCGAATCCATAGATTTCATACGCTCTCTTCGCTTCTACCAGTATTTCCTTGAAGCAAATCCTTGGATTTTCGATTGCAAAGATGTTTTAAACGGATTTTCCAGAGGGAAGACTATCTAACCGTCTTGGATTCAATTTCGCCGCATGATCTTTCTTCGTAGATGCGGATCAAGGTTTTTTTCAACATTGCGACGGATGGGGTATGCGTTGAAGAAGAGGATGTAATCCCAATCTGGGGCAAAAGAGGAAAAATTCTTACGGCTTTCACTATATTGCGGGCACCTGATAAAATTTTTATCCATTCCTCTTGTATCGATTTCTGATGACAAAAAATTGAAACCGAATGGTTAGCGATTATGTTGGAGCATTTTTCACGTTATACTGGGTCCTTTCTTACAACCTGTAAGAAATTTTCGTTGGTGTTTGGAAGCTATTTTTGGATTTGTAGGAAAGTTTATGAAATTTTTAGTTGCCCTGTAGAAAGTATTGAGTTGGATCTTATGTAAAATTGAAACGAAATAAATGCGTTATAGTTTTAGGAATACGGGACACAAATTTGAACATTACGGCTATTGTTTTTAGTATAACTATGGCATTGCGGCAGCAGTGACAAGTTGCCACTGCCGTAAACGAAATTGCCAGGTATGGGCCCGGCATTACTTTTATCTCGCTATTCCATAACGTCCGTTTTGTTGAGCATATATATTACAAATGATGTGCTGATTGAAATCTATGAAATCTGTCAAACTTAAGTTTTTCGTAAAAGTTAACCTATATGCTAGTCAATGGAATATAAGCATGATATTGAGGATGATGTGAAAAATAAATTCGCGCCATCCTGATTTAAAATCCCAGCGACACTTTTTTAAAGCCGCCTGATTCAAATTTAACAGCATTTTTTCTTTCTAGCGCGCTCAGAAAATTTGGAATTATGTACAAACAATTTTGGAAAAAATTGTTTCAGCTTTATTACTGGGCAATTTTTGAAATGGTGATGTGACTCTTTGATAACACATTCTGGATTTGATGGTTTCGTGATACTTAAGCAGAGCATTAAACCCCTTCAATGAGCTGTAAAGCTGGGGGAGGCTTGTTATTTTACTGTCCTCTGTGGTGACCAAGTGACCACTGGCCGGTGGATACCAAAATCCAAGCAATCACATATTATATATATGTTAATAATTAATTATATATTTTCTCAGGTATAGTTTATTGTTTATTTCAGTGTTCTGTTTCCCAGATTTGAACAGAAGGAGTGAAAAATTGTTGATTTTAGTTTTTTGACTTGCAGAGGAGTCACCTGTAGATTTTTCTTCTACTCATTTCTATCGACCCGGGACAATTTCTTGTACTTATCTATACAGCAATTGTGAAATGCGTCGTAGATGAAAATCTACGAAAAAAATATTTGCCTGCCTTTTCCAGCACCTGGACCTTAGCATAATTTTTAACCAGGATAAGGAAATCCCGGTTTCGAAAGAATGAAGTTCCAGATACGGCGGAGTGTCTGGTGCGCTTGAATTTTCTTTTAAGTTGGACTGCGTGTTTTAAATGTGAGTTGTGAACCAGCATTAATAAGTCTATGAAGGCTTGCTGACTTAAACAAAGTATATTTAATTTTGCATTTCTTCCCTGTTCCAGTTGTCGCTCTGCTGTGCTCAGCTGGGCTTCATTTAAAAATGAGTGTGCCTAACAAGTTCGAAAAGACTCCTGAGGAAGTTCGTCCTTACAAGTTATGAGTATTTATTCTTTTTAATAAAATAATTTTAATAGAAGTCGTTTACATTGTTATGAAACTGTGATTATAGAGATTTAATAACGATTTTTTCATTTAGCACGACCCATCAAAAGGTCAGCTTGATCGGAATTAGCTTACAGCAGAAAACTGTCATTGTGAGTTAAAGTTATATCCAACACTAAACATCTATGCGAAGTAAAGAACAGTTGTAATTTTTAAAATAAATTCTTTCAGGGCCTTGTGGAGATGACACTTGTGCCGAAAAAGTCAAACCTCAGGAATGTTAAATTCAACGCTAAGCAATGCAAAATTTATAAAATCCTCATCAATGAAACATATGATGCAAAGTTTGCGTACTATGACTTGTGTTTGGATATATCATCTCCCGAAAACAATAATTACAGCCTGGATCAATTTATGGGCGACCATCGAAAGGCTGTCGCAGATACTGATCCAGATGCTGGAGGAGGTAAGCTATTTTAGTTTTTGTTTTTAATTTTTTGTCAGACTTATTACAAATAGTTATAGCTGTTAAAATTTTGCAATCGATTTGTATCTTGTTACAGGTGAAGTGTTTGTAAAACTACCAATAGAAGCTAGTCATCTAATAGCAGAGGGAAGGCCTTTTCGAATGAGCATAGAGTATTCTATTGAGGATCCGCAAGGAGGTTTGCACTTTGTCATTCCGGATGATCCTAATGGGCCAGAGGTAAGTAATATACTACATGCAACATGCAAGTGAAATTATGACATAAATGCACATATTGTATTTCTATCACTTATTGCAGAAGCCTCATATGTTTTCTACGCGTTACGAAAACAGCTCCCGACTGTGGTTCCCTTGTATTGACAGCTACTCTGAAGTTTGTACATGGCGTCTTGACTTTACAGTGGACGAGTCATTAACGGCTGTGTCGTGCGGTGATCTCGTTGATATTGTTCAGACCTCTGATGGGTCTCGAAAAAAGACGTACCATTACTATTTGTCAGTTCCAACGGCTGCACCAAATATTGGTGTAGCTGTAGGTCCTTTCGAAATATATGTCGATCCAAACATGCATGAGGTCGTTCATTTTTGCCTACCAGGCTTGCTTCATCTGCTGCGGTGGACATCGCGGTTTCTGCATGAGGTACGTAACTTGAGTACAGAAGAATGGTACTAAACCAAACCTAGAGTATGCGCAAGCATTATCACTCTTGATTGCGGAACTGATGTTATTTTTAACTATAGGTGTTCGAGTTTTATGAAGAATCTTTGGATGCAAGATTCCCGTACAGTTGTTTTAAACACGTTTACTGCAGTCAAACATATGAGGATCTCACATCTTATGCTTCCATGTGTGTCTTAGAGTAAGTACTCCTAAAATAATTGTTGGATTTCGGTTTAATCTTTCATTTATGAAAGCTTGACCTTAAATGTGTTTTAATTCTTTCTGTTTGCCATCCCACTTTTTATAGCACAAACCTTTTACACACCTCAGCCATTATAGATCAGACGTACGTCACTCGTCGTTTCTCGGCACTGTCTATCGCGGAACAGTTTTATTCTTGTTTCATATCAATTCAGCACACCTCGGATGCTTGGCTTTCAAAAGGAATTTCGAATTACCTTAGTGGTCTTTACTTGAAGAAATTTTTTGGAAATAATGATTATCGCCATTGGATTCATTCGGTATGTTGTTGTTTGAAACCAAATAATCTGGTTTTTGGGATTCCAGTTTTGTTCTTATACTTTTACTTCATGGTTTAGGAATTGCAAGACGTGTTAAAGTATGAGCAGCAGCATGGTGGAATCATACTTGACCCTAGTATGCTAAACCAAGGTTCTGGAATTAAAGCGTTCGGGATTGGAAATAGCAACAGCAATAGTAGTTCTAACATGAGACCGCCCATGGCATTGCAGGTAATGGTGCCGATCCATTATATTGATCGGATTTTTTACGATAGGATAACTTTTAGTCACATTTTCTTAGGTTGGAGAAACAACTCATCACTTCAGCTTGGAAAATCCTCAAACTGTCTCACCAAAATACATGGAATACTACGCGAAAAAAGCTCATCTAATAATTAGAATGTTAGAGCACAGAATTGGAAGCCAACTGTTGCTTCAGGTTAGCAAGCGATTCAAAGTTTTTATTTGTAGCTTCTGCTTTGTTGAAAACTGGAATAAGAGATGATGAAACAAAGTCAGGGAGAGATTGAACGGCCATATAAATTTAAACGCAGGTACTCAACAAACAGCTATCTTTGGCATCCATTTTTATCACACAAACTCAGCAGACCGGAATGGCGATGTTACCCATTGGGCAAATAGCAGCAAACACTGCAAACACAAACACGCCTACTGCGGGTAAATTATAATATTCATTGCAGTTCCCTGAAAGGAAGTATGAGTACTGAAATTTTATTTTGTGTGTACGGTCGCAGGGCCAGGTACAAATCCAACAAATCCTATGCTGATCAGCACGAGCTCGTTTACTCGGGCCATTTTCACTGTAACTGGCAAGGATATGACTGTTTTTATGGATCAGTGGGTTCGCCAAGGTGGGCATGTACGTTTCCACATGTCATTCGTATTCAACAGAAAGAGGTTGGGATTACAAGAATATTTTGTGTATGTGGTCGATCAAAAATCATAATGTACAACGTATATCTTTTAGAAATACTGTAGAATTAGAATTGAAGCAAGAGTGCCTACAGCAACTTGGAGTACGCAAATACGTGGGACCCCTTACCGTAGCATTACAAGAACTGGACGGAACATTCAAACATGTTCTTCAAATTGAAGGTACCCATGCAAAAGCGGACATTGTTTGCCATTCAAAAAGTAGGAGACAGAAAAAGAAGAAAATTCCCTTGTGCACAGGAGAGGAGGTGGATATGGATTTAGCCGCCATGGAGTAAGTGTATTTCCGGTATTACAAAGTTTGTTTCCTGCAAGTTGTATTAACTATTATGTAATATGGTTTAGCACGGATTCACCTGTACTCTGGATCCGCTTAGATCCTGATATGACATTGATACGAGCCGTTGATACGCGCCAACCAGATTTCCAATGGCAGTATCAATTACGACATGAGCGAGATGTCACCGCTCAAATTGAAGCTATTTGGGCACTAGAGTCGTAAGTATAATACATTGAAAAGTAAACAGTTACTATTTAATGGTTAGCATATCGTATATTTAATTATTTTTAATGTTACTCCGTAGACACTTGACTACCCAAACCCGTCAGACTTTGAACGATGTGATTACTAACGAGCAAGCCTATTACAAAGTCAGATGTCAAGCCTGCTATTGTTTAGCGAAGGTAAAAGTTTGGATGCCCTCAATATAGGATCACACGGTCTTCAAAGGTTCCAAGTAGTCGCAAAACCATTAACCACCATGACGTTTCTCTGGTTTCGTTATAGGTTGCCAACGCAATGGTTTCCAACTGGAATGGACCGCCAGCTATGCTGGAGACCTTTAAGAAGCTGTTTGGTTCTTTCTCGTGCTCTCAAATAGTGAAACACAATGACTTTTCTAATCTTCAACATTATTTTCTGCAGAAGGTGAGCGTTACTGGAGAGTTAGAGGTTTTCAAGTTAATGAGTGTATATGAATCAAGTTGTTCGTGTTCTTTTAACTATAGACAATCCCAGTAGCCATAGCAACGTTGAGAAATACTCACGGTATTTGTCCTGCCGAGGTACTGAAGTTTCTTTTGGACCTCTTTAAATACAATGACAATAGCAAAAATCGATTATCCGATAACTACTATCGAGCGGCCTTAATAACATCTTTGGGGAATACGGTTACGCCCGTCGTGTCTTACTCACAAATCGGGTAAATCTCAAAAACACGATTTTATTGTATACAAATCTTCATAACCGCAGCAATAATTTACCTTTTTCCTGTGTAGGTCTGACATAACAGCTGAGTCTTTGTCTGCGGATACTCGGTCAATACTGGAAGAAATTACGCGATGCCTTAACTTGGAGAAGATGCTGCATTCGTACAAATTTACAGTCACTGTAGAGTGCTTACGTGCTATAAGAAAACTTCAAAAATTCAGCCACATTCCAAACAATGTCGAAATATTCAAAAGTTACACTTCTCCGAATCAGTTTTATGGTGAGCGTAAGCATTGGCATTTTCCATGGTGAATCGAATGTTGCTTACCACGAAAATGCAAATAACAACTAATTAAAACTTTTACAGACGTACGGTTAGCTGCATTAGAAGCGCTTGTAGACTACACTAAAACTGACGGTATTCTTAGTGATGCGGAGTACTTATTGGACATAATTGAGAACGACCCAATACCACGTATGCGGTACGACTTATGCCAGTTAGTAATAAGTGCTCTCAGCGATAAGCAGGTAATGTATCACATTAACTTTATGTATCTTTGGAACGATTATTTCATCGTTAAATTCGTTATTGCAGAGTGATAGACGTAAAGGAAAATCTCCTTTTCACCACCGAACAATAGCACTAAGGCTATGGGATAGATTCAAGTAACTCGTAGTTTTATCACTGGCTCAAGTTAAACTCACTTGAGCCAGTGATAAAAATATTTACATAATAAAAAATCACTGTTTACATTTAAAGGGTATTAACATTGATCAAATCTTCATCAAATTTAAATGTTTTTTTCGCAGCCGGGAATGCAGTATCGATGCACGCGTTCGTTGTTCCCTTGTTGACTTGTATTACACATTATTTGGAACGAGGAAGCCGTTATGTCTAATGGGGGAGGACCATATTGGCGATCTGATGGAGCAGTCGTCTCGACGTAAATCTCCTTTAACCACCCGTGAAGGGATCGATGAATTTCGAAGGGTATCCATTCTCTACTTTCTCCTACTTTCTCCTGTTTGAAGATCTTATAATTAAACTATGCCTCTTACGCTATTTTCCAATTTCGTTTGTTCACTCATCTGTTCGTAGGAAATACCCGAAATGGTTGATACAGAACCCCCTCAAATGGTATCCGCAAAAGTTCTATCGTCAAAACGAGAATCGATGGCTTCAGATAATTCCGGGGAGTTACCTGAGTCTATGGATACAACTTTGCCAACGTCTTTCGAGCCCGGTATGTTCAAAGAAAAGGATAGGGATGAGGTTCGGAGAGACTCCAAGGAGCGGGATAAAGATAGAGACAAGGACAAGAGTAGAGATCGTGATAAAGATGAGGAAGGAGGTGACCAACCTCCAGCGAAAAAGCACCACCATCATCATCACAGCAAGGTAAATTTTTCAGTATTCTTAGTATAATCGATGGCGGCGTTGTGTTTATTTATTCTAACCGTTGCTATTTTCTTTCACGTAGGCTAAGAAGAAAAAGGATAAAAAGAAGAAGCATAAACATAAGCACAAGCATCGTCACCATGAGCACAAAAAGTCGAAATCAACTAAGGAAGAAACATTAAGTTCGGGTAGTTCAGGCAGCAATAGTCCAGCGCACGTGTGATGAACTGTTGCATATGTATGGTTTCCGTCCAACCCTTTTATGGAGTGCGATCAGTAGGGATAGTGAAATCAAAAATTCAAAATAGTAGAGTTAATTGCAACAAAACTTTTAACCTCTACCTGTTGCCAGATTTGATACGAACGAATTGAAATGATTCATGCATGGTTTTCGAAATCGATAGATCTCTGCAAGGGTTGTTGGACTTGTTTCAGTCGACGTTCCATTTTCGTTTTCTTACTCATTTACATATTTGTAAGTATGTACAAAGTTTTTGAATTTTTCTTGTTCCAATAAAGATAAGATAATCTAGTCGCGTAATAAGACATCGAGTTGATGAGAAAAAAACCGTATCATTGTGTCAGTGCAGGAATGACGCGACGACACTCCGACTTGTTATGGTGCATGATGGACCACTAAGAAATGTGCGCCACATCTAAATACGCTTAAAGCCGCTATTTATTTATTTTTTTCTCGGATACAAACATGTTGTACATTATATGAAGCACACAGAATATTTAGCAATTTTTGGCTCATTCATTAGGCTTGTATTTGGTGTCAGCATACATAATTAATATTTATAGATCACAAATTCAGGTTATGTACTACAAGAATACACTAGACTTTAGGGTATGTGCTAAGTGTCAGTAGAAAAACTCAAATAGTTCGAAACAACGTGACAAAGATCGAACTGATTTCGTAGAATACCAGAAAACGTCTACATTGTGTGATTCGTTAGATTCCTGTATCACATTCTATCTTTGTTAAGCTATTCCAAACATTGTAGGAATTACAGTATGTGTAATAGTTATAAATAATTTGTACAATTTTATTTACAAACTAGAATGAGAGAACTTAACAAATAATGTTTCGCGTGAGAGGAGATCCTATTTGAATAGTTGAGAAGCTACGTTCAGGCTCTTCCATACGAAAATTGCAGTTCTGAGTCAAAGGGTTCTTCCCGTTGCTAGTATTATTGGTAATAGGTGTGAAAATACTAGGATTCCCATTTATCCTCCGTACAGCCTCTTTAATCAGACTTCCAGACTCAAGCAACTCTTGCAGTAAATTATAGCCATGTGGAAACTTTTTCTTGGAAATATGATTTAATTTCGATGTCCAGAGGGCAGAACAACTTGTGGATCGATGACTTTTATGAATCCCTCCATTAATAATCTGTTTATTATACTGGGAAAGAGATGGCTGTTGCTGCTGAGGACAATGACTGATATGAGAGCTACTATGTCTCCAACGATAATGGGAGGAATACATGTTACTGCTACTATTTCTCCACCTAGTGTTATTTCCCTCACTATTCCCATTACTAACTGGAACTGGGATTGGAATGCTATTCGAATTACCACAATTCCCATTAGCGGTACCACTTTTAACCCCAAAATTCCCTCCACCTCCTTTCTCTTCGTGCGGATCCTCCTTCCAAAAATTTGAAGGGTTAGTACAAAACTTAGTGCCCATCTTTAACTTTTCTCGTACATTTAAAATTAGCATATCAACATCCATGTCACAACTGTTCTCAGATTCACTCGGCTCATTTTCGGTCTCCTCTTCAATTTCTTCTTCAGATTCAGAAACCTTAGGATCCGTTCCGCTCTTCACCATTTTGCTAACAGCTGCTGCTTCGTGAATGTAATCAAATTTCCCCGTCGGTGAGTTATTGGGAACTTCCCAGTAGTTCCCCATTCCAGAGCTCATGTTGACAATCTTGAAATATTCTGGATCGCTCTTTGCTGGCATCGTATATTTATCTGAACTTCCTTCTCAGGAATTGTCCACTCTCTCGTCTAATCTGTAATCAGACAATAAAAGTTAATTCATTAGTACCAAATATCACTTTTACGCTTCGATACGCAAGCACCGACTAGGACTAAACCTTCATGAAATAATTTCGCTGGTATAAAAACCCTTTCTCTCAATTTTGTCGTGAATGTAACACAGCCAGATAATGCAAACTCTCTAAGATAAAGCTCTAAATCCCTTTTGACACATTTCCAGCAATAATAATGTGTGTACTTCACTCACTTAGTCAGGAAAATCACTACACGTTCCATAACCAAATCCCTTTAATCTTCTCCTGCTCCGCTTGTTAACCAGAACCAAAGTTCTCCCTCATTCACAGCAATTTAATTATCCTAACATTTCTTTCAACCATCCTTTAAAAAATAACACAATATTTGCATTACAGATCAATATTTCATCAATAGTTATAACAAGATGTTAGCTTTTCCAATTTACGCTGGAATTTTTATCCCAGCTGCTAATGTCCCGCGTACTCTTCCTACTACTAAATCTAGTTCAAAATCAGACATTCTGTGTTCTGTTCGGATCCACTACCTATCTTGGATTATACACTTGAATCTCTACTTTGAGCTTTGCATCTTCCTCCAGTTATTCACGCATAACTTCCTCCATTCATAATCCAGCTGGACAAGACTAGAAAACAATTCCAAAGACCCTTACATCATCTAATCCGTGGCTCATGCCACCGTTTTATTCTCCCACGTATCTCTTCATCTGCTCCTATTCCACGTTTCTTCCGAGTCACCAAACCAAGTAGCCATCTGCACATCAAGCTTCAAGTTCAGCTCATAGAACCCAAGAGAAAACCTCTCAACCTGTGGGATCCTCACACTTTACTTTTCCCCAGGACTGATCCAATTCTACCAATTCAATCTCCCCCTCATTAAATTCCTTTATCTACAAAAACCTCTTTGCATCCTTCGAAAACCCACAGTTTTTCTTACTACCAACAACCACCAGCCAATGGACCATCCTCGCCGAAGCCCCGAAGAAGGGACCCGTTGCACAGACATTGGACCACGTAACCTTCAGGGACAAGCTAAGATTGAATCCCACCAAAATACTTGGAAAAGGGTCCATCCTCCCTTACAAGTTTAAAAGGTCCACGCCGTCACAAACCATGTCTCTCTATTCATATTTAATACAAAAGACATGAAAAAAGGCGACACATTTCATTCCTATTATGCAAGAACCCTCTAACGCTATCACCCATTCATTCTCGTTCTTATCATGCCCTAGAAATCTACCTGGCTCGTCCTCTTTCAGTCACCGACTTACCATTACCACCTAACCGTTCTCTTCCGCCTCACAAATAATCACTCTACTTTTCCCGACAATCCAATATTCACTTCCCCATATCCTTCTTGAGATTCCCTTCCAAGTTTTGTCCCATACAACGAGTACACATAACTAACTTGGAAATCTTCACCCTTGTCCCAAATCAAAATACAGTTTTCCTCAGGCTGGCAAAAGAAAAAAAATGCCATCAATTCCCCTGAGAAACTGGGCAATTCAAAGATTTCCCTCACCGCTTCCATTCAACTTCCCACATCTTCCTTATGTAATCCCTCATCATCTAAAGCTGCCTTCCTCCTTTCCAAATCCGTACTAGGATTTTAACTACCTAAGACAGGCGAGTCTTCATCTCATTGTTAGTGTGCAGCTAGTTGGATATTTTAATGCAATCGCATGCTTTCCCTTTAGCCCATTTATATTCTAAATGTATTATTCCTATGTGCTGTTACCTTATTTTCCTTGAGTCGCATCATACATGTCTCTCCTACCAAGTACAGTAAGTAACCTTCTTTTACCTTCTTCTCACTATTTATAAATAAATGTATGTAGCAACTCCCATTCTACCAATCTAACAAACAAACCTGTATAGCATAGAATATACGTTCTAGAGAATAAATCGATACGCGTGCCACGAGGCATTCCCTAACTCCCCATCTACCGCTCCTTTTTCTTCTCCTCACCCATTTCCCTTGAAAACATTTCGTTTGTGCTAAGGTAGGTAAGTGACTTGACAATAGAAGTAGTCTCATGGCCTTTTCTTGGTAAGTTGTAAGTAAGCAAAGCAGCCAGCAATAACCTAGCAAACAAGAAAAGAGTAAGTAAAAAGCAAACTATTCCGACGTCCGACCTCCCCAAAGCTGATGCTGCCACTTCACCTCGACTTGTCGTCCCTTTTTATTGTTACTAACTACCACCCCGATGCTTCTGTCCGCAATGCATATATATACTCTCAATATATACCCCCTATACTCTCAATGCGCACATTCCCTCTATTAATCTCAACACGCGCAACCTTAGACCTGAACTTGAGTTTTGCATTTATGCAGAAACAAATCCAATCATAAGATCCAGGCTTCCTTGGGACCCTTGTACACAGAGCTTGATGTTCAAAATAAACAAAGCCATTGTCAAGGGCGGAGACTTGTTTAAAAAAATAAAAAATACCCGGCACGAGGCAATAAAAC
This sequence comes from Sminthurides aquaticus, assembly GCA_906901655.1. Taxonomy (NCBI): domain Eukaryota; kingdom Metazoa; phylum Arthropoda; class Collembola; order Symphypleona; family Sminthurididae; genus Sminthurides; species Sminthurides aquaticus. The sequence continues at coordinate 2,307,847 of CAJQTT010000013.1, read as the reverse complement.
CTCGTTTACCATTCTCACGCCAGAGTCCTTTCTTGTTCTTTATATCCGTTTCGAAAATCATATCTCATCCTGTCTCCAACATGTTCCACACAGTAGAACTATGGAGGAAACTAAACATGCTATTGTACAGACACCACAAGATACTGCAATCCACTTCCTGTCTTCGCACCTTGCATTTATGTCCCCTTATCATCGTCACTGCTACTGCTACCATTACCCACTACTATCCTGAGCGTCACCACCAGTTTCATCAACAACCTCTCGTCCTCTTCCACAAAAATTAAGTTCAAACTTTTTAAGGTTAACCACTCATCTCAAGACCAGCGCTCATCTTAATACCTACACGTGTATGTAATTGCAAAATATATTCGCAAACCAGCCATCCAAACAAACAACACATCACCCACCCACCCTCGTACAAACAACCTTTATGCACCCAACTTATCTCATTTCCCCGCCGGCTTCACAACTTTACCACCACAAACAACGCCCTTCATTCCTCCTTTTAGTCATCGCATCCAACTTTTTCCCCAGTCAGTCAATCACCTAACCTACCTTAAACAGCGTCCATTCATTTCCCTCCCTCTTTGCTCTTTCTAAGAGTTTCATTGCAAAATATTTGGCAAGACGCAGCACAGAAATCACTAGTAGAATGGAGGATCCACACATCACGGCTTTAGCCCGTGCTTCATTTAATACAACAACTTCTCTAAACGATCTTTGAACCCCTTAAAATTGCACCCTAGCCTCCATTGGTGCACTTTACAGCCCGATCACAACATCTTATGTTTACCTTCTTCCATCTTTCTTTTAGAGTCTTCCAAGTCTCTTCGCATAGTCTCAATCCCAAGCACCCCTCCTCTCCATCAGGGAATCTGCCTCCGTCATCTCCTCTAAATTAAATGACGCTTAGCTGTGGAATCATTTCATCAGAACAGTGCAGAGCCCAATGCGTCACAACCACAACAACATTCACAAGAGATAAAACGAAATTCTTTCACCTCCCATTAAATCTCTCGCTCGCTGTGGCTCACTAGTCTCGTTAATCTTGCAAATATTATAGCAACAACATTCTAACACCATCGTTGATCGTTGAACATTTCTCTTCCTTCCTAACTTTTATTCCTTCATCCGAGCAGACCACCTCAATAATATGCATGAGTTAATCCTTTTCCTCTTCCTCCACAAACCACAACGCTTTCCATGAAAGCTTACACAAACATCTTTTGAAACAGTTTTATACTAGCTCATACTTCCATCCATCCATCCTTTTGGCTCATACTCTAATCGTAAATCTCTTCTCCTTGCTTGCATAACAAATTCTGTTCCTCACCTTCTACGAGATTTACTACTACTTCTCTTACGATAATTTGCTTAAAGTCCTGTCTGTCTGTACAACAACCTCACAGTTGTAAAATTTGCAGCAAGCGTTTTCCTTCCTAGAAGAACATTTTCTATCAAACACCACACCAAATAAGCCAGAGGAGGACGGAATGCGTTTATAAAAGATGAACTTATTCTTGCAAATACTTGCAAATGCAACTTATCATCATACGGCACAATATCCGTAATACTACTCTTTGACTTCCATTTTATCATGTTGACATTTCGCTAATACTATACTTAAAGCTAAAGGAAGAACTAGGAATTAAAACTAAACTGAAATGGATGATCCGAGATGAGTCGAGTCGACGATTTGCACTAAGCTTATTTACAACAAGTTCAATCCAATTCCTCGAACACAGTTCCTCTTCTAAGGGAATGCCACGGTATGGGATTACGGATGGAAAAAGTTATTTTACAGGAACAACTAACTTCCCTACAATAATCACATCATAACTCACGCTCTACCAGCTTTAAGCTGTACAACCTCCTAAGAAATGTTGGAGGTCACAAACTACCACAACGACGGCTTCCTACTTCTTTAACTACGGCGTAAAACTATTTCCATTCATAATTTCAATATGATCCCAGGAGTAATTCAGATTCTTCATTATTCCTTCATTCAAATACTAACAGAGGAGATGAGAAACAAACTCTTTGGTCAGAGTCACAGTAAACATGCATAACTACATACTTTAAAAAGCGAGTCCCTTGACCCTCACTTTGAAAATCTCAACATCAGATTGGCAAATTCAACTCTGATGAGTAAAATATAGCCTCTTTGCATATACTTGTTTCAAAGCCTACCTTGGTCTTGAATTTCACGGCCTCGTGTTTTACACCATCCAATTGTATCGCCCGTTAGTTAGATTACTACAGTCTAATTTGTGGGAATAAGCTCAATGGGACGAGGCGCTTCTGGTCTTGCAAATAACTCTCGACACTCATTTGCAGCTTCTGTTCCCGAGAATTGAAAATTCTACCTACACTCAATTCTATATCACTCTTTTAAAAATAACTATATAAGCAGGATTCCCAGCTTCAGCGCCCAGCGTAATTCTGTAGAAGTGTAGATTGGGAAGCTATCAGGATTGCATCATGTCTTGTAACACGACATGAACACCTCTCCAGGCCCGAATGATTCAGACCACTTAAGTCAAAAAAACCTCAGCTCTTGGATTATCGACATAGAACATGGATGAAAACAATATAATTGTCCCCTAAACTGGAGTAATCCGATACTTCCTCTCTTGTACCTCCTTCAACTCTTCTACAATTCGTCTAATTACACGTGCCATGGATTTACCCCACCCGTGTTATTATTTCAAACAAAAACATCTGCAACCCCCGGACTGTTAATTCTCTTCTCCCTAGCTTCTATAGGAAACTCCTCATCCTCCTCACTCCTTCTTCTCATCTTCGATTCGTCGCCATTCAAAACAAAAACAATAACATTACTAAACCGTACCACAAGCTCACGTCCCGTACGATAACTCGCACCACACAACAGATCTGCCTACCTTCTCCTCTTCCCTCATCCCAGAACTTCTCTTTCAGTCACTACTTTTTTACTATGTAACTCATTCATCTTCTGCCTTCCTCCATAACTTGGCATTAAAAGATAAATAGGGAACTCAAATAGGTATCCGTCTCACTGGCAGAACTCCTTCTATCCATAATCCTACCAATCCCCCCTCCGAGCCATTCTTCCCGAGATAGCCTCAAGTAAGTTGAACGCCAACAACGAAAGTTCCAATCAAGTTAGTATAAGCGTTAGATCTATAGTTCACAGAGCTGCGCTTCTATTGTTGTATACTACACCTTTTTATCCCCGCCAAGTATTCATCATACATTTCGCAACGCGCCGCCACCCAATCACCATTGTAATCCTTGTACACACGCTCTACTGGTTATAAGGTGAAGGAGGAAGATACTGAGGTGATTGTACTAAAGCCCGTAGATTCACATCAATTCAAGTTCGTCAACCAAAATACTAATATTCAACACACTCTCTCTCTCCTCGTCATCCTAAGTTATTCTCAATGCGAATCCTAAACATTTCACTTCCTCACAGTTTTGCCTCAAGCAACAAACATGCCTAAGATAGCATTAGTATTCTGGTAAGTTGTCTGAACCTGAGCGCCATGCCATGCTTAGCCGTTAGCATACAACTTAGCCGTAGTAACTGACTATATATAACTCAAAAGTTGTATTTTTAAAATAATTCTTCACTTCCAGTAAATCCCTTTCAAGAATACCTCAAGTTTCCAAGAAATCACCCTTTTTCACGCATGCCCTCTCCATAGCTCTCCTTTCTCACATTTCACTGAATTCGGAGGATGGCACGAGCAAATAGTAATACATATTCTCCGAACAAAGAAAATAGTCACTGCAGTCCTATTCTTCTCTATACATTCGCATTCCTATCATTTACTTGGAATATGCAGCAAAGCACAAAGAATAATGTTACTTAGAAGAAGCTCCACGCCAGTTCTGGTATTTTTTCCCACTTCTTCTGATTTTGCTCTCCTCAACGTAGACATTCCGTCTTTCTGTTGACGATATAGCACAAACGTGCAAAAATATATGCATCATATCCTCCTCTCATAGCATTTTCTTCATCCTTGTCTGCAGCCATCCATGAGTCCTCAACGTGTGTAGTTCAAGGGCAAAGTGATGAGGGCATTCCGCATCTAAACAGCGATTACACTGACTGAACTGAGCCACCACTACCATTCTTTCTTACTTATATACACGCCAAGTCAAGTCAGCACATAGCTTCAATACAAGTTCCCCTTATATTGCAATTCCATCACTACCGTATAGACTGAGGAGTGAGCGTTACGTAAGGCAAGGAACCGGCCGAATTCGCACATGAACCATATTCCTCAGTGTGCATATTTGCAAGATTATAGCCCACCGCGCACCGTCAGGCAAAACAAACCTCCTCCCTTACCCACACAGGGGGAAGGAGCAAGCATCTTCCTTAGCTAGTCTCCGTGTACCCAAACGACTTTGCAAAAGCAAGTTCTTTACATCGACGCGAACTAAAACAAATTGTACATTGCCCTCTTCTTCATTAAACCAGCAACGTTTTTCCCTCCACGCTAAATTTTGCAAACAAACCCTGCTATATTACAGATCCAGGTCTACGTTCAGCCGATAGGAAATATCTGGCAGAGAGAGTCACTCCAAACCCCTTTTCGCTGACTCAGTCAGAACCACTCAGAACCAGCAACACCGCATCATCTCTCCCTCGCTCACCTTTGTTTTATCCCATATTACTCTTCTCTACTGCCGCTCACTCACCACGCTTTTTATGCTCCCGAGAACCAGATGGGATAAAGGGAAAACAAAGAAAGCCTGGAGGAGTTCATGGAACTAACCGAATGTTTGTCCTTCAAATTTTGCATTCAACAGACCATTACGACCAACCAGACCACTTTTCCACATAAACTTGCATCCAAAGCAATCTCTTATGCCTCCTACCCTATCCTACAATATCCTCCTAATCCTCCACCAGTTCCACACTTTTAATTTCTTCCCCACCTCTCTTTCGGTCATCTCCATCCCTCATTTTCCATCTTTGCATCCCCTGTATTTTCCATACTCGATTTTAACATTGAAATTCAGATGATTTTACTAACCGTGACGATTTTTTTACTGTGACCGACCAGCCTATTAAAACTGATTCTACTCTCTTACAGTTTTTGTAAGTTGTGGAACAAACAGATCAGTTTCCTCAACTCCGAGGTAACTCCAAATGAATTTCTTCATTAATTACTTCATAGGTGCTTTAAAAGCATATTAAAATATGCTAAATGGTTAACAGGATGCAAATATTATCCAAACGACATCCGAGAAATTTCCTCCATCGATATCCAATATTTCAGAGCTCATTTCTTCCCCACCCGTTATCTCATCAGGTAGCTCAGGAAACAAACAAGCTATAAACAAAACTACGTAACATGAACCTCCATCACAATGTTATTCCTACTGCTGTGTGATAAAAATTCTTCTTGAACCACTCATCCTTTCATATCAGAAAATAAATATCTCAATTTTATCACACTAATAGATTTAATTAGAAAAAAGGCATCTGATCATTTCAAATATGCTCTGCATAATCGTCCAGCTCCAATGGCTTTTACTCTGGATTTATTTAGTTAGTTAGCCATCAATAACTAGAGAGCCAGCCTTGAAATCCATCTACCTTAATCTTCTCTCAAAGAAGAAGCTAACTTTACCTCTCCCTTATCTTCCTCCTTGAATCCTCTTATTCTAAACCTTCTGCATGACCCCAGGAAAGAAAATGAGAAACATATTTAACCAATCATTTATCTATTTACATAGTTGCTATGAGCACAATATTCATTTTTTTCTTTTTTTTCTTTCGCCTCTCCTCTCCTGTCAACCATTTTTGTCGGGCCACGCTTCTTTCTCCTCCACGAATATACAGGAAGCCTTTTAGTATCGAAATTACCCAGCTACTCCCCAACGAATTTTCCTCCTCTCAGCCCCGTCAATTCACCGAGTCCATCGCTAAAAACTCTAAGCATCGCACCTAAACAAAACCGCAATAGCAATGCAGACTGTTTCTTAAAAACCCACTCCTACCTGTCCTACACAAATCTATCACAGCGCCATTTAAAATACACCTTAAATGTTATATCCTCTCTTCAATGTCAAAACCCTCCTTGGTTGCCTATCTCCGGCAAAGGAATTTAAACACGAATACATACAACGTTACAATACATTCTTTTACTTCCCAATCCCTCCCAAACCGTTGAAGATAAACTATTCGTACATTTTCTTTGCTATTTTACGCTCGTCCACTCGATGACTCCGCATTCATCCATCCATCCAATCTTTTCATCCCACAAATTCTTTCCCTGAAGCATCCCCATGAGCGAGGAAGGGAATTTCCTCCGAGTAACCCATAACAACAAGCTTCCTTTTCGCTTGTTTTTTCCCTCAGAGGAAAGCCAAGAGGACAGAGGGAGTGAGAGGAGGATGTATTGGTCTTGTCCTTTGAAGCACAATAACACCAGCCACCCACCCCAAAGGAAGCAACCTCACCGCCGCCGCCTTTACTCATTACTATAATCTGTCTCATAGTCTCCACTGATTGCGTTAAAACATTTTATCAATGTCCTTCATTCCGTCCTCAGATAGCTGCCAAAAGGATTTCAAGCCAGGAAAACGGTATCCCAATTCTCCCGCAGACCAAACTAGCCAGATGTATATGTAAATAAAAATCCTCATTCCGCCCTCACCGTCTCCTTTCCGCCACTTATCCTTGTAACTTTCCCAAGGAATCACAAGTTACGGAAAGTTTATAACATATTCACCCTGTACTTGTGCTCCCCGAAATGTCTAACGCCGTCGAGAAAAAATCAGACTGTCTGTCTTTTCTTTAACTAACTCTTCTTTTCTTTAACTAACTCTTATTTTCTCTTATTTCTTTTTCTTAAAACTACACAAGTACATGCTCATCACTATAACCTTAATGCTTCAAAAGTTACATGACGAGTACAAAGTACAACCCTGCTGTCCCCCCAATTTAACTAAAACCAGCTCCTCTGGATTTAATAAGGTTATAAAATAACATGTACAAACTTATAAACTGGGGGTGAACACTTACCTCAATGAAAATTTTCCGCTCAGTCACAAGTCTTAACAACGTTCCAGCTGGAAGTTTATGCTGATCCGGGTTTCCTCTGCTGTCTCCCCCTCTTCGGCAGAAGAAGCTTCGACGGTTCGACGGTTGAATACCGCAGAAGGAGCAGTTGATGATTAAAGGTTCTTTGAAAACAATGACAATAGTAGTCGGCGTCAAAACACTGTTCTCGGTCCAACAATGGAACTAGGTTTTCAATAATTAAGAGCATGCATGTAGTCGTTAAGGATTATTGGCTCCGTTTTCTTTGCTTAACACCACACCTAATCACCCATCCCATTCACAAATTAACCTCGAATCCAACCTCCTCACTCAGAACTTGTTTTCCGCTATTCCTCTCCTCCTCCTCACTTCTTCTTAATCCGGAACAATATAACGACTTTTCCTTTCGAGTACGAGTAACCCGAGAAAATTGAAAATGAGGGATCACTCTCTGTAAATTTTCCCACAATTTTCCCACTTGTTGGAAGTTGAGCCTGTTAACAGAAATAGATGATCATTAATATCCCATTAATTTCAAATCTTGCACATTCTTGAGCCAACCTCCAAGTATCCAACTGGAATAACATGAATACATAGCCCAGTTTTGAGTTTAAGCCTAAAATCCTGGCCCCATTCCATAAATTTTCCACTTGCTAAAAATCCCCCCTCCACCTTCAAAACAAATCTCTTAGAAATCCCTCCTCCTTTTAGGAGACTGTCGTTGACACGTTTATAAGAAAAATCCTCCATACAGAGGAAGGTTGATTAGTTAAAGTTAAGATGTACATTAAACAGCTTACCTCTGAAGAATAAATGAACGAGGATGAAATTCTTTGGATTATCCACCCACTTATTTTTCCAGCTTGTTCCAACAATATCGTAACAACTTTCCTTTACTTGAAAAAGACGAGAACCTTCTTTTCCGAGCAGACCCTTCCTTCTCCACACGCTGTTTGTTTGTGAGTAAAGTGTTGCAGATTCCGACTACAACTTTACAACCAGACTCCACCGAATCACCTCCCATATCCACTTGCTCCGCCTCCTCCTCTCTTTCCTTCTCTCAACTTCCTCTCCTCCTCCTACACTACACTGCAGAGAGAGACACAGAGGTTCAGCTCTTTTGTATGCCACCCTGCAAGATCAAACAGGCTCACTCGTCTTCTCACAGCTAAAATCTAGCCGTTGTTGGCGTACACACTGTGCACTCTGTGCACTGTCTTCCTCTCCTCACAACACCATTCAGAATTTTGCTCCTCCTGTACAAATGGCCGTTGTAAAGAGATCCAAACCATGCATCCACTCCGTCCGAGTTCCTCTCTCGTCCACGTCGCCTTCTCCAATTTGTATACAACAGTCTTCACTACACTAAGATCGCCATGAATCATAACATTGTCGTGTGGTCGTGTGTATCGTTCGTCATACTCTCTGAACGTTTTTCTCCTCTAACGTCCACAACATCTTCTCATCTCGCGGGCTCATCGTTCATCGTAGCGCTGCCACCCACCCCCACCCCGATACGCTTAGTCATAGCCCACGTTTTCTCAGAAGACTCATCTCCGCGCTCCGCTCCTCTCTATTCTTTCAAAAGGAAGAGTGGGGCTGGGAAATAGGGAGGTGATGAAGCGCTTTTATATAATAATTCCGTATGTTTATATTATTCTCCTTTTACTCCTCGTCATATGGCATGTAAACATAAACAGAGCCGCAATATCGAGACTCCTTCACTACTCGCGTGCATGGAGCTATGGGGTAATTGGGAGTTTTCCTCCCTTCCTCTTGCAATAGGAAAACGTTTGTAAACAAGAGGCCCATGTGGATTTGTTTTGGTTACATCTACCGGCTAAGCCTTCCAATCACACAAGCTATACAGGGTTATCACACATAGCAAACTCCTCAGGAACACACACAAACTTGCTATTTCCTCCTCTCACTCATTGCTCACCATCATAGTGATTAAACCTAAAACACGTCACGTCATCATCCTTTAAGCACGGCAATGCAAAAATAACAGCAGCTATTTATAATCCACCATTATGGCAGTAATTAATTCCTCTCATTATATATGTATGCTTATTCACATTTATCTTTAGACACTTGTGAATGTAATTAAATCCGCTCCTTCAATATCATCATCCTGTTATGTTAATGCATAATTGTGGATGGGAAACAAATTGCTGCTATATGTAATCAAGGGATTCACTTACCCTGAGTGAACCCCTAAGACTGCGTAACTCTTAACTGGACTGGAGGAATCTGTAATCAAATTTAAGGTTACTTCTGCAAGAAGAATGGCTGCGAATTTAGTGTAATCTGGTAGACCTGGAGCTGAGTTGCGGATAACGTGGATGGTGGTATAGTTTTGCCTTTCATTTGGTTACGATACTTGTTCATGTTAATGTCATCATACTATGAAGTATTTGTAGGAAAACTCGGTGTTTCTATTGCCATATGCACCTTGAAGTAAATATAAGTTCTCACCTCTTGTAGCTCTAGCTCCTCTTGTGCTCCCGCAACCTACGACTTATAAATAATATCATGGGATTTTACTATTATCTTATTGGGTCTTCAAGTTCGTCTTGAAGTTGCACGAGTTGGGAACGTGGACGGACATCATTCATTTTCTCCTGTAGCAGAACCATTAGCGTGCATGAAGAAACTATAAGCTATTTGCGGTGACGAGATGGGGATATATGTGTGTCATACCCAGTTTGAACTGGGCTCGTGTCGGGTAAATTGTGAGACAGCCAAATCTGTGGCCATTCATTTTGAATTTATTTTCCCATACTATTCTAGGTGGTTGTAGGTAGAAACCTTTTTAAAGGTGACCATTCCCGTGTTTTACTTTTGAGGATTATGGCTAGAATCCCTAGAAATATGTATTATGCATGCAATAGAGATATTTGCTGAAAAACCCTTGGAAGGGACACAGCGCCCAGTTCTACGTTGGGTAGAATGTTTGTCATTGTTACCTTCTTAGAATGTAGATGAAACATTCTTGGAGGATTCGGAAAGCCTGCGGCCAGTTCCTATGACGATGTGTAATCCAAGGGCGATTACCATGTATGAACGGCATGGGAAAACAAGAAAATGGAGGCTTCGAGCTTCGACGTAAACCCAAGTAGATGCATATGCGTGGATTTAATCAAGAAAATCATTATCGAGGAAGATAGACACATAACGTCAACAACATTGTCGGGGGGAGTAGGAAAGAGAGTGTGCAAATATCTATAAACAAGTATAGAGGATTGACAGGGATTTAACCCAGCCACCATGTTTCTTATCTCTTTGGGCTTTGATCAATATCCGGCCCTTTAAATAATAGTATTCTTTCAGCGGTCTCCATTGCCCCTTTTTTCGGATTTGAGGACATGAACTACCCGCTAAATATTATGGTTTAACGGTTTTCATACAAGCGTTCAATATCAGTCCCTTATGGTTCTCTTGTACTCTTTAAGTCTTGCTTGGCCACTGGAATATGGGGTGAAAACTAGTGGAATTATCCGAGGCATGCTTGATAATTTTCAATTGTTTGTGTAAATAATTATGCAAATGGGGTTTTGGGATTCCAACTTGTTATAACGGTTGCTTACAAAGGAGGGGAGAAGATGATAGAGATTGGCGGAAGAGGTTGAAGACCCTATGAAAAGCGGCATTTATTTTCGTACTGATTTTTCTCTTTGGAAGAAATAGAAGCTGTCTTGCATAAAGCGGAACGTGAACGCATCTCTCTTTTTTTCTATCGGTGTAAAATTCAAGATGAGCCAAAAATCCATTCCCTAATAGTCTCCTGCACGAAAAGCATTGGACATGTACTATTAGCTGAATTTTGATTTTGTCACAAAACTATTCTAAAATGGAGGAGGAGTCCAAAACCCTTCAACGTGTATCTAGATTTAATTGAAGCTGGGTCTTTTAATCTGAAGCTAAAGGCTCTGTAGCAAGTTGGAAACAAAATTCAAGTCAGATTCGGAGAATGCGTACAGTAATACTTGTACATATTATGCGAACTGTGAGGACAAGGTTCGGATTTGACTTGATTTACATTTTACGTCCTTCCCGAGAAATATTCTGAGAGGGAATGCAGATGATCGTGTCAAAATCTAATATTGACTGTGTGCATTAAAGTAACCTTTGTTTCCTTATGGCTTCCATCTTCTCTCGCTCTCCAGGGGCCAGGCATGGCAATATGAATTGTCCTTTATCACTTGCCTTGCCGCTGAACATGCACCGAGACTAGTCGCTCCAACGTACAACGTTTGTCTCCCGGTTTTCGCAAATTGGCAAATTACTCTCCTACTTCCACTATGCGGTATTTCTTGCGTTATTTCTTCCAGCCTGTTTAATCTACACTACAGTATCAAGGGGAAGTACAGAGTCGTAGGAGCAGAGGTTTGTACCTTGGAAAATTGCAAATCGCTACCCGGCCATTAGAATCGGATACCGTAGGATTAAATACTTTGCAAATAGCTCGATATGAAAGATACAGCATGCGTCGTGTGGGGCTGCACTATTGGGAATTGGTAAACCAAATGGAATTGGTATTTCTTCCCTCCGTGCATGCTCCCTCCAGCCCCTCCTCTTTGTCCTGCAATGTAATTATTAATCACTGCCCGTCTTTCTTCCTTTTGTTTATTATTTTCTCCTGGAGGTTGGATTATGAAAGTTTGTAATGATGTGGTAAGGTTGTGTGTGAGGATTACCCAAGTTGGGTTCAGTGATAAGGAAGAGGGAATCCGTCCGTCTTAATTGTGAATCCAGCTCGTGTCAACGATGGCAATGGCTTAGACTTTGTGTGATAAAGGGAAAACGGCATAGGGTCTTCCGAGTAAGTGCATGCAAACAATTGAAACGGCCAAGACTTGGGTATTGATTTAAGTTGTGCATTTAGGATATTCCTTGAATTTCTAATCTTGTCTTGCATAATGTCGTATTAATCCCAGATAGAAGTTACGTAGAACTAGTTATTAGGGATGCGTATTTCCATTTGCATAAGAATTTCAAGCAAGCCAGAACTCCTGTTCAGTTAGAACAAGGTATGCATGTACACACGTGAGTACTGCCCTGTTTGTCATGTTATGTGTGTGGCATGACATGGCAGCCCAAGACACAAGTCTCTAACGAATCTCGCATTAGGAGATTATGATTGTAGCATCTCTCTCCTAGTTTTGTAGGTAATTTTCCATTTCTATGGACAGGAAATTTAATTCTAGCGATATTTTAGCATACTTATGGTGTCACCTACCACGTTAGGTGTAAGCTAAATCCTATTTTCTTGCTTGAAATGCCGTGGACATTTTAATTGCGCATGGATTTTACTAGTTGTTTTTACAAATCATAACTACATGTTATTGGTCACAACAATCCGGGGCGCAAGGAAACGCAGCATTTCATGTTTGCAGGGAAAACTTATTTAAAGTTTATAACTTTTAAGGTATACGTAAGAACAACGTTAACGTCCAACTTTCCCGCGTTCCTGCTCATGTGGTGACAGCTCTTGTACGCTACGGTCACCCGTCTTGTTGCATTTTGGGCACAGCTACTGTTTCTTTTACACAGCTAGAGTATTCTACGACGGGACTGTATTTGGTATCTCAGCAGTAGCTGTCTTTCTGATGTTCCCGGCTCATTCCTCCCCTCTTCTTCTGTCTCCTTATTGACCAATCTGTGGAGGTAATCCATAGTGTTTGCTTACGTTAACGTTGTAAAGCTACGTGGATAATAACATATTGGCTAAGGTATGCTGACTTGGTATTATATAACTGCAAGAGCGTAAGTGAGAATTGCCCACAACGTTATTATAAACAAAGAGTAAAGCACTGCTAGCGCTACTGAATCAACATAGCGTACTCAAAACATGGCCATCATTCACAAAACAAAGAATAAAAACAAGTTTAATCTTTGTCCTGATTTCGATTTTCTACAGCCCATAATAAATCTCCGCTTCCTCCTAACAGTCTAGTCTCTCACACTCTAGGATCATGCATCCTTATTCCTTGGGAGACTTATTTATTTGAGCTCCTTCTTTCTTGTTACATCCTTGCAGATATTGTCCTCTGTGGATTTGCATGCAGTCTAATCGTGCTCTCTCGCCCCTTTGGTTTTCCGCTTTGATTTTCATTTAACCGTGTTCCGTATCTTATTGATTTCATTCTATTTATTTCTTCATCTTTGTTGTTGTTTATGTTTTCGCCAACAGTTTACCATGTTTAAAAACTACGATCAGTATGAAGCAGAGCAGTCTTTTTGGATTCCCTTGGGTTGGCTCTGCTCTCTGCCTATTCTAAACTTATTAACCAGATCATTTCCTTTAGAGGGCTGTAACGAGTTGCGTCCTGCCTACGTCTACAACCTACCATATGCTATATGAATTCGCACATAAGGCTAGAAAAACAGGAACACAACACTTTCTAAAGGTTACTACTGGTTCAATTCTTTAATTAGGTCGTGTTCACTTTAAGGTCATACACCATCACGAAACGAATCAATGACAACATATTACCTCCTAAGCTAGTCTTAATTAACTTAAGTTACACCTTCTTCAACCTCTTATCCTAATCCTTAGTTAAGAGATAACTATACCGATTTACACTAACTATTCTAAATAATTAATTATAATTATTCTAGCTCTTTGGGAGAACACATTACTCTAGGCGGACTGAAACACCTATCACACTTTAACTAACAATTAGTTAACTGGATCTAGTTTTACGTATAATCCTAATAGTCTAAGACACTCCCGTCTTTCCTACTATATACTAAAACCTCGACCCTCCAACTACTAGAATCAGGAGCTCAGGACCACACGTCCGTCCTATTCTATAGTTAAACACACTCTTTTTTCCTCATGGGATTTTCCCATGTGGTTTCCTATTCTATAGCACACAAATTACATAGGCCTGTAACCGGCGTCCCAGTTACAGGCTTCACACATCCATTCATTCATAGGTACACTCTAGATACCCCTCTCTATCAGTACCATAAGCTAACATTACTAACCTTACGTAGATGGAGCAGGACGTATACTACGTCTGCTTCCAGCTCCATAGCTTTACATTAGCTTCCAGCTATCCTTAGCGACAACCAGTATGGATTACGATTAATTAGCCTAAACCTAAGTTAGCTAATTGCTATATAATCTTATAACACGGAGAGTAGCATCATTCGAAAGCCCAACTCTTCCTCTACAAGATGTATATAGTCCGGTCCGTGGGCAGCCGATGAAATCTTAAAATAACATCAGTTGAAGTATTGTTGTCGTGCTCTTACATTACTCGTAAGAGACGACTACTTCCCCTATACCTTCTACACAGTAGATATTACAAACTAGGGCTCATGACCATCGTTACACTAAAGTTCATGACACTAGTTCTTACAATATCCCCCCCGAAACTGAGCTTTGGGGTTTTAACACCAACAGCTCCAGTTTCTCTACTCTTTCTTTCAAAGAACTCAATGAACTTTCTCTACTGCTTATAAAGAAAATACAATTCCAGTCTACGCTAACTGTAGACACTAATGTTCACAAATATCCCCCCTCGAAACTGAGCTTCGGGGTACACACCGACAGCTCCAGTTTCCAATTGAATAATACAACAAAACAAAAATCATTGAAAATTAACTGCTGTTTCCCCCAGACTATACAATTAGAGCTTAAAAGAAGAAATGCCTACGATTGAAATGAACAAGAACACACAATTACAAGTTCGCTCAAAAGACGCGAGGACTACGGAAGTAGGTTAATCGCAGAACGTGCACATTATAATCCCTGGCGGTCGGAAGATGACCCTCTTAACCAGCGGATAAGCTGTAACGATCTTTGAGTTGCCCACAACATTACCCCATCACTAAAACTTACACTAGCGTTAGCTGCGCTTAGAGACCGAAGAGTAGGTCTTACAGCCTTAAATGTAGTCCAAAGGTAAACAATCTCAGGAGACAACAGCTAATAATCAATAGCCATACACAGATTTTAAACAAAAAAACGAAAATGAGGGATAATTGCTACATCAGTTCCAAGCCAGGTAAAACTTTACAACAAATAGACTCTGACACACAGTAGAACAGAGCTATATCGCAGACACAGGTATATTTGCCTTACAACCTCAGAGTCTTGACAAAATACACACTACCCCCAGTCAGTATCGCAACCTATAAGCTGCAGGTAGACCTAAATAAAAACAATTAACAGGTATTGTATACCCTAACAAAAGTTTCGAAGTAGGCAGTAACTACACAAACAAGACAACGACTTCTGACACTAAACAATCCTAGCCAATTGTACCATTACGAAAGGACTAAGCACTACACCCAATTACACACCTGTAAACCATTAGACTCCGATTACACAGTAAAGCAGAGCTAATCACGAAGAAACTAGCAGAAGCTCCATGATCTCAAAACCAGGAACAGCTACACCACACACAAAATATCGTATCTTAAAAGTGCTAGTAACCTAAGTTGAAAACAATTAACAGGTAATCGGCACCCTAACAATAGTTTCGACTTAGCCAGTTATTACACAATTAAGAAAACGACTCCCTACACACCGCGACGCAGGTAGACTCCGATTACACATGTAAAAGGAGCTACTCACGAGAACTTAGTAGGCTTACCTAAACACAATAAGGAAAAGCTACTCCACCAAACACAACATTTCGCACCAAGAAGCTGTAATAAACCTAAGTAGAGAACAATTAACAGGTAATCTTAACCCTAGCTAGAGTTTCTAAATAGCCGAGAACTACACAACCAGAACACGAAATTTGACACTACGAATTAGTCCTAATCAATCGAACACTTAACGAAATGACTTAGAGCTAACACATCCTACACAGCTACAAGGTAAAACGAAGAGATTAGGGACAGTACAATGTTGCAAGTGGAAATAAGGAAGCTATTCTTGGTATTTCACCTTGATGCGGACACTTAACTGAAGTTTTGAGCGGGTATTCTTGCTTGACGCACCCAGAAGACGGTAGAAGATAAGCCGGATCTGAAGAACGGGACAGGAATGTTGACCGACAAAACACAGTTCACAAGACGAACACCGACCAAGGCATAACCAAGGTATACTTCCGGACGACCTCCACTTGAGCAGCAACTAAAAGTCCGGGTAACTCCTCGCAGAACCTCGCAGACACCACTCCCCACCGACGACAACGCCATGACGTATTCTGGGTGACCGTTTTGACCATCCGAGCCTGTCACGTAACCCCCTGCTTTGGCCTTTCCAAGACAACGAGGCTTTCCAGGCCTAGGACAGTCTGGGGTGATCCACAGGTACCAGCAGATCCACCCCTCGAAGACTTGACCTCGCTTTGGACCGTGAGGCCGAGTGTTCTCCAATCGCGATGAGAACCCCAACGTCTTCTTTCCGCGTGGCTGAAATTCCATGTCCAGGGCAATTTCACCGTTCCACCACCAGAAACGCACGCTTGACCGCCGCCACCAGTTGAATTTTGGATTACGATCCGTACCAAACACATCCACGCCGCAACATCAACAATGTCAGACTCATGGACCACGATGGACTCGGGAAAGGAAAACAAAATAAAACCTACACAACCGAAGAAAAGAACGTTTACCATACCTTTTGGCAAACCCCACGCAGCGTTAACTTGACGGGAAAAGTCCCTACTCCATTGGCGCACCAACGAAGTCGCTCAGCCAGGCCAAGAAAACACCATCCTCTGACGAAAAGCTCCAACGGTAGCAAAGGATCACCACCGAAGGCCAATTTTCCAACTGAAGGGCACCGCACCGACGATGGAGAAGGCTGGTTCCAACAGAAGAACACCGAAGACGCGTGGCCAACACTTGCATCTGGACTCCCCACACCCCCTTGCGGACAGGGGTCGAACCATCCGTATCCACGGCGTGGTAGGAACCACGTGGAGAAGATGGCCGCCAAGACGGAGGATCCAAGACGAAAGATGCCGCCACCATGATGAATGACCCAGGTACCAGCAGATAGTTAATTACACCGGTAAGATCACTATAAGGCAGGTCCACCACTGGAATCAAACAATAAGACACCACACCCGCGCAAGTAAATTAAACCTCAAACAAGTGTTTTACCAATACCAGCAGCTGGGTGGCCATCCAATCCCGAAGAGGGGTCATACTATGACCTCCGACGACGCACAATTTGTAGAATGCTATTCTACACCTAACCAAAACTAACTAAGACGGAACCTAAAAAGATTGAAATTTCGGCACCATTTGTAACGAGTTGTGTCCTGCCTACGTCTACAACCTACCATATGCTATATGAATTCGCACATAAGGCTAGAAAAACAGGAACACAACCACATTCGAAAGGTTACTACTGGTTCAATTCTTTAATTAGGTCGTGTTCACTTTAAGGTCATACACCATCACGAAACGAATCAATGACAACATATTACCTCCTAAGCTAGTCTTAATTAACTTAAGTTACACCTTCTTCAACCTCTTATCCTAATCCTTAGTTAAGAGATAACTATACCGATTTACACTAACTATTCTAAATAATTAATTATAATTATTCTAGCTCTTTGGGAGAACACATTACTCTAGGCGGACTGAAACACCTATCACACTTTAACTAACAATTAGTTAACCTGATCTAGTTTTACGTATAATCCTAATAGTCTAAGACACTCCCGTCTTTCCTACTATACACTAAAACCTCGACCCTCCAACTACTAGAATCAGGAGCTCAGGACCACACGTCCGTCCTATTCTATAGTTAAACACACTCTTTTTCCTCATGGGATTTTCCCATGTGGTTTCCTATTCTATAGCACACAAATTACATAGGCCTGTAACCGGCGTCCCAGTTACAGGCTTCACACATCCATTCATTCATAGGTACACTCTAGATACCCCTCTCTATCAGTACCATAAGCTAACATTACTAACCTTACGTAGATGGAGCAGGACGTATACTACGTCTGCTTCCAGCTCCATAGCTTTACATTAGCTTCCAGCTATCCTTAGCGACAACCAGTATGGATTACGATTAATTAGCCTAAACCTAAGTTAGCTAATTGCTATATAATCTTATAACACGGAGAGTAGCATCATTCGAAAGCCCAACTCTTCCTCTACAAGATGTATATAGTCCGGTCCGTGGGCAGCCGATGAAATCTTAAAATAACATCAGTTGAAGTATTGTTGTCGTGCTCTTACATTACTCGTAAGAGACGACTACTTCCCCTATACCTTCTACACAGTAGATATTACAAACTAGGGCTCATGACCATCGTTACAATAAAGTTCATGACACTAGTTCTTACAGGGCTTTAAAAAATTTGTTTATAGTCATCGCTGTTAGTTACTCAATTTTAAGAAGCGTGTGCTAAATCCTGCTATGTCATTGAGATTTTCAGAAACCAACAAATTTTCTACTTGCTTCTAATCATCCAACTTGGTAAAAAGCATCTGCAAGTAGCGCGGGGACAAAAATTCTTTAACATTTAAACAACACGCCAAACTGCGTCTCCTGTCTTATTTGCGACTTTAATCCCAGCTCCAAGGCTGCTTATGCAGGAGTTATGTTTTGGAGAAAAGATTCTGCTGACGCTTCTTCTATTATCTATAATATAAATACTTACTATCGGCACTTCGGCTTTCGGTCCCAGCATTTACGCAGGCGTTTCCACGTGGAAGCGTGATATAACGTGATTTTGCGTACGGCGTAGCAGCCGATGGTAGTTGCGTAATGAATGGATAAGTTATATACTTCTTGGGATACACGTTTTACATTCTTGAACAATCACGGACTGGAAGCATGATGCATGATATAGCTTTTTTTACATTTTATTCAAGTAGCTTCTTGCTCTTGCAAACCCATGTATTGACAAGATGAATTAACATTGTTGTCAGGAAGAGGTAAAATCTTTGGAGTTTAACTGGACGGCTAATTCAGTTTTAGCTCGTCAGTCATTATCTACGTCCAGTTCAAGAATACCTATGTATTCCTTGGAACTGCGAGGATGGCTCAGTTTTACATCAGAACTTTCAAAACAGAAATAGTGGATGTTCATTTTCATTCACAGTAACTTCTAATATATTTGCACGGTTCATTCATTCCTTATCAGTTAGAACTAATAAGCCCTGCAATCCTCCATAACCGTTCCGACTTCTAACTTAATCAGCTACTCCCACACGGTATTGCAGCAACCGTATATATATATGCGGCACCAGGAACATTTACCTCGTGTCGTAACAAAATTATGGTAGGACATATCATATCGTACCTCTTATCTTAAATAATAAAAGTACATAGTGAAGGCTTATACGAAGAGTTTCTATGAAAATATAATTTAAGACAGATTTTACTAAAAGTTTCTAAAGATACAATCTCAGGGCAGTGGATAAAGAAAATAATTAAGAAATGGATTATTGAAAATCTCTGATCAATTAAGGATTCGTTCGAAGGAAACCCACATTATGTATGAGTTTGATGCGTCAAAGAAAGTGAAGAATTATAACTGCACGTTCAGAATCTATAAACCTAACAATATCTGTAACTGAAGAAAATACATTTGTTTCTACATTCTATTACGTCTTTTAATGCGTACAAACTGGTATAATCGAGCTTACTGCGAGCCTAAAACGTGGACTATATACAGAACGAAATCATTCTCTATTCCGAAAGTTTCGATATTTACAGTACATTCACAAACATCTAGAATAAAGATATATATATAGAAGCATCACATCATGTTATAACACCCGTCCTGAGAGCTGGACAAAATAATCTTTACAGGATCGAAAATTTCAGTTTGATCATGTGCATCCAAAGTATCAGTTAACTCCTACAAAGTTGTACTCACATTCCTTTAGTTTCAACCTGTGTGTCACACACCTTAACCTGTGTAGTTTTAAAGGGCATAAAGGATAGCAAGTTGGTATTTACAGTTGCACAAGTTCTAGTATTTCTGTAAGCGATACCAAACACTTTGGAGATGGAAACGTTGGACTGCTTTGGCTACTTTGCATAATTTTTGTCGAAAAAATCTCATCTGCCCATTGCTGTAAGATACGATGTTTCTATGTATTAATCTGAAGCCTACACTTTGGTATACATCAATAAATACTAGCATTTCTAGCTCCAAGTCTCAGCTCAATCAGTGCGTAAAATCGTATCCGGCTTAAGGTAAAAATTCTTCAGCAAGATGTACACATTTTTAAGGATATTTGTTAACTTTATACTAGATTTACTTAATCTAAACTTGATTTTCGACTTTCTAAGTTTGAATTACTAAACTGAGCTCCAGCCGCATCCTGAGTTACGGATTCAATAACTTCGCTGTTTTCTCTAACTAGTTCCGGGGTGTGTGTCTTCTTTCTACCTTGATACTCGGCGTCTGCTATTTCACACGCTTTCAAAACAATGTCATTAAAGTGGTCCTTTTTGTCAGCATACACGTGGTGACCAGCTCCTTGTATAATCTAAAACAAAAAAGGTACATATTCCATCATAGTTACTTCAAGAATCGGATTTTAAAAAAATACACAGACACTAAGGACAATCGGCATCGGCATGTTGCTCACCTCAACTTTAACGTATGAAGAGGATCGCATTTGTTGAATGACATTTCCAGGAGAGTGGTCTACCCAAGATCGAGATCCATAAATCATTGTCATTGGTATCTGCTTCTGTAATTCGGGAATACGTTTGCACATAGGATACTTAGCCCATCCAAATGAAGACATCATAGAGTGGAAGGCAGCTTCGCCCCTATCGATATAAACCAATTTGTAACGATGCGCTTTAAATTACACCTTTCGAAATTCCATCTACTCAAAGCAATTCTGACGTCAACTTACGTTGGATTCTGCGCATTGCAATGAAATATATAATCAGCGATTTTTGCATCTCCTTCGTCTTCAGTCAAAGATGAAAATTTGTTTATTAAGTCAGGACGAACTTTCGCTATTAGTTTGGGCCCTGTAAAGCATAAAGGTCAAGTTTCTGAAATTGGGGTTTCAAGCGATTTATTTAAAAAATTATTGGATATAAAGTTTTTCTAAACTTACCCATAGGTCCTGCTACACGAATCCCCCATAACGGATTTAGTGGCTGCAACACATAAGCGATTGCTTTCACCCACAAAGGAATAGGATATCTTTGGCTGAGGTCAGCCGGTTTTTCGGGAAAGCCCCAAGGATCAGCCAATATCAAATGGGATACTCTGCAAGAAATAAACAACAACGTGTTGTAGGCGATTATTTTTTTTGCGAGCAGCGTAATTAATAAATTTCCTAACTTCTTAGTATGAACTAACCGTTCTGGGTGACGGATGGCGTATGAAGTAGCTAGAAATCCTCCCATGCTATGCCCCAATAGCGCAAATTTTTCAAGTCCCATTTCTTTTCTCCATTCTTCAATTGAGGCTACTAGCTCCCTTTCGGCTTCCAAAGCATCCGTGTTAAAAGATGGTCTTGAGCTACGGCCGAACCCTGTAATAAAAATGGTTAAAGCTTCTGAATAGAATGTTACCTATAGGTAAATAATGAACATAGCTTGGGTGAGTAGTAACCTAGGAAATCAAGGGCATGTACAGGTCGATGTTGGGCAAAGCTGTCTAGATTTAATGACCAAAGTGCGACTCCGGACCCCAATCCGTGTAGTAAAACAAGTGGAGTTTTCTCCGATTCTTCATTCATAGTCAAAGTCCATATTTTGCAGTCATCACTTCCCACCACGGGTCCGACATTGACATATTTCGTGAGAAAAGGAGTCCGGACATCTGTAATAGAAAAACGACATTTCACGATGAAAGGATCTAGTTCCATGGCTTTTACTTAAACAAGCGAACCAATGAAGATTCTCGCAATAGCTTACATGCCAGGATTCTCCTCTCAGCATTTGCCAATAGACTCATCGAAGTTGGACACCATTTAAGCCAGCTCCTGAACCATCTGCAAAAAACCAAAAATTAGGCATCATGTTATAAAATTGTACTAGACTATCAAATTACATGCGCATGTGTCGTCAGTGCGTATTCAACAAAGTCACGAGGAATAAGTCAAATTGCACCCAAGGTACATAACTGGGAGTCGAAATGATCAAACCCGAAATTCGCAAAAGAAATGAAAAAAATCGCATAAAGCGCTAGTGCTTGTCAAGAATCTCAAAAATGCCCAATAGTAAAGACTATTCTCTAACCAAATGAGTGAGCTACGGTAGTTACAACCAAACCGTCTAATAATAGGTTACAGTATCTTTGGATGCAGATAGGTTTAGTTTCCAAAAAAAACTTTAAAAAGAAACTCATGATAAACTTGCTTAGCCGCATAAACAGGCGTTATACATTCATATAATTGATCCTGCTGGCCTTTAAAGCTCGTGAATTGAAACAAAAAACAAATAGTCTCCATCTGAACAATGTAGAATTTCTTTCCAAGATTATATATTATACGTTAAGAACACTCACCCTTCTTTTTCTTGTAAATCCAAATCCGTTTCAGATGTTTTCATACTTATGTCCGACGGGATAGGCAATATCTTATCGGCCTTCACTTTGCGTTGAAACATTTCAAAATTATTCAAAGTGTCCAATTTAAATAGGGCTGCCAAAGAACTTAAAAGGGGATAAATGATACTCGTGATAATCATGCTAATCGCCATAGTTTATAGCTACAATGCCAGGACCGACACCAACAGTAAAAAAGAAGGGGACAGTAACAAAGAAAGTTACAGAAAGTTACAAGTTCATAGCACTTTGAGCTATAGAATTAAAGATTTTGAAGATGGCACTTATGATATATTTCCCCAGTCACAGTTTCAACCACTTCTATATTCCGGTTAAAAACGTTGAACATCAAGTTCTCGTTGTGTTGTGATTCCTTTACTAATGTCTGGTTCAAGAGCTGCCGCATTAGAACATCGATTACATCAGCACAGGTCGCACACAAAAGTTAATACTCGCAAAAACAACTAAGGATGCAAATCAAAAGGCAACTACAAGAGTTTCGGAGACTAATTAACTATTTCTGAACCGATTATCCTTTTGTTACTCATGGAGGTGGCTGCCGATCGGAAATTTCTGATTCAAGAACGCTGCGATACCATCTAAAAATAGTCCATATATCAGATTCGAAGCTATTAACACCGGATTAATTTTAAGGAAAATTGTATGGTTTACAGCACGGGTATCCCGGGTCATTGCGAAAAAAGCACAAAAAATGAAAAAAATATGGAAAGCTTCTTTTTGCCTCATAATTTGCTATAATGGGTCGAAATTCGCACTCATTGCGACAAAACTTATCGTTTGAATAGAAGAAAAATATCTGTATTCATTTGCTGCATTACGTCTTCCTAAATGTGAGCAAGCCGAGGATTATTACTCAAAAGACTACCTTCCATTCCAGAATAGTAATATCGATTCAAGCGTCAAGCGATTGATGTTACATCCCACATTCACAACTTCGTTTCAGCAAAAATTCCAACGGCTCTATTAGACAAGCATGCTAATCGATCCTTATTATCTAATATTTCACAGCACAGCCATTGCAACGCAAACCACGGTCAACATGCACTGATCTTAGTAATCCATAGAAGAGAATTGATGAAGGAGCAGAATATTCTGAGATAATATTAATCAGGGGGGTTTCAGGCAGCTTGAACTGTTCCAAGGCATGTGACTCTCGTGACACTGATAGAAGCCACATAATCAAGTTCCTCGTTTCTACTCATTTACTTCCCTACCTTAAACACAGTTTTGTAAAACAGCATGCCCAAGTAGAGATCTGCTAATTTGTACTTAAGATACAATGTCCATTAATGTCACACATGCTTAACTGAATCTCATTGTTCACAAGCTTTCAAAGCTGCGCTGATCTACTCGTACAGAAACTTGAATTGGCCAAATGATTTTCACAGCCTGATTCGTTACCTTGAACGTCTACCATGTACTATATGACATGTGTCATACTTATGGCTAGCATTTCTAATTGCTAGCAACTGTCAAGCACCAAGAAATATTTATTCTGCATCGCTATGCTGTATTGCAGCCGTCAGACCGATAAACCCCAACTTGCTGAATGATGAATTTTTGATAGTAAAGCTGGATAAAAGTTTTTTCCGAGATAAAAATCCGGATTAAATTTACTGGTACTGAAAGATGAATATTTACTGGTACTGTCCTTTTAATAATTACGTCTTTAGCGTGGGCCAGTCATACTGGTATTTACTGTTTTAAATCCATGTCTGAGAAGTTTCTCAAATATTTGAAGTGAAACCTATTGCAATCATCTATCCAATATATGCTCTATCGAAAACCTAAATCCATAAAAAACCCTTCCCATACACTAAACCCAGAGGTTTACGTAGTTATCACAAAAATTACTTTCCCGTAAAGTTAGGCTCGGTATATAGTGACAAGGCATTTGAAATCAACAAACCATCTTCCGTAGTGTATGGGAAAATGAAGCGTTTAAAGAGTAAGCGGACGCTACAGAAAAGAGAAATAATTCAGGGCAGCAACAAAAAAACGTGGGTATTGTCTTACCTTGCGTTCCAGTTTAAATATTTCTTTGCTGTCTCCCTGCGCTTTCCTCTAAGAGCGTTACTTTGCACAGGTGTATCGACAGTATAGCGCGAGGTAAACGTGTAAATTCTTCTGTCCAGGTGCAAAATATAAACGATTCTGCAAAAAAGTAATGAATTTTATATTATAATACAATCTTCTCCAGAGGCAAAAACCGGAACAAACATTGCCAATGAAGATTGACTTGAGAGCCGCGCATCTTAATAGTTGGGAGCACACTGACTTTTAACTGGCTAACACTACCGTTTGCTTTGATATTGTATTCCTCGCATTTCACACAGTTGAACTTGTCCAAGTATATTCTAAGCTCCTTCTTCAGAGCCTGAGCAATTATAAATAGGAGTGATCATGCATGATTTATCTACACACTCCCACGTTTAGTTCCGATATCTGAATGAGCGGCACTCTAACGATATTGCGTAATGATCATGTTTGTCCCCAAGAGATCACATCTTTCCGCATTTCTCATTCGCACTTAACATATATAAACCCTTTCATTACAAATGCGTCAGATTTCTTCCTATAGCTTTGTAACTCCAATTTTTGTCCAACTGAGTCCGAGCAATATTCGGAGAGGAAAGTCAGGGTAGGCGTGTGAGTACACTCATCTTTTTCTTGAGCGCTGACTGACTGAGTCCAGCTTCTTCTTACGTAATTAGGATGCATGTAAGATTCTAGAAGGTTTAACTCAGCTTCTACAACTAGCATCCCGAGTTTCGTTAAGTGTGCAGCTTTTCTCATCGAATTAACCGATTCCATCCAGCTATATAGGCACAAGCTACAGAGTAATCAATTTCACCAGCTGACCAATGAGCAGTTGTCGTTTTCACAAGCCACGATGAGAATACATGATCCACAATTGCTAGTTTCCTAATGTAATTATTCTTAACCTTGATTTTCATCAAGTCATCTTCCAGCCCCAAGCTATTGTCTGACTCACCCGTGGTTTCAGCCGTTTTTACTTCTACTTGACTAAAATCTCTTCAAACCCAAAATAACCCTGTGTGTAACAAAACCACACGTATCTAGGTAAGATTCCGTGCTATATACGTTTTAGAAAGAAATTGGTAAAACATATTGTAATTCGTAATTGCTGCACAACAAAAGTTCAAATTTCATCTCCTTTACAGCTTTCCTGAACCAATTTAGTGATTAACCTGAGATGCTTTCCATTGCAATATTTGGATCCGCATCTATTTTTATTACGACCTAAGCTAATTGAAGGGAGGGTGTTCATCTCCACGTTACTAGTTACTACCTGCATTGTAAAATAACAATTTCTTGCATACATAGCAGTATTGCTGAGAGTAATTCACCCCAATGAATTAATCTAGAAAAAATGAAAACGTTTGCACAGCAAGGCAGAGAACACGCCTATATGCAATATGACTCATTTCATATGACACATGAAAATCCGTACCAGAGCTCTCGCTACATGTCGAAGGATGATTACGTAAAATACTACAGTAGTTTGCAAAATGAAATGCCTCCAACAAAAAGTATACAGAACTTGAACCTGAACTTGCTATAAAATTATAAAAGGCTTTGAATATTCGTCACTGTTTGCAAAGAAGCTTCGAAGTTTTAAAAGGGCTTTGAAGCATAATTATTTACCTAATCGCTGTAAGATGCAACTACAAATTACAAGACTGCTTGTAAAGATAATATTTACTTAGAAATTGTGAGTGGTAGCACAGATTTGATAAACAAGTTTAACGCAAAATTAAATCGTTAATAAATATAAAATATAATGAAATGATGTTTAACAATACCTTAAATGTAACAGATGACAAATTCACTATGGTCAAGCCCACAAATCTAGCACCAAGTATACGAAGTTATCTTCTGTTATTGTCTGCACATGTGACACTGCACTGACTGACAACAAAAGTCGAGAAAGTGCGAATTTAATGTTTACAGGGTATGTACGGTGCCTCAGCAAAACTGTTGATCGGATTTTTTGCATAACTTTTGCACTGTTTTAAATGTAGCCGCTCTGTGTGTAAAGCAGATCACGTGGGACGTGAAGAGAGGATTTGGCGGTTTCATTTTCAAAACATGCTATTACATAACAGTTTTATGCATATACGGAGCGTTCCTCACGTTTTCTATAGCTCTCAGACAGACACTAGAATTTGTTTACATTTTTAACATCTCCTCTGTCAAAACAGCCATGGCTGCTACAAGATCAACAATAACATACATATATATTGTATATTGACGTAACTTTCCTATTTATATATACAAAACAATTAAGCCGATTAACGGTGACTGTCACCCGGAAACGATTCACGTTCTTTCCGATCTTTTCGCACTTTATTCTGGATCTCATCAAGGCGTCGGTAGGTAAATTGTTTTATTTCGCATTTTCAACTTTAAATTGAGAATATATGTTTCCAGCTAGTCTATTCATTTTAGAAAGGCCATAGATTTTATTACATAACTATAGCAATCATTCCTAATCCTGATATCCAGTTTGGTGCGCAGCAGAATGCAGATATAGTGCCCTTCCAGTTTGTTGGCCAATTGGTGAATCCAAACGGTACATAAACAAGGAGACAATTAAGTTTAAGTTGTTAAGAGTTGTAAGTGAAAAACCAGCGCAGAAATCAGCTTCCGGAAGATGCTTGGGAAATGTAACCTGTAGACACCGCCACCGCTCCCGTTTACCGGGAACATCGGTCGTGGTGCTAATTAGTTAGCATACTTATGCTGCAGATTCTGAAAACTAAAGCGTAAAATCAGTAAACAACAAATAGAAACACTCCTTGATTGTCCTACGCGGTAAGCCTAAGCAAAGTCGTGGGAAGCTCATAAGCCAAGGCGCAACATTGTTGCTGCCGATTGCAGCAGCGCAGAGGCAGCTGCATCTCTTTGAGCCTATGCAGTAGAGCGGTTTGTGTCGCAGTAGATGTTTGCTAATTCAATTCCCTTAAACTTAACCAGCTTGACCAGATTGACCTCAGGCGGACTTGGGGGAAAATTCTATACTGGGGACTTTAAAACTACTAACAGTTGTCTGGGAATTGAAAAGGAACAAAAATGCGAATTAATTATTGTGTTTGAGTATATATATATATATATATGTTACATAATTACGCACACCAAAAACGTTTTAATAACAGCTAACCCCCATTCCAGCGTAATGAATTACGAAACACATGTGCGTCGATGGAATCTAGATGTTTTGGCAGTAATAATGTCACCATTATGAGGGGTTTAATACAGCCGACTTTACATGGGGCGCGATATAACAGAGCATATTCTGGATTTTTGAAGGAAGGATGTGTAATTGAAGATACGGCATGACGGGACATGACTAATAGCCTCTAGCAGTCAGCGTTCTCATTTAGGAAGCATTCACACTGAACCTTCAGGGTTGACACTGCTTTGGACTTTTAGCGTGAAATCACATATATATATATAGCTTTATTTTTATAATATTCAGGTAGTTCTTTGAAGAGGTAGAAAGTAGCTCTGTCATACTATCACTCATCTTCCTCCAGTCCAGTCTAAATGTTGCAGAGGCGTTGACAGAACGTGTGTCTATGTGCAATATAGTTTCATTTTACATTTTGCATTCTTGAATGTGCAATATAAGTGCAGGGGTGGTTTTGATTGGTTACAGATTCTGTTCCGACGGAACGTATCATCAGAATCCGGTTATATATGTACATCGAACAGATTACGTAACTTGATTTCAAGCTTTTAAACTATGCACAAGTATAGTCCAAAAAACAACGAAACCAACCCAGAAGACGACGGGCCCAGCAGTACTTCCCCAATGATTCAAGGTTGCATAATTTTTTTCATCCTTCCATTCGCACGTCACTAATAATTTATTTCAGAAGCTAGCTTTGTCCAGCAATAATGGTTGCTTCTTGCTTCATAGCTAATTTTTTGCATGCGCTGACGTGACCACCTTGTACATTAGGTAATGAGCCGACTCCAGTTTAAGAGCGTGTGTGTGTGTAAATAATTACATCTGATTTCTATGCGCTTCAGAGAAGTGAAGACTTGGGCAGTTGCAGTTTGGATTTAATGAGTGGGAATTTTGAGTCATTTTAGTAACATGTAATGCATACCAGCACTCTGATTTGGTGGTAGCTTTTGATCTAGTTTTCTCATCAACATTTTTGGCTTTTGTTAGGGATCTGTTAGTTTGTTTTCAGAGTTTGGTTATTAAAGACTGTCTTTTATCAGTTCCTTTCCTCAGAAGGGCTTTTTGTGTTCCAGGATTTTCTGATTCCGTTTAACTAATTGTATCTCGGGTGAGTTATGCTTGCAACTTATTATCCCAAAATAGCTGCTAGACTTGTGAATGATCTGCTCATTTCGGTTCCCTTTATGGTTGTTAGGGCAGTCGGTTGCTGGTGCAAAAACTAGGTTATACGACCCTTCGATTATTACACAGAATTCAGTCGAATAGCTTATAACATCGGACGGATTAGTGGCTCATTTGTACTCTCACATCGCAGTTTTTATTTCGGCTTGACTGGGTGTAGTCTAGTTACTACGACTATGACGGTTTATCACGGTTTCTTTGTAGTCTAAACGACTTGTCTTCAAAATGACTGCTGTGTCCTTCAGTAAATGCGACGATTAGAGTTTAAATTTTACTATCACGCACGCTTGAAAGCTTTCACTTGTTGACTGCAACTTAACGACAAGTTAACTGTATTTTTCCTGTTGTCCTATATATAATAAATGTTATGACGAGAGGATAATGATACGTAAATAGTAACGGCGATCGCTAGAGTAAATAGAGAAACATATTCTTCCTCCCTCCTGGAAGATGCTTCCAGGAGTTTCCGTAACGACTTTGGACGTAGACAATTCATTAAATAAAACAGGGTAAGTTCGTGGAAATAGGCCTGCATATCCTTAAACTTATGCAATGCAAAATTAAGCAAACGTTGCACAGTTGCACCTTTCCCCGTTAAGGATGATTGGCTTCTGTATCCCAGTGAGAACTCGCAATAATGTGTTGACGTTCTAAAAATTTCGTGTAAGCTTTTAGTATACCCTAGCTCTTTGTGTATTCTAATCAGAGTGAGTTGTGTGGAAGGTGGTCTGGTCTAGCCAAGCTCATCATCTCAGTGGGGTACTCTTATACAAGTGTCAAGCTCTTATGCAACACATTCTTGTAGAGATGAGGATATTTTCTTCACCAGAATAAAGGGTGTCTAATGGAAGCAGTCAGGGGTGAAGATCCATTCAGGAATTAGTTTTAGTTGGAGGCACATTATCTAGCAGTGAAAGTAATTTGTTTTTCTCCTCCTGCTCTTCGTTTTAAACGTAACATATTTTTATTTTCTTAAACAAACAGGCACGGAAGAGGAATCCAGCTCGTTTTTCAGAGTCCACAAAATGAAAATCATCATCGCAGTCGTCGTAATATTGGTTGTACTCACCTGCGGTACAACAGTAGCTTGCCTTTTCAGAAACACTCGGATTCTTCAGTATCCTCTTCATGCATCCTGCAACGTTACTTGGTAAGAAAAAAATTAAATATTCATTTACTTCAGCTTCCTTCATTCCAGATTTTTATAGCATTTATAGTATCCCGGGAGTACGGAAAGCAAAAAAAATTCTCGTATTTTAGAGCATTATTTCGTATTTATTGCTTGCAGGACTTTCAAATCAAATTGTGGCCAAGTCCAGGACACGCTTGTCCAGCAGATCCAAAAATGGAAAACCAATGACACATGTGGAACAGGACAGAAATGCCTTTACGACGTATGTCCTTTTCATTTCTAATTGATAAAGCATCCATGGTAGCAGTTTAAAAAATACACGTAATATTTGCTATTGAGGATTTAACTTTGCGATAATCTTGTTCACAGGTTGTGTCCAGGACTAACGGTGAATTGAAGGCAACTCATACGACACCAGTCCGAAGATACATAGACGATATGACGTTCAACTTTTACCCCAATATTGTAACGAACGGTTGCAACGTTGTGGTACGTGAACAATAGGTTTATAAAGAAACTATTCCTTTTTACCGTGTAGTCTATGCTTGAATGTTACAATATTTTACCCATTCTCATATTTACAGGGAGTTTCCTCTTCACGTTTATGGTACGCTGTCCTTGATTATGGAACGAATTATTGCAACCTCCATAATTTAATTGATGGCGCAGGACTCCAGTCGGATGAAAACTATAGCGAAGTCACTCAAGATTCAATTTGCACGCAATATACCAGTTCCAACTGTGAGAAATACTAAGCGCACGGAGGGGGAATTTTCGCAGGACTTCGTAAGATTCGTTACAAAAACGAGAGTTAACCTCGGTTGATAATTGTTTGTAAAAAGACGATAGTACGATTGTTCTTTTCTTGTAATTGTATTTTTAATAACTAGTATATATATTATCTGAATGTTTCTGAATTTATTCTTCTGCAGTAAGACTTTATAGTATAACACTAAGGCTATCTTATAGCATGTAGCAGCATGTAGAATAAAAAGCAATGACCGAGAACTGTTCAGGGATTAGATCTATAGGTTTTGAGTTTTTTGTGCAGATTGGTTAAATTCTGTCTTTCTATTGTTTGTATTTTGCGTACCACTACTATCGCTGGCAATAAATGTTCTTCTTTAGCTCGTTAACGCGTATTTATGCTTCATTTTTTGCAAGCTTTAGCGAAGTTCATGAGAATTGACATGTATGATAAATATATATGCTCCTCCTATACAAACTAAATGTGGATTCGTTGGACTCGATGTGTTTAACCTGTACATGATTCAAAGTGGATTTTGTGGAACCATTGCACGAATAAAACTCGGCAGCTGTGTCAGAAGAAACTAAAACGATATTAACCCTAGTAATACCTATAGAAGCTGGCGGCACTTTCCATACGGTTAAGATATATACTTGACTTTTTCAAAAAAATAAACTAGTAAACAACTCAAAACATTCAGTGTACATTATTTAGTACGCCTCAGTAACTACTATACAACTTAAGCTTTGCAGGAAGCGATCTAGTTATGAAAATTATTCGAATTAAAGCTAAGATATGAATAAAGTAATACATTAACTTTTGAATGTCAACATTTTAGGTTGTGTGTATTTCCAAATTCCTTCCAAGAAAACAAAAACAGCGACCGCGCCATCTGTAATCCATGAAACGTACAATACTTGAAGCACCAAAATGAGAACTTGAAACGCGGGAGAAAATTGGCGGCAGACGGCCGATCATGCTTTACCCATAATACAATTATACAAAGCAAATCGTATAGTGTCTGACGTTCTTTGTGTTTTCATTGTTTCCTTTCAATTCGCTCGGAGGCCTTACTAGGAGAACTCGCGCTGTCTCACTATTCCTAATTGTACCGTATCAGTTGATGCAGCTTTATAACAGAGATTAAGTATAGAATTTGTTGAGTTCTCATCAATTTAATTCTGTTTGGAAAAGCGCTTGAAATTCCTGAGTTCGTCTTCTTTTAGAATTTCATTCAGAAGTGAATAACATTTTTATTTTTGTCTTAATACGTGTCTGTCGTTCCAGTTACAGAAGCCTTGACTACGCCGTAGATACACTGGATATTTTAAAAAGGTAATATATTTTGCGTTATTAATCATTAGTTTACGTGAAGTAATTTATTTCGGCTAGTTCAGTACAGTAAACTTATTTGGATTATATGCGCTGCAGTTCAACTTTATCAGATGTACACATGTTAGGTGAAAACATCTTATTGTACTATTGGTATTGATTTGTCAGTGATATTTAAAACTCCTGTATTATGAAATCGCAGTTGAAATGCCTTCTCAAACTGGATCGGTCCGAAGTACCCGGAGTACACGAAGTTCGCGAGGGGTAAACGGTGCGGCCAACGGTGTTAACGGAGACGAGGTCAATGGAAGCCAGAATGGTCGAGCTAGCAGCAGAAGAGGAGGAAGTGTTTATTCGGACGGACCGTTGTCGGTCTCATCTGCTCATGATGTCCAAGGAAATAGCGATGGAGAAGATATGGGCGGTATGGTGACACCAGCTAGATTGCAACAAGTATTCAGTTTGGCATCTCCGCTACATTATGGCACTCCCAGTTCTGTATCGTCGAGGTCACGGTCGGATGCTCGAACTGGAACCCATGGTGGTGACCGAACTCCACGACATCGGTCGGATATCAACCCTGATCGTCACACTAGGTTGATACCAACCGCATCCCCCAGTCGACAGGTAAAATAATTCATTGGAAATTCATTCACATGCCTATTATCACAAGCTTCGGTTTAAATCATTGAGATACTGAAACCTTTTTGTAGGGATCGGAATCCGGGCCTCAATTATTAATCTGGGGAACCAATGTTTCTGCTAACGATTTTCAAACTAGATTTAAGACATTCTTGCGCACTTTCCAAGATGGTGCTGTTGATGAAGACGAATTGATGGAAGAATTCCGACAGAATGAGCCTCTGTATATCCAGAAACTGAACGAGGTAAAGTTTTGCTGCAATGATGGAGTCGAATGCACCGGTAGAAGATACTAATTGCCTTTTTTATTATTAGATTCGTATTTTGGAAGAGCCGTACTTGAATTTGAATTGTAGCCATTTGCATCAGTTCAGCACAGAAATGTATCATCAGCTAATTAACTATCCTCAAGAAGTTATTCCCACCATGGATATAGCTGTCCAAGAACTTTTCAGCGACTATTTCCCAAACGTGGCTCTTGCACTACAGATTCAAGTGCGACCTTTCAACGCCGAGAAAACTAAAACCATGAGATATCTAAATCCTGAAGGTAAGATACTGAATTGGACGTTTACGTGGGCTACGAGCATTTTGCAATTGGATCCTTACACTATGTATGCGATGCTCAACAGATATTGACCAGTTGATCACTGTTTGCGGAATGGTAATTCGTACCTCTAACATTATACCTGAAATGCGAGAAGGCTACTTTGAATGTTCGGTTTGCTCGTACGGTGCTACAGCTGAAATTGACCGTGGCAAAATTTTGGAACCTGTGGTTTGCCCCAACTGTAATACAAATTTCTCCTTTGGTCTGATCCACAACCGATCAACTTTTGTCGATAAGCAGATGGTGCGTCTCCAAGAAGATCTCGGTATGTTATGAAACTATCTACGCCTGCGTCAATTACATTACGTCCGGACGCAAAGTTGTTATTCAAATTAGGCAGTTAAAATGAATGCCGTTTCCTAATCAATTTTCAGAGGACACGCCTGTGGGAGAAACACCCTACATGGCTACGTTGTTCGCTCACAGTGATCTTGTTAACCAGGTACAGCCTGGTGACCGAATCACCGTGACTGGTATTTACCGAGCTGCACCGTTCCGGATTAACCCAAAAATGCGCTCAGTCCGATCTGTCTACAAGACACACATTGATGTGGTACATTTCAGAAAGATTGATACTAAGAGATTAAGAGAAGATGGCGAAGGGTAAGGTTTTGAGCTTGAAGATAACCATGATTACGTCGGTGAATCGAAGAGTAAGATTCATTTTTGTTTGTTTGTTTCGTAGGGGAGGACTTTTCTTAAGTGATGAAAGGATTACGTACATCAAAGAGCTTGCTCAGAAGGAGGACATCTACGAAAGACTTGCTAGAGCTATAGCTCCATCAATTTACGAACATGAAGACGTGAAGAAAGGAATATTGTTACAGCTGTTTGGTGGCAGCAACAAAGAATTTGAAGATACTGGTCGAGGACGATTTAGGTGTGCTACGTTATGGCAGATGATTTTAGCGTTGTAATTGTTGATTGTTGGCATTAGTGGTAATATTTTAAAATTGTGATATCTATAGGTCAGAGATAAACATATTGCTCTGCGGTGACCCGGGTACCAGTAAATCGCAGTTACTGAAGTATGTTTACGACTTAGTCCCTCGAAGCCAGTACACTTCTGGGAAAGGTTCTAGTGCAGTAGGTCTAACTGCCTATATTACAAAGGATCCTGAAACGCGTCAGATCGTTCTTCAGACGTAAGCGTTTTCGTAACATGTTCCAACTTTTTTAGCAAAACTGTGCAAATATTAATGTTCTGATGATCACATCTTATTCTCAGGGGTGCGCTCGTGCTTGCGGACAACGGTATTTGCTGTATCGACGAATTCGACAAGATGAACGAATCTACTCGTAGCGTCCTTCACGAAGTAATGGAACAGCAAACTCTCTCAATTGCGAAAGCTGGAATCATATGTCAGTTGAACGCTCGGACATCAGTACTTGCAGCTGCAAATCCTGTCGAATCCCAATGGAACCAGAAGAAAACGATAGTTGAGAATGTACACTTACCGCATACATTATTATCCCGGTAAGCAATTACTGTTAATAGTATTACATTACGTATTAATTTAAGGCAAAGGCACACCCGTAAACCCTGTGCATTTCTCTTTAGATTCGATTTGATATTCCTTCTATTGGACCCGCAAAATGATACATACGATCGAAGGCTGGCTCGTCACATGATTCAGCTGTATTTCAAATCACCAGAGGAAGAAGACACCGATTTGCTGGTGAGACTGTAGTATAGTACCTACTAAATATATTGCCATCGAATAAGGAAATCTGTTATGACTTAAGTTTATTATTATTATTACTCCAGGATATGGCCGCTTTGCGCGATTACATTGCTTACGCTAAGCACACCTGCTTCCCTAAATTAACGGAAGAAGCTCAACAAAGACTCATCAATGCCTACGTAGAAATGAGAAAGGCTGGTAAAGGCCGAGGCCAGATTACTGCTTACCCGAGGCAATTGGAATCGCTAATTCGACTTGCTGAAGCCCATGCCAAAGTTCGATTATCGAAGTGGGTGGAAGTTAGTGATGTTGAGGAAGCATGGAGACTTCACCGTGAAGCTGTGAAGCAATCTGCTACAGATCCGTTGTCTGGTAAAATTGACGTAAGCATTTTGACAACCGGCTTGAGTAGTTCAGCTAGGAAACGGCGAGCTGAACTTGCCTCTGCAATGAAGCGTTTGATACAAGCAAAGGGCAAATCTGCTACCCTGAATTACCAGAAAACTCTAGCTGAATTGAAGGATGCGTCATCTTGGGTATGTCAATCTTAGTGTATACTCACAAGTTTGAAGAACCAATCTGAAGTTTTCCTGTAGACATTCCACATGATGTGCTAATATATTCTGATTCATATTAGATGATCACCAAGGAAATGTTTGAAGACGTTCTGAAGGACTTACAGGATGACGGTCTGATCGTCGTTGCTGGCAGATCTACTATCCGAATTTGCGACAACTAATTTGAATCTTGAATTTAATTTTTCGTCCACCTTAATTTTTGAAGCTACTTTTAGATTTGAAAAGCATTACTGAATTATGCAATTCTAATCGCTTCCGTTATATGCATTGAAAATGCCGGTTTTTATAATAAAGTTTTGATTTTAATTCAACGTTTGAACTCGATTGCTTACGGTTTCATATGAAAAGTGAGATGAGAAACAGGAAATAAAAATATCGTGAAGTTTGAAAGCACGCGCGAACACATCACAATTCCGGAATCGTATTTCTTCGATTAAGTGACGGGTGCAGTTGGAGAATGCTCCTTTAGTAAGCTCACAGCCTTGTTAATGTTACCTATAATATTATCTCAGTATCATAAACACTCACGATTACACGTAATTTCCGTTCAAAACTGAAACTCACCTGTTTGTATGTGAAGATAAACAGCAAGCATTAAAAATTCAGGGGGTAACTTAACTCCATTTGACCGGGTCATCCACACCTGAGTATCAAGTTTAAGTGACTTAATGAATTAGATTCGATATTCATGAGGGCATAATTATGTAAGCTTTTGAATTCAATTAACAGCATACCCTCAATACTTCATCAGCTTTGTCTAATTTCCCTGAACACGCTAAAAGGCATGCATGATTGTAAACTCGGATCATTTTAGCTGTCATTTCATCCATCGGGTGCCATACTGTAACACGAGAACGAGTTATTGAAATTAGGCAGTTTAACCGGCAAACTATCATGTAAAGAGGGTGGGCAGATGGCAATACGAATGCAAAGTCATTCAGAATTACTGGTTACAATACCTTGCAAAGGCTTTCGGGGCCCATTAGATTCCCCAAGGGAGCTGCCAGCATTACTCCAACCAGCATCAGCAGCATCATCTCTTCTATCTTCCGCAGATTCGATAGGAGATACGCAATAATTTAAGTCCAAGCTGTTATAGTCTGCTTCGACAATATTAACGGCTCGGTCTACGTCGCCCATCATGAAATACGCTTGGCTTAAGTACTGCTTGCCCAAGTATCTGCAGATAACCATATAATTAGAAATTAAGTTTTTTGTAATCTGTCTTAAACTTTCTCGAACAGTGTATTCACTTATCTTACCGGAGAGCACCAACCAAATTTGGCAGGTTAAGCATTTCCTCCGAGTATTTTGCTGCAGTATGATAATCTTCGATATTGATAGCGATGTAGGCGCCTGCACATAAAATGGAGGCGTGAAGCGAATTTATGGCACGTTCGTTTGTGAGAGGATTGCTTGGAGGTACTTGGAGCGTAATGTTCCCATCGGAGTGGTCTGGGATGATTAGCGTTAATGCGGTTTTGATACAAGTCGATCCAAATGACAAACTAGGCTGATGGGATTTACCAGGATCATGCTGTTCGTCCCTGCATATGACCAATCACAACACATGTTTCTTGATACAATCTTCGGTTATGCAGTGATATGAGAATGAAGTAACTTACCGTCTAACATCGTTAAACTTTTCGGGCAAAATTAATTTGGGAGCACCATATTTTGAACACTTAATTGATTGAAGCAGATTCTTTTTTTCTTCCGTCCACTGCATATCGTCCTCATTTGTCTGCAAGAAAATGCGTCTTTAGCTGACTTCATTAATATAGACAATACCGACAAATCAAGATTGAATACAACGCACTTGTTTAAACTTTTGAATACAACATTCAGCTATTCGTAGCCATAATCGCGGATTCGAGCCGAAAAGCTTAGTGCATCCCATAAGGCAGTAAAAAGCTCGGTCGGTATCTTTAGCATGAAGACATGCTATACCAAAGTTGTACAGACATTCGATCAAATTCCGTTTAAAGTTCACTGCGTGTACAGGTACTGCAAAATTGAGACATAAGGTTATAACTTGTATTCTCATTAGCTAAGTGTGAAGTGTGAAACTTGTCTTTCATTCGTACTAGCTTACAATTCGTAGGATCCACATCTTCGTCATAAGCAACGATGGCTTTCTTAAACAACATTCCCGCAGAAAGCGGACGTCCGAGGTAAAACTGACAACATCCTTCATTGTTAGGACCAACCACAGAAAGTAGATCGCCACTAAGACTGTAATAAGAAGGTTGAACAGTTTCTAAGCCAAGTAACCACACTAAAACGAATCGAATTTGACATCAACCATCGAATCTTACTTTAGAAGTTCTTGAGCTTTTTGGGTTGCGTTTGGCGGTATGCTTCGAATTAAATTCACAGCCTTGGTCATATTTCCCCGGAGATATTCTTGATATGCTTTTAAATGCATTGCTCCGACATGACACTGTAAAAATCATGAGTACGCACATCTTCAGTTGATAGCTAAAGGCCTTCAATACTGGCTGGATTCTTACAGTTACCTACCTGGCTGGATGTTCCAAGCAACCCGAAGAGAATTTTACACTCTCTTTTGGCAATCCGAAAAGATCTTGTGGCTAATGAGCAATACGTCTTGTAGAACTGAATTCTAGTCTTCAAGCCATAGTCCCACTAAACACAGCAAGCATTTCAGATTAGGCACTACGCCACAAACTTTCGATGCATCAGCAAGACTTAACGCATGCCTGTTTTACCTCATCATTTTCCGACTTGCCCGTTGTCGGGGAGGAAGTTCCTGGGGATGGTGATTTATTTAGCTCGGATTCAATCTGAGCTCTTAATACTTCAAAATATTCTATTTGAATTAGTGCAGAGGAAAATTTTCTCATCCTAACTAGAGTATCGATGTAAAGCAGTCGTATTTTTATGACAGTATTACCTACAAAAGTAAAAAACAGGTAATAGATTTTCGTCTTTATCTTTAAAATCCTACTTTTCCTTAAGCTGATCACTGGGATTAAGCTGTAACTTACAAGATATATCTGGTAGACTAGGCCACTCCACCAATTTAGACAAAATATGCTCAGCTCGCGAATAATTCATGG
Source organism: Sminthurides aquaticus (assembly GCA_906901655.1). Classification (NCBI taxonomy): domain Eukaryota; kingdom Metazoa; phylum Arthropoda; class Collembola; order Symphypleona; family Sminthurididae; genus Sminthurides; species Sminthurides aquaticus. Next base: position 2,269,104 of record CAJQTT010000013.1, on the reverse strand, counting down.
AATGGAAGTTCACAACTGCCATGTTATAGCAAAGAGAACAACACTGCTGTACGTCTTTGGCTTCTGGCGTAAGTATTTGATCCTGCCACAATGCGAAAAGTTAGCACTATTAACTTAACCAAACAAGCATCTCTTAAAAGATGGTCGTAACTACAGCATTGTTTAAGCGTCACATACCACATCGATGCAGTCAGTAAGATCTAGACTAAGCTTCGATAGCGATTCCGGAGATAGGTTGCTCTGCGAATCGGATAGCAAAGCATTCTGGGCTATCATTGCCACCCCTATATCTTGGTACTTTGGTTGCATTTTAAAGCCTGATTTTTTATCAATGTCTTCAGCACCACCTCTTCCAGGTCCTTCTTCTACCACTAAACTTTGCGCGAGTTTACTGTCCAACGTGTCCATTGCGGACCCACAGTTCCTGTAGAAATTAAAGATAAGTTCATAATTACGTTCTATCTATAATTATTTACAAGCATCGTCTTATTTCATGTTGTATTTAAATACCTTTAGTCTTACCCCAGTTGTTTCACTGAGAGATTAGGCGAACTATACTTACTTAAAGCAATGGATTAGAAGTCAGTAACTATTATATATCAACCAAATATGCAGCCGACGTTCACTGATGTATATGCGTGACGAAGGATTTGCGTTAGCCCAGAAAATAGGGGTCACTGGACACAAGTATTATAATCTCCGACTACAACTGAAACTTCTGAAACTGATGAGTTAAGGGAATCCCTAATTAATCGAGTTTATTACGCACCGTTTCAAGATAAACATTACATTTTTGGCAAATGTCCGGAAGTGCACGCGCAAAAAAGTATGTGCGGATTTTAAATTTAGTTGCTATCTTCAAATCTATGGCTCAGAATTCATAGAGCATAACAATTATTTAACGGACGACACTGAATAAATCCCGCCATGGGGCAAGGCGATACAAACTTTCGAGGCTCGTCTGATAGAAAACTCACTGGATGTGCTTTTTTCTTGAATCCGATGGAGCCATTTAAGTGGATAATATATACAGAACCCGAATGTTTCCAGTTTGCACACACTAGAACGGTCAGCAATTTATTAAGGGAGCCGTATGTACCCATGTGTAGATTGTACGAAAGACGCGTGGCTGGATGCAAATCAAAAGGCAATTCTTTACTCTATCAGCTTCAAGCGCTACGTAATGGCTCTCCCGAGAACGCAAGTAGAACGTTTCCTGCTCGAGGTTTCATCTTGGGAGGTCCTCCGGGTGAGAGAAGATTTGCATCGCATCACCAGAATTGTGATTGGTTGTTGGCAATTAGGATCGGAGCAATGTCATAGGCCAGACGTGAACGTGGTATGTATATATATATATATATTATATAAAGCCCATCTTCACTGTTAGAAGCCAGTTGAATGTGACGAATTCGGAATGGAACAGAACGATTGGAAATTTTGCCATGCTGACCTAAAGTAAGGACACTGTACGCATCATTCGACTTTGGAAGGTGGGCAAGACAGGCTGGAGGAAGTTAACAACGACATTGTGGTGACTGTGTGTTGAGAAGGAAGTGACCGCCGGTAACGGAAAATTCAGATTTTGTATATCAATTAAGACTAAGGGAATAATTATTTAATCAAGTCAAAGTTTTGTTTTTTTGCAACGGAATATTATTGTAGACTAAAGGCTGAGTGCATATGTCATTTTTGTCGTTAACTGTTATCTACATATTTTGTGCATTGGAGTATTTGGGCTGTGAATCCTCGAGGCATAATGTAAGTGAATCTCTTTTTGATTATTTAAACAACTTTTCATGTAATCAGCTCACAGTCTGAAGAGAATTAAAGACCAAATTAAGATGATCACGTGGCTCGCGGAGTTAGTCGTTTTGGATTCAAGATGTAGTCAGCACGAGGTAAAACAGGGAGTTGCTGTCAGCATTAACAGACGCTGAAGATCGACCGTTGAGATTTTATTGTGGTTGAACTATTGCAGCTTTGCTCTAGCATGATCCAATATCGTAGGATACTTCAGTTAGTGTTACAAATTACAATACTTTCGATGCAACGTGTCGACCAAGTGGCGGCAACGCATTAGTCAAGAACTCTTGCACTGTTTGGCAGTCTAGTAGCGAGCAACGCATGCCGTTGTGTAGCCCTAAAGTCTCCTGATTGTTCATGCCGATGGATCTAAATGTTTTTGTATTATGTTTACAAGCTGCAAGGGATAGTATCAAATACAATTTTTATCGCGACAGATTCATCCCTATCCGATTTGAATGGCTTTCGTTTTGTCATTTCTTAAGTTGTTTTTAAGAAGAGCACCGGCAACAGCAAAACAGCAACTACAAGGGAAAAGTAAGACGGTGGTTTGAACAAATGGGTTCATTTGAGGATGAGGTGTAGGTTATGTGTCCAACGGCATATTCGGTGAAACTGTATCCTTGAGGTAAAACTAGAGAATAGAGGATGGCCTTTAAGGGCTGGAATTGAGGAATGGGGTTCATTGTTTATTATTGTGCATTTCGCCTGGAGCTACAAGATTCCAGTCGCGCGAGATTCATACGAGATGCCGATGACATAGCATTGGTTATTGCCGCACCATTATATATAGTTGGGCTGGTTTTAAGAAGAATAGAAAGCTCGCTCACAGTCAGTGATAGCAACAGTTGGTCAATGGGTCCAGTGGTAGAATTCAGCCAACATGAAGAGAGTCTGTGTATAATAACGGAATTCTAACTGATTGGTTTCACTGTAGCAAATATATATAATTTAGCGCGCATTCAATTCAATGTCGTTGTCGTATATTAATCTATTCCTATACATTTCGTGACGTGAGACCCTGTCCGTTCTCTTAAGGTTTCTTTGTTTTTATGAAATTTGTCTGTTTCAAAATCGTCGTAGTGTTGAAGCGGGATTTAAGCTATAGATTTGTTAATTGTGCAAGTTGCAACTGAGATTTGCATGTGAAACGAGCTGGTTCGAAATTCCAAGTTCAGTTCAACGAATTGTGACTTTTGCATCTGAAATAATTTTGACTTTGTTATCTGTTTCGAATCTTCTCTTCAGAATGGCGACGAACTTTGATAATGACGACGCTGAAACGCAATACATGTCTGATAACGAGTACCAGTACATGAAGGAAGAACCCAGAGACGTTACCAGCGTTTCCGTTCCACTTTCAGATAGTGCCGAGGACTACCTCAGAAATGGGTAAGATTGGTAGGATAGAATTACATGATGCGAAAATTGCAGATTATTCCAACGGAATAAGCTTTGCTGGTATTATTTGTCAAATTGGATAAGATTTTGACTTCTTGCGTTTTCAGATTGCTCGAAGGCTGGAACGGCATCGGATCTTTTAGCGAAGACGCGTTGCTGACTGCAAATCTATCGGGGGGATTATCCCAGTGTGCCTCGCTGCAGACCCCGAATTACATGCCTAATAGCCAAACCCAGCATCTTTTCGACTTCGGATTGGGTGCTGTAGGTGGATCACTGACTGAAGTTCATAATGTGAGCTCAGTTTTGGAGAACCAAGAGTTAGGGCTTCACACAAGCTTTTCTCAACAGAGCGTCGTGAGTCAAGAAGACCACGTACAGACAACGGAAAAATATGTGGGGGACTTCAATTTTCACTACAAGTTCTCGGATTTGCCAACGAAGAAATTTGTTGTAAGTTGAGTCAGATTTAGTTAGAGTTTCTCCTTTGTAACGTAGTAGAAAATATTTACGGCAATGTTTATCTTTTTTTATGGTTTACAGTTTTCCACCAATTTAGACAAACTTTTTGTGGTGAATGGTGAAAATGTGGACATACAGTTCTCATATGATCATGAGAAGGCGAAAGAGAAAAAAATTGACATAAAGCTAGTTTGCTTTTTGCGTTACACGCGACCCGAAGATATTGATTCTATTAAGCGTTGCGCCCAACATTTAGCTGAGGCCAAGGGTAAGATGGATTCACAGAGAGGTTGCACATGATTAGCATAGTTAGGTAATTTCTCAACGTGGAGTAGTAAATTATGGACTTAATTTGATTTTGAAATGTAGGCGCCATCTCAGATGCAGAAGGCGAGAAACTTAAGCATGTTCTTGTTTCTGGCAATCCCAAAGCGGTGCACTTCACGGACGATAAGGGACGATTGAAGGTTGAAATCCCGGTGAAGGCACCCGCAGTAAGTTATTTCAGGTTAACCAATTACCAAGGTGGCTATTTGAAACCCCGTTAAATAGTATTTTCTTCACAGGCTGGTTGTGACTATGTTTCGCAACTGTTCTCGTTTGGGTGTATGAATTCGTGCAGAGTTAGCACAAAAACTACAAGTCGCCAATGGACAGCAGTTTTCGAACTGCAAAAAACGTAAGTGTACTTATTGTACTTCCACTTTTTCATTTAAAGTCAGCCCTTACTAATTAATGTTAATCATGTTGCAGAGCTAATAACCGAGTGCTGGGAAGACAAGGGTTCCAAGTCAAGGTATGTGCTTGTCCACAGCGTGACATGAACAAGGAAGAAAACCCGTCTCCAGCAGTAAAGAAATTGTCGAAGAAGTCTGCCCGTGGTGGTGCTAATGGTCAAAATCCCACTACTGTAAGTCACTACAATTTTTATTCCTGCTGTCCTCGCTCTATGTGGTAGTGTGGTTGTTGTAGCTCTGTTTGAAAATTGTTAGAAACGGGTTCGCACTGGAAATCATCCTCTAAGAGAAGAAAATGGTATGCTACAGGACTCGGTTGACGAGCTCGACGCACCCTCGTCTCAAGAATTAAGCGAGGACGTTGTAAGTGCAAAAAACGTTATCATCTTAGCTTACTACTTCAGTTTGCTTTCATTAAATATTGATTGATTGAAATTGTTTCTGATTACAGGTCCTTCCTGAACATAGATTCGAAATAACTCAGTGTATGAAAAAGTGCAATAAGCTGCTTTTGGCCAGTTTATCTCCGGTTCCAGAAATCAAACTATTCGGAGAGGCATTCAAGGCGTAAGTTTGTAGTACCTTGCGAAATGATAACATTTATTTACCGTGTATGAAATTTAGTTATTATGTAACCATTACTTGTTTTTCTTTTCAGACTTCTCGATGCGGAAATGCTCAAAATGAAGACCGTGAAGAGAGCTTTACGAGCAGTTAGGCAATCTCGAGCGGACAATCCGGAACCGGATTTTATGAAGTTTGATGACCGAAATAGGCGAGATAATTTGTAGTGATTAAGCAGAGAAAGTAATTTCAGCATCGTAAATGATTCTTTATATTCCTTTGAATTCAGGTTTCGTTTACGTAATAGTTATTAGTGCATGCATTAACTATCACGAGTTGTATTCAAGCGGTTTCGTTCAATTTAAAGCTAAGCGGTGAACGTTGTTCAGTTTTGATTATGTTACACTTGGATCATCTAGTAGAAAGAAGCTTTTAGCCTATGATTTTAGTTGTTAAAGTGTAGAGGAAATATTAATTGTTGGATTGAGAATTTGTTACCATTAGAGAAGAGCGCGAAAGTAAGATAACTTCTCGTTTTCGACTGGCAACCATTAGGACCTCCTGTACATTTATGGAGATGATGAATGATTATTTTGATTTTGCAAGAAAGCTAGCTGTGAGATGTTGGTTATAATGTACTTCGTTCCTACGAACCCTTGTACCTTAAAGTTAGTTCCTTATACTTTTTCCTGTTATATGCATTTATATGCAACATTTATTTTTACACACTTCGACGAGTTGTACAAACTTAAGTATTCTTCCATAGATCTTTTTCCATGGTATGTAAGTTGCTCTCTACAGTCGTTGGTGAACTCTAGATTGTAATATGGATTTATTACGGTTGGATGAATATGCGCGTAGCATCAGATCAGTATAAGACAAAAGCAGGGTCAAACTTGTAGTTCCATTTGTGAATTTTCAGTTTCAGTCTTCCTTGTCTGCGGATTGTTTTAGCCACTTGTACTTAAAATGTTTTTTAATTGCGAATAAAATCCAGCTGAGCTGTATATTTGATATAAGAAGTAATATCTTAACAATTTAGCTCTAGCCAACGTGCTGATTATATGTGCTGTTATGCTTGTGTGGCTCGTAATTCAAATGTAAGGGATTTTGGCAGACTTATTCTTAAAATACATTAACTTAGATGTACAGTATGCTTTATATCACGACAATACTTGACAGCTTAAGGTTTCATGGAATGTGGGACTTTATAAGAACCGTTACGACGGAATGGAATAGCTTGCGCCAGTTTGTTCCAGAGGGCGCACCCAATGAATGTCGTCGCCACGTTTTCCCTCGCCCTTCCATTCAGTTAACAAAAGCGTTCTGAATTGAAAAATCTTAGGAAGCCTCGCTAAGTTTTGCAAATAAGCTCAGCAATTGCAAGATGTATTCGGTAAGGGAGCCACTTAGCTTTTTCATTATTTCAATTTCAAATTTTGGACGAAAACTTAGTGTTTACGTTCTAGAAATTGTCCCAGTTCCTGAATGCTCAGAACGGGATCCTCGTACCTAATGTATGCATTTTTCATCATTGACGTAATTTATTTGAGCCGTACATTTAAATATAAACTAACCTACTACTAGCATTATCATTTAGTGCCTTCTGTGCGGATTAAGGAAGTTAGTTAAAACCTCTGAAACGGCTTTGATCGGAAGCATTGTCTTATCAGGATTTAGCGTGGAGGTTGTGGTCCAGCAGAGGCATTATTACTCATGTCGCAAGCAATTATGTTAGTTTCCTCAAGTTTGGACGCAACCACAATTGACATCCGCTGATGCATACCAGCTGGAAACGCTAGAAAAGCAGAAATAAATCAGTTTCTCCTGTTCAAAGGATTAATCTATGTGCTAACACAGTCAGTGAGGTTACTTTTATAGAAAGCTGTCCAGCTTTTGGATGGTGACTGTACGGAGCGAGTAGAACATGAAGTTCATGCGCTGTCCTATCCAGCTATTTTCTGGTCATGCATGCACTTTTATAAGGATTAGATCGGAGGATTGGGAGAGAGGGGCGATGTGGTTCGGAAACACCTGCGAAAAGTCTGCGCGACCTCACATCGCAGATGTATCTATCCAGCGCATACGTACAGTTTTCCTTTTAAAGGAATCATTTCAAAGCAGATATATTTCTACTCGTTCCATACGATCATTCTGTTTCAACAATTTCTTCATCACGTTGAACTAATCGCAAAAAAAACTATCTAACTGCAAGAATCTGCCGAGAATTGCAGTTAAATTTCGCAAGAAAAGCAAAGTAAATCCGCACTTTCTCCAGCCATTCCAGGTAGGCAAATCGGTTGCAACTGCAGTGAGTGCAGTGAGTGGTAGTGGTGAATAGTTTTGCAACTATTCAACACTAGGAGATACTATGTTATACTAAAGAGGTAACTCGCGTTTTTAGCAGTTAAATTACCAACTCTGTTAAACTAATCCTGATTGTATAGGGCGTAATAATAGTACGGAAACGTTTAGTTTCTGACAAGAATAACAAGTTTAATTCTAGTTAGAGTTATTTTAATGTCACTAGAAGTATAAGAGCAGCTGCTCACACAGTCTAGAAGATACAGGAGAGAAACTTCAGGTTATGTCTAACAGTAAAAGTTCCTGTGTGCTTTCTCCATACAAGGGGAAGGGTATACTTTCACCCTGGTGAAAGCTGAAATGACGTGACAGCGAACATGGATTTATCGATATGAGTATATTATTGTTGTTATTGCAGAATCGAAGTAATGTTGTTGGCAGCTCGGCAGATGATATACTACCACTAAAAGCCAAGGACCGGATTAAGGAGTTTATCAAACGAGATTTAGTGAATCGCATTCCCAAAGTAGTGCGTAAGATGGATCGATCAACGCTTAACAAAGTCCAGCATCAGTTCTGGGTGACAAAGCAAACTGTATATAGAAAATTGGGGAAGAAGGAAGATGAGTGCATTGTTGCTTCAGATGCGGTATTGGACGCAAAGCTGGAGCTATTTAAATCCATCCAGTTAACTTCCTCCAGTATGAACAAACTGCTGGATCGCTACCAAGAGAAAATATGTTGTGAGTACAGCAAAAAGAAAGAAATACTTTTCTCCGAATTTTACTGCATTCATAACAGCGTCTGTAAAACTCACATGACTTTGTTTTCTCTTGTAGTTCTTGCTCAGGAACAGAACGCAATGGGACGCTTCCTCAAGGAATATGGGAAACAAGATAAAAGTGGTGCTGGGAAAATGATGATTCAAATGGGGAAAAGTTTAATATACTGTAGTCAACAAGAGATTTCGATTAGACCGTCGCTTCTGAGACTGTATCAGGTAAGGTCGACAGTAATGGAAGCAGAATCCCAAGAAGTGCAAGACGAGCGTAATTAACTTAAATTCTGCTGGTTTTAGGAAGTGGAAACCTTCCGGAACCGGGCAGTTGAAGATACGCTTGATACTATCAACGCAATGGAAAGATTACGTACAGAATACAGAGCATCGCTGAACTGGATGAAAAACGTTAGCCAGGAACTGGATCCTGATACTTATAAGCAAATGGAGAAATTCCGTAAGGTGCAGAACCATGTAAAGAGAAGCAAAGCCCAATTCGACAAACTGAAATTAGCGTGCCTCCAAAAGGTGGATCTCTTGGCAGCGGCTAGATGTAATATGTTTTCACATGCACTCATTCAGTACCAGAATTCAATGATGAAGACCACAGGGAAGAATGCAAGAGTGTACAACACGCTAGCCATCACATTTAAAGGTGAACTTAATTAAGATGAGTGGTGAAAGCTTGCATTAAAATTTCCTTAAGTTCCTTACATTCCATTTTCTTTCAGGTCACCAGTATTTTGAGTTTTCTGTGGTCAAAGAGTTGGCCGAGCCCGCTAAGAAAGTTGCCACTGATAATGGTACGCTGGAGAAAGGAGACGGTTCTGACGATTTGCTTTTTGATTTTAACGACGACTTGACCTCTGGAAAAGATGCTGGAAGTCAAGAGGCCGCGAAAGATAAGACGGAGACAGAGAAAGGAAAAACGAATGACATTGGACAGGGAGATATTTTTGGACTAGATTCTTTCCTCGATAACGACCTTCTTTCATCCAACTTGGTCGTTTCAAAAAAATACAATGAAGAGGATTTGTTAGCTTCAGCAAATGCTTCGGAACTTTTAGAGAATTTACTAGGGAGTGATATCAGAAGAGACGAAAGCCCAGAAACGGAAAATGCCCATGATGCACTTGACTTGGATCTCGGCCTATTTTCAACAATGTCGGGTACATCAACTGAAGCTACAAAGGACAAAGATGACTCCGCATCATCAACTTCTCGTCGTTCCATTACCTCCTTATCGTTGCTTGGAAAAGGTTCTATTGGTACGTTACGAGATCATGATGAAACTGTTTTATTCCTGGAGATGTTTGAACTAAGAAATCTGTAGATATTATTTAAACACGGAATTATTCTTACAGGAAGTAAAAAAGAAAAGGAAAAGGATACCGGAGATTTGTTATCTGATGAACTTGACGGAATTTCCTTGGAGAACAATGACACTATGAGTTTATTAAACGAAATTCTCAACGCCAGCCAGTCAAACAACTTGACTAACTTTTCGGGGCAGCCTGGTAAGCTTAAGAAAGTGGATGTGCTTGATTGACTGATATAGCTCGAGAATATAGAAGCAATCAAATTCTATTGCGTTTTCAGTAATGCCCCAAACCAAAGATGGTGTGTGCGGAGAAGCGTCTGCTAACTTAATGCCTTCAGGCAATCTGGCGAACAATTTGCCTCATCCACCTGCAGTCCCCAGTTCTTTCCTTCCCTCTCATCTATTAGACTTCAGCATAGAAACGGGTGGTAAGTTCTACACTAAAACTACTTATTTTATGAAATTAAAGCACTGCTAACCCTGTCAACTAAAATATTATATTGTGTAGACTTGCTGAACCTCGGCTCTGCACCATTGAACTTTAATGTACCAAAAACTGGATCTCGTCCAGAAGAGACCCTACAGCCTATTTCTGACAATTCACTTCCTGGTAACTCGTCTGCGTCGACCGGCCCTAAAAGTTGGTATGACATATTTGCTGATCTCGACCCTATTGCAAATCCTGACGCAGTCGGGAAGAAGGAAACTGATGAGGCAGAATCCCGATATTGCTGATACCTCGCTGCATATTTCAAGTTTATACTACGGTATCGTAATTGTAACTACTTGCGAATCATTTTATCCTGGATCATACAATCATTTAAACAAGCTCTAAATAAGATAATCGTTATACTTATACTTTCCATTTTCCATTATGTTACTGTGTATGGGCCCGGAAAGTTTTTAAATTCATTGCTGTGAGCAAGTCGATGCTATAAATCATACAAATGGTTTCGATCCCCGAATCATTAGAGCTACAAGTAAACGATGTGGTGCAGGTTACACAGTTAACAAATTTTAGTTGCTTGACAATATTATTGTTTCATGATTCGAGTTACACGACCACAAAATCAAGTTCTTATTAAAACTGTTCATAATAACTAACAACTGTGGATGTTTCAAGATTAAGTATCGCATAAGAGTGTGTCAGTCATAGGCTTTTGCTTGATTGGCATAAGCTGAAATGCACAAAAATGCTAAGGTGCAGGGAACAAAAAATACCGCCCACAATGTTTCAATGTCGAATCTCCAGGAACACATCGTTCCTACAGCTTTTAAACTCAAAATCCGTAAAAAATGTGCTCGCCAGGTGGTTCCATATTAAGTTTGACTGTCGGTCGCGACCGTCACATTTTTATACCAGGACACGAAAGTGGTCCTCGTAATAACTTCGACGGCTGCAGCTATACATTACAGGACGGGTTGCTTTTCTAGGAAAACTGATTCAGCGCAGTCTTCACCCTGGAACATTTAATTTTTATGATTAAGTACCACTCTCAACCTCAAATGCTTTTCTGAAAATACTGGTAAAAAAAGAGAATAGGTTCGCGTTACCTTTCAAACAATGCTGTGTCCGGTGTTGTAATGAGTTGGTGTAGTAATTTATGTACCCCCTGAAATTGTAGACCCAACATCAGCAAAACATGATTAACGGTAAAACAATAAGAAATTTATGGAGCAAGTGCTCCATTCGCATGTTAACTGCGAAATACCATTTCTTTCAGTTTAGCTTGTCGATCGGCGGAACCTTCTTCATCCTTCCAAGCCAAATGGGATACACATAAGACGGCAGCAGTTACAAGCTTTTGATTATTATGATTCTATTATAAATGTAAGTATTGCATAAATTAAAGACACATTCACTGAATATTTAAAATTAATTTCAAATCTTTTAAACCTTTTTGATAACTAATATACTATCAAATGACTTACAAGGTAACTCGTTATCTTCTTCAAAACGTCTTCATTCGTCATAATAAACTCCTTCGCCGTTACACCGTCCGAGATGTTCGATAGCATACACAATGCCTGCTCCTTAACATCAGGTTCATGATCACCTTCAAGGATTAGTATGGTTGCCTGAAATACAGTTCGTAATTACCACTAGTACGGCATGACAATAAGTAGTAAAATACGGTTATTTTCCGGATACCTGCATGATTTGCTTTCCATATACACCCATAATGGCATCTATGTGAGGTGCGGAGATGAGGTTTCTTAGTAGTCCTAAGGTTTTCATCACCACCACTGTTTTGCTGTCAGAGAGCAATTGAAATATTTGATCTGTTCCGAGTGAACTCAGGATTTGAGATTTCACTCGCTGGTCGGCCTGAAACGCGACGTTCTGTACGTACAGGAGCGCATAACATAAAGGTTCGTTACAATGATATTCTCGCAGAGATATCCTTTAAAAGTTTTGTTAATTACCATCAACGCCCAAACGCCATTGAGTCTAAGCCCAGGATCTTCATGTCTTGTTAAAGTGCAGAGTATTTCAACAGCTCCGGCTTCTAGTATGGGCTCTTTGGAAGGGGAAAACTCCAATATCAGATTACACAATGTAGAGGAAGCAACATTAAGAATTTCCTGGTTGGGATGCTGTAATAGCTTCATTAAAGGTTTGTACACAGAATGATCCTGCGAAGTTCAAAGAGCACACTGATAATATGAGCAATATGAAGATACAATAAAAACTTACTGGGCAATTTAAGTGTCTAACCTTAAACGTCGTCCGAAGTTGCTGTACAGATCGTGAGAGTGAATGCAAGCATCTCACTGCGGCAATCGCTACCGCCTCGTTGGGATCGTCTAGACCTGTCACCACTCTTTCCATAAGTTGTTCGGTTTCAATTATCCTTTTTCTTATGTGCTCATCATTTGCTGCTAGCGATGCAAATGCCTGAAATGATAACGTTTGATAATCAATTCACACTAACTGTTTCAGTTGTAATCCAGCATAATTCTGCATTTAACATTAACTTACCAGAAATGCAGCCTGAACCATTTCTACGGAAGAGCCTGAGGAAGGTTTAAACAACAGTGGTTGAAACTTCAAATAATCCGCCAACGTTGGAATGAGATGATTCGAAATAGCGGCGATGCTTTGAAGTTCTTGGTCTACTTCTATTAGATAAGCCAAAGTTTCTGCTGCAACAACCCGGGTTTCTTGGTCGTACTTACGAGAGCACATCCGTACAAGGCATGGCAATGTCTTCATCTGAACTTTTGGATCGTTTGCGGGTATCGCATTACCCCTGTGCAAGTAGGTCATACACCTAGCCACCATTAGTTGCATTTTGTAAGGTTTATCCCTTGCGATCAACGCGACTAGCAGATCTGGTACGGATCTGTCTCCACATCTAATTTAAAAAATTTAGAAACAGAAAATTAATGATAAATTCGGTCCAAGTCAAATATATAATTCTTGATGAAGGCACGTGTCTTACCTTGTTTTAGCAATGATGGAAGAGACATTTTCATTCTTATAAGCTAGTGCTGTTAGGGAAGTTATAGCAGGCATTTGTACCCTTGCGTTAGATGATAACAATAATTCCGCTACGTTGGGCACAACACCCAGTTCCGCCAATATTGTCTGCTGCTGTGTTGTCTGCAACAGCAAACAAGAAGAAACTTTTATTTCGGATCTATCTTCAAGCTAAAGCTCTTTCTACTAATTTAAGTGTTTCTTACCTTGCAACAGTTACTCAAAATGGTGGCTACGGAGATTTGATTAGCAACTGATTTAGACATTAGAGTTATTAGCCTCGAAATGAGGGCAGTTGTTGTGTAAAGGGCATCTTTGGGAGCAAATTCGAAATTGAATATTGTCGTAAGACAATTTAAAGCGTACTCCACAAGTTTGTCGTCATCACTTCGTAGCACTAGAATAAGAGTTATAGAGTAATATTCAGTATACAATTTGCAAAGAAGTTTTAGCAATTTGAGATATGGAAAGCCGAGTGATTTCTATTGTAGTCTTATGTATGCTTACCACTTATTAGACTGGGTATGGAATTTGCATCTACTACTTCCTTCACATTTTCTTTGGTGCCTTTTACCAAAGACCCGAGTACAATACATGCTTCTATTCTGATTTCTTTTGCCACCAAATCATCATCCAACAGGTGCAAAACTCTGGGCAAGACCCCTTGTTTTAATATATTATTTTTCTGTCTATTGCTTCCGATGACAAGGTTCTTGAGTATTCTATAATAAAAGTAATTTCCACCGTTATCTTCATGCCAATAAAGCTTACATTTACGCATTTTCGAATTAAAACCACAAAATCGAGCTTGTATTACTTGACGGCTTCAAGGCATTGTTCCGGATCGTCGGAGTACAAGCTGGTTATGTAAGGTGGCGTCTCCTCAATTTCCTAAAACAACACACAGTAATAAGTGATGAATTATGAGTTCTATAACTAGTGGATATTGTTTGACTTGAACAGAATCAAGATTTGTTAGACTACCATTGCTGCAACGGTCATCTCCATAGGTTGGCAGTTGTGATAAATATCAACACTCATTATTGCATATATAAATAGGATCGAAAGATGTGTTGTAGAACGGTATGAAAATAGCAGACAAGGGTAACGAACCAGTTTACTGTGCTTTAAAATGATAGTCCTTCTTTATGACGCAATTCTTGAAACTGTCTATCTATATAAATCACTAACTAATAAAAATTAATCACCAACTGCTAACTGCTGGTAAAATAATCTAACTGAATTTTGCGAAGCTGAAAACGGTGTAGCTACTTAAAATTTCAAAACTTTTATATCTACTTCTCGACTACTTGAGTTTCCAATATATCAGGAACGATGTCGGAACACTAACTGGTAGCGAAGAATTGGTTCCTTGATTTAATTTTAAATTAATAGATACTAAAACTGAAAAACACAAAATTTAGTAGCTATCTCAAGGGCTACCGCAGATGGGTAATCACATTGAAAAACTTTACTTAAGATATTTGGATGCGATCAGACTGTACACATGTTTAAAGTCAAAATAACTGAACTTTAATTAGACCACAAAATGATTTTTTATGAACTGTACGTAATATATACACGGCTCACAGATTGCTCACGCACCTGAGTTGCGGAAATTCATTTTTGGGTTTATTAACAACATCATTTAAATGCTGCACCGCGTTTTCCATATGACAGCTCCGGCGAGGGAAAATTCAAAATTTCTGACCGGTGAAAGCATGGGTATGCACTCATTATAGTTTTCATGCGCAACCTCGTGTGTGTGCACATTGCTTTCTCCAAAGAGAAAAGTCAGCGAAAGAAAAATATTTGCAAACAAAAGGAAGAACAAAAAATTGATGGTGTTCTTGCGCTCCACCCTTATCGTACCGTTGTCATGAAACTTGCAGTTAAACGTTAACATAGACCGAAGCAAAACCTGTTTTAATTAACCTGTAATTATGGTAAGTATATATCTAGAGCTGTGCGTTCTGCATTTTTAGGTCATTAGAACAAGAACAAAATATTGAGGGTAGGATAATATACGATCTCTCTGCATTCTTTGTTCAGGTTATGTGAAGTTAACACGCTTACAGTTGAGCTCTGATCTGGTAAATGAGGAAAGATGGCTGATTTGGAAGTGCATAACGAAAGTCGTCCATCTCCAGCGAATTCTAACCGAAAGGAAAATGAGCAGCACTGGGAGGAATTTTTTAACGAAGTTTCACCACCTGAGCACTATGCGGATTCCATGGAACAAGTAAAAAAGTTTATAAACAGTCTACTCTGCTCTGATGACCGAGTCGTATTGATCACTTCCGGTGGAACCACTGTTCCACTGGAGCAGTTCACAGTTCGTTTTGTGGACAATTTTAGCAGTGGTACGCGTGGGTCTTCATCTGCGGAATGCTTCCACGAACACTCCTATCGTGTTATTTTTCTATATCGGTAAGGTTTATCTTAGTAACTTGGATCGACAGTTAATGATTTCTTCATCCAGGTCTTCATTTTCAGACAAAAGAGCTTGCGACCGTATCTACGTCATATTTCGTCTCCATTGGATGTTTTGGAGATAGACGGGCAGACCAATGTGAAAGGTATGGGAAGTTGCCTGAAACTACAATGTAAGCCGTACAGTTGTAAAAGAAAGTTGAACTGTTTCTCATTTTATTTTGACCTTTCAGTTAAGCCAAGTGAAATGGAACGTGTTCACAAGCTTTTAGCGAGTTATTTAAACTTCAAAGAAACGTGTTTACAACTCACCTACGTTTCACTGGGAGACTATTTGTGGTTACTGAAAGGTATCTCGAAAGAACTCGATAAGCTGGGAAGACGAGCGATGTTGTACCTCGCTGCAGCAGTGTCGGATTTTTATATTCCGAAACAGCAAATGGTAAGGGATTCGAAGATATTTATCGTGATGTTTTCAGTTCAGGACACGTTTTAGTTTTCTCTCATATTTACTAAAAGTATGTAACATTGTAGCCTCAGCACAAAATCCCTTCGGATACGTCAAATAAGGAACATGGGATACTTTTTTCGCTAGTACCAAAGATGCTACGTCCGCTAACAAGTATATGGGCACCAAACGCATTCATTATTTCTTTTAAACTGGAGACTGACACAGAGTTGTTATTACCGAAAGCAATGAAAGCTCTAGAACGATATAATCACAATGTAAGTCGGAGACTAAAAATATCATGTTATTAGTAATCAGGTAGTGTACTAAAATCGTAAAACTCGGTGTATTTTGTACTAATTGGAGAAAATATGTGATTTTGAGCAGATGGTGATAGCGAATTTACTGACAACGAGGAAGAAGCACGTTACGATAGTCGAGAAAGGAGGTTCCAAAACTGATATAGAAAATCCGGACGAAAGCAAGGAAATTGAAGAGCTCATTGTAAATCATGTTGTGTTAAAGCATAATGATTTTATAAAAGCAAGATCATGTTAGTTATTGGTTGACACCTATTCTTCCTGTGAAATGACCTGGTTTTTAACATCGGAGTCACAATAACATCACAATACAGATGACTACGTCGTTAGCTGGCTTGCTTTATCGCAGCTTCTTTACAGCTATGGTTATGATGATAATTTATATCTATTTTTCAAATGCGGAGCTGTTCGACAATCTGGTAAATTCTTTGTCAGTATAATATGATTGTTAAGAACGCTCATTCCAAAGACATTGGTTACTTGGCCAAAGATTGGTTTTGAAAGTCTGAAAACAGATCTAATAATATTCATTTTGCCATGCTGCCAGAGGTGACCGGACCGATTAAACTTTATTCTTTAGAAACTTCGGACATCGCTGTGATTCTACATTTAACAACATTAGCGCGTACATACTGTTCTACTAACATTTTAGCACGATGGAGGGAAACTCCTAACAACTTTGGAAATGCAGATCATCCTCATTTAAACTTTTTTAGTATTCTGAGTACGACTATATCAGGGAGGGTACAAACTACTTCATTAGTGTGCTAATAGTTCAAGGAATCCGGATCTTCTTTAAGTACCATCAATGCTTCTGATTACATACTGCATCAGTTTTTCCATATTTCCCCAAAAATTCTAATCCAGGTGGGACTTATTGACTACCTCAGAGATGCACTTAGCCCCACCGAAACATACCACAACACCCCATAGACTTCCTTCTTAATGTGCAATTTTATAACGCAGATTATTAATACACAACGATTACCTATGAATTGTGTCTTATACATCTCTTGGTGGGTTTTCCATAGATTAAACATTTTTCAATGTGGATTAATACGTCCGTTGTTAATTTCTAACAAAATATGTGATACAGATACAGGATTCATGTTAACCTCATGTAGAAGAGTTTTCTATTGGAAGAAAATATGGGAATTACATGCATAAGGTGAGTTTCCTTAATTGTTTTGAGTGTAGATGGTAAGTTACAATAGGTAATTATATTTGTGAATGAAAATATTCATTGCATTTTTGACAAGAGCTGCTTCTAATGTTGGATTAGTTGATGATGGTTAATAATATGCCCTCCTGAAGATTTCTTCTGGAATTAATTCCCCATCTCCATTTTCGTCCACAATACGGTCGACAACAAATTTGGCGAGGTCAGGATTAGTTTGGATCTCCTCCGTGAACCAGGATCTTGGAATGCTTCTGAAATAGCATTCAAAGGTTCTCATTAGTTTCTACTCTTCAATGTAAGCCAAAAGGGATAAAATCCAAGCAAACCAAGTAAATCAAAGTCTAATCTCCTTTCCCCAGGTTTTCTCTCTACACTTGGCTAATCTGTCGTATATGTTGTTATATACTTCAAGTAATCTTGTTTGGACTACCTCCCCCTCTTTTGATATGAGCCAACTTTCCTTCCTATCCCTTCTTTGCCAGATTTTCTTCACATCTCTTCAAATTTCTTTTTTTTGTTGCGAACTGAGCACGTACAAATGACGGAACCAGGACTATCGTTTCATTACATTACTGCCAAGCACGGGTATGGGTGGTTTATTTCATATTTCTTCCAGGAATCTACGTTCACGGAGACCTAACTCTTTGTATTTCACAAACTGGAGACGTATGCCCTGGATCAATTCAATTTCCTCATCTCTTTCGCATTCCCTCCTCCAACCAAGTCCAATAAATATTTCCATTGTCCCAACCTACTGCATTCTCATCATGTCTCCCCTTCCCTCGGTCAAAAAATCCGCAATCCGCAAAGTTTCTCAATCCACACCTAATACCACCCAAAGCTCACTGACTGACAATAAAGCTGACGCGTATATTAATCAGCCCGCCTCCTCCTTATAGCTCCAGCCCAAGCCATTGAAGCCATCTCCGCGAAAAAGTATCTTTCCACCCCAAACTACATCTCTTTTACCACAACCGTCTCTACGCAAACCATAGCGAAACCATGATTGAAGAAAGGGTGGTGGTGAGTATATAACTTAATAAAAATCCATTCAGCAAATTGAAACAACTTCATCTTTTCGCAAAAACATTCTCCCTTGTCTCTCCTTTCCTACTCTCCCCACCCCCTTGTCACAATTTAAAAGCCATTCTTCATATCCTCTGAGATCTTTGCAGTCATCTTTGTTGCAATCTCTTACGAATACTCCATCCATGAATAATTTTTAAAAATGACTAAACCTTTTACAACTTCTCCGCGTTCTTGTCAAATGCTTACTTCGGCAAGGCGCACTCTGGATGCTCTTTAGCTTAAAAATGGGACATATGGGTTATTCCCTACTTTTGTTTTTTCCACTTTCTCCTACTTTCAACACACATTTGGAGGAGAAAAGTTTTTAAGCTTTCATCCCCGAGCCCACCAGCTACCAGCATTGATCCTGCTCTTCGATAAGTAAATACATGGGTGAAATGAATCCCGCCGTCCTTCCTCTTTGAAGCCAGCTCACAGTTTAATCATGCTAAAATCAGAGTTTGTAATCTTAAACGTCTTGAAAGTTTGAGACTTGTAGCAAAGAGTTACAAACAACAAATACACACACAGGGAAACTTTTCTATTTATCCCCTTCCATCCGCCCAATGTTAATTACCCTCTTTAAAGAGTCTTTACATCAAATTCTTTTATTAGCATATAAATTGTGCCTCCTCTCATTTATTTTCTTCCTGAACATGCATTTTCATACAAGTTCTAAGTTCATCTGCCCTGCTTTATATATATAGCTACCTGGTTTTAGTGCTAGTCGCACTACAAATAGTATTAAGACTTTGGCAACGCCTACGTAGGGATGTAGTAAGCCAAGTCCATTTAGCTTCACCCAATTCACTCGACTTCCAAACTTAAATATTTACATACTCTTCAAGAATGGAGTATAGACTGAAGTTGAGGTAGAGTAATTTACTCTGTAGGTTTGGAATGATTCAAGTGAAAGCCAGCCAACCATTTATCATCTACTCATCGAACTTATCCGGATAGAATTCCTCCGTCTTTACCCGTACTTTCCTTATCCTGTGACACAGAACCTTGCTCTCTTTTTGTCCGGTTATATATCTTTCTCTGTATAACATATATATACATGATGCTCAGAGTGAAAAGGCTTTGCTTTCCTATTTCACATGGACTCAAACCTCTTCAAAAGTTAGTTGAAAATATCAATCCAAGCGAATGCGAACATATTCCGCCACCCTCGCCCACCAGTAATCAGTTAGCTTTTCCATTCGCAAACCAAAGGTTAGGCGGGAGTAGCACGTATTCCCCGTGCAGAGATATAAAAGTAAATTGAGTAAAAACCCGTGTTAACTGCTGTCCATTCACATGAACATACAGAGTCATATGCATGTAGTATTTGTTCCATTGTGGTTGTAATTTGTTTCATCGTTCATAGTTGTGCACTAGATGCCACTAAACATCCCCAGCTTCCCGTTTCCTTTTTTTACCCAAACTCAAAGAGCAATTATCATCATTTATGTTACACCTTGAGCTAAAACTTACAGTCGTCCTTCGGATGAGTATAGACCCTCCAGAGTTACACCTGCTGAGGTTTGTGGAGACGATGACGAAGATAATGTGGCAGCTGAGTTGAAGGAAGATGGGAATTGTTGTTGAAAATGTGTTAAATACGAAGAAGCATCTTTATCCCGCTTTCCAAACCCTCTAGCTGTGGATAATTGGGCGTTTTTAAAGCCACGATTAGTTCGGGGGTAGCTGGAACGGCCGCTGACTCCGCCGCTTCCTAGTGTCGCTCCCATTACCACAGCGATGGTCCATGTCAAAAGCACGAGATAGCACGTCAATTTTGCCATTTCTCTAAACCTGGAACGAACCGCAAATATTACAACATCTTCATGGGTAGAAAAGTTTCGTGTTTCCGTACTGTCAAGTCATAATAACTATAAGCCTTGCTTTCTCCTCAAATACCTTTCACTTTGTTATTGTTTGCAGCTAGTGAAGGCAACCGCAGGGGTTAATGGGAATGGATTTAAAAGTATGTGTGAAACTTATCTGTAGCTAAAGTGCTACTTTATTTTCAATAACTTCATATTAGAAACAAATGTGGCCATAAAAATTAATGCGTTCAGTATAATTGTGCAGCAATAACCGTTTAAAGGGATTACATACATTAAAGCCCGTTTTCCTGTGCATGCTGTTCGATTTTAAGCTAACGGCATGCACAGTAGCATGACCGTGGATTGCTTTTTCTTTAAATTTTACTATCACGACTGCAATTAACGTAAGAAGGTACCAATAACTTTGGTTATATTAATTACACTAGTAATTATATGGAAGCGGTCCAAGAGAAAGTACCCATTTCCTGATGATAAATGTACTCGTCAAATGACACTACCCCGTAGTTCATATATGTGCTTTCACCGCTTTCTCTGTATTTCGCGTGGATATTTAACTTTCTAATAGTTCCGCTGTACACGCAAGCTGGTGGGAAAAGAAGTGTCCCTATTTTCCCTTAGGAGCTTTCAGCAACTACCACTTTGCAGCAACCTCCTTCCTGATGCTGTGGCCCTTGGAGAATATTTCCCCATAAGTCTTGTATTCCCTCCTGATTAATAAATCTTTCACACCAAAAGATTCTGTCATCTGTAAATTTCTACACAGTCTAAGCATTCGCCTACGTGTGTTTAAAATTAATTGCACTCAGCCAGTGTCATTTTTTATGAAAGCATATCGCACTTCTCCCCCACGCGTATGTTGAAGCTCATACTGCTCAGCACCGGTACTCCCATAAATCCATCTAGGGTAAAAATCTGACTCTTGCTATCGTCAATCTCTTCTGTTTTTCTCTTGTTGCCCACAAATAAATATTCAAAGAGATAGGTAAGGATTCCTGGCTTTAATTGAATTTGCAACCACCTGTACCGGAGGATAAATTACGTGAGGTTCTAATTCTTACATAGTTCTTTAGAACATATATCTGCTTCACAGTTTTTGGATTATTGAAGCTCGCTTCCTGCTCAAATGCTGCCCGTCATTCAATTCATACCGGAATGTAAAGCCATCTTGCTCGCTTATAATAATAAGCTAAAACGAAGAGCTAAAACTTGATGTACCGGATGCCTCACTAAACGGAACTATGCATAATTCATCTGCTTTCATCACCGGTCGGTAGCTAAGCGGAAGCATAATGAAAACATACATCTTGGAAAGCCTGTAGCTTTGCAAAATGCTTCAGTAAGCATGCAAACTGCATTAACTGTACAGATTCCAGCTACTAGTTACAGGATATTGTGTCTGGAAAGTGATTGCCATACCGGAAGAGTTTCCGAATGCCCCCACAAAAGTATACTGCTTGGCAACAATTGCTTTATGAGAAGTTGAACAAGCATTTTAAAACTAGTTTAGCCTTTCCTTTTGTTTCGTTAAGAATTGCTAGTTGATTGGTAGAAAGATTAAAGGAGGCGCTTAGACACTACGGGACTTTTTATATGTTATTAATCCTTTTCTAACAAATGCACCCCCACCGCCCACCACGGCCACTTGTTGTTGCGGAAAAACCAGAATCATGTGCAACTAAAATTCTTTTCCTTTGAGAGAAAATATGGGTGATTGTAAATTGCTTTTGCTTGACGTTCTTGAGTGGATGGTGAAGCTGTATGCAAAGTATTAATGTGCGACGGTTAGGAGCGGATCCCAAAAAGCATTCGTCTAATGGTAGCTTCCGACTTGTTGCGTTAAGAGCGGGAATGAAAAAAAGTTTATGCTACTCGGTGCGAAATACAGGGAGTGAGTAAAATATCTACGCTTCTAAACCACACTGTTAAATAAGCGAGCCCCCAAAAGTTAATGCTTAGAAAGAAGAAATCTAGGAAAAGCAAAAAGTCTCTCTCAAAGCAAGGAAGAACTTTGAGCAAATGTATTCTCACAATACATCCTGTTTCGTTTGTGCAGTTTCAGAATAGCCTTTTGCAAATGATGCTCAAGGTGTATTTACGGAAACTGATTACATAAAAAGTATATGTCGGAATTTTAAAATCTTAAAAGAATGTCTCCCTGATCTTCCGCTTTGTTGAACTCGTATAAAACTCTTAGAAAGAATAAACTAGTGAAAACCATCTCACCTGTTATTCCTTTGGAGCGTGCAAGAAGGTTAATTGGTCTGCTTCTCAGTACAGCTGCGTTTATACTGTCCTTTTTTCTCAGATTTGATTGTTCCCTCAGGTTTGTGAAGATGGGGCAGTTGAGAGGACTTAGAAGGGTGTAGAAAGAGAGAGAGAAAAAGATATAGTGAAATCGGCAAGTTCCGCTTTGATGATCAAACAAGTTCTACTTATTTGGAAAAAAAAGTTCTGGAGCTGAAAATGTGAGTAAATTAACTGTAATTATTTTCTTTTGCCTCTTGATATTTTCCTCTGATTTTAGATACAGAATAACAGTAAATTCAGGAGGTTGTATTTTATTAAATTCTGTTGGGGAAATGTGACACTGAGCTGGAAGAGGTTGATCTGTGGATTCACTTGTCTCGCTCCAGCGTTGGAATGAAACTATCTCTGTAGGGTTCCCTTCCTTTATACAAACTTTCTCCCTCGACTCCTTTGCTTTCACCCTCTCCCGCCTTGAATGAATTTGGTTAAAGCGTGGACTCATAAGTACGGTCCGGGATCCAGCCTCTTTGCTCTCGTATTTTCGTCATCAACTATCGTCATCATCCCAACAACCCAAGGGACGTCCAATCAAAAAAAGGACCCACTCCCACAACCTGTAGCTATCTTTCAACCCCTTTCGCTTTCCCCCTTCACAATTCTTTCTCTATCACACAATCCTCTCAAAATGATTCATCCCCAATCCCGTTGAAGACACAGTATCAACCATCGCCCTATTCTCTTGTCCTCTTGCCACATCCTCTTACCTAAGCTTTTCTAAAATATGAGAGAAAAGAGAAAGCTACTGTAGCACATATTTTTAAAAATTCTCTCCCTGTCATCCGCCCACTGCTTCTTCGTCGACTCCCTCCAAATCTTGGTATTCAAGTATATTATTATTTGTATCCGAAGCTGTACTATCTCAAATGTGATTCCACAACTTGCCCAGCATGAAATTGCCGCTTACTTTGTGGTTCGAATGTGCGCATACTAATTACAACTAATTGGCGAATAATGAACTGCTTTATGTAACTTGGGGAGTGTCGGCTTCCTAGCATTTTGGAAGAATCGGACCAACAGATGTCCCTTTTTCTTGTTAGAATCTACTATTTTGGATAGTAACCTGCTTGTTACAGCTTATATACTTTCTAAAAGCTATTAATTATGCATTTATTTTATAGCAATACAACTATTACGTTTCAATTACAATTTCAAATATTTTGCAGAAGTTACCATTGAAAATAAAAATAAACATAACAGTTTCATAGCCTATTCTCACCCATATTTCAGCTGGGACTGGATTGCTTCTACATTGTCTTTCACGAAATCCAGTACAAATAGCGGTGGGGTACTAGTAATTAAAATTTAATTTAGGCTATTATCGTTTGAATACGTACAGTATAAAAAGGTATTCTTCATGGTGTGTGTGTAGCCGTTTACTGAAGTAGCGCTACCTGTGAGTTTGTGCCACCATCTGTTGTAGTATCGTATCCAGAATATTACTCTTGTCGAAAGTAATTAAATGATTTCGATAAAAATAAATTCTAAGTTCACACAGCTCACCACTCAACGCTCTCAGTTCCGTGGCCGTGGACCCTTGAAGAGAACAAGTCAGGAATCCTACTGACCACCTCATCCTAGTTGATATTCTTTTTAATTCTGTTCTTCTTCCGGAGATAATATTTTCTAGACAATCTTGTAACCCTTCTCAACCTTCCTTCCGGATTCCACTGTAGTTTTATCTTGGCTATTGCTTCAATGTCAGATTCCCATTCTTGATACGTGTATGATTCTTATGTGTCAATACAACGATAGTTCTCAACGTGTTCCCGTACCCTCGCACATGTCAGGCACCCCGAAGTTTCATAATCACCGTATAAGGAACTTAAGTTTTACTCGCATAAAGAAACCAGTTTTCTTGTAATCCAAAAATGCTATGCTCCCAGCCCTTTTTTATTTAAAAATAACTTTATTCGAATAAGGAAACCAGCTTCACGTGGTTTATCCGCGCTGACCACGCTTGGGACTCTATAAAACTGTTTTCATTTTTCGCCGCTACGAAAGCCCGACAACGACAACTCCCACAGTTCTTTTGATCCTTCATAGGACTCACAGAGTCACAGCCCCTTCCTCCTTCCCTCATCCAATCAATCATATAAGAAACTTTTACATTTTTCTGTGCGATGATAAAACTAGCAACATGATTCCCTAATTGATTATTCCAATCAAACCGGAAACCAGTGATACGAGAAAGATATTACTGGGGGAGCTGATCACTGAATGCGTTCACGCCTACACCATAGAAACATAATTCTAGCATTGAATATCATGTTCATAATGCAGGAATTACCTTTTATTACTTTGCCTTTAATCATTAATGCATGCTTTTATCAGTACCCATACTGTTCAGCATTTTATTATGATTGGCAATGACACCGCGATTCTCCAAATAAAGTTTTATTCCAAATCTTTCCTCAATTGGATTTGAGTACTTCCTGTTGTAAACTACTCGGACTGGAAAGAAATATATCCCATGATAATCTCTCTCACATGCAGCCATATACTATGAATATATACCATACATGCCATATACTAATTATGCGGGGAAAATACCAGCATGCAAAAAGTAGCATTGGTTTGTATTGTGGCATTTCATAGCCTACGTTGCATATTAAGTATTTCATACCACAACTAGTAAATCTAACTCAAAAACAGGTGGATAAATGTTTATCGTATCTTATTCGTCGGTCATAAAGTCGTAAGCCAAAAGTTACTAGCAAAGGATGAAAGCAGGATGAAAATGAGATTTATTGGTGAAAGTGTTTCATGAACAACAGGAAATTGTATTTAATGAAATCAACTTCGTTTTTAATTTTACGTTAAATGAGATGAAAGTACAGAAGATAGTGGGTTATTCCACTTACATATTCAAAATGTTGAAAAGGCTTCCTTCACGAAACAATTAAGAACATCCTATGAAAAAATTATGTTGAAATGTATTTTTTCCACTACGAGTTTCTTTCATGCTCAAGTTAAACTGACGAGTGACTAGGAAAACTAGGTTGCTAAAACTTTCACCTGGCTAAAAGCATAGCCTAGTACGGCATTCGATGTTCGGAAAAAGCTGTAAAGCCCGTCAGTGGTTCTAGCTGTATTTACTTTTAGTTACGCAAATATGGAAGGAAGCTCATCATGCAGATTAATAAAGGACTCAAACAAGAAGACAATTTTAAAATGTTTGCAGAAACAAATTAGCCGGTATTAAATTATTCATTTCGGAATATTTCCTGCATAGAGACTAGAGACGCAAAGAAGAAATCCGTGTTTACTCATGCTGCTTCCATACTGTCTGCCATCCTAGGGACGGACGAGCCTATCCATTTTACAGAGATTTAACACGCATCCGAAGAGCAGTACCCAAATCATGGGATGCTTTGCAGAACGGAAAATTGTCATTTTCAGAGTTACAAGAATCTCCTACCATTTTGAGAATGTTGCCTAGAGGGACAAAATTCCAGAATTCAAGCTGAAGCATATTGAGCTTTCTCTACGCATCATATGCGGCCCTTATTCCATGGTCCATGGATGAGATGTGTAACAAAGGAAAAACCTGCTAGAATAATTACTGCTTACGCTTCATATTCCTCACACAGATTTAATAGCCTTTCTCCCTTGGTTTTATTTGCCTCATGTTGTAAGATACGTTCATTCTTAATAATAAACAAGACTTTCACTCTTCATTTCATTCGCATCACCGAAATAAACAAGGAGGATATGTGTGTTAAATATGCTATACAAGTTTCCCGGAAGGGCTCTTACTCCATCTCCGTCTTGATTACTTGCAAGGATTTCATCAATTTTCATAGCTTGAATTTTGAAGGAAAGGGCACGACTTAGAGGAACATATTTCCTAAATTGCAATATATTCTCACTTGCAGCGGAAACGAGAATCTCCACCCTCATCAGCCCACGCCTCTACAAAATTTGTCCCCTCGTCTCCAACTTTGAATTCTAAAACTACTCTGCGCTGTTATTAGCTACCAGCAACTTTCCCCATTCACCACACCAACCTGGCAAATGGTGTCGGAAATGAAATGCAAATTTAAAAAAAATCATGTATGTATAATTCATAAAAAAACACCATTGCAAAATTATTGATCTTCAAAATTCAGACTCCATTATTAGCGTTTATGTATTTTTAATCTACTCCTCTCTCTCTTCCGGTGTATACAGATTCAGTTTCGTCTATAAAGAGAAGAAAGAGATCCAGAAGAAAAGATCAAGCCTTCTATCCTGTAGAACGCACAAAACTATTGACATCAAAGGGAAGCTATTCTGACTTTGCCCCACCCAGACTTTTACCACATCCAATTTACTTTCACTTCCAGTGAATATGTGGACTTTAGCCTCCAAAACCAAGTTAGATAATGTTATGCGTAAAACCAGGCCATCGTATTGCGAATTATTTCCGATACTATCAACAAACTAACTTTTAGTTATATATATAATCCCCACTTTTCCTCACCCACATCATCCACAAAATCAAATTCCTGCTGTTCTCTCATTCACCCCCTGAAATTGAATCTCCTTCATAGTTCCCTCGTTCCATACGTGTTAGCTTTGCCATGTCCAGTCACAAAGGCTTGCTAATAATGAATGAGTACATCCCGGACATGGTTGTACGACGGTGCGCTCCCAGAGTATTTAGGGCTACCAGGAAGACGATCAAATCATTTTATCCAGCATCCTCTTTCACATGACGGAATCAAAGCGCTTATCGTAATCCCCAAAGGTCCTCGTAAATCACCAAATTACTTACATGATACTTCATCTCTGTTTCATTCCTACTCTATTCCACCCAACTACTCGGACCATCAATTATTGTAATTACTCCAACCACCAATCCCTCCAGTAGAAACTCCTACAGGTTTCCCGGCCTTTGTAGATCTTTTATCACTCTTTCTTACCCAGCCAGTCAGGCAAGAATCATGCATGAGTGACCGGGTCGCACACATGACTTTGTAGACATAGATGCTCCATCACCAGACTACGAGCAATAGCGTGCAAAAGTTCTGGTCCTGCGTAACCTCCGCTTTCACCAAAGTCCGAAGCTGTAACTTGATGCTCTATCCTATAATTGCTTGATTCCCCATAATCAATGTCGATTACTCGAATCGACCCCTCCAGTTCATGACTTGCTGGCCATCGAAGAACACCATTTCATACTTGCTTCTCTTTGTAGCTACAGTAAATCAGCTCCAGCTTTCCTCTTCCACGCCGAATTGGGGTAGTGTGATTAACTTTCTATAGACTTTCTCCTAGCTTTAGAAAGGTTTGCCCTGATACACCAGGCAAAACATTCTCTCTATTTCCTTTGATAGCAATGCATGCATAGGATTTTTTTCGCTCAAGATGCTGCAAAAAATTATTTCATCTATCGGGAAATCTTGAGGCTGCACAATCCATGCATTATGCATAACGATTTCCATCTGGAGAAAGTCAAATGTCTTTGTTGGCTGCGTTTCATACATAGTTGTTAAGCTCTCTCCTTATGAGGAGCAAGTTAAAGAACTGTCCAGTTTTTCGGATAGCTTCCTCTCCTTCATTCAATGACTTTGATGATAAAAATCCTACTGGAATTACTAAATGGACATCAAAAGCAGGAAGCCATATAGACAATCTCTTTCTTCTTTTAGCCATAAGTCCAGCAGGGACGATCGCTGTCAGATGCTTTACATATAATATAGCATTTTTCTTAAGAAGAAGAAATTCACTAAGGGTGCGTACATGCTTTGCATGTTTTTCATTTTTACATGGAACCTACCTGAAGCAGAGAACATTGTCGGACAGTGAGGCAATGCAAGTTGGGGGAGTATCACGATCTTACTGGGTTTGATAAAATTTCTAGACCGCTTCTGGTGCTCCTTTTCCTCGAGCTAGCCCACTCAGCCAAGAAATAAACACCACCTGATGATTATATATAGTTTGCAAATCATATCTTACATAATTTCACTTCTGATTCTGACGAGCAACAGATGCCCGATGACGACGTAGGAGATGCTTAAAACACACTTTGGAATTGCGGTTGCGGGTATTCAAGTTAGGGGCACTCTGAAAATTCTACATGTAGAATGTGAGGTTTCTGAGAAGACTATGATTCATGGATAGTTTCATAATATACGGAGACAAATATTCGGCATTTACGAAGCAGGAAGCAGTATGCAGTATATACGTCCTTTCCTGATTTGGTGAAAGCAATGAGGTTTCTATTGCTCTGGTACATTTGAGATGAAGAAGTAGGAGTTGAATCTTACGATTGAATTATTACGTGAACAGTGTTCAGATTGCGTGAAACATGTTCTATACCACCGTTTCCCTCGTTTCCGGTGTTACTGTAAGCTGGGATTTAAAGAGGAACGCTGTCATCAAGAGCAGTGTGTGTGTTAGCAGCTAAGCTTGAGAAGACTCTGGGATTCATTATGAAGATGATCCCTAGAGATTTATGCCCTTTCTCTTCGGCATTTCTTCATCTTCTGTGAACGAGGAAGCAATATCAAATATACGCATACGCAATCTGAATGTGATTGCTTCTGGATTCCAAGGCACCATATGAAATTTAATACTTGTCCTAGGTAACTCTGAGTTGTCACACATTGTTCATGCGTTGTATCCTGAATCAGCTGTAGATGTAAGGGTCACAACGACGTAAAATGTAGCGATAACCCTCTTATTTAAACATGAGAAGTGCATACAAACAGAAAAAGTACAAGAGATTACATACAATATATGACTTTGTTGATCAAATCTTAAAATCTTACATATTTCAACATGATATTGCATACAGCAATGCTGTCACAGCATCTGTCAGAAACTTCTTGCACTCCTACGAAGATATTGAGATCTTAAGTGCCGAATCTGATTGTTGTTTCCAATCTCGTCAGTCATTTTGATCATTCTTATAAATGCTAGCATTTCGTCGTTTCTTCGTTTCGGGTTCTCCCACGCGATCCAGTGTGAAGGACATGGAGGCAGAAGCTGAATCTTCATCATCTTGAGGTTGATTAGTCACAGAAAATTCGGAACCAAATATAGATTTTAGAATGTCCATCTCTTTTTCCCCACATTCTCCAGCTGCAGCTTTAGGTTCTTCGCAATCCATTAATGACGATGTCTGCGGTGATGGAAGAACTAACTTTGGTTTACTATCCGGCTTACTCCTACTTTCCACTAATTTTGTAATGTTTACGGTTTCTCCTCTTCCCGACTCCAAATCTTCATTTTGAGCTTCGTCGTCATCTAGTGAAATCTCGTCAGGATTCAAGGATAACTGTTTGTGGATGAGATTACAAAGTTTGAATTACACTTCAAATGATGTAGTAGAAGCATTTAAATTTACCCTCGGGAATTTAATTAAAGCTCTACCTGTGAGTATGAGTTTTCATTGCACGTTATGTTCAATTGCGACTCGTCGAACCCAACATCTCTAGAATCAAAAGACGTTTGACCCGCCTCCTGCTGACCAGAATCTGCTCCCTTGAGTACACTAATAGGATCCCGGACTCCTAGCTTTTCGCAAAAGCTTACTGTTTGAGGATTCACCTGTGAAACGAAATCAGTCGTACCATGAATGTAAGCGTACACCATTAATACTCATGATTTAATGAGAGTAGTTTACCAATGGAAACGCCCGGCGGGGTTGCTCTCCTTCTTCGTAACATGGCCCAGTTACGCTAAAATTTTCTGGAACTTCAAAGTTACCTTCGAACAGCTTTTTTACTTCGTCCAGCTCTACTTCGGTAGGAGTATAATTGTATCTAATGCATAAATTACAAATAAAATTACGCAACCATCCCGATACAAGTGCTGGCTTCGCGTGAAGAAGCGAAAGTTTACCGTTGATTGTACTTCTCATTTGGCATGTAGCATAAGGAATTTCTGGAATGTAGCAAACTATCCGTGTATTTTAATACAGCTAACCATTCTGGGTCGTAGCTTAGCTTCTTTGGCTCTTCGCTACTTCCAATGTCCCCGTCAGGCACTTCGAGAATCTATAAAAGCCAATTCACATACGTCATCTTGCAACACTATAATCATGTTTACGGAAATCCACCAGAAATATATTCGACCTGAAGAAATTGTCTCCGGGGCAAGACTTTATCCAGGGCCAGAAAATTGCAAACTTTTGGTTTTCTTTTTTCAACCTCCGGTGATTCTTCTCCTTCTGTAGTCTCAGATTGTTCAGACTGATCTATCTGAAAGCATCAAGTCAGTTTATACTAGAACACAACTGAATTTCTGATCAACGAATAGCTCAAGTGATACTCATTATCAACGGTTGTATTAGATTTCTACTTGTAACGTACTTTAGGCTCACTAAATGGAACGATTGCAGGAAATTTCACGTGTAAATGGGCAGAAAACCAATACGTCGGCTGCAAAGTTTGAAGAACATCTTCTAGCGGTCTGCTTCCCAGCTCGTTCTTCTCGATCTCCTCCCTAAAATAATTTAAAAAAATAATTTCATGACTTTCGACTGCGTCCTTTAGGGGTAAAATGTAATGCAGAAGATGCTAACCTGAAAAAGGGCTTCCATTTCAGTAGCTGTCCTAAATTCCCATATTGATGAATGCCTTTTGGCCAGTCATGTGATAAAAACACATCCACAGAACCCTTGATCTATACAACATTATCACTGATTTAGGCCAATACGCTATGGGATGCCCAACATATACAAGAAAATTTAATATATTAGCTTACCTGCTTCAATCGAAATACGTCTAAGTTCCTATAGTGGTAGACGCTTCGCATAGTACTGTTATCGTAAGGTGGAACCTCATGACGTCCCTTCAGATAATCATTTCCCTGCAAAAACGTTCTGTGATTTAGAAGATTTGTTAAAAGGGTATGATAATTTTTAGAACCACCATCCTCACCTTATAAATCCCTGAAATACTTCCTATCTTAAGAGTTCCAAAACGCAGGACATTCGCATTACCACAATAGTATATATTTGGCGCAACCCATCCACCAAATGGGAGCTCCTGTA
This sequence comes from Sminthurides aquaticus, assembly GCA_906901655.1. Lineage (NCBI taxonomy): Eukaryota > Metazoa > Arthropoda > Collembola > Symphypleona > Sminthurididae > Sminthurides > Sminthurides aquaticus. Next base: position 2,237,679 of record CAJQTT010000013.1, on the reverse strand, counting down.
AAAAGTTAGAGGCTTCATGGTTACCACCGATGAAAAGAGTGGGTACTGGCGCTTTTTTCTCTCCACAGTAATACCTGCAATACAAAACGCCCAGTTAAAGCGAATCTATAACTAGTACTTTAATGTATAATAGCTTTCCGTTTATTTAATAAGAAAAAGTAGACATTTACCTGTAGAAATCATGCATTTCCTGATATTTTATAGGACATGCCATGCATCGTAAATCAGTCATATTTCGGACGCTTTGGAAATCTCCACAACAAAGGACGAGTTCGACTTTGATTTCCCTTCTTTTTTCGATCTCTTCAATGACCTCGTAAATTTTGTCAACCTCCCCATGACTGCATCCAACTACGGCGATATGCATTATCCGTTCGTGCAAAAATTTGTAAAGCCGACTTGATTCGATGACTGTTCTATAGGAATTAAACAGCCGGAAGAATTTTGTAATACAGAAAGCGTATAGCAACTATTTAGCAGAAATGTTTTTTAATATTTATAACTTACCTTGAAACAATTATTTTTAATTGCAATATTGGTCGCCCAAAGTGTAATTATATTAATGGATCGGAAATTTTTATACAGTGCTACCGCATACCGGTCTTCTCTTCGGTCGCTCGATCTCGCGGCAGTCAGAACTCAAGAACATAACTTCATGTACCCTGTCTCTTTGAAGTTTATGCTTGTATTTCGCGCACCAAAACAACCCGGCAACCCGGCTCTATAAAACCATTTCGAGCTTGCGCGCATTTATATTAAATGCACGGATATTATTAGGCTTTTTCTGCAGTGGAACGAACTTGACGCATAAGATTTCTATCAGATGCATCGTTAGACCTAATGTTGTCTTGATGGTGGCTGGCAGACGTGGCAGATACCTCAATCGGATATTCGATCCTATAACTTCATGCTTCGATTTGAGTTGTAAAAAATAGAGCTAAAACTGCAGAATGGATTGACATGCTGACAAACATTACACGACACGTTTTTCTTTGTAACTCGGATGTACGAAAAAAGAGTGAGCGCGAAAGTTTTAGCGAATTTACGATTATCTTAATTGAAGATCTGATCGCAACAGGATTCAACCAATTTCCCCAAGTTCGCCGAATCCGTCCGTACCTTGTGGGTTATTTACCAATATTTAGCAATGGCCATACCGCGTCTGTTTTGCTTAAGGCTTACTAACTTACCATGACCAAAACGCGGCAACTGCGTTTGATGGTTTCTGCATGTACATTACTGGACAAACAAATAAGTTACGTGCGTCATTGACTAAAAAGTAAAATGCATAGCTCAACGGTTATTTCTAAAATTTGACAACACGTGTTTTTTAATGACACCAAAAATTCCTCGAACACTTTATGTACAATAAAGCATGCTCGGAAACGTAACCGTATCTCCTCATAAATAGGTATCATGTTTAGCAAGTAAATACGATACCTGTAAAAGGCTTGACGCCCTTGAAACAATGGCTGTGCTCACAAATTGAATTGAAATAGCTGTTAAGTCAAATCGTCATATACTACACTGTTATCAAGGCTCTGCTTTTGTATCTTGAAGAGCTTCACTAATAAATAGTTTTGCAAGAGCTTGAGAACAGAATGAATTGACTTGCTGACATGACATTTCTATTTGACCGGAGGCTAACATAGTCGGAAGTCTTGACGGTGGTGGAATGGGTCTAAATACTTTGTTCAAGTCCTCCTCGGGCGCAGAAGGTTCTCCTTTAGCCAAACGAGCTGAGTTTTCCAGACTCTGCGAAACAAAAGAAACTTAGAAGCCTTTTCCTTTCATAAGAATGATTCAAAATGCCGTAATCTCACTGTACCTTTTGATGAATGTATTTGGCCTTCTCTTGCTGCTGCTTCACGACCTGCATCTGCCATTTATTGAGTTTATACGACTCTTGATGGAGTTCATCGACTTTTTCCAGTAAAAACTTGAGATGAGTTTCCATTACAGACCTATTTCACAAGAAACCAAGCATATCCTTATAAACGCCTTACTCGCTGATTCTACAATAAGGTCTACTTCTAACATCTTTTGCGATTAACTCACGAAGTTCCAAGGTCCAAGAATTGATGACCTTTGTCAGCTGGTTTCATTTCGATAAGCTGACAACATAATGCGTTGGCCAACGGAGAGTTACGGATTACAAGTGGCACTTCATGGAACATGCGGTCGTAGCTCAAATGAAGAGACTTGACGAGTTCAGGAGTTATGTTTCCTTCAACATCAGCTAAGAGTTTCAATGCCTGTGGGGTCAGCCGGTATGCCTTGAGGGACAAGAATCCTTTTTCGGTTTTCTGAGGATCTGTAACAGAAGAACAATTGCAATGAATATCCCGTTAACCTCAATCACTATTATGCATTTTCAGTGCACAACTCATCCTAGCCTCCTCACCATAAACGACAACAATGGATTCTTCAATGGAGTCTTGATACCCTTGTTGAGCCACAACGAAATCAAATGTGACGAATGATCCCAAATCACAACTCTGGTACCAGCCAACGTGAAGGTAATCTTGATTAATTTTCTTCATGTGCAAAATCATGTTGGTTGAATAATCTGATGATGGAGGGAAAAATGATCATTCCACTTATTACGTACTCCCAAAATCTCAAAGTTTATCACAACCGGGTGCAATTTTTACCTTCGTCAACGGGTTCCTGATCATTTCTGGCTACAGGGAAAGCAAATGAGTTAGTGATCTCCAGACGATTTTCAATAACTAGTCCTAAAAGTCCTCCACGGGGTGTATCGATGTTGGATTTTTCCTCATAGCAGTGTTTAATGATTTTCATGACGGCCTAGAAATTAAATACACAAATCATAAGCATCTAACCAACTCCCTTATATCCTAATTCCGTTCTGCTGCTATTAAACACAATTAATTTTTAAATCCCAGCTCCAAGACTTACCAATCCATCCATTTGTACGTAATCGTAGGGACAGTTGAACTCATGTGTTCTTCTTGACGGTCTGTGTGCCATGATGAATCCTTTCTTTTCACGTAGCAAAAGAGAAGTAACGCTGAGAATGCCTAGAAGAAGAAAATTTAAATCGAATCCTTGCTATGAACATTATATTAAATAGAATTCCTTTGCAGTTCCAACAGACTAATGAATAACTCAAATAGCCGGTGTCAAACAGCAGCTAAGTTCTACCGGTGAAATTTCGGTTCGCAACTACATAACTCTTTTAATAAAAACTCCAGTTAAATTAAAACACTTCAAAGCACAACACTTCCAGCCGTCCACCCAACAGTTTTAAAAGAAAATTTGAATAACTTACCAATTAAATTTGACTGAAATCTGACAAAGTTGTAGACACTTTAAAGTGAAACCTCACCGTAGGCTACAGGAGGATGTATTCCCGTATGTATAGGGCTTTGAGACACGCCGTGATTCAATACTCTTCAGCCTCAGCCATGTGTTTTAATGGGGAGCTCTTACACATTGGAAGAAACCGAAGGATGCCAGGAGAGTACTCCTGTCTGACACACAGTAGATGGCGTTTGAGGTATCTACTGGGCTTCTTGGGTCTACTTTATATTAAATTCTACCATAATAGTGAAGCATAGGTGGTCATTAAATTTTGTAGCGCTATGCTGTGTGTGTTTACAGTGCGGCTATGCTTTTGCTGCGGCAGAACAGGGTATGCCTTTAATGCAGATTGCAGGGGCCCGATCATGGAAACTTTTTCTACTCGTACGTAACTTTGCCTGCGAGTAAGATGCGGGCGGCTCACACGTTGATGAGAGGAGTTGCGAACGAGTCACTCGTAACATGTACCTCCTATGCAATGAGATGTAGTAGATCGTAGCCAATCGTGTACAAGAGCGCGTTTTTCATGTTTTGGAGGGAGAACTCGTTGAAGTGACAGATGTCATTAAGTCTGAAATAACTGGGATAATGAAAAAAGTAAAACCTTAAATTTAAGAAAAACCACAGTGAACTTAATGTGTCATTGGAAATAGGGGCTTCGTCCTAAATACGGAAGAGTATGTTTAGGGATAAAAGTATGTGCTGTGAACTAGTCCAAAGGCAGAAAATTTGAATTTGTCATCTTTAAAACTAATGGAAAATTAAGAAGTGACTGGAAGAATTGTGGTGGAGGGATTGATTCAAAAAAGGATTGTATCCTGAATGTGTAATTGCTATAAAGCTACTCTTCATTGGAACTAATTCTCAATAATGTACGGCGCCATTGGAGCATTTCTTATAGCCGATGGAAGAGTGAAAAGACATAGGAGGCAGAGGATTCCTCGGGATCCGCTAAAAGATTTAACTGATCAGGAAATCAAAGCCAATTACCGTATGAGTAAAGATACAATTAAAATGATCGTGGATGCGTTGAAGGAAGATCTTAGTCGTCAAACTCAACGGAGTATAGCTCTAAGTCCAACAGAAATGGTTTTGATTGCATTGAAGTAAGTCTAATTTTTTAATTGCATGGACAGAAGATTACGTTTTACAGGTATTTCCTCTTGCAACTGCTTGCCAGTTTAGGGAAGGCTTCCCGGAACAAAGTTGATTAGCAAATGGTTCCCTCCCTCTGCTCGTCCATCCTTTATGTACTAAAGTAAATCTATTTTCCTAGGAGAAAGCAACTTTCTCTATTTTCATTTAATCATCTCAGTATTTACCGTGTCCCATGAAGGTCCTCGTATTACAGCTGAGCACTCAAGCGAGGGATTAGAAAGTACATTGTCTTTGATACTCCTTATTTCTAGCAAATTTAGGCAGATTAACAGAGGCAGTGCAGTTTTGAATTATGTTTTGATAATCTGTTTCATTTTTCCAGTTTTTTTGCCATGGGGTCGTATCAAAAGCAAATTGCATCTTCTCACGGGGTTTGTCAGGCAACTGTAAGCAATTGTATTGAAGCCGTCACCAATGCTCTCGTCGAAAGAAGAGGACAATTAATTAATTTCAGAGATGCACATGGAGATAGAAAAGCTGGATTTAAAGCCTTTGCGAATTTTCCGAATGTGTACGGCTGTGTAGACGGCACGTTCATCAAAATTAAGGGCCCGGCAAAGGATGAAGCCGAATATTCATGTCGCAAAGGCGGGCATGCCATAAACGTACAACTCGTTTCGGATGATAAGATGTTCATTCGAGACATTGTCGTAAAATATGCAGGTGAGTTTTACTTCCTAAGGCTTAAAAGTTAGTGATTCATTGTTAAGCGTCTGTTAAGGAGAGTGAGGAGGTTATTCCAGTACACAGTTTCTGTATCGGATCACTAATCTTATTACCTAAAAGTCATCCCTTGTGCAAAGGGCAGTGCTGGATGATGATGAATATTTCATTCATTTTACTTGGATTCCGTTTCCCTTATCATGATAACGTTGGCAATTCAACGAGGCCTAGGGGTAATCAAATATGATCATTTCCTTCTCTTCCTACGACGACTAAAACAGAGGCTATAGTGAGGATAAGATGGAAGAAATAGAGTTTGTAGGACTATGGATATGAAAGTGGACTGAAAAGTAAAGGATGGAGAAAGCGGAGAAAGTCAAGGAAGGGTTGAGTCGTTCGTGATTCTGCTAAAATCCGAAACGAAGAGTCTCACATTCCATTGCTATCGTCATACTTTGACCCTCCTTACACTTTCACAAATGGTTCCGTCACATGTTCAAGCAATTACAAGGGAGGGAAGCAAAGTTGTGCCACACTTTTAATGCATACCTCGTGTACTCGCGCTGAGAAGATGAGAGGTTAAGGGCTTTGTGAAAGTCTGACCTCGTAATCGGATTATTATGAAAGTTTGTAATGAAAAAAAGGGATGATAAAATGTTGGCGAATTTTGATGAGTGACAGATACAAGCAAACTGTACTTTAAATAATAATTTAATAGAATTTGATTATAGGGAAATCGAGTCTGAGGAATGGTGATGCTTTCCCCACTCTAGGGGTTCCAGCTAGTTTCTACAGTTTTGTTTTCCTGTTTCACTTTTTAGGAAGGCGGGACGGCCTAGTCAATGCTGACTGGAGGTTTTGACAGAGTTTTTTAGTAAATAGGGGGAAATGCGTAAGGCGTAAGAGCGCGTGGAGAAGTGGATGAGTTGGTCTTAGAGCTTTGAGATGCTAGAGGTTTTGCTTCCTTGTTTTTGATAGCATGCCCGGATCCTCCCGGGACAGAGAAGATTGAAGGATTCCTATGGACAGAATTTGTAAGGTTACTGAAAAGTTAAGCAATCATCACTGTCTCTAAAGATTAGTCGAGAGGAGAATAGAAGAATAGAAGGAGGATAAAAGTGCGTTTTCATTTCATGAAACTAACAGAGGAGCATCGTCCCTCTTTGCTTGGAAACTAATAGGAGCCCTCCTCGAATACTTTCTCTTTGCTTTCTCCTCTTACGCACTGTCTCCTGACACGCATACTGTACTGGGGCCAGTAGGAGGACCGGGAGCCTCCAGGTTGGAGGTGCTGGCTGGGATGAGAAGAGATGCGGCGGACAGGGAGCCGGACTTTTGTGGGACGAGAAGTTAGGCAGAAGGTGCCCGTGGGAGAAAGTAAGAAGACAGGAATGGAAATTTTAACCGATTCGAAAGTAGATAATTTATTGCGAGAAAAAGACAGCTCAAAAGATACAAGACGACACTCTTGTGTACTAAATTCCGTCCCTTGGAGCTCTACGAAGAAGGGATGAGAGAATAGGTGATGTAGGACTTGTAGGAGCACCCTTCCGGGAAATAGATCAGGTTGAATTTAGAGGAGTTTAAAGGATTCAAGAAGAAGGAGAGCTGAGGAGGATGAGAAAAGCGATTATACAGGGGGAATGGGAGAAAATTGGAGGATTACAATCCTCCCCGCGTATCTGCTTTCAGGGATTCTGTTTGAAAAAGGGGGTGCGAAGAGAAACTAGAGATTACGTCTTGAAAGGGACTCTAATATGGGAGAACATGAATGTGTTTTATAGGCGTCAAAGTGAGGCATTGATCGGAAAACGATTCCTAGCATCACTAATCTCTCGACTTTCTCCATTCCACAGCTTTCTTATCCCCCTCCCTCCCAGCCATTCATAACAGACAAGTATTGTGAGAATTGAGTGTGAAACAGTTTCACACCACCACCAACCAGTACGTCATTCCTTTCATCCAACAAATCCTTACTAACTTTCTCCTCCTATATAAAAATCTGATAGTCCAATCGCAAATTGCAGCTAGAATGATTTCTTCTAGGAAATTATTCTAGCTATGAAATTTGCGCTTGAATCTGTTTCTAAAGTGAGAAAAATTTACGGGTTAGCTAATGCAAAATCCTAACTTGACCCTCGCTCGCATATTTACATAACCATAGAGCAAGTGTTCTTGACTAAAAATCTGTTTATTTGCCCAGGTCGGCATCATGATACTTTGGTTTTTACATCTGCACGAAACCAGATGCCGCAGGAGGCAGAGATTTATCCAGTTGCAAAGAAGTTGTTCTCTTCATTACAATTACTACAGGCCCAGGGCTGGCTATCAGTACTTGCTCGTCGTACAGATTTAATTTCCTTCTTTGGTATGACTGCCTTTGCTTCATTTAGAACACATTCTAGCCTCCGCTTGTCTTCTTGAAATTCGTAAATGTCCAGTCCAACATCATTCGTTGGGGGCAATTTGGCCGGAATGCTAAAAACAAATGTATTTGAACCGTAAAGATTAAATTTAAGTTTGAAAAGCCGAATACCGTCTGTTCCATTGCCACTGGTATCGCGTTTCCAGAGATGGTAATATTTTCTTCGTGCTGCATAAGACCTGCACACATTAAATACGGCATGAATTAGTTTCAATATATGTTGACGAGTAAGCACCTCATAAAAATTTATATCTTACCTTCTGATACATTAGCAGTCTCTTCGGAGCTTATAGGGATTGGAACGCTACCATCGATTTGGATACTTTCGTGTAAATCGGAAATATCTGAATGGGTAAAAAGAGAAAGAAATTACCGGTAGTTAAGTTAAGTCGGGAATATATTTCCACCTCGAAGTAGTTCTACAATTTCAATTTCTTATCCAAAAATATTCCCATCCTCGAGTATATGACATCCTTGAAGTTAGCCATGGATATTGTTACTCTTTTTATGGATTTGAAGGCAATTAACTTTCTAAATCTAATTTTTGTCTGACTTTTAAGGCATGTGGTTCTCGGTGCAATTAAAATTATAAATTTTAATACTATCCACCTTTGAAAATAGTTCCACCTTAAATATAATTCTAAATATTTCCCCCAAAAAAAAGTATAGTCCATGGCTAATTACTAAGACTTAACGACAAGTTTGAGGACCTTCTTTGTATAACTCATAAGAAAAGCTACTAACTTCCATCATCAGCAGGTGCGCCTGGCAAAGAAATTACTGGAGCTCCACGACCGACTTCAGTGTAAGCGCCTTGAATAGCTCGTTGTCTGGGTGGGCCCGTGTCAAATCCTTGAGTGATGCCGTAGAGGAATGTCGAATTTAGAGTTTTGGAGACTTTGCCCAGCAATTGACTTTTAGACATCATGTACTCCACTACGGCATCCATGGAAAGTGGTTCAGCGGGACCCCCTCCCGTGCTGTGTAAATTCCTTTTCAGTTTCTGAGCTTCAGTCTTCACTTTATTCCTCAAATCTGCCCAGTGGTGGGTCACTGATTCCCGCTTTCTTTGAAATTTTTCACCATTTACGGTAGGTGAATAAATGTTCACCTGAAATGCAAAAATTGAATTAGTAATAGAGAAGACACAGCATTACCGCGCTATTTTCTTTCCGATGTACATCGTGATTTAGATATCATCATTTTGTTAAGTTCCACAACTTTTCCAGACTGGTATAATTTAGATGCTTTAGTGCTTCTTTTCTTGGGGAACAGCTTTCCCGAAATGATCATTGCAAAAATCCTTGGCTTTCAAATCTCGTGGTCTACAAATGCATCTGGATGAGGGTGAGCTCCAGTATCGATGGATCTTTCATAACGGTTCTTCAATATTGTAGATCCATGATGATTTCCAACATGGGAAACGGGGTTGACCAGAAACAATCCAGCAGCAATGGCAAATAAAGCATTTGGACTAGCTCTGCTTCCAGAATCTCCTTTCGGTGATGACGGCGGAGACGCTTCACGCTCCGAAGTATGAGGTGGTGTGTTTCCGAGCAAGTCTCGAAGTTGCGGTCCGACTTCATTATGACAATGAGGACACATTCTTCTATCGGTTTTCAGGGCACGGTTTTCCTTGTCGTGCCTTGCATTTCAATTTTCCAAGTGACGGATCTTGTCAGTTGCTGATACCGGCTTTGTGAACTTTATCTACTCCTTCTCCACACACAAGATCCTTCAACTCCTGAACTTTGTCAATGATTCTAGACCGATAGCTTTGTTCAATAGCATTTTGGGATGTTCTTCTCGAAGCTTCCTTCTTTTTCGCAGGATGACCTGATCCACCGGAATTATTTGAATTAGATGGGTTAAGACGTTACATTGACAACTTATCAGCAGGTGGTGGAGTTGCTCCTGCTGTCGCATTTGTGGAAATGGGTGTTGTTGTAGCCTGAACAGCTGAACTGTCAACTACAGTCAAATGTGTCAAAACATTTAGACCGTACAACTGACCACCAGGAAAACTAAAAATGGTTCCTTGAGGAGCTCCGGCATTCAATATCAGATTCTGTTGAGTCGCAGGGTGAAGTAGGGGCAAATTTATTACTTTCCTCGTGCCAGCAGTAACCGCTTGAGCTGTCAATTGTTGATTCTGACTAAAAATTGCAATGGGTTGAGTTGTTTGAAGTGACACTTGTTGAATCAATACGGGTTTAACATCTGTAGCGTTATTAGGAGATCAGCTTCCCGGACGAAAGTGAAAGAGGTGAAACTGGAATCATGTTCGTAGAGTTTCCTTGAATCACAGGTAGCAGATCCGATAATAACGGCATTGAAATATGTGTCGGGGACACGGCTTGTACCAGCGTTTTCACATCAAGCGGGCTTACTGACGGATTTAATTAATGCTGCTGTTCAAGACTATACGTAATTTGATTCATGGGAGGTATGTAAGACTTACCCTCATTGTCGCTAGGTCCCAAATCCGGTTTTTATCCTCGTTTGTAACTTCGTTACTAAATTTGACAGCCACTTTTTTATAGCGATCCTCTTGAAGCATAAAATCTATTAATTCTCTGTTCTCCTCCTCGGTAAAATTTGGGGCTCTTGAGGCACCTAAAGCCTTAGGTGATTTTCGTTTCTGACTATCCATGATAATATCCAAAACTGAGATGATGGTACTGTAAAATTAACATAATATTAATCTATGTGAAATGAACTTGATCACCTCAATGGTTATCCGCTTTCACAGGTCATGACTTCCTTTCCTAGACTGGAACCTCATCATATTTTAATTTCTAAGGTTCTGTAACAACTTTCACAATTCGTAATTTCTTAGCTTTCACTTAACTGTGACAAGAATTTATCTTTGCCATACTAAAATATATACGTAATGTTTATAGAATATACTCAGTTTTACCTTTTTAAAAAATGACTGAACCAACAACCACCTCTGAAAAGTCTAATGAATTAATTGCAGCCTCCACCGTAGTGCACAAACCTTCCTGTAAACTCACGGATACCGTATTAACTTTAATAAATTTAATTCCACTGCACTAAAATCTCCCGAATGATCGGTTTAGGAAATTCTTTTTCGAACCTCATGGAAAATCTCAGTTTTCACACCAGCACAAAAGAAGTCATTGAATTGGCGCCCATTCATTTCTATGGCTCCTATTCGCACCACTACGAATTTGCGAGTAAGTTATTCGTACGCAACGCTACGTACGAGTAGCTTACGTACGAGTCACTCGTAAAAAAGTTTCCATGATCGGGCCCCAGATTGAAATGTTTTACAGGATCAGACCCCAACGTGTAAATTAGGAATATTCCTATCGTATGGGATACCGTTTGTTCGGTTGATGGAGTGTGTGCCCTCTCCCTATTTTCCCGCATGTACCTACCATGCTTAAGATTGAGCCTCGTCCAGTTACATGCAATCCTAAACCACATCCCACCTTCCTAGTGCGCTGACAGCCATCTTTAGCAATCCACCATATTGTTTAAAGCACCCGCCATATGTTTAAAGCATCCGCCTTATTGCGTTAACGCATCCGCCATTTTGCGTTAACGCATCCGCCATTTTGCGTTAACGCATCCGCCATTTTGCGTTAACGCATCCACCATATTGTTTAACGCATCCACCATATTGTTTAACGCATCCACCATATTGTTTAACGCATCCACCATATTGTTTAACGCATACGCCATTTTGCGTTAACGCATCCACCATATTGTTTAGCTCATCCGCCATTTTGCGTTAACGCATCCGCCATTTTGCGTTAATGCATCCGCCACTTTGCGTTAACGCACCCACGTTGAATTACGGCTGCGTTAAACAATATGGCGGCTGCGTTAACGCAAAATGGCGGATGCGTTAAACAATATGGTGGATGCGTTAACGCAAAATGGCGGATGCGTTAAACAATGTGGTGGATGCGTTATCGAAAAATTTAGGATGCTTTAAACAATATGGTGGATTGCTAAAGATGGATGTCAGCGCACTAGGAAGGAGGGATGTGGTTTAGGATTGCATGTAACTGGACGAGGCTCTATCTTCAGCATGGTAGGTACATGCGGGAAAATAGGGAGAGAGCACACACTCCATCAACCGAACAAACGGTATCCCATACTATCGTGTGCAGTGTGTGTGTGTGTATGTTGTTAAAATAAGATTTTTCGCAAAGACACAATTCGCAGATGCAGAGGCTGGCATGGGATTGGCCAGTTGACTTTGAGCATGGAATTAAACGGATAGGGAGGGATGAATTTATAAAGTGATTAATTATTTACGAGTTAGGGGAGGAGGAGTAGGGAATGACGCGAGACAACATTAAATAATTCCGTTCCAAAAATTAATCCCGTTTTTACCATGAGGATCCAACATGAGGGTGACAAATATTAATAAAAGTTATTAATAACCTCGTATCAGCACGCTCTACTTTTAATTATTCAAAACAATAAGCGAATTCTGTATTAGTCCATTGTTGTCATCTCTTCCGTAACAGTTGTGATCGACACCACAGTTTCTGATTTCATCTTGACAAGTTTCTGTATTTGTGATAGTGGCTCTCATTGCTCCGGTCTTCACTTGAACTCTGAATTACAGTTTTTAAATATCAGGTATTATATTTATTATTATGTATGTACTATAATAGATCCAATTATTAGTACCTTGTAAATTATATTTGTTAATTTTTGCAGGAAGGCGTTGCGATAGTATTTTGTTTTTTAACTGATTCGTTAACGTTCTAACTTTTGATACGTTTAAAATTTATTTCATGCTAAACAATGCATATACGAAAAGTTTGATTGTTAGCTGAGCTTCAGTCGCTGAAACCATTTATTTTGTTCGTGTAGTTTCTGAATATTAGCTATTCGTGCAGTCAAATAATGGGATTTGTACTTTAGATTGAAGACTTGATTTTTAATTACTTAACTCTTATCTGAAAATTCGTTCTGGTTTTGCAGATCATTGCTATATACTTGTTTCAGAGTTGTTTGGATAAATCGAGAGCTTTAGAATCGACACGGAACTACCAACTGTGACTGCAATGCTGTACGGGAAAGTGTAAATAAACTGTGGAGAAGACAGAGGCCAAGCTACTATATACATCATCATGAGTAGCAGTGGTGGCGGTAGCCAGCAGTATTGTCTTCGCTGGAATAATTACCAGAACAATTTGACGAATGTCTTTGACCAGCTGCTTCAGAGCGAAGCCTTTGTGGACGTGACATTGGCATGCGATGGAGAGTCCCTCAAGTGCCATAAAATGATCTTGTCTGCATGCAGTCCCTTCTTTCAGAATCTCTTCTTTGAGAATCCTTGCACGCACCCAATTGTGATTCTGAAGGACATGAGATGGGAAGAGTTAAAGGCCGTTGTAGAGTTCATGTACAGGGGAGAAATTAACGTTAGTCAGGAACAACTAACGCCTTTGCTGAAAGTTGCGGCAGCGCTCAAGATACGTGGATTGGCTGATGTGTCACAACGATCTGGTTTAGTCGGAACTTTAAACCAAAAGAGTCAAGACAATGGTGAAAGTAGCGGAAAAGGAAAAGAAGCGCAACGGCCGCCTAGCAAAACTCTAGAGGAAAATGCCACTGGAGAAGCTGACCCGTTGGGTTCTTTAGTGTCCCAGTATATGACGACTGCAAGTTCTAAACGCAAAAGGATGAGGGTCTCAAGCCCAGATAAAAGTCCAAGCTCTGATGAGGAGGAAAGAAGTAGGGATCCAAATGACTTTTTAAGCACAAATGGAGGTGATAGTGATATTGATCATTCCTCATCATCCTTTTTGACTCACGGGTTGGATTCGCCGAATAGCAATACCTTGGGAGACTCTGCTGGGCCAAGCTCATTTGTCACTTCTGCAATGAACAGTAGCGCTTGTTCCAATATTCTTGGCGCTGGTGCTTCCGCATCTACTAGCAACAACGCTTCGGCTGGAGTGTCCATAGGGCACATGAATTTACATAATTCAATGCAAATAGCGTCATCATCTACCCCATCTTCTATTCCTAATGAAATGGATCTTAAGCCTGGGATTGTTGAAATGATTCGGGAAGAAGAAAGGGTAAGTTGTGGGGGGTGTCAGCTTGCAAATGAAACTGGTATCGTCGGGTGAATGGAGAAATTTACACTTGTTGTATGGTTTTCAGGCTAAAATGTTAGAATCATCTTTCGCATGGGGAGGACCTTCTACATCATCACTTTCCGGTAATGAATTTAGATATTGTGAGCATTGTCAATCTCTGTTTTCCATCATTATGCTAGTTTTTTGTTGTTTATTCAAGCAGATAGCTATCAGTACCAATTACAGTCGTTATGGCAAAAGTGCTGGAATAACAATCAAGGAGGAGTTGTACAGACCTTACGATTCCGGGAGAGGGGTCCATTAAAATCCTGGAGACCAGAAACGATGGCAGAAGCCATTTTTGCTGTCCTTAGGGAGGGCTTATCGCTGTCCCAAGCTGCACGAAAGTATGACATTCCGTACCCAACATTTGTTTTGTACGCCAATAGAGTTCATAATATGCTAGGACCTTCAGCCGATGGATGTGCTGGTTCAGGTGAATAAAACAAATAAGTGTATATTGGATTTAGGATACGCGCTAAATATACACAAACACAACTAACGATTTGGTTTATATCCAGATTTAATATCCGACATGCGACCAAAAGGTAGAGGTAGGCCCCAACGCATTCTACTGGGATCTTGGCCCGAGGATCATGTTCGAGGAGTTATCAGAGCCGTTGTTTTTAGAGATCCTGGTGGCAAAGACGAGCCTACGGGATTTAGCAGGGTAAATTACAGTACTGAAGCTATTGAAAAGGTCGTCCCGTTTTTTCAAATTAGAATATGGTGATTAATTTGTGCATTTGTATTAGCAGGATAGCAGTTACTGCCCTCCGTCACATACTTCCACCGCTACTTCCAACGGTGTTGATATGTCATTAAGAACTTCGCCACCTGGTAACGCGAATTTCAGTAATATGCATCCGAGTATAGTGCAGCAACAAAGGCTTGCATCATCAAGCGTTACCAGCTGCTTTGAGTCTCCTGGCGCTCCCGGATCTTCTGCTGAGCTAATCGATCCAAAAGGAGTGAGACCATTTAATTCGTCTAGCTTGCAGGTATCTTTGAGAACCAGGGATGATGGTAACACCGACTCAATTGTGAAAAATTCCATGGGTGTAAAGCCAGATATGAGGCTAAGCATTTCAAAGTGCAACACATCTGTGACGGATTTTGGTATTGTTTCCACTGGAAATCGTGATCAGTGCAGCCTGGTAACCTCAAAAATGCCAGAAGAAATCCAAGTGAAAGCAGAAATTTCCTATGACTGTATGGACGAAGAAGACTCGGCAGTTTTCGATGGGGATGAGCAACAGCATATTCCCAAACAAGGAATTACTGATCTCGTTGAAGATGCAAGTCAAATAAATGAGGATCTCGATAAAAATCTCAGCATACCGTCAAAGGACGAGTCAGCATCAATCAGGATAGTCGACACGCAAGACATAATCAGTTACAACGATGATGACGACAATATTTCAAATGGTCACTTTACCGGCAGATAGTGGCACATATTCCAACATGGAATGGACATCAGTTCTGCCGCTGTGAAAAACTCAAGTTGCATTCGTTATGTCTTAATGACTTAAGGGTGCTTTGCTACTGTTTCTCATAATTTAAGAAGTGCTACACTTATTCCTTGTTCCTAATTAGTTCTCGACAGAGATAGTATCACGCCATCCAAGTATACAAGTTTTTAATTGTTGGAGAGTGTTGTCCAGCGTAAAGTTCTATAATACCGGAGTTTAAATCTATACTAGCCTCTACCAATGCAGGCTTCAAGTAAATATACAGAGAACCCAAGGCCATGTAAAGTGCAATAATATTAGTGCCCATGTCCCTAAATGGAGCACTCATAGATAGGAATGGATTTTGAAAAGGATTTTTAGAACTTGAGTGTTAATGTTCCGAGTTTTACCGTAAAACTTTTACGAGCATATTCAAGATTGGCCAGTGCCATAATTTAGTTCATAGTGTGTATATCGCCACACGAAGTCGTGTTTATATTCATTTCTTGGCTGACTAACGCAGTTAATGAGTATGCTGCATGACGCAAAAATTAGCTGTAATGAAATGGACTAATTCATGTATAATATCTCATTAAGAATTAAGATACACCCTAGAATTTCGACTATAATGCAGATGCTGCGATTGCAACGAATATAATTTGCAATCACATTATCTAGGGTCTGAATAGGACAGAAAAGTTTCTTCTTTGCCGTAGACGAGCTGTCGAAAATGAGTTACGGCAACGCATGAAATTCTTCGGAATCTGCTAACAGCCTCAAAAAATATTTCTATAATTTTTTTAGCAAATCCTACCACCATGTTGTGGAAGCAGCAGCTTTTTAGCCACGATCTTCTTAGTCATACCTTAAATAGCATAACTTTAGAAATGTATTGCGAGTTATGTTTCTAAACAATTTCCTTGGCTAGTATATCATGATAGCAAAGCATCCTTACCTATCCTCAATCCAGCTCTTCTGCACATATCTTTCTAAACGACACTGCTAATTTAAGCCAGTGTAGCCGTATCGTTGTAGAAAACAGCATACGACTCTTATTCCAATTCCATTCAGCTGAAAAGTAATCCTTCTGCTTAAATACAATGTCATTTATTTAGTAAAAATCTCAATTGATGGAATCATTTCTTATCAAAGAAGCAGCTGTCTTAGTCAATATGTTAAATATTAGTCACTTCGTTATTACTGTTGTGCAGCTATTATGTTTCTAGCAAAATGTATAGCCGGAGATGAGCTGTTTACTTGGATGCCAAAGATTGAGATGGAGTCTCCATGATAGAATTTTCTTATTGTAGTCACAATACATTCCTCTATAATGTGTTATTAGATTGCCCTTTTAACTTTGTAATTATTGGGTTCTATGTTTGAATTTAGTAGGTACTGGGTGCCCTAAATTGTCAACCATTCTAGATTCCATTAATTCCAGCCGGATTTTACGGTCAACAAACTTATGAGAATAAAGTCACAACGTTGGTCGGTACGGCATAACTTAAAACAAAGTGTACCCAGAACTCTGTTAGCGTGTTGGCGGAGTGTTTTTGCGTTTAAAAGGACAAACATACGTTTTATGAAGGAGTACATTCCTTAAATTTGTTTTCTGCAGTAACGAACATAAACTTCCTCGTAACTTCATCGGAGCTCTCTGAAGAAACAAATCCGTCCATAACGTATCCAGGTCGCCATTTCCAACAACGTATGCTAGTTTTCCCAGTACCATGTACGCAAAGAATAGTAAAAATCATATTCATGAATAAGATGTCAAATGTCGTTATTCGCCTTCTAGTGTACTGGAAATGATCATATATCAAACGTACAAAACTGTCCTGGAATACATTTGCCACAAACTTACTGCCTGTAGGTAGTATATAATCTGGTTGTCGGATATAAGATGTATTTGGGTATTGCAATACTTTTTAGGTGTACCGGATGATTGTAGGGTACCCATTCAATGAGTTACTCAATTTGCTTGCCTATTATTTCATGAATGTAAAATACTTGACAGCCTAAATTTGTCTTACGACAAAACCAATATTTGTTACCGTGGGAAAGATGCCTTCTGCCTTCCATGGTCTACCTTGGCAACTTCAAAGGCTTGAGCAGTGTCCACAAGCCTCGAGTCAACCTTCAAGCAAACCGTACACATTTTCAACGTAAGAAAGCACACGGAATCCTTCCACGCTTCACGATTTTTTCGATTACTGCATTCTTGTCAAATTGTCACAAGATTTGCGGAACAGGGCTGTGCGGGGGTCAGTTCCGGCATGGAGATAGTGGTCCAAGAGACCTCAAGTGTTTAGTGAGTTGAAAAACTATAGCATGACTTAATTATGTTTCATCAATTATTAACGTTTCTTCTTCTTGTGGCTGGAAGTGATTTAGTGCGGACTGTGGGCCAAACTATAACAGCCAAGCAGTTCTTACTATCCATTGACTGGGAAAGCGTCCCTAATAGCTTTGACGTCGTTTTGTGGATTGAAATCTCGGATTCTTACGGTATGTATCAAGTGCAGTTGATTGTGTACACTTTCTCTTTATCAAAAGCCGGTGAAAGCAGATTATTACCCGCTTATACCGTACGTAATCATTCTTAACACTTAACTGCTCTGCAGGAGATGTACAAACGGTTGAGGCCTTTGTAAAAAGCTCCGGACATCGTGTGATACTCAAGTGGTTTCATCCAAAATCGTACGAAAACATCACAGAATTTAAAGAAATGGCTACAAAATCAAGAAGAATAGTTAAATTTTTATTCCTTCAAAATTATGACGATTTCGCAGTAAATGTATGATAATTAGCAGCATCCTTTAGTTTGAAACCAATGAGGCTGAAGCTAATGAATTTTTGTAAATAGAGTTAATTATCTTTGAATTCCAGCTGCTGAACGGCTACAAAAATCCTAGAGAAAGCTCTCAGCCGCTGATCATTGTCACGGGGACGGATACTCCGATTAACCTCACACTATCCCGCTTGATCAAGTCATTATCCACTGATGAATCTTCGTTGAACAATTCTACCGTTGAAGAAAGATTTTCCCTCGAGTCTCAATTATATTTACATTTTATTCGGAAACTAGCTTCGGTTACAGAAGAAGAGGAACTATTAAGTGACAACTCCAGCGACTACCAATTATTTGAAATCTACTCGATAAAAAACATAATGCTTATTGAATCCATAGATTTAGAGGATTCCTTGAATTTAAATTTAATTATATTATTTAAAAGTACAGCTCGTCGAACCGAGTTCTATGGAACACAGATCGTTGGTGTCGCGGAAGTAAGTGAATTGTGATTTTTGATAAACTCAGTACAGGGTAAAAGGTTTTTAAGTAATAAAATTCTGTCTGGTGATCTAAACGTTGTTTTTTTCGCATCAGGACAGTATGACGACATCCTATGAAGTAGCCTTTGACAAGACGGGTAATGCTCTTCGTTTTGCTGGGGGGTCTTCCGTCTACATCTATCATGATTTGAGAGACATGCTCAATTTTACGTTAGTTGACAAAGAAACTAATCTAAAAGTTTTAGACTCTGTCCTGCGAAACGCTTACGGAAACGTTTTTTTAGGGAAGTTGCCCTCATTGGCAGCTCCATCGGCTCTAGAGATGGTAGGTTGACGGGACGTTCTTACGAGCTTTTGGAATCTGGGGATGCAGATATCTCAGTTATAACTGTGACAATGACACCGCCGCGTGGGAGAGGGCTATCGTTTCTCCAACCCATGACTCCAGGAGAAGGGTAGGCCTGTTTAAAATAAGATTGCACATTGCATAAACTGAGTGGACTGTTAAAAAAAATTTGGATTTTTTCTGCAACAGAATTGCAGCTTTCTTCGTCCAACCCCCTCTGTATTCTCTCCGAAACATATTCTTGTCGCCATTCAGCACAACTTTGTGGGCAACGTTCTTGGCAGTTTATGGTGGAATTATAATTTCGCTCACGTTATTCAGCCTCATCAAATTGCATTTCTTCCAAGACGTCACCCACAATGATGGAAGCTTTAAAGATGACAGCTACATGTGGGCTGTCGGAACGATGTGCCAGAAGGGTAAGGCTTTGGAAATTGGTGTTGCTCTACATTAACACCTTGCTTTCTCCTTTAGGGCTGGAGAGAAAGCTTGGAGTGGTATACTCCTACTTATGCATACGGTATTGCTCTTCCACAATGACAGCTCTTGCATCTGTTTCTTTCCATGACTATTATCTACGATTCATTCCCAGGTTGGCCAACTACGCCAGATTCAGAATCGATGAGAATAGTATTTTTTACGGGATGTTTCACGGGCCTCGTATCATACGTTGCTTATTCTGGGGCAATTGTATCATCTCTGTCGGTGAAAGTTGTTCCAGTTTCTCAATTCCAGCAGTTACTTCCGTTCGGATACGAGTTTTATGTTCATCAAGCAAGCACTACGCTCCAGTTTCTCCTCCGGGTAAGCCATTTTAGGAGTACTAGAGTTTCAATAATGCGCAAACCCAGATTGTCAATCGCTTATGTATGACGTTTCTTTTCCAGGATCTTATCGAAAATTACAATCTAAGTCAAGGCATTAGTTTGACAGACACAGAGAACGAAGTTAGGTACATGAGAGGAGCCCGAAAATCGTTTTTATCATACCCGGATTTATTTTATACAACTGCTTACAGTCTTAACGAAACAGACCGAACGTTATGTCAAGACATTTCAATGGTACGCACTCCAGGGTCGACCCTTCGCAGTGCCATGTTTGTCAAAAAAGGGTCTGACATGCGTGGGGTTTTCAGCTTCCGGTACGACCTCAATACTCTAGTGCACACAAAGTCCGACATTCGTCTAATAAGCTTCATCATTTGTTTGCAGGTTAATCATGATCAAAGAGCGTGGCTTTAGCCGTCGCTACCAGAAGCAGGCTGCGCTAAAAACGAAACCCGTCTGCAGCGCTGCGAGTACAGCCGAGATTCAGAGTTTGGGCATTTCTGATGTATTCACAGCTTTAATGTTGGTTGCAGTAGGTGTAGGGGCAGCTATTTCCATATTGGTCCTTGAGGGAATTGTGTCATTTCTAAGAAAAAAGATGAAAATTTCCAAGGAAGATGCCTACAGTTGAGTAAAACGCTTTCACTCTGCTCTATAACCGGAATGCGGAAATGGTAGCGTGCGTGGGGATGGGCATACATTAATTGCTAACTTTCTCTGAATGTTAATAAAAGAAATGAAACTTGATTAGTTATTAATGAATATTCTTCAATATCCCTGAATGTAACAGTTCTCGAGTGTTGTTTTTGCGCTGCTCTCGTTAACGCCAGTACTCTTCTCCGTCTCTGGTACCGCTGTCCTGCCCCGCGGTACATATACCGTGGCATTGCCAGAATTCTCATCAAAGGTGTTTACAATTTACTGCTTAATTCAGGACTATCTTTCTCTCGGCCTCCATGATTGCAAAACCAAAGGTCCATTTAGAACCCAAGGCAGAACAACACGTTTCCCTTCCCTTTACAAGCTTTGCGTGGCAAGGATTGTGTGGGAAAGTTGGAAGGATAGAGCTAGAACTTGAGTCGTTGAATAATACATTAGCTAGCAGTAGTCACTCTTCGTTGCTGTGTGCGTACACAAGGTTTTGTAGCAATCATTCAGTTTTTAGGCGTTTAAAGATTCTGTAAGGTTTAATAAATAATTACAGGATTTTAGGTCGTGGAATAGAAGATACCAGGAGGGAGAGTCGTATTTGCTGGTTGTAACAACCCTGTCTGTGAATGACGGAGGACGGAGGTGTGGGTTTTAGTTTGAAAATTCGTTTGTTTCTATCGGAGCTTCCCGAAAAAAGCCCGGATTGGTACGAGGAGGACGGGGAGACAGGTAGATGTTCGGGGGAACCCCTTTTTAGCTGGTGTCCGCTATCTTGACGAACAGGGGAATATTGGAGTCTGTAGTAAAAAGGATACGTAAAACAACTATACGCATCGAAAGCATTGAGTCTCCTCTTGTCCTTGCTTGCACTTGCACTTGCTTTACTATACATTTTACTACGGAGGAGGTGTTGTTGTTCCGCTACAGCTCGCCTACCGTATTAGTCAGCAGATCATTAAGGAGACGAGCCAGAAGTTTAAACTACCGTTAGGAATAGGAGCGTAGTAGGTTTGATATGAGACATTTAAATTCCTAAGTGTTTACGTTTATTCTACGGTTATATTTACTCTGCTCACTGAGGACTTTTCAGTTGCTTTAATATAGCTTTTTAAATCGTATCTATTCAAACTCGGGAGTCACTCAAATCTAGATCAATATAGAGACAATAATAATCAATTATTCTACATCAAAAATCCTATACTTTTCAGTTTAAGTGGGATCTTGGCTTTATTAAGTAATAAATTGAGAGAGGATTGCGTATCAAATTTTATAAGTTGGATTATTACGTAAGGATTTTGGGGAAACGGCTTTAAAGGATAGAAAATGTGGGTCACGTTAAAATCTTAAAGGGATTCCAAGTGCCAAACTCATCGACCTCCTCATCAACGGAACTAATGTCACCGCAGAAAGGTGCTGGATATTATTAAATGTATTGTTACTTGTTGAGAGGAAGCATGAGTTTCTAGAGGGACTTTTGTGGGAATCCAAATTGATATTTAGTGTTATTTCGTTACTTTTATACATTCTTTATTGGTTCTTGTTTTTTAGAAAAAGAGTTTTTTCTGCAGGCAGTTTGCTGCATGCACATGTGTTAACCTCTCAGTTCTATTTGACAGTTAGCGGATCATCGTTTTGTTCGTGTCGTCATGTGGTTGTGCACGTCAAGCTATTGGTCATTCCATGTTTGCCAGGAATAAGAGTTTGCATGAGCCTGTATTAGTCAGAAAGGAAATGTGTCATTTTGTTTAATCAAGTTTAAGGGCTTATCACATGACCTGCGTGTAAAGGATTAGTGATATTGGAAAATTGGAGTGATTTGGAGGAATGTGATTATCTTCATGTGTAGTTTAATTGGGTTTTTGTCGAAATTGTGCTTTCGTGGCGATGGTCTGTCTACGCGGGAGAGCAGTTGTTAACCAAGAAATACTGAATGTAGAATATTTATAGAGGAGTAGAAAGAAATGGAGGAAGAGGATTGCCTACAATCTTACAATTACGATCTCGTCAAAAACTGGACGGCGGAAGACGTTAGCAAGTGGCTGTTGTCGAAAAATCATGGGGAAGAATATGTGACGAGACTGTGCAATGTGGAGAGGATTGATGGGAAAAGCTTGCTCGTCCTCAGTGAATCAGATCTGAAGCAATTAAACATAAGCTTCTTGGTATGTAGCGTATATATTTAAGTTTGGAACATTTTGGATGGCTGCTAAAAATACCCTCTCTGTATGTATGTTTGACGTGTTTCTGGGCTTTACTTTCAGGTGCTTGGAGATTTGAAGCGGCTATACTTTGATATTTTAGAGTTTCAGCAGTGTATTTTAGCTGGTCACAATAATAGTTTTGTTACTGACCGAAGTTATGGCTTTGGGGGTAGCAGGCTGATGAACCTGAACTCGTCACCTTTGCGAGATAGGGATAAAGTCAATGCAAATGAAGGCGCTACTGCTCCAAGATTTCATCGAAAACATCACAAGTCTAAAAGACGCAGGGTTACTTTTGCTGATTCCACTGATTCTCAACGAAGTGACGACTTTTCAGATGAAGAGTCCTCTGCTTCCAGTACCAAGGTGAACATCACAGTCAAAGAATCGCATCAGCACCATGGTCATCATACCGGACACCATCAGGGGTATGCCTCAGACTTGAAACCAGAGGTGAGGAAACTTTACGGAATGGGATAATACCAGTATGCAAACGGAAATACAATACATGAATTTTTTTGTAGGTTGGAAAAGCTTTAGTTGCAATGGGATATGTTTTCGTTGTCACTTGGATTACGGCGTTGGTTATGGTTATCGTCCATGACCGTGTTCCGGATATGGAGAAATATCCACCGCTCCCTGACCTCTTCCTGGATAACATGCCACACATACCATGGGCATTCGAAATGTGTGAAATAACTGGGACCATACTGTTCTGCATATGGGCAGGAGTGTTATTTTTTCATAAACACCGGTTCATTTTGATACGGCGGTTTTTTGCGTTGTCGGGAACCGTTTTTCTTCTTAGATGTGTTACCATGCTCATTACTTCATTGTCCGTCCCAGGGACACATTTGCAATGTAATCCGCGGGTAATGGTAATTCTTTGTTTATACTGGGGTTTCTAAGTACTCTATCTCTTTTCTCTGCTTGGAGGTGAATGACGTATTACCTTTCGTTCGTACATAATTATCTAATGCTAACTTAATTTTCGTACTAACATTTCTTGCTCGTTTGTGCCATGCTAAAACTCTGTGTCGCTAGAAGAAAATCAGCCTTTTTTAACCTTTCTGAATTTCCCTAAATTATTCCCTTTTGTGGGTTTTAACATTTCTGTTTACCCTTTTGATTAATTCTCTTCTTCTTTCCCTCTTTTTCACTCCTTTAATTTAGTTGATTTAATATGTTTTCAAAAACCTTAAGTATTTTTTATTATACTTTAACAAATCACACTATTTCTGACCCAGCTAAAGAGTTCGTCCGATTTCACCTTCTAGATGCTAAAGTCTCTCTAGTGCTTGGGACATGTGCATGTTGTAGTATAGATGATTATTATGTGTATGCTTCAAGTTATGGCCATTATTAGTCTTAACCGTTTTTTACAAATTTGCAGCCTTATGGAGACTGGTTATCCCGGTTATATAACGCTTATCTCATTTGGAAAGGAGCGGGCATGAGTATCCAAGGAGTTCGAACATGTGGGGACTACATGTTCAGTGGGCACACGGTTGCACTCACAATGCTCAACTTTTTCGTCACTGAATGTAATTGGTGCATTGAAAAGCTGTCTAGAATGCGTATAATGACATATTAAGTTAATCTTGTTTCTTTGCAATTACAGACACAACAAGGCGATTATATTACATCCACACCCTTTCATGGTTGCTAAACATGTTCGGGATTTTCTTCATACTTGCAGCTCATGAACATTACTCAATTGATGTCTTCATTGCGTTTTACATTACTTCGCGTCTATTTTTGTACTACCATACTCTGGCAAACAATCAAGCGTTAATGCAACGGGATTCCAAGAGAACCAAGGTCTGGTTCCCTTTGTTTTCGTACTTCGAGTCAGAGGTGGAGGGCATCGTTCCGAATCAGTATGAGTGCCCCATCACCCCATGTCGTATCAAGGAATGGGGCGTTGCTTTATGGACCAGCTTAGAATCGAAATGGAGGAACAGTGTTTCACATCCCAGCGGTGATTACATAGATAAAGCCTCAAACATTTTTCCGTGGCAGAAAAAGAAATCTTAACAAAAAAACTCTAAATGAATTCGTCAAACAGTAGCATCAAGCGTTGAGAAAGAAATAAGCTTACTAGATGTTTTGACTATGTCCCTACTCCTATACGCCTCCAGAAGGGCGTAGCTCCGAAGTTCTCCGATTTTGACTGTTATTAACGCGTGTATAGAACCCGTTAGGCTTGTTTATTGAATCCTATCAAATTAGAATTTCCTGATGATACCTTCAGATCGCTTAATCGATTTATACTAGCGTGCCAAACAGAGGGTGCTAGTTATGTATTTTGAAAAAATGACGAAAATCTAATGCAATTGTGTGGAATAACAGATTACGATAACCATCCGGTATCGAAGCTCCTTTATCGCTATCTTACGCAGTAAAATCAGTATTCGAACATATTCTAGAGCATAACGCCTATGAGGGGTGGGAATCATACTAAAAATCTATCCATCTTAAAACCTCGCATGGCAATGACATGAAATAGCGAAACCTAGCTTAGCTTGTATAGAGCCATTGTTGTGAACGCTGGTCCAACTTGTAGCATTCCAATTCCTTAGAACTGAGAGCTAACGCATTAGAAATATTAATAGCCCATGTAGTTTTGTGTGAACGCAACAAAAATGCCAAGCTATTTATTGTTACCACCTTTATGATAGTAAGGTGGTCTCTTTGTCTCCCATAGTTTAAACTCGTGCTGAAAATCAATAATTTTGTTACCACGCATTTGTTGAAACACGAATAAAGAACACGAAAGTCACCAACAAAGAGCATTGAGTTTGACTTAACACCCGAAATATTTATTAGTGTCTTACACTGATAAGATCTAGTTCCATCACACTTTCTTCATAAGTTTTAGAAATTATATATGCGGTGGCGTCATAATTGTTATGATGAAAGAATTGCATATAATCGAAAATCTCCCACAACACAAGTTTTGCTACACTATAGTACAACCTCGTAACAACGTAGAACTTCACCATCTGCAAAGTGGTCCCTGCAGTAAATGTCCATCAATACAACAGTATTGTGCTTCTGTCATTCGTAAGCTTCGAAGCGAACCACCTAGTTAACGAACTTGACTTGACGGTGAGTATTTCACTCGCATTTTCACATAAACGTTCAGTCAAATTAATTTAAAATCCTGCAAAACATGGGCATCCTAATCGTCCATCCGAGGATCGTGCATCGTGTAAGTACCCTCCATTTTTCTACTTTACACAGACCAAGCTCCTGCACTTGTTCGATCAGGGTTGTCTCCCTCTGCAGCTTTCGTACATTCACGATTTAAATATCCAATTTTGGTACTAATTAATAGGTATGGTTCAACATCGATGTCACTTGGCGATTCAAAAGCTATCATAAATCCGTTGTTCACTACCGTTTAACACTAACCACCACCGCCTCTCGCGGCCCTATTCAATAGCCGATTAAGTAACTATTCGAACCCCATTTCCAATGATGGCTTTTATGGCTTTTACCTACGAATGCAAATTTTATTGAAGAGTCGGAATGCAGGATATCATAGTCGTTATTCATCAGGCGCACTTTTACGAGGTTCTACTGAAACATACTAATGAAATAACTGTAAATACCTGCATGTGCAATTACTAACAATCAATTAATTTCCAGGTACAGCACTTGCCCCCTGTGTTGCATCAGTACTGCGAGTTTCATTGACAACGGATACCTCTGCTTGAGAAGTGGATGACTCCATTTGGGGTGCCTCGCCAGCAACGCGGCTGTATGGTGGAGGTGGAGGCATTCTAGTGGTACTTTCGCGAGGTGACGGGTAGAAAGTATTTTCCGAATCCACTTGATCAGTGAACGTGCTAGGGTCAGCACCAGATGAGTAAATATTCAAGGGTGGCTTCTTGGCGTAGCGAGGATCACTAACTGCTGTTTCATAATCGGGCAGGTCTGGCAAAAGATTCTGCTGGGTACTAAGCATATGAGTTGGATCATCTTGCCTACAGTCAGACATAAAAAACAATTACAGAAACCATAATGAGTACTGCGCGGATAAGAAAAATGGTAGAATTTATCATACCTGTATGCAATTACACCTCTTATGACAGTGTTTCTTAGCATGAGATACTTGTAGCAACTCCATATGACCCCAACAACATAAGCTTTGTAGGCAATGCAACATACAGTTGCGACCAGAGTCATAAGAAGCAGAAGTTGTGGATCCATTCTATTAAGTTCATCCCGCCCAGGGATCTGTGTATTAAGTTTGGCAATCAGCTCCCTCACACTGGGGAGCTCAGAAAACAGTCCAACCATTCTTAGGCTAAATCAAAATACACAACATGTCGGAATTCTGAATCATAAACTGATGTAATGTAAATGAGAACAGCGTGACAAACTTACCAGAAATAACAAAAATCGAATACTCTCAAAACAAAAAAGGGCATTAAGTACGAAGGTTTTCCCCGAACTGCGCCGTAAACCATGAGCAACGTAATCAGCATCTGACTGATGTCTAGCAGTATATCTGTGAAAAAACCAATGTTGAAACCGGTGTAATTAATACAATACAGTCGTCCGTTATTTCCAATGATCAGTAAATAGCTTGCATAACACTTACTCGGTTTTCGCATTGGAACTCCTGAATGTATTCCTCCTGATGTCGATCCATAAGTGCTGTCACGTTGGGGATCATAATTCATAATATCAGGAACTTGGCTTTGGTACTGTTTAGTCTGTGACATTGATTCCGCCTGCAAAGACATAACTCCATAAAGTTTCGTGGCAAAAGGTTAACTCAGTCGCTGGGATGAGCGCAAGAACATACCACAGGATTAGATGTGTCAAAACGTTGCTGTTCCATTGGCATTAGTTGTCTATCTCCAGGGTTCGGTACTTCGGGAAGATACATGAGATTTGCTACAACCAAGGAAATTTCCAGGATGGAAATAATCTGCACAAATCAGAGAGTTTTTAAGTCATTACGAAAACATGAAACTCGGTCAAAACTATACAATATAATGGCTAGTTAACAATGTTCATTTGCATTGATAGGGACGAATGACATCGACAATTGGATTACATGCAATCCGCAGTCAGCTTAACACCTCCAGGCAGAATCACTCTACCTTCCGCACCAAGACAGCAATTATGGTTAAATTGGCTTTCTTACCAGCTGCACCACCCCCACTATGCTGGCAGCAGTCCGTACATGGATACAGTAGCAAGTACGCCATACATCCCTCCGATCCATGACCCAAAGATTTTCAGGCATCCGGATTGCAAGATAAAATTATAAAATAAACGATATCCTTCGTTTCCTCCGCGTTAACTGAAAGTTAAAAATTCAAACAATCACGCTAAACACAGGTACACGCCTAAGGTTAAATAATACTAGTCACGAATCAGTCAAAATTTATATATAATTTTTTCAGATTCTGGTCCTCAACGATACCCTACTCATTGCATCCCCGTCATTGGTAAATATAACGTACACCTATAGCTTTGATGATACCTTCTTCCGCGCGTAGTTCTCAGTAATAGCTGTTAAGCAACGACCATTCGCCAACGTACGCCATGACATATTCCATTTTTATCAGCTATAAATTATATTATATACTGCATAGTAAGCGCGGTTTTCAAGTGATTCATACTTATATCCTCATTTTATCATGACTGCATCGTGCCTGACACCACTGAGTAGACAAGCTTATAAGATTAAATCAGTAGATCTCAATTGATCCTTTGCCCTCAAGCCTAAAACGTTTACAAATATAGTTTATATGTAAATCTCGCTGTGTAACCTCACTCCCCTCTGCAGTTTAAAAATCTGCTGGTGCAAGTCCTGAACAAATGCCTGGAATGAGTCTTTTAGTCTATACATATATCATTCTTAATTGAAGCATAATTTCGATATCAAAACAACAATATTGTCAATAACACTTAACCGTTTAATTCTAAAAGCGGGTGTACATATACATTCGCTCACACTAGAGGTTTTGCAAAAGGCGCTTTGAAATTAATTAATTTGGTTCAAGACGTATCCTAATTGAACGAAACTTCATCTGTCACACACACATGGTGCAAAATCAAACATAGGTTATCAACTCCTAAAGATAAATAAACAACCCCTGAAAGGATCACCAGACAACTAAATCACTTCTTCAACAGTCCGTGTAATCATCCTCCTCGAAAAAGATTTTTACTTCCAATTCACGGTTACAGATGCTCAGCATTACGAGAAATAGGACTAATAAAGTTGTTTTAAATACTACAATCCACAGTTTCATCAACTGTACGCATTACGGGTAAATATAGGCTTTTGCTGTACACCTTTTCATGACCTGTATCGATATTTTAGCACTGCAAACAGTTTACACCTCAAAACACCTTATCTATTAATACTCAGTATATAATAATTATTTATATATAACAGTAAGAAGTGTTCACACAGGAATATCCTTCCTTACCCGTTGTTGCTGACCTTTCCCTTTTAGAGCGAACGAATTGGCGTGCTATCCAAAAAGTCCAACAAGTTATAAATCCATACAACTCGGCCCAAGATGCCGTATAAAGTCATCAAAACAAGACTCGACTTCCAATGTTTCTCTAACCCAAATTTCGGATCTATAATGTACAACTGGAAAGAACTGTAATTATCTTGTTGTTGGGCGAAAACGAGATGATTCAAAAATTACAGACAATTCGTGGAATGGGAAAAAAGTAGAAACAATGAGTGCTATGATGAAAATGCTGATACTTGATTGTTGATCTCAAGGGGATTGTTACAAATATACTGAAGTTGATGGAAATGTTGAATTATTTTTCCTACCTGTGCCCTGAGTATCCCTACACAACTTACTAATTTTGGAGTAAATTGGATTATGCTCTGAATATTCAGACCAGGGCACGGAAATTTAATTAATTACATTCTGCTTCACCATATACTAAAAGGGTGATAATAATTCCCACTCTCTACCATGACATATGATTCCTCAAATTCCCCTGAATGCATGCATAAGAATACAAGAGTGAGAGAGAGAGAGAGCAGGAACTGTGATGGGGGGGAGGGTGTTCGAGAAAAAGGATGACGGAGTTTACCAACAGCACGCCCGCACAGCTCCGTTTATAGGAACACCCATGGATCTATGCTGTATACCGCCTCTTGTTGTTCAACCTCAAGCATATATTCATGCATACTAGGGGCGTCAAGACAGCGGTGTTTTGTGCTTGAAGGTCGTTCTGTGCGTGCCACACAGAAAGTTTTTGGAGAGGGACGTCGCATTTCGAGCCTGACGATGTGTGGTGCGACAGCAATGCATATAAAACAGGAATGTGCTTACGTATTGCCGAATTGACGCACACATTTTAAATTTCCTGTCCACAGTTAAATCTTCAGGTTTAAAAGGTATATAATTTAAATCGATTTGTCGTTGGTCAAGACATCTTTCTGACCTATTCCTTTTGACGGATCGTAGGAGAACGGGTAACTTAGTTTTCACTTATTTTTTATAGTACGGTCCCAGAGATATATAAGAGTGATTAAGTTTAGCCATGGGAATTAATAAAACCTCACTCTGTGTAACATATTTAGTTAGATGTGTTTCACAGGATGAGGAGACAAGTAATGATTTTTAAAATCCTGTATTGTCGTCGTTCTGCATCAGATGTTTTTGTTTGGAAATATAAATATCTAGCTCAAACTTGAGATGAGAAGGCTAGTAAAAAGTGTGGTCATTACTCACATTAATAACTTAAATGCTGATTATTATGCTGGTTTGCAGCTGTTGCACATTCCTGTCTCGACTCGACATCTATGGAGAAATACCAGATTACTACCACGTTGGTGGACTTGTAGCCTACTGATTTAATTGTAAACAACTATCTGGAGGTGTCCTCTTACCGGCTTGACTGAATTTCAACTTACTGATATCTATCAACACTGCTGTCAGGGTTTTGGAATTTGGAGAGCGTGAAAAATTTTGTACAAGTTTCATGTGATTTTATATTTCTGTTGTTAAAAACTGACAAAGAAGCAAATGCAATGAAGGGCTTCAGTGCTAAAATACGCGTAGACAGCAAGGCGTCACAGAATATTTCTGAGGTTACGAAGCAGTCAGCTGGACTAATTATTGGAACGGTACGATATTTGTTTCGTAATTATTCATAATTCATAACTAGATACTTACATAAAGGTGTTGGAAGGGTACGGGTGCGGCGAGAGAATTAGCAATGAATTGAGAAGGAGCCCGCGGATAATAATATGATAACTGTGATTGTTTTGTGTTGATATTAGGTGGCTGAAGACTCCAATTACCATGTCGTACACTTCGCTGAAACATTTTATTGTAATATGCCCATGTGCACTTCCTGCAAATCGGAAACTAAATCTGAGGCAGAAAAGAAAGCAGATGGAAAGCCAAGTTGTCATGCAGTTTTTGATGCTGTAACGTCAAAAATATTAGGCTACCATGCACAGCAGGTATTGCCTGTTTTTCTATACATTTTTAAGCAACTTTTTAAGTGGTGGAAATAGGAACATTTTACTTTCTTGTCTTATAGGTTGTTCGCATGCTGCCAGGTGGGCTTGACATCATTGGCGTGTTTGCTGTGGATGAGAAAAATGTATTTGCCCCGGCTTCTGACATGAAAGTAAAAGAGCTGGTCAGTTCTCTCACAAAGCCATTGTTCAAGAATTGGGTTACTGATGAAAATAAATACCCGAGAATTTTCATGCATCTAAATCCTCGCACAGGAAAGTAAGTTCATGCCAACAGTTGGATAGGGAAATAGAAGTTTGTAACGTTTAGTACAATGATTTGATCGCATTTTATTGTCAACTTAGGTGGTCTGGGAAGGCTTATGATGTGGCTACCACTGATTCAAAGTCTTGTGACGTTGTAGACCAGAAACTGAACTGGTCTAGGGTGGAATGTGAGTTTGATACGCATGCAGCTATGCACGTTAGCAAAGCGGATGCGGGTGCGCCATTGAAGAAGAATCTACAGATTCTGGTTCGGGCTTTCAGTGATTCTTTAGAAAGTGCTAAAATTCTCATTAACGGTAGGCTCCCTTCGGAGCACGAAATATTTGAAAAAAACTGTGATCTTGATGCTTCGGGGAATCTGGATGACGAATCAGAATCAATTGGATCTGGAGATTATGCGAAACATAGCTTTTCCACATCGCCCTCAACAGTGCATATTCTTTTTGATAAAGAACCCAGCATTTTAAGATGTGAAACCCCTGAATCCCATGTAAACAATAGGAACGGTTCAGAAGAGGAAACTTTGAATCATTTACATGTTCAGGGAAAAATAACTGTCTTAGCTATCGTACCCGAAGCGAGCAGCACTGCCACCGTGTCTCGCCGCTTGCGTGAAGATATTTTGCGCTCCATTGTATCCAGGATGCAAATGCATTGTGAATCCCTTATTGATGAAGAGTCTACGACTGAGCCCCTTCACGCTATCCACGTTCACCACGAAATACCGAGACGTGTGTTCGTTACTTTACCGGACTCGCGCATCGTTTTCTCTGACTATTTATTCCCTGGAGATAGCCCAGAGGATTCTATATCTAGTTTTCTGGACATTCTTGGAATCGACATTAAAGATGAAGAGTCAATTCTTGCTGAAAAAGAACCACCATTTTCTTGTAAGTATGCTATTACTTTTCTGCTGTCGATGAAGGAGTAAGGTAGAGTGTGGAAAGCATGTTAACAGTTAATTCCCGTCTCTTTGTAGATGACATCCAAATGGGGGAGCCCGTGGAGGAACTGTTAATGAAGGAAGGCGAAGAAATAAATCGAACCATCAAGAGCTTTGCATGGAGTCAGTGGCTTATTGCTGGAGTGGTAGTTCTATTCCTTGCTATTGCACTTGCTGTCACGTTCAGTGGTGGAAAGGCTCGCAAATAAATCACTGCATGAAACGCGAAACTGTGATCACCGTCCTATGTAACTCTGTTGTGTGGGGAAACTAGAGCAACTGGATATGGCGGATGTATTTCCTCTACATTGGTACGTCGTGCCAGTGCCAGTAGCGCAACGAAACGTATATGTGATCTATAAGTTATTACTTCCGTTTTCTGCCTCTAATGACTACTGACTACATATGGTAAACAGAAAATCTCCCGACTCCACGGATGTAACTTAATGTAATATATAGAAATATTTGGTTGCAAATGTTCAGAAAAAATGACTAAATCTATTTAAATAATACCATTGTTTAGTTCCTGAACAGGAATGCTCGGAATAAACTGAGAAAGCCTTTCTTACCCAACTCTTATCTTAAAAGCCGGTGTTTTTGCATTACATTTTAAATCCGCTAACGTATTCATGGAGCATATGAAATCGGAATACCATCATGTTAAACCCGTAAATGGTCTTTTTTGTCGACAAAGTCAAGAGTCCGAGGACCGACAATGTTTTACTGAAATCTTCAACCGAAAGGAATCTCCAATGCGGCCAATGGAAGCATTTAGAAACAAACATTATGAACAGTACAGTTTTAGTTTATGTCGAGTGCATAGCTCAGCATACGCGGTTACCCACTACTCGATATTTTTCAATGTAGAATAGTCCGAGTTCGAAATCACGACTAGAATTTTGAAGGTCGAAAAGTTGACACAGGAAGTTGTCCTCTCCCATGTAAGCATTATTCAAGAATTACAGACAGATAAGTGATATATAAATTGACTAAAAATTTAAAATCACAGAAGTGGTAGTAATTCAATGATAGGTAGAAATTACTCAATCATTAGCTTTGACAATAAATTATCATTACAAGATAGCTCTTGCCTATAAGGCTGCACCAATTTAGGTCACTGTTTTCACACAACCATTGTTCAGAGTTTCAACAAATATCGTATTTAACAAGTTACCCTAACGAAGTGTTAGATTTACCCTAACGTAATTGCTGGTCCATACTAACGGCTTAATTGCTTAAAGACTAGCACTATAACTATGGGTCCTCCAGAGTAATCATCGCGGCAGGGCAAATGTCTAACATGCTTCTGGCACTATAAGCAATTCAGTGTAATAGACATCTAAAAGTGAGCCTGTCGTCAAAATGGATTTGACAAATCGTTGGCGATCAGCTATCGCGTTGATGTGATGATATTCGGTTTAAGAATCTTGAAAGATTTAACAAGGAAAAGAGCGTGAGAAAACCCTGTGAATACAGTTACGTGCCTATACCAAAAGATTTTGACTTGAGATAACAATGCGAAATACTTTCGTTCGTACGAAATGACTACATTATTAACAAATGGAGCGGTGGGGTAGGAGTAGAGTACAGGTTGAATATAATTATTTTTACAGGCGGTATGTTATGCAATACTTCACTACTTACATCGTTTGTGGTAGACTTATTTTTAAGGGCATGGAGCGCATTAATGGTTATAGCATTATAATTTCTATATTATGTTACTAATAAATAATCGTTCTTGCGATATCTCCACGACGGTAAGTACAAAATAAAGTACATAGAAACTCTCTCATTCCATCGATCAATTTCCTGCAATCGTATGGCTTAAACAATGTACCTTTTGATAAATACTGACAAATTACTTATCTAATGTAAGGAACAAGGAACTGGATCGACGGCAACAATAATTTCTGTAAAAACTAAATATATGCTATATAATAAATGATTCTACTCAGGATTACCTCCAGGCTTCTTTAACATACTTTGAACTTTATGTAACAAGTTGAAATACGACGTTTCCTGCGTCAAATTTGGATGAACTTGTCCAAGCCTTTGTTTAGGTAACTGAAGGGCAAGAGGATCTCTAACTCGTTGTAAGTCTTTTTGAATTTTATCAATTTTGTCCTTCAGTTGGTTATATCGTTCAACATCCAACCCAATCTTTTTGGCATTCTTGTGAAACATGATTAAGTACTGACGGTCTTTTACTTCAGGTAATATATACTCCTGCGGAAGACACGACAAACAAGATGTACTTAAAACCCAACACAATGATATAATTTAAAAGTTCTTAGAGTTAGTTACAGGAATCGCTAAGAATTTAAGTTGAGTGGTATTTACCTGTTTGGTCAACACAAAGTAGGCATATGCAAGCATGGCAGTTCCATAAGTTACAAAATATGTAACGGGTTCCATAATATCCCAGGAGTATTCCCACCAAGTTAGTCTTGCGAGTATCCCAAACTGGACTGACATGAGCCCGAGCCCCACCCAGGCCAGAACATTTGTCCGCTTCTTAGCATGCTTACCAATTGTTTTACATTTTTCTTCCAACGGACTTACTTCCAGCTGCAGTTTCTCCAGTTCCGTCATCATTTCTCGCTCAATCCGAAGTTGATGTTCATCAACATTGAGAGCCGCGTAGAGTTGACCAACAAGGTTCCGGACTGAGGACAACCGTTCTATCTCAGTCTATGAAAATCGGATTACACAATGTCAACAACCAGTCTTAATCCTTAACACAGGCATTTTTATAAACTTCATTGCGAACATACCTCAGAAGGCTTTTCTTGATACGGTGTTTTCACATTGTAAGTAATATCATTAATAACCAAGTCGAAATCATGTTCCATAAGCATTTCGATGGTATTTGAAGCTCCAATACGAATACCATCCTCTGAAAATAAAAAAATGAACAATTTCTGCCCCTCAATCGCATCATCGTAACAATTGTTTTCAATTATTTCTCACCAGATGACAAGAAAACGACTCGATCAATTCCTTTATCCTCTTCCCGAATCATATTCATAAGATCTCCGACAGTGTTGGTGAGCGGCTTGACTATTAGTCGGCACCTTTCTTTCCTGGATGGAAGCGGTACAGTAAACACCGGAAGGCCACGAAAATAAACGATATCCACACCACCTTCGGAAAATCCCATAATAAATCAAATCCATTCCATAACACTAAATACACTAACATCAAAATGATCACGCTCCACATGTTTTTTGTCCATGTCACGCCAAGGTTGATTTACTCTGCCTCCAATACAGTACTTTAAGACTACATTTGGAAGGAATTTCGACAGAAAATCTGCAGGAAGTCTACATCCTAACAGACCCTACGCATTAAAATTTTAGTACATACCCTCTCATGTCTAACACAATTTTATCGCAAATCCTTCCAGCATTCTTTCCTTCCAGCGCCTCATGTGTCTCAATTTTTTTACTGAATATTAAAAATGCAGTAGTTCATGTTCAGAGAGCATATGCATAAAAGTAAAAAATGATTAGGTACATTGCCTACGCCATACATGTACATCCTTACCCATTTGCTCAGATGCTCCTGCATTAGTTTCTATGGCTGAAGGATTATGGAGTAAATCTGAAGTTGAAATTCCTCGTGCCATGGTTTGAAAAATCTGCAAAGAGTACCACCACGCAGGAAAATTATAACCTGGTTCATAAGCTTGATGCGAACATTTAGAAGTATGCTAGCATCCCTCAAATCAATTCTTTGCTCAACAAAACCCAGCTCATACCTTGAATCGTTCGAATCGGTTCCGGCAATGAATTGCATTACGGGGTACTATCCTTAGATGTCGTTGACATTCAATAGGTTTTGTAAAAATGGAGCAAAAGAGGATCCTGGACCCATTCATTCTTTTCAAAGAAGCCATGGAAGCCGGATATCTGTCTTTTTTCACCTCTCCTAAATTATTTCTAAATACTAGACAAGTTCTAGCACCACACCGCGTTTATCCAAGCACCTACAAAAAGAGAAGATGATACGCTCATAAAACCCAGCACACTTCAATCCCCTTCCAGTCGACTCCACCCAAGATCGCTATCACCGAGGAACGTCATGCATTAGTATTAATTAATCAGTAAATCAAATCCTTATTCCAATCAACCACACTACCTTGTTTTCCTTCCGATCGGCTGATTCCTCTAATAAATTAATTGAGCATAGGCCTTCCTCTTCCGAGCATCCTGGGAAAGTTGGGGTGTGCGAGGCAGAAAACACAAGAGGATTTAGCAATGCCGGTACCCGGATACGATAACGAATCTCGTTTAGAGTCCCATCACCAGTCTCGTTCCGCTATCGCGCGCTTATCTGAAACCCACATTTAATTATGAGTATATAGACACCACTTATGCATCCACGATGCCCCACAAAACATGTGTCAATAATGTCAACCCAACCCTCGTTTACTCATCAGTACCAAAACTAATCCATTTATGCTTACATTTTACTAGATATCAGTTTCAACACTCTTCTAAAAGCCTTACAAAGCCACAGTAGAGGCTCCGACTTCACAAGTTCTAATGTGTGTATTTATTTAAGTGGCAGGGCCACTTTATTCTCTACACTATTTTATAGTCATCCTCAGGAAGCTTATTCAAGTCCTCTGCAATCAAGCCTTTCCTACCAATAACGTTCTAAACCTAATACGATCTCTTCCAAGAACACTTCCTCTCGATAAGGTTTCCGAAACTGAATATTTGTGACATAGGTCTCTCATACCTATAAGTTCTTATCAGCAGTCAGCCAATAAGTTTGATACTTTTTACACACTTGAATACGGCAAACAATTAAACAGCCATATAATAACATATTTACACGCGTCTCTTTTAACGGTTCTTTATAGATTAATATTGGTTGGTTGGTAGTAGCAAGGCTGGAAACAAAAGTGGTTCCGACACGTCAATAATTATCATCAGTAAAAATAACCTTTGAAAAATAATCTTCCTTGGTAATCAACAGTTCCCCATCAAGCAATGGCTACAGACTGTAAAACAAATACCAACGAGTGGCAGAGTCACCGAGGAGTATAACCTCACTGCATGCAAACTTTTATTTTTAACTGACTGAAGGATATTGTACACATAGATAATTACACAGCACATGTTCTACAAACAAATACAAATATATATATATAC
Source organism: Sminthurides aquaticus (assembly GCA_906901655.1). Taxonomy (NCBI): domain Eukaryota; kingdom Metazoa; phylum Arthropoda; class Collembola; order Symphypleona; family Sminthurididae; genus Sminthurides; species Sminthurides aquaticus. The sequence continues at coordinate 2,200,336 of CAJQTT010000013.1, read as the reverse complement.
GCACGTATCTACTTTAATATTCATGTTGCAGCACATAACAGATTCTAAATGTCTTCCCATGTGCTACGTCGCATGCATATAATTAGTGTAGCAAAAATTAGCAAACAAAACCACACGACTACTACGACTTAAATATTTTGCACGTGAGAAAATAACCCTTTACATAACGAGAAATTCGGAGAATATAAACTTGGCGCTTCCGAAACCACAATGGGTTCCACACTTCTACTAGCGCTTAATAGGTACATCTGTCTTATACTCAATGGTCCGCTACGTTCATATTATAGCTCAATTCGCATCTCCCATTCTGCCCCCTGAATCCGAATCCGACTCCGTTGTATACATTTACATATAATTAACGTGGAAACTACATGAATATAAACACAAGTTGAAATTAATAAATAGAAGAAAATGCTCTACAAGCACATCTTATTGAAGAGAATAAGTTAATGTATTTCTTGTTTTACGTCCCTGGCTACATGTGTTCTGCAATTCTGATTTCGCCCCGAGGATATTTATATTTATGACACACACACACAGAGAGGAAAGGAAGAGCCTTTTTCCCCACAGGCTGTTTTCTCCATCTACTTGCAATTTCTCGCTCCATCTCTGATATTTACCCTGTCACCATTCCCTTTGTTTGCATGATTTTGCAAATCTTTTGAATTACCACAATAGGATCACGTACGGGACAATATATACTCCTTCCTTCCAATACACAAGACAAGCTGGATGAGTTTTTTAAAAATGTAGACGCACATGTCTCTAAAAACCCCTCTGTTCCCAGGACATTTGCCTAGATTCCAGGGCGGGTTTCTTGGAACTTTAGTAAACCTTAGTAGGTTGTGGTGTGGTATACATGGTCTAGCAGCGTTAGTGCTTTGTATAGTACTACAATTCAAACGAGAAAAAGGGTTGCTAGAAGCTAGAGAAGAGTTTTTCTACAGAAAGATTGAGCCGGGAAGGAAAGGATGGATGGCTGGGCGGATTCGGGTTTCGCAAGAAATTTTACAATTCCCACTTTTGCTCCATACTATTCATACCATACCATCATACTCTCGTTGGTTGCTCCTGGAATTCCCTCTGGTTTATATTCTCGGGGAGGTTGTACTATTCTTTAAGGCTGTAAGGTTTGGTTTTGGCAAGAGTAGTGTAAACACTTAATATTTTTGGCACGGATATCTCCTCCATTTTTATGCAGAGAGTTACATCTTGAGGGTTATCAAGACTTGTGGAATATTCCTCTCCCGATTGCTCTTTGCACCCATGCAACTTGTACTTGCGTATTCTTTGGCCGGATGAAATTGGACGCCCTAGCTGTAGGAATTCTCCTTGAATTTCAACAGAAGTTTCTTGCTACCTCATTCATTATACTAGCCTTGTTTTCTCATCCTATTTTCCTGGTGGAAAATGTCTGAGGTGAAGTGAACGAGTGTCAAATAGGATTCCGAGTAAATTTCAGAGTGGATTTGTATTCAAAGTATTTTCTATCTCTTAGCCAGGACAAGCTGAAGGATTGGAGAGAGCATGAATCGTTTGGCATGAATGTGTGTGGTGGAGTGGAAGTGACGTTAATAGGAGAAATGACATGCCGTATTCCCACTTCCGGGAGAAGTAAGCATGGGTAACTCCTTCCGGTTAGAATTGGATGTTGAGAAGGCTTGAGCTGGGGGATATGGAAATTGTACGCGGTGGTTGAATAATCGAGAATCCCACCGTGTACATAAAAGCACTTGATGGCAGTGTCGTGTATGTCACCTTCTCAAAACTGTAGTTAAAAATAATTAGGGTAACCGGCCTACGAGCGATAGCAGTAACTGCTAAGCTGTTATGATTTCTACACAGGCTATGATTATTGCTAATGTAAGACAGCTTTTGGGATTGGTTAAAAATGCAGGATGAATGGCCATGTTGCTTTGAGTCGATGAACTCGAGAACATGTAAGTGAGAACAAGGTGAACAAGGAAGCGGATTACTAATTGGTTGAGGTGTTAGTAAAGGGGAAAGGTAATTTGGAGGAGAAAGCGGGATCGGAGGGGAAAGTCCCACGTTTATGGCATGTCTGTCGTCAATTTCCTTTCTCTTTCTCTCCTGTCGCTTTTCCTCACCTTTTTTGTAAACGTCGGACAGGAAGGTTGATGAGCTGTGAAGATCATGTCAACTTTCCGATGGCTAAGACGACGGGATTAAATTAGTCTGAACAAACACACTTGCTTCCTCAGTGGACCGGAAGGGTGATATGTTAATTCTACTGTGCACTTCCGCCCACTTGTCACTTCTTTTGGCCCTTTTGCTTATCTTCTGTAATCAGGAGAAAATAATAGGCTCACGCTCTTTTTTGCACTTTTTGATAGAGAGAGATAGTGTAATTTGGTTGAGAGCTTGTGCTAGCGTTTCTGGGTGAAGTACTAGGATTCCGGGGAAAGCTAAGAGAGTGGTAGGTTGATGGAAGGGGATTCAAGATTTTTCAGCTTCGTCTTCCGTCCGATCACTGCCACTTCCACAACAACACTTGCTCCGAGTTTGTCACTTGGTGGAGTCATTGATGTTTCTCGCTGGGATGAATCCACGGAGGAGACGGCTACACAACTATACGGCTCCTCGCCTGAATTTAAAAGTTGAGTTTTTATAAGACGGAATTTTTTTGGAGCTCCTCCGGCAGCCACGGTCGTGGTTGTCTCAGAGTTTCTTCTCCACTAGGACAAACGCGGGTGGCACACTTAATTTTAGCACTCCATATATTCCCCCGTCTTCCCTCGCAATTCGAGTCAAAGAAGAGGGGAGAGAAAGGGAATTTTAGGAGAGCGTGATCCGCTTTCCCTCCTTGAAATTCACTAGTCTACACCAAAGCTGAGCAGATGAGTCGGATGCCAATGCTAGCTTCAGCCTTAAGGAGCGTTGAATTCTGGGACCGAGCAACTCTTTCACTGTTTCACAGAGTTGTATCTATATAGTTGTTCACAAGTTTTTCACGTAGCCGGGTTCGCAGAAATGTACTGTCTCTCTTGAGAAAACTACAGTGAGATTGCTAAAGGTTTGGATGGCATGTAAATACTTGGGCGAAGCAATGAAGGAAATAAAGTCCCTGCTTCTAACTCCTTCTCTCTCCCCCTTATCTACTCCTTCACACTCTGGCGAAAAGTCAGTTGGAGCGGATTTTGGAGGAATAACATGAGCGCTCCTTCTCTACCCGCCTCGCACCCTGCCTTTCCCTGCATTCCTACTCGTCCTATCCTCCCGTTCTACTCTCTATCTCCTATCCTCGCCCCTTGCCCTGCTTCTTCTCCACGTAGCTTTCACTCTCCCGACTTCTCCACCTGCCCTCCTCCTCTCCTTTCCCTACTTTCTTTCTCCAGTTTGTCTGTATTCTGGTCTGGTCGCGGGGACTTTGTATGGTGGCACTGTGTGGCATACTGCCCTGCCGTAGTTGCTCCAGTCTTCTCCCGCTTTCTCCTCTGGCCCTAGTTTTCACTCTCTCCCTCTCTCTCTCTCTCTCTCTCCTGCAGTATGCCATGGAAATGTATAAACTAATGCCCTGCTTTCCTAAAACTGCGCAGCCTCAGCACGGTTTTCTATCTTGCAGTCCTTTCTACCTCCCCCCTCGCTGACTTGCTACTACACTACAGCCTCTTTCCTTTAGAGAGCTTGACTTGATCCATTTCGTTCTCTACCCGCCCATGGCTTTTACCACTTACTCTATTTATTCCACATCTTCTTTCTCCATGTTCCCTCGCATCCTGGTCTATTTAGGAGTACAAGGAGAAAAGAGATACAGAGAGAGAAATGTGTGGAGACAGACAGGCGGAGAGGGAAGAGAAAGTACGAGACGACTTGCTAAAATTTCCCTCCATTTCTTCTTTGCAAAGAATTAATTCCAACTTTTCCCATCTCAATTTCCCATGAACCTCTCTACTTCTACCACATCATCAATGAGCCCACATACGAAGGAATTCTCTTTCAAAGATTTCTAAGGCTGGAAGAGGATGCAAGTAGGGAAAAGCTGAATACAACACCCGTCGTACCCCTCTTCTTTTCACTCCTCTCTCCTACCCATCCGCTCTTACAAAACACAAATCTCACCTCTTCACCTCGTTATTTCTTCTTCCTTATCTTACACTCGATCTGTCCCTCCCATTCTTCCCATAGCTTCCTTTCAACCCATCACATGCACTAACATTCTATTGTCTGCTTTCTTGACTTCATATTCAGTCCCGGACACAAGTATCACTTCCGCCCTCCGTCTCATTTCCTTGGATTCCTTCTTAGTTTCTTTACTTAGCGAGCTACCACCTTCCCCAACCTATTTTCTCTGCTACAAAGCTTGTGTCTGAAAGAAAATCTATTCACTTACCCTACTCTCTCTATAGTTTCTTGACGCCTGAACCCACATTCCTGCCAGCCACACGCACATAACACACACACTTCCGTAAAATGCTAGACTCAAAACAGCAAGGAGGAGAAAAGAGGAAGTGAGATTTTATGTTTTGAAAAAAATAGAAAGGAGGAGGGAGTTGCGTTGTTGCTTGTATGCAAATTTGACTCTCTCCCGGTCATATTATTATCTTATTCTTCTCGTAACTTTCTCTTCACGAAGGGCTCCCCTCCCGCCCAGCCTATAATGTACAGAGTAAGTGTACTGGATTCTCGTCCTCATATCAGCTTTACAACTTTCTCTTATGTTGACGTTAACCCCCTTCCTTTCCTTTATTCCTCCTCGTCTTCTATCACGACTTTCGCTTTGCTTTCATCATTATGCTTTTCGGAAGTTTGTCGACACCGATAAATTATTCTGTAATCACATAATTCATTCGCCACTCGTTTGCCTGAGTGGTGGTACAAGTCCTCGTCCTTACCCTTTTCCTTGGATAATGGGCTGGGATGCACACACCGCCATAATTGGGATTCTCTTATTGAATTCTTGAAAGTCTTCTGGGAAAATGTTAGCGGTCAAGTGTCTGGCATTTTCTTCCCTGCAACGCACGAATGAATAAATTCCTACGAGCATACTAGTAGCCGTATCTCTTTGTATCGACCGTAGAAAAGTTTTCTTCTTCCTCCACTTCATTGCCCCATCATTTTTAAATTTTATAGCAATTTATTTCATTTCCCAATGCTCTCTAAGCAACGGGAGGAGGGAAAGTAGCTCGTAACTGGTAGCTAACATATTCTTTACTTTCTGCAAGTATATAAGGTTGGAGCTAATAATAGAAATGACATTTCTTCACATTTATACACCCTATCCGTCTTCTCAATCAATAATTTCATTTCTACATCTTCACTCCTACAATTTCTCCATCTCTCCTCTTCAATTTCACTCCATCATCATCATTTTGCTTTCTCTCTAGTCGATGGATTCCATAAATAGTTTTTCCAAGGCTACAATCCATCTACAGTTTTCTCAATCTAGATCTTTCTCCTCCTTCCCCTTACGCCGAATTCCATTCGAGCTCAAGAACCCGGAGAGTTTTTTACCTTTACTTTGAGAGGGAAGCGGAGCGTTCTCAAAGAAGCATTTCATTCCGAGCTTTTACCTTTGGTATGTAACAACTTGAATCATTTCCTCTTTGGTAAAACAGGATCCAATAGACTCTGCGTATGTTATTGATTTTCCTCCTCCAGACTGCAAATTTAAAGGCCTAACCATCCTCCCACCACACCACACACGGGATTTTTACTTGCTACTCGTCCAGCTAGTCACCTAGCACCTCAATCTTTAGTACAAACTACTATTTTCTTCGTTTATTTAAGTCTGAAATGTCAAACCTCCCGCTCAACCATACTCTTCCCCATCTCTCTTTCGTGGGGTCGAACCACGAGATGAGCAAATCGATTCATGTAGCAGGACGTAATATGGGAATTAGGGCAAGTAGTTTGCTTATAGGCATCTCTCCCCTCGGTCAAGACACCATAAGCCTGACTGCTGTGCCCCCTCCACCACTTCATATAAAATTAATGCTTAAAATTCTTAGTTCAAGGACCATAGTTTACTCAAAAGTCTCTCCAATATCCAACTCACGCCCTTCTTATGAGGCCCTCGTCTTCTTCCATCATTCACTCACAGTTTGTGTGCCGGAGGGAAGGAGGCTCGAGTCGAGTCTTGTTTCAGTTGCGTCGTCCAGGTTATTTGGGAAAGTGAAAGTTAACTTTCACTTGACAACCTGGTGTACACAATCATGAAAGTCCCCTACCTTTCCCTCCTCACTCCTCATATGCCTCTTGTTGATACATTCATGTTCAGTTTTTGTTGACTGATATAAAATTCTCTTCGCGTTCCTCTCGTTCTCTGGGTCCAGCAACCTAAATTTCTAGCTTATTTAGCCTAGCTTAGAAAACTTGGAGTTCCAGCACCCTATTTACCTTCGCTTATCCTTGCTCTACGAAAAATCCTCTTTCTGCCTCTCGGTACTTCTCTCTCTCTCTCTACAACTCTTATGTTCTTAAGCACCGGGTACTTTGGATATGAGTGGGGTGAAAGTTGGCTCTCATCCACTCCTGAAGCGAAGATTCGCCATACTCGGTCCATCCCTCGTGTACACGAGTATGGTATACCACCACACGGACGGAGTTTTAATATTCCCAGTCCTCCTCTATCGCATTACTGATCAAATCTATTGTATTCAAGACCACTTCTACATTAGCTCATCACGTAGGAAGTATGCACGTTCTCTGGTTGGCGACCATATACAGGACTTTCTCCATGCTAATTTATTCGCAGAATGATTCCCCATGGGAGCCGGTACACGAGGCTCATGACATAAACCGCCTTGCCATAGTTCCCTTGGAAACGACTCTGATCGATTTAATAATTTTCTCGCAGGAGGCCACTGTTAAAACTAATAAACTCCAACTCTGAGTAGGTGCAACTACAGATAATAAAGTAAGAGTGAGTTGAAAAAACACGTATTTATCCCTCTTGTAATTCCCCTCTTCTCCCTCCCCAAAGTTTACCGTCCCTGGAGCAACGAGTTTTTATTCCCGCTTTTAATCTACCTCCATGAATACTAAATTGAGTAATTTTTCATTCCCGTCACACCCTCTCATCTTCCATATCCTTGCGGATCTTTTTCTGTAAATGTGTTCATTGTCTCTCCCCCACACTTGATCTTGGTCGGGTGGACACGTTAAAGGCGTTCTTTCCTCCCTTTCTCCAAGGATCATTTACTCACCCCTCCCAGCCTTCCCCTACCTAGCTTGCTCTAGTACCCAGTACTACCCAAGGGAGAAAGCGTGCATTTTAGGAGACTTTCTCCAATTAAAACGTATCAGTGAAAGTATACCGGCGGATGGAGAGCCAAAATTACTGGAGCAGTTAACCGCACCTTCTTTCTCGTCCCTTTTTTACACTCACTCAGCAATTTATGCTGCCATCTGCCTTCTGTCTTCCCCCGCATTGCAGACTCTAGCCAGGCATTTGGATCGAGTAGGTGTAATAAATTTTGACTGCATTAATCTTTCTTTCTGTCAGGCCAGGAGAGGTAACTCAACTCGTCGTCTCCCTTTTAGACTTGCCTATTAAACCCTTGCAGCCATCACCTTTATTCCGTGCCTAGACATAAAACTGCAAATGTCTGACCCCGTTCCAAACCCAAGCCGTCATCCCAGCTTAACCCCGGATGTATCGGAGGCAGAGGAGGAGGATGAAGAGTGTAAGCCTCCTCTTGATCTATTAAAACCTGTGCAAGGACCTCTCATCCTATTACATGCCTATGTAATACTTGTATCAACTTTAATTTACAGATATGCTTTCTCCAACCGAGTGGAATGAACTAGTTGACGACCAGGAGCTTTCTCTTCCTCCTCCTCTTGAAACTGATGAGTTTACTGGAGGAAAGGAAGACGAAATGATCAAAGAGGACGACGAGGAGGCAGATGATGAGGAGCTCCAGAGGGATGGAGACAATGTGGAAGAGTATGGAGGAGGATCCTCTGAGGAATTTGCTGATGGGATATCCCTAGTGGACATAGACAAATCAGAGTCATCGCCTACTGAATCAGCGTAAAATTAACGAATCTTTTTATCATTTCCTCACGTTCTTGTCAGAGCCGGATTTACATTGACAATCTCTCCCTCAATTCAATCTCAGAATCCTATGAATTCAAAGCAGAGTCTCACCAGCATGTATATATTCAATTCAGGCTGTCCTCGCACACACGGATATACATGTCGGGAATCCGCTACATGATACATGAATGCATATTGATTTCGGCTTTCCGTTCTGATTACTTTTAGCATTGAAACCCAGACGAATGAAGCCCAAGGGACATTATCTTTTGAAGATCCAAGATTTTTCCAACTTGACGACATCATCGGCCCTGATGATACACTTCCTCATGTGAATCAATACGCAAAACGAAAAGTAAAGCGCTCCTATCTCCCTCCTTCACCACAACAGTCTTTCTCTCCACCTGGAAAACCCTCACGTCCTCCATCCGAAGAAATTGCTGGAGTTTGTGCGGGAAAAAGGGAAATCCGGCAAAGGGGGGAGGAGGATGGAGAGGGTAGAGATTTTGGATCCATGGAAAAGGATTACCGGGGAGGAATTTGCAATCCAGATCCTGGAAAAGCCATCCTGGATTTTGAAGCATTTGCAAAAGGACTTTTTAGGGAATCCGAGGAATGTGTGGGTCAGAGAAGGCCGAGTCCTCCATCAGGAAAAAGGGAACGCTCCCCGTCTTCCGTGCAAACTCCGGAAACGCAGTCACGAAGCATTCGCTTCCCGAGCATAGAGTCAATGCTGCGTTTAGGTGAAAAGTCCGCAATACGTTTCCACATCCTCAAGGACCAGAAGCTGTACTCGAAAGACGTGAGATTGGACAGGACGATTGGGGAAATAAAGAAAGAGTTAGCGTGCATCGTCAAAGTTCCGGCTGAGCATATAGAGTTGCGAAGGCATAAAAATTTAGTCATGGATTACAAAACCCTCGAGGAAATAGGTGCAGAGCCTGGTAAAACTTTACGTATGACGATAGATGTGAGCAAAAGTGTGAGCGATCGCTTCCATCTCGACATCCCGCAGGAGGAATCCCTACCCGCCCGTGACCCCGTCACCCGCTCCCTCCACTTTGGAACTGGTAAGCGGATTTAATATAAATTTTCCGCTTCACAAACCTTTTTCTTTGTAAATTCCATCCCATTGAAAAAATTTGCATCAACTTAAGCCCCGTTCTCCTTGCTCCTTCCTAGCACGAGGTTTCAAGACGCTCCTAGTTACGATCCACTTCCCCGCTACCAAGAAGCCTTACCTCGGGGGTTATCGCGACAAGCTCACCAAAACAGAATATCATCACGCCCAGACTCAGACGACTCAAACTCGGAAAACAAGCTATCGGGAGAGCCGTATGTTCAAAAACAAATTGCCCTCCTTATCCGTACTTCCTTACGCTTTTTTCTTCCATAATTTTTTCTTCCATAGAAATCTTGATCCAATTTCTTACTTTCTCTTACTTTCTCTTTCTCTCCTCCAATCCACCCCAGAGGTCCATAGAGCTTGTCAAGCCTTCCGAGAGACAGATATTTGCATTCAAACCGTTACGACTACTTATACTCAAGTTGATCGGAGAGATTACTACGTCTGTAGCAGTCAGCAAACCTATATTCTTCCCAAACCCTACTACACAGCAGACTGGTGGGATAGGAAGCGGGGGAAAGCTGTGAGTTGTACTTACTTTCCGCTTATGTTCACCTCCTCCTATACATTTATGGGTAGGCCATTGTTTGAATGGCCCAAGGCCCATTGGCCCATACAGAACCAAGATTTAGTTGTGTGTGCCTGGCGTTAGGGCGGGAGATTTTTCCGTGGGAGACTCGGGACAAAGTACATCATTAAGCTCCTGCAATTATCTTTTAGGCCGTCACCATCCAACGCTCCTGGAGACGTTGGCTGGCAATAAAAGAGAAAAAGGACCGCCTTCAATCTCTTCTTGCTAGAGTGCAATGGGCAGAAAATCTTCGGAAGGGCCGTACCGAATCCAGGTTAGCCTTAAAGGAAGAGGAAAACTACCGGCAGTTCAATCCCACAACTTTGGTAAGTAAAAGTAAGGCGCGCGAGGAGAAAGCAAACGCCCCTGTAGTCCGCTATCAGGTACAGGGTGAAAGCACACATGCAGTATGTTCTTATGTGGCCGTACTTCCGTATACACGTACTCTTTGTCCATTTTGCTTTCACCGCTCGTTCAGAAATCCGCGAAACTGGGCTGGACAGGGAGTATAGAATCGTACCTTTCTCCAAACTCAACTCGAGGCTGGCCTCCTCCACTCTGCCTCTGCCAATAAACTATGATTCCGCTTTTAATGGGAATAGTGTGGAAAAGGGGGTCCATAGACCATTATTAAGTTTACGATTATGTGTTGGTACTTAAACGAGTTTAATCAATCATGCAGCTGGACATGGAGCTCTTGTACCGGGCCATAAATACATGGAAAAAGGAGCAAATCGATTACGTTCTCAAGAACAGGTGGGGAGCGGAAAAGAAAGCAGCCCTTGCAGACATCATGGAGAAAGAAGCAGATTTACTCTTGGATTTAGAGAGAGCCAAGAGTAAAATCCTAAAACAAAAAGAATCACATCATGTCCAAGACGTTTACCTTAAGGTAGTCGGCAAAAGCTTTCTCCAACACACGTATACACTACTAATACTCTCCCTCCGCACCTATACACCCTACTCCTTATATCATGTCTTTTTATTCTTCCACTTGAGAGCTTCCGGACTGAGCTTAAAAATCCTAGATAGCTTAAGACAGAACTTGTATAGACTGAGGAGAAGAATGAGAAAAAGTAAATCTCCTTAGTTCCCCACCAATCTCATAACATGTATATTCCAGCAACTAAATCTTTCTTTTCAAGTGTCTCCTTCACGGCCTTCACATATTACACATCTTCGTCTCTCTCTCTCCCTTCCTTGAATCTAATGGGGATTTCAACTTGTGGAACATCTCTCTGGTTATATCTTGTTAGAGTGTCTCCTTGAATTGAATCTATCTATCGTTCCCCAGATGGGAAACCCCTCTCGCCGGCTCACGAGCACAGGGGCCTTTGTGACGTTGGATACTCCTGGAAAATCAAAATCCAGGGATTTGCATCAAGTCTACATTAAACTACAGAGCACATTTAATCCGACCACAGAGCGTCTGTCCCTTTTACAGGATGTTTACTTGATGGTAAGAAGACATTTAATTTTATCCGTCATCTCCTCCTCCATGTACTACCGACCGACGCATCAACTCTGACAAGTAAAGCGCGCTAACGGTGAAAGTATGAACAGGGTGAACTTTTCCAACTTTCACCTCCTCTTCCAACCATTATTTGGAAAGTATACATGTGCGATCGTGCAGTGCGAGATTGTGGTACTTTCCCTCGCATTTATGACTACCGGTTACGGAATTACGAGTGGAGAGTACAGTTTGCCTCATGCCTGGCTCAAGGAGGAGGAATCTTTGACCTTTGTGTGATTGCATTACTATTACTCTGCTTGAACAGTAATTAACTGGTTATGTTTTTAGGTGAAGGATGTAAAATCCACGGGTTCAGAGTACCTCATCCAGCTTATAGGTCGGGAAGTAGCTCTTATCCAGCGTAAAAGTAAACACCAGCTTTTGGAGCATCTCCGAAAACGGTAAGCTCGGTTGCATACACAAACAATGTTACCTATCCATTCTTCCCCTCCGTCCTCATCGCATCTTTCTTCTTCCCCGCCCCTATCCAACTCCCAAAGATTACCCCTATAAAACTACGTCTACTCATTCCCAACATATAGATCCCTTCCATACTCTAGCTAAGCGAACATATAGTCACGACTTTCTCTCGCTTTCTCCCATTCATAGCCCATAATTTCTCTCTTCCTCCCTCCAGCTCACCCGCCTTGTCCTCCTAAGGTGGTTCTTCCAGACTAATGATTTACAACGTATTTTCAGTGTTGCCACGGCATTCTTCAACCTTTGCACAGACTTACGATTCAATCCCGAATCTCATGTTTTACACAAGGTAAAGTCCCAATCCTCAAAGGCTTCCATTCAGTTTTCTAATTAACTTGCCTATTCCATCCACTCCCTCATCTTTTCTAGTCTTCCGATTTCGCTTTCTCTTCGTCCTCTTTCCCCATTTCTACCGTTTCTATTCCATTTTGTTTTAAAGCCCCTTTTACAGTGGGATGGCGGGCGGTTGCCTAGCTACCTCCAAGCCGCTAGTCCTTTACACTCTATTAGTTTGCAAAAGTATCAAAGAGCGGATTGTAGAAGATGGGAATCAAAAAGACTTTCTCCTTCCTCACATATCTGCTCCGTGCGACTACTTTCTTCACCTACTATGTCTTATCTATAACCCGAGATTTGGATCATGCATTCTTTCTTTTCAGATACCCTTTGACGAGCGGAAGCTCCGTAAGGACATGATTCAGTGCAGGGGGTGTAAGAGAATGCTTCCCCGCGACCAGTTTACCATTACACGAGGTGCAAATGTAACAAGTAGATGTAAATTCTGCAATGCCATGTACACGAAATGTGTACTCCGTCTTGACCTAAATCTCTACCGCCGAATGTTGCAAGAGCTGAGACGGGATGAACAAGCTCAAGGAGTCGACAACTCCATCGCTTATCTCATTGACGTAAACATATTTTATTTCATATATACATATATATTCATCGTTTAACTTTAACCATCATCGTAACAACCAACCCAATCTTATAGAATCCTCTCCCATTCAACTTACTATACTTTTAGCTTTCTCCACTTTCTCTCCATCTCTTCCTCTTTCTCTTATCCTCAATCCATGTCTCCTCCTTTCCTATTTCTGGCTCTTCCCTCCTCTCTATCTCTTTATTTTTCTCACCTGCTTCCAAAAGCTCTCCAAGACACCTGGGAAGGCTCCAAACTTTGTCGCTCTGCTAACTATCCTGAAACTATTTCATCCGCAGGCTTACGATCTCCAATTCCTGATAGAGCAGCTTTGGCACGGGCAATCAGCTCTGAGTAGTATATCTGACCGCTATATTCTGCGATTATGTCGCTGGGATAAAGACAAGCCTTGGTCTCCATGGAATTGTGTCCTCCTTACTGAAGAAGAAGCCGTTTCTCATCTTCACATCCAGAATATGGAATCCGTGAGACTTTTTCTTAGATTTCCCACATTAATTTTACCCACCCTCAACCCTCCCTTACTTTCTCTCCTACTTTCCCTCCCCTCGCCCATTCTTTCACAATATCCATCTCTCTGCTTATCCTCAATCATGCCATGTCCATGCATCTTATCTCTTTCTTAAATCCTTCTTCCAGGCCTACCAGTCATCCTTCTTGCACAAGGTTCGCCTTCGGCACAGTGCTGCGCGAAGCTATTTCCAGAGAACTGATAAAATATCTAAAGACTTAATACACACCCCGCAGAAAACATGTATCCGGAGAACATGCCCCTAATATTGTCTTCACAACGTGTGCTCTACTGTTTATTCCTGCATTTTTTCAAAAAAATACTTGTACACGGACTGACCTACTCCTTTGAATGCTTCACATGTTTTTGTCACTCAATCTTCCATGTCAGAGGAGGCGGATAGTGGAGGAGGATTGTATGGATCCTCCTACTGTATAGCGTCTGGTGCAGGAAGTGGCCGTCCGAGTCGGGAGCGGGTAATATCCTAGATTCACCACCAACCAACCAACCCTAATGTGCCGTGCCATGTACCGCAGTAAGTTGTCCCTCCCCCTTTTTACTTTCCCTGGCTTATGCACTCTCTCCACTCATGCTTTGATTTTTTCCACAAATCCATTAAACCTCTCCTCCCCAGATGTACAGGAGGAGCACATAGAATTGTTGCCATTAAAAACTTTCCGCAATCCAATCCTACTCTGTCCGCCAAACAAACTTTACTTCTCACATCCTCATGTCCCATTATTTCATCTTCTGTCTCTGTCCTATCGCCGCCCAGAACAGTAACCATTAAGCTCCTCCACTACATGCCATTTGTCTGCCCTCCTCACTCAGCCTGTTATTATGTTTCTTTTTTTCAAACTTTTATCAATTACCACACAATCTAAAGGCTTTTACTTTCTGTTCCGGCAGAACCACAGAGAGGAAACCGCAGAACCGCTTGAATCACTTTTTATTTCATTGCAGAGGGAGAGCCCCAACACTTCCTCACGCATTACGTCCACCATCCTGTCTGCAAGGCCCTCTTACGCACGCACCGCTCCACATCCTAAAAATCTGCAATAACACACAACTCTCTCGCCGATCTTAAAAACTTCCTCCCTAAGTCCCAAACATCTCAAGTATATATTCAAGCTCAGCACGAACCCATATTTTTCATCATAGCCTTGCTCTCTTATACCCCACATTCAAATACTCATTCTCTTGGGACCCCTATTTCTTCCTCAAATTCTCATACTTTTTTCTTTGTCTCGAGTCTCGAGGGCATTAAGTCAACTACCAAAACATGTTCTTTGAGCTGTCAGACAACAAGTTGGCACAACAATTGCCGGATTTTAGCGAGTACGGTGGTATAAGTGCAAGGCAGTGCTGGGTCACCGTCAACCAAATGATATCATTTACCTCTTAGGGTTAATGACAGTTTACGCAATATTTTGTAGGGTTTTAAAACCATAGCTCCTGAGGTTGTGCGACTTTGTGCAGTAGCCATAGACACCTAGGGTCCTGCCTGTGCGTTTTTACATAGTAATTTCTGTAGTAGGGGTAGAAACCCATTTAAACCGAGCTATTATACATGGAGTGTTTTGTTCCTGCTCTTAATTTCCTTGAAGGGAATTAATATATTTAACTAAAAGCCAACTCAAACCCCCTCGTATTCCCTATGACAACTTACAGCCGTTAACTAACTTGTAAAATGCCATTGCATCAAAGTGTGAGTCTTGTTTAATGTATCAAGTTTACAAGGCTCGACTCGCAGAGCTTGTAGAGTTTGAATTGTATGCGAGAAAAATGAATTAAAGGAATCACTATACTCTGAAACTTTTGCAGAGGATTGGGCCAAGTTTTGATATAAAAGTAATGTCATCTCAGATAATTTGATCATTCTTCCATAAAATTCTCTCTGCATAAGAGTCAACAGGCTTGAGGATTAGTTCCGTGTAAGATTTATTCACTCCTTGCCTTCTTACTACTTGGTAACTCGAACTTTTTGAGATGGGCCTCAAACTTGCTGTCCAAACTTTGCCCTTGGTAAGTTTTTTCTCTCCAGTTTTCTCTTCTTTTTCCAGGAAACTTTCTAACTTTCTCTTCCAGTATTCCGAGCCAACTTGGTTTCCGCTTTAAACTTTTTAAGAATTAGCAGATTTTTGTCCAGGTTTTTGCAGCTATGCTCTGTCTGGTTGGATGCCTGGAGGAGGAGGAGGAGGGGGGCTTTGACGGGAGGGTTCAGAGTTTTGGACGCGGTGAAAGTGGGTTCTACTACGGATACCAAGGATACGGAATCCCGACGGCAAGTGGTGTTGGAATGGGTGAAAGTGTTATAAAAAAAGTTCGCGTTGTAAGCATACGTAAAAAAGATAGATTTGCAGTCAAAGAGCCAAAGGGTTCCTCCTCATCTCTTCCGCTATACGACCGGGAGGCAAATAGTCAAGGACGGCTGGAATTCAAGCACTTGGACAAATACGTGAGTCCAACGGCGGAGCCGATGCATTTGGGATTTCCGAGTAACGAAAAAGATGCATTATTATCCAATCCCTCTCACCACCAACACTTCCAACTGATTCCAGCAAAAGTCACACAAATCCCCACCGGTCATGTCAAGTCATCTACATCAATTTATTACGCTCATGAGCCAGAGCTATCCGGAGGAGGAGGGAGCTCCGGCTTTATTCCTTCCTCTTCCCTATCAAACTCTATCCATCCCCATCACGGCCAGGATCATGAGCCGCAATCCGAAATTTCTCCCTTACCTCGCCAACATTTCGGACCCATCCCACTTCCTCTTGAGGTCGTCCCCACTTCTCCAGCCTATTCCTCCGGACCGTACTCATCCCCGGTCCACTACAACTCCCTCCATGTTGTCTACCCGTTCGGGGTTGACTATAAAGGCGTGGAAAGTATCCCGCCTTTCCTTGATTTTCTACTACCCGCAAACTATAATCTTGAATTTCCTGGCCTTCTGCGAGCCTCTGCCGCCCACCAACATTACTACAACTACCACAACCCCCGGCTCAACAAGAATCACTTACCCACTCCCTTTCAGAGACACAAAGGAATTCACAAAGACCTCCAGCTATTTCCCTAGTTCTCTTGTAATTTAATCAGCGTTCCATCTCGTAGTAGTCCTACTACACCCGCTTCCTTCTTATTTGTTGTATCATTTCTTCCTATTCCCTATTTTATAATACCAATCTTTTGCTGTTATTAAATCCTTGGCGTGACCAGAAAATAGATTAAAGATTTACAATAGATACTTACATGAATTGGACTCGTTTTGTACTCTCATTTCTACTCCCCCTTCCATTGTATATACTGTAGCCGGCTATGGTAATATAGAACAGAACGAGTATTGGGAAACCAATAAACATTGGAACTTGCTTTTTCAATCATGTCCTCGCGTCTGCGATTGCGAGATGGACAAGAGATAAAGCAAACAGACAATCCTCTTGTCCAGACTCCAGAGCCTCTATGTTGTTATTTTTGGCTTCACGTTTCGCAAACATTGCCTCCGGCTTCTCTAGAGATTGACACATTACATATCCTCCCCATAATTTTCCTTCCTATTCAATCCTTCTCCTCCCCTCTTTATTTAATTAGTATTCAATCTTTGTTTAGAAACCTACTACGCATCGGAACTTAATTAGACCGTGTGTGCAAATAATCTTGTTCATAATGTTCCACAAATAAAAGATAACAAAAACCCCGGGCCGAAAAAACTTCATACCTGTAAATACATTGTGCCATTTTACATTTTAAGTTTACATGTTCTCTAATCTTTGCTAACTACACGTCTCTATGCATGATACGTTGATTAATGCCGTGATGGAGGGAACACGTTTCTTGGATGGTAAAAAAGCACAGGCCAACTACAAGCTCATGCTGATGCAATACACACTTGAAACTATCGCACTTAATTTTACCTCTCGTAAAATCCCATAGCCCCTGGCGGCCTTTCTGTAGCCTTCCAACAGCTGATACCGTTGCGCTGTAGTTCTTTAAGAGTATTGCCCAGACCTTGGGCTTTCGTTATAATTAGTATACAATTATCAAAGCTCATCCACCATACCATGGTACCTGTGTCCTCGGGCATTGGGTGGCTAAGGGCTAAGGGCTTGTGTGTGGATGGGTAGTGAATCCAGTATCGATTCCAGGAACGATCCTGACAAATCTAGTAAAACATTGTGCGGTTGCTTCCTTGCTTATGATTTGGCATGGAGCAAAAGAGAGAATAGGTAGGTATCGAAATTCCTGTAATTGGTGGTTCTTATTTAATTGCACCATCATACTCAAACCAGACTTGCTGCAATCTACTATACGTAGGTATAATTCCACGAAGAATTTGTTCAACCTGGAGTGGCAGCTAACAGATCGTCTTCCCACTTGTTATCGTCTCACATACACCTGTATCAAAAACCTCTAGCGTCATTTTCACCTCTAACCAACGTCAGAGACTGGAAACAATTTGGAAGTACCCTGGAGAGCTTAGTGGTAAGGCGTGATGACTCCCTCCAAAACTGACACATTGCCTTGGAGGATGTGTACATAAAAAGTACACAAGAAAGACTCTGGATTCTTTTCCCTGCCAGAAGAAAGGAGAGTCGGAGTTATATAAGATGAGTGATGTTTTTGCCAATATATTTTTATGCAAATGATTCCATGAAAATTGCAGCTCTGGCGTAGAACGTGCTTCACATGATGGACGAGCAAAAAATGAATAACAATCCAACAGAGTAAATACTACAATAGCTCTAATTAAGACTCACTAATCCATCGTTTATGAGGACGAACAAAAAACATATCGGTCCATTACAATTATATACTTGTGGCTCAATACTGACTGCCCATCATCCGTCCTTCGCTCAGGCTCCGACCATTGTCTACGCTGCTACGAGCTATTCAGTCATTTATTCTTTAAGATTCACATTTATGTAAATAATGAACAAGTAATCTTTGTAATTGTACTCTCTAAGAATATGGTAAATATTTAGCTGCTGTGAACAATATCGAACATTCCTCCGCTTTTTCCCCATCTTTATGCTTACCTTGATCTTTGTGCTTGAAGGGGGTGGTTGATAAAAAAGGTAGATCCAGCAAGTGAAGGATAGTCAGCTGATGGAGGCAAGATTCATTGTCATTCATGGCTTTATAAAGGATGGTAGAGGCGTGCGTTTGGTGAAATAGTTACTAAAATTCTCAGGAATTACATGAATTGGAAAAGGTGGTACTGCGTCAAGGGAAAAAAATCCCTGGAGCCAAGAAGCAACGCTGGAAGAAGTTCTTTCCTTCCTCACTGCTGCTTGCTACTCTATAGCTTCAGGTATGAAGCGTTTATTTAGTTTATTGTCTTTGAAAGGTGACGCACGAGAATTAAACAGCTAGCTGAACATGATTACAATAATCTTTGGGCTTTAATAGTGCCCCAGCCCACATACCACACGAAATTGCAATTCTTGTCCTTCCTCAATCTCTTTAAGACACTTGATCCATAGCACATGAGGCTAGAGATTTAGAAGGTTGAGAAGATACTTGAGTTGGCGTCATGCTATGTGGTCGGCGCTTGAGATCATTTAAACTCATATTAAAATCTCCTGTAATTACTTCCCCTACATTGAATTTGTCACACAGGCACCACAGTCTTCTTGCCACTCGTAAATCCGATATAAGTATATAATCTTAGGCGTAATCTCATTCTTGTTTTTGTGAATCCTTCCCTGCCTGCCTTAGAATCTTGCAGGATTTAAGTTTCTGGAAGATATTAATTCCTGATGAGAGTGCCTTTGGCCCTCTCCACACCAAAATGAACAATTTACTAGAGTCCCAGCTTGGGACTCTTAGTCTTTCCTAAGCTAAAGTAAAGAATGGTTTCCATGGATTAATTTTCGGGTCATCCATCTTCCTCTCGGCTAAATAAACACTGGCTGCTCAAGGGAACTAAAGACCTCAAGATTGAAGAAGAAGTGAGAGAGAGTCTTCAATATTCCCTATTTCCAGGATCTGTCATCTCCTCTCTCTTCATCTTTAAATCATCCTCAACTCTCTGAATAAATAAGTCTCGGGGATCTCAAACACCATCTCTTTGAATTCTCGCTTGAAATATTTTCTCATGTTTTATATGCGAGGCAATGGTTGCTTCCTGTACGAATCCGCAGCTTTTGAAAGCTCAAGGAGCTACTGGACACGCTGCAAGTAATCAACGCGGTTTGCAGCAGGGCACTTTGAGTAAAGGAAGGGCTGGATAGTTCCATACACTCCCTTGCTGGGCTGGAAAGAGAAGAGAAGGAGGAAAGAATTGTAAGATAGGATGAGTCTTTGCCAATCTTGTAATTTTTCATCATTGTCCATCAAAAGTGTGATTATATTCTTCACTTCCGACACGCAATCCAGAATCCTCTCAGTTGTCAGTTGATCTTGATGGAGGCACCCTAATACGAAGCTTGAAGTAGAAGTAATGTTAAGTTGGTGGAGGGAGGGATACGCATTCCAAGACTTTTGGAAGACTTGAAAGAAGTAGACCTAAAAGAGACCATCACGATACTCCTTCCAGTATAATTAAGGATTCTCCCACGCAAGAAGAATTGAAAATTTTTAAGCCCCTCTTAAATCTTTCGCTTATATATACGCGTTTTTAATCTTGCTAATACTTTTATATATGTATTTGTGCTACTCTCGTCTTGAGGCTAATAAATGGGAAACTATAATAAAATAGCAATTCCATTTCACATTTGTCACGAACGCTATCACTGAAGTCGGATTAAAGAAACATACACACTAAGCTGTCGAGATAACTAAGATACTGGAATAAATACGCGAGTGTGTGTATTTATTTATGCTGTCACAGGAAAAGCTTTTTAGAATTTCCTAGAAGGCGACAGCATTCAGCAAGGAGCTAAGTATTCACTAATTTAATCTCCGACAATTCAAGAATATACAGTGTGCTAATAAGGACGAGAAAAGCGTCTAGTTTCTAGATGTTGTAGCTATTGCTTCTACCAGCAACCCGATAATCGTGGCGTGTGGATCAAGTAGACGTCCCAAAGCATGGTCATTTACCACTCAAACATCCTTTATATGTATTCCTACAACTTTTATTTTCAGTTTGGAAAAGCATGCAATTTGGAACTATGCACCTGCTATCCTTGGAGCGTGAGAGGATTTTAGAATATATATGCAAACGTATAAGAATGTAATATTTTGCGAGGATTAAGTTGAATTGACTATGGACTAAGAGCGGTGACTGTGCGTCGTAAATTGCTGAGCATAGAATGCGGCATATTATTTCAATATAACGGAAGCGCATTCACAGCGCAGAGGGAGGGATGATGAGAAGCTGCAGTTGCATGGCAGTAGCCACAGCTGTAGATTACTTAAGAAAGATTGCTGTGTATGATAGAAGAGAGGATACAAATAAGGATGAAAACAGAAATTGTGTCTCGTGCGGAAATGTTAAGCTTGCTGTATGGCGTAACGTAAATCCTGGAATTCAGGCTGACCACTCTTTGGCTAGAAGGCAACAGGATTTGAATTTGATGCTTTGATAAAAGGTGTCTAATTTCTACAGTTTCTCAAACATCTTCTCAGCTGTTTAATGGATATTTTGCATATCACAACTTCACAAATTCAACAATCTTCATAGATTCCATCAAGTGGTGCTGTTAACCTTGAAGACGAGAATCCTAATGGAAAAGAATGATACAACTCACATGCTACGGGTTTGCTAAGAATGGTAATTGAATTATTTTTACCACGAGCCATCAACACGAATAGGCTGGGGGACTTGGGACTAGGACAAGTGTAGTATTGGAGGGCGCATCGCAGCGCAGCGCTGCACGGCTTAGACGGTGGGAAGCAAGGAGAGCTTTTGATTTCATTGAGTAAATGAAATGGCTTTGGCGTAATGTTGAATGTAAAGGAGGAGGGTGGAATGTTGTATCCTTTAGCGTCAATCCTTTGTTGATTTACCATTACTTCATCCTAGGCTAAGCGCTGCTAGGAAGCAAGCAAGTGTGTTGTATGATTACAGGTTTGGTAGTTTGTTTTATGATGATCGTTAGACCTGACTACCTGAACAACTCCTTGTCTCTCTCTCTCTCCTACCTACTTGCCTGCTAGCTTAATGGTTGACCATCTAGAATTTGTTGTGCCTCAGTGCGACAGTAAAACTAAGATTTTAAATTAAACCCACGCGCACCATTCTCTAAGAACTTAGTCTTGACTTGGTCTTGATGCAACTCGGTGGCCAAGTTTTGGGTAGCTCAGTATAGTTGGGCCAGGCGCGCCATGGCATTTAGAAGTTTAGGATTTTTTTGTGAGAGTTGTAGTGAAGCGATATTGTGAAGATGATTATCACGGCAACGTTTATGTTGAACTTGTTATGTGCAATTGTGCCATGTGATCCACAATTCCGTCAGCCGGAGATTGCGGTTGTGCCGGATGAATTGAATGAGTTGTCGAACCGGATTGACAAACGGTTTCTGGACAACAGCCTCCAAGAGGAGACGGATCCATTTGTCGTGACCAAGAATGGAGCAATTGAGGGATATGTCATGCTCAGTTCCGGTGGTCATTCCTTCTATGCTTTTGAAGGAATACCGTATGCTGAAGCACCGGTCGGAAATCTTCGTTTCCGGGTGAGTGGGGATAGTGGTGGGTAGATGTTAAAGGACTCCTTCCAAACTTTCACCGCTGGCCGCCACAAACTTCCGCCCCATATGCACATGAATATGAATTGAAAGAGGAAAAAAGAAGGGGGTTGTGGCCTGGTGGCGGGAGCTAGGGAGGGAGCAAGGCGTCATTAGATTTACGGGTTGCAAAGAAGGGTCGACTGTCGACTGCGTTTAGTTTCTTTTCGGCTTTCTTCTTTCTTGGTATTTCTTCAACTTTCTCTTTTCTTCTCGCAGTCACCCCTGCCAAAGAAGCCCTGGAATAAAGTGCTTCGAGCCACGCACCCGGCTTCGGATTGTTTGCAACAGTCCCCATCCAAAATGTTTCGTGTTTACGGAAATGAAGATTGCCTCTTCTTGAATGTATTCTCTGCAAAGGTATGCTCCCCTCAATTCTCAAGATTACATTATGTACACGTGGTGGTGGAGAGAGATGTGGGCTGGGGGACGGGATGGATGTATCAAAGGAGCCACCATCGCGACTCGGCTCTTTCTCCTTCAGCCGTCTCTTTATAAACCCCGCGAATCCTTTCCCCGGCAAACACTTGCATTATCTTGAGTCAACTTTTCCCTTTCAGCTACCGTCAAAGAGCCGAAATCCAAAGTTGCCAGTTATTGTTTGGATTCACGGAGGATCATTTTTTTACGGCTCTGGAGCCGAGTATGGTCCTTCTTATTTGATGGATGAAAAGATAGTTCTCGTCACATTCAATTACCGTCTTGGAGTTTTGGGTAAGATTCTGTTTTGTACTGGTAGCTTCTAGGAATGGGGGAGCCTTCTCACCAGCTGTGAATCAGGATATGGCGGGAGAAAGGCCTGGAGATATAAAATGTGCTATTTATTTCTTGAAATTCCCAAAACCGCGCACTGCTACCCAAGGAGTGAGACCGGATTCTACTGTATTTGGTGAATGTCAATCCAATTTAATATGTTTCTCTTTATTCCCTCCAGGATTTATAAGCACGGGTGATGGGGCGGCTCCGGGGAATTTCGGATTGAAAGATCAGGCCTTAGCTTTGAAATGGGTGCACGAGAATATCGATAAATTCGGCGGTGATCCAAATAAAGTTACTTTGCTGGGCCACAGCGCTGGAGGAGCATCTGTAGGTTGAGACGTGACGAATCATCCTATTGGCTTTCTATTCATCCTCCCTTTATGCATGCAAAATCCTCCCGTTTCGCTTTTGTCTCCCTTGTCTTCTTGTGCGTGCTTGCCTTCTCAAGAATCTGTCCTTCTCAGCTCGTAACTCGTAATATTTCTCCTTTCACTCCAGGTACATCTCCATATGATATCCAATAGAACGAGGGATTATTTCCAATCCGCTGTTTCAATGAGCGGAACGGCTTTCAATCGCTTCGGATTCAAGAGCAACAAAAAGATTATCAAATACACAACGGAAGTAGCAAACAAATTCAGATGCTTCAGCAACCGCCAGACCTTTAAATCCCAGACGGAGGATATAATAAATTGTTTGCGACGTCGAGATCCCGTCAAGTTGGTCGATTTTCAGCGTCTTTTACCGGTAAGCAGACATGAGGGGGGGGGGAATCGTTACGAACGGATATGCAGTGCTGCATATAATATATACATCATCACCGCCGCACATCCCTATCGCCACCTGGAGGCCACTAAATCCTTTCACACATATGATGATTTGATCCTGGTTGTAATATATTTACGACATACTTGTGTTTCTCAATAGACTTGGGGGCCCTTTCCAATAACATATTTCGCTCCAACACTTGAAGCGGAGAGCTCGGAAGCGTTTATCACAAAATCTCCAGCTGACGCGTACGCCGCAGGAGATGTGGCTCGTGTTCCTTGGGTCTCGACCATCACTGAAGACGAAGGGCTTTACCCATTGCTAAGTAAATAAGAAGATTAAATGTGCAAGCTTTATCATCATCCATCATGCTGATCCTGAGCTGCAGGATTTAAATATTGAAGCGGAACCTGTGAAGGCTACATTTATGCTGTGTAGAAGGATATTACTACATAATCCGTAATGTTTCATTTCAGTTGCCTACGGCCTCTTCATGATTCCCCGATTGAAGGAGGATTTTGCGGAACTCGCTCCAAGAGTACTAGACTACAATAATATCGAGTATCCTAAATCCCGTCAGATTACAAAACGGATAATTAATTTCTACTTCCCCGGTAGAGATACCCGGGATTTGTCTATCACAGAGTTGAGCAAGGTATATGGTCGCGAACGTGTTATTTATTTCCATCTCTTATGTTCCAAGTGGGAAAATTATGGCGATCCTCATCATCCCTAGCCCGACAGCCCAGTCTTGACCCTCTCCAGCTAGCCTGTCCTACATTTATTTGCCCTACTGCCCTAGGAATACATTATGAGGCTATAGGAGGCTTCTGGTTTATGATTTACTGGCACGATTCCATCCGTTTTTGGTTCCGGGTTCATTTTATATATTTATATTTTATATTTATTGCCTTAAAATTACAGCCATTATCGGATCGTTTATTTGTGAACGAGTTTCACGAAGCTCTGAAAGCCCATTCCAGGATAGCTCCAACCTACAGCTACGTCTTTCGGTTCAAAGGAAAATATAACGTGGCGGATTTCATGGGCATTAATGCAGATGAATGGGGTAAGTCTCGGAACACTTTAATTTTCTTCTCAAGCCTCTCCAGTTCTTAATACCCATTCCAGTTTCTTCCCGTCCTTTATATACAACATTAACGAGGCGTAGTTTGGGTCGTAATCCGATATTTCTTTAATGCCTCCACATATATTCACTCTATTTCTTTTACCACCACACTACCACACAGCTACACATTAATTTGCCCTTCGCGGAATTGGTTTTATGCTTAATTACAAAAAGGAAAAAGAAGAGGAAAAAAATATTGTTTCCTTTCTTTGACCATCACCGCCTTGCCTTGGCTGAGAGTATATAACATTTTCTTTTTTCAGGTGTGGGCCACGCTGAAGATGTATTTTACTTGTTCAACAGCAGTATGTTGTACCATGGATTCAAGGCAGATGATCCCGAGCGTCAAATCAGTCATTTACTTGTTAATTTAATTACAAACTTTGCCAAAGTCGGGTGAGTCCCTCTCAGCGTCAGTTTGTATATAATACACGTTGTTATAAAAGCAAAGTCGGAGAAGCAAAACTCTGCTTTGTTTGAGAAAATATTGCATGTGTAACGTCCAGCTTGCATACAAAGCCTAGGAATTAAATCCTGTTTCTAATTAATTGTGTATTCCTTAGAGCGCCTCTCTACACGGAAGATGGTTCATCACGAACGATTTGGACGCCGGTTGATGGGCGGAATTTAGAGTTTTTGCAAATTGACAAACAAGTAAAGATGATAGCGGATCCCTTCCTGGAGCGGGTTCGCTTCTGGAAGGATTTGGGCATTTAGGTTGGTGGCAGCCTGCTCTGCTTCCTAATTTCCAACCGGGACCGGAGGACATGACCAGCCCCCGCAACATGACTTCCGGTTAGCTGAAAAGAGTCCTCGTTGTTGCAGCCATACACAAAGATAACAAAACTGCTATAAGACTTTCATTACCCTTGTATCTTATTCCCTCTTCTGATCCTTTCCTTATCACTCGTGATATTCCAGACAAATGTATATATAGTTTATTTTGTTGTTCTTGATCTTAAACTTCTGGGAATGTTGCTCTTTGTATTCCTTGATATTATGACGAATCGTATAAATATAGGAAGATATATCGTTTTCGTTTAAGTTTGAAATAAAAGTAGTGCAGTCCCTGTAAAAGCACTATGTGACAGTTGGTTCATGCATGAATATAATTGTCAAATGGAAAATGATATATTTGCTCTGCGTCCTCTTTAAAATTCTCCCTATAACTCATTTATGGCTGGTACTCCTGGTAGGGAGAAAGTGGTTTTCCAAGGAGAAAGTCCCGACCTAGTATATTTTCCTCGTAGGCCGGGACATTCAAAGAATAGGGAGAAAGTCGGTGGACCGGGAGGAGGAGAAAACATGGAAAGCAATAGAGGAGTTGGGAGGAAAAGGCACGAGGAAATTTATCCTTTCCGCTTCCTAGGCCAACTTAAATGGACACAGTCGCCCCTTGATCATTTCTGGCAGGTAGATAGGTAAAAGAGATACGTGATGATGAGGCATTCTTACTTTACACATAATATCATGACGACAGAGACCATATTCGAGCCCTAAAAGCTTCACAACTTCTTTCACCAACACCCCGGCAATATATTCCCAGAGTAGAGGTAATAATTTTGCGAGCAATTTCCTCCGCAAACTTTGAACCATTCTTTCTCTATTTTCATGAGAGTAGTTTACGGGGGTATTTGTGTCATATACAAGGAGGAGATATATGATTGAGGAAATTTATGCAAAAAGGTTTTTGTAGTTGATATTAGGGAGGAAATGCATACGTGTACGTTTTTGCATTCCGCGATTGTTTGTCATGGGACGAGACTGTGTGGAGTTAGCATACGGCGGGTAACTTTCCTGAGTCTCTTTGACTTGAATACATAATTTGCGAGTAGGCATTTATTCCTTCAAGAAGATTTTGTCTGTGGCTCTTTTCCATATACATGTTTCCACGGACCTAAGAAGAAAGGAAAGCTGGGACAGGGAAGTACAATATTTCATTCCGATAAGTACGGAAGAGAGGAACATGTTCTCTTAACGGGTATATTGAGAACGGCACGCAATCACCGTCCTACCTATAAAATGTAACAAGTCATAAAAACTTTATTACCTTTTAGATTACATCCTTTTATATCCTATTAACCTAATCCTCTCTAGCTTTCTTGAAAACTTCTTTTACCCGCTCCGAAACTCTCCCGCCGCCTAGTTTTTTTAACATTTTCTACAGCCATCTTTGTTTTCTCCCGAGCGGGTTGGCATTCCGTTCCACTCTGAGTCGCGTACCTTGAGAAGTTTTCGCGTAAAATCATTAGCTCGTCTGTCTGTTCCCGTAGTCGGAAAATAAGGAGCTGAGTGACGCATAAGAACAATTCATAGCTACATTCTTTCTGTAGTTATGAAAAGGAAAGAGAGAAAGAAAAATATTGATTATCCGCATCCTCATTAAATTTACGTTTCTGTCGTGGCAGTGAGCGAAGCTAGCGTTCTCTAGCGTCAATTTCCAAGGAAAGGCTTCCACGCGCAATAAAAGCATATGCCTGTTTGGGATCGTAGCTCTCTAAATATTTCAAATTTTGTCACCTTGAGAGAATTAGTTTAGAGTGAAAGCTAAAATGCTTTCTATTATGCTTTCTACTGAGAGCGCATTCTTCGGATAAACTTGCTACTTCCCAGTGAAACTGAAATGTTTTAAAACTTCGATCTACCTATTCATTATTCTAGAGGATGCATCTTTTAGAATATATGCATTTACAGATAGTTCGTCGGCCATAGATCTTCCGGAGATGAGAGGGTGTAAGAACAAGGGAGGAGAAAGCGGATAAATTCTTGCTTCCTCCTTTCACCCACATACAAAAATAGTGGTAGTCTATATACGTTCTGTAGGTATACTACTTTCTCCCACGTATTTTTATCACATGTTTAATTCATATCTCGGCATTTCTCCTTTACTGCAGCAATAAATCCTCCCTCCTATAGATATTCTACCCTTTTTCTCTTATCTTTATTTTTAAAAAATTAGAAAAGCTTGCGAATATGTTTTCTTAGACATTTAATTCATTTTCCTCTGAACCTTCCTCCTCTCAAATATATATATTTTTATTCCTTGTGAATTACAAGTTGCGTTCATATTTATTTACTTGCTTCCCTCCCATCATCAATATACTTAATCAGCATTAATTAATTCCAATAATAATCATTCCGTCGTATGCTTCCCTCCGATATCCTCCCTGTTTGCCCAGCATACACATACCAATGAGTAAATAAATGCGAATCGGTAGAAGAATTCTTCAAAGGCTGGGCTACTCGTAGTTTAAGGATGCACAAAAGACGGTTAGAGCTTGCGAGCAACTTCTTTGCAATTATATATATATACACGAAGGAGAAATTTTCACCAGCCGCCCCATAATCTCTCAAAGTATGTATTAGATAATTTCAAGGCTAGAGTTTGGCTACAAGCTTTTGCTTTAAGTCACTTAAGAGTATCTGATAGTTGAAAGAAAAAAAAGGAATATTTACACGCTTATTCCCTGTAAAACGTGTTCCTATCCAATAGATTCCTTTATTTCGCAATCCCATTAAAAGCTCATCAATTCGGACGGGAGTTACACGTGCTGGGGCTGCTAAAGGGATGAGTAGATGAGCTTTATATTGTAACAACTTGAGCATCTTACGCTGAACGCTGCTACTGGAGCGCATGGAACACTCCAGTTGGAAACCCGAGCCAGTTTACCAAGGAAGATGAACACTACACGAGGGGATTTTATTTTAAATTACATCTTTGAAGATCCTCTTGAACCGGTGGAGCTGGAGGGTGTAGAAACCATGGAACTTTGTAAGGGATTGCAGAGCCTCCATTGCGTTATAGATTGTTTCTCATTGGATTGAAGATTTTTGCGAAAAAGCATTTACCTCTTCCACCATGAAAACAAACCGGAACCTCGTCATTCACAGCCCGGGATTACTATACAGAGCTAGAGCTAAGCAATATCTATTAAAGCCAGGACTATCGTTCCGGTGATTGCTTAGACACGATACGGAAGCCAACCTGGGCACGTCCTTCATTAAAACTTATGGCTAATTACAGCAGCTCGTTATCATTTCCTCTTGGATTACCTCCGTGCTGGATGTATTAATATATTTTCATTACTTTTATTCCGAGAGAGGAACCTAAGAATCTCTCACGCTCAACGATACATATATTCTATTCCTATTCTCCTCTTTTCATTTCGCAATTTTAAAGAAAAGCAATATACAATGGATCTAACTAAGGTTTGTAAATCATTTCCCTCCTCCAACCTGTCCCATGTCCTGTATGATCTTATCGTGGTGGGGAATTATAGAAGGATTAAGAACGGTGCTTACTAATTGGACTCCTCTCTAAATGCTGTATTGTTCCTACAGAAGAGACAAGAACGTGGATGGCTTATTTGCCATGTCCTTATTACATAGGAATTATTTATTTCTTCCACGACATAAAGTTCCTTCCGCAATTTGCGCTCTTTTTGCGTGCCATCCCCGCATGCATCTTCCATTCTGACTCAAGAGGCTCGGGTTGCAAAATCCATTCGTGTTTCTAGTAATTTCCCCATTTGCGTGATCCTTCCAAAGAACATCCCCAGCATCAACTCCCTGTACATTCTTGGCTGAAGCATGGATTACTATTAAAGTACACCATAAATCCTTAAGTGCAAGTGTGTTTTAAGCCCATGTTGCAGTCACTCTCACTGCTAATTTTCATTGATAAATTTCTAACTTCTCCAAACAACTCCTTTCCGTCCACCCCATAAAGTTCACCTCCTCTTAGATTCCAGCAGAGCTATTTTCACATAATCAATAGTGATGGAAGGATGCAGCAGCTCCTAAGAGACTTTCCACGGGCACTCTCTGCCAAATTTTTCCTGGCTATTCCCTTGGCATAAGGGCGTGGATAGAAGAAGTCGCATCTATGTTTTGTCCAACGTAATTAGTTTCACGTCTCCAACTGTCCCGTTATCTTGTCTTACATCTTCTTAGGTTTGTATACTATGTTCGCATCTCTTCACTCCCAAAGGTCTCTCTGAGGGGCTAATAGAAGTACGTTTATGCTTTTCTTTGTGATCCTAGTGGGTGCGTGAGGGCGTAAATTAATTCCTTCTTATGTTACTTCAAGCATGAGCATGGCTCACTCCATGTAGCGAAATACATTGATTGCTATAATATTGCATATTACGATATAGTTTATAATGACGGTAGCCTTTAATTGCTTCCAAAGGCCGGCCTCCTGCGCCTCCGGTTGTCGACAGGTAGGATTGCTTCGTGGATACCAAGAATCCGCAAGCTCGTTACATCAATCCTAGCTGTGGCTGACAGCTGTGGATTTCAGCTGTTTTGCGGACTTGATAATATCATATTGTCTGCCTGCCTGCCTCCTCATGGCAACGTTCCTGTCCAAAGAATATTTCATTCCAAAAAATCCTGCTCGACTCCTTTCACTCCTTTAGAGATAAGGTCAGGAGTGTAGAGTAATATTTAAATTGTGTCTTTTCTGCTTTTTTTCGTCTAAGGAAGGAGCAAAGTTTCCAAGTTCCACGAGCGGGTTTTAATGAGAATTAATTTAATAATTTAACTGGAGGCAAATAAGTTTTTATATCTATCGGAAGTTACTTTATGTCTGAAACTGAGATTGCCTGCTGAGATGAATGTTTAGGGAGAATTATGGTAGACATAATGGAGGAAGAAGAATAGAAGAAGAGCAAGAAGAAATTGAGAGCTTTTTGAAAGGAGCCAAGTTATAAAATATTCAGGAAGATTGCCAAAGAATTTAGTCAAGTTCGCCTACTGCTACTGCTAGCTGGAGAGATAATTATCAAGTTTCTAAGATGAGATAAGAAGAAAAGCAAGCCTTGTTAATTGTAAGTTATAAAGAAGAGAGGTGAATTACTAAGAAAGATGTTACAGAGGACTTAATTAGTATAATTACGAAAAGTTATGGGATTATAAATTGATAATTTTTATGAGCCTGTTGAACAATTTGACCGTGTGCCCGTGTAGTTTATAATTCTTCAATATTGGAGACGGATTATGAGTAGATTAGAGCAAAGTATACTTGAAGTGGGATGGGGAATGGAAGGACACGTGACTAAAAGGAACTTGCCTTGATATTCTCCTAAAGTTTGTTAAGGATCATAAAAGGAGGGAGGGGAAGGTGCAGGTAAGAGTTCACGTGGTGTCCAATTTGAAAAGAATTGGGGTGTATTGATTAAGTTGAATAGTTAAATTTTGTTGTTCAAGAGGCCGCTCTTCTGTGTCAAGAGCAGAATGGATTATTATTAAGGCGGCAAGTGCGAGTCTTTTCCACCTCCTAAAAGTTATTTACCTTTGCTGGGCTAACTTTCTATATTTGAGTAAAAATATTAGCTGCAGTTTCACACGCTGATTTTATCCTACCACACGTGTGCAATGAACACGAGAGAAGATGAAAATGTGCATGTATATACTGTAACGGATTTTGTTAGACTAATAGTTTCCTCGTAAGAAGGACAAGGGACGTCAGAGAAGTTCTCACGGAGGTTTGAAGCGCTGAAAGCGCGCTGGCAGACTGCCTGACTGCAGCGAACGCTGCATGCTCCTCCTATGCTCCCTCTCTTTCTTGGGATAAAAGTACCTTGAGCTGGGATTGTTCAGAACGTTTTAGCATTCCAATGCATTTACAATGGAGAGGGGATCTTTGTTGCCGCGGATTATGTGCGTGTTGGTCGAGGAGTTTTGGCATGGCGTCAGCGTCGCGCTCGGCGCTTACTCATGTTACCTGCAATCATATTCCAAGGGACGGAGGATACACTCCAAGGAGCGGTGCGCTGGGGAAGACTGGGGATGGATATTATGACCGCTGTCACACACATCCCATGCTCCTGCCTCTGAAACCTCTGATCTCGATCCCCATGCACTTTCCCCCATGATTCTCGGACAAACTTTGGGATAAACTGAGGTAGGATTGAATTAAAAGGAGACTATGACTTTCGCATTCCGTCCACAACCGGCTCTGTTTGTTCTGCGTAAGTATATTCTGAGGATACAATTTGAAATTCATCATTCGTCAACTTGGTCTCATCATCCCCAGAGTCCCGTCTGAGTGGCACCCTCCCGAGGAGAGTTTGAATTAATCTTGGAGAAAATTAAGTTATGATAATTAGTGAAATTAGAGAAATTGTCAACTCATTTTCTCACCTCCGATGGAATGGGGAAGACAGTTGCTCTTTTCTAAATCCCACCTTTGTGTCTCAGTTGTGCTGAAAACTTGTCAGTTGGAGTGTCTTCCTTGTCCAACTTTGTCTTCTTGTTTCACTGTCACCCAAAGTTAGCCCCTTGTTTTCCCCTAGAAAAGTTTTTAAGCAACTCGCAAAATGATTCTCGTAGCAACGTTTTTAATGAACGTCCTCTGCGCCATGGTTCCCTGCCCCCCGCATTTCCCCGAGCCGGAAATCACATACGAGTCCTCCAATCAGATTTCGGATCGTTCCAATTACCGCCGCCCTCTTCGGAATACGAACAGTGGTTTAGTGGATTTCCAGGCTGCTCTAAACTTTCTGGAAACTTTCCCCAAAGTCAAGACATCCACGGGAGAGATGGAAGGCTATTTTATTACAAGTGTCGGCGGCAGACGGATTTACGCCTTTGAAGGGATACCTTATGCGGAACCGCCTACAGGGAACCGAAGATTTCAAGTAAATTCAATTACATTTTTCATCATATTCTCAACATTTGCTTGCATTGCCGTTAAGGATTCATTACTTCCTATCCAAGATCTACACCTCCTATTCCTATCTACCTAACGCCTCGCTATGCAAAATTGCTCAGCTATGCAGGATTTTGCTATCCAGCTGACAGAGTTCCCTCTATCTATCATTCATATCGATATTTAATCCATTTCCGCAAGTTTCTTTCAAGGAGCCGTCCATAGCTTGCTCTTAGACTTGTGTCGAGCGGGAAGCTCAGTTTGCAAGGCCGCCTAGCATGGTTTGCAAATTTTTTGGTGCCAAATTGATGCTTCCTTGCATCCGCTCCACTTTGAATTCACATAACTCTTCCCTCTCCTGGAAACTTTAGCAATATTTCCACTCGTAAAATTTCCATAACTTGCTAAATACATCCTCCCATCCTTGAAGTTTCAATCTATAAAATCCATCATTTTTCTGGCCGGGATTCAAAAGAAATTGTACTAAATTTCCCTCACTAAACTAAAGCTCGCGCGTCTTTTTGCGTTTATCTTTTACCCAGCTCTTGCAGTAGTCGTATTCCCCCCCCCCCCCGCCGTATTCTTCCCTAAAATCTCAAGTTCTCAAGTAGATAAGCGAAGCGGATATCACAAGTTTCATTTTCCCGGCAGTGAGTGCTCCGAATCAGATCACCGTTCGATACCCGGGGTTTAATCAAGCATATTTGATGAAACTGAAATCCTTTAAACAGCTTCGCTCCCCTCCGGGCAGATTAAATTGGATCAGGTGTAAATACTTGAGTTTTATTAAACCCTCCCATTCAACGGATCTATACCTTATGGCGTCCCTGATCTCCCGTCCCTTGATTAATTTCTATCCTTCTTTACCTGCCCCGATTTCTCCGTCGCTAATTTTCACCAAGAGTCATCCGTGCCCTTTACTTTAAATATTCATCTTCTTTTTCTTTCTTGTCCTATCCTCTGCATCTTATAAATTTCCGGCTCACACTCCTGCTACGGAGAACAAATCCCACTGAATTTCCTTCGAACAGAGTACAGACTCTCTGGGCCATGCGCAGCTTTCTCCAGCCGCCGTGTACCTTGCAAGTAACATGTATGATGGCTTCCCTCCCGCTTTCTCGCTCAACGTTAGCTCGCATTGTCTTCTGTCTTGTCTTCATCTTCATTTTAGAGACACAGAGCCAAATTCCAAGAATATATCCCTAATAATTATCTATAATTATTTCCCCTGCTTCCCTAGTCTTTCTAGTTCTATTCTTGGCAGCGTACAAGAAGTCTCCGTGACAGATACTCCGTCCCTAACGCGCGCATCTTATTTAATTTGAATAATTTTTCATCCTTAATTACTTAATTATTAATGTAGACTAGCTAGCTTATGATTAAATTATTTTAGTCTAAGGAGGTAGGTAAATCTAATTTACCCGCACTCCATAAAGCTTTCCATCTTTCTAAAAGCTCTTATAAACTTGAGGTACTTTTCACGTCCTCATCCTCTCCACTCATTAATACTGGATTAAGCCTGCTGCTCCAGTAGCACAAGCTGTGTAAGCTTCCTGTCTTTCAAACCCGCTTCAAAACTATTTTAAAAAGTTAAATGACTAAATATGCAATGAAGGCATTTAAATCATGAAAAAATTGCGAGTTTACAGAATTGCAAGAATTATTAAGATGATCTGCATGTCAAAATGCATCACTTTTGGTGATCACTGGAGCTAATCAGGATCTACTTACCCCAATCTAGTTATCTTGTTGTCATCTCAGTTTTTCATTTTGGTCCTCTTGAAATGATATAATTAAATAGATCACGTAAGGTTTTTTGCAAGGATTCTTACAGAAAAACCAAGTTTTGTCACATAATCTCTGACTTGGCTGGACAAAGCGTTTCAAGCCAGTTTTTTAACTCTCATTAAACGTTTTCTAAATATATCTATCATCAAATGGATCAATTTTTTGTATTCTAATCTTGATGTACGCCGAGGGATTTTAGCAACAGGTTAGGATGAATAGTATATGATTTGGGTCTTTAATGATCCCATTATGGCAGAAACAAGCTTAGGATCTTAGCTGAACTTATTATCCAGAAGTTAGGACTGACTCCTTATTAGAAGGATGAGAAGGCATGAACTAAGGAGGATGTCTTGATCCAGACGGTTAATGCTGCCCTCCTCACGCAATCCTATTGTTTTCCCAGCCCTCCGTGACAAAGCAGTTGAAATCCTTTGCAGGAATGAGGAGCTTATCGTAATCTAGTCATGCAACTTCTAAGTGAGGTAATTCACTTTCAGTCAGTCACTAAGTTAGTAGCCCATCATCCCACATAAATCAGTTCAGTAACGCCGCTCCTCATTCAGTCAGTCTCTTCCCCGTCTGCTATGTGCATGTTTTTTGGGTAAAAAATCCCAGGGTAAACCACACAATACGGCTTTAAGTATGATGATCAAAATTTAGTAGTTTATTAAATTCGCGTATTTATGTAACCACAGTCAGGGTTTTACCTGCTGAGCAGATGGCATATACTCTCCAAGCACAAACAAACCCTACCCATTATTTCAACCAAATACACATTAAAAATTTCTCCAATAATCTTATTGGAAAACAATCTTTCGCAGTTGGATCCGATTTGGATTTTCTCAAGCCATGAATTCCTGCTTCGGCTATCTGATAATGCGATTCTGCTACTCTTCCGCAATATTTTCCCAACTATCGCGTGCATTAAAGGTTTAAAATGAATTGCTTGAAGAGCAGTTGGACTTGGTGGAGTGGCGTGGTAATTTATGTAGATTATTTTTTACCCGAAAGTTATTTAATCTCCGTCCTTAGATTTTCATTGGCAGTAAAAGTGAGTGCGGACAGATGGTAAAAAAGAGTGTGTTATGTGAATCTTGTTCAGGTTTCTAAAGTCTCGAATTAATCCACAACTTCTTCTTAGTGAGCTTGCCCTTAGTTTACGCTAGAGTGGTTCACTGCGATAGGGACTGCGGAGAAGAGGAATAATGACTGTAATCCTTTTAGAGCAAAAAATATAATTTCTATTTAACTCCTCATTAAATCCTGTCAACTACAATCAAAATAACTGTGGACACGAATCTTTATAGGGGAAAAAGTTCCCAGTCGCGTATTCCATTCTTCTCTCTTCTTCTTAGTTTTTGCTATTTTTCAATTCCATTTTATCCATTTTCCGCATTTCCCTTGTCTCTACTGTGCTGGCATGTGCTGTAGCGCATTTACTACAATCACACGTTGTTAACTCTCATTCATTCACATCTCGTTCCCACCTGTCTGCTTTCCACTGTAACGTAGTAAACTAGTAAATATACAAGAAAGAGATACGGATTGTAAATATCTAAAATTTCTTGAAAATTTTCTCTTCTGCTCCTTCCTTCTTCCTCCTACTAGCAACAAGCTTAGTCTTGTCCACGGATCCGTATGGAGCATACGCATCCTTAAATCCTTACTTAGTTAAGTCCACGGTTTCTGAAAGAGATGGCATGAAAGTCATGATGACATCATTAATGTCCTCCTTGCCCTGGATTTGCTATCCAGAAAAGTAATTCTAAAATATATGCTCCGTCTCATTATAAAAACCCGGTTGGTCGCTCTAATTCGGTTATTAGGGGATCTGAGGAGGAAGAAGCTTTAAAGATTCTTTATGTTTGTTAAAGATGGGACTCATGGCTAAATGTATAAAAGATTTAGATTAATCCCTACGGCGACCTCGCCAGACATCTACTAACTATACTTCTCTCTCCCTCTTTTTTTCGATTTTACTACGTTACGTATGTTCGTCTGTCGCCTATGGGGAAATCAAATACATGTCCTCTCTATCAAAGGAAAGTGTCTTGGTGCGGTATTGCAATAAATATGTTTGTAATCTTGCATATCCCGCAGTTACAGCCACTGATTAAAAATGACCAGCCGTAGTAAAGCTTAAAGCAGCTAGTGACGAAGGCAAGCAATGTATAATAGAAAAGGCACAACTGCTCACTCAGACTCGCTTCTCAGTATAATACTTGACATTTTTCTCACCATGAACGTCTATGCTTTAGTTTCCTGCCGGAAATGAAGCGGGAAAAGATTTACCACATGTTTGTAGACTTATTACATTGTATTCAAGCTTGTCTGCCTATGCGACGTATGTCGGTTTTAAAGTATAACAACAAAGGTGAAAGCGATTGAGGGAATAAATACAACATATACACGCACATCAGCCGGATACACATGAAGGAAGAAGTCGTTCACTTGAAGTAATGCGCTCATCTCAAAAGCTCTCTCACAAGTTAGGATTGATCCATAATCTAATGTACTTAAGAATCCATTAACTTCACACAATTCCCTCTGCTGTACTTTCCCATGAAAGGTAATGGGTGGGACAGGTGGTGGAGTTATTTTTGAATTTCTCTCTTAAAATCTGTCTCATTCTCTTACACAGTTGCTGTGATTTCATTGCGTTGCCTCTTTGGAAGGAAGAGAAGAAAAGAGATAATTCTTGTCTTATTACCATAACAATTCATCCTCTGCATCTTCCAAGAGGCTTCCCCCTCTATCTTATTTCTCACACAGGTAGAGCAGGTAGGTAATCAAGGAACGTGTTTTAAGAGGGGATAGGAAGGAAGCTGTAATATTCTTCTTTGTATCCTTTATTGCATTTTTAAAATAAATAGTACATTGCCGTGTGTGGGCTTTATGGTAATTTTTTCAATTTATATATCACAATGAATAATGGAGAAAAAGCCCTCCTCAATGCACCAGGTTGCATAATTTATAATTCCACTTTAAGAAGAATCGCCACCAGGTATTCCTTCAAGATGCGTATAGCTGTCAATTAAGCATGCACTCGTCGTGTGATAGCCCATCATTTTATACTCTGTGGCACATGATTATCACATTACTCTACTTCCGCCGTAAAGATTAGAGGATTTTATGTAACTTTTATGCGCATTAGAGCGAGAGAAGGATTATTGTGGTGGTTACAATTTAATTCTGAAAATGATATTTCAACCTTTCTGAGGAAAGGTTGAAATCAACAAATGACAGTTTCCGATCAGGAGGCATTGTTTGAGGTTAGTTAAAAGTTACAGGGAACAGAACAA
This sequence comes from Sminthurides aquaticus, assembly GCA_906901655.1. Classification (NCBI taxonomy): domain Eukaryota; kingdom Metazoa; phylum Arthropoda; class Collembola; order Symphypleona; family Sminthurididae; genus Sminthurides; species Sminthurides aquaticus. The sequence continues at coordinate 2,163,124 of CAJQTT010000013.1, read as the reverse complement.
AATTAAATTCTTAGCACACCTCCAGGAGAACTTGCAAAAATTGAATTGATAATTTTTGGTGCAAAGGCGTAACCTTCAATTCTGACCTCTGACCTACTGAATTAAATATTTAATTCAGTAGGAATGAGAGTGACGGACGCGGATGTTTTACACACCAGTGTATGCAATCAATATGTCTTTATTCTTGATTTTTATCCTGATTATGGAAAATTGCCCTTTGTTTGGGGCCATAATGCAGCACATTTAAAGCTTCCTGGATAATGACGGTTATTTGCGGGCTGATCGTGATCCAATCATTGCCCATCCTGCGCCATTCATTTTTGGCACTCACGGGCTTTTGGTTACTGATAGGTATGATCAGGGATCAGTTTTCGTTTGCCAATGCGCTTCATCCCTTTTAATTCCTATTTACCAACTGCATGAACATGCGTCCTTGTAATACTATATCCTCTTCTTTGAGCGCTTCAATCATGCAGGCCAGTCCTACAATTATGTTTAATTATTTCTAAAGGCGCCCATCCCAAAGAAGCCGTGGAAAGGTCTTTTCCGAGCAAAGAAAATAGGGTCTGATTGCCTTCAGTACAACCCCTTTCGCGCTTTTAGGATTACTGGAAACGAGGATTGCTTGTTCTTGAACGTGTATACGCCACAGGTGAGTCCTTCTTCTTCTCTGCATCTGTTTACCAATGAATCGCTTGCAATTTTTGATCTTTTCTTTAAGATTCTCTCTATAAGCGCCGCTAAAGAATAGATACAATCTAAACTCTGGTGCTTGCAATTCCTTAGCTCAGCTGTCTCTCGAACCTTTTCAATTTCTATGCAGTTTCTTAATGATTATTCTTATTTGCTAAACTATCCTTGATTTCCCTTTTGAAAAATTCATTATAAGGTTAAAATTATTGTAGTTGAAAAGAGTGTGTTGTGTAACCATGTAGGATATTCATGCAAAGATTGTCTCTGGGAACGTAGATACTATATAGTATGCAAACAAACCCCATTTCCGTTAAGCAATTAATTGTGTATATTGCATGTCATAGGCATTGCCAAAATACAAGCTCAGTTACTCCACGGAGATATACGCTGCAATGGAACTGAAAAGAGGGCTCCTTTAAATTAATATTATCGATTTCATTTTAATTACTATTTCCCCCTCCATCTAGATCTAGCTCGTTCACTCTTGCACTTATTGTGTGCACGCAAGAAAAGGTAGAGCAATGATGGGATACACACGTGTTCCAAAATCAGGTTTCCCTTGTTTTAAAGTTAAATGAATGAAATTACGCGAAACTCATTATTACGCGTTAGTTCAAAAAGCTAACGTTTCTTCTAACGTCACGTTACTACCTTGCACATCAATCACTATAGGTTCAGTGGCCATCCAACCATACCTAGCAATTATTTATTGCCAATTAGCAACATAAGAAGCTACTATATATCAAGTCGCAAAACAGAAGAGAATCAAGGCCAAGCCGCTCTGCCACGTAGTAGACTGTTTAGTTATGGAAAATTGGTGTGGAGGAAGGATTGATGACGTTAAAATTTGTTTGATTTTTTAATTTCCAGATGGATTCTGGTGCGGAAAAAACTAAAAAGCTGGGAGTGATTATATGGATTCACGGAGGGTTTTATAACTTTGGCTCTGGAGGAGAATACGGTCCTGCTTATTTGCTGGAAAGAGATGTGATATTGGTTACACTAAATTATCGGCTGGGAGTCCTTGGTAAGGACATTCACTATCTTGGTAGCATTTATTACAGTAGTGCTTTGGAAAATTACTTTTTGTTTTCAGTCTCGGATGACAGTATTTTGAATGGGTGTACACAGTTGAAAAAGTTTTATTTCTCTACATGCATTATGTGCGACATAAATGCCAATCGCATGGAGCGTATATACGCCATAATCTGAAAGAATTATAGATTTGATCGCTACGATCAACTACTATTGTGCAAACCAATAGCTAGTTGAGAGAAGGGCCCTTGGGTTAGAGTAATAGTGGTTAACATTACGACTACGCTTTTAATATTTATTGAAAGCACTTGACTTGATTTAGATGGCCGTTCTTAGACTGGAAAGGGACAGGTTCAGATGGAGAGAGGATTGTGTGAGAATAAATGCTTCTATAGATTTCAAAGGACAAAGTCTATGTGCATGGAATCTTTTGATTCCATTCAAGGTATAGAGATTCGCACACATGCTCCCCCTTACAATACACACGTATACCGATTCCCTAATTCAGCTTCATAAGAAGTCGGCCAGCTCTATAGCGTACGTAAATTACGCGGTATAATGACCCAAAAGTGACAGAGGGATTTGTACATGGGAAAAGATGCATGTGGGATGGAGGGAGGACTCGGATTGGTATTCAAGAAAGAAACAAGGAGGGCTACGTTAGCCTTTGAAATTTCCCCCAACAATGTCCGTTTGTCCAATGGCCTTTAGCAGGCATTATTTTTAGAGTAAATAGAAAAGCTATATCGGGCTTGAGAATCTGAGGATCGTGAAATGAAACAAGTAATTAGGATTTAAAATATTCTATGATGGGGTTAGGCAATACACTGTGGGCCGGCTCTTGGTCAAACCTTTTCAATTAAATTTGGCCCGATTGTATCCTCAGTGCCCAGTGCAGCTCTGATGCAATCCTCTGACAATAAATTTGAATTAAAAGTTACAAACCGCTCTTGTGAGTTTTGTTTTGCAACCCCCTTTTCGTGCATCATTTCCCCCCAAATGAAATGCATTCTGTGCCTCCATGGAGCAGCTTTAAAGGACAAGACATACATGGGTGCTTTGACAAGGGATATTTATACATTTGCGAGGATATTTGCCAATATTTTGCAATGCGATTGAAATTTTTTGAGAGAGCTATAATATGATTATTAAACTCACGTTTTTCTATTTCTATTCTTTTTTGTATTCCAAGGTTTCCTCAGTACGGGTGACGGCATCTGCCCTGGGAATAATGGCCTCAAGGACCAAGGTTTGGCAATGGAGTGGGTTGCAGAAAACATTGGGAATTTTGGCGGAGACCCTGAAAGAATAACCCTTGCCGGTTTCAGTGCAGGGGTACGTGGGAATAATGGGCCCAAAACCCAAACAAAGTTTACTCTGCCTATATGCTTCATAAAATATGGGAGAATGTTTTGAAAAGTAGTGGAATGTATGTTACTTATAGTATACACCCCTAGAATCCTATTACAAAGATGGGAAGAGAAGTTCATTTGCAATGTATAACATGTAGTTGGAAGAGCTATGTATATGCAAAAAATTTACAACTTTTACTTATTGTGGGCACAGATGTGGAAGATTGGGGTCATGTATAGAGATATGACGAGGGATTTATTTTTTCACACTATTTATTATTTTGCACATTCCTGCCTTCACCTCCTGGAGCCTCCATTAAATTCTACGACTTTTGGTGTTATTATAACACCTTCTGGTGTACAGGAAGGCAATCCTTGAATTTTGTCACTTTTGAGAATTGTAAAAGTATTGCGAATACACATGTTTTTCATTTCCAATATATTGCCAAATCCATGTGGTTTCTTGCTCGATGGGATTCTGTATTAGATTTGGTTGCTCTGTGGCAAATTCCTTGCCCGTCTGCCGCTACAGCGTATCTGTATTCTCTACATGCTAGTAGATGTGTGCCAAAATAATTGCACTGCGAAGAGACTATGTGTGGTATTTGGATGGATTTAATCCTATTGCACTGATTTCAGTAGACGAGAATGACTTAAGCTAAAAAGCTAGAGAGAAAAGAAAGGATCCCGGTCTTGGGGCCTTGTATAGTGTTATACAGTTATGGGGAGCGGATTGGAAAAGCTTGTTCCGGAAACACTGTCTAAAGTCCTATAAACATTTATGACTCGTTTGAACAAGAGAGTGATGATTACTTTTCCAGGGTTCTTCCGTACATTTCCACATGATGTCCAAGAGGAAGAAATTATTCCAGCAGGGGATTTCTCTTAGCGGATCTGCATTTAATCCCTGGGCTTTGTTACCCCTGGCTCATGTACGAAAAGCCACACTGGAAATGGCTAAATTATTCCAATGCCCCACAACCCGATCCAAGGATGTACTCAGCTGCTTGAAAAATCAAAGCCCAGCCAATTTGGTGGCTAGACAATCTGCACTCTTTGTAAGTCATTGTTAGCCAAACTATTATTTCCTCCAAGTCTGTTTAAAGGGGAAGAAGGAAATTTAATCTCATTTATATGCCTGCCTGCCTATATATACACTTATTTCTACTCTTCTTCCATTACGACATGGTCATATTCCAGTAGATTTAGACACAAACGCTTCCTATAATACACTCTGGAATTATACTTTTAAATCCTCGAACTTAAACCAAGTCGCTATGAAAGTAATTCAAGTAGTTCCATCCTCTTCCTCTCTAAACTTTTTCCCTTCTTTCCTCCGGAAAGTTTTGCCCGAAAAAATCTTTCCCTTCTTGAATGAAATATTTTACTGGATATTTGATTTCATCAGAGTTGATTTAATTCTCTCATCTTTGATTTCAGCCGAGATGGCCGATGCCTTACGTTCTATTTACTCCCGTCATAGAGCCTGAAGAGAATAATCCTGAACCATTAGTGAGTGAATCTCCGGAAGACTTTTATTCCAGAAACCACTCCAACTTGCTTCCATGGATGAGCTCTATGACAAAGCAAGAGGGTCATTTCGCATTACTGTGTACGTATTTAACCTTTTGTCTTCACGTATATATTCTATATAACGGGCCAGACTCGATCCTCTCCCTCTCACCACTCCATTACTCTTCTATGTGCACTCTGAAATTCTGCACTATGTATTTTCCCCACTGTTCCTGTTATGAAGCTCCTCGCCCGCCGGTGAAAGTCTGAGCGGGGTGCTTTCTCTTTTTCCGCATCCGAGAAATTCATGGGTCTGGCTGGATAGTCTTGAATAGGAAATACAGGAAGAGCGGAATGTAATAAACAAATCTCCTTGCTTTCTCTCAACAACTAGTTCCGTCCATGTTGGGCCGTACTTCCGAATTGCGCCGCTACTGGAAGGAGATTGCCCCCAAGCTTCTTGTGTACGAGGACGAAGCCAGGAATGTTTCACAAGTTACGGAGAAAATAACAGACTTTTATTTTAATAAAACCAGCCCTGAAGACGCTCCACTCGAAGTATTTAGTCAAGTACGTCTATCCACATTGTACTCGAAAGTTTCGTCGTTGTCTTAATTTCTTGAATGTACTTTTACCATTTTTTGACAGATGCGTTTATTTTTTATTAATTTCAATACAATTCCACCTTACCCCTTCTTCATACTTTATATGCATCCTCCATTCCTCCAGATCCTGCGCTTGATCTGTCTGTTCCTTTTGATTCAAAAGCTGTATCGCAAAGACAGAATAGAGCACTCGAATATATACAATATATATATATAATATATAGCATTTGCTTACTATCCCTAACTCTATTTTACAGATGTACACTGATCGTCATTTCGGTACGGGCCTCCACCAAGCCCTCCAGCTCCATTCCACCAAGGCTCGTACTTACGCCTACCTTTTCAACTACATGGGCAAATACAATATGGGCAACTTAATAGGATTCCGTAAAGAGGAATGGGGTAAGTCAATATGGAGAAGAAAATGACTTTTCCCTGTCAAAGATCCAATCCACTCTTTCTCAATTTCCTTCTCCGTATACATGTCCCTCAGTATCGAGGGATAGGAGCACAGGTTTTTATTTTTGCCTTCTTGGAATCTTTCAGGTGTAGGACACGCCGAAGATACTTTTTACATTTTCAATAGTAGCTCCAGCTACGCAGGATTTAAAAAGACTGACACGGAATTTAAATTGAGCTCTATAATGGTCAATCTTATCTCCAACTTTGTTAGCACCGGGTAAGTATTTACTGCCAAGTATAATCTTCCGCTGCTACATGCACTTATTCCACATCTACGCTTTCCTATCCCCACAACATTTCCTTTAAACTCGGATCCCAACAAAGTTCCAAAAGCATTCTTTCCCTATCTCTAAATCCATTTAAAATGTGCTTACACTGTAAATACTTTTCCTTTTAAACCCTAGAACTTCCTTCCCCATCCTGTAATACTATTCCGTATCCAGAGTTCATCTTCCCCATTCTTCCTCATCCACGTAATTTCCTTTTTCGTACTCTAGTAAAACTGTAAACTACAAAGCTACATCCAAGCTACATAGTGGTGGCATGCAGTTTAGATGCGAAAAGAGTCACATAGTCAGCAGCTTAATGTCACGTAATTCTTTTTGTAGAGAGCCCCTTTACACGGGTGAGAATGGAACGAATTTCAGGATTTGGGACGCTATCCAGGATCCAGACAAGATGAATTTCCTTCAGTTTGATGCGGATATTAAAATGGTTCCTGAACCTCATCAACATAGAATCGCACTTTGGCAGAGCTTAGACTTGCAATCCAGAATATCAAGTCATAATCATTCTTCTCTTAGCACATCTTAATTCCCACTTTTTTCCCAATCTACAAATCAAATGTATTCACACGTAATCAGCCCTGACCTGAGACTGAGAGAGTAAAGAATTCTGGCTCTCTTTTTCCGTCAAGCCTGCCGTCTCGTGTATGGATAGATCAGGGCGGGTTACCGCGGTAGTGATGCTGGTAATCTGTACTGAGTTCCAGAAACTGGGGAAACAATTATACTCAATCTTCATTGTACCTGTAACTAAATAATGTATTACAGAATGATATTTTATATACACGAATAAATCAAACAAAACTAGGAAATATACACTGCACTATAGGATTTAAAGAAGCAAATCTAGCTCTGTTAATATGTTTATAAATCACTTTCTTCTAGTTTTTCTCCTCTGACGCAATGCGAATTAATTGCCAAACTTTACACTTGGGTGTATGCATATGAACAGAGATTTAAGACGTGGATGCAATCTTAGGAAATGAATTTAACGCACTTATGTGGCGTAAGAAAACCTACGTACACTCTGGAAGCCCTTATAATGCTTATTTTGATAGCAATTAAGTATCATCATCAACTTTCCCACAGATTCCTCCATGATTCCAGGCACGTCTCAAATAGGTAACATGAGATGCTGAGGATGAAACTTCATAGGATTTCCGTACGGTGGCGCTACTAGCTACGTCTACAGAGCCCGTGTAAAATAATCTGGAAGAGGAAGTGGATGAACTCGCTGTTGGAAACACTTGCTGATAATTCTTTCAAAGATGTTTTTTACGGAAATTTTAGCACTCGTGCAACAAGTTTCATTTTCAACGGTACAAGCTGCATTCAGCATCAGAATCTGCAATACTATACGATGCTAGAAACGAAAATATTTTCGCCAACAAATAACATAATCAAATAAATTAGCAATGCAAATTCCAAGGATTTATCAATGTAAAATAAACTTTCATGACCCAACTGGTAGACAATGACCTTTGGAGAGCAAAGTATTATCACGAGTTGTCAAGTTTATGGGTCCTTGGTTATTGGAAAGGCGACAGAGAAATAGCTATTACAAATTACACGCATATCCTATTTCAATAAATATTAAGTGGCCATCATAATACCAGTTTCTATTGAAAATGAAGATCGCGTAAAAAATTACTTCCTGAATACAGTACTTTTATTGAATACGTGGAGAATTACGGCAATAAATCCAGCATATCCTACATGCTACAGCACTACATACCTTTTTACTGGAAGTGGAAGAGGGGGTAGCTGAAGGATCTGTAGATGGAGTTACGTTACTTAAACTACTACCTGATAATTATCGGGTATTTCCAGCAGAGAAATAATTACGAAGACTCTTGCGAGGAGTCCCCTGAATGCGTGGTGTTTATTATAAAACATGCGGATGTACTGTAGCCGAATAATGCTAGGAAACAAATTGGACACTCGGCTATGCGAATTCATATGAGAAATTTTCTCACACACACGTAATGTGCTATGTGCTACTCTACGTGCTTCGCTTCACATCGAGCAGAAGATACAGATACGCAACATTGTGGCAGGTAAGAGGAGCGCCTGGGAAGTTGTCTGCTTTTAGTTTAATCCGCGTGTCCGCAGTGCTGACCTCCAACTCTACTGACCGATCAAGCTTTATATGTATTGGGCAAGGAAATGCGAAAATGGAGGAACAAAGCAATTTTATATTTAATTCGCATACAAGATTCGCACTATTCTCGGCGAGATTGATACATTCAGAAGAGGTGTGGCGGAGGCCACAACGTGTGTTGCGGCTAGGGATAATTTGAAACTAATCGCTTTACGAGATTACTGAAGGATGTGTAAGGGCGGAGAAAAGCGGAATTTGTAAAATGAAAATAATGTTTGCATTTGCATCCTATGTATCCTCCATCTGCGCCGTCCTCTAATGGCTGACTGGTATTTCTCACCTACCTGATGATTAGTCGTAACGTTCATAAAGCGCAAACCCTGTAGGAAGACGAGGAAAACAAAGTCTTGACGTCTTGAGGGAGCTTGGCTGGAATGGATGGAAGTGAAGCTAAGTTTTGGGCAAAAAACTTTAGAGTACTTTACATACAACAAAGTAAAGACAAGTGTGTAAATAAGTTTACGGAAGAAATTATGAGCACCCATTTGATTTACCTCACGTTCTACTGGAAGGAGAGACTAAGATTTTAGCTTAATTGAGAATTCGCCTCATATTCTCCTTACATGCTCTGGAAGCTAGCAAAAAAGATGAGTTCAAACTGGAAAGTTTGAAGGCAATCCTTTACATGCTGCATCTTGGAACATGCAAGGTAGAGGAATCCAAGTCAAACTGTTGTCATCTCGCAATGTGCCTTCTTACGTTTATCGAGAAGCCAAGGCTGCATAAAATAAAGTGAAGCTGACACCTAGAGTCATGTGGTCATGATGATTTAAGTGGTTTTGGAAAAAGTTCCAGGCCAAAGCTATATACTCTCTCTTAGATAGACCCACATCCCCCAAGCTGTATCTTATACCATCAATCCATCCACCACTACAACCATCACCTTCCAAACAAGTCTTCCTCCAGGCCTACCACAACGCTTCAGTTGAAATATAAATGTGAACCCGGTAGGAGAGCCGCCTTACAGCGGCACTTAGGCTCCATGATTAAAGGTGTGTTTCCAGAGAAGAGCTTTTCTCTCGTGGGACTTGGAAGCAAAGATTGATTTTGACAACTTTTCTTGAAGCTGTAGCGAAAACTGAGATCCGGAGAAGATGCTCCTCTTAGCGTCTGCCGTCTACCTTTTTAACCTCCTCTGTGCTTTAGTGCCGTGTCAAGGGAAATGGAAGCCTACAGAGTCTTATATTTCCGACGAATACCGCTCACGGGTGGATAACGCACTTATTAATTCACATCCTGTAGTGTCAACTTCCCTAGGTCAAGTTCAAGGCTACTCCATGGGAATCGTGACGGGTCGACGGGTGTACGCTTTCGAAGGGATCCCGTTTGCGGAACCACCTGTGGACACTCTACGGTTTCGGGTAAGTAAAGGGTAGGGAGACGCTGCCAGGAACGCAAGTGTGTGCAGCGCAGCTTCAAGAAGGGCTTCAGAAGAAGAACACACTTTTACAATTTCTCACTTCCTGTTACTTTCAGTCGCCCCAGCCAAAACGGCCATGGACGGGAATCCATAGGGCGATGCGTGCAAGGCCCAATTGTTTACAAATGAATCCCTTGACCCTCCTACGAGTCATTGGCTCAGAGGACTGCTTGTACGTAAATGTGTATACACCACAGGTGAGATTCTTCTGTACCCGCTCATCTCAGTTTACGACAACGCTCGGGAAGCTAATATTTTTTGAAAATTACTTGAATTTGTGGCAGCTACCCCAAGAACTGGAAGTCTATGGGAATAATTCAGCGCTTCTTCCGGTGATTGTCTTCATACATGGTGGTTCCTTCTACTTTGGAGGTGCAAGTGAATACGGTCCAGCCTATCTTTTAACCAAAGACGTCATTCTTGTCACACTTTCATATCGGCAAGGAGTGTTAGGTACGTAAAGATGGGATTCACCCGCCTTGTAATTTTATCCTGGCACAAATAGCTTCCAGCTCCGCTTGTTCCAGCACTCCTCCCGGGAACAAGTTGTACAAACAAGATAATGCAATTACGTTAGTGATCAAGTTCAAGGAAGGGGGCGGGGGCTAAGCCTGAATCCCAGTTTTAAAAGAGAGAATCCAATTTTCTGTCCTTTAAAGGTTTTCTTAGCACTGGGGATTCCGCATCTCCGGGAAATTACGGACTCAAGGATCAGTTGCTCGCAATGAAATGGATTCACGAAAACGTGAGGGAATTTGGAGGGGATCCCGAAAAAATAACATTGTTTGGACAAAGTGCTGGAGGTGTTAGCGTACATTTTCACATGATGGCACCCCAAAGCCAGCCTTTCTTTCGGAATGCTTATACGCTAAGCGGATCCGCTTTTGTATTCTGGGGATACCATACACGGAGTGAGGCTTTGGAGTGGGCAACCAAGTTTGCTAGAATCTTTAATTGTCCGACCTACAGCACATTCGCTTTGATGAAATGTATCCGTCGGCAGAAACCAGAAAAATTGGTTGCATTCCAAGTCAACTTGTTTGTAAGAAAAAGATTCCAGATAAAAATTCCAGCTCCCCTTCATGACCCACCCATAGGACAAGGAGAAGGCTATCAATTACCAACACATTTGTACTCACTCATACACGTGTTTTATTTTTTATTCACACTCCTCAGGACTTTATACCAGTTCCGCTAGTTCTCTTCCGTCCAGTCATTGAACCTCCGGATACTCCTGACATCTTCATTTCTCAAACCCCGGAGGAAGCGTACGCTAAAGGTCTTGTTGCAAGGAAGCCGTGGGTCATTAGCGCACTTCCTGATGAAGGACAGCTTGCTTTGTATCGTAAGCCAATAATTAGAGTCAATGATATGGAATACCGACAACATGTTAATGAAAATGTAATCACATGTGACCTGCATTACAGTTTTAAAAATCACTTTCCGGTTGAGATATACCCAGAAAAACGTTTATTCCCAGCTACCACTGCTAATGGAGTACAGAAATGCAACAAACAAGGATAAAATAACTGCTGAAATCTTAAATTACTATTACGGTACTACAGATCCCTCACTTTTACCTGATGCCTTCCTGTCTGAGGTAAAATTTATGCAGGTTACATTTTTGTCAACGAGCAAAGCGCATTTTAAAAGCTAACTGTGTGATAATAAGTTACAGTACGTTAAGCCTGACTTGTTCTTTTCACAGATATCCACAGATCGTTACTTTATGAACGGCATACAACGAGGAATTCAAGCTCATTCCGCTATCGCACCTACGTTCCCTCTCTTGTTTAATTTTACTGGCCGTTTCAATAGCGGGGGGCATTTGTTTGGAGCCCCTGAGTCTGATTGGCGTAAGATGACTTTTTCCGTCCGTTAAATTTCTCTCATCTTCGGATTCCACAATACGGAAACTGCTGAGCATAGTCTGAAATTGCTTATTTCACAGGATTAGGACACAACGAGGACTTGTACTACTATTTAAACGCCTCCATTTATGCAGATGGTTATTCCAGATGGGAACGAGAATACGAAATGACACAAGTTTTGGCTACTTACCTGTCAAATTTTGCCACATACGAGTGAGCAAGCTAGATTATTCTACAAAAATTCACACGTACATATAAAGGAGAACAAAGACTGTAGCACACGTCGGAAATTATTTCAATGATTTTAGTGATCCAGGGGCTGGACCTGACAGGACTATTTTGGGAACAAAGTGGGAACCTGTGCGAGATGGTGGTCGATTCAGCTGGTTTGAAGTGGGAACCAAGTTTAAAATGATATCTAATGCCTTTGAACATCGGCAACGATTTTGGGAAACTTTAGGCATACCTGGCGAGGAGTCTTTAGCTTTCAGCTATACCCGCTGCCGTAACAATGAGTTATCTCCCTGATCGCCATGCGTCAGGAATTTTTCAAGGTTTTCAGAGATCAATTCTCTACCACGTTTGATGAATCAAAGAACAAATATGCTCTTCGGAAACGCCACCCCTCGCCCGAGATTCCAGGATCCTTGGACAGATACAATGTTACCCAAACGTATATGAATCTGCAGCTTTGACATGTTTTCGGAGAATAACTGACTTTATTTCAACTAACAGATTGGGACTGTTTAGCTCTGCTATATTTGAGATAAAATGTGCAACTGCAGAAAACAATATAGCTTTGGTAGGTTATGGTTTAGTAGGCTTAGGTTCCGCAATAATCTTAAGATGTTTATGCTGATCTCAATCTTAGGAATACTGGCACGTGGTGGGAATTGGTTAATCATCGTCGCTGTTAGAAGATGATTTAAGAATTGTTCAGCTGGACTAACTCGGAGAGAGACAATTTACAACTTTAACAAAATTTATTTATTCGGTGCCAAATTTTTTTAGCTTTTTGACTGTATCTAGCTCCGAAACTTGACTAGATCGGTTACTTCGTGCAAGCAAGACACGCCATGTATGAGATCAAAATAAATGGAAAAATCATGATTGAGCGATCATTCATTACGTAAATTAATAGTGATTTGGGTGCTCGTTTGGACTAGTGGAAACTAAGGTTTCGATTAGGAAGCATCTAAGGAATGACGCATAGAAACGAAGGGTTTTTCTACTTAAAGTTATAACTAGATTTTTCACTCATTAGTTTTAAACAGATCCTGCTGAAATGTCATCGACTGGGGGAATACGCTTAAGTTACCATTGTTGCACTTAACATTATACAGACAGCATTTCGCATAAGCGACAAATAATCCCATCCTTCCTTGCTGTCCCAAATTCGCAGAATGGCGGAGAGAAGGACTTGGTTTCGCTTGTTGCTGCTCATCAGATGAGTTACTTCCGAAAAATAGAATCACCTTCGACCACAAATCGCATACTAGGGTATCTCTACTGGAAAAGTACAAAACTTAATTGCCGAGTGTGGTAGTATAAGTTATACTGTATAACCCACCACCAGCATGATTCCTGAAGCGCTTCAGCACGCTCAAACGAAGAAATATAGTAGAGTGCAACGCTACAAAAACTGTTAAAGCCTTATTTCTTACAACTACAGGTTAGTGAAACCTAATTAATTGAACTACGTGAACTCAAGTCACTCAGGTCAATTTTCGACTTGAATTTTTCGCATCGATTGAATACATTAGATTACGACCCTTACAATATTGTTGACATTACTGAGATCATTCGGTACAGGTTTGCGGACGTAACTATAACATGACATCGTTCACAAAAACCGTCAATCAAGACGCAAAAACAGGCGCATGTAACCCTACGGTCTCTGCTCCCGATCTGAATCCCGTAAGATGCCATAATCAAACCAAACATCCACTGTATTACAGAATTACACAAGTAAATCAACAAAAACTAAATTACCAGCACTCTCAATCCAGAATACGTTCTCTCTAAATCTTGAAATTCTGGCGTTTAGTCAGCGCTGACAGCAGAGTGCTAATTTTTCAGTCATACCAAACACCCTCGTTCATTACTAAGGCAAATTGTTGCGAGTTCCCTTAACACACGTCTAGAATCAAACTAGTTGGCATACTTACAAAAAACAGATTTCTGACGCAAAAATCTACCAAGATTTTGCATACAAGCCCTCATCTATTCAGCATAAATCGCATGACGAAACAGGTTTGCTTCTTTTGGTATCGATAGATAAACTACTTCGGCGATCATTTAAATACGCAGTACGCAGCGATTTAAGCTATAAAGATGATATTATATATATATTATATAAACCTCAGAGATTGTTCCAATAAATAAGATTGCACACAGAAATCTTGCTTATCCGTTTCGGCAATGTACAATGGAATGGACTGCTTTGCTCGATTTCACGGAATGCAGAGAGCATTAATAAGAATTTTTTTAGCCATCTAACGGAGGTCCTAGGTATACCATTGAAACTTCGGTATTACCGTAAACCGCTGATATTGCAGGGAAAAGTTCTTGATTTGGGAGCCCTCGAAACGCAACACCAAGAAATTCAAAGTTTTTCTCAAACGATAATGTGTTATCTTCGCAATCGAGTATCACTCTTATCTTTTCTCCAACCTGTTAAAAATGAACATTAACCGTTCTCATAAATAGGTTTTTCCAACTTATTTTGATATGAATTAGAATTACTTTTTGAATTCGAACATACGTACTTGATATTTTGGAGCGTTATTGATTAATGGATAGTTGCCCTGAGAATCGCCGTTATGCAGCAAATAATTTTCGACTAGGTTCCATCCCCATGAATGCTCATCCTGTCCCAACAATGCTACATAACCCTGTGCACGCATCTCAGCTTGACGAGTTGCGATACCCACGACAGCAACCGTTCCGAGGGGACCTTCCCAAATAACCTCCCACGCATGGCGACCTTTGCTAAATCCTACATTTGGAGCAAATACAGATGATGTAAAAAGAGCACAGTTAATGCCATGCGACTCTTAAGAATATTTCTCAAGGTCAAATAACTGCCTTTAAAATCAGTATCAGTTAAGCTGTTATGTTCATTCGTATGCAGAACAAGAATAAAGGTTCTTGAATGACACTGAACTGGCTTACCTATTTTACCGCGGGCTCCATCCGTGCTTTGGGCGACTGGATTCCGATGTATGGTGAATCCACTTGGTTTAACGAATACATTTCTTGAGCAATCCTGAGGATTCCAGGCGTGAAAGAGTGCCCTGATTTTAGATTTATAAGTGGGACACGACGATAGCAATTCTCCATGGATAATGTCACGGTTCATTCTTCTATAACAATGGGCTCTCCAGACTTCATTATTTTCATCACTTAATACGTTACACCACTGTTTACAAACTAGCGCACAGTTTCGTAAATCAGATAATGGCAAGAAGGTGAATAATGTTTCGGAAACATTTTCAGGCAGGTCTAGTATTGTGAGCGCTGTCACTGATTGCTCGGAATCAGATAAGGATTCGTTCCCACCATTTAATTCGTCTAAAATAGCACCAGTTGGTCTACTCGATGCGTTCACTCGCGACTTTCCATTAGTTTGCGGCTTAAAATTGTTGCTTTTGCTTCCGAAGGTAAACACTTGCCTCATGTCTTTCGAAACAGCAGAGTCCTGCGGACGCTGCTTAGCTGCTGGCAGCGAGACTTTCGTGCCACCTTTACCATCTTTTTCTTTGCCACTCCCACTACCACCTGACATGGTACTTATCGGAAAGGAGTCAAGATCCAAGCTTCCACCAATGCAGCTCCCACGATCTGCGAAAGAAAAAGAAAATATCATATGATATCCCGACGGCATCATCAGCTTTCTAGCGGGACGATAAACTGCGGTGCTTTTAGTAGACAGCTAAAGATTCGCTTACAATGAAACACTGTTATACAAGCTCAAATTTAGTTTAGTGGTATCATTTCGTCTCCGCGTTTGCGGTGACTCCATCCCATAATTTCCTTTCCTTTACGTTAATTAATGAGACACTAATGCTAACTAAAATTAAAAAGTACTAGGCTTTAATTTGTAGTAAATTTAAACTTAAATAAAATCTATACTATGTGATATCGCGCTATTTACGATAAGTATAGAAAATGGATGATGTACATATATCTTACGTTTTGCCTCATCATGTCCTCTATCTCCTTATCTCCATGGCAATTCCTGTTTTATGTGATTCCGCTAGGTATCGATGTACTCGCGAAATCCCTGATTTTCTCCAACTATAACCGGCAAAGTATCCCAAAAGTTTTAAACTCTGTATATCTCTGCAAAAACTTCACGGCGATTTGGTTCGGCAATCATTTCTTCGCAATTAATCCTGTACATTGACCTCAAACAAATACGGGACGTTCTGGGCTGAATCTTGCAATGAGAATCTTCTTCCACTCACTTACGTAAGTGATTACAAATTAATATAGTAATAGTAGCCTCAAATTTGCCCTCCTTTGACTGTATGAGAGAGAGAGCTGCTGCAGGTTGAAGACGATGAAATGACTAGTAGAAAGATGTGTTCCTATGGCCCTGGACTAACTAGTTGACCGCAATCGTGTTTTTTCATATATTCCAGTTTTGATCCATAACGATGCAGTAATCTCTACTTAATTGAAGAAACCTGTGAAACCAAAGTAATTCATTTAAAAACCCTTGACGAAATTTTCGCACATCAAATATCGTGATTTGTTTTGATATTCGCTGTTATTACCAGTATTTGACATAGTCTAGTCTGTACAAATGCTAGGAAATGGACCGAACACCGCTTTAAAACTATATCTGATCAGGAGAGTCGACGAATAAATATACAAAATCAAATTACCGCAGTTTGGTTACTTCCGATAGTTACATCTAGCGCATTCTGGCCATTACTGTTTTGGTTTGCTTCCGGTCCAATCACTTAACTTTACCCGCGATATATTAAAGTATTATATACATATATAATTCCTGCAGCAACTTTTAAACTGCTGTCTTTAAAACAACACGAAAAAACAATTTATGTACTAGCTCTATTGTTTTTTTTGTATTCCCTGAAGATACAGTGCATATATCCAGGAAAATAATTGTATTATGCGTAATAAGATCTGCGATTGTATGATATTTTACTCTCCCCACAAGCTACAGAAAGCAGACTTCCCGATACACTAGCATAACCAAATGAAGATGTGGAAGGATCCTCACTTGTGGATCAGGGAGTGGGTATACAGCGGGATCTGAAAAGCATTGAAGCGAGTATCCGTGATGATGGATCTCTAATCACCGCATAACATCATAATCCAACAGTATCCTGAATTTGCGATGGACGGCAAATTGCAACAGAAATTACCGCAAAAATCAAATTGGCAATGACTGCCGCGAGATATAGTGGTTAACGCGGGGTAACTTAAAATTGTGAGCTGCGACCTCCCTATGCTTTATGCATAGGCACTAACATTTTAAGAGTCGAGACGTCCTTGGAAAACCTGATTTATGTGGTAAGTTTGATGTGGATGGAGAAAATTTAGGAAAATCTTCTAAGTTTCAGACAGTACAGTGAGTTATGCAGCGGAGCCAGCAGTTAAAGGTAAGCGAAGTTTAACAAATGCTTAATACTATACTTCTTACAAGTAAATCATAATCTCACTTTCAGTATAATTATATATTTTAAAACACATTTAAAATTATATTTTTAAATGTGCTTCTATTATTACAGGTGCAATGCTGCCATACAACTGATCGGATTAGGATTTGAAGCTGGAGCCGTTCAACTCACTATGGAAAGAGATAATTTAAACAACAAAGTGAGTTCACTTTTTAAAAAATCTAAATGAATGATATACATGTGCAAACATATCTGTGTTTCGTTGCACGACTATAATGTCGTCTTGCATAAGTGGGATAAACGGGTTGATTCCACAAACAAAATCTAAATATGTCTGATTTTAATCTACAGTTATCACTTGCAAGTAAAGCTAGATGACAGTAAACCCAACTTGAATCGAAGGAAGCTAAAGAGGGAATGGCCACTGAACATCAAATTACTTTCTTCAAATAATTCCATGATTGATACGTAAACACTTAATTGAGATTTTTCATTATTAGACTTAGTTGATTTTGAATAAATTATTTATGTATTTATTCCTAACTACGAGTATGTCCATACATTGATCATGAAGAAATTGCAATCCACGAGCATAACATAAAGGGGCATACACAAGCGTGAGGAAAAGTAGTATCCGTGAGCATCAGTATTCCCGCATTCTCGAACATCCAAATTCTGGTATACGCAAGGATCGCTTACGTTGGATTCAATGAATGGTGCAATAGAATGCACTCTGTCATCCACGAAACCAGCATACTTATGGTCCAATAGGCATGCTGTGTCATGCCGAATCTCCGCATACTCACGCTTGCAATTTCAACAAATGGGGGTCTAGGAATTAATACACGAACAGCAATTGAATTGCCAGTGTACGTACAGCAGTTCCTTCTTGGATTAAACTGACAGTTTAAACGCAAAATTTAGGCAGCATTAACTGGGTCACCTCCTCAGAGATGGGGTTAGCGGCAGCTGGAATCGAGCGGGAGACCTTCCTTCAATCGTTCTTCTCTATTGAGATTTATTTAGCTCAAACGAAGGCCTTCGATAGAGCTGTCCATAGCCTTCATAACCCTATATTTTGTATAAAAGTCGTTACCACCCACGGCGTTTCCAGCCGCGCGTTGAAAGAGACGATGTGCAAACCGTCTTTTTTTCATGTAGCTTTTATTACCTGCTAATGTACAGTTAGGAACGTCAATCGGTATATACTTGTGGTAGAAAATCTCGCATTCCAGTTAGGACTTTAATAGAAATTGTGAACGTTAGGCGGAATAATAAAGGCTAAAGATAGAATTACATTAACACATCACAGAGCACAAAAAATGATTAGGTCCCAACGGAGTTTAATTTGGATGACATGGATTAAAGTATTAGTTACAAAAAATTAACTCCATAAGTTAAATGAGGCATATACCGGGAGTAGAGATTTGAAAAGCTGTGGACAGCCCTATTTAAATCCCCCCTAAGGATTGACAAGTATACATGTGAATGCATGTGAAGAGTGTGGGGAGGAAGGGAAGGCTGAGGATACAGGCTGCTGGAAAAGTGGGCACTGAGCATGGGCGATATAATAGCGGCTACAGTCCGGCTTTCCCTCCCCTCCTACTCCGTACTCTATTCAGACTCTTTTTTGGGTTCCCTTCCATGCGGCGGTCTCGCAGGGACGTAATAGGAGCACATGTGGAGATGTAAATTCCCGTGGAGGTACATATGGTTGGATACTTGTGCTGTTCACGCACACTCCCGCACGCACGCGACTCTCCTTCCCTCCCTCCTGTCCGCCCGTCTGCAGTGCAAGGCATGGCATAGCCTAGGTATGCTTCCCTATGCTCATCCGCTACGTTCGGACTCGTCGTCCTCACTTGCTGCTTGCACCGCCTGGAGCATGAATGAGTGGCACATGCATATGGGGAGACGGTACTGCTATGAGTGTATATGCTCGGGAGGGAAAAGGGATGAGTGTTGTTGTGGCGGAGTGCCTTGCATTTCTCACATTACCCCAGTAGTATTGGCGGCCCCTTTTCCCTCCCTCCATTCCGCTCCACCCCCAGCCCCCTCTCCACAAATCCCATGTCACCAACGCGAAAATCCCGCCTTTGCCCTTGTCTGCCGCCAAGCTCATTTGAGCTGGTTCCTTCTCTTTTCCCATTCAATGAATGAAACGGAGGAAGCACGAAAAAAGCAAAGTGTGTGTGTACATCAGCAGAAAGTCACTGCTACACAAGCAACCCCTAACAGTTTTCCGGATTTTCACTACAAATTTTCTTTGACCCGGTGATCAATAACGGACCTTTGACGTGACCCCAGGAATTTAAATTCATCCAGTAGTTTCTTTAATCCTCATTTCATCCGCCAGGTAAGTCAAATCTGAGATAACTTGTAGTTTTATCCTCGAAAATCCAGCGAGAAAACTATATGGGCGTCAGCCATATTAAAACAAGGTAATACAGATGACGATATACAGATAGATGAGCTAGCGAGCGACCAGATTCCATCGGCTCCCACTATTAACTTTATTTATCCAATATCCTCTTTACAGCTCATGCTAAATAATTGTGTATTTTTCAAGAATATTCTCCAGACCTTTCACCTGAAAATATTTAAATCCCGGATTATTATTACATATTCATCTGCTATGTATATTACTCAATTTTCGATACGTTCCACCCTCACAGTCTGGTAGCGGCATCGTGGTATATATATTCAATATTAAGTGCTTCACGGGGTTTTTTCTCTCTATAGTGTAGTTTACACCCGGGCATTAGGTAGGTTTACCCCTGATTTTAAAAATTATTTTAAAAAAGACTACTACGATCCACGTCCGATTGTTGTGAGACTCCCGTTTTATCCTCTGTAAATAACTTACTGGAAGGGAATAATCTTGTCGTGTATGACTGCAGGAATTATTGAATTATTCGATACGGATAGGACCATAGCCGGACCTCATTTCTTGTAAGCAATGTTATGAAAACAATAAACTAAACGCCTGTTATTGAGTTCGTGCTAGTGCATAGTAACCATGCTGAAATGCAATACGATATGGCGGCAGGCCTTAATTTTTTGAGGCTGTTTGGTTCTGTTTTCATAGCAATTAGTAGTACACAAGCTCGAAAGCTAGTCGGTTGAGTCGATAGAGATGAAATCAACTCATTGATTTTGTGCTTAAGTCGATTGTAGTAGGAGTGTAAGAAGTGAGGATCGTGAATTGGGTAATATTGGATGTAATTAAAATTTTGATCCTTTGTTTACATTGTAGGATAATCTCATGCTTGTTAAACCGTGAATGTTATCCGGATACTAGTGACATTGTTATCTGCTGCGGTTCTCCTTGCCGATTTTGAAATGGCTACCCTTCAAGGAGCACCTGTCGTCAAAAATCTGTTGATTAAAGATGCGAGTGGTAAGTGTGTGTTTGTGATCTTGCCTTTGTGCATTATTAGAAGGGAGTACGTAACAAAGTTGGAAAGAAAATTTCATGCTAATCGGAATTTTTTTAAAGATTGTAAATGCTCAGGTTGTTGTTTGCGGTATATCAGGTGGTTCATAAGTTGTGTTGCGCATGGTTTCAGGAAATACTCAAGTTATCGAGGTGGTCCAAACTGCACCTGGTAAATTCGTTACTACCAGTGGGCTCCCGATTAAAACGTCTACTGCTGCCGGTGGAATCAAAACCATTATCAGAGCATCTCCAAACTTCATCCAGGTACGCAATCAGCACAAATAAATTTCATAATGTCACTACGAATAGAAAGAGGAAGAAGTTCATTTCAATATTTCAGCAGAATCATCAAGGCCAGCAGGTAATTCTTGCTGCTCCAGCGTCGAATTCAAATCAGGGGCAGATCATCCGTACGTCCAATATAACTACTACGCCGACAACCATATTTAAAAGTGGGCAAGGTAATAAACCTTACAAGAGCGTAATGATCATTAGTGTATTTTCAGTATAGTATGTGTTTTCACCCATCAAGTTTCATTTTTCCAGTTGCAAGGCAAATGATGACCATTCCCATTCAAGCCCAGGGTAACATGCCTACCACCACCATCCTTAAAGCTACCAACATTAAAACCGAAGGTGGTCAACAAAATACACATATTATACAGCAGAGATCTGGAACGCAAATGATCAGCGCACCTGTCCTTGTAAGCATCTAATATGTTTTGATGTTGTTTTTCATAATTGTATACGAATGAAGTCTGATTGAATCGTATTTCTATCCCACTAGCAACAAGTTATTCAAGCAGGGAATCAGAGACTAATTTTGACTCAGGGCCCTCAAGGACCACAGTTGATGACAACAACTAGCATAGGTCAGCAGTTACAGCCTCAAATCACGACGCTTGTTACAGCGGGTCCCAATTCCCCAGGAGGATCTTCACAAATTATGAATAATCTGGGACCAACATTGAATCTATCAAAACAAAGTTTTATCTCCCCTATTTTGGATCACACTGGTGCCCGCAAACGTGTTGATTTCCCTTCTGATGTGTCCTATGAAAGCAAACGACGAAAGGCTGAAAAAGGGGGCAAAGGGCTTCGCCATTTCAGTATGAAAGTTTGTGAGAAAGTCAGAACAAAGGTAACGTACAGTTTTAAGTAAAACTTTCAATTCATTTTTTCTCAACATAATATCATTCCTTGATATTTATATCCATACATTGCAGGGTACAACAACGTATAATGAAGTAGCGGATGAATTAGTACAAGAGTTTGCGTCTCCAAACATGGGAATGAGCTCGATTGAGCAACAGTTCGATCAGAAGAATATTCGAAGACGGGTCTACGATGCTCTAAATGTTTTAATGGCCATGAATATTATCTCAAAGGAAAAGAAAGAAATTAAGTGGCTTGGGTTACCTACAAATTCCATGCAGGAATGTACAACTTTAGAAAAGGATCGAGCAAAGAGAATCGAGAGACTAAAAGCCAAAACTCAACAGCTTCACGACCTCATTATTCAGGTACGGTTAAAACTAAGATGTAGCTGTAATTGAGTAAGCTTGGTATTTACGTGAAAATAACGGTATTATTTTTTTTGAAATTACAGCAAGTGGCATTCAAATCCTTGGTGGAGAAAAATAAAGAACGCGAAAAGGATACCGGACCTCCAGCTCCTCATGGTTCCATCCATCTTCCATTTTTGATTGTGAATACGGCCAAGAACACTGTCATTGATTGTTCCATTTCTAATGACAAGTACGTTGTAGCATATGTCGAAAATGTTGCCTACCCAAAAACGAAAACTAGAATTAATGGAACTAAGCGTCTAATTTATGTTTTATTTTCCCAGGATGGAATACCTGTTTAACTTTGACGGAACTTTCGAAATTCATGATGATATTGAAGTTCTCAAGAGGATGGGTTTAAGTCTTGGACTTGACAAGAACGAATGTAGCGATGAAGATATAGCCAAAGCAAAGCAAGTTTTGCCAAAAGCCCTGGAAATGTACATAGATCAGATTGGGAATCGTGGAGAAGATTGGAGAGCCGAATTTGGAGACCTCGAATGTGACGAATCATACTTTGCCGACGGCGATGCATCATCTGACAACGTTGAGAATGTTTGCTTTGAAGTTTCCGGCCATTCGGCCTTAGGTTTGAGCGGTCTTGGAGATAGTACCATGTCGTCTGGAGGAGATATGTCTATGTCGATGTCAGTTGAAGATTTAGAAATGCAAGCAGCAATTGAGAGCTTGCAACATGGCCAAGGAGCGCAACAAATCGAGTCTCCTGATGTCGACGATGACAGTTATGGGGAGGATGATGACAACGACGACGATAACGACAACATGTCGGATTAAGTACGTTTTCATGAAATTCTGATACCTTTCATTTACGTAGCCCTTTAACAGTTTTCATTAAGTTCTGGGTCGTTGTTAGTTTCTCGCGGAAATAGTTTCCGCGTAACAGAATCTTACAGTATGAGCTGTGCATTATTAGATGGTTGAGTGAATGACTCCAGAGCAGATTTGTTGAACTCATGGCCGAAAAGTATAAGGTTATATTTAGACTTCTTTCGCATTTATTCCGTTTTAGTAGAGTTTTTAAACCATGATGATGCAGAATGCATAGGAAACTAGAGTTTTTGAGGTCTAAATAAATTAAATCTGGCTTAGTGGATTGTTGGTTAAGTTGAGTAATTCCGCTTGTGACTAGCCTTACGAATGAAATCTTGAATCACTATATTTTGTCATACACAACACAGTATGAGACGTAAAACTTACTTCTTCTATTATGTGCGATTACTAGAATAGATGCTAGTTCAATAGTTTTAATCTATTCCCAAAGACTTATCCATTTCAGGGCTAAGTGTAGATATATCCTTCATCCAATCAACATCCTTGTATGCATTCAAACAGTTTTCATTTGTAATTAATAAGCTTGTAGGCTTCGCTCAAAGATATTCACCAAGTTATATATTCTTTTCACTGAGTCTATTCTGTGGAACGAGTTCGATGGAAGAGTTTCGTTTACACTTACAAACGGAAAAACGTCCATTGACCGACTTAAGCAAGAAATATGATTGTCGGGATGATTCAGAAGCAGAGTGCATTACACGCAATCTGAGAAGTTAAATTTAGTTATACAGTCATTTCCGGTCTAAATCATCCAAGCTTGCATCGATACGGTTCTAGCATCTGCGTATATCTGCTAGGTCTGGCACTAGACCCTGGACAATCAGGAATTGCGGACTTGGAAGATAAATTACTGACATCTTTTGAAACGACTTGATTTAGTCCTCGGCTGAGACAGTAGTGTAGTGATGTCTACAGGGACTAACACCGGCTCTTTCCGTTAGAACTCATTAGTACAGCGTTACCATGAATTCCGATGAGTATCAGAAGAACTCTTGTTAAGCAGCGCAGAACACTCCGGTTAGTTGTTTTAATGCTAAAGCCTTACAGAGTAAGCCTGAAGAAAATCTGCTATAGTTTCTTAGTTCCTGTATGGTATGTAAATCATTATGTACTGCGGACCTGCGATGCCATGCTTGCTGGATGTGTCCCGGCTCTTAAAAACTGCTTGGTAACGCATCTGCTGTTTTCAACCATTGATTTTGCACGAGAGAACACGAGAGCGTCGAAATCCATGTACCCAAGAACGAAGGGAACGTGGGTTGTTATGCTGGAATTGCTCTCAGGGAGGTTTTAGTTGATCGCAATTTGGTAAAATATAAATGGATTTGTGTACAATCTTCGTTTTTAATCCTTGCTCGTTATAATCCGGTTGGGCCAAAACTATGTCAAGCTACCTGATTACATCACATGGTAGAATTGCGCATTTACGGGTTTACGAATTGCAAGGATTCGCAAATTAAACCAGCGATATCCGTATATGATAATGTTAAACGAATAGTCGACGATTAATTCATGTGTTTAATTTATACTAGGAATTAATTTTCAAGTCATTTTGTATGCAATGATCTTACAAACTTTATTACAAAGCGTTTGAAGATGAAGTTGACAACCCATACCACGGTCACGCACTGTTATAATATTATTACGCGCTGTTAGAAAATTTATATGCTCAAACCGGCGTGATTCTAATTAGCACCCAATATCATTAAACTCCCCTGGTAACATTTCTTAATTACCTTGATATTTACATGAGCCTTCTGTTCCCGTTCTTTATAGTTCGGTGATTTGGGCTGGTGTAATGTTGTTACAGATAATCTTGTGATTGCAATTAGGATTATGAAGTATTGATTAGTACCATAAAAAAGCTACATGAAACAGTGTTCACGCCTTTGGTTTAATTATTTGTACATTTCTCCATCCTTGGATTTCAACTTGTTAGAGGAACCTAGTTAATGTAACTTCACAGACATAATATTCTTACATCAGTTAGTATCATGACTGTTTCTCGAGCATTACACTGAGAATGTGAATGCATGGTGAGCCTCAGCTTGAATCGTCGTCGTCGTAGTTGTACAACTATTTTATATGATACAAATATTAATTATTCATTTACTCGATATTAATACAAAGAATAGATATTTAGAGGATGTAAGAGAAAATATCATGGATTGCATGCTAGCCGTGAGCCTAGTGTGGCAGTGGCATTATATAATGGTTGACGGAGGTTTTGTTTTTTTAATTTATCATATGTTTAGAAAATCTATGGTTTATTGCACGCTGTCTTAAAAAAGTTTACCGGCTAATGAAAACAAGTAACTGTTGGAAGAGAATGTGTAAATATTGTGTACGCTTTACTTCGACAAAATTCCTGAACCAACTTTTCGAATTATCCATTACCTTTCTCCTTAACGCTCCTTTCAACCTGCAGGAGAATGCAAGTGCGATGAAATTAGGCATCTATCTAGACATAATGTTGTTTGAAAAATTTTAACAGGAAATAAATAATGAACATTCAAATATATTCAAGAGAATTTTGTCAAAGCGCTTTTCTCAGAAGATATTGAGGATTATTGTTCATATTTCCCATAAAAAAACCACTAGTCGGAAGCGGCTATCAAGTACCGGGCAATTATCCGATCTAGCCTTATAAGAGCCATCATCATAATAGACCAAAAACCTCTCAAGAAACGCTTCCAACTTGAATGATATCACCGATGGCCCCTTATTAATATACTTTCCAGAATGAGTCTCTAAATCCATCACACACTATTAGCATCATTGGAAATATCATTAATTGCAACTCAATGCTGAAAACAACTGTAATTGTTATTCTGCGTTCACGAGTTTGTCAGGCTGCTACGTAACATGCGCGGGTAAAAATGCCGCGAAGGATGCAACTGCATCTCCTGTGCATGTGCATTTCCCTTTATGCATGACGCCAGAAATTAACTCTATTCGCTATGCTGGGGATATGCGTATCGTCGGCCAATACTGTGAATGTACAGCAAAGAACGACTTCGGCGGCCACCGATCAGCTGATCGATGTGTACATCCCTGCTGGAGCTGGCTAGCTATCATACACAAAGCGAGGGAAGATCTTGAGCTGCGTGTTTTGAAGTGAAGGTGGTCCGACCGGTGCGGGAGAGCTAATTCTCGCGCAGTCACTGATCGCAGCTTTTTTATGCTGCTTCTTTAGGCAATAGGAGTGCGCAACTTTATAAAACTTCTGTCTGGAATCCGCGGTTAACTACCGCAAAACGCTATTTGCGAATTTTAACGCAATGCAAGTGCTGCTCTCCTTGAGCAGACACAGTATTAATTAATTAGACTTTGGCCCTAAAAGTCAAACGTAGACATCATTTAAAGCTTAAAGTGTTAAGTCTATTTGTAGCTGTTCCATTGTAGTGGTTGATGCGTGATTTTGTCGAAAGTTAAGTGTAATTAATAAGTGGTATATAGCTAAACAAGCAAGTGAGAAGAGTACCTGCCGTTTCCTCAAGCCTGTTCAGGTTTGATTGAATGTAAAGGTAAACTGCTTATTTAAATGTAATTAATCCAGACATAAATGGTCTCTTGACAATTGGGAAAATCCATT
This sequence comes from Sminthurides aquaticus, assembly GCA_906901655.1. Taxonomy (NCBI): domain Eukaryota; kingdom Metazoa; phylum Arthropoda; class Collembola; order Symphypleona; family Sminthurididae; genus Sminthurides; species Sminthurides aquaticus. The sequence continues at coordinate 2,136,624 of CAJQTT010000013.1, read as the reverse complement.
AATGGTTCTTTTTGAAATCGTATTATTTTTCAGTTCTTTTTCTAATTGGTGAACCGTTAAAATGGCCAGTTACTTGGATAAAGAAACAGTTTTTCGCTGGAGTGAAGAATGTGTGAACGGTGTTAAAAACTTGTTGTCATTTGTCCTCTTACCGGTTTCCATACCTCTGTTGTTTGCTCAAGAAACATTTAATTACGTGAAGGAAGCATTGGGCATGGGTAGAAGGAGTTTGGATGGGAAGGTTTGACCTATTTTGTGCTTTATTAACGGTCGGTCCGAATTGGGTTAAAATGATCATGAGCGTAATGAATTGTAACTCTTCTACTTATGTATTGCAATTGCAGGTGGTTCTCATTACCGGGGCATCGTCAGGCATAGGGGAGTGTTTGGCAAAGCTGTTCTACGAAGCTGGTTGCAAGCTCATCTTGGCATCGAGGCGAAAGCATGAATTGGAAAGAGTCAAAAATAATCTTGTCAGACTTCGAACGGTGAGTTCTATTTATTGTGAACAATTTCAAGCCCGGGTCAAATTTGTGGATGCAGATAATCTTATTATTGCCTTTGTTTTTTAGAATGGAACTGTCTTTGTACCGGCCGTCTTGGAAATGGATTTGGAGGCTTTAGATACTCTGCCGAAAAAATGCAAACAGGCTGTTGATATTTACGGCCAGGTTGATATCTTGATCAATAATGCTGGGTTGAGCCATCGAGGGAGTGTGTTGGATACTGAGCTTGATGTCCATGAAAAGATAATGAAAGTCAATTACTTTGGAGCTGTTGCAGTATCTCAGCGTTAGTTCATGTCTTTACTTTTTGTAATTACCATGTGTTGCCAACTACAACCGAAAAGTTGACATTTGTGAATTTCAAGTATTTACCACTAAATTTGATTTTTAGATATTTTGAAGAGCATGCTGGACAACAAATCTGGTCAGATTGTATTCATTAGTAGCTTGCAAGCAAAAATCGCTCTACCTTTTCGGTAAGAATGACCTAAGTTTATTATGTCGTCATATTAATCATATCAGTTTAAGATATGACCCAGACGATTATTATACACTTTGCAGTTCAGCGTATTCAGCGTCCAAGCACGCTCTCCAGGCTTTTGCAGACAGTCTAAGGGCTGAGGTTGCCTCGTCTAACGTTGGCGTAACGATAGTGCATCCTGGATACGTAAAAACTAACTTGTCGTTGAATGCAATCACTGGAAGTGGTGAAAGGCATAATCAAATGGACTCAACAACAAATACGGGATATCCAGCGTCGTATGTTGCTCAGCGAACTTTTAATGCTGTTCGCACTGCACGAAAAGAAGTATTTATTTGTTCACTAGTTCATAGATTTGCCGTATATCTCCGCCTGTTATGTCCACTTACCTTCTTTTACATTATGGCATGGAGGGCTAGAAAGTCAGCCTGAACGTTGGCATTCCTGTATTTTATGCAAATGCGTATACAGTCTTTCACTTAACAAAGCTAGCACGTCTGCTCTAGCTTGAATTTGATTCTGGAAGCTAATTTATATAGTCAATAAACTGATATTAAGAAAGCACGGCCCGAATGATATTTCGAAGAGAATATAATAAACATAGTATCTCAATTTTCCTTTTTTTTGAATCTGGTATGATTATGCCTATTTGTATGATACATTTCAGGATCCAAGCGAGAGGCAAGTTTCATGATTCTAAAGCTTCCACACATGAACAAACGTTTCCCCAGAGTTAAGGTTGGAGTACTAAATTTTTATTTAAACAAATCACATCCAGCAATTCGATCTACGCAAATTTCTACATCACATTCGTCACCATTCACACGGTATACAGGTTTAATCGACTTACTGCATGGAGGGATATAAGTAGTAATATATAAACAGTATTCTTAATAATAGAAATGCCACATCATATATCATCCATACATTCAGTCAGCTACAAATTATGGACACTTAAACTGCCATGAAATTCATGTAAATGGTTGAGTACGCAATAATGCAATATTTGACACGATGCCGTTCGACTTATTGCATCTGCTTCTTGTTGTTCTTAATACGAATGAGAAAATTCTCGATATATTTGTGTTGCATCTTGACTACCTCCGCAATGTCGAGTGATAACCACTCATTATAGCAAGACAAATTTCAATCAGCTTCAATACCCTTCGTACCTTCTCATTCGGTACCATTCACGCTGGCTTGGCGCTAGAAAAAGTTATATACTTTGAAAATTCTTCACACCTAAAGATCGCATCTCACGCATACAATAAAATTCAAATTTTGTATACGGCAGAGTTACCACTGTCTCTAAGATAAATTACAATGTATTAACTGTTTCTTAAATTTCAATCCATTGGAGTCGAATATGAGTAGAGTTGAATACGTGAAAGAATTTCAATCTTAATAAGAAAAAAAATGACAAATGAAGTAACTGCCCCCTGAATGCCGGCTACATAACGTTAATTCAATAATCTTCCCACGCAGCCCGGAGGACAGGCTTCAACATCTACGACGCGGTACTGCAACCCAGTTTTCAACTCAGAAAACATGAATTGGGCAGTTGAATCTATTGGAACTATCGACCCCCTCCAATTGTAGCATTAGAAACGGAAACTGTAGCAGAGCAGATACAAATTTAAAATCTTGAAAATGGTACGAATTAAACTAAGGCATATACGTATATTAGAGAAAAATCATGAAAACAGCTTTCAGATTGCGGTTCCAGTACTCATTGAGCCGGTAAATTAGACGCTTTGATACCCGCGAGCTCTTGACCTTTTGCGTCCAATAATATAAGCGACGAGTACAATCACAACTAAAACGATTAGAGCCGCGCCAACAGTGACAGGAACAACAGCAGAAACATCATCACTTGGGCACTCGTGGGCTGAAATAGACAAAATTACTAATATTAGCAGCGGCCTACATATGGTTGGAGATTGGATTGAAAGTTTTTGAAGGAAAACGAGCATTAATTACCTGCACTGAACTTGTCGAACGGCCTTTCGAGGAAAGCTTCCGCCTGAAGGCTAGATACTATGAGTTCAGCACCCTCAACCTTGATACGATTCTCACTTACACACTTGTAAGAAGAGTTGATGGGTGTTTCAAACAAGGTCTGATTGGTCTGGAAGGCTGGAAAAATTGAATTTTAAGATTAAATTACCATAAAAAGTAAAGGCTTTGATGATTATTGTGCATATAATGAAGTTGTGCCCTTACTTTCACTGCCTACTGTAATAGTAACATTGTAAAATCCATAGGATCCGCCTTTCCCTTCTTTCTCCATCTTTTTCGTGACATCAAAACCAAGCGTTTCCTTGAAACCGTCATCAGATATCCACTCCAGAGTGAAAGTAAACTCAGTGTTACTTTCTTTGTCACAGACTCCTTTGATTGCTGCTGTTTTCGGCACCGAAATTGACTAAAAAGATGAATGACTACAATTACACTGCGAACAGCATGTGCACTAAAACTAGAGTTTTACTGATAACAATAATTTACCTCGTTTTTAAACTTAATCTCGAGAGCAGCTTTGAAAATGAGACAAGTTATGTTATCCGATGTAATGTTCCAGCTTCCAACATTTTGAGGGAAAACAGGAGGCTTGGTAGTCGTAGTAGAAGGAGCAGGGGTAGTTGTAGTTGTAGATTTTTCAGTCGTACTTGATGTTGTTGACTGTGTTGTAGATGTGGTATCGGTTTTAGGGGAAGTTGTTTTCGGTGTGGTTGTTGCCGGAGTGGTTGTTGCTGGAGTGGTTGTTACTGGAGTGGTTGTTGCTGGAGTGGTTGTTACTGGAGTGGTTGTTACCGGGGTAGTTTTTTTCTCTGCCGTAGTTTTTTCACTTGAAGAAGTTGTAGTCTCTACTGTGCTAGTATTCAGCTCCTTGGTGTTAGATGAGGCATCGTCAGCTGAAATGCATATGTAACGAATGATCACCATTTAATTCTTAGGGTTAGACAATAACAAATGATTTCAGACATATATGAGGTATACTGATGAGCACTCTTTCACTCAAAAATGAACTGACATCATAAATGACAAAAGATTCGTTCTTTGTAATCCATAAAAACGACGACTAGTTTTCCATGATTTAGATCTAGAAACTTTTCAACAAAAAGGTAAAATTTTTATTCCATTTACCCATAGTTCCGGCGACAACCAGGCAAAAAATCAGAAAGGTGCTCCAGCGAGCCATCTTAAAAATATCTTAGTTCCTTCGACCCTGCAAACAACGCACATTTAAATCTTGAGTAAAAAGCTTATGTAATGCCACTTATTCACCACCACTGATTCTCCAACGCCCGTCACTCCAATTAAATGCGCAATCCCGCCCATCCCCAGTCAATATCACTGAATACGCCCACTAGCAGTTATCATTTATGAACATTTCTTACGGAATTCGCTCGCTTTATCACTGTTACTAAAACGGTTATGTTATCTTTTGCGACTTAAAGTTTCGACGTAAACCTTGCGAATATCCTGCCCTTGACCCTTTTGAACTCAGATCCATTAATTCCATGGGAAAATTTCGACCAACATTTAACTCAACAGCGCTGACACTATTAATAAACTTACCAAAAATCTCAAAACTCCGATCGGTTCTACTAGCAATCTCACAGAATTTTGAACGTACTTCCGGGACGAGTGCTTCGTTTTGTATTGGATCGTCGAAACTATATAAACAATTTCTCTGAAAGGAAAATTACAAAAGTTATAATTAATCAGATTGGACGATGGAGAGAAATCAAATGAATCAATAGCTCCACGGGTAAACTTGAGTTAAACGACGGGTCGGGGAAGGCGGAATGAAAACTAACTAACACGCTAAGCTACTCTTTAGAAGATCAAATATTGGAATAAAATAGCTGAACTGGAACAAAGCTTAACGCTCTTCCCCAGTACCTTGTTGAATATGTATATAATGTAAGAGAAAAGCAACTAAACGACTATCTTTAACAAACTCTTGATAATTCCAGTCTTTGATGTTATCAATCTTATTGTAGCATTCCACGGCTCCTTATTACCTCTCCAGTTTCCTACAACGACCATAGGATTCAGAATCAGAGCTAGATATATAAGGCAATAGAACTAAGGGAAGGCAATAACTATACATTTGATAGGGAAGACGTTCATGAGGTCAACAGCAAGTTAGATTTCCAGCACGCAAAATTCATTAACTCTAATGTTATACATAAAAATGAGCTAACTCAGAGCCAAGTTAAGATAACTAGGTGAATAGGATAGAAAGCTGTATAATGTCATCTTGTTCGAGAAGAACATGCTTCTTATATATAGACGAAACCGTCCAATCTTTTTACTCCTGGCTACATACAAGAATCTAAACACCAAGCCGCCGTATTACTGCCAGTACTTATAATGTACACATATTCCTAGACGAAATCGGACTACCAATTTTTACCAAGTGATGCCTTCATCTATTAAACGGCATGTCAGAAGACAAATCTTACCAAGACAATCCCTTCGAACCACTCCTTGACCTGTCTCCCGCTTTCTTCCTCAACCTATGATAAATCAACTTTCAAAGCTCTTTCTTTCACTCAACTTTACTCGTAGAAGTCCAGACCACAAACCGATCTTACCGACTTGATCACTGCGACTAACACCAACTAATCATCCCTCAAAAGCTTGATCCTCCCAGCCTCTCTTGTTGGTGCTTTCAGGTTGTGAATTATTTTAGTGTGCATGTATATATAATCTTTTAGTTGACACTGCTTTTAAATAATCAAATCCAAGTCCTGTTTGCTACTTCTACTAACTACTACGCTCTCCCTCGCTCCTGTCCTCTAGGAAGTATATTTCTCTGTTTGCTAATATAATAATAACACTACGCTTGTTGTTAGGTCGTGAAGAGAAGCTCGGACGCGGGTCGGATTGGGATCGCTTAGAATTTCTCTGCAGTAGCTGATCTAATATATAATTGTTAGTTGAAATAATAAATTCTATTTGAACCACGCCAGAAACTTCTACTCCCCCTTGCTCTATTGCACTATCACAATTATATACGTTTCATCCCTCGATCCCTCTTTACGTAAATACGTAGTAATTCCATTAAACTTTTACTTACTTAATGCTCGTCCCAAGAATATAGAGTTCACATTAACTGGTGAATAATGCAGAATATCGCCGTCTTCGTCTTCTTCCCCTGTCCCTATATATTTAATATTATTTAATCGCGCTGCACCATTGAACAGAAGAGAGCAATACTTCAAGCACTAGCACTGCTTTAATGCTATACGACTAAAAAAGCATCGATTCCTGGCTGCCTCGTACTGTGTTGTTCCTCTGTCATATGATCATCTTCTTCCTTAAAAAGCATGCACACGCATGTAATGTAAATAAACGAGCCTATACCATGCAAAATATAACTTTATAGTGTCAGAGCTACTATTTTATGGATTCACACTATCACGAGATACACACAATGAGTGTGAGTCCTACGTGGAAAAAGCTGAACAAATCTCGTCGTTTGCTCATCATAGATGTACATACTGCTTCAATCGCCACTTTTTAAAGAGTTCCTGTAACATAGATCGGCAGTTTCCTGTCTTATCTCATCGTGGGAATCCAGATATTTCCAAAAGGACAAAATATGAGTAAAAAGAAACAGGATGGTATGTTGACTCAAGATTGACTAATGCCCTCCAAGAAGATAACATAATGGAAAATTTAAGAAGAGAAGCTTGATATCTATATATAGTGAGAAATTGTCAAGTGAATATTTCAGGTTTGTAGGGTGTAAAATGGAAAAAGTATGTTTAAAATTTGCCGACGTCTACCATGGACGTGGATGTAATGTATATACCTACTTTTCTACACTATGACGAGCTCTCGAATCTTCGTACATGTATACGCTACACAAAGAAGTTGAAACGTTTTCGGCATTGTTTAAAGCTGGAACCCTGGATCAGTCCCTTCTTTCCTCGTATCCTAGTAGCTGCTTGCCATTCTGATGATTAAAGGCAGTATTAAACATTATTATCACGTCAAACCGTTTGCCTGCGAGTATTGAAATACTAAGACGGATGGATTGAAGACGAAACGACCGTACTTTTACTAACACTACAGACTGTATATTTACACACTATCAAAAATTATTGCGATCCTGAGTTTGGGTTCGTGAGGATGAGAAAACTAATTAGTTGCAAGAGAAGCTTACTGTTACACGAGATGATTTTTCTATTACTCATTCATGTAATTTACGGGTTTAACTTTACAGCTAATGTTATATGTTCATGTAATGTTCTTTTTGAATGTTCTTTATCAAGCAGAAAAAGAATGTGTTGAAGGATAGCGTGCTGAAGTCTGGTAATCGGTTACACAGTATCTCCACAATACAATATTATATCGTAGCTTTGTAAAATATCATTATGTGTTCGTAAGTAGCGGTTTTTTCCGGTTTCCAGAATATATATTAAAGCAAGTACTCAAGTTTCACAAAAATATGTTCTTGATAGCTGTACATTAACTCTTCTCACTCACTACATTTTAGATTAATTTAATTGGTGCTAGATTTAATATGATTTCGGTAACTGATATGTTTAGCAGACTATTATTTAGTTGGTTGCAATTCATCAAGACTGTTGGTCTGACGATGGGGCTATTAATGGCAGTGGAATTTGCTTGGCTGTTTTGCTTGCAATCTTAATTAGATTTCATCAAAGCAGTGTGTGTGTGTGTATAAAAATACCAGGGTTCTTGTGCTTTTGTACTTGATTTACGAGATCAGCTAGTTTCAGAATTGCATGCATTTCATATTCCAGGACTGTAACATACACAGGCTACCAGGATGACCTGCACGAAGGTTATTTGAAGCTTATTCTTGAATATATTCTTAAAATATATAATATGACAGAAAAAGATACTTCTACAGATCATCTCTGCCGTCAAAGAACACATCCATGAGATCTACTTGAATATTTTCGGATGCGCAAGGACCTTTAGATTCTATCTGAAGTACGTTGAATACAAAGACTGAATCCACGCGTAAGTCTTCCTTGTCGCAAATAGTACGATTTGCCGTTCTTTCTGCAGGTTTTTGTGACAGCATCACGTTTTCCTTAAGGTATGATTCCATTTCCTCAAACGACCTGGAGGTCCACATGGCAGAAATCAAAACCTTCTTTTCCGGATCCGCAACCCACAATACAAAGTATTTATTTGGACTGACTGGGAAATCTGTAATTTTTTCAAGTTATTTCGTTACACTTGCTTTCGCTTTGCCAACACAGTCGTTTTTCGTTTATAATAAAATACCTTACCTCTTAGCTGACAATCCGCTTCTGGATTGGTTTTAGAAGGCATTAGGAGTGGGATCAACATTTTCTTGTACCGGTTCTGGTTCTTTTCGTAAGTTGCAAAGAGTTCTTCGGTATTATTTTCGACTGAAATCCACGATTTCGTAAGAGCATATTTACTTTATCCAGCATAATTTGCATAAATCCCGTGTCACGATTTACCTTCAAAAGGCGATGGCAGCTCTCTTCTATAGGCAAACCAATATTTTTTCGGATCGGGAATAAATGTATCGATACAACTGTCGTCTTCTTTGCCATAATGCGATAGATTTGGGAAATAGGGGTCACTCCATAATAGCTTGCAGAAAAATATTAGTTATACAAAGCTGTTGAGCTCAATTCTGGCACTCATGTCAACATAAATAAACTTACCTTGTAGTGCACGTTGTTGTCGTTATCGCAAGTGACGACCTGGACTCTATAGATGTAACCTTTTACGTTAAGTCTTAAAACCTCTCTTCGAGCAAGTTGGACAATTTTAAATCGATCATTGCTTTCTCCAATCATTCGTTTCAAGACGGGTGAATTAACTATTCTCAAGTATGGAAATCCTCCCGCACTCCACGTTACGTTTTTGTTTTTGAAAATAAGTTCACAAGCTTTTACGGCCACAATATGTTTGCATGTTGCTCTGTATACCTTTGGCATGTGATTCAGGTATCCGCTTATAATTTTCCTATTCACATGAACCTGAAATACAAAATAGCTGTATGCATGTGACCAAAAATAGTATATCACTGAGGAGTATCGTGGTAGAGCATCTAGATAAAAGATGGTTTCTTACTTTTGTATACCACGTAGATTCCAAATAAAATTCCAAGTAGTTCGAATCATATTCGATGCCAGTCATATGAGTGAAAATTGCTGCACAACCAGGAACTATTTCCGCTTGATTATTCCAACTTAAATTATTCAGATGAAGTTTGATCCTGTGTACAAGTAATTTCAAATTAACAAATCTGATCCAGCATGATCATTGGAGTCGTTAAGTCCATACTGCGATGCATTGCTTTATACTATGTGTACCAAAACATAACTTACGTGAGAGGTTTCATGGTCTTTCTATCAATGAGTTGAATCCATCGATAGCAATTAAAATCTACATTTGCGGGACCAGCATGCTTGTTGTCTACCTTTCGAGATCTCATAATGCTGCTCACATAACAGATGACTCCAATAATATCAATAGCAGATTCGCTGAGTGGAAATAAATATCGTTGGCAGTCCCTATATATTGTACAAACATTAAAATTAACCCATCCATTTGGTTAAATACCTGTATTTGTATTCATACACATTCTTATTCAGAACTTACTTGTTCCATAGCTCAGTAGGTATCCATATTCCCTTAACAGGGTAGAATGGTTCTGGACATTTAAATACGCTAGTATCTACGACGAACATACGCTTGTACTCGAACATATTTAGTTTCGTCTCCATGCTGAAAACATTTTCCATGCGAAGAGTTAGCTTCTCCACGAAAGTATCCTTTCTTCTATCATTATTTCGAAACTTGAGTCCCGTAGCTACAAGCACGTTGCCTATTTGAAGTTGATCGTAAACAGATACTATCTGTAATATGAAAAATATATATTAGAAATACATTGCTACAACCTAAATTATGTGAAAAGAGGCTCGGAGGAAAGGATATGCCCCTTACAGTGTCATTGAACATAATGAACCAACAGCATCCAGTACTGTCAGAGAGAACTAACTTGGTCATTGTATAGCCCCCCGCAGTGAAAGAGACGCATCTTTCTATTGCACACCCAAATATCAGTTAAGTTTTTAAATGCACTTCATTTCGGTTAAGCTAGGGTCGCATATATGTCTTAAATTTGTAACGAACATACTTTCTACTACATGAAGAGACAAGGGTTCTGAAATTAAAACATCAGTAAATCTTGTCCTTTTATAGATTTCCTGTAAAGTTGTGCAAGGTTTCTTCGTTTCTTGTTTTACTAAAAAGTACAACAGTAGATATCACGTAGTTTTGATTTCTATGCGGGTAGCATTCATATTTCCACGGTGCAACAAGATTACTTGTATATAACTTACTTAAACAACCTTCGTTTCCATCCCACTCATACGCATCCCCGTACTTCGTAGAAAGATCCGAGATTTGCAAACGTTGTATCACTACATAATACAAAATTACACGTTTTTGTATACGCAATGCTTAAGTGAGTTGGACTAGATAACTTCCAGCTCAATGTATGTATGCATGAAAAGTTCACTGAACATATGTCGTAGGACTCACATAACGATTCGTCAAAGTCTCTGACTCCTTTCCAAATGTTTCCCCATCCAGAAAAGAGATGTTGATCAACTTGATTTCGCCCGTTCAGCTAGCAATGAATACAACTCCAATTATGAATCTTAGATTACAACACGGGTTGTTAATAGATTACAAGACTAGTACTCTATACGTGCCATAGAAAAATACAATTCGCAATGTTCTTACATTCCTTGGAACGTCCTTCTCGTCGTCAATCAGGGGGATACAAATATCACCCAACCCCTCATCAAGATCTACGGTTGAATTTGGCATTATAGAGTCTCTGTAAAAGTTAAGACATAGTGTAACACCAACCCGTCGGTTGGCATGTATAACCCTAACCTTGTTTTGCTCATTAATTGCAGATCGAGGCAATGACTAAATAAGGAAACATAACCAACATAGCTTATATATCCCCGATGTTAAATATTTCAATTTTCCTAGTCAAAAACACTTGCTCTATGGTTTTCCCTATTTGACCTCTGAAGTCCAACCCTTAAATCGATTTATGCAACATCTACTAATTAAATCTTCTCCTTACTTGAAAACTATGACGTTCAGAATTTACTAAAAGCGATACCTCGATTAACAATTCATTAAACTCACCTCGTGTTCCGATTTGAGTCTTCGGCAACCCTATTTTATGGCTTCATCAGGATCATCGCGACATTCAATATTTAATATAGTTCCTCGTTTCACGTTTTGCCGACACTCTGTGTGTAGAGTGAAAACACCGCTACAGAATTCGCGTGCACCGACCTGCGCAGTTAAAATGCGAGAGAAAACCCGCTGAATTACTCGTTTCCCGCCGATGCACAAGGTTAGCTGCGGCTTTTTACGTTCGTAATATGGACAGTGTCTATCTTTGTACTGTTTGCGTGCGTATGTCCTCAATTGATAATTGATGGAAAAATAAATGCCGATACCGTTTATACTATGGTCAATAAATAAACAGAAAAGTAATATCAAGAAAATCGGCATTTACTCGCGAAAAAATCCAGACCACCGTTTTGGCACAGTTTGTGACAAAAGTTATAATTGAGAAACACCTGGAAGCGAATGACTCTTTTTTCTTGTCATTCCCGTTACTAGCATTAGTTTAATTGAGATCAGTGTTAGAGATAACTTTAAAGTTAACAATAAGCTAACGGATACATGAGAATATCTGGTCCGCATTTATCCTTTACGACGAAGCATCCGGAGAGGGAACCATAGTCTCTCTACGATGTTCATCACTTGCCGGATGTAGAACAGGAGACAAGTCGGGTGGAATAAATGTAGAACCAGACAAGGAAGGATGAAAATTGGTTGGAGATGGCGCCCCGCTGCCACCCAAGGCGGACGTTAGAAGCAAATTAGTGCTTGAACTACTTAACTGGGCTTGAATCCTGCCATGAACATTGAAAAAACGAAAATCATTGAATTGAGCTGCGAATATATGACAGAAACTTTGCGTGGACATTTATAAAGCTTTGCCCGTGAAGCTAGGTAGCATTAAGAATTGTTTCCGAAAAATTCCAACGGGAGCAATAGGATGCATCCAATACCGAGAACGATAGTATCAAAGTGTGTGCCACCCGAACCTTCCGGACGAGGTCAAGTATAGCAAAGCTAGTTGCTTGTAAGCTAAAAATTCGCAATTACCTTCGGAGTTCCGCTATGGCTGCCTCTCGTTCCATTTTTTCACTTGTGTACTGACGTCGCGTTTTCTCCACTTCGTTCTGTAACTCAGCGGATTTTAGCCTGTATCTTTCGATTTCAGAGCTCAACTGCTCACTGCGACATATGCAAACAAAACTAAAATTAATTCCCCGTAGTCTGCCCTTGGTCTGGCGACTGATAGACATTTTAAAGAAAATGAAAACGTACGATCGCGTTTGCAGCGATGATAAGCGAAGCTGGATGCTGTCCCGTTCAGCAATAACCGTGCTATAGCTTTTTTGGGCTTCATATTCTTTCTCTCGCATTTTGTTGATGATTTCTTCTAGTTTTTGGTGTGTTTCCTCATCCGAAGTCAGTTGCTTGTGAAGTAATTCCAGGTTTGAGTTGAGTTCAGCGTTTTCCGCTAGTAGCTGAAAACAATATTTCAGTTACTCACATTAGTCATTCGATGCGATCTAACTGAATCCTCAAAGCCTCTTACTAAACTTACCTTATTTTTCATGCTTTCAGCATTTGCAACGTCTAGTCTCAAAGAATCCAGTTTGGATTCTAATTTAATGCACAAATCTCGAGCTGCATTGAGGTCCCGATCCAATATTTTTTCCCGATCTTGTGAAGTTTTCAACTGACTTTCCAATTTAGTAACTTGTTCTGAAAGACTTCTTATCTCTGCGAAAGTCAACATAAACTCATAACTTTAAATACATGCTCTTATTGACACAAGAAAGCTGTGAAACAAACTGGCAATCTATGATGAAGATCAATGTGATCATTATCTTAGCTACGCACAATTTCAGCTTACGAGAATCCCCGCTTCGGTAAGAGGAAAGATTTGCAAACAGAAGGACTTCTGCACCAGACTTTTCAGAAAGTTGCTTAAATTTAAGGGTATTAGTACTAGCTTGAGGGTGTTTTCGATAACAAGGATACAGTAAAGAACTGTAGTTCACATGCAGTGCTCTGGATATTATTAAGCTTCGCATCAGGTCTACTTAAAGCAATCTAATACTGGAAAATCCTCGGATTCAGGAAAGCATTCATCTTCGACAGTATTCAAGAATAACGTTGCGCTAGGTTATCTACAGAAGCAAATATATCACCAGTAGCGGAGCTTTCAAAGTCCTCAACGTCTACAGCATCTACAAAGCAAAATAAGCGGATAGATAGGTGTAATGTATTATAACCTTCTTCGTAAGTGTGTACTGCACTCTGCTGATTTGATATTTTACTTGACAATAATGCATTCACGTCAACTGCGTCCCGGCTTCCGTTACGAACGAAGGATATTTCTCGTTCCATCAACTGACGCTGGGACTCGAGAGCTCCCTTTTCTTGAGTCAATGCGTCATAGCTTTCCATGAGTAGCTGCAACTCTTCCTCCTTGAAGTAAACGTATTTGAACGGCACAAATGAAACATTTATATTATGCAATGCTAATGAAATCACAATTTTCCTTACTTTCCTGGTGAGAATTTCTTCAATTCTTCGAACTTCGTCGATATATTTCTGCAATTGACGACGTAATTCATCAGATTCTTTGTATTTTTTCTCGAGCTCAATAGTCATTGACTTCTTCTCCAGTTCTGTTTTGGATGACGACTGCAATATTCGATTCAGATCTCGTTGAGCATTATCTCTCTCAAGAATTCGCTTATCTAGGTCAGACCGTAAGGCTTCAATCTGTCGTTTCAGGTTGGTCATCTCTCTTTCTTGGTCCTTGCTAGCTTCGCCAGTATGACTGCAAAAAGGTGGAAAAATAGTTGCGATTCGTTTTACAGCTGGACTTATTATGCTCTTCCAGATATCGATGCTCTCAGTGAGCATTGCTTACCTTAGCTGAAGTTCTGCGTTTTTAATTTCAAGAAGCAACATATTCAATTTCTCTGAATGCTTTCTATTCTCTGCCGCAACCTGAGCCAACCTTTCGTCTTTTCGGTCCAGTTCTATTCTCATTTCATCCTTGTCCCTGTCCAGAGCTTTCACAGTAGCTGTCAAAGCTGCTGCTTCCCGTTCTAACACCATCTCTCTCGCTTTAAGCTGACGTACTTGCTGAGTCAGTTCATGATTTTCTCTCTGGGTAGGGACATAATTTGCAGCCGCTTTACGCTGTACGTCTCTTAAATGTGCTTCTGTCTGCTCCAGTAGTAACCTGTCAATTAATCACAAAGTAAATACATATCTCAGCCACGTAAATAGCCAATTTTAAGAATATCAAAGTATTTTCCATATGTATCTCCATGAGTTTCAGATAAACTTACTTCGTTTTTTGATTATCTCGTTCCAGCTGTTGGCCATGCATCTGGCAATCAGTCAACGCCCGACGCAATTTCTGGACTTCCTTTTCAAGTTCTTGCTTTGCTTCTTTGAACATGTTGACCTCTCCTTGTAGATTTTCTAGCATTCGCTGTATTTCGTAATCTGCCACTGATCGCTGACGAGAAGATTCTTTGGGGAGTTCCGCAGTAGAGTAAACATTGCGTCTTCTTGAAGCATCTTGACCATATGGATCGATTTGATTGCTGGATCCATAAGATTGGCTATAAGTATATGGGTCAGTGTAATTTGCAGAACTTTTTTCCACTTCATTCCTATTGATTCTTGTGACATTCTCTTCTGGCTGTGATCTAACTCTTTCCATAGCTTCAACATGTTTTGAGCTACCGGAGGGGGTATTGTCGTACCCATGGAAGTATTTTTTACCCCTCTCGCGAGACATGACGTCTGTTGGATTCTCAGACAGATCCATTTGGGAACTTTGAGCGTTACCCTGGTTTGCACCTTTACTCCAACCTCTATCTTGTCCATCTAGTGCTATCCTTCCCAAATTTCGGTCTAGTTCTTGATCTCTCTGATCTCCGTCTCTTCCCTGATCTCGATCTCTTCCCAAATCTCGATCTCTTCCCAAATCTCGATCTCTTCCCAAATCTCGATCTCTTCCCAGATCTCGATCTCTTCCCAGATCTCGATCTCTTCCCAGATCTCGATCTCTTCCCAGATCTTGATCTCTTCCCAGATCTCGATCTCTTCTCTGATCTCTGTCTCTTTCCTGATCTCTGTCTCTTCCCAGATCTCGGTCTCTTCTCATATCTCTGTCACTTCCCAGATCTCTGTCTCTTCTTATATCTCTGTCGCTTCCCACATCTCTGTCTCTTCTCATATCTGTGTCACTTCCCAGATCTCTGTCTCTTCCCAGATCTCTGTCGCTTCCCAGATCTTGGTCTCTTCCCTGATCTGGGTCTCTTCTCAAATCTTGGTCTCTTCCTAGATCTCGACCCCTTCCTACGTATCGGTCTCCGCTGGGTTTACCTGACAATTTATTTGACGAAGTGGGATTATCAGATGGCTTAATGTAAGCTCCATACTTGTCCATTAAGCTGGAGGCTGGTCCACGTAACTGTGAGTTTTCGTGACGACTTTCTTCACTTTTCTCATTATCGCGGTACCTTTTGTCTAAACCCCGTGATTTATCGAACCTCTTCAATTTTGGGTCGTGTAGGCCTCTCAGTTTAGGTTTTGCAGTACCTCCTTCATAATCTTGGTAGTAAGGGTCACGTGCATTTCCACGGTCATCAGTGTGGTGATCCAGATGTTTTTTTTTTTTACTGAAATCTTTTTGAGCATTTTTCTCATTTCCTGCTTGATGTGGACTACGGTGTTTAGCTGCATCTGAAGGGTCTAGCCCATAACTAATTTCGCCTTCCTCTCCGTCTGAATCATTTCGAAGACTTTCATTTTCGTTTTCAGAAGGAGACTGTACTGTAGGCTCAGGTATTGCTTCATAATTTGACTGACTCTTGAATTTCGGCATGTTATCTCTAGAACTATTTTTATGAGTGATGGTAGGTCGGTTTTGTTTATTTTCATTTTCATAGGGACCCCCAGGTTTAGGTAACTCTAAAAATGCCGGATCTGACTGTTTTGGGCTTGGTCTTGATATTTTATCTTCACGACGGTTAGGCTGGGCACCACTTTTTTGTTTACTGCCAAAATTACCTCCGTATGATTCATCAGGATAGGAGGCATGTTCATCAGAGAAATTTCTTGGAGGCTTTTTATCCGACGGATGTTTGCTCTTCGTTGCTGAATGATGACTTTGACGCGGTTCTAAAGACTCTGGTTCATCATCAGATGTATTCTCATGAATTGAAGAATTAGCAGAATCGTTTCCTTCAATTTGATCCTTGTAAGACCTATTGGGATCTACTTCGGGTGGTCGTTCCTGCCCTCCTTTGCTCTTTAAGGATTCCATCTGTTTCTGACTTTGCCAAATGGGCTTCATTTTATCTTCTACTGGCCGGCCATGATTGTCAAACTTCTGAGGGATTTCCTCACGCGTGCCTGTCGATTTGCTAAGATTTGCATGCTGAAGTTCCCTTTTGTCGTAGCTGTTGGAACCAGAACGACGACCTTGTGTTTCTCGAACAGGATCGGTCGACTCAGTCACTTTCGGGTTAGATTTACCATGCGACGTAGCCAGTTCCTGCGAATTCTTCGTAATCGCTGCAAGTAAACGGAAGATTTAAGTAGCTTTATGAATAGTAGCCGTATCAACCATACTGACACCAGCAAAGGCAATGATTACGTACCCTGTAAGACGTCATTTCCATGGGAGCCTTTTTGAGAAACCTTTCGAGTGGGATAAACCCTACTATCAGGTTCTGATGGGCGTAGTCTATCCACAACTGGTGTACCGTATTCGTCACCACTGTCATCTGAAGCAGAGTCATACTTTGCCAGCTGTTCTTCTCGAGGCTTTGCAGCCCTAACCCTTGACCCCGGAGAATGAAGAGACTGCTTTGATGAGATCGGTGTTTTACTAGGGCGATTAGTTTCCGATTTACTCAATCGTTTTGTAGGTCTTGATTCTACTGGTTTGTATTTGTATCTGCTGTTCCCTTGTTCTGCCTCAGTAGCCTTCTGTAGTTTGGCCTGTTTTTGCATTTCCGACGTGCGGTTTTTACCGCGAGTACTGGTCGATGATCCTACGGTACCAGCCAACTTCTTTGATAAATTATTTCTTGCCTCATCGTCGGAACACTCCATGGCATCTTTGCATTCTTCGTCAGAATCAACAACCTTGTATTCTTCTCTAAGCGATTTTTCTATTGGTTTCTCGTGACGACTCCTTGACTTTTGACTGCGAATTTCTGGTCTTAAAGAAGAACTGAGTTGGCGATCTTTTGGCATACCATGTGAGGCAATAGAGTCATTGGAATCTGAAAATGCTTCAGCATCTGGTAGAGTGTCCGAAAACTCATCTTCCGACGAAACTTTATCAGGTTCGTTAAAACTCTTCTCATCATCGCTATGCTGTACGTTTTTCATATTGGACATGGCTGTTTCCACGTCTTGCACCATGTTTTCAGTACTTCGCGATGTTTTCGATGCAGCTCTACTCGTCTGACTGGTTGCAGCTCGGATGTCTTGTTTCCGACTTTTAGTTGGATAGCCATTCGTGTATCTCATAACACTTCCTTCGACTGACCGCTTAAGCCCTGGCCTACCAATCACGACTTTACTTGGTAATTTTGTATCATGTCTTAATTTTATCACCGACGAACTAGTAACAGCTCTATTTTTATGTAACCCTTTGGACGCAGTTGCACTTTTCTTGAAAGAAGGTTCTGAAACTGACTTCTCCTTTACTTTCGACTGGAATTGACCTAAATCAGGACGCTCCTTACCTGGTCCTTTGTTTAAAGTATTTCTCTTTTCCTTGATTTGTCCCGCATGCTTAAACGTTGTGCTTTTATAAATTACTTCGAGATTTTTGTCCTGATCACCACGCAATTCGCTTCTATCGTCTCTACGAGGCTGCTGTGGGACTCTACCTTTGACAGATTCGTAGGGCTTAGTTGGCGAGCTTTGAGCGTATGCATCTTTCGTAGGTTTTGCAGAAGACTTATTGTGTCGTTGTTCGCATTCTTGTAAAAGACTTTTCAGTTTGGCTTTCTCTTGGCAGCATTGCGAGAGTTGAGATTCCAGAAGTCTTAACTTCTCATCTTTGGATAAATCATCCCCGAGATTGAAAAAGCAACTTTCATTCTCATTCATTAAGGCCGCTGCAATATGACGTTCAGCTGCAGTTCTACCGACCCGGTGGGGAAAAACGTCATCAAGCCCTTGATCTGAATAAAAAATTCACCCAAAAATTAAACCAAAAATGTTGATCTAATAATTGATTACAAGTATAAATTGGCATAATAAGCTAGCTTACAAATATTCAATTGTATTTTCTTTTCCAGCTGCATGTTTCGTTTCTGCAGTACTTGCAGCTGCAACTGGGCAGATTTAAGTGCAATTTGTAGTTCCTTCGCCGTATGGTCATCAACGTCATGATCTCCGCTTGCTAAATATTCATCAGACGTCCTATGACCAGTCACCCTCATATCGACCCGTAACTTCTCCAGCTCTGCTTCTCTCATCTGAATCCCAACTTTTAATGATTTGATAAGCTCCATGAGATCCTGCTGAGCATTCTTCAAGTAGCGGTTTTGCAGAGTAAGCGCTTCGATTCTACTGTCCGCAACCTTTAAAAAGTAAGGCAGAATTTTAGTATAAATGAATTCTCCACGTGAGTTTGGTAATAGCAGTATACTTTCACATACTTTCGCATAATCCAAAGCCGTGGGTTCAAAGTTCCTTCCGATGTTGACATGAACGAAATTCCTAATTCGGGTGCAGTGAGGGCATAATTTAGGAGCTACGCTGTCAATCTCCATGACCGGGG
The DNA here is from genome assembly GCA_906901655.1 of Sminthurides aquaticus. Lineage (NCBI taxonomy): Eukaryota > Metazoa > Arthropoda > Collembola > Symphypleona > Sminthurididae > Sminthurides > Sminthurides aquaticus. The sequence continues at coordinate 2,117,648 of CAJQTT010000013.1, read as the reverse complement.
GTGCTGTATCAGGGGCAGAACAGTTGTTGTCTGCAATTCGATAACATTTAATGCATGAATGCCAGATTGTATTAAATTATATACCAAGTCACAAACTGTGGCTCGGTACAGAATTTGAAAAAAAAACTGAAACAAACTCCGCAAAGTTCAGGCAGATGTTACAAAAATGAAAGCGCTGATAGCCACAGTTTCTAAACTTTGTAGCCTTTCTTGTAGACAATCTGTAGCATTTAAGTAAAGGCGAAGGGCAGAATGTCATAGTAACGTAATGTCTGAGTTTCTAATTATTTTCATGGCAAACCCTTGGATTACCTCCGATGATGACATTTGCTCTCAGGTGTTTCTCTTGTATTTGTGCAAGGCGCCGAGTTTTTTCAAGCGACTCAATTTCTTGTCTCTTCACGCGCTCTACGAATTGTTTGACAAGAAGTTTTAAATCCGCATTTTCTGCTTCCAAGTCCCGCAGTTTTGCTCGATTTCCTGCAGGGATACAGAAATATATCAAATAAATATTCTCCATGGTCACGAATCATCACACGGGAAATGGCAGTCCAAGTAAGTTACACATCTCATAACGTGAAATTTCGATAGCTTGACCGACTGTCTCCAAAACCTTGCTTTATGCATATAGGGTCTTTAAAAATGTCAAATGAGAAGTTAAAATAGTTTTAGGATATCAATCCTTGACTTACCTTGCAATTTTTCGCTGAGTTTTTCTTCATTCTGCTGAATGCTTAGCCTGAGCTTGCTGTTTTCTTTAATCAGTCTTAAATTTTCACCTTTGAACAGTCCAGCTCCACTTTCGACTTCCTCCAGTACCTGTTAAAGGATCCAATAGATTTTCTCACATGTGTAACACACGCGTGTAATATCCGACTGAGAAGCGACACATGATTCCAACAAAGTTTCACAACCCTATCCCCGAGGTCAATCAACAGAGCTCACAATGCCCCTCCACTTCCTTTTTGTAAGAGAAGAGCTGCGAGCCCATTCAGTACATAATTCCACGCTATTCGCACACTTTCTCCTCAACTTATCAGCTCTCTCATCTTTCCCCACTCACACGCAAATCCTTTCCATTAGTGTTTACAGCAGGGGCTTTTCCGTACCAGCAAGCTGACAGATTTCCTATTTTATATCCAGCATAACATCCCAAGTGCCACATGCATAATTCCAAGTGCTGCCCCAAGCTGGAAGAGCATAGACCATGTATTTCGACAGGATTGACAACTGGGGTGACGCGTGTGGGTGCTGTCACTCTCACGGTTTTACGATCACACGCACGCATACGCACACTTGAAACGTGGATGACTTTTGATGTGGTCCGTTGCCTCATGAGCTATGCTACGGTACCGCTTCATGCTTCTACGTTTCTTCTGTAGTACATGCCAAACAGTTATCCATGTCATGGTCCTAGTACAAGTATTACTAGGTAACTCGTCATTCCATGGGTTGGGTGGGGACAGCTAAGAACGAAAGCCTAAGAATTGCAGGTAACGTTCCTATGAGGAGCTTGAAAGCTTGGCGGAAAGAAAGCTTGTTTTCCAGTTCTGCTACGATCGAAAATACGGCTTCTTCATTGTCGAGCAACGGAGAATTAAAATAAGGTACTGCATTATACTCTCATCCCGTTCAAATTCAAAAAACACGATCCAGAACTAAATCTCATGTGGTGACCCTCTATTCATGTCACCTATTGTCCGCCTACAACTGGTAAACTGAATGGAGCCTGCTCCAGACTTACACCTACTCTCATTTCCAACAACACCAACCTTGTGTCTATCAACGATGCCTTTGTATGCCTTGTTCTAATCAAGCTTGTACGACTTGCTAATTTCCCATTGATTGTCAAACTTATATGATCCGAGATAGCGATAGCGCTACGCTACTTTCTATTCACCCGGAGTAATGAGACCTGGAATAAAGGAACGTCGGGGGGTACGCAACCCTGTCCAACTTTCACTACTACTCCCCGACCTCATTCTATATGATAAAATAAGTACGTACTCCAACCGCAAATCCGATATTGAAAATTCCTTCACATTCTCCCATTGAACGTTCCAGGTAGCAGGTAGAACGCAATCAGCGGTATCTCTTTTACCACTTTACTTTTAGGGTGTAGACAGTACACATACAGGGAAAACGCCAACAACTATTAACAAGTTTCCCCGATTCCTAACACACACACACGCGTTAGTTTCTATCCAAAATCTTGGGTCCTCGTAGGACAATAATTCCTAAAAATAAAGTCACTTCACATCCAATCATACTTAAGCTTTGTCCATAAATTTCATAGCCCCGAAAATCAAAATTTTGGACCGACCATCGCGGAACGTTTAATGTGCCAAAGTGGAGAAAGACGATAAAAATTGAATGCACTTTAAAAAAATAAGTTTGGCGTGCTGACTAGCCATTACAGGTATAAACTAGCAGTAATTAAAGCTTAGCCTAACGTCCGGTTTATCTCCGATGAGTCAAATGACTGGCGGATTGCCTTAAATGAGTCACGTAAAGTGTGCTGGAAAACTGCCATTATATTTCCCGACTTAGCAGATTTTGAAGCAATCCAAGCCTGGGTTGGGTAGGGAGGGAGGAATGACACGCTTTCAGGACAGATTGTCTATCGCTTATATCTGCATCTTTCCCAAGGAGAAGAAATTAAGTACCGAGAGAATTTCGGTACTTGCTCGGACCGATGTTCGGACAAGCCAGACGGTTGACCTCCTGTTCTAAATGTTGTTACATGATTGTCTAGGGCGGAGTTTCGTCTCTTCATATCAGCTATCTCTTAAAGCTGGACGGAATCGTGTTGTCCATACATCATGTGCTTTTTTCATGAGAGAAAATCCTACCTAAATTCTCCATTCCACAAGGAACGCATTTGCATTTCATAGACAGAGAGGTAGGGCTAGGACATTGCTTGCACTTCCTCCTTAGCGAGCTCGAATGAGACTGTTCCCAGCTTCTCGTTAGCTTTCACCTGATAAGGTAAAGTAGACGCGGAGCTGATTCAGTCTCTCTCTTTTCTCTTACCCCCCCCCACCTGGAGCGGAGCTTTGCACGCTACTGGGAAAACGAGTATAGTTAAAACTGGTGCATGTGTGATCATGTTCCAACGCCCCTACCAACCCGAGACGGAAGCCTCGTTTCGCAGAGTATGTTTATCGATTTGGTTAAATCAATACATATCGGGTTAAAGGCACTTCCAAAGTGATTTACGACATAACTGAATACTCCTTTCACAAGTCCTCTACCAAAGTGGTAGTCATAAAATCAAAGTATACATCCGGTATTTTGCATTTGCTCTACTAGAAACTATTTGCACAATCTAATGGTAAAGACGTCATAATTTCATGCCATAATACATCACTATCAGCTCCCATTAATACCCGGTTGTCACGCCAGCAGCATCAGGGAAAAGCACAGGATCGATCAAGGAACTTGGGAGGATTAAACGGGGCCCATCAAAAACTTAAATCACCAGTCCGAATTGCTCTTTCTCACGTATCTTCTTCGCATACATGCTAGCTAGTGGTTTCACTCCCACTCTTTCTACATCAACGCAACGTCGTTCTTATTCGTAATATGCAAACTTTGAACAGATAACCGAATATACTTTCTTCAGCATGCACATCATCTACGCTAATTGATAATTGACCGTACAAGTACATATGTACTAGATTGAATGGGCATGCTCTTCGCTTACTATAATCAGTCAACACCTTCAAGTTAAGTTACCCTATATATATGCTCTGGCAGATGTCGGATTCCAAAACGAATTTACTATATATTTACAATCTTATTCATAAAACTCCTCAACAACCGCGTACTACACACGTTTGAAAGTCTGTAACTTCAATGACGATTTGTAAAATGAACATAGTCATACCTGCTTTGCAGTCGTTGCTTCCTTCCTCGCAATAAAGAGATTCTCCTTGTTCTTCAGTAGATCCAGGAGCAGGTGCTCAACCAACGGCAGGCTGTCAATGCTGAAGGCTTCATGATACCCAGCATCGTCCAACTTTTTTCTCACATACAGATAACGGTTTTCAACAAGGCCACCCATTTCCGTAGTTTTTAAAAGGCACAGTTATAAAAGCACACAAATCACATAACCTCCAGGCATAGGTCAGCTACTGGTTCACTTAATGCCGACCCATGTTTAAATTAGGTTACTGTTACTACATGAACCTATCCTTCATATAATTTCTGTAGAGCGTAATTTTCACTTAGAATATTAAGGTTATCTTATCGTTCAGATGTCTACACTTTGTAATTCAATATATCCCGTTACAACTATAACAGGCCAGTTATATTGATTATATTTATCATGAAATCGATCATTAACTTACGCTAGAATTAAGTAATTGCTTCGAGATCTTTGGGTTTGACACGGAACTCTTTCCTAGACGGAAAAGTTCTGATTGCCCCATGCAAGCTTCGAACCATTTTACACACAAATGCTGAACACTGCACCAACGAACGAAGTGATGTTTTCGAAGATTTTTTTAATCGCAATTGGAGTTATAAGGTTTAAAAGCTTAATAACTGATAAACATTATTAAAAAAATAAAATTTGCTTTTCCGCGGTTTAATGCGTCGTCCGCTTTAACTGCCAGCATAAAAGGTTTTTTATTCGAGTAAAAACTGGACATCGCAGTTTCCGCGCTTTTACATTTAAAATTATTGACCAACACACACATAACTGGATGTGTTCACCGAGTTCGTTTCTCCACCGCAAGGGTGTTGAAAATCTGTCAGAGCTCCTTCACCTTTGACTATGGACGCGTCTTCTAGTTTGCCACTCGCATAAGTAGCATGTGAGCGAATGAGCTAAACGAGCGATGTTACATTGTGTACTTACGCTCCTGCTTTACTTTATTCAACGGGAAGAACCGTGCCGGCAAAATGTGGTTTCCATATTGAAAGCATTGCGAGTGAATTGTCCTTTGCCTGGAACGGCGTGGAGTTACAAATTGTTGAATTTTACAGGAAAGTTAACTAATTTCAATACAATTTGTTGATAAAAAACAAATTCATCATGAATCGATACAGTAGGAACGACAGTCAGCGGTCGGACGACCGGATTTACGAGGATGAATACGGTTATGAAACAGTAAGTTCACCGGGGACTGATTACATTTTTGACAGACGATCGGAATTTACATTATTTAACTTTACATGCATACTAACTTATTTGAGGAGTTAATATAGATAGTAAATATCATAGATTTGCTTTAAATAACTATTAATTTGACAAATGGTTATTGAATTTTGCAGTACGACCAAGACCGTGGAGGCTTCGATAATTATGAATACGGTGGCGCGCCAGCGGGGACCAGCAAATACCAGTGCCCTGATGCGGTTGCAAAGTTCATTGTACATTTATATAAAGCAATCAATAACCGGGACACTGCAGAGATTGAGAATTTGTACGAAATTCGATTTCCTCAATTGACCAAGGATTACTTCAAGGAGGAGAAATGGCCACACGACATCAGTCACCTGGTTGAAGAGCCCTTGTTTGTGACCTTGTATCATGAGCTCTACTACCGACATATTTATGCTGCTCTGCCACAAAGTCTGACATTCTCAGACCGTTGTAACAGCTACAGTAACTACTGTGAACTTTTCAACATGATTCTCAGTGAGTCGTAGTGTATACAACGTATATTTTAGTTAGTGCCAACTATGTTATTTGACGTTTTTAACGTGTATGTGATCTCTTTTTACAGCTTCGCAGAAGCCAATTGACTTGACTTTGACGAATCAATGGCTGTGGGAGATCATCGATGAATTTGTGTACCAGTTCCAGTCTTTTAGTCAGTTTCGTCGCTCCCCTAAGCTCAACGCTGAAGAATCTGCCTTCTTGGCTGAGCATCCCTACATTTGGTCTGTCATGAGCGTGTTGAATGTATTGTACTCCTTGATTGAAAAAAGCAACATCAATGCGCAATTGAAAGCGTATTTTAATAACGAAAATCCTGACCAAGTGGCCGGAGAGTTCGGAAAATCTCCCCTTTACAAGATGTTGGGGTACTTCAGCATAATTGCGCTTCTTCGGGTTCACAGCATGCTTGGTGATTACCATTTGGCTGTAAAGGTGCTGGAAAACATTGACCTTCACAAAAACGTAAGTTGACCGTGATTTTAGATTATGTTTTACGAAGGAGATTGCCATTGCAGAGTATCTTTGAGCTTTGAAGGTATTAATTGAAGCTTAAATTTTGCAGACCATGTATTGCAACGTGCCAGCATGCCAGATCACGACATACTATTACGTTGGCTTTGCGTACGTTATGATGAGGAGATACGCGGACGCCATACGAACATACACAAATTCCTTGCTCTACATGCAGAGAATTCGGCAGATGTTCCAAGCTAAATCCTATCAGAACGATCAGGTATAGATAGCAGTGTTGCTTGGATAATTATTAAAGTTCCTTAAGTTGCATATCATTATTAAGGGAGTGTTTACTAATCCGTTACTGTTTTGCAGGTTAACAAGCAAACCGACCAGATGTACACCATGTTGGCCGTTTGCCTAGTGTTGCATCCTCAGTCTATCGATGAATCGATCAACGCTGTTTTGCAGGATCGCAAATTCTCTGAAAAAATTGCTCGCATGCAAGGAGGGGACTTAAAAGTAAAGTGACCTACTGTTATTACACAGACTAAATTATGGTGGGGTTTAAAGATTATTGGATTTATTATAGGAATTTGAAAATTCCTTCCTGTTTGCGTGTCCAAAATTTCTGTCGCCAGTCTTGCCGACATTGGGAATTGACAGCGCCGCAGCTCCAGATCCTACACAGGAACCCCTGAACATTCAGAAAACAATTTTCCTCCAGGAAGTGGCTCAGCAAATCTATCTGCCAACAATTCGATCCTTCTTGAAGTTGTACACTACTATGCCCATCTCCAAGCTGAGTGCGTTCATGGAGACTGATGCTACTTCTTTGAGCGAATGCTTACTCTGCTTCAAGCATAAGATGCACAATATTGTCTGGACGAAAGGTATTAGCTCCCTGGATGGAGAATTCCAAGCAGGATCAGAGGTTAGTGAGAATCATTAGATTAATTTGCCCTTTACTAATGACATGCAGGATAGGTTTCCATACGGGTTTATTGTTTACAGGTCGATTTCTACATCGATAAGGATATGGTCCATATAGCCGACACCAAGGTAGGACGAAGATACGGTGACTACTTCATCCGACACATTCACATTATGGAAGAATTGCACCGAACACTCAGGGGGCTTAAGTTTTAAATTAATTTTACACGAAGCTTGTTAGTTGGTTATATCTCGTCCTCTAATACATTGTCGCGGAAACACCTTTAAAGATCCAGACATTGTACCAAGATTTTAATTTTTGGTATTTTCAAGTGTATTATCTTGTACGGAAAGCAGTGGAGTAAATGTTGAACAACATCTCTTCCTCCCATAATCAGTGAGAATATTTATTACGAGCTACCGGAGCTATTTGAAAAGTATCGAATATTGAATAAGATGCATACAATTTGGAAGAAACTTGGTATACAAAGCACAACTCTGCTGGAAGAATCTCTCAAGTCCTGAATTCCTTCCGCACGATACTCAAAGCAGCTGGAACGATGTAGCAATCAGTTGCAACCGAATCGAGACAATCCAAATGCGTATGATTGTTTGAAACCTTGTAACCAGCAGAATGGATTCGCATCGCTTATGTATTCAACTTGGAAACGCCTAAATATGTTCTCATTTTGCAGGATTTTATTTGCACCTTGGACTCAAGATTTCAAAGAGAAGGGTCATACTTTCTTGTTTTGCTGTCAGTTCGAACGAATACAAACTGTCTTCCTGTTTTCCAAGAAACTTATTGAAAGCTTGGTCTGGGAATAGGATCTCCGTTCCAGAGACATTATAAAAACATATGTCGTAGTTTTTATAGAATTGCTTTTCCCTCTATTCCCTCCATCGCAGCCTTGACTTTCCTTAGACACGAGTAGAAGTTGGAGAAAGTAGTGACTAATGGAAAATAGTTGCTATTTCCTCACTATGTAGGAGATCGTGCATAGTCCGAGCCAACTAATCTATGTGTGCATGTGACGGTAAAGTTGCTTCATTCCATTTTATCCAGTAGTTGTTTAACTAGGAATCGTTAATTCTCCCACGATCCTTCTTACTCTTTCAGCCTGTCCGGTTTTTCCAGTCATTAAATTCTTGAATTCAGGTGTTGATCATCCCTTCCTCCTCAGAGTGAGCTCTGATCTCCGACTGCCTTAGAGCTTTCTCTTCCAAACTCCCTTCACATTCATCACTACCCATCCGCATTTCCACCAGCCTCCTCTCCTCGCTTCCCCTTCCAGAAAACTAAGAAAGGGAGAGAGAGAGAGATAAGAAGTGGGACGGCTTACGTCTGCTTTCCTTCTCTTGTCCTAATTGCTTTCTCTTCTGATCTCTCTGATGTCATCGTATTGCTTTTGGAAAGTTGCTGAGATGCTAGAGGTGGATTTATCCTAAAAGTCTTTGCATAATATATACTAATAATGTATGAATGTACGCTAGCATTGGTAAATCCCTCCAACGGCTTCTTCATTGGCTCCTTCTTCCCGGTATTTTCAAGGATTTTCTATGTCATGTCGGCTAAAGCTTTACTTCATGTGACAATAGAAGGAATCCGGGAGATGATTTACTTTGGATTAATGAAGTAGAATGATTCGGATAATTGTGTATGCGGGAATAGATAAAATCCCTTTCCTTTTACCCCATTTTATATCCTTCACATGAATTAATGATGAAATTTCAAAAGAACCCTTTCTCTCTCTCTCTCTCTCTCTCTCTCTGCCTCCCGCCTTCCATATCCATCCCTAGTACAATACCTTATGACCATACTTTTTCGTCCATTATACCTTCTTTGCTTCTTTCTAGCCTCCTTGTGTCATCAATTTCTTATTCATTTATTCCTTCCATGGTCTCTCGGAAATCTTGACAATACAGGCATGGGTCTTTTCCTTTATCATTTTGCCCGAATCCTGAGTCATTAACTTCATGGAATCCCACCTTCAGGATCTTGTCTTCATTGGTCGTCTCTTAATGCCCGCAAAAACTTTCTCTTCGCTATTGTGTGTCGGGTATTAGCCTTTCTTGCTCCTAATTTGTGAAAGCGTGAAGCGAGCGTTACTACTATTCCGACTTTCACTGACCGCTCCTGTCAAACCTTTTCTCCCGCTAAATCGGTTTGTCGGGTTTCACTTTCCCTGAGGCGCTCAAGGTAAGGAGATTTGTAACATAGCCAGGATTTCGTGTAATCTGAAAGAAGAGAAAGCGTGTGGCAGGTTTTACTTGAGACTGTCAATCTGGCTTTCTCATTGATCAGCTTTCACTATGGCAAGCAACCCAATCTCAGGATTCGTAAGATGTGGGGAAAGTGGAAGAAGATAGACAAGGTGGTTTGAATTTAAAAGATTCCTGCTTACAGCGTAAGGGATGATTCGGGAATAATGGAAAGTTAAAGCTGGCTATCCATGGTCCATGAAATGTTTCAGTTTGCTGTTGGCTTTGTATCCGTTGTCTATTTGAGTTCATACCTTTTTAGTCATAATACATCTTCATTAGGAGGGTTGAGTGGGCCGGTTAGTTGAAGGAAGATGATAGCTTTGGAGGTTGATTGGATTTCAAGGATGTAATTTCCTTTGCCGATATTGGATTATGTTACAAAAGTTAAGAGAGGAGGCTGTTTAGCTGCTTTGACACACGACTGATCCAGTTTTTGTGGGGAAGAGAAGGAGTAGAAGTAATGAAATATAAAGGATGGCTGTCTGTTTGAAATTCACCAAAAGCGAAAGAGCAGAGTTGAGATTCTTCGCGAGGAGGATACATTAGTTTAATTTTCATTTTCTCCAAGGGCTGACAGAGGGCAACATGGAGAGGGAAATAAGTAAGCTATCATATTAACCAACCAGAGGAGGGTGGGCATATTCCTTATGTAAATGTCCTAGCTTCATTGTTATATGTGTGTGTGAAATATGTGGGCTTGATAATCATTAAAGCTTAAAATATTGTCTCCTTTATTCGCACGTGTGACTGCCTTTGGGATGTCCGGGATTTGAGGCCGCTTCTTAAAGGAGTGGGTGTATTTTGCAGGATCCTGTATATGGTCTTGTCTTGTGCACTTTCTCTCTCCGTTTCACCCGCTTGATATTTTGTATTCTCCTGGGCGATAATAGTGATCCTAAAGGTTTCAGGGCTAAAATACCTCAAGGAGTAATAATCTGAGATAATTTTTGTGCAGGTTTTCTTTGAGGAAGGAAGGGAAGGGTGGGGAAAATGTTGGGAAGCCTTGGAGGTCTTGTTGGACGAAATCCACATGTGTGTCTCCTCTTCTCCTGGAAATATCTTCCTCAAGGTCGGTTAAATCCTATGAGGTCACTGAAGCAATGTGAGAAAGCTCATAAAAGTTGGCCGTCTTCTAAAAGTAAATATGAAACAGGAGGTGCATCCCTTGTCTTCCTTGTACGTCTTGCTAGTTTCTTTTGATTTGCCGCACAAGTTGGGCGAGGAAAGAGGACACGGCTGCTTTCTCCCTCACATTCACATCTCTTCCACCTTTGTATTCGATTACATGTCCAGGAGAGTAGAAAGTCGGTATCCTGGAATCCAGCAGCTTGGCCCTATGAGCAGCCCAAGTTTGCATTCCTTCCTCGCAAAGTCTATAAAGATGAAGCGTATAGGATTTCTTCTTTTAGTCATACCTCGTTTAAAGTTTTCGGATGAAAAATATCAAATTTTCTAGCTCGTATCCCTGATTTTCTCAATGGGAAAGTTTGTGAAAAAATTGCAAACGACCTTTGTGTAGCAAAAATCTGAGGATTCCTTCCCAGCCTGACCAGCGAGCCGCAGCAGCTTATTCTATCTTTATTCGTGAGAGTAGGACGAGGAGAGAAATGTTTAGCTGGAACTATGGAACTTGGTTGGGATTCTGCACTATTGTTATGTCCGAGGTAGAAAAGTCAATAAAGCAAGATTCCTCTGTTCCATTTCATCCAGTAGGGAGGGATTGAGGAGGGTGGATTAAAAGGGAGGATTTATACAGAGCAGCAAGCGAGGAGAGAGAGAGAAAGGAATCTTATTGAATTTATCCAATCGTTTTTGTCCGATCACAGCCTGGCCGAGAAAGGATGAAGGAGAAACTGAGTAGAGGGGAGAAAGGAAAAGGAGGATGGAGGGGATACAGGCCATTTTGATACTATGTACGATCGTTACAATTTTTTCATTCCATTTTCTATTGGCCTATTTCCTTTTTATTTTAGCCCCCGCTTTCAACAAGGTCGTAGATTTCTCGCACCAACTAAATCCTCACCTGCTCCTGACTTTCACTACCCGACCCGTTAGGATATTTACGGGCCGCAAAGTCCTCAAGTTCTCGCCCACTTTTCCCCAGTTTAATCATTCTCGTTTCCAGTGCTTTAGCTCTGCCTCTCCTCCTTTCATTGATTGCCACAAAGTTGCGAAATTTGTTTCTTTCTCCTTGCAGATTATATAATTGCGGAAACATTGGATTTTGTACTTTAAAACGCCAAATACTGTAGATCAATGAATCTATTTCTTGTCTTTTTTATCGTCCTTTTAGCGAGCTAACCAAGTATAGCTTTAGGGCTGGAAGCTTGACAGAGAATCCGTTGCAAGAAGAGGAATTTCAAAACATTTATTCACTCCAACTTGAGTTTATGATCCCATCACAAGCCATTTAAGTCTCCTTTCCCTTCATCCATGGCTCAAAGTGTGTTTTAGTAGTTTTTCTCCAGTTTCGTAGCATAGTTTATTCCCTGAGTTTGTCCGTCCATTATTTCAACTTCTGTCCCCCATTACACGTGGATGAGAATCGATCTTGTTTTCCCTTTACATCCCTACAGGAGTTCATACCCTCTGCCTCTATCTGACTTTGTGTGTATTTCCAAGCTTAAAAAGTTTGAATTGATAAATCCCAGAGAAAGGAAACACATTCTTAGTGGAGAGGCTAGAGCTTTAGGAAAAATTCTGCGAGAAATCAGCCAAGAGTGATAAATACTAAAAGAAAACTAGAGTTTGTTCCCATTGGGGCCCCTATCGTAAACACGACCGCTTAGTACATGAGAACAAGCCAGTCATTTTAAAATCCCAGATGAAAAGAAGCAAGGGAGCGAAAGAGGGGGGGATGTTGTATTCTTCTTTATAGCAACTTTCTCCAAGAAGCTTTCTCCGTCTCCTTTCTGCTTCAACAGCAAAAATCCGCTATCTATGCCACGTCACGCCAACAAGCCATCCTTACATTACCACATCCTGCTCTACTTTCTCTACACACTTTTCTCATACCAGTCACTCCATGCATTCTTAGCTTTCCCCTTTCCTCTGAAACCCTATCATCTACTCCCGCTTCCTTCACTTAAGCCAGCTTCCAACCCTGTCCTTAACCGTGTCCGTCCCTCTATAATCTTACACACTTCTTCTTCTTCTGATGCTTGATTGCTTCTCGGTAGCTATCTCTTCCTGAGTGAGAAGTCGTAGAATTTCAAATTTTTCTATCTGCTTTTTCTCCTCCCTCGTTTTGACAAATCCAAAGACAAGCCGTCCGCACCTGTGCTTCCGATTATACTTCCTCTGTGTCCTGTGTATATAACCCATCCATGCTTCCCTCAGCTTTCACACAAGTCTAACATTTTTGAGTCTGCTTCTGCTTTCACTCTGCCTACACGGAATGAAAGTACAGTCGTATCTATAGTAGAAAGATATACGGCAGTAGGATTTGAGCTGTACATGAACTGTAATAGGGCTAGATTATTTATAAAATGTATGCACAAGGGGCTACTTTATATTACTGCTTTGATAAATGTAGGTACAGTCTCATGTGCTAGAGCGTAAAATCTCATGAGATTTGAACATTTACAACTCTTGGTTTTATTAGTATTACAAATTAGTTTAATTAGAGCTGTAACGTTGTGTGGAATGAGAACGAGGAATGAAAAATACGCCCCTGTTTTCACCTCTAATTCGTCTTTTGTCCGTCATTTGATAAGTCTTTGGAATTTTTTAATAAGGCTTTCAAGAGCCGACGAGGACTGAACTACAAGCCAGGAGGAATATCATGCGGCTTGAAGAGCGGCTCAAGGGAGAATTAAAGGGAAAATAGTCTCTGATCTTTATAGGAGGGAGGGCGAGCTACAGTTGGCTAGAGAGAGGATGAGCGTAACTTTCACCTACTTTCACCTCGCCCCTCTCTCCTCCTCTGGGCCTCCTGGCTTGAGGAACAAGCCCTAGATTCTTATCCTGAATGAAGGGAATGAGGGCGGTGAGATGAGAACAAGACCCTGATCTATGTAATGGGCTGAAAGGAGGAAAACGAGAAGGAAACCAGAGGAGGATCTGGGGAAGGAGTCATGATCATGACGCTAACGACACCATCCAGCCCTTCCCTACCATACCACTATTCCCAATGTATAATCATGCAGGGCTGTAGCGGACACATTCCTCCCCCGTCCATACCCAACTGTAATATGTAAGAATAAATACTCTCATGCAGATAGTCCAGCGAGTACAGGGTCGCCACCTTATGGTCAGAAGATTATACGAAAATGAGGAGAATATCTACATGAGATCAGGATCTCATTTTCTTTCTTCCCTTAGTTTTAAGAGCCAGTCTGTCAGTCCTCCTATCTCAAGATTAGGCTCATTTTATTATTCTATTTGAAGGCTCATTACTGTTATAGATTCCTGTTAAACTCCTCGGCATCTTGCACATGGAATATGTTAAATGTGCATAATTCAAATCCTGATTCCGTTGAAAGCGATTAGTTTTTCGTTAAATCCTACGAAAGTATAGACATGTCTCCATATTCAACTGCATGATTCAGTCAAAGTTATGGACTCTCTCATTCCTCAGCAGACCTGGCTTAGGTTTACCCTTCGTTTATCGCTGAGTTTATATGGAGTATGTCATTATAAATTGATTCTTCAGTTCTCAGGACTTTTATGTTGATGAATATACTGTGCTAATGAATATTTTACTCTAGAGCTTGTGACAAAAATATGCGTATTGCAAAAAGCATGAGTCGAGGAGAAAGTATAAGATCCCAATTCGCACTGGAAGCGGTTGAAAGCGGAAGTTGATACCTGGCTTTACTTTATGGTAACGGTTACGATGCTTGAGAGGGAACATGAACATGAGTGAAAGGTGTGTCGGTGTGGTATGCATGGGACGCTGAATTTACAGACTGTGTGTGGTTATGCAATAGTAACTTAATTCTTTTAGGGATGGAGGAAGCAAAAGCCTCAAGAGAATTCAGTTCCCATTTGACATGCAGTTCAGCTTGTGTCTGATGGGTTACTGCTTGTATGAGATTGGAAGAAATTTTGGATGAAAGTCGAGGAGCGGAGGAAGCAGTAGGAGGTGTTTTTGTTTGGCCTGGTTAGTTTAGGTTTCGAGGGCGGAGGAGTCTTTGAAAGAGAAAATTTTCTCTGTATTCAAAAACTTTTTCCCTATGCAATTCTCGTGAACATGTTCTGGATTGGATAGCAGGAGAAAACAATTCTTTTCATCTAATGAATACTGGCTGCGGGAAGTGGGTATGTGTGAAAGTTTACTTTCTCTCCACTTGTTCTTTAAGACAACATTACATCACTGCCGTATCATATAATACGTAATAATAAACTCTTTCCAAGTATTTCTGTTTCGCAAGACAATACAAGGATGAGAATAATCTTAATCCCCTAGCTCATTCCACCATTTTCCACGCAGTTAACAATTCTGGGATTATTTATGCATCTACTCTCTCTCTCTACTCACTCATTATTCTAGCGCATCTAGTTTGCGTCTTTACATTTTTCATTGAGATGGTTAATGGTGAAAGTCCTGGCCTGCCCTGAAATATTTCCCTTGAATCCTATATATTTCTTGTACTTGCTTACGGTACATTTACTATTTAGAAGGCTCTAAAAAGTGTATCCTGAAACGAGGTTCAACGTTCAACCACAAATATCATCATCATTTATCTGTTTCTGCTTGTTTTGATTGTTACTTAATAAGTTATAAAGGAAAGAAATGGCCTGTCCAGCATTTCTTCTGCGCCTGCAACACTAGACTTGATAATTTGAGGTACATAATCGTTAGAAAGCGAAAGACTGGATTAATTTGGGATAGCATGAGTTGCACTTAAAAAATTATATAATTTCAATAATTAATCAGCTTTCGTTAATTCCAAACGGCTCGAATCTTTCGAAATTGTCGCGATTGTTTCAAGTATTTTTGGAAATAGACTTCTGAGGACAGATACGAAAATGAGATTAATAAAAAATTCTGGTAATAGGTAGTACTGCTTGGGAAATTGCTTGAAATATTCCATGGTGTGGAGTAAAACGCCCTACCTACCGGTCGTTGCTGAAACAAATATAATTAGAGAAAGTGTAGTCACATGTTTAAAATTTATGGCTCTGACGCGTTAGCTTTATCAGGAACTGTTAGGAAAGTTGGTATTAGATGATTCCGACTAGACAAAAGTATATTTTTCTTTCAGTTATACTGAGCAGGAAGCTGATTTGCGAAAATTTAGAACTCTTACTTTTTAAAATAACATCGAGTAAAGTTTCCTCAACTTTCTCTTGTGAGATGTACAATGGAGTTGCCACTATCTTGTGTAACATAAGTTGTGGGTTGGTTGCTTGGATGGTAGTAAAACCCAGAGATTCTTTATTTTAGAGTATTATTCCTGTGGACGTTTCTCAGGGGGGTTGGTGTGGATTCGGTTTGAATATCTTTCGGAAGGTGCTTATGAAAAAGGTTGGGAAAAGTTGAAAAGTTGAGAATTTTCTTTAAGTTGGTTGTGACCGTTCAGAGCGAAGGCGGTTTTGGTTGGGGCAGAATATTTCAGCGAAGTTTTCTTTGTGTAATTGGTTTGCCCTACTTTGGAGATCTACCTACCTGTGAATATGTGAGGTTTGAATTAGCGGGATTCATGGGTGGTTTATATATGTTTCTAGTCGTTGATTGATTGCGGGGAGTCAACCAAGTTTTCTCGGCCCGTCTTCAAGATGAATCATGGATTTAGAGTAAGAATACTTTCTCTAACTTTCTCCTACCCCTCACCATGATATTTATCCATTCATAAATAGTCCGTGGGAAATATTCTACCTATCTTCTGTACTCTTTCGAGATCTGTAGCATAGAGCTCGTGTCTGAATTTGTAGGATGTTGGAGGAATTTGTTTGATGGAAAACTTAAGGAGTCTTTGAATTAACTCTGCCGATTTTCTCTTCCCAACAACCGTTCGTTCTCACTCCCCACTTAACCGCTCCATTTCCCTCACTGTCTGCTTTCCCTGTCTACTATATAGCTTGATGTTAAAATTAAATTGTTGACACAGTAACTCGGTACGCTTCGCCAACCATATCATCTCTGCCGCCCTTCCACCACTGCTCCAAGAATCCGGACACCTAAAACCCAAGCTGCGTCAGCAGTTAACCTTCATCTCGTTTTCACACAATGCGCTCCCAGCAAAACTTTTTCAACCAACCGGGGAAACCTTCCCAAATTTCAATTTGAACTCGTCCCCTTACAAATTTTTCAATTCTTCCGGCGCTTCTTCTCAAGGTTCCTTTTTCCTATTCCTTCTTTCACCGCTTTCACTACTTTCACGACAATCCTTCTTCCTCTCCTCTTTTACGCAACGAACCTCCTCAAATCAGTTTGCATTCCTGGTCTACCCGTTCACCTTACATGCATCAGCTTCTCTTTGCATACCTCATTCCAGCTTTCTTCTTGCATGGACTTGCCCGCCAATTAATTATAAAGTTGGTGTGGTTTGCATTCTTGTTCGTTTTTAAATTAAAAATATTTTCTCACTAAATTCTTTTCTCCTTTTCACGGATAGAAAGTTTGTCTGCATTACGTCACTGGCTAGTATGAAATTTCGCAGTATAGACATAACTTAATTTGCAGCCAAACTTGTATCTTTTTAAAAATATCTGGGCCTTCACGAGGACTTTATCCTGCAGGCAATTGAATTTTTTTTCAGGGTTTTTCTATTCAAAGCTCTGATACCATTCACTTATCCATTCAACATCTTCCTTCTTGCCAAAGTTTGGTGTAGATTGCCTCTTGCTTTCCCAACAGTCAATATCCGGACTTGTTCTGCAGTCAGACTGAGCCAATCTCGAAATCTTTAATCTATGCTTTCTCCAACATCCTTAAGTCGTAATGCAACTGAAAGGTTTCAGACGCAATAAGGCAGATGGCTGTACTTTAGTTAGAAACATCACTTAAATCTCTCTCCCGCCGCTCCTCTTTCATCTTCCACATACTTTCTGGTTTTGAAGTGCTCATAGTTTAGTTTTGGAAATGCGGAAGTATGGAAGGAGAGGAGCTAGTCACAAAGGAAGGGGCTGCAAGGAAGTCGCTGTTTTAATTGCTAGTCACGTCAGAGGGAAACACAAGACAGGATGTTTTCTCTTTCCGCCATCATAGAATATTTAAACCCTTTCTCATCCCATTATTACTACCGGTTTAGATTCTTCTTCCGAAGCGAACAATAATATTAAGAAATCACATCAAACTTGCTCGTCAACTCCACCTCCTGTAACGACTCTGCAACTTAGCCCACTACAGCAACGCTTTAGACTCACCTATAGTTCTCGGCTCAGATTTCAGGCACGTATGCTTTCTCCTCCACACTTCCGACTTTCTCTTCCCCTCCTATTAACATCAAAAATTTACAAACGATACTCTTAAGAAGCTCGTTGTTAGCCATTTCATCCTCGTATAAGTATTCCTTTCACGTACTGCCGCATAATTTACTAGTCTCCTCCTTCCTCGGTACTTGCTCCAGTTCCTGCTTCTTAACTTAATTTTCCACGTGTACTTCACATTTCACATTCCTCTAACCACAGGGACAACCCCTTCCATTTTCCATTCAAGGCGGACATGTGGGATTCTAATTGTAAAACTGGATCTTGCAAAGCGAATTTCACAAACAAGGTAACCTACATTTGAGGGAGAAGAGCCATTCTCTTACAGATACAAGTAAAAAAGGACTCTTTCATCCACGTTTATTTACTTGTTTGCAGTTTTCATTATCGCGATTAGCTCCATACTTGAGGATCACAAGAACGTCCTACTTTCTGCACACCATGCGCTTCACTTCCGTTTTGTGCGATAATAGATTTTGTTCTGAAATCGAAATGAAAGTTGCGCAGTTATATTTAGGCTGAGAAAGGTCAACAGAATCCCCTTCACCCAGCTAACTCAAGAACTTATGAACATCAAAGCTTTTAATTTACAGTGCTTCTACGAAAGAAAGAGCACTTATTTTGCAGAAAGAATTGAAAGCATCGTTTTATTGAAAATACTTTTCTGGTTTCGTTGTTTACCGTATCGACCAGTATGGAAATTTTTGAAGACAGAAGCTTATGCGTCATGCACACGTACGATAATTTGCTACATAAAAGAATAGAAGAATGCTGGAAGGAGTCGTGATGCAGGTGATGAAAACATGCACATATTACGTAGGTGTGTAGACGCCCTACGGTTTGCGTCATAAATTTAGCGATTAGTTTTGTACCACTAACTTTGAAGATTGTATGAAGGAAGGAATGGGAAATAAAAGGGTATTTTGTGAAAAGACTTTCACCAAGAAAATAACATTTCTTTCTAAAAGAAAAGACATTCCGGGAAAACCAATTGGGATCGTTAAGAGGTTCAAAGGGTCAGTTATTTTTAAATGGGAGGAATTTTTTTGAATATCCTGCATCACTTCCGCGTAATTAGAGTCAATAAAAGGTGTGCTCAAAGCGGAGATGGAATTTGAATGGCAAAGTTTCCCGTTACTTTGTCCAATATATTATTGTTATTCCGTCACTAAAGAGAAAACTAAAGCGAATTTCATTTAAGTAAAACGTTAAAATGTATAACATTAGGCTTTACTTGTGAATTTCCCCGGAGCTGATGTGTAGTAGCAGGGTTTTTGGTCTGGTTTTGGCTGTCATTAGCATAATTGTGCATTGAGTTTTATGTCGAAATCTCTTTTACTGCTCCCGTTTTCTTCGAAGAAGTAGATGAAATAGCCACAGTTTTAGGAAAATGGTGGTAGGATTGATTGCATTTTGATTTATTTATAAATCTGAAGCTCAAAATACATGGTATTATTTTTCTGGATAACAATATTCTTGTAACATTTTATTATTTCTTCAAGTACATAGGAAACAACAGCATAAAGGAATATATCGAGACTTTAATAAATTCGTGTCGTAGTAATGGGCAAATCTGCTTTTTATGTTTAAAGCTTTACATCAGAGCGTAAAGACTCGTACGTATTTGCTATTCATCAGAAATGCGTAAACATGAACTTTAACTTATTTGAATATTATGGGGAATACGGTGAGGGGTTGGGTATTTGATTGTGTACAAAACGCAGGAGCTTAGCTATTTATTTTGATCGATAGCGATTGACGTTAGCTACAAGTCGTCATCATCCATTAGGAATCCTCGAGTGGGATTTTAGAAATCCAGCGGTTTAATACAAGATGATTAAATACTTGACACTCACTCCTTATATTCTTATGTTCGGACTCAGGAGCTTATCCTTGCGGCGTAGCACGGGACTTTCTTCCACGATGGAAAGAGCAGCCTTGGGTAACTGAACAGTTTTGGAATTCCTACTCCCTTTATACTTGAGAAGGGAATCGGAATTATTGTCCGGGATGTCAATACTTGTGGATGGAGTGGGACTGGTTCGTTGCAAATTAACGTCGCAACTGCTGCTACAGCCAGGCGGTAGTAGTGAGAACTTGTCTTGAGGGGCTGATAAATGTAATTCGGTAGCTTCTTCGAGAGAAGGTGCTTTCCTAAAAGAAGTCTTGTTACTCTGTGTATTTGGTCCTTGGTCTAGACTAAATTGCCTCCGAAGTCCTTTGGCCGTAGGTCTTCCATTGAGAAGCTGATGAGCAACCTGAGGTAGATTGAGATTAGAAATTTATTCCGAGGTTGCCAGTAGGATTCGTGTATTTTAAGTGGAGGTGAAGGATGCTTGGGGGTCGGCTTCTAGTGCTCTCGTGCATGGAATCATTTAAACTGGCTGTTTGTGCGGCGTGGATGAATTTTGTGAAGCATGTAAATGGTTTGCCGTGATAATGATCTGAGCTTGTTGGCTTTGGAGAAGGATTTGAAAAGGGTTTTGGAAGGAAGGGATGAAGGAGACTAGAGCAAGAAAAAGCTAGGATGGTGAGGCTGAAAGCCGTTTGACTTTCTCCACTTACCTGCTCAGCGGGTGAAAGTGAACGCAAGCTTTCTCCACTTAAGATGGCATATGTCGGAGACGTTTTCGGGTCCAAGCGTTGACTCGAGCTGAGTTCAAGAGAATTGGATGGCGTCGTAAGGGGCCTTTTACTCACTTTCACTTCAAGTTCATCCCCAGGCATTTTCCCAGTCCTCCCGTAAATTATTGCTTTTTCGTCCAGTCTGGAAATTAAAGGCAATTACATTATCATTTACTTCTTCTTTACCCTTTTCCCCCTCCACGTGTAGACTCTCTTTCTTTCCGTAATGGTGCATTAATACTGGCATGCAGCCTGGCCTAAGTTACTCCTTAATCTTGAGTACAAGAGCAGGGACACAGCATTCTGCAAGCTTAATAAATAGATTCACTATATATGCACTTACCCGTGGCTTTCACTTTGGCAGGATGAAGATTTTCCAGAAGCATTAGGAAAGATATAATGATTAATAGGAGATTGGACCAAGTTAAGAAACATGTTGTCTTATTTTGTAACCTTGGAAAAAGTTGTACACAAAAGTAAAAAACATACTCAAGCCCAGGTGGCGTTGGTAATTCCTTGTCGAATCCTTCTTTTCCTAGTAGCCAATAAGTTGGCATTTGCCCTTTTCCTTTTATGTTAGTCATTCCCCTGTGAGGATCCACAAGGAAAAGCTTTAGTCTACACAATCTTCAATCTTCGCATTCTCCAGCCTCTGGTTGCCCAATCATCAAACCATCCAGACCTCATCTAGCAATCCAGACTTAGCAAAAACTTGCTATAGCATCTATCTCAAGGCTCTGGCAGCCAAGATAGAAGAGCAAAAAGAGCGAAAGAGAAAAGGAGGCAAGAAGTATAATACTTCAAGTAAGAACAGAAGGAGACTGACTGAGATTGAGGTTGATTTTGGTATCTGGATTTACTCATTTACTTTCTCCTATTCCTCAACATAGAGAGTAGGTAGCGCGTACCTGTATTGAATGATGTATCCGCCAGCGCTATCTAATTTCGATTTGGTTTCTCCAGAGATATGGATCCTCCATGCCGAACCTAGAAAACAAGTATCATTTTCGATTACACGGAAATATGAGAACTATGTGATGCTGAGGCTGAGGCTATATGTTAGAAACTTTCTCCTCCTTGCTTTCTCTTATACTCCTAATCACATTCATCATACCATGGAGAAGTTGAACCGACCCTATGACTTGTGAGAGTCAAGTCTACAGACGAAATTGAAGTCATTCATCTACTTTTGCTTACTCAATTTTGTTTTGTAAATGCACATTTCCTTTCACTTTATTATCTCCTATGCTTTTCGTATCACTGGTTTGTATCACTCACTTTCCCCCACGCAATCCCCTTGCTTTCTCCAACTGTCTCAATCATTCAAAGATATCTCGAGAATGCGAATTCAAACTGATTGAGGTAATTTGATTTTTTACACTATTTCCTTATACCCGTTCCCACTCACAATAACATGCTCGTTGTATTTTCTAATTCCATAGGCTTTAATCATAAATCAATTCCACTTACCTGTTGATTCCATTCGCGATGCCGTATTAACAGTATCACCAAACAAACAGTAGCGTGGCATCGTCAAACCCACAACACCAGCGCAACAAGGACCTGAATCAATAACGAACCAACTCATCAATATATCATTAAACACTAACTGCGGGGAAAGCAAACTATGTTTGCACTTTCTTTGTCATGGAAATGATAGAAGAAAGCCAGAGCCTCCTGTAAAAATGAATTATAATTCCGTTCCTTCCATACCTGTGTGTAAGCCGATCCGTAAGCGTAAAGGGGTGTAGGGTAAATGTCGTATCCAAAACTTGCCGCTTTGGTGCAAAAGGTCCAAGGCCATGGTGGCGATTTGGTCAGCATGATCCGGTGACCAAATCGGAGCTCCGCCAACTACCATGTACGCATCTCCGATAGTTTCAACCTGCAAAAGAAATTGAGATAGGAGTTGTGCCAGTCTTACAACCGTAGTGACCACCCAAGCAAATCCTGAACCACTCATGCGGCAAGGAAAAATGTGGTATTTGGGAATCCTTCAGCAGAGCCTAGCACTCCATACTTGATGATTGTAGCCAAGCAGTATTTAAAATACGAATCTTTCACTCACCTTATACACATTGTAATCATTTATGGTAGCATCGAAGCACGTATAAAGATCATTGAGCAGATCAACAACTTCGAAGGGGGTCGAGTAGGCTGAGATTGTTGTAAAGCCCACGATATCCGAAAAGTAAATGGTCACCTCGGAAAATTCTTCTGGGTCTACTGGGAGTCCAAGCTTTAGTTTCTCTGCCACAGTACTGGAAAAGAAGGAAGCTGGATTTTATTTTCTCCGACTTTCTCCTCGCCGAAACGTGTAGAGATCGGCGCACTTTCTCCAGCTCACTCAATGTGATCTTGCTTATAATTAGTCACGCCTCCCCTTAATTGCACTCTAATTAACTGCCGATTCCAATGACTCCTTCCCTCGTCTCTTCTTTTTCTCTTTTTTTCAGTACCACAAAATAAAATGGGAAGAAGTTGATCAAGCTCTTCTCTTCACTGATCTTCTTTAATGTTCAAAGAAGGTTGATATAGCCTTCCCGCCTTATTGCAAGTAGGTTTCTTTGGGTCACTTGTTCTCGTTTAAAAAGGCTTATGCTTTGAGGTAATATCGTCGTCTTTATTTCTTCTACTTTCTTTTTAATGCTTTCACCATCATTTACTTTCTCTCTAGGTGTACAGAAGATGAAAGTTTGTGCAATAATTTACACGACTCTCTTCCCTGTTTTCTACAATCAGACATTTCCTAAATTCCCGCATCTTTTTGTCTTATTGCACCCGCCTCACAAATTACTGTCAATAAACAGGCTATCTAACGATCATCCTCTGAGACAAACGATCCCTATTCTCATCATTGTCTAGGGCTTTGGAGAGCGCCAAATAAATCCTGAGCACTGACCATGAGCTAGTGCTAGTGAAAACGGCAAGAGAAGGACAGGACTACTTTCTCTTCCACCTTCTCTGTCATATCTTGCTTTCACCTTATCTTGTCGCTGTGGTCTTAAGAGCTTGCCAAAGGGCAGTAGTGCGTACACTGTCTCCATTTCCTAGCAATAGCAATTGTGCTATTTTTAGTAAATTTAACAAGATGACTGTGAAAGCAATTCCAGGAAATATGTCACAGTATCTTTCTTTCATACGTGGTCTTCAAATCTTTTCCGGATTTAGCCCAATTTTCTAAAGTAAGCTTCTAGGTTTAGTGTTTTATCTGCACGGACAATGGATCTAAGTTTGTTTTATAGTTGAGCAGTTGCAGCAAATCCTCATCGAAGCATGGTGAACACAGATTTGGGAAAATGTTGGAGAGTTGCTAATATTCCAACTTTACCTGGGAAGCATTCGGTTGAGAAGCTGTTCCGTTTTCTTTTTCTCCAGGTCCAGCTGTTCCGTTCTCTCTCTTATCAGCTCTTCTAAATTATTGCTGTACTTTTCCAGCATTTGAAACATGGTGTCCACAATATTGGCTTTCCTGTTTATGAAAATTTTTCGAATCATTACCCCGTACAACACGATAAAAACATTGTTCGCGTCCAAGCGCCGGCACCACATCGTTGAACGGCTCAATCTGCGCACATTTCATTTCATATTGGGGAAGGAACCGGTTTAATCTCTCGAGTCTGGAATATAATACCGCGCGTTTCCAAACAATGTGTAATCTCTGTAGGATTTTCGTTTAACAGGATATACATGCTTCTTGTTTTCTTGGGTCCAGATCGTGTTAGTTCTTTATTTTATCAGCTTGTGCGTGTTGGCTGGGAATCCTTACCTTCCGTGGTTTAGCGTTTTGAAGAGGTCATGGACGACCATGAAATCAGGTCTCATGTCTGGTAACTCTGCCCAGCATTGCCTCATAATGTTGATTGCTTCTGGCGGAGCCGCCCCTTTACTAACAGAGGGTCGTATTAGTGGTGGTGGTCGTTTTACTTTTTCTAGGATTTCTGTAAAGATGTAATAATGAAGAGGGCGTTATTCAAGATTTCACTCACTTTCTCGAATAGTCCAACCTGCTTTCTGCAAAACATGCTTTCTCCTAATATGATTTCACTCAAAGTAAGTTGCTCGGGCCCAGGCTTCGTGGGTCTGTTGAACAGGGGGTTTGAATACAAACTCCTGGAATTTATCTTTTTGCCGCCTAGAATTTATATTCTTTTGTAGCTCCGTCTTGACTTTCCTTTATTTTCTTTGCCATTACTTGAATAAAAAAATCCGTCAAGGTCCCGCCAGATATTTTTTTACTCTTCCTTTATTCTTTTCTTGCTTTAAAAGAAGTAAAACATGCTTCCTTTGAATTAAGCTCCCGCTCCTCTCTTAATCATCCTGTCCTCTGTAGTATCCATGTGTAGGCAATTTCCCTCAAGTTCTACATTTCCCTACTCTGATACTTCTCAACTTGAACTCTTAAGCTGACTTGTGCAGGAATTCCCCTCGAGGAGAAGGTATTTCAGATCTATTCCCAACTTTCACCACTTCCTTTTTCATGTGGAAAGTCGGCTTAAATTTCATCCATCTTTTATACTGTAATCAAAATTTCTTCATACTCGTCCAATCTTTTTGAATATTTGCATCGCCCTAAGCGCGGAAGCTATCGATTCCTCGGGATTCTATAATGGATTTAAGCTCCTTTATTTACTCTTTAGAATTGTAGGACTTTCTCCAACTTCTCCATTGTAGGCTGAGCCTCATCTAGATAATAATAGTTTGAATAAAACCTTACAGATTTCCAGATAGAAATTCGAATTTCGGGAAGCAAATACGCACAAATGCGTAAAATATCAATTTCATATGCTGTCATGCCTTCTCTACCCTGTTGGCCTTCCTCTTTGACCTGATTATGGAGAAAGGTCTAGAGTATAACAGTATTCTCATGTGATATCATCCATTTCTCTTTTGTCTTTCCCAGGAGTAAGTGGCTTAGAAAGTTTGATAATCCTAAAGAAGAGTTTTCCTCTTCTGATATGTAATATATATATATATCCTTCCATTTCCAATCCTCCACACATACACATCCACAGATCCGTTTTCCCTCACATCACCTCCTTCCATACCATATATTTTCATTTCTAGCAAAACTTTCTCCCATCCGCACCTCCAGCCGATAGTTTCCTTCTATGAGAGTCGTCATCTTTAAATTCAATCGTATCTATTATTTCTTGGCCTTGAAAGTGTCACCTTTAAATTTACTACTGCTTAGTTAAACAATTTCGCCTAGACACACCCGCCCCCGACCTAGTGGCATTTGATCCAAGTTGGGCAATGCTGAGGAAAATTTCAGCAGTATCCAAACTTTCTCGAACATACTTTCTCCTTCAAGTAACCGGGGAAAGTAATCAAGGAGTAACATCATTTCGAGGGAGAATACTATGTTAAGCTATAAGGAATTGAATTTTGGGAATATCATCACACTACTCACCTTCAGCTGTGAGTGTAAGCATGCAGTAGGGTTCTCCGCGTACAAGAACTTCTTGCATTATAATGGCAAAACTGTAGACGTCTCCCGCCTGTGTCCCACTACCGCGGGCTGATTCATCTCGAAGTAGTTCCGGCGCGGTCCAGAGTAGATCTGATAAACACAAATCCGCTTCTGTATACATTGTCGCTAATCGCCCAACTTTCCAAGTTATTAATTCATTTAAGCTTGAACCCAGTCCTTCCATAATGTATACACACAGAGGAGAAAGTTTTAGGGCAACACGTCTCTGGACCTTGAGCACTACAAATCCTTCTAAGATAATTGCGCATCAAATGAGAATGTACAACACAGGAAAGTTATCTCTGGATAGTAGTTCTCAAAGGGACGTCTGGGAAGAACCTGGAGACATTTTTTTGTCTGGCACGTATGCAACTTTTCAATTTTAGAAGAGGCCCAGGAGAATAGGGAGAAAGTGGGAGTGAAAGTCATTTTTTCCAAGCCCTGTTGAGCGATTTTCTATTCACTGTTTTCTCTTTGGGAATGTGATTCAACTCAGAGAGGCCTTGCTAAGGCGCTTTTTATACGTATACATGACGTTACATATCTCTTGTCTATACTACTTGTTTGGTGTCTAATCGCCAACTTAAGCGAACCCGCTTAAGTTGGCTTGATTTTACCACGCCACATCCTCAGCTACAGTCGACTCTCGCTATAAGAGACTCGTATAAATCAGGAAAAAAGTCTCTTAAAGCAAGAAATCTCTTATAAAGGGATGATTTAACATTGCGAACATAGGGAGTGTGGCTCCCAAATTAATCTCTTACAGCGCGGATTATCTTATATACGAGTCTCTTATAGCGAGAATCGACTGTATCCTTTTTCTCTGTCATACTTTAAATTTTTAGCAACTAGCACAGAAAACCAACTTTCTAGACAACACCCCACCTCACTTGGTAGTCTTCCCCTGGCCTTGGGTTGTGTACATGGAGAGAAAGTTGTTTTACCACACTGTTAAAGGAAAGGAGGATCTGGTTTACTAGGCTTTGGGGACAAGAGATCAAAGAAATAGGGAGAGTACAGGGATGTATTTAGAATTTAGGGAAATATTTTATTTGCCATTCAAACAAGCCGCTTAATGTCCTTCCTCGTATATGCGGGAGGAGGCCAGGGGAATCTTTAAATCTCCGGGGGAAAAGAGTTTTAGACTGCGTGTAGGTTTTAGTGGAGGGAGTAGAAGAAATCACATGGTTTGCAAAGTGGATTTCATTCACCGCCGACTACCACAGATGATGCATAGGAAATATTCTTTGAGGTAAATAATTTCCCTAGGTAACTATACAATTAATTATGTTTGTCCCCTGAAGCTGATTGTTTATTTGTGAATTACGTGTAAAACTCAAGATGCAAAAGCTTACATTTCCCGGACTTGCTGGGCATGCTAGAGCCTTGAGAGTGATAGAGCGCAGGTACTCCGTAATCAGTTATCTTGAGGACCCATCTAGCATCAATGACACAATTGTAGGAGCTGAGAGATCCATGGACTCGGACTAAACTCGAGTGCAAATACCGCATGCCCTGAGGATAAAAGAGTGTCAATTCAATCTGGATGTACATTACATTCCATCACACTTTCCAAAATCTTTTTTGCTACTGATCCGTTCCTTCCGAGAATCTCCTTGCCTCCTCCTCCTCTCTCCTTTTTGGTGGATCAAGGGAAGAAGAAATACTGTATCCGTCTATTTGCTAGGACGAGAAATTGTGTGCAGGCTATCGCAAGAGGGTGAAAGCAGAGGCGGATGATATGGCTACAGGACAAACTTTCTCTTCATACCTTCTTCCTTCAGTCCTTGGATTCTCGGATAAAACTGCAATCTCAGTCTCACTACAAGTGATAAAGGATTGCTGGAAGTTTTTCTCGAAAACTAACTTTCTCTTTCCATTGCGGACTCGCTCTCAAATGAAGCGTCTGCTTCCTCCTATCCCTCCGCATTCTTACTTTGAGCCTTCATAAACTTTCGCCAACAATGAAAACTAAATTACTCTTCTGGAGAAAGCTCTATTCTCATACTTTCACGCCACTTTCACTCTGCCAGCTACTTTGTTCCGCTGAAGTCAGCTGCTGGAAAATCCCGCTACTTTCACCCACATTTTCAATTATTATTACTTGGCTATTGGCTAATTTACAGGCTAGCTGATGACTCTTAACCAGGCATATTATTCCAGGGGTTCTAAATCTATTTCACATTGACAAGTACGTTACTTTTGTCACTAAAGATTTAAGTTTACGGTGGCTGGTTTTCTTAGCGGTTTGTAACAGTTGTGCTGTGCATCTCTGTTTTGCTTGAATGAAGCCCCTGTCTATGTCCTTGATAAGGCATATCATCTCCATACACTCCCGAAACTGTGCTAAGTGAAAGGAAGCGGGGAATATTGAGGTATTTGGTAGTATTTTCGCGTTTATAGCCTCAAACGTGCTCATTCCTATAAGATAAGGGATAAAAGAATCAAGGTAGCGTGGCAAAGAGCTGAGAGTGTAAATGTGGAAGGGGGTCGAGATTGAGGGAGCCAGGAACTTACCCGGACCAAATCAGTGAGCAGAGAAAGTTTGAAGGCCCAATCAAGTTTGATATCGCTTTGTTTGATGATGTCATGAAGAGATCCGCGGCTGCAAAACTCCCAAACCAATGCCGGTCGAGGCTCGGTTAAACATCCCAGCATGGCTACAAGATTCTCATGCCGCAAGCCATGCAGCTGTAAAGATAATACACGAGAAACATAACATGAAACAAATGGAAATTTACAACCGTCTTTTTCTCTGTCCCTTTGCATCATATCAAATAAAATTCTATCTCATCTCCATTTTCTCTTCGCTCCCGCCTGTATCTCTTTCACTCCGTCAGGGCTCCAAGTTCCGGCATCCCATGGATCATATGAGAGCCGTGTCGGAAGAGGAGAAGGAGCAAAGAGAATAGTGGAATATAGAGCGCAAGAGGATCTGAATTAAACGTATCCAAGATCCCCCTCCATCTATTCTCGTATTTCTTCTCCTAGAGAAAGTCAACTTTCTCTTCTGTAAGAGGTTCAAATATTCACGAAACAGGGCCATAGTATTTCCGAGCATATCTTCCTCATGCTGGCGAGGCTTTAGAACTGAAACTGATTCAAGTCCAGCACAACATCTATTTATACGCGTTGTTGCTACCATTTCCAACTTTCTCTTCCGCTAGCCATCCTCTACTGGTTTATTACAAAGTAATTATACGAGACTGTAAAATCCTACTTATTCCATCTCCCGGGCGGCTTTATTCCATGTACCGTGTATACAAAATTTTCCACCTCGCCATAAAATTTCCAAGGCATTTATACAGGAGGCAGCTTTGTCGAAAGAGCGTGTGGCTCCACTATACTTTCCCCGCCTACACATTCAATTAATTTTAGGACATTTTTGCTTACCGTTTCTAAAATTGACATGGCTTTCATTTTCACATCGAAATTTTCTGCAGCTAGATTCAGTTTCTTTACGTGAACGAGATCACCCTGTCAAAAACAAGAGCAAATATAGGTTCAATTTCCCCCCGCGGGGCATCGTCTTAGCCTTTGAAGCTATAAGTGAACTCCATTCCTAGACAAATGTTTCCATCTTTCGCCATACTTTGTATCGACCTTGATTTTCCGTGAGAACAATCGGATCATTTTTTATGTTGGCAGTGCTTGGATTTTTTCTTAAAGTCCCGATTGATCCTTTGAGTAAATCCGGCTTCATTTCGTCGTGTCCTCGATGGCCACCGTTTAGCCCGAAAGGGGTTCTTGAATGCTGTAGATGTAAAAATTCGTTAACTTTTCATACAACATTCATACTCATTAGCCAAGATACTGGGTAATTTAAGGCCCGCCGTCTTCATCATTGCCCGCTATCACTTCCAGAATCCTTTAACTTGGCAAGAAACTTGCTTTCTCCTATACATGAGTACCTGCTGGATGGATTCCCATCTGATGTGATCTGTCGTCCCGGGCTTTTTTGTTGCTTCCACCACATTGGGTATTACATTGTGGTAAGCTCGACTTTGAGTGCTAAGCCGTGCTCCTCTTGGAAGCTGTAGTAACTCAGGTGGAGTAACTCTCATTCCCTCCCACCGGGCCTCTCCATCCATCTCTTACTAGCTCTTAATGACTTACAAGAGAGAATTGAAGGAATGATAGTTTGGTAACCAACCTTTTTATTATTGCTCTGAGCTCCAATTTCGTGGCCTCCGACACCAGGCCCACAAATGACATCATTAGACGTTAAAATTATCTTATATGGCCCTTGAGACCTGTGACGCCGGGAAAACTTTCTCCGACTTGTCATACCACCGTAGACTGAGTTTTGAACGCGGCCCCTGAAACAGAAACAAATCCAAAATTTTCCCCGTCCAACCACCAACTTCTATCTTTTACTGCGTGGGCATATCAAAGTCCCGAGGATATAGGAAAACCTCTCTTCCAAAATTACCTCCCTCATAGTTTGGCACAATATTAAATCCCGCCGGAAGTTCCATCCTCCTCCCCCTCCCTCACATATAGTCTCTTCCCTCCATAAACTTTCCGGATTATAGAGAGAGAGAGAGAGAGAGAGAGAGAGGAGAGAAAAAGTTTTGGAAACTTTAGAGATTCAATCAATCCTTTCATCTTACGATATTGTTATCTCTTCCGTAATCCTAAAGCCGGAACCACCACCAACCACAGCCCGGCTTTCCCCAGACTCATTATATTTCTCAAACCCCAATAGCCTCCTCAGCCATTGTGCGGAAACCACTTAGGAAACGATATGGAATACGGATTGCTCATGACTTACCTAAAGTAAAAGCAGAGGGCGATGACCAGACTCAGACTCACCAGGCATATAAATATTATTATCAAAATTTGTACCGACGTGTAAATTCTCTCGTTTTCTCGAACTGAAAGCAAAGAAAATCCACATTCTATCCTCATTCATAATAGCAATCATCATCAAATTATTCTTCCATTACTCCACAATTCTAGTCATACATCTCTCTAGCCAGAATCGAAGAATAAAGTAATATGGAAACCCTTTGGAGGCTAGTGTGCTGTCTAAATTACCGGAATCTAGTAAAATCATATCCTCTGCCCCATTAGCTCCATTCTCGTTGGATTGTAGGCAGGGTAGCAGTTATGTGTATAAATAGGAACGACACGACTAGTGTGCAATTTAGCCAAGATTACTTCTTCAGAGGAAAAAGCTTACCTTCAGTCGTTCCAGGCAGTGGAGCCAGACTAGGATTATTTATATTCCCCCGATTTAGGTTGACTACTTGGTGCCACCTTAAAGAAAACATGTTATCATCATTTACCCTTTCCAAACTATACTTACTTTCACCACATTCTCTTTGAGCGGGGTGGCCAATGTACACGGAACTTTTAGTTTCCCCCATCATGACATTTTGTACGTTTCGGATCACAGGATACATACATACATGAAGTGCTTTTATTTCTTCTTTCTCTACATCCCTCCTCATGATCCTCGACTCGGATATGTGTATACTGTATGTCAGTGTCAGTGCACTAAAGTATACCTACAGTAAACTAACGCTTTGCATTATAAATTGACGACAGAGTCGCTCCATGTTATTGTTATTGTAGGGATGACGAATTCGAGTAATTGTTTGCGAAATTTAAGGATTTCTTTTGAGGAAAACTGGATTAATTGTACGTGCTTTTTGAACTCTCTTTGACTAATATTGAATCTAAAGTTCGAGACACTGCATTACACTGACACTGGACTGTGTCTAGCTTCTGTTGGTTAACTAACTTTTGATTGCATAATTCGGGCGAGTTCGTTTTGGAATCAAGCTCATAATCTTGCTGTTATCTTCCCGATTATTTTTTACCACCTTAATTTTTCTTTCCTGATAATTATTATATTCTTGGTAATAATAGTTCCCTTGCCGGAAATCTCTGTGTAATAATCCTGAATTGGTCTCTTGGGAAATTGAAATCTATTTTTTCATAGCTTCACAGGACTTTTTTATTCTTTACTTCTCTTCCTTAAATTTCCCCAGTAAATCTGCAATAATTCTCAAGATGCTCAACCCTGTATTATTAGGAACGCTTGATGCACGGAAGCAACTAGATAGAAATTTCGTTTGCTACTAAAGTTATAGCTCCAGATAACAACTAAAAACCCGTGCGAGGGTTCCATGCTTTCTTTGGGAAAAAGAACTGTAGCTATGGTAAAATCATAAGAGTTTTCCTAGTGTTTCCACATGTGTATAGTAATTGTGAGGGAGTTGGAAGTGAAAGCACAAGAGGAGCGCAGAATTTAATCATGGGATGCGAGAGTTTCAATTTGGGGACGCTCCATTCCATCAGATGTCCAAAGGATTCGCATGTATTTCCCTACTGCTAAAAGATACATTGGCAAGATTCTTCGCCGTCTCAGTGCCTATTCCTAATTGTCTGTCATTTTCCTCTGTCACTAGTAGTGCAGGCTGTATTCTTTGGAATTTTTCAAAGAATTTCCCTCTGGATCACCCTCCACATTCTTGATCAGTTTTCCAACGACAAGTAGCAGACTACACGAGACGAGAGTGAATGAAGTGTGTATTCCAGCAGAGACTGAATTGAAAGAGATGGAAGGAATTTTTAGATTCATCCGTAGCCAGCTACACAAACGTAGAGGATTCCCTCGAGTTTTCTCCTGTCTAGTAGTACGAGAAAATTTGAAAAGGAATTGGCAAGGATTCTAGACGGATTATCCGAGGATGCTCTGACTTGGATTTACAAGATACAACAACCAGTGCGCATCCAGAATCCAGAGAAGGATACATACTTATAGCTACTTACCTCCCATCGTCAAACTGAACAATGGTGAATACAAAAGGCAATTGTTGGCTATTTTCGCGAAACCCCTCTGGCCCTCCCTCCCCATTCTTCCCGTCCTTCCCAGCTTGTTTTCGAAGCTGGCTGATCGGGGAGATTGTAGTTGTGGTCATCAAGACATCAAATTGGCTTTTCTCCAATTCCAGTCCAATTTTCACACTTTTCAAGATCATCTGAGATAATAGCGTCTCCTTGAGGGGTGTAATCAAGGAAAGAATAAAAGAGGTCTGATTAGTTACTTCACCTACATCCAATTTAAAATTATTGCCAACAGTCTCAAATAAGCCCATCCAGCCTGAGCTTCGGCTTATTCCCTTTCCTCTAAATTAAATTCCTTCGTATCAATGGATCCACTCCTCCTTATCTTCCCCTCCTATTTCCCTCCTTTCACAAAACTATACTTTCTCTTTTCGTCTATCACTTTGAAAGCAGTGCTTTCTCCGCTTTCCCTTTAGGTTCTTTCCGCGTTCCTTTTCCATACTCTCTCTTCCCGCGTTGAGCTGGATATCCGTTGCTTCAATTTTAAACATTTGCAAATAAAGTTGGTCACTTATCTGCCGGTTGGAGAATAACTTTCTCTAGTGCTTTTCGCGTATATGGGCCCCACTCTGTGGCGGCTCAGAGCAATAATCCTTTGGAACTGAGGACAGGCAGGGAGGAATGGAAGGAGGCGGTGAAAACCTTTGGCTTTATCCTACTTTCTCCCACTATCCTTGACACTCTTCCTCTCCTACTCTATATTCTTATCTAGGTTCCCGAAAAGAGGTTTAATTCTCTCAGGAATGGCACATACGATTTTGCATTTTTCTCAACTTTTCTCATATTTTATCAAATTCCAACCTTCTCCACGAAAAACTTTCACTACCCGCCCGTATCCCTCCATATATGCCCTACAAATCATATACACAACTTTCACTTCCAAAATATTAATATCTCAATATCTACTCTTTCTTCCCGGCAACCCTCCTTCCGAACTCGTATGTTTATCTTCCGTTCCTGTTACAGTTTCTCTTTGAACAAAATATAACTATTTTGTTCCTTCAGAAATCCACAGCTGCTACCCGACCCTCATCCAACCTTACCTCCGTCAATCCCGTTTCATATTTCACTCCAACTATCCTCACTCTCTTCTAAATTATTCATCTTGGAAATTTCATCGCCTTCCTTTCCTCCAATCACCAAAATCAATTACTCCGCTTCTCCTCTTAGTATCTGCGCCAGAGGAATTAGCCTGAGCTTCCTTGGGGATATTGAACTGTATAAATCAGAGCTTTAAACTCACAATTCCAACTTACCATGAGTTTATTTGGTGCAGAACTAGTTTCGCGGAACTCTACAGAATCCGTTATTTTCGGCTCGAATTCTATAGGGTTCCCAGAGCCGAATGAGCGGAAAGGATGAGGACTTGAAATAAGAGCCAGCGTAGGGTTCTTCAATGAAAATATTTCCATAGGAAGTGGCCATTCCGGGAGGAGGACAATCCGGTAATTATCTCCTTTCCCATTATTCCCTCCCCTCACATCAGTCTTATCAGATAAGTTGTGTCGGAACCCGTAGCGGTAGGAAATGCAAACAAATAGACCTGTAAATACAAACAATTCAATCATTTTCCCACTTTCCCTTTATATACATCCACTAATCAACATCCAATCCAATCCGAAAAGATGGAAACCCGCATCAAAGGAAATGCATGTCAAGTTGAGCGGGAATTGGCGTTGCATCTCTACAGGCCGTAGTTTAAAAGGAACCTCATGCCCCTGCTTCCCTCTGAACTCATCAACAGCCCTGGTATTCAACTTTTCTTACAAGCTGAACTTAATTTTTGTATCCCTTATGTACCTCATTTTCTTCACTAAAGCTTTTATACTTATTTGCTTTCTCCTGCTTTCTCCAACTCCTGAAATTATCAGCTTGATTAATTTCCTCCTACCTAGAGTTTATGATTGTGCTTACTTGAGAATCCTGCTTATCAACAAATTTAATTTATTGTGTATCCAATTTAATTTGTTGTGTGTCCAAGGACCACTTGGGATTTTCTATTTGTCGATTTTTTGGGCTTAAGCCATTGTTTTTCGATGCACATATACATGTACAAACTTGCTCATTTTTAAGTGACTAAATTTGGAATTATTATTACTAAAATTAAACCCACTTATTTTATTCAATCTCCAATCACTCACTGTCTATCAAAATAAGTCTTGCTACGTTCTCTCTTTAATGTTAATCCTAAGTCTAAGTCTAACTGCGGCGTTTTAAATATTTATAATGCATGCACTTCATGCCGTTCATTCACTCAAACCCACTATAACCACCTCCACTAGAAAGAAAGGAGGAGCCGAAATCCTAGCTAAGCCATAATTTACGTGTCATGAATCGGAAGAAATCATAGGCTTTCGCCCCCATCTTTGTTACGTACGTACTACACGGCACGCCTATCCAATAAATTATATGCTCCTGAAATCCCTAAAGAGAAAGTATTGGACTTCCACGCTAACCCCTCTCCCCCGAAACATCGCAGGGTGTCCCACATAATGCGGAATTTGTATCAAATTACTACCGATTCCGCATGGTTTGTCTTTTTTCCTCGTCTGAAAATTTAGGATCCTCAACGAAGAGTTTACCTCAATTGAATTCATTTCTTTCACAAATGCTGGATATGTTAAATATGACTTTGATGAAAGATGCTATTCAATTTCAATTCCTTCGCCTTTTCCAGTTCGTCTTTCATTTAAAGAAACTCCTACTCTGCCCTTTCTTTCATCCTTTATCCACTCCAGGTCTAGTGTTGACTCTTGAGCCCGTATAGCTTTCTCTGCAGCCACCGCTCTCAAATCTTTTATTTAATCCTTTTACCAGAGCTTTCTCGGAATAACTCCTTTTAGAGTTTTTCACCCCCTTCCCATCGTTAAAATAAAACTTCTTTTTGTCAAGCCAACTTGCTGGTAAATTTCGTCTTCTGTCTGTACATCAAAAACCCGCCCGCATTATTTCCCCACACATTCCTTTCTCAGAGGGCACAACCTTAGATTGCTCTCATTATTCTGCATTTAAGAAGGGGGGGGGAATGGATTATTCTTTCAATATTTTAATGACCTCCTCCTGACACGAGTAATAGCCTCTGCTTTTATAGTTACTGCCATGCATTCAGGATTCCACGTAACCATGGAGTCTATGGAGTGGAATTTCAAGGAAGGCAGCATTGACGGCAATAGATCACCCATCCAATACCCTATCATAATATAAATGCAAATTTCACATACTCTCTAATAAATCTTATCGAATTCTAATCATCCACTGTCACATAATCTTTGCCAAAGCCTGGTTACACCCTTTTCAACATCTTTTTATCTCATGCATAATTTACAGCTAGATTGTCAAGGGACGCCCAACTTTCCCTATACATTTCCTCATTTCCTGGATTCCTGCTAAAATTTATCCCAATCCCCTTCAGCCATGTTCAAGTCTCCACCTGCCAATATTTTATTACAGGACATTCAAAATTCAGGACGTTCGCCCTCTCTGCTCCTCAATATTACCAGACTATGGGCCATTTCCGGAGCAGAGGGTAGTTTATGGCAGATGCTATAATGTTAACCAAGACGTTTCTCAGTAATATTTGATGAAAATTTGTAAGCGCTTCAGAGCTTCTCCTTAAACCCTCCTGTCTTTATTATGTCAACAGAGAAATCTGCTATGAGAGGTGGAAAATTGGTCTAGAAATCCCTGCTTTCTCAAACTGTGGGCAAGTAAAATATATTAATATGGGAGCGCCAACTTAATTTGAATTTTTGACGAAATGCAATAAGATTTTGTAGGATTCATTAATCAGATTCTATTCGGCATATCTTATAGCTTGAGGAATTCTGAAAAATTGATGATGCGCACTTGGATCCTGTGCTGTGAAATCCAAAAGTTTGAAGTGTTAAGAGTTCAATAAGCTTTTATATTGAAATACATTACAAAACGTTAGCGGAAGACCCGTCAGTAAAACAATCAAATGCACTCTCTACAAGTAATTACGTTTTACAAGAAGGAAACATGGGATCCTCTCCGCCTTGTCAATCATTGTGCTTGCCAACACAGTAGGAAGTTTGAAGCAACTCCTCTGAATCAGCTCCACCTTCTCATACATGTATTAAAGGTGTTAGCGTTTTTGTGTACTTTCTCCAATAAGTACCCTTTTTTGCCCTTTTAGGACTCTGTGGCATATAGAGAATAGAGCTTGCTTCTTTGAAGTTTCCCGGTTTTGTCTTCTGGTTTTGAGCATTTGACACTGTTAAGGTAGCATATAAATGATAGTTACCCATGGCTCATGGCACACCTTGAACTTTCTCTTCTGCCTACACTTCCCTTGGATTATGAAGGAAATAGCGGAAGTTATTTCACAATTAGATGGTGAAGAGTGGAACGTAATGTCCAAGTATTGTAATTTTGATCCACGTAGTCCCGATCAACTTTTCTTGATTCCACGGGCTGTCCTCTGACTGACTGGGGCGTAGCGTAGAAAGTGTGACGAGAGTGAGGATTGTGCGGAAGGAGTGGGCAGATGGTGTGGGAATGTGGAAAAGCTTCTATTAAATTCGCTAGATTCGCGTCTCTGCTTGTAATTCGGACCACGAATGGGGTGAAACAAAGGATTTGTGCTGTTTAAAGGGCCACATGGAGTCAAGGCATGTAGCTCTGAGAATGCATGCCAAACACTGTTTGGTATTTCTCTCTTTATTCCTTTTATTGTCTTCTCCCGATGTTGTAAACGTGGGGAATCTCTGAATGCAGATTTTTGAGCCCCTACCCATTTTGACCATAAGAATACCAATTTCACCCGATAGTTTCCTTTCTTCTTCTTTCTCAGGTTGCATGTCTGCCATAGAGCACGAACTACATTCTGCTTCCCAGATACTACAAACCCGCTGGAATCCAAGCCTGCTCCATCCCTTATGTACCCTTGTCTCACTTTGGATTTTGGTCTCGTATATTCTACGGATTTCCCAGATTATTCCTATTCAATTCCTAGTTTAATTTTATTTCCAGCTATTTGAAAAACAAGGTCTTTTCTAAGCGTCTCTCGAGGTTCAGCCACTTTCTACAGCGCCATTCCACCGGGCCGCTTTCTCTAATGTCTCCATCACTAGAACCTTTGTTTATTTTGTTAAAGGATTGTTTTATCTTTGGCTAAAGCGAGAGGTTTAGGATTCAGTAGAGTGTAATTGGGGCATTGAGAGTGAAGGGGAGAGAATGGGCGGGATGAATGAAATATATGGATGTAGGTTAGGACCGTTAGGGTAAATTTAGAACTTTCACCGCAATACCTTGGGATATGGGAAAGCCGGTGGGAAGAGTGTATAGTTTGTCTATTATTATCTTGTACGTCTCGGAGCTTGTCTCTTTTGAGTGAGTGAAGATAGAGCAACAAGTGTAAATTGGGAAAGGAGAGGAACAACTTTTTGTAGACATATGTCAACTTACACTCAGATGCTTTTTTTGCATGTGTGTTTCTCCATGGGCTTTCTCCTCTGAGGAAGGTTCCGGTGGAATGTAAAGTTGACACGTGAAAAATGTAGAGCTGTCTCAAGAAATCTCCAAACTTTCACAGTAATTACTCCCAAATCCCAGCTCCCTTTTCTCTTCCTTTCTTCGCCTTTCTCCTCCTTTTTACCTTGTTGTCTGGAGAGGGGTTCCATGAAGACTCTATTACATTTCTTCACTTTCTCTCTTACTTTCCTTTCTACAATTCTTCTCCTCTTATCTCTGTCAATGAGCTTGATAGAAAAATGATGAGACTCTTCTTCTTCCTTCCACTCGAGACAATCTTGGTCCGGAAAAGATTCATCTATCACACTCTTATAATGATATTAGGCGAGTGCAGCCAAGCAAATGCATACGGCAGCATCAGTTTGATTTTCTCAGCTTCCTCTATAGTCTAACCGCAGGCTTTTGTCTTGCTTTTCTTTCCAAAATCTGTGGTTATAGCGACAAAAGTGAAAAAATCTCCCGCCTTCATTCCTGTTTGCCTCTCTGCTTACCCTCTTCGGCTCTGTTGATTCTACCCCTCTTTTCTCCACTCAAGTTTGAGCTTCCGTCCGGACTATGGACGGATCAAATCTAAGCTCATGGTTTCTTAGCGGAGAAAGCAGTGTCGACTACACACAGGCAGATTGAGGAGCCCTTAATATCAAAAGCATGTGGATGTGTGGCTCAACTGTAGGAAGAAGAGAGGAGAAAGGTTGGTTGGAAAGAGAAAGCAATTTAATCCACGTCCAATTTAATAAGTTTCTGCCCCACTGAATTTAGCCATTCTTTTCCCTCTCAATAATACTCTCGTTTCGTCATCCTATTTTTTCATCCATCCAAAGTAAGCCTAAATGTCAGCTTCCCTCTTCTTCTCCTCCAGCATCTTCTCCACTTTTCTCAGCTCCTCTGAAAGGCAGACCAGACTAAAGACTAAAGACAGTGACTGCGGACAAGGAGACGGAGGCACGTGAGAATGGCAGACACTTGCTTTCCCTTCCCGTTTTTTCTGAAATTCTCTAACCGGGACAAAAACTATGCTGCTAGCATATAGCTCCCGCCCATCCTATATAAGGGCTTCTATGCTTTCTCTTTCATTCTTGGATCTATTTTCCATGATCTGGAAAGCAATTGGGCTTCCGAGGGATTGTAGTAGTACTATGTTTCATTTACAGCTTTTACCCACTCGTAGACTCACTTTCTCCCGTATTTTCTTTCTATTCAAATTTTTCTTTAAAATTCCACCTCCGCCTCCACCCACAAACTTTCACCAAACATCATCATTCCCCACCAGTTAATCATTTTCTCCAGCACACACTCCTCCCTATCCACTCACTCCTTCCACTTTCACTCTCAAGGAGATCCATCAACATACCCAGCCGCATTCTCATAATCACCATCGTTCCCTCCTCTATGTTCTATCCTTTCTCTATAATAGGGTGAAAGTCCTTGGAATGGAAAGAAGAGTCCCTCTTCTTGGCTTAAGATTCCCAGGATATCTTCTCTCAGTTCCTCCTATCGCTTTTTCAGCTTTAAAATTCCTTTCCTTCTTTCTCCATTACGGATTTTCTTTACCTCCTGTCTCCAATCTTGCCTTTTATTTTGCGAACGTCAAATCCAATTATCATAATCCGACATGTACACGTGTCTACGCCTTTGACACTTGTCATCCCGTAATCCATCCCCTCCATACATACAGTAAATTCTAAAGCTGCCGAAAACAAGTGACAGAGTGAAAAGTGTGTAAATACAAACGCAGCCTCGAATACCAGGCCTCAAATAAAAAATAACTCCGCCATACTTGCTTCATGTATTCGCATTCAAATCGATTCATGCCCGATCTCTATTAAAACTCTCACTAAGCTATACTATACATCTCCTATTTTTGGAGTACATCCCGTCTCATGTATCTATTAATTCGTGTGAAGAATCCGCGTTGAATCCTACTTTCACTTTCCCCAGAGACGTAAAATTACTTTCTCCCCTTTCTCCACGCTAATATGTAATCCTTGAGCCGTCAAGTTCTATTCCATCCCTCCCCAAACTAGCGCTGTACGAGAAAACTCCATCCTCCAATGTGTATTGTGGATAAATGAACAAACGTCCCTCCCCCTTAATGTAGACCACCACCCCTGCAGAGTTTTCTACAGCACATGTTCCTTATTAATTATTGTATGTTCAGCTCCCTATTTCATCTTTTCCACTCGTTCAACAACAGCTTATTTCCTCGTCAATAATTCATCTTCGCTCTACCTCTTTCCGCAGTTTGGGGCTGCACTTGAAAAGCAGAGGATTAAATTCAACTCTCCGCTTCATCCACACATCTCACACTAATTCCGCACATGCAATCCCTAGCTGCATCTCTTCGGCTTTTATTTTACTCCTCCTGGGAAAATTAGAGTGAATGGTAAGTTACGCATGCTTATAATCAGAAAAACACCCTGGGAATTCACAGCTAGTCACATACAATCCTCAATTATCACCTGCTCAGTCCTTGAATTAGGATTTGATTAAAACACGTCAAACAAAGCTTATCACATCCACCCATTCCCTAGGCTGAATAGGGATGATTGTGCAGAGCCATTGAGCCATAGAAATGATTTCATTTGTTTTATCCTACCGTTAATCAGCCTCCGTCTTATCATAGTCAGGCTTTGATAATTTTTACATAGGATGTCGTCTTTACCAGTCAGCAGTGTCGGCACACAGTATAATGTATTGAGCTGGAACTATCTAGTATTTATGCTTGAATATTATGTGCGGCTATTACGCGAATTTATTTTTGAAACATACAAAGAATTAAAATGTATTTTTCACGATCCGTTCCAGTAATTTTAGTGCCAGTTATTTTAATTTCAGTTTGTTTAGCCCACCTATCTCTCGTGGCTGGTGAAGGGAAAGAGAACGGAAATAAAGCTGACATTCTTTTACGCATTCAAGCTCAACATGGAGAAGAGGGTTCTAAAGATAGTGGTTTGAAACTGATCCGTAAGTAACTGTTGAGTTTGAAAGTGTATTTGTTGTGATTTCTGTGAGAGCTTTCTCCCAGACACGTTGCACGTAGATGAAAAGGAAGATGAAGGAGACAGAATTGGAGAAAGTCCAAGATATGACGGAGAAAGTTACTAAGCGAATAAGAGAGGAAGGAGTAGTGTAGGACGAGGGAAGGAATTTGAGTTATGGGAGCAGTAATCTTTATGAAGCCTGTATTTTCTCACGACAATGAAGATAAGAAGGATAACCTAGCCAATTTTCTCATTCCCGCAGGTGCTGGAGAGGAAGATGAAGAATCCTCCACGACAACAAGTACAACAACGGAGGGCCCTGGCTCAGGGAATTCTACAGACGGTGCGACTGACATAAAACAGTGCGATACAGAGCGGGGTTGCTGCTACCAATACACTTGGCCCGGACCAGACTATGATGGCGGTACATACAACTTTACCTGCTCTGCCTATTACCGAAGTTCAGGAAAAACAAATCCCTGCAAGGAACCTGTAGTATTTACGAGTAAGTCCTACTGGAAGTTACCTTCCCTCATTTCTCCGCTACATTGCTTCTCATATAGTGGCTCTTGCTTTGTGTGTGAATCCCGGATGAAATTTTTGACAATGCTTCATTCACAGTTGCGGAGAAAGAAAACCAGGGCCGACGTCCCAATATAACGGAGCTCGTCCTACATTGCGAAGAAAACAAGTGCAACGTGTTTTGTGCAAAAACAAGTTGTATCAAGTATTCCTATTTTCGGGAACAGTCAGATGGTGAGTGGGATGGATGCAGGGAATGCGTCTTACTTTAAGAATTTATGTATGCGCCGCAAGATCATTCGGTTATAAAAAAAACACTTCAAATTGTTTCCGCAGGGAGCCGATTGTGGAATGAGACGCGATTTTGTGGAACAGTTCTCAGAGACGGTGGAAACATTGAGAATGGTTGCTACAAGGAGAAACTTTCTGGATTTACGAGAGAAATTTGTGTTTGCAATGGAAACGCCTGCAACCCCGCTACAAATCTAATGCCTCTTTCCCTTCTTACATACTTAGCTCCACTCATGTACTTGACAATATTATTTTGTATTCGTTAATCTATGTTCCTTGTGTACGGGGTTTGTTTTCTCCATGATCTAGGATTTACCCTCGCCTCATAGCCCCCCACAGCATGTATATAAGACTTAAACACAAATGTTCTACTTTAATTTCACCAGTATGTAAACTTGTACTAATAAATTTTTAAACTGTTATTCCAATTCTTAGGAGTGTCAATTCCTGATTGGTTTAACAGAATATTCCTTAATTTACCAGTAGATCTATATTTTGAAATTCTAGGGAGATGTTATAATGGATGGGACTGGAATACAACTCCGTCCTTGAGCTTTCCCCACGCTCACGCTTACGCGACTGGAGCTTTCTCCGCCTGTTTTCGTCTCCACAGGTTCACAATTCAATCCCAACGAAACTGGCCATCATAAGTCACAAACGTGTGCACAGTCTTTGTTTAAGGCAGGGGTACTGGGACAGTAAGGAATCATGGAACTCTCCAAAACAAAACAAGGAACCGACCACTATATTTCCAAATCTCTCATTTCATCAAGAGTGAGTCAACGTACTTTAATTAATTTAGCCATTTTAATCTCTGTGGCTACTACGAAATGTACCTTGCTTAATTTATTTCCCCGGGCAGTTACTCACTAAAATTGGACATTTGTCCAATTACCTGTTAGAGTCTTGTCCCATCAACCATGCCCTCCTTTGAGCTAATTCCCAGTGCAGCTCTGTAAGAAAGGTCATTAATTAGTAGACCTCGCATTAAATCAAACTACAGAGCCATCCGTTCCGCGAGCCCGCTTCCAATTTACAATCTCCAGAGTGAAAGCTAGCTGGGTATAAGGGACGAAACAGTTTCCTGGAATAACACAGAGAGGAGATAGTAACAGACGTCGCTTGGGAAAAAATTATAGCGGCTAGGATATAAGTTGCCGTTGTCGTAATCCGTCTCGCCCGGAAAGCACTGACATTTTCCCAAATCCTCGCTCCCCTACCGTTAACCTTCGGAAGAATAATGGCTCTGCTGAGGTGTGAATTGTGAATGTTAGGGCTAGGCTATGGGTGCAAAATCAAAGTAGGCTGGATGAGCTGGGAATGTAATAATTTGCACATGCAAAATCATCCCATCACCGTCCCTATCTTTCTTGGCGCCTACGTAGATGTTAGGAAACTTGCATTCTTGCTGCAACAAATCGTGTGTGCTAGGCTTGAAAAAGGCGTTAGCTATATATACCATAACAATGGAAAATTCCCATGTTAACTGTTCCCGTCGTAGTCGTAGTATATAATATATACCTAATCCTTCGTGGATGCCCTAGTGAGGAAGATACATATTTATTATTTGGTGGTGGTACATGAGCAAGTTGGACTATGCATAGAACATAAACCACACAATGCCTGTAGGTTTTATTCATCCTTCTAACCAGGATTAGCATTCAAATCCTCATTCTTCCTCAATGACCTTCTTCCATACCCTTCCTCCCACTATCAACATTACACGCTCTGCAATTCTGCATAATCCCCATTATCATTTCAAGATAACTTTATCACTGCCCTCTACCACCCAACGCTTTGTCCTCGACTCTTCTTCTCCAACTACTTTCTCTCAAAACTATGCATTCACTTACGGAAGGATGCGTCATGAGCAACTATTATCACCACACAAATACCAGATACTACTGCCTCCAGAGAATGTCCTCTTATTATTGTCTAACCCACTAAATCTCTAACTCCAAAACCCAGCACAAAACTTTACTTATCTTCCCCGCATTCTGAATTCCCATCAACTTCCTCCTCCTCCTCCCACAGTCCAACTACCCATTTTCCCAGTCGTCATCTCAAGCTTTTACAAAACGTTCCGCCTAGACTGCCTAGTCAAATCTGAAATCAATTCTAATGACAATACCCACAGAATTAAAGGGAAACTCTCTACATTTCGGCTTCCTC
The DNA here is from genome assembly GCA_906901655.1 of Sminthurides aquaticus. NCBI lineage: Eukaryota > Metazoa > Arthropoda > Collembola > Symphypleona > Sminthurididae > Sminthurides > Sminthurides aquaticus. Next base: position 2,073,535 of record CAJQTT010000013.1, on the reverse strand, counting down.
CTCCCATTAGCTTCCAAAAGTAATAATTAATAATAAGTGTAAGTAATACTCCAGGGTTATATGCAAGCAAACACTTTGCCAGTTAAAAGAAGACAAGTAAGTTCGTTTATGCATCCACCATCTTTGCCAATCTCCAAGTTTTGTACTCAATGATCTGAAAGAGGTGGCTCATTCAATAATTTTCTAAATTCTCTAAGATACTTTAAGCTCTTATGCGAGCAGTGTCCGTTGGGCCAAAGGTCAATACTAGGATGGAGTAATGCCCGGAAATATGTAAAGTGGAGTCAAGAGCTCAAGCATTTAAGAACATGTTCTACATGGTTTTGAGGTTATTTCTCGGACAAATTTTAGTAACTCTAAATTCCAAACTACCCTGTAACCTTGTAAGCTCAACTCATTTTCCCTTTCCAGCATCACTCCATTATGAAGTTACCTAATTTATAGGCTATAAACCTCTTTTTGCCCCTCTGCCTCACTGTCTGTATTAGTCTTGAGTCTTTTGAGGAGGCTATTGTTCGCAAAACCTTCCCCAATCTCGTGAACGCAGTAAAACAAGAATCCCTTAAACTTAATGACACTCTTTTCTAGGCTGTTAAAATCTCGGCTCGATATTCATTAACCCAACCATGAGGAAGCATGCCGAGAGGAGATGCCGCAAATCCTTGTTGTATTCTTGCCTGAGTTTCCAGCCATTGGTATGGACTGTTCCCATCACTACTACTTTCACCAGCTTTCTCCTATTAGGAGGTCTCTCTTTAATAATTCCCCATAGGAGATTCACTAGGAGTTTGCCATTTATTTTCTTTAACAGCATTCCAAACTCGAATCCTTCTCTGGAATATTATCTTAAGTCGTCTTAGCTTACCTCAGAATTTAGTTAAAAGCGACACAGTATTATCCGCTAACTTAATTCCGAAATTTTGTCGCCTAATCAAGCCAAGCTATGATTGGCATTAAGTGTAAACCTTATTAGTCTTTTCCAACTCTGCGTGTAGGAAAATAGTTTCAAAACTTGTTATCATAGTACTTACCCTCTAGGTCCCGCGTAATAGATCCGAATTGACTTTGCTTTAAATCTTCATAATTTCCTAGCATTACTAGGGTAAAGTTTTCCCGACCCTTTTCCATCACTGAAGACAATTGGGACGCCATCGTATCGCAGTAGGGACTTTTATCTGTGGAGAGTTGAAATTAAAAGGCATGAGAGACAAGTGTCGCTCCAAAATGAAACCATTCATGTCTTTCTGTACGGTTTTTTGATAAAGCCATGCAAGGAAACTGCAGAAAACAAGACTGTGAAACATGGAATAAAGGGAAATCGTAGGAGGGTTGGATAATGTAAAATAGAGAAAAGGAAGCCCTGTCTTTGCATTGATTCATTGTGGAATCGGAAGCGTAAAACTAGTGAATATTTTAGTTGCGGATAAAATATTATATTCATATTCCAACTGCCCCTCATGCATCACTGACTTACCATAACGATATTTTACAAAACCGATCACAGTCCACCGATAGTACTTTACAGTTTTTTTAATGGCCGTCATCAGGTCCGGTATTGATGGCTTCAAAGAAATTATTCCGGGACCCTGTTACGTATAACAGTTGTGAAAGTGTTAGAATTAGATGGAGAATTGCAAGCATCATACATGTCATTATGTATCCCATATTTCATTCCATACTCATTTCTCCGTCTCTCTGTTTATAACACATCAGGGTTATTTCACCGGAAGTGAAAGCTTTCGCCGCCTGTGGGTGGTTGGCTCCTGGATTTGTCCTCCTTTATGCATCATCATCACTGACGCAAAAGGGATGGTAATGGAGAAAGTCAAGTCATTGAAAGCTATATAGGGAGGGAAATGAAGGATACATCCACTGGAGAGAATGTCGGAGAGAGAAGAGAAATATGGCGCCCAAATGGTTTTCAGTGATAAATTGCAATAAAAATTTGATTGTAGTCCAGCAATCCGTGTTAATAAATCATAGCAAGAGAGTGCCCACATCAAAATTCTATTACCAGAGAAAGCCGGGTTGGTTAAATTGTTTCTAGCTCTCCGTGGGAAACTATATGTTCATTCTCGTTTAATTAGCTGGACGAGAGAAGCGGAAATCCTTTGCTTTCCTTCCTAACCCCCTCTTCCCCAGCCTACATGTATTTCATAGCTGGGATGAGGAGGGGTAGGGTGGTAATTTCGCCATATTATTCATTGATTCTTTTTATCCGGACAGAGGGCGCTCTTAGGTGTATTTCTAGTTTGATCTTGTGAAAGCTTTGGGAAAATGTATATATTTCCCCAGAGCTTTCCATATTCTCTGAGAAGCGGGGCAACAGGAGGAGCGGACGGACTTTCTCTTTTATACATTCCTGCCTTGCCTTATGGTAGAAGAAACTCAGCCGAGTTTAGAAAAAGCCTTACGATTATCATTTGTCGGCGTAAAAAGTACTTAAGCTTGTAATATGTTAAAATTAATTTTACAAAACGGGGCCCCGCTTGCTAGTAAAATTACTTATGCTCGTCTTATTCCCAGCGTCCAGTTCAGTCTAGCTTGACTGATTTTAATTTAGATATGGTTTACACGGCTAATAATTTTTTCCTTGCACATCCTCCTCCATCCAGCTTATGTTGTTCTTCTCCAAGCTGGTCCGCTCGGGATTTTCTTGTTTTTTTCTGTTTGACGTGGAGGAGACCGGCTTGTGTTTCTTGCGCAGGCAAAGGAGGTGCAATCTTGGAATCACGTTCCGGTGCTGTGGTCTTTTTGAGGAAGGTTGTGCATACATATTCTCCTCATCCCTGGTGTGATAGCGGTGTTACGTAAGTTGTTACGTGGAGGAAATGGATTGAGAGGACGGAGAAAAGGCTTTAGGAAAGCGAGAAAATGAATTTAGCTACTTACTTTGGAACAAGTCCATGAGACTAGCTGGCGTTGATTCAAATGACAGAAAGTTCCCGCTGTCGCACAGAGCTCAGGTTCCAACGACGTTATCATTCGCCCTGTTTTGTCCTTGTAAGCCCGGGATAAGAGTTTCAAAAGTCCTCCGCTCCCATCACAGATTTCTGTATATAGTTTACAAGAATCCACAGGATTTGTATTAGAACAGGATATCCGTGCGAAAATCGATCCTTTTGTTATTTTAAAACCAACAAAATTATTGCTATTCCTCTATTTACAATAGGGATACGGCGTAGTTTCTTTAAGCCCATATTTCCCTTCTTCCCACGTTCGGGACAACTTGTAAATATTTCAACAAGTATACTTACCCTCCAGTTTTCTATAGATTTCACAGTCTATACTCTATCTTTTACATGCTCACAGTTAAATATGGGGGTGCTGAAATAAACAGGACCGGCGGTAGACACGGGATTGGGATAATATCACTTTCACTTGCTTTCTCTATTTTTTTCTGCATTATTCGGGTATGCGTCAACACCAGTTTTATTATCTCACACACGTACATCCCCATCCGAACAAAAGACGTCGCTCCTCAATCGAATCAATGTGAATCAATGCCTCGAACCCCTTCTTCAACCGCTAAGATTTCCAACACGTTCTTTTCTTAGCTAATGCGTGCAAACCCGGAAAAAATGCCACTCAAATTCTGCTCTTCATCAAGCTCTTCCCCCTAATTAAAAGTCTTAGAGTTCTTTCCACAGTTTGAAGCCAAAGCTAAGAGACAACCGAGCACCTCCTCCTTTTACTTGCTACTAAGTCGCCCAGCGTTTTTTTGTTTTACTTTCTCTTCACTTTCACCCGTCAAAAGCGAAGTGGTAATAGACGGAATTTCTCCTAAAACTTTCACCCTAATCTTCCAACCACTATAGGTTCAGTAGTCTAGAGCTCATCACTGCTATTAATATCATTATCTAAAGAGTCTTCAGTCTTCATTACTTATGCCCTCGAAGGCACACAAGCTAAGCCCAGCCCATGGCCTTTTATAAATATTAGAGTCTTTTCTTCCGACCTCGACCTTTATTTCACTTGTCAATGGTTTTCATAGGATGACACATTCTGTCAAAACAATGTATCATCATCACCGGTCAGCATCTCGGTTATTCTGGAGAAAGTCTTGGGTCACTTTGAATTGACTTGCACAGTCGGCATTCAGAGACACGGAGAGTTGACGTAAAACTGCTACTGGATTGCGACCTGCGTAAAATATTCTGTCGTGTTCGAGAAAAACTTTTTCACACAAAACTCTCTTCAAATGTGATCTATAAATGCCGTAAGCTATGACCAATAGGAAGGGAGAAAGTCAGCTTTCACTTTGCTCACCCTGGAACTGGAACCCAGTGTCTCTCCAGGGTGGTTCCAGTTTTCAATTCCCATAATAACCCATAACTAAGTAAGTGTATACTATCTGAAAAAACTTTTGGAATTTTCACATGCATTAGCCCTTTACTAGGGGAAACGCATTCCAACATCCAAAACCTACCGCTCACTGTCATCTTTCACCCAACCTTTTCTAACCAATTCCTCGTAATCAAATATAATTTTCACCACACTCTTCACCTCCTCATACTTTCTATTACATTTTACTCCCTTGTCGTTCGTGTCTATATCTCAATGCTTTCTCCATCCATTTTTTCTCTGTCTCCCTTCCAAGACTTGTTATTCATCATTGAGAAGCATCCCACCTCTTTCCTGCTTGCTCCATCGTCATGAAAATTTCAATAGTTGAAAAACTTATACCATTTTCTAACTTTGCCACTGGCTAGAAGCTATATCCTCTATTTTCCATTACTTTTTATTACCTCCAGGATCTCCGCCAAAGTTGCACTTGGATTACATTTTTGCTTTCTCCACTCTTTCTCTTCTCTTATTTCTTTTCATCAGAGCTACATGTAATATCTTCCTTAAAGCAACCGGAAGGGGTTACGCTGTAAATTATTATGTTATGCTTTGATAGAATTCCCATCATTTTGGAAAAGAGTTTTCTACTATTTGACTTTGGTTTAATTCTTTGGTGTTTAATTTTGATCCTTGATTGTTAATTAAATTATGACTAGAGTTGCATAGTTTTAGAAGAATTCTAAATGGAAAATTTACGAAAAACACAAGAATTAATAAAGCCAAAAGTGTTCCTCATCTTTAATCATTTTTGCAAATTCGGATTCCATCTAAAACTATTAAGTATTCAATTTCCTTCCACTTTCCCAATTTTCACCGCTTCTCCACTCTTTTTCCTTCCTCTTAGGAGGAGGATAACTGAATTTCACTCCTCCCGTGACTTTCTCGCTCCCGCTCTTGTCTTTACACTCTTCCCAGATGAAAACTCCAAGAGTTGGAAGAAGAGAGTGCTAACTTTATTTTCCAGCCGGCCATAAATTGCCCATCTCCTTGCATGACTCAACATATTGCGTCCGTACTTTCACCAAACTTTCACCACCATCCATATATTTTAGAATGCAAATTCATTCTTCCCGCGTTCCATCACCAAATAGATAGCCTTTACCAGAAGATACTTTTCTCTGATCCAGTCACCCACCAAACTCTTAAGAGCTACTTGAGGTAATTTAATTTTGGTGATATTTAATATTTTTACTATTAGAAAACTTGGAAAGATTTATCTCTTATCTTAATGTTTCTTCAGTAGCAGACTATATGGAGCTAGCTTTGGGTGGACTGTCAGAATAAGTATATTTCAACTCCTTGCATTTTGGCTGTTTTGGCTTGGGAGTTTCTGTGGTAGGGCGAGTTAAACATTTTAATAAATTGCAACTCCAGGGAAAGGAGATGTGAAAACTTTGCTCCATTTTCATAGGGTTTAGTAGAATCGAGATTCGACTAATATTCAAAGCCCTGTTCCTCTGGTGAAAACATTTTTCCTTGGCTTAGGCACACTCTGTAGAGCATGCCATCCGACTATATATTTCCATGGAATGTAACTCCCAACAATCCCTAATTCCAGATTTCTAGAAGACGCCGCCACCATAGGTTTCTTGGATGCTAGCTGGATAAAGTTTGTTCGGTCTAACCAGAGAATATGTAAGAGGGTTTGATAAATGGCTGTCAAAATCAATAATGTCTGTAGCGGGACTCGCACAGCGTAAAGCTTCTTTCCACTTTATTCCCTAAACTCGTGAGAGTCAGAAATCTGTGGTCAGAATTTGCAGTGTACGAACTTCTTGAGAATCTGCAGGGAACATTCTCATGATAGATTCCATATTTTCCAGCTGCTTTCACTGCTAACCCAACGCGGGGTTAATTACAATTAAAGGAGGGTCATAGAGTCGAACAAGTTTTTGAGTTCGAGAGATACGTCCTGTTTCAAAGTTTGTCGTTCCTCGAGGTTTCCTTTTCTCAGACAGGTGTCCTAGGTTTAAATGCTTTAATGAACGCCGTGGAGAAAGCATATGAAGCAGGGGATTTAACTATTCTGTTATGTAGCTGCTAGAGAAATGGTTAGTCTTTAGTATGAGAGTTATCAAAAACTTTGCAAGCATAGTTTTCTGTACATACATGATGGCAGTTTTCTTAAGGGAAAAGTTCTTACTGCCTGAATATTTAGCATACACAGGAGTCATACTAGGCTGACGATGGATGGGAGATGTGTTTGTGCAGATGCTTAGGTGTTCTTTGGAATTTGCGACTTATGTTCTGGTATGTACTCGAGGGGATTTTTAAATCGCTGTCAATTGCAAAAATATACGTACGTAGACTGGTACATGGAGATAAAACATTTCATTCTACTATTACACAGGTCAATCTAGTATAATAAAATAATCTTGACTCAGCCTGACATATTAAGGGATTTATATTTAACGGATACGGAGAGGGATGGAGAAGGTAGAGAGTTATTGACTTACCATCAGGTCCAAGGATGTTAAGAGATACTTGTCCGCTTTCATCTCGTATTCCCAGATGAACCATATCCCGTATCCTTGTCATATTGACTCCATCACGAAAGGTACAAATTTCAGGGATGATGATATTAAAGTCAGAGTTACACCAATGAGAGCTGAGGAGGACGAGGACGAGACGATTAAGGATAAGCTCGATTGACAAGTTGGCTGAGAACTTCATATTTTCACGTTTCATAATCTCCCTTCTCTCCACTCCTTTCACTTAACCTCCTCCTGTCCTCGGATTTAAGGTCTCCTGGACGTTTCTGTCAAGTAAGGATTTAGTCTTCCCCTTATTCCGGCTTTATTCTTGAGGGTGGAACCGAGTTGATACGCTTAGGAAATTCTTATCTGACATTTCCTACTTTTCCTCCTTCGTTCCCAGTCAAGACTTTTGTATGTATGTATGCGCCTCGCTCACCCTTACACCAGGGAAAGTTGGAGAAAGTTGTTTTCAAATTCCAGCTGTGACTCAAATCATCCTCATAGAAGCTCTCCACATCATCCCGAGACACTCACCCTCTCACCTACAACGTCTCAAGGAACGGAATCCACGTTTTATGAGCCTTTGGACCTGGTAATCTCCGCTCATGATTATTTTCCAGACACCTGAAAAAGAGAAAGTTGAGACGGGATTTTAGAATTTTCATAGACCATATAGTCTACAGGAATAGGGAGAGGGGCGCAAGGGAAAGTGCGGAGATGGCCAGAATGCTCCCCAGAGTATATGTGTGGTAAGTTAAGTTTGAAAAGTCCCGTGGAGAATGAATGACAGGTGAATAAAATATTCATCCTGTCATGAGTATTAAATTACCTGGAAGATGGGCTGAAATGGATAAAAAATAGGAAGCGAAATTTTCAGGGCAGGAAAAGGTTTAACTCGTGATTTTTACATGTTTTTAAAGTTATTTTTCCATAAGTATTCCATCTAACTGTCAGTTATTATAAATGTGATCTAACCTCAGCTCCATATTCCTCAAGCAGAGCGTGCCTGATAGGCTCTGCTACACAATCCAAAGTATGGCGAGGAAGGGAACAGGATGTGGGGATGTAGAGTCGGAATTGAAACATTACCGCCAAACTACATGATCAACAACATTTCCGCATCACAAATCTTCCATTTCACCTCCAAAAGAGGCTATGTTGTAGTAGGAGCGTAGCCTCATTCTCATCCCCGGGTAGTGAAAGTCTCATGAATATATTCATATAGCCCGGAGGAAGCAAGTTTCGAGTCCATTACAAAGTCAGACAGGGAGACAAGGATGTAGTGGAGCATTCATTGAAGCATCATAAATGTTCTGTATATGAGTACGAAAATCCTCGCAACTTTCTCCCAGGTGAGCTCACGCAATGCCTTCACGTCCCCTTCCATCATTCCTTGTATCATTCTTCATTGCTCAACAACTCTAATGTGGAAAATAGGCTACATTCTCCCCATACGGCCCTTTCTTTACTCCTCTTCATCATCCGTCTTCTATCCGCACCCTACTCTAGCTTCCATACCCGCGTCCTTTCCCCAGCTTCCTTTTCATTTCGGCAGTCTTTTCATAGAGTAAGCCCAATTTCCACATCCAACGTATTCACTCAGTTCTACTTTCCGTTTTGCATGAGAGAAAGTGGAGAAGAAAGTCTTGCTTCCTCCCAACTCCATCGTCCTTGTCCTTACCCCATTACCCCGCAAGTCCTCTTACTCAAACTTTAGCTTTCACCTTCCGCCTTTCTCCTTCTTCTCCTTCTACATCCCTTCCTTTTCCTCTCTTCTTCCTATTCTTCTCAATCACACATAGTAGACGTCTTTAATGTAAATTTTCTTTCCAGGAAGCGAGGAAGGAAGGAACAAGAGGCGCGTAGCGGGAGGAGCAGAGGCAAGTAACAAGGCCACATAATAATTCACTTGTTTTCCTCCTAATATTTTGCTACAGCACAAGGGAATGTGGCCAAAGAAAAATACCTTGTCTTCTTAAATATTCCTTTTACATCCCACATTAGTTTTTAAATGAGACAACCCAAACGTAATTTGTCTTCATCTCTCCACTCAATTCTTCTTCATCTCTACTCAGATCCACCACCCCCACAGCCACTGAATTTGTTTTTCTGTGCCTCATAAACTCTCACGTGAGCGTCCTCCCGAAGGTAATTCCTCCATCTAGCAAACTTCTTCTTCCTCACTCAGATTTTCCAGACTCTTTCTATTCAAAATCCCGTTATTACCAACCCATTCTTCCATTAGATCCATACTCCTACCACCAAATTGTATCTAAATCAATCTCCCATTACTGCAAACAGTTGTATTTTCTTGAACATATACATATTCCATACGCCTTACCTAGCTCACCTATGCACCTCTTGAAAACTTACTTTCTCTTCCGGTATTCTTTTCAATTTTTCTCCTGCCCGTCCCGTTTTGTACTGTATGCTCCTGCTTTCTCTTGTCTCGTCTTGTCTTATCCTATACATCTATCCTTCCGTCTTTGGAAAAAGAAGAGTGGAATAAATCTTGCTCGAAACAAGACAAGCATCTACTTTCTCTTCCCTCCGGCCCGTAACAACTCATGTAAATCCCTCTTCTAATAAATAATCCTAGACGTAGCTTAGCTTCCCATATGTCAAACTTTCACCTTGACATCTGTCCACAATCTTATTCTACTCTCCCATTTTCTTTACAATAAGAAACATATCAAAACAAAGATTCCTTGTCTCACGTCTCCAACATCCCGCCACCCATTCTTTCCTTCTTCCCCAAAACACCACAACACCCCTCCAAGCAAGTATAACGTCGTGGCCTTCATTCCTCAATCTCTTATCTTGTTTGCCTCCTAGCGTTAATACTGAGGCAGCACTGGCTCATAACTTGTGTCCGTTGTTCAGCAATCATATCTGTTCCACTCACCTACTTTCTCTCTACGTTTCATAATAAATTCGCTATGCCAAAACCCGGAAAACCACATCACATAGCAGGTCATGCGGAATGCGGATGGAACAGGTTGTGAGCTGAGAAGGGTCAAAATTAATTTTCATCTGCTTGCATTCCAGCTTGGAATCCTTTTCCACAAGCTCTCGAAAATTGTAAACAAGCTGTCATTGAAGATTTCCTAAGACGTGTATCTTGTAAATGATATACCGTTCTTGCATTAGTAAGTAAACATCAATTCAATTAAATCTCCCAGCACATCCTTTGCCATTCATTCCTATTCTCATTATTCATCTCGTTCATTCCCACAGACTGTCACCGCAGGAACGTTCCTCCGCTTTTTATAATGCCCTGTTTCTGTACTACAGTGCCTAGCAGCCACTTCCTCGGAACGCACATCCACAGCAGTGGACGCTAAAGCTCACTGCTCCTTTTCTTCGTTTATTCACTTGCTTCCTGGAATCAAATCCTAACTAGAAATCTCTACGAACTTTCTCTATTCCCTATGTTGCAAATGGACTTTCTCTTGAATTTTTCTTTTTGTACGGAATAGTATATAGTTCTATCATTATACCTCTACTTCGCTTCTCAGTAGAATTTTCCAAAAATTATGTCCACTTTCCTTTGGCTAATTCCATTAGCTCATACTTGGAGATTCTTTCATCATTTAGTTTTTCTCCTTCCTTGAAACTTATGTTCTGTATGCTTGTACACTATATGCTCCGATTTCATCTACTTTACCTAATTTATTCTTTGAAAAACAAATCTATTGGCTGGAAATTCTACAGACAAGGGTTTACGGTTTGTTCGTTATACCTTTTGCAGACCGTGAGCACTCATCTGTCTAGGTGAAATCTTTGCAAGTTTTAGCAAATAATTTCATTAAGTATGCGACGCATACTCTTTAGAATGACGCAAAAACGGCATTCTTTTGTCCTCCAGCAACGAGGGTTGATATTATAAGCTCTCTGATTGATCCCTTTTGGATGCTCTGGCTAGGCTGCATGTATTCATTATCATGGTTGCGTCGTAGACTTTCTAATTGCAGTCTTTTAAATTTTACAGACCCAATAAAACCCCGGAAGCACGTCTAAATGATTTAGTGTTAGCCCTGAATCTAATCTATGCATACTTAAAAAATTGAAGCACTAAAATGATGTTTGGCGCTTGTTCCCTCAGACTTTGCTTTTATAAGACCAGGATTTCATAATTTAAGCATGGGGGGAGGGGTTAAGAGGAGAAAGTAGAAAAGACTGCATGTTTCCAAAAGCCGTCATCACTCATTAAAATTTAGACATCAACTACGACGCTAGCTTTTCACTTTACTCCCCTCAATCTCACAAATACCGGGGAAATCTAATCTACTAGCTTTCGCCACATACTTTCTGTTTTAAGGATTTCGCAAAAACTTTCTCCAACGGATCAACGCCTTATCTTTTCATTCCATCTTCTCTTCATTTCTGGAAAGTGTCGTAAATAACCTTGGAAACTTTGAAGCTCAAGTAGATTTAGAAGCCTAGCACGCTTTCTCCAGCTTTGAAATCGACACGTAATTTACGAAAACAATACTTAAATTGTATGTAAATGCATATAGCTTATTCTTTAAAAAGAATTTAAGTTCTGTGCACTTTAGTACTAACTTACAATTTACCATACTCTGTGTATTTTACATGAATCTAACCATCCCGCCTATGGAAATCTTCTCTATGGTCGCAAAGAAGAGGAAGAGCATGAAAATTCATACAAAAACCTTCCGAGTTTTCCGGTGGACACCTACAAGGAGTTTGCTAGAATATATCTTGACCATGGCTGTCTGTAACTCTAGATTTTGCCTCTGGTTTTTGAAATGCGGGGCTTATCTCTTGCTCTCTTTTTGATGATCCTTTGCAAGGAAAGGGAGGAGAAAAACAATTTAAATAAACGCTATGGTAATTTACCCATTCTCTCTCGCCGTTAATTAATTCCAGAACTAAATTAAATCCTACTGCTGCCTCCCTCCCTCCTTTTGTCAGGACTCTTCCTCATTACTCATTATACTGGGGAAAGTGTCAAGAGCAATTACTTGGAGACTTGTTCAAAACAATTACTAAATCAAGCACGTATCTAACAGCCCTTGAACTATCCAAAATTTATTCCAATTTCTTATCTTCCTTTTCTCAATTTGCTACCCTTCACATCTCCATATGCCTGTCATATTCAATCTGGGGGGAAACAGCCTCCAGGAAGAAAGAAACCGTGTCTGGAGTGAATCCGGTGAAAGTAAAACACGTATAGTTTGCATTCAGGCCAAGCCCGCCATAAGCCCATATCCAGCAGATTCAAAGCGAGTGTTGGAGTGATTCTTAGAAAATCCGCATTGATTCCACTTTCACCGAACCCAGTTTTCCCATCCACCTTTCTTACATGGAAACATGTAGAGACTCTGTATCAACTGTCTTGGAAGCTTTCACTCTGGAACAATGCCATTTCGGAGAAGAAGAGAAACGTTACATGGCATCCCCGCACGTAAGCTCCTGGTTTTGTAACCTTGATGATACTCTCTGGCGTAACATGCTGCCTACTTAGCTTTGGGTTACCTGCAAAATAGGGTTCTTGCATGATTAATTGGCTCTTCTCTTTTGTTTGAATGCACGCGTGCAGACTACATGTCATATCATAGAAGAGTTGCTTAATTAACCGCTCTAAATTCTGTCACTACGTGTGCAAGTTAAATGCAGTCAGCCTCAATATCTTCCAGTTGTGGAAGTGTTCTTTGAATCCTCCCCCTAACACGTAACTTTAGGGACTGTCTTGAAAAGATGAGTTGTGGAAGCAAGGAGGTTGACCTACGGAAATACATGTTTGTTTTTAGCATACAAGATTTCACTACTTTTGCGACGGGAAGGTACAAAAAAGGAGCGAGCAGGAGAGAATCGAGAAGCAAAAGATGAGTTTAAGCACAACTGAGAAGATTCCAACGCTCATTTACCCGTTTATTTAATCCTCCAGGTCTTAGAGACGAATAATTCCGCTGGTTACATGCATACATGCCTCTGTAAACTGATCTGTTGCGTGGGAAAGAAAGAACTTTTTTGTATTCCAGGTCTTCCTTTTGATCCATAGACAATGTTGTTTGGCGGCGATAAAAAGAATCGTTTACTTTTTCTCATACAGCCATTAGGTAAAAAAATGCAAGAGGAAGGAAGCTGGAAAATCGGCCGAGATTCAAAAGAGCACACCAGAATGATCTGTAAACAGTGGGTTTCATTTGTTGGAGGAAATGCGCTGGGAACATGCTTTCTCCACCGACCGACAAATGCTACCATTGTTTCCTCGATGGGAGATGCATCATGGGAGGCTGCCATTATTTCCTCTAAACCCGATATCAAACCTGGAGCAATAATGTTATTTACCTCATCTCTTTCTTGACTTTCTCCAAGCTAGTCTCCTTCCACACAACATGTATCTCGAGCTACTCATTACATTATTGTCTTATTCTTGTTAGTCGTTAATCTCACTTTCCACAAACCTTCTTTCTCTCGAAACATCCCTCTGGTTTTCTCTTTCTTATATCTGTATCCCCTTTCTCTTCCGTTCCCTCTCCAAATCTACATCCTCATCTATGTTATATTCTTCATCCAGTTTTATTGCCCTTGCGTAACGTCCTCCTCCTCCCCTCATCCTCTTCTATGTCTCAAGTATTTTCCTCGCTGTTTTCCTCACAACTGCATGACTATGAGAATGCCCCAGAAAATTACGCAAGACCAATAACCTTACTCTGCACACGCCAAGCAAAATTTTATCACAACGCGCTTTCTTCCAGCTGATAGGCTTCACGACTTGCCCAATTTATTTCAGAATCTCTTTTTGAAATTTAATCTCTTGAAAAATGTCACAAGCCTTTCCCCATTCTAATACACGTTACCCACAAAGCTGAACTATTAACTTTGTATCATGAACTCTTGCGCTGAGGATACGGACGTTAATAATACTTTGCAGGATGTGGACACGAGCGGCATGTGAAGGAGCTTACGATTCACAAGTATTTTTCCAAGAATCCTCACCCCACACTTGTAGTAGAAATCGAGTGTAAATTTAATAAACGACTCTCTTGTAATTTATACAGCTTTCTCCCTGTCTTAATGACCGAAAGCGAAGAGGTTATATGCTTTTCAGCTTTCTCTCCTTCTCCCTTCCTCTTCCACACATCGCTAAGCTGGCATGGCACCGTAAAAATTCTTTCATGTTCTTCAACATTCACAATCTGAGCCGTGCTTTTGCTTTCTCCGTTCCTCTGAAAACGTTTACTGTTTTCTTTATCTGAATACCAGGAAGGTTTATTTATAACACTGATTGCACACACATATTTCCTCACCTTTGCTTATCTTTCTATGGTTTCAGAAACAGAACTTCCTGAAATATACATTTCTTATTTCTATACTTTCCTTCATTGCATTCTGGGTCTACCTTTGATGAAGATGGTAAATATCTTTTGAAATTTAAATACGTGTCATTTCCATTGATTTAAAAATCCTCCCCTCCTCCAAGGCGTACTCACACACGCACCTACAATGTCCTCTTCCCCTATTTAAATTGTCTTGGTTAAACTTAAATGCATCCACCGACTAACAACACTTAAGCAACAAAACATTGTTTTTCTCTTCGAGTGATGCATGGAAACCAATCACACGAGTGCTCTATTTAGCAGCATCACAGCTGCACAGGGTTAAATTTTCAATTATTTCCTCCTACTTTAAGTGCTTAAAACTATTAAGCTGTAATTGGGAGACCAAACAAAATTCTAGTTGCATGTTTCTGAAACAGCTTTCTCCAGCTGAACAATTGTAAGATGTTTTACCCAGCCTGTGGTCATCTGTCTCGTGAGTTTTTTTCCACTCGCCTACTTTCTCCACATTCGTGTGCTTACAGGTATGCAATAAATATTAGCCAGATCATTAAATAAGATTCCGTCAGAAGTGGATTCACTCGTGCTTTCTCTCCAATGCTGCATGCTACTATCTTACTTTTCATAAATAATTAATCCAGTTCAGCTTGCCCCTGTTTAGGCAATCCTCCCCGTCGTTTCCATGAAAGGTATGCCCATGAAGTACGTAATGGGGAATAATTCAAACGTATCAATAATTAATCCATGGGTTTAGTAAGGAATAGATTGTTCTGACTGATTCGCGGACGGGAGAGGAGCGTATAGGAGTATATAGTGAGGATAGGGCGAAAGGAAGGGGGGACTGTTATTGACATGATATGTTCCCTCTCGATAACAACTCAAGTATGCTTGCAAAACTCTTGCTTCATGGACAAATAGCCTATTGAGTGCAAAAGACTATAGGGAAGTTCGTTCCTCGCTACAGCTAATCCATACATAATTTGGGTTGTACTTTCTTCACTGAAATCTAACCTTCCCCTATCCTAACCAGAGAGAAAGTCAAATATCAGTACGATTAGTTTCTATACGTACGCCCAAGGCTGCTCACAAACTATGAGAGCGGTGATAGTGAAACCGCAATGCAAATACTTGGATTCTACAGAAAATCCTCGAGTTTCCTTTTTTTACGTTTGCATGTGCTATTCTGTAATGCATAGCATGGTCCTACCTGCTGCATAAGTATTCCAAACGTCAATCCAGTCAACCACTATTGCATTTCACCTTTACCCACCCGCAATCATTTGTTCAAGCACATAGGCAAATTAAACAAAATTAAGATTGGGGTACCAATTATAGGCCACCAGTAGTCTTTGTATACTTTTTAGGTCCAGGAGATGCAGGGCTGGCTCAAGAAGATGGAAAATTGTCTTAAATTGTGTTTATTGTACGCAAGCAACAGAGAAGTAAACAAACAAATTTTTCATATACGCTTTCTCCTCCTATCACATCGCAAACCGTTGCATTATTTTTCACGCTGAACTTTCTCCGTACTCTCTCTGCCTGTAGAGTCAAAAGGGAAGGCTTAACCAGAGGTGATCTATAGATACTGTGAGAGGACTCGATTGATAAAACAATTAAGAGTTAAATATCCATTATTTCTGCTAGATACTTTCGAAAAGGACTTTATTCCGCGTATTTTATGTTAATTACTATATGAGGAGGCAATTTCTGAAAATGACGCGAGAACAAAGGGAGTAATCGTCATGCATTCTCCATTAGAGAAAGCGTTTGATGGAGAGGTTAAGTACTTTTACTTTACCACCAGGACCTGTCGTAGTTGCCAACTCCTTCCTACCGAACGTTTCCACCAAGTAGCTCCATCAACAAAGTCTCTGAAGCAACGTGTGTCATGCATAGTTTATAAGGCTCTGCTGTTTCTTGTGCAAGCTGAAGAGTGGGCTGTTCCTTGGCAATGCAATGCACATGTTGGTTTTACTCTCGAGTAAAAGAAAGCTATACTCATCCATTTGTCCTTTGAATTCTTTATACTCCTTGGCCTCTAAATTGGCATATATTGGTCAGCTGTAGAGCCGTTTCCGATTTCTCTGCCTCAGTAAAAGATGCCTACAAGATGAGGCTCCTGTTTCGTTTCTTATTTGAAAGCTCACCACTCACCACTATGGTAGTGAATTTGAATGTGGATTTGAATTGTATAGAATCTTGTTCTCCGTAATAATAAAACTAGCTCAACTGGGAGATGCTGGAGATGGGTGGTCTGGACGTCTAGTTTTATCAATTACAACAAATATCCTTTTTTCTTATTCGAGGGCGGGAGACCTCTGATAATGTCTTCGCTTTTAAGCCCTACATTTTCCTCCCTCGTCTTCTTCCAACGTGTTTTATTTTCCATAGTCATCCCTATTATTAGTATTCAGCACATTTATTTCTCTTTGGGGACTATTTGGAGGCATTCATAAAGATGGTCAGAAGCCCCAAAAATAAATAACCCTTATTCTTCTTTCCTCCATTGTCTTGCTCCAAGTTGAAACTTAGAAGGACATAGTGCGTTTGGCTTTTGAAAAAATTCAAAACTTTCTCCATTCCTTCATTTTTCACAGCTTTCTTTCCATCCAAATAGCCGTTGTTTTTTCTTTTTTCTCCTCTTAAATTTACTTGACGTTTCCCCTTTCCCTCTTACTTTCTCTCTCTCTCCCTCTCTTGAGAGAAAATGTTTCTCTTGAGCAAAGCTTCCCTGTGTTTTGATAAACTGATTCGGTTTGCAAGTTCTGCACATACGCTTGCACTGAGTTTTCTGTTTTCATCCTTGGCCATTTTCCATTTTATCTTGGTGTAAAATCTTTGTAAGAAAGTAAAACTACTTTTCTTCCCGCAATTCGTCACAATTACACCTTTCAGCTTAGGATGTCCATGGGCGGGGTAATTTATTCGGAGAAATATGAATATGCAGCTCAAAAGCTAAAAAATCCAGACGAGATTCCCCACCCACGTCATCCACTCCCTTGACCCTGCCTCCATCAATTCCTTTCATGCTATCCCATAACTCAATTTTCTTGAGTCAGGCATCCCCTGACTCAATTCCTCCTCTCCCCCTCCAGCTCCTCTAAGAGAATCTCTAGTCGACTACACAGCTATTATTCATCTCATTTTCCTGCCCTTACAGACTCTAGGCAATTCATCCTTCAAAAAGATACTCTCTCCCACGAAAACTTTTATTCATCCTTCATTTTCCATGGCTTCACCTTTGACACCTCATTCTCGTACTCGGTCAGAACTTGAGTCTCGGTCAATCCTACTTTTAATCAAATTCTATAGCCTGCTAACCTTTCGGCTTTGCGGCTCATAGGTGTACGTACTGTATTAGAATTCCGTTCTTTCTTTTTTTCCATGTTTCTTCCCGTCTTCAAGTATTGGATTTTACTTTTACAAAGGCTTTTCTTTTTAGCGGTATCGTTTCTTTTTAGTATATATTAACTAAAACGCGCTTATAGAGCTCCAACCGTCGTTAACTTACTGCGGATCTGTTGAACATCAGCAGAGTGAAAATCGGTTGAGTTTTTTAGTAACACAGTTGAAGAAACATCCAGTACCCATCCGTTTTTTTTTGAGGCTGAAAAACGTGCGTTTCAAAAGGAGAAACAGAACGTTGGTAAACAAGTAAACTTCGGATCACCTTTCAAATGAATCTATTCGGCACTTTTCCAAGAAATTTTCGATTTAACAGGCATGGGGCCGTGTCCAATCCAGAATGTAACTGATGTATTTTCTTGCGTTATATTTTCCTAGGTTGCTTTAATTTTCTGTTTGCATACTTTTTTAAGTTCCAGGAAGGCTTTCTTCGAAGATTCGGAAACTTTGCAAATCGCGGTGAAGGTGGATGGTATAATAGCAACTAAGTGTGGGGTTCGGTTCTATTCCGTTGTTATCTTAGTGTAGGTATTTATGTAATGTAGTAAAGAATCTGCTTTCACTACTTTCTCCTAGATGTAATATAGACCCTGTTTCACTGCACTCACAACACCCCGGATGTAGTAAACATTTCCGTTGGTACAAGAGGATCGAGATTTTGATTGATCATGACCCGTCTTAATAATTTTCCTTGTCGCTCGTCAGTCCTGATTATTTGTAGACAAGAGTTTCGTCTATTAGAACCTAGAAGAAAATTACACGTATAAGCAGAATATTTCCACAAGCAGCCTCCCAGTTCCAACACTGGTGCCAGCAGGAGAAAATAGAAAACTGGGGATGAAACGACCAGCCTTTCTCCTCCGAGATGCACAATACGACTGAATTCCCTCCTCGACTTTCTCCACCAGTAGACGATCCACAAGAAACTGCCTATGTGCTGCTTCTCCATTCGGATTACTTTCCGCTTCTCCATCAGAAACTTTCTCCAACTGCTACATTTTCCTACTTTCTCCTTCTGCGTCCTGATCCTGAAGAAAAGCTTAAAGGTAATGCTGGTTTCTGGAAATCGTATTTAAAAACTTTTAAGCTTTCATTAACTTCGTCCCGGTGGACATTCCGTTGTTGCAACAGAATGTATAGCTTGCCGCGCTGTCATAAACAAATGGTTGCAGGTACATGTATTTAAAAAGGTCGTCATTAAATTCTTATACGTACTTTCTTCCTCATGCTGTAATTATAATTGAAAATCTTAATAAAGTACAGCGAGTGGGTGGAGTGTAATGACAGTCTTCATGTAATTTTTCTAAGGAATCACTATTTTGCTAAACAACATTTATGGCAAGACAAGGGACTACAGGACTGGTGAACTGTTGACCAATGCAAGCAAAAACGGTTTTGTAATTATTAACCATTCCCAATATTTGCACTTGGAATCGAATGAGAGCTGATGTCCCTGGGAGACAGGCTTATTTGAAACGTGCGCCCTCGCCCACACGGTTGTTAATAAATTATGGCTGGAACTGTGTAGAATAAGCTGAAAAATTATAATCCAGGATTTCGGAATGTCGACTGATACTTGCTATAAAAATGTTTCCTTGCTATCTCCTGTTTACCATTCACAAATGGATTTTTCCAAACTGACGAAATGGGTGAAAATGACTGCAGACCAATTTCTGTGTTTACATTCACAATTGCACCTTAGGAATGAGGATTTTTTCTTACCGCAAGCAAAAGTCACAGTTTTATTTGTCTGTCTGTTTGCGTACACTTCAGCTGAGTAGCCTACAGTAAAAACAGTAAACCGAATCCAGTAAACGTGCTTAACATACTTTAACGGACATCTCTAGGTTACGTCGACACAGTTGCATGCATTGCCGCATAGCTTTACGGCGCTCGAATGAATTTCCAGTTCCTCGGAAAATATTTATACCGTCATCACTTGAACAACTAGCTTTGTGCTTTTTCAGATTAATTCTCCAAGGTACGCACACCTAAATTTTCCACCATGACTATGGTTTCTAACACATAAATACATCACAAAAAGTGTTTTCGAATTTTCTTCGAGACTGATTCTATCTGGACGTATCCACTACGACGGTGCTTTTTCTATCTAACACCCGCTTGCTCCCGATAAGTTACTTCTTATTGTATCTCAAATACATGATTCATTATCAACATGAAAATTTCGTGTATAAACATTCAACGCTGGCTTTCAAATCAAAGCCTCAACACACGGCAACAATTACAACAATCATTTGTAACTAGTACATAAACCCTGCATCCTGTCTGACTATTTTTCAGGAGCTAAAGCTCATTTTGCAACTAGCTTAAGTTCTTGCGCGTGTTACGTTAGCATTATCGAGTCAACCGAAATCAGTCTGCCTTCTGTCCTGGCTCAAGTTTAGCGACAGTTACGCCAAAGAACTGCAACGTAATGCGGGTCTTGGGTTTGACGAAATGTCCTCTAGCATGGATACTGCGGATTTAAAACGCGAAAGTTACATAGTATCTGGCTGCAAAAACAGTTTTGCTAATGCATGTAGTTTACTTACCCAAAAAGAATATGTAGGTAGGTTGCATATCCAGCGAGAATATGCCACCATGCATGAAGCTGAGTAAACGGTCGTAAGTATCTTGGCAACTTCCCTCTCATATCCCTATAATCACCGGAAAAGTTCATTTATATATCAAGTTTATCATCAAATACTCGGCTCTTTAGACTGTACGAATGCGCGGTTACTACTTACGTGATTTGGGGGCATAACTGATTGTCAATATTCCACAATCCAAATCCGAAGGTATACATAAATATTCCGACGGACAGGAGCTTTGTGCAAGTACGGCACTGGTTATAGTTAACCAGCTGGAGGTCCAAAGCTAAAACCACTACAACTAGCAGGCCGTACATAGTCTGTATAATTGGGAAGATATATTTTTGTAATTACTGAAAGAATGAGACAACTTTGAGACTATAGTCAACTACTTTTGAAATGCCAATGTTTCTTTACGTGATGTATGAGAGGATTTTTGAAAATCAAATAGACGGCCGTGAAGAAAAAGCAATAGGTGAAGCAAACAACAATCACCGCCCAGTTAATTGGTTTCCGCATCGATTTCCGTATTTCCCATAACTGATAGATAAGTATAGAGTTTCCCCACACCATCGGAAGCTCATCAGCTAACTGCATTGGCCATAGCAATGTCATGTGGAATGCCCATGATCCCAAGCCCACAACTGCATGCTCAAGATAATAGAAAGTATTAGATAGAAAATAGTTAGTGGAAACAAGAATCTTCATCAATCTACAGAATAGCTGAACTGAATTAACTAGTCAGATTTTCACTCTACGATTTCATCTCTACACTGTCTACACTGGAAATAGAAAAGAGTTCTACAAGTTGAATGCACTACTGTGTCAGTCGGGGAGACATGACTACTATTATCACAATTGGGCAAGAAATATAAAAATGTAATTCCAAATCTTCTGCCGTTTCGCAGTTCCTAACCTATAAGGAATGCGTGTGTCAGTATGAATTTCGGTTCCAGACCAAGTCGAAGGACCTCATAAATACCAAATAATGGAGGTAGAATCATTCCAAGGTTGCTGATAGTATTCCCTGAGAAAAAGTAAGACCGAAAAATCTTAAAGATTCTGAATTTTTTTAGTCTTCATCCAAAGAGGTACACGAAATTGAATATTTTTCTGTTTAAACATCTTACAAAATTCAGCTATAAATGGACTGACGTCATAATTAACTTCACACCAATCTAAAGTTGAGGTTGGAGGACCCCAGAATTGTTCCGGTACAGGAGGCATTTCTATCACAACAATAAAAGGACGCAAATGACATAACGTATAAATACAATTTGGCATGGTGCAAATCTTGATTTAAAATATTAATGCAAAAAACACTTACTGTGTCACGAATTGTTTCTGTTTTCGTATAGTAATACACTTTCAGTTCTAGCTTTCCTAATATTCAAGTCCAGCAATGTCCTTCAACGGTGAGCTTCATTCAAGAAATTGTAAATGGTTAAATCGAAGTCATTACTGTTTTAAGTTCTTACAGCGCAATGTGATTATGCTTATTCTTCCGTTAGATTTCTTGCGGATGACCACAACGTGTTGGACAGAAGGCAAATACAATCCTTTTCAAGCAGGATAAATGCAAAAGGCACACTCATTTGACACCATGTCTTCAGTTTTGTGATTTCTCAATGGCTTGAAGACTACATAGGGAGGGTATAACGAACTTGAGCTGTTGATAATCTTCCAAGCCTTCTGCTACTGTAGAAGCTTTATGTGTTGCCAGGATTCTAGCTTAGAAGTGTCTCCAACCCAGCCTTACTGCACTAACAGGCAGAAAACACTTGCTCGATTCGTCCCGCGAAACTTTCTATTCGACGTCGTTATTTTTGCTTCGGCGTAGCTTGATTCGTATCCCCCCGAATCATGCAGTCCTTTGTGATAGAAGAATCCTTCTTGCTGTTACAAATCAAAAGTAAAGACTGATTACAATACAAACTATAATAACGGCTCGAGCAAAACTGCATTGGCCAACACCTCTGACTAATGACAGAAGAAAATGCATAGGGAATGATGAAGGAGCATACTAATGCGAGTTCACGTTCCAGAATACAGATTGTGCGATAATTGATTCTATTTCCGTCTGTTCTCAAAGCTAACCACAGGAAATTAGCAATCGCTCAGGAGCTTCGACTAGGTACAAAACGCTGGTATTAGTAGCGGTTGATACGTTACTTGGTTAATTTCGGTTTTTGTTTATAAGCTATTGGAAGCATTTATTGTCTCATTCGAGGCACGTCAGATGTATTAAAAATCTCAATCTTGTAGTGTAGTCGCTTAATGGACGACTACTTACTTATGTACGGATCAAATATAAAAAACATGAAAGGCTTTTTGACATAAATCATATGCATAGAATTCCAGAGTTATACTGAAGTAAAAATGTGGATGGGAATTACGCGATTATGCACTACACATAGTGCATTCGTCCTTGTTCTGAAGGGAGCAAACCAATCCAGCCATGTTTTGTTCCTCTTCGTTCAGCTTACTTTTGTCAACAGTGAACTGAATAGCATTCGCAGCCGGTTTGGTCCGTAAATAATACATGCCTGTCTTGAGACCCTGTGAGCAAAGGAGAATTAGGATCAGATTGTCATTAACGGTGAATAAAAGCTAATACTAGAGCGTGAATAAATGATGTTAAGTTAAGATGTACGATTTTACCTTTTCCCATGCGTAAAAGTGCATGGAAGTTAGCTTAGCAAAAGTAGGCTCTGCAATGTGAATATTTAGGGATTGAGATTGGTCGATGTATGCTCCACGATCTGCTGCCATGTCGATGACCTTCTTCTGTGAGATTTCCCACACGGTTTTGTACAAGTCCTTAATGTCTTGGCTGATCTCGGGGATACTTTGAACAGAGCCATTGGAAGCAATAATCTTATTCTTCATGTCGTTATTCCACAAACCTCTCTCTGTCAAGTCTTTCAGGAGGTGAGGATTTACCACCTAGAAACATTTAAGATGTGGAGTGGTATTTTATTATTTATGGTACAAGCTCTATCTTTGCGATGCTGGATATGTCCATTTTGCTTTACCTGAAACTCTCCAGAGAGCACTCGACGAGTGTAAATATTGGAAGTATAAGCCTCAATCGATTCATTATTGCCAAGTATTTGGGCAGTTGAAGCAGTTGGCATGGGTGCAAGAAGAAGCGAGTTTCTCAATCCATACTTAGCGATTTTCTCTTTTAGAGCTGCCCAATCCCACATGTCCGTTGGGGTTACGTTCCACATGTCGTACTGGAGAATCTGTAGAAACAATACGTTGATGATCAGTTCAGTGCATATGTAGACAGCTCGTATCAAAACCTTTGGAATCCAACTTACGCCTTGGCTGGCAGGAGATCCTTGGTATGTCTCGTATGGTCCATCCACTTGGGCCAGCTCGACGCTAGCTTCCAGCGCTCCATAATAAATAGTTTCGAAAATCTGGATGTTCAATTTCATGGCTTCGCTGCTTTCAAAGGGGTAACGCATCAAAATAAAAGCATCAGCAAGCCCCTGTACACCGATGCCAATAGGGCGATGTCGTTTGTTGGAACGCTCAGCCTTAAGAAGAAATCAAAATCTAAGTTTCTCAAACTGACACTTTCCAGCCATGGATTGGACGCCGATAGGTGATAATGATTACTAACCTCTGGAACAGGATAATAATTCACTTCGATGATCTTGTTCAGGTTCTTCGTGATGACTTTAGATACCTCCTTCAACTTCTTAAAATCGAACGTTTTGTCAGGTCTTACGTACATGTTCAAGGCAATCGACGCTAAGTTACACACTGCAACCTTAAATATAAATATTCATTACCATTTACTGATCACAAACAATACATAATATGTCCAACGCTTAAAATATTTCTACTTACCTCGTCGGGGCTAGAATACTCAATAATTTCGGTACACAAGTTGGAGCATTTAATGGTTCCAAGATTCTTCTGGTTAGACTTTCGGTTGCACGCATCCTTGTAGAGCATGTATGGCGTACCGGTTTCGATTTGTGATTCAATAATAGAATACCACAGTTTTTGTGCAGACACAATTTTCCTAGAACGCCCTTCTCGTTCATACCTATAATTAACATAGCAAACCATTGGGCTCATCGGTAACGACAAATAACAAAATACATGCGATTAAGTATATATTTTATTACCTTTCGTAAAGTTCCTCAAACTCTTCACCCCAACATTCGTGCAGGCCAGGAGCATCCTTCGGGCACATCAAAGACCACCCTTCTCCATTTTTGACTCGCCTCATGAACAGGTCAGGTATCCACATAGCATAAAATAGGTCCCGAGCACGGTTTTCTTCCTTACCAGTATTTTTCTTCAATTCCAAAAAATCGAAAACATCAGGATGCCACGGTTCTAAATAGATGGCGAATGCACCAGGCCGCTACGATAAATAAATTAAATATTAGAATCGCTTCAAGCCATGCGTCTACTACTGCGAAACCCCTACTTACTTTATTTCCTCCTTGGTCCACATAACGAGCAGTGTTATTGTAAACTCGAAGCATGGGTACAAGCCCGTTAGAAACGCCATTGGTGCCGCCGATATAGGAGCCCGTAGAACGGATGCAATGTACATTCAGGCCGATTCCACCAGCACTTTTAGAAATAAGGGCGCATTGCTTCAGTGTATCATAAATGCCCTCAATACTGTCATCCTTCATAGTGAGCAAGAAGCAGGACGACAACTGTGGTCGAAGGGTTGCAGCATTAAACATGGTTGGAGATGCATGCGTGAACCATTTCTCGGATAGCAAATTGTACGTCTCAATAGCAGCATCGATGTCTTCTCCATGAATTCCAATAGAAACTCTCATCAACATGTGCTGAGGACGCTCGGCCACAACTCCATTAATTCTCAGTAAGTAGGATCGTTCAAGAGTCTAAATTCAAAATTCCAGTTAGATTACAAAGCTCTCTTCATTGCCTAAGCATTCAGTTTCCCAATTAAGATGAATCCAGTACCTTGAATCCGAAGTAATTATAGTTGAAATCCCGATCATAAACTATAGCAGAGTTGAATCTTGCCGCATTATCCTGGATAATCCTGTAATACTTTTCAGCAATCATGGAGCATCGGGTGTTACTGCTTTCATCAACCATGTTGTACAAATCCGTCATGACATCTGCAAACACATAGAGAACCAGTAAACCAGCCATGTTGACAAAATAAAGAGCTCGAAACAGCTGACGGACAGGAACAATAAACAAAATCCAAGAAACACTAGTTACCGTCAGCATCCTTCGATAGGCAGAGAAACAGAATACAAGACAAGAGAAGATAAAACATGTACAGTAAGAAGTCCTGATTCAATATGCTTAAAAGACATACAATCCTGGAATAAGTTTGAAGTTAACTGCTTTCTATAACTTGCTACCGACTTACCAGAGAAACATTTCTTGGTCTCCTTATGCAAATTGGAGACAGCAATTCTAGCAGCCAGGATGGCATAGTCAGGGTGCTTGGTAGTCATAGTTGCAGCAGTTTCAGCAGCAAGGTTGTCCAACTCAATTGTTGTTACGCCAGCGTACAAACCCATGATAACCTTCTTAGTGATGGCTGGCGGGTCAACAAAGTCCTTGTTCAACCCATAACTCAATTTTTCGATCCGACTAGTGATCTTGTCAAAATGAACTTCTTCCGTCCTCCCATCCCGTTTTACAACGTACATCTTCTTGCGGTTGACCATTTTTTCGGATTATTCCTTCCTTTCGTTAGCGCAATTAAGGTCAATCAAGTATTAAAAGTAGTCAGTTCGGTTCAGTGCAGTTATATTAAATACAGCTCGTGCGCTAAAAACCATACAACCAATAACAAATATTAGTATCAAGAAGAATCCCTACTCCACATTAAAGCAAGTCATGCCTGCGGTAATTGCTACACCTTAACTAAACGCAGTGTTAAATTACGATACCTTTAAAATTATTCAGGTTGAATCCCTTCGTCCGTATCACAGAGTTTTCTTGAGTAGTTATTCCGGCGGGAGTAAAACGTATACTAAAACCATTCAGTGATAGACTTCAACTTTTAGCCGTTTGGTATGTCTCAGAATCAGCACAAAGCGAAGTGCTTTAAAAGACACGTTGAAACAAGCTTAACAACAGGCTGAACTGTAATAAAAGCCTTTTCCAGTATTTATTTTCCCTCCTTGCATTTGTGCAGGTACCTTCAAGAAACTTTGTATTGCGTAACTGATTCCGTTGAATTTCTTTGTCCTCTTCCCAAGTCGTCAACCGATAGCACGATCCGTGGAAGCACTTGTATTGTTCATGACCAAAGTTTTTAGTATGTACAAGCGTGGACAGTTTGTGCAAACTATAGCTTGGAGGAATAAACGTGGGAAAATACCGGATATTCCTTCGCGGGTTCTCTTTTGTTTTGATCATATTTCTATTCTTTGATTCCCTCCGTTTGCAATATTCCCTCGCTTTTCGTCAGATGATAACGAAAAGACTGTTTTTGCCGAACTGGTATTCGTCTCTTGTCGGAGAGACAGTCGTAATGCGGTCGCTACGTTTCGTACCGACAGTCCTCAAGATTTTAAATTTTAAACCGCGAAAGTGCAGTTTATGCATTTTCCTTGAGATTGCAGCATAATAATAGTGCAGGCTAAACGTTTGACATATGCAGAAACTTTAAGAGCACGTGATAATATGGACTGTGTAATATAAAGGCTTCTTCATTGCAAATTTTTTTTGCTCGGAGTTATGTCATTTTAAATTTTAAAAATTACAAATTTTTAAGTATTTTATGGGAATTTGACTGCAGGTAAACTATTTCTGACAGCATTTATATATGTGGTAAATAATATTTTGACCGCCGTTACGTATTTGTCGAAATTTTAACCTCAAACACATAACGCGAAAAGAGCTAATCCGTAGGATGAGCAAGTTCTTGAAGTAAGTGCAATATTACTGTAATAACATTCATTTCCCTCTGTGTGTTTATTATTGATGCTCGCAATTGTTTTAATATGGAAATTGCATTTTGGTTATGTTTCTGCCTGCAAGGGCTCACACTAGTAAACTGCACCATACTCTTCAAAAACTTAACTCGTATTATATTATTTTTACAATTGAACATTTTGTATCACAAGAGTTCATTCAACAATTGTCAACAAATTTACCATGATGTCAACAATAGATATTAGTTACTCGTAGCTTACAAGGACTATCTAAAGGTATTTTTAATTTACATCCATGCTTGTATACTATTAGCTTGAGTTCGTGTGGGAATCTTTAATATTTTAGTATTATGCTTATTTTAATTCCGGATGTAGGATGCACACCACAGAGAGTACACTATCCTTTGTAATTATCGGTTACGTACTACTTGAAGTATGTATCGTCGATTCACCCGTGAAAGGACTGCTGGAAACCAGGAAGTGGAAATGAATCTTGTATAATTAGTTAGAACTCGTAAATTAAGATTTTGCGATAATAATTTATATATTATCTACAATCACGAAAAGCTAAAGACAGTATATAGCGTAAAGCGGGATGCTATTATATATTAGGTACCGATGCAATATAACTTCACAGTTTTGAAGGAGCGGTTCAATTGTCGATAAGTTTCGGGAAGCTAGAAACGGGTTATATTTGTATCATAATCAACATTGCGTCGACCACGGACGATTTCAGGTAAATATATATAACAAAAGCATTACACTATTATACGCCGTTTGAAGTATTTATGAAATATTTGATTGTAACAGCTTCTAAATTACTTACTGCTGAAGGAGTAACTCTTAGATAGAATTGAGTATAGTATGTACAGGTTACATTATCTTTGTTAGTGACATCTTCTACGTTAGAAACGTATTGTTTGAGTACTAACTGGTTACTAAGATTCTAGCCTATAATTATGCTATACCAGCTAGCTGAAATGTTGCTTGTTTTGTATTGACAGATTTGTAATATCATAATAATAATGTTCATAGTATACTTGTGAGACTGGATAAATATGGTCTCCTTTTGTCGGTAATGGCGATAAAGGGGCTATTACCATCATTCGCGTACAAAGACTACAACACTAGCTATGCCTTAGAGGCAATACAGCACGATTATTAGCTTATAGATAATATATTTAGTGACTCATTCTTATCGTTAAACACAGTATACATAGTACACAGCAAATTAATTATTTAGCGAATGTATGATATTTTTGTTCAATTCTTGCGAGCAGCATAATTGAAAATGTGAATAGTTACTAGTAGTTCTACTAGTTATTTTCAGGATTAGAGGTGTTAGCAAATGGCAGTTTGCTCCATCTTTTATAATTGGTATCCCTTTTCTGAAGATGATAGCAATAGGGAAATGCTATAAGCTACAAGTATAAGAATTCCGCTATTGTGACTCGGAGACCGTGACTAATTAGCAATTTAGTTTCCTCTCTCGAGATGCTAGTATTAGTAGTGTCTTGAGCTTGTGTTTAGTTGTAGGGTTATGATATTGTGGGTAAATGATGAGCTCCTGGTGGAGCAGAGGCCAAGTATGGTAGATTTGGTTGTGTCAGTAGTTATTCTAGGTTGACATCAAACGGAAATTTCTTGAATTTGGACGCGTTTCTTCATACTTCCGGAAGAGTCTCTGTCACGTTCTCGTTCCCGTTCCGGCGGACGGCGAAGAATCCCTCCGGATGCTGATGATGCTATACTTGCCATAGACCCTGCCAATGAGGGAGGAATACTTCTCGGTGGGGGAGGTGGGTCGGGTATGGGTGGGCTTGAAAATCCGCTGGATGATGAGAGGTCTTTCATAAGGAAGGAGGTTGACGAGCTTCCACATTCACGCATTCGATGGACCACTTCCTCTTCTTCATATTCATCTGGAATTATGTCACCGTAAGAGAATCCAAGGCTCATCCCACCCATCCCTCCCCTCGGATCAGAATGTCTTCTGCAGAGGGAAGTTGTCGGCTCATTTTCCTCATCCCCGTTCCCTTGATTCTTTCGGGAATTGTTTTCCGTGGGACTGCCACTGCCGTTGCTGTAAGGAAACGTCAAAGAGAAATACCCATCAATATTCACTTCCCCAAAATCCTGCCAAGAATCTTATATAGAGTATTTGTTCCAGAAAGAGTCATCAGCTTAAGAATATGCGGCAAAGCTTTCATTCATCCTCATCCCAAAACTTTCTCCTCCTTCCGTATTCTCTGAACGCATTTGCTTCTTTGGCCATCTTTCCAATACTTGTGAGGAGCAACTTTTGGAGATTGAAACTAGTTACGTCTTTACGTTATTTACGTCGTCTCTACTGGTTCTGTTAAGCTTACTCCTCTGCTTTCACCGCCACCATCGCTCCCTGCTCAAAGAATGCCATCACATCCAGGACTGTTATTAAAGGGAAAATAGCCCTTGAGCAGTGTATTTACAGGGATTCATTCTGTTTTGGGATTGCGTAGTGTAATAAGTATTTCCTAAGAAGTAAGCTTCGTAAAGGAAAGTGGGGGATTTCGGGAAGAGTTTGGGTTCGGGGAAATCGCTAAACTTTTTCCTCTCAATCAGCTGGAAGCTTGTTGCAAAGCCCCCATTCTTCTTTCTTAGGTTTTGGCAAGGAGAATTTCCAAAATTACTTGGTGTCCCTCGAGACATGATGAATTTTGGATAATGAGCTTTCTCACAGTCTAACTCTCAGACAATCAACATTTCTCACTACAAAACAACCATCTTGTATCAGTTTGTAAGACGCCTACGCAACCCATTCTGTTCTGTATATTCTTCTGAGGAATTTAGCATCTCCATTTCTTCTTACTCTCATCTCGTAGTTGCTTTCACAGACGGCGTACTAATATTTTTTTTACCACAACAAACAAACCCAGAGGCAATGTTTGCAATGTTTGCATGCATTCAAACTACTTTGAGCTTTCGCCCAACTTTCACCCCCACCCCATCATCCTTCACTACCATCATCAGCGTCTATCGACAGCATACAATATCCTTAGGATGAGCTACGAAGCTGGTTGGAAGAGTTTTCTCCGCTCGTTCCCTTTACTACTACCCAGCAGCTTTCTCTTCTCTTTCACTCTCGGGCCCGCATCTGGCTTACGAAATATGGTGATGTGCTGGAAGTTGTTTTAAATTTCCAACTTGTTCTGTCATATTCTAATCATATCAAGTGATTATCTGCCTCCCAAATCTCATCCTCCTACTTCTTTCCCAGTAAGTGAATTAATTTAATTTGTCGCTGCCTCTTCGCTACATGTAGAACCCGGGAACTTGTGTCAAAATACATGCTTCGGCTCTTCGGAGAGCACCCATTTACAATCTGAATACACACGCCCTCGCCACTATGCATTTTCTCCCGTGAGTCAAATCACGTTCTCTCTGTAATTGATTATGCTTCCAATTCTCCGACTTAATTAATCAGGATTATTATTAATGCAATTTTAATTTAATAGCAAGGAGCCATACTGTCATCCATGTTGTATTCCCTGAATTCCGTGAATTCCATGGCTCCTTGTTTCTTCCATGGAAAACTTGTGCAAGTTTTCCTGGAATAACACTTGTACCTTACTTCTATCCTACCGATTTACCCTGCCACTTCCACCCACCCTTCGCCTCGTCAAACTCGTCCTTATCCCGCATTAGAGCAAGTTAACATGCTTCCACTACCATCTTGACTAGGATCGCGACCACAGGTTGAAATTTCTCTAATACATACCATCAGTTTGAGCGGAGAGGGCATGAAGAGTTGAAGGTAAGGGAAAGGAAAAACATGGGGAATCCTTTATTTCTCTTCCTCTAACACAATATCAACAAAAGAGAGAAAATCTCTGACTGAACACACAAGGAATACTGGAGCTGGAGACAGGGATGACGCGGATGAAGGAGGAAGAGGAGCAACTAAAAGATGAATAATGTTGACTCAGTGAGACACCTCGATAAATCTTCATTAAGGTCGGATTTGAAATTTCTACGTTGACTTGATTCGAATCCAAGAGATACAATAGGAGAAAGTAGCTTTCACCAGCATGGCCACGCGCTCCCTCAGCCTACTTACCTCTTCACCTTCCCATCTAGCCGCCATCGCCCCCTTGCACACTTATACGACTCGCTCGTCCCTGAAACCGGGCAATCCACTATCCATTTCCGCTCCTAGTCGTGTATTACATCACCAACTTGCTATTCCTTCACCATCCCTTAAAATTGTCTCTCAACTTTTGTCCTCACATCACTTCCCGCTCCTCCTGACTTCCTGAATTCCCTTTTATTATGTATTCTATTTCAGTAGTCATCTTAATGATTCCCGCTTTATGTAACTTCCCACAATCCTCTTCCGCTCTCACACTGTATATATCTAAAGAAATTTCTTTAACTCGTACTTTCTCCATAGCCCCTCAGTATATTCCGCTCCTAAGCTTCTTTACCCGCTGCTGACTGGCTTGGAATTTAAGGCTTCGGAGCAAAACCCGCACGGTTTGAGCCTCTAACCTGAACCCCATCTTAGAATCCCCGCCTTTCAATTATACTTTGCTCATTTAATCCTCCACAATATTTAATTGCCTTCTTCCGCAAGACATCTGAATGAATCAAAGTCTATTACCTCCTTAACAACTGTCGCTTTCTCCTTTCTCCCTTTAAATTCTCTCACATATTTTCTTCCATGTGCCCAAGCCCTTTCCTCACTAATCTCCTCGCACTCCATCGCCGTCGCTCTGAGATCAATCATCTCTACTTCTCTTTCCTTGTTATACTGCTTTTATCCGCTATAAAGCAAAAACCTCCTTGCTTGCTTCAGGCTTATAGCTTTCATGCTACAAGCCTTACCTCTTACTCACACCCAGATGATTCATGCGATTAACTAAATCCTGTTATCAGAATACACAATTTTACAATATTCCCACCTGTCCTCCTTCCGTACCAGATTACACTAGTTCTTTGACTATCACAGTAAACGCTAGAGTTGAATCAATTCATTATATGTTTCAGAAGGCGCTGTCTAGATTTCAAATGTGATAAAGCACATAGTATAAAGTACAAAGGGGAATGCTACAATGAAATTTTCAGTAGTTACGGCGCAGCGTATTAAATCCTTAAAGTGACACCTATAAGAATGTAAGAGATTAAACAGACTAACGACAAGGAGCTTAATGACTATAGTACACAGAGTCTCAGATTTTGATTGTCTTTCACGATTAGCAAATACGAGAATTCCTGGAATTACACCCTGCCAACGCCAACAAAGCTTCCTTATTCTTGCTTTCCCTTCTACAGTACAGTATCTGAAATAACAGAATACTAGTTCAAATAGCGTCAAGCGCTGCAATTACTTTCTGTAATTTCTGATTATATTCAAGGCAAATGAAGTAATCCAGGCAGAGTTTGATTATGTTTATTCAGTTGAGACTGAATTATCTTCCCTGCTTGTGTAATCTTTCTCCCGTCGCCTTCCATGCCATGCTTTCACTCACTGCTTGCCCCTTCTCCTTCGGTGGTTTGTCTTGGATATAAAATGTGTGTGCCCCTCGCTGCAATATAAAACTGGAACATGCTTAATTAGCGGGGTTGGAAATGTTTGCTTCCGAATCAGACAAATCCATAGAAGATTTCTAATTTTAAGCTGTGTGAAATTAATTTCTTGGCAAAGCAAAGCGAGCTAGTTGTTTTTTAGAGACTGAAGCGGTTTGTAATTTTGCGAGATTTTCGGCCTCGGCTTTCTAATTTTATAAAAACAGTGTAGGCGGTCATTTTCACCGTGTGAAAGAAATAGCTAGAGAAAACTTTGCATTAGCTCTCTTGTAAAATTATACCAAGGACTTACTTTTGTGTTTTCTGGTGGTAGATGGCGAGAAAGATGAGCAAATTTAGGAGGAGGAGGCAGCAACCGACGCCTATAGTGACGCCAAGGGCAGTTCCATAAGAATGATAATGGGATGCGGCGAGTTGTCGGACGATATCCCGGTCGACGCTAGTACCCGTGGCGGATCCAGTCACATGTCCAGCATTAGACCCGATACTGCCGTGGTTTTTGCCGTTAGCGTGATGATGGGAGGAATTGTGTGTAGCGTTTGGTGGGCATTCCGAAGTTCCGAGTATCGTAGGGGCTGAGGTTGGATAAACAGAGTTTAAGTTATTCCCCCTCCCGCTATTAGCGTTGGAGCCAGCGGATTTAATCCCGCTATCGTATCGTTCATTTGAGCCCTCTGATTCATCATCCCCATCGTTGTTGTTTGTGGGATTCACGTTGCCGGTTCTCTCCCGGGAATTTCCCAATCCCCCTTTATAGCCTGTGGACGGTGGGAATAAAGGCTGAGAAACCTCGTGGGATGGTATACCTTTCAACTGCTCCCTCACGGTTCCTACTCAATCATAGAAGAGAATATATATTATATGAAAAAGTCATGTTTTCAATCTAAACTCCCTCATTCTTCTCAATTACTCTAGAAAAACAAGAGGACGATTCTCGGCGATTATTTTATTTATCCCGTGATTTCTCAACTTTCACCGCTCTCTCGTTACCGTACCCGCTTTGAGGAAACCCACGTCACTATCCAAGCCTTCACGCCAAGTTTCACACACACACAGCTTTCTCTCATACCGGTTGTAACTTTTCCATCCCAAGGGAACGTACATAGGATGCAACTCCATTGTCCCCTTTTCGCTCCTGTAAACTATGCCAAGGCAGAGTTAGAGTCATTGAGTGGTTTGGGTTGGATGGAATGTTTTTTGGGAAAAACTGAGGAGTTGGCTGTCTCTCTAGATGAACCCCTGGTAGCAGAGCTTTCTCCAGCCGTGCGTTCAGTGGGATAGAACCATATATACATACATCTTTCTCACAACTCTCCTCTTTGAAATTTTGTAATTTTCTCCTTGCTGAGCACCAGAATGAAGATAATTTACAGGCAGATCACGGTGAAGAGGACACCAGGGAAATTCATTCACCTTGACTCCATGCATCACCTTTCACTCTATTTCTCCTCCCAGCTCCGTCCCGCCCAGAGGAGGGAAAAATCATTCATCACAACAAAACACGTATTTTTTTACCCAGGATTATTACTACCACCTTAATTCACCACCGACTCCTTCCCTCAGGAGGTAGAAGAGCGAGAAGGAAATGCGTCCGAGATTAATGCCCTCTCACCTCCAGCACCGAATTCCGTTACACCCAAACCTGGTATCAATCATTCCCGCGTCCCCAATTTTTCCCTCTCCTCAGTCAGTTTCAGTTTCAGCTTCAGCTTCAGCCCAGCTTTCTAAACCGGGACGGAGCTAGCCCAAGAAGAGATATGGGATCGCAAAACTTTATTGTTGAATCCCAGACCGACTGTACACGTGTTTGTGAAAGGCTTTATCCAGTAAACTGTACATGCCTCCTTATCAAGGCTGACAACCCGGGTGTAATTGCCCTCTTGAGCCATCTCTGTAAATTACATGACTCAATGAGAGGTGAAATAAAGCCAATCTCCGTTTCTCATAACTTGCCTCTCCTTTCTCTCGGAGACATTTGCATAAACTAAATCATTCCAGGCTTGCCATATATTTTAACGTTCCCGCAGTCCTTTATCTTGAAAAGTTTTGGGCCAAACCCATTCTCACCCCGTTCCCACGTGTCCACGTAAACACACGGTCCCGCTTCCCAGCTCGCGCTTTCCCTTCTGTATTTCTATACGTACTAAACGAAAATCAACAAATCCTGGGAAAGGATACAACGTGCCTCTTACTGCTTTCTCTTTTATCTTTTTCCTCAGCTAGGAAATACATGAGTGGAGGCTACAATAGAAGTTGGAGAAAACATAATTATATTCTCCTTAGTGCTTTCAAAATTTCCTTCCTTTCACAATCCTCTGTTGTCCTTTCTTTCACTCTTGTCTCCATTTAGCACACTCTTCAGTTTTCTCCTTTCATCACGTCCCTTCTCTTGTCTACCCGCATCACAGTTTTTGCTTCTGCAGATCTTCGGGTACATTCAACCCCTAGCAAATGTCTTGTAACTTTTCCCTCTGCAAGGGATGCTTGCCCCCATTTCCTACTACCTCGTATTCCCAGCCTGTCAAGCATTTCTCCCAGTCTTTAACCTACTCTCTCTCCCCTTTAAAAATTTTCAGTTGACTTCTACTCATTTGTATCTGGGATTAAATTATGCATCCGAATCCACACAAACAACATCTCCCCACCCCACATAGTTTTTAAGCTTTCTCCACTCTGTATTCTTCCGTTCTGCTCTCACTACCTTTCTTCCTCCTCCTCCTCCTGCGTACACTCTCTGATGTTCTTATTAAATCATTCATACAATATTGCTATCAAACTTTCACCGCTTGTCCCCAACCTCAACCGTCAACTCCTTTATTTGTGCTTCCACTGCATCTTTTCTCTATCCCTCGAGCTCTAGGCCATCATCCCTAACTCCTATCACTTTCTCCCTCGTAACTTTCAACAACATTACCTTTTTCATAATCTTGCTTCATCTACCGCTCCTCCACCGCACATAAAACTCTCAGATCTCCACCATCCGACTACCTCCGTTATTTTTATGTATCCGCTCTGCTTTCACTCCATGTACTCGACGTTTGCCTCTGTCTCCTGAATTCTCTCAGTTAACTATTTTCCAGGATTCCGTCCCAGCTTTTGCCCACGGTATTCAAACACGGGAGGATGCGTAACATACACAAAACTTCTTGTACCTAGGATTTCGTTTTACATTTTCCTGGAAACTGCTACTGCATGGTACATGCCGATAGCAGCTAGAAAGTTGTAGACCATGCCTTGGTTTTAGTGACTGCAGCAGGAGTCCATGTTCACATGGTTTTTATATAAAAGACAGCGTTGGAGAAAACATTTTTGTCATTCCGGCCGTGTCCCCGCACTAAAGAGAAAGTTGTCTTTACCAAAAAGATACGTTCCTGTTACGTATTGCACTAAGAGAAAGCCGTTGAAATACTCTACCCGCAGTAAACTCATGCCTGGAGCAAATCGTAGGAACTGGTTCCTGGGTGGTGCACGTTTTGGCTTGGTGCAATTCGTGTAGTACAATAAGAGCGGGGAAAGTCCAAATTTTTCAGATTCTACATGTTCGTGTAGCTCAAAAAATAGGAACGAGTTTCGTCCTGTCACTCTAAACTATAACCCGGGAAAAATCTTGAGACTCAGCCGATTTGGATTTTATCCTCTATCTCTGGAAGCTTAATGCAATGGAGCTTATCATCGCCCCCTTTACAAAGTTTGTGACTTGGTCCGGAAAGCAGGTCGAAGGTGAGGGAAGAGAATCGTAAATTCGGAAATGGTAATCATTTTCTCCGAGGAAAAATTGAGGTTAGACTTGCCTTCGTAGAACTCTGGCTTCTCTTCTCGGAAATTATGATGTAGCATGGATACATCAGCTCCTCCGGACTGATGAAGTTGCGGAATAAGATTGAGCCAGAGTGCCATCTTATGACCCCTGTAATGATTTCTCATCAGTGGTCCCGTACTCCCTGAAAAGTACCAGG
Organism: Sminthurides aquaticus; assembly: GCA_906901655.1. NCBI lineage: Eukaryota > Metazoa > Arthropoda > Collembola > Symphypleona > Sminthurididae > Sminthurides > Sminthurides aquaticus. The sequence continues at coordinate 2,036,973 of CAJQTT010000013.1, read as the reverse complement.
TAAAGTTCAGATGAGTCTCCTTTCCCTCTCAATCATTCCATTTCCCAGTATTTCATTCTACAGCTATAGTATAGCTGCTATACGTAAAAAATCCACGCATAGTATCTTACACACTTTTATCCATTAGGCAGCAGCTTCTTTCCTCTCCTTTTACTCCTTTCTCTACACAGAACTGGTCTGTTTGAGTTGCTTGTGGGAATCTTTCTAACTTAATGTGATTTTACCCTTTATTTGCTATTCTGTCTCCAGAGCGTTCTCTCTTCCTCCTCCTCCACTATTTTGATAACTAAACCTGCCCCTACACTTCTATTTTTCCATTAAAAATAAAGAGTTCTTTCTCTCTTCTCCCGTCAACATAAATTTTATCTCTCAATTTTTCCCTTCAATCCAATGAATCCAATGAAGCTCTCAGCTTTCACCCATTTCTCTCCCCATCCTATCCCTCCTTTTATCCTCTTCTTTTTCTTCGGATTTCCTCTTTTATTGCGAAATAAACAATTTGTAACCACACAACAACCTCCGTCCTTTCTCGACCTTCTAATGTTACTTTTTTCCTCCTCTTCATGACGAGAATTCTTTTTATTCTGGATTATTATACCTGAGAGGGTTGAAAATACATTGAGTGAAAATCTAGGAAAAGGCAAGCTTATTGATACATAATTTAAAGCCATCACCGTACGCCCACTTGGGTACAATTCCATAACTAATTAGTCCTTTTCCCTACGTATTCCTCCTTCTCGTCCCCAATACTTTCCTTAATTTCCTTTCAATTTCATTGTTACTACCATCCACTCAATTATCTGTCCTACTTTCTCCCTCTTGGTACATGATTGAGGCTTAACCTTCGCCTGAAATTCTATCATTCACTTATGTAAAGAGAGAACTTGAATACTGCAGAGAAAACCTTAGTTACAGATTAATTCCTAGCCTTTACTTTTGACGATGCTTTATTTCTAGGATTTCCCAGTCTAGCATTCCCGTAGTATTTAACTTATGGAAAATAAAGTACGTCAGCAAAAATCATGAATTATACACAGAGTATTTCGTACCTATCTCCATGTAGGGCTGGTTAAGTGCATCGTAAGGGTCCCATCTGGGGAGTAGAACTTCTTCAGCAGACGATCTATCATACCCCTGGTTTGGGTCCCTGGAAGAGGTTCAGAGAAAACTTTACATCACCTTCATTTCTCAAGGGAAAGCGAGGACTCCTGAAAATGTTGGATTTCTCCAGAATACATAGACAGCGCCTTCCACAACCCGGACCAATTTCCTTTCACTCAATCATAGGAGCTCAGAACAAGAGTAGAGAAAGCAGAGACTCATTTCTCTGATTACTTGTCCTTTTCTTGTTCATACTTTCTCCAACTTTTACCCTTAGCTATTTCTTACTTCCTCTTGGATTTCGTCTAATATTTTTCTTTCTTAAAATGACATAATTCCGTTGATTCTTGTGTGGTTCCTGTGTTCTCCTCTTGTATTTACGAGCGTATGTTTGTTTTAGAAAACAAAGTAAAGAATGATTGTTCGTCGTATCCTTCCTATCCTACCATATAGCTCGCGTGTAAGGAGAAACGTGTCTCGCTACTTCCTTGACGGACTGTTTTTCTGGAAAGTAGAAACTCGTTTTTAAAGCACGTTCGTATTGATCTGAGGTCCCTCAGGTAATGCATTCACTGTAAACGTTAGATTTCTAAAGGATTTTGCAGAGATTTCAGAAATCTTCTGAATGGAATGTCGTTTTTTGTTGATTTGAAAATTGAAACACATAAATTAGATTGTGAAGCTTGATAACAGCATTAAGGAACATGGATCTTTCTTAATCTTGAAACTTTATCAAATATCGCAACAAGGAAATGAAGAATACTTTTGTATTATAGTGGGACTTTGCAACGATAACAATACTAGTCGTTTCTGGCTCTCTGGACCATACTGTTGTACAACAGTTTAATACATGACATTTGTGTAACTTTCTCCTTTTCTCATTCATTAAATTCCAATGTTTGAAGAGTCCAAGACGGGTAGTTTTTTTCGCAGAGAAGAAAGTCAAACTCTAAACAAAGACGAGTAACAAATTGTTTTACGTTTTGTCTTTTAGAAAGCAAGGCAGAGAGAAAGGAAATGAATGGTCCAGGTCTTAGGTAACTTAAGGACATTAGGACAAGCTTTTCTTTCCCACTTACCCAGAGCTGATGAAGTTTGTAAGGTACTGGAGTAGATTTTTGGCTACTTTAACGTCGTTTTGTGAAAAGGATGGAAGACTGGGAGCCCTGGAAGCAGGGTCTGCTAGGGCGTGTCCTATTGCAAATTCCAAAAGGTCTTCACTAATGCTCCCGATTCTCTGTGTGACAACAACAATCACATTTAAATCCCACTCTCAAGTAAGAAATGGGTCAACTTTTCTTTCTGGCACATCCCCCTCCAACCTCATCTTTCCCGGCCTTTTCTCTTTCTCATCAAATCATCTTCCTCTCCTCCCCCATCTGCCTTTCTCTTTTCTTCTCTTTCTCTTGAGCCTCTCTTACAGCTTTCACCCTCCCTTCCTCCATTACTCTCTCCGTCGCTTTCTCTTTACAATTCCTCTCCCGCGACAACGTTACTCCCCACCTTTTTTCTTCTTGAACAACGGCTACATCCGCTCTACCTCGCCCCTTCCCTCATCGTAACATCTCCATTAGATACTCTCCCACCATTTCACAACTTCCGCCAAAGTCAAATTACTCTCAAGGCCCTGGAACGATACCAATTCGCGGAAGGAAACCGAAGAAAGTTGCTAGCTCTTGTAGCACGTTCCTTTATTTATTTATTTGCTCGGGTAGGAGCTCGTTAGCCAATTGTCGGAGCATCCACGTAAATATGTGCTAGTAATAATCGGAAGAAGAATAGGAGACATACTTACATGCGGATATAGGGATTTTTCGGGTTCGTATTGGAAATGAAAGAAGAAGGTTTTAGAGTTTGCTTTATGAGCATGCATCGTAGCTACTTGGATGAGCGGAGCAACAGTCAGTCCATCACTTAGAATATTCAGGATAGAATCCCGGACGTCAATGAAATCCTTGCGCGGCTTTTCCCAGTCTGTGTACTCGTTTTTGATTGTGGAGTAGATTTCATTGAGGTGGAAGACAAATACATTTCGAACTAGCGTCCGGAGAATTCGGTCTCTTTTTTGCTCAGGTAGTCCATCTTCAATATCCTCAGTGTTTAATTCCCCAAAGGATTCTATAGTTGATGCACCAATGAGCATGGGAATACGAGAAAAATATCCGTTTGTGTCTAGTTTCATTTCGGACACAAAATCTGATTTCACTACGTAATTATCGATGAGTGGACCGAATCGGGCTATGAATCTGGGGTGGAGGAGCTCACTATTCACAATTCCTAGGAGTTTATCTACAGGAACTCCACGAAGGCACGGGCCCGCGTCCTTATCCATGTTAATCCCAGCGCTGCCGCCGGATCCTCTATTATCACTCATTCCATCACCAAATGTTCGAGGACCTCCGCCCATGGATGAGGAGGAAGATGGGGATTCAGTGTAACAGGAGAAGTAACCACCTAGTTTGCGAACATTAGTCCGAGCATGACGTTGAAAAGACCATGGACTCAGTGATGAACCACTTAGAAGGATCACTCGATGGAATAGCTCTGTAAAAGTCATATAAAAGAGTCTCATTAATTTATTATTAAGAGGGGGAGTGAGAAATGAGTTGTGGTTGGTTGGGGTGGGGGAGTCTCATTTACTTTCTCCACAAAAGCAAAGAACGCTAAACGTTCCCGCTTACATTAAATCAAGGACGCAGAGTTTCCCACGGAGATTTTTGATACATTTTCTAAAATCTAACCTCGAAACTTTTTTCACCGCCTCGCCTCCTCGTCCTTGCTAATGGCTAATACCCGATTTGAGTAGGGAGAATCCTGCCCCCTCTGCGTCAGAGGGAAATCCTGGTAGGAAATCCCCGCTCTGATTCCCGACTAGGATTTTGGGATGGCGAGTGGAGGAGGATACAAAGATCCATTAAGGATGGCATGCTGGATGAAAACTTTCACCTTGTTACTGAGCTGGAACACGGATTTCATTGATTACCTTTTCAGGCTTACCTTTATTTTAGCTTTCTTATTGCTTGAGAAAAAGTAAACTGGATAAGAGATTCTTTGCGTGTTATCCGAAACTAATGTTCATTACGGTATCCGCTACTTTTAGCTCCTGGCATCCAAAGCAAAGTATCCACATCCTACTAAATATCAATTCCCTTGACTTTCTCTTACTTTGTCTTTCAACAAACTAAAAGCGCTGTACTACCTAACTTGCTTACTTTCAAAAATCGAACCCTTGCGATGCGACGAAGGAAATGTCCTGGCTTGATTACCTCTCTTGGAGAAAGTCGCCGAGAACACTTACTTGCTTTGAAGAGAAAGCAGACTTTCTCCGAAGCCTTGCGTGAGTTATAGGTGTACATATATTTCTTTCTGAAAAATTCTGCCGTCCTCCTTTCTCTGTCTCTCTCTCTCTCTCTCTTCTTTCATTCTTCATGAGCTCGGATTTTAGAGAGGGAGGCAAAGGATGGGAGGATAAAACTTGTCCCCGCACATATATTTCCCCTCAATCTCCAACATTAACTTTAGAGCCAGCATATACCATCTTGAGAGAGACAAACTTATTTTGATTTATCCTCCTATTTATAAAGCTCAGAAAAAATACTCTTTCCCAACCCATTGTTTCTTCGGTTTAATCTACTCGCCCTCTCTCCACTTTTCTTCTCTATCCTCCTTCCTCATGTTGGAATGCTCCGGAGTCCATGAGATGGACTATATATACCGGGTAAAAATCGCCGTGGTGCAATTCCTTCTATACTTTTAGCACACAGCAGTCCACGTTACAAGTACAGCCTCTATATGGATTATACTATTCCGTATGTTACCAGACTGCTTTCGCTACTTTCCCTATTACCGTCTAGTCCTTTCAATCCATTATTAAGCCCCCTTTGCTTTAGTTCATGTTGGACAACAACACTACTCTCACCACATCCTTTCTCCTCACTTTCATATTTTCTGTTCCCCGATCAGAGTAGTAATAGATAATACACTTGTATTTTACACTTTCTCTCAGCTTTCTAAAAACTTTCCCCCTAAATTCTCAACCTATTTTCTCCAACCGACCCACTCTTTCACCAACTTTACAGATTCAACGACAATAACTTTCCACAGGGCTACCATTGCCAAAATCTGCACCAGCTCCCTATCTTCTCCATCCCTCGTCACTATCTTTCGAAGCCATCTCTACCCCTTATGCCCTATCTAGCACCTCACAAAAACCGTAAGACTTATAGTACAAGAGACAGAAGCTCTTGGAGCTGGGAATGAAGGTATAGTATGCATGAAAAGAGACTAAGCCGCCACTACAGGAGAAGGTAATAACACTTTTAGTGAGATAGCATGAAAAGCGGGGAGCGTTCACATGTATCTAAACCTTTACATCATGATCCTCTTCATCCGATAAATTGTCAGTTAGCGTCCAAAAAAGTTTTAGCCTTCCGAAACAATGCGTCCTCTCAATCCTATTATCAGACTAAAGCCTTGTACCTCCGCATTCAAATAGGGAGGATGGAGAAAGCATCTCTTTTATTCACTCTACACGCTACAGCTCGCCACAACAGTGTAATGCTCGTTCTAGTCTGAGTAAAACCACGAGAATGTTCATTCCTCCTACCGAGCTTTCTCTCCTCATCTAATCCACGCCTTGCTTTCCTAAGGCATCCCTGGCCAGGAAGCTATGTCTGTTTACGGCATCTCGCACTACTCTTTTCTATACGGTTATGAAACCCAAGCTGCTATACATTCTCTCTATCTGCAGCATATTATTTTGGGGTAAGCTAATCCGGAATTATTTCGTAATAAAAATATCATGCCCTGCTGGGATTTGCCCAATCTGTGCAAATAATTCCTCATTCTCACATTCACCTTCCCCCATTTTCTCCCCTTGAACTGCACCACTAGAGAAACTTTTCTTGTGGTCGCATTTAAAATTTATGCCAAATATAATCAAGGAGGCTATAAAATCCTAGGCGGACTCTTACGCTATACTGCCTACTACCATACCGCATTTTGGATTTTCTACTCAAGGCCTCAACTTTCTGGAGTCACTTCTTCCCTACCTCCGTCAAGAAGTGTCCTCTACCTGGAAAATCTTTGGCATCTCCAGAATGACCACCATTGCGAATAAATATTAAAAATGTACCATAAACTGTAAATCTCGAAACTGTTAAAGCGATATCGCAAACAACTTGTTTTTCTGCGCTCCTTAGCGGAAAAGTTTGTGGAAAACCGTGGTTTGTCAAAACGTTTCCACCGCTTTGAGTTTTGCATCCTACAGTCGGCCACGCACCACGCAGAAAGTCAGTCCCCGTGTGTAGTGTACACATTTAGTTTATAGGATTCTAGAAGAAGCGGGGTTCTTGCCCAGGTAGTTAAGTGGAAGGGAGTAGAAGAGATGGTTGTAGGAATGAAATTTTATATGAGCCCCAAATAGAGGTATAACGATGAATACAAAGTTGTGGGTAAGAGTGAAAGGCTGTGAATTTGACAATGAGAACTTGCCTGTAGCTACAGGTGCTAGCATTAGGAAATTGACTAAAACGGCTCCAGTCCGATGCCCCATGAGAGTTACACGGTTGACGTCCGCTCCAAAAGCACCAGCATTTTCACGTATCCAGTTTAAGGCTGCCACGATGTCCATAATGGCAAAGTTTCCTTGTTGTTGAGTCGTTTGAAGAAAACCTGGAATGGAAAAATATACACATAATTTAAAGTTGTTGCTCAATAAAGCCCCTCTCCACCAAGCTTCACCCACTTTTCTCTAAAGCGGTATTTACTTTGCAGAGCATATATACACATCCAACTTTCACTGCTCCTGCAATCCCTCTCCACACACATCACCCCTTCCGCTTCGTATGTGATCCCGCTAATCATCCACTGCTTTTCTCAAACTGGTTTCTGGACAGGCAGAAAATAATGGTTCAAGAGCATTTAATCAAGGTCATTTCTGTTTCTACGTTGGCCCGATCATACAATAAAGATTAGGAGTGTGCTACGGGGCTATATTCGGGATGGGTGAAAGCTAGAAAGGATCTGAGGTACGGCGGTACATTTGGGAGCCCCGCGAGAGAGACTTTCACTCTGCAAAGATTAAGTTTACAGATTCATGTCCTTTGTTTCTGAATTGCTACCCTCATCCGTTATTTGGCATGGGAGGAGAAAGTGAATTGTTTTTTGTGCCCTCTAGCTCTTTCCTCCGAGGTTTTGATCCAACTGGAGCCGATCCCATTCATCTTGAAGTCAATGAGTCAATTCATGCCAGGCATTTCTTCACTTTATAATGGTATCGGAAACAAGTAAAATTATTCCTTCCTTCCCCAGATTCAAGTCAACCTTCAGCTATTTCATCCAGCCTAGGAACTTAGCTTTCGCTTTTGTGGCAAAGGCTACAGCGTTTTTAAGGAGAACAGGAAGTCGGGAGGGTTTCAAGGTAGGGAGCTTTCTCCCTTGGTTATGTGTCCCTCCAATCCGAATATGGAGAATGGAAGATGGTGATATTTCATTTTCATTACTTGGCTCCAGCTCATCCTCCCAATAAAATAGCTATTCAGGGAAACCAAACTAGCTCAATTCAATAGTAGCAATGCTAATGTCACGTTGATTTACAGTTTACATCCTTGCACTTCTTGTACTCGCGTTGGAAAACAAAGCCGAGTTGGAATCGGAAATCAAACCTATTTTTCACTACTCTTCCCTTCCACGCCCTAGTATTTATCAATGCCACTCTTTAATCGAAATCTTCATGTATACATCCACAATCCACATTCCATCTCCCCAGCTTTACTCATCCCTGACACTAATTCAATGAGCCTCTTGTCTCACACTATTCTCTCTCAAAATCCCTTTCACATCCAACTTTCTCCAATTCCCACCACATATTCCCAAGTAGTCGGCTCCAACTGAAACGTCTTACAATAACCAAGCCAAAGCCAACACTAAAACTGATCTTACAGTCTAAACATAGAATTTACAGCATCTTTATACCACCAACACCAACCTCTACTTTTTCTCTGCATTAGAAAAGAATTTCTTCCATCCTACACATACTCACACACAATTTTTTCACTTCGCACGGGTTTCACTTTTACCCGCTCTCATCTTTGCTAATAACCTGATAGCCAATACTAGGATAAGCAAGCTGTCCTTCACGTTATCCACTACGCCATAATATCTGTCCACATACCATTCAAAATACCTTACCTTCAATCGGCTTTGGTATATTTCTTTCACTCCAACCCATTCAATTCCAAATTCCAGCCCCAATACATTGCGAATTCCTCCTATTATTAAAATGTTCATTTAAAAGCTTTCTCCTGCTTTCTCCAACTCTTTTACCCCGTGCTGTTCCAACGTTATCCTCCAAAACCTGTACTCTACATGCTTCAATTTAATCTTATGATTGCCGAAGCATAAAACTTTCTTTCGTGAACAGATATTGCATTGTACAGAAGATATTATAATTTCCAGAGTACCATATGTAATATCCCACCACATTCTTTATGTGTGATAAGCTTTTAGGATGTACCTAATACGATTGATGCAATTCTACGTCTAAATGAATTTATTCCGATTTTCCTACACTTCAAAGCTTCTAGAAGGGAATTCACTTTCCCCACAAAATTTGATGTTACAAATATATTAATCATCTGAAACACATAGCTGTCTTGTTTAGCTGTTATGCTGCTGAGCGTGGATACATAACGTAATATATGACAAGCATGCGGGAATCGTTAGCGTAATGAAGTTTTCCTTGTAGTATTTTGTCGATATTACGAATAATTTTCTAGATGACGTTTTCATGTGACATTAGACTATAATAGTCGCTAGAATTATTCCAAGTAAACGCTATCATTTGATAATCATTCTATTCCTGTTGTATCTTTGTCTGCAATTCCATCATCGTTCGTGCCTATTCAATGACTAACCTTTGTATGATTCAATAAGACTGAATAAATTTAAGAAAAGCTCTCGCTTCCATTCATGAAAGTTTGATCATTTATGAATTTGCTCCTATTTTTCACAGTTTTCTTCTTGGTTATTCCCTCTGCAAATGTAGTGCTTTCTCTTTTCAAGGAAACATTTCATACGGGCGTATCGTCGTCGTATCGTTCGAAACTAGTTCAATTCGTTCTAGTCAGATCAGTACTCAGCCGTGATAAATGAAAGCTGAATCCAGATATTGCATTTCCTGGGGTCGCATGCATACGAGATGGAGGTGAAGAAATGCTTTCGAGTTGGATGCATCGTCCCGAACTTTCTCCTTTGCTCATTCCCATTCTGTAGTTGGTTCAATTTAACGAGAAAGAAGAAGTCTGAATAGAATCTATTCACCTCTATTATAACTATTCACCCATCTATTTTTTCGTCCTTCACCTCTTTTTCCAGAAACCACACCTACCTACCACAGTCTCCTCTTATCGCCGATTCTAACTCACACAAAACCCTCCAAGCTCTGACTTGAGTCCACATTAATATCCCCCCGCAACCTACCACTCTGCCGCCAATACCCTAATCAATTACATACAATTTCTTTATTTCAAAGCGTTTGCCTCTGCTTCACCCGTTTTTCTCCAGCCAGCTTATACTGCTGTACCCATCGCGCCTTCTTTATCGCCAACACTCTTTAGCTTGATTTAGAGAAGAATCTAAATTTACCCCCTCTCAAATGCTCCTTTCTCTGCTTTCTCCTCGAAAAAAGAGCTAAATAGTTTTGTGCTTTCACTCCCTTTCACCGCCCGCTTTATGCATAGAGGTTTATTTTGTATTTAGGAGAACTCGTTTATTTTCTTTCAGACCTGTTTTTCTGATAAAAAATCTCTGCAAGAGTTTTATTTAATTCCACACACGAAAGTAATCCTATTGTTCTTCCTTTATTATTTCCGCACACTTCCTTTAGAATTCCAGGATAACAGATGAAAGGCAGACACCTTCTAAAGCTTCATGTGCATCCAACTTTTCTTTCCTACATTCCTACAAATCCATACGCACTCTCACGCTCTCAAATGTATGCACTCGAATTCACTTGCTTCGGGTAATCCGGATCTCATTTATCCTTCCCCCTATATCCTTTCTTCCGGGGAGAGGTGCTTTGCGGCTCAAGTTGCAATTATTCTTCTTCGTGCATATCGATAAGCTTATGTATTATCCCCTGTTTTTACGTACATGTCTCAGGTTCTTTTAAGTTTCAATAACTAATACCGCCGCCACATCGAAGAAAGGCTTACGACAAAACGTATGGATACCCTTGAATACGTACGTGAATGAGTATGTGGTGGAAGCAAGTACACTATTTTCTAGAAAAAATGCCAGAAGAGTAAAGCTATATTACACCTTCAAAGAAATCTGTTCCGGATTCTGTAACTAGGTCACTTTAAATGGCATCTTAGAAGAGCCTGCAGCCCAGACTATTTAACACGAAAGCGTTACGAACAGTTACCTCAGCAATCGCTTATTAGGCTACAAATGGTTCGAAATTTGCACACCCATAACTTTTGGTAGTGAATGACAAGCGCAGGGAGTTTTACCGAATTCCTTATCTGGTTTTTAGTAGGCAACCACCCGTTTATCTGATTTTGTCATTTGCAAATGGGAACAAAGCCTTGATTGCAACGAAACTTTAGTTATGCAAAAATTCAATCAAGGATTCTGTCAAACTCCTATTTTCTGCATTCCTGCTTGCATTATTTGCGAATTGAATTTAAGATCATCAATTACAAGCCCCAGCCTGGAGTGACACTGAAATGTTAGCCTGCAGGTTTGTACAGTAAAAATAGTTTTACTTCCAAGTCACAAGGTTGTGGAAGCAAAGGGATCTTTTGAAAGTTCCATCCGCTGCAATCTGCATCCTTTCCATCAAACTCTGAAGCCCCCTGGCCTTATTTGTTTGTGACGAGGTTGAAAGCGTAAGAAATATTAGGTGATAGGTATCACAAGCTCACTCAAGCCAGAGCTTTAACCCGGTTCATGTGTTCGAACCCACTTCAGTGTACAAGCTTAATGCGTCAAGTCCAGTGAGTTTATGAAATTTTGCAAAGCATCACAGTTAATATGAGATAGACAGGCAGGAATTGTTTTGGTTTGCTTTTTGGCAACCATTTTTGTTTTGAAACGTGAACCTTGGATACGTCCGATAATTTTAATAACTACTCCTGCGGCAGTGAATGTTACATTTAGTGTACCAATCTACCGATTTGCTTTTGCTTAGAAAGTCGATGAGGATGTAACGGATCATAATTTATGATCCTTTAGCATTCATGAAGTAAATCAAATATAGTTTTCAGAGAGGGACAACATTGTATCTTAGTCAGTTTCTTCATAAGTGGAACAAAAGCGCGCTATCTCGCAGGACGTAGGGCCGTGAAAGCAGGAGATCCAAGAAAATTAAAAAAAATTTAGAGGGAAAAGGAAAGTTAGAGTTTATAACTATGTTTACAGAATGTGATTGTTGAGTTTGAGTTAGACAAACGTTATAGCACGGATTCACGTCCATACACTGCTTGAAGCACAGAAAAAGGTATTGGTTTTAACAGGCAATTAATTTCCAAGGAATTCATCGTTCTTGTCTTGTCAGATTTGTACTATAACCCTTTAGTTAACCAATTTTCTAAGCTACACCAAGTCTGAGGTAAAGCCGATCTATAGTTTTAACTAATTTCCCTTGGAATTATTATGCTTCTTTTGTATGATCTGAAATAAAATAAAAGGTAGCCGAGACCCGAGATAGTGCATATGTACCTTATGCATACTCTTCTAAAGAATTGTTCAATAAAGTACAGTTGAAAGAGTAAAAACTTTAGGGAAAAGAAAACTCTTCCCTGGAGTTAGCTGAGGAATGAGGAAGAGCATCAAAGTTACAAGTTAAAGTATAAAAGTTTTCTCTTCTTTGAAAATCTTTGCTCTTTTCCTTTCTCGAATTTATTCGGCTCATTTCGTTCTCATTCTACTTGGGATTTAAGAAGCACCTCTTTAATCTCTTTTATACCCTTAGATTCAACATGATGGCTTACCAATTTGATATCCTCTTTTAACTTCACATCTTCTCTTCCTCCAGATTTTTTGCTCTTCATCTATCTTCTGTGTACACATGGATAATACTCCTTGCTCTTATCCTATTCTTCCACAAGCTTACCCGCTCCTCTTTTCGAGTTAAGCCAATTTTAACAAGAGAATTTAACAAGACAGAGAACCCAAGATACTTGTTTCAATCCGACTGTTACAGTTACTTTCACCAAGGACTCAAAGTATTTTTTACCATGGGTCCTCTAATATCTATTTTTTTATTATTTTTTCCCGCATGATGCGAAACCTATGTGCCCTTCACGACTAGCTTAAAATAGGAAGGGGAGGGGGAGAAAGTGTAAGAAAATATTTCTTGTACTTGAAAACTCTGTTTTAAATCCTCACAAGAGTTTGTGAATGGTATCCAATTCACATTAAGCAGAGAGAAATGAAAACTTTTCTCATTTTGCACAGCTTTCTATCCATTCCATTGCGGCTCCTAATGTCCGTCATTACATTCCCCGTCCACTCTTCCATCTCTTCCCTCCTCATTCTAAGGAGAAAGAAGGGAAAGAAAAAGACCTCAAGTGAAAATCCTCCGTACTTGTTCTACTAATCTCTTTCTAAAGATTCTGGGGCATTTAAACTCTTCAATCCGGATCCGGAGGCAAGCACTTGAGACTTTTGTAGAGCCCTTCTTGACTGGACTTGTCCATAGAATGACTTGAACGCTTTATATTGACTTTTACAACTTTCTCTTTCTTTCACCCTAAGGTACTTTCATGGTTTCGCGCCGATGCCGGTCAACAAGCTTATCCAACCAAACTAAAGAAGCGCTGTTATTCATATAGTTTGTTCACTTTCATGTCTACTTTACGGTGCATGAGAGAACATGTTTTGCCAGTAAAAAGAAAGATGATATTTTATTCGCCGTACTGTACCGTCACGTGTGTAAATTGTCTTCTTTGCCAGTTACCACTTCAGTGCCAGACCCAAGTCATAATTTCAATATTCGGCTTGCAATTGAAATGTTTAAAGATGAGAAATTCAATTGTTCAAAGGTGAGAAATTCAAATTTTTAAAGAAGAGAAATTCAAATATTAAATTTGGAAGGAAATCAAAATTTTAAATTTAATGTAACTACGGCGCGAAATATGACGGTAAGTTAAACTCGAAATTATTTCACGGGAATTTCCAAGTTCGATATTTTGCCACTAATCGACTAATTTTTATTCTTACCAGTAAGCATTGTGGATAGCCCACTAATTTTTTAAATTTTTAATGCTCAAGTATAGCAGCACGAAATTAGCAGTGTTCTTTTGAATCTTCTGGTGTTTACTGTAGATGTAGAAGCAATAGTTGTTTTCTCCCTGGAACGACATCCCAGGTGCCATAAACCGGCAATTCTATTCAAAGCCTCAGCGCACACAGCTTTAACTTGTACCAGTACAAACATAGTCCAAGTGAGTTCTAGCGTGTTAAGAAGGAAGCAAGTTGATACTTGGCACAGTACGAACAGTACGAAGTTGCATCTTGGTTTACAAGTGTTAGCGGTTTTCTAGTATGTTGGTTGGTATCTATGATATGATATGGCGGGGAATTGTGTAGAAGAATTGTTTCCGACGCCATGTACTTGCTTCCTTTCACTTTTATTCTTTCTCCTTGAGAGCCTAGAGAAAGTCTCCGGGTATTGCAATAATGGAGTCCCGCAGTCTCACCTCCTACGCACACCTTTCAAGTCAAGGACAGGATAATCAATCAGGACGAGAACACATGTAGATATTCTTGTCTTCTCTCCCTCACTCTACTGCCTGTTCCGTGTGAGTTAAACAAAATTCTCATTATGTACTCAAGTGGCGAAGGTTCATTTGTTCCGCTCTGTGTCCCATTACCACTCCATCTCCACAGCTGACACTAATTAAGAAGGCTGGGATCGTTAAATCTATCTTATCAGCCATTGAAAGCAAGAAAAGTAAACAAAACTCCAAGCACAATCCATCCTTTCTATCCACGCGGTGAGGTGATGTTTCTCCTTGGATACTCGCTCCACATACGCACACCACGTAATCAACAAGACAAGGAATGAATTGCAAGCGGTGCAGACTTTTAACCTTTCGCTGCGTAAACGGCTAACGGCAACTAAAAGATCAAAGACGTCTAGCCATCAATTATACTGAAAACTTTCTGTTTGAAAACTGTTTCGTTATTTCTACAGTATTTTGGATTCCTTTTTGCTTTGGCTTTAGATTTGCGGCGAGCGAGTGGGAGGGTGGGAGCGTCAATGATTTTCTCCAAACTTTTCTCCAAAATCTAGGTTTTGCCATTTTATTCAATCTATGCTAAGAATTCCTAGTTGCTATCATCAGAACGTTAATGAAATCTTGGTTGATATGACACGACTTGAAGTGTCGCGAGTCTCATTTCAGCGGGTAGTCTAATCCATTCCGTAAATTTCTTTTCTTTCCTCCTTCCTCTCATTTCTAATAAAGCTTAAGGAAATGTTTTTCCAACTATCTTATCATCACTCTGAATGAGATGCTCATCAACATTAAGGCGGAAACTCTTCCTTCGCCTCCCATCATCCTTTCCATGGAGTAGGCGTAACGCAGAGCGAAGTGGTTAAAAAATTTGTGGTGAGGGAAGCTTGAAATGAAAACAAGCTTTCTCTCTCCCTCATCCCTTCCTCCCATTTTCCCACACCTCCAACTTGAAATACGCTCAAGGACATTCAACTACGTGCCTTACAAATTTAATGTCATTTACACTCCAAAACCTCGTGCTATTTTTACTTTCACAGGACGGCAAGAGTCAAGCTCTTTTCTCTTGTGAAAACGACACGAAATAATATACCTCCCACCCACCTTCACCTTCACCACCATAAGAAGCGTCCTCTGAATTGCTCAACTACTTTCACTCCTCACACTTCCCTTCTTTCCGGCCATCCTCTCTCAATGATACCATAGTGTCATCCGTAATGGTGCATTGAAGCACAAAGCCCTCTATATGCTTTCTGACTTTCTCCTATGCAGAAAATAATTCCCGCGAACCGATGATTGCTTTCTTTATAACCAGGGATATATGTGCTTGCTTCCACAAAGTTCTCAATAGGAAGAGTCCTAGAAACAGGATTAACACCAAGTTTTTACCCGTATAGACGTTACAGAATGAGGATGAGTGAGAATTGGAGAAAGCTGATGAAACAAAATTGTAGTTCTCTGGCATCGGTCTGCTAGAATTTTTCCTCCCAAAGGCTAATTTGTAAGGAGAAAGCTCAGAACTGAGATTTTGGCATCTCGTAGTGGTAGCTACTAGCTCTATAGCCGTTTCCTAGAAGATACTCGCTGGTGGTACTTGGCCACTAAATTGTAATGATTGCTTCGAAAAGTTTGCGGAAGAGGCATGTAGTGTAATTAGAGGATTTTCTCCCGGGTAATGTTTCCTTGACTCCGTGTAGAACAAAGAGACCGGCCTAGACCTCCATCTTATGGATTTCCTCAGAACATGTTGGTAACATCCTTGAAAAGAGTCTTACAGACTTTCAGCCTCGAGCCAGTCTTTTCTTAGTTAAGTGTGAGTAAAAACCCTCAACTTTCGCTGTTTCCCGTCACTTCCATCCAAAAATCTTTACTAAAAACTTTCTTTCTTTCCAGCCAAATGGCCGGTAAAACTGGATATACTTAAAATAGCCCTGCCAACCTGCCTCTGATGCAGCTTATTTGCTAAGACTTGGAGACTCTGCATACAGAACCTTCAAACTTATGCACCTTTTTTCGCTACGTATTCCTGCAGATGGAAAAACAAGGTGAAAGTTCAAGCCTTATTTGTTAAGAGAAAATCCTTATTTTCAGACTCTTCAAGGAGAATCTTATTTGTAGCTTTGCATTTCCTGTTCAACTCAGTCTCTTCTCTTCCTAGCCCGTTCCGCCTTGCAAACTATAGCTGAGCTCAAAAAGGGAAAATACGGAAGATCAGAAGCGGGAGGGAGCGAATAAGTAGGTCTGCCGAGAAGGAGAAGATGAAGCGAATCCAGCGTTCTCTTAATTAAGAAACCCTGACTCTTGAGCGGGCATAACTCAAGTTTTTACTATTCTTCCATCATTGAATATGTCATATATGCATATCAGTCCATCAAGAACAAAAAAGATTTTCACCGTCCCGTATATATATGTGTTTGTTATCGCAGCCAATCTATAACCTTTCTTTCATTTCAGGGAAGAGAAAGCATGGAGACAATTCTTAGAATGAACTCATAATGGCTTTCACTTCCAGTTCCTCCTCTCATTCTCCTTATAAATCAACCATTCCCT
Organism: Sminthurides aquaticus; assembly: GCA_906901655.1. Taxonomy (NCBI): domain Eukaryota; kingdom Metazoa; phylum Arthropoda; class Collembola; order Symphypleona; family Sminthurididae; genus Sminthurides; species Sminthurides aquaticus. Next base: position 2,020,576 of record CAJQTT010000013.1, on the reverse strand, counting down.
CTAACTACGTTCCAACCCGGTGGAAGAACAAAGTTGAAATCTAAATTTGCCTAGCTCAATCATCAAATGAGCTCCTTGATTAATCTCTGTGCCTTCTTTTTTACTTTTTCCTAGCAAACACACCCTCTTGAAGCATTAGCGTTCAGTGGTAGTCTTATATCCTTCCACAAACATTATCCTTTTACTGTATCCCTAACTGGTAGTAAATCCCAAGCTCATCAGCCTCCTCTACGTCGGCAATCTATTCCAGACTTAAAACTTGCTAAACTTTATACGTCCGAGAAATCGTCTCATACCTTTACCCTTTCATCTGTCTACTACAATACCTTTACTTCTCTTCCTCGTAAGAGTTCTTAAGGGCTGTATTATACGTATTATAAGGAGAGAAAGTTGGCAAAAGTTTTCTCTTCCACTAGCTATTTCAATACCTCTCCTTCGTCGTTTTCTTTGGAATTAAAATTCATTTTTCCAAAATGCTTTTAACGTGTGAAACAAAATTGATTTGCAACTGGCAGAGGCAATTTCGGCCGGGCTGAAAACTTGTAGTTGGATGTATAATATTTGCATCCGCGGTGGAGCAAATCAAATTTAGTGTACCAAAATTTCTTTTTCGGATTTTTTTCCTAACTAGACTCGGGTGATGAGTGAGCTTTCACTTTCTCCTTTCACTATATGGGAAACCTCATTTAGCTTCTACATGGATGCATACGAGATGATCAAGAAAATTGTTGAATTTCAAATTATCTTCTTCCCAGCATGTTTCCCCCGCTTCCTGTTTCATACTCTGCTCTATTGGCGAGTGAGGCTGTATTTCAAGAAAGAGCTAGGATTTTCTTATTCAGAGGCGCTTTAATTACCATCAGTAAATAAATTCATTGAAGGGCCAACCCAGGAAGAAAAGAAGAGGAGCAAGTTTCTTTTTCGTCGAGGTCGCAGACTATTAGATACATACTCGGATTTCTTGAAGGACTTGAACTACTTTCCCGTTCCCACTTTCCCTCCTCTTGATCTTTTATCTAAGATACAATTTATGCTTCTGCCTTTCTCCCGCTCTATTTACACAGAATATCATCATAATAATCTCATCTTGTGTAGAAGCATGTCCGAAATCCTTTTCACTCTTTTTTTCATGAGGGATCTAAAGGAAAATTATGAATGATTTATGAGGATCCATTTGAATGAATTCTCCTTGAGCATTTTAAATTCCAGAGCCCCTTTGAAAGTTGAGCGAAGAAAACTTCTCTCAGCATCGTCCTCCTCCGTCATCATAAGTCCCGCTTATAATTAGCCAACCTTTAGTCATTAATATTCATTCTGGAGCAATGAGGAGCTCCTTTGAACACCTTCCATAGACCATCTTCTTTCTTCGCTTTCTCCAGCCTTTTCCCTGATTCATCCACGCAGGTTTTTGCAGAAAGGTTACTGGAAATTGTGAGCAGAGGAAACCTGGAATCTTGTGTGTAAAAGCGTTGCTTTACTAATAAAATCATACCTGTCTGCCGTCCCACTCTTTTGTTACAAGCATTTTCCTGTTTTTGCGGAAAACAATCTTGTTTAAAACTTACAGAGAATGGCTGTAGAACAAAGCCTCGCTTTACTCAATCTCAATCCATTATTCTATTCCCGTCCACACCATCTAGAATGGTATCTGGTGATGGGAATGTTATGAAATTTTCTCCATCATTCTCATCCTTTCATGCTTCCCAGGCTTTCACATCGCCTTTAGTACTTTCTCCGGGGGTCACATTACTGGGAAACAAATATCCCATCATTCTTCCGACGTAATGTTACTCGGAAATCTAGCACAATACTCTACAGCTTTATGTTCCACATCTACAGTCTTGTCATGACGTCTATACCTTGTACTATATGCTATGCTTAGCCTCGATCCTGCTAATTTTGATTTGGACGCGGGTAACAGGTTACCCGGGAAGATTCCCCCTCTCTCTCGCACAACCATTTAATTTCTCATTACACCGTCATCCAAGCCACTGTCATTTCCGTAACGGAGAAGGTACACAAGCAAAACTCGCTTCTACTTTCACCTCTGATATTTTCTCAACTTCCATCCATCTTTCTTCCTAGCAGTCAGTCAATCCCTTCAATCACACTTATAGTAGGAGAAAATCCCTTGGATTCTTCTAGAATTTTTACCAACCCATATATATTTCCCTGCAGACTCTCGCTACGTTCGGTGGGAGAATGAGACATGGCCTCCCGTACCGGGCTGGGCTTTAGCCAACTAAGAAAAAGGAAGAAAATTGAAACAATAATAATTCATTTTCACCCATCTACAACGTCCCACACATAAAGCGAGACAAATTTCATGGAAAGAGGGAGAATTATTTCCTCTTCTATTCTTTCTAACCGCTGGAGAAAGCTAGTGAAAGTTATTATGATACGGCTGGAGAAAAGTTGGAGTACGATGTGCTAGGCCAGCGAGGAGGGTAGCTGAAAAGAACGATGGAGGAAACTGAGGAATGAGGCATGGAAAAAAGCTAAAACTATTTTCTAAAATTCTGTACTTACCTAGAACACCAAGGCGATAGTTGAGCGTAACCACCATGACATTTCCATGACTAGCAAGAGCAGAACCATCGATCAAATTTCCGGAACCCCATTCCCATGAGTCCCCCTGAAGAATTACGACGACTGCCAATCCTTCTTTAGATGTGCTGCTCCAACCACCCATTCCCCGTCTCTCATCTGCAACAGAGAAAAATTTCACACAAATGAACAAATAAATAAATGAAAGGAACTATCTTTACTGGTGCAGTCTTATGACGTTAATCTACAAAAACATTTCTTGTACTCTACGCATTCTCTTTTGTCTTCCCCAAGCTTTCTAATTTTCTCCGATTATTCAGGGAATTTTCAAACTCAGCGACACAACATCGGGGAACAGCTCTTTCTTCCAGAAGGTGGATCAGAAACAGAACCGGTCACAGCTTGGAATACTATTTTCACTGAATTTTCAAAATCACACACTCTATCCAACCATCTGGAGTTTGAATGTTTGACACATACGGGACGCGCCCTACTTTCACTCGAGAAAGTACGCATTCTCCGAATAATCCAATTTGAGACACTAGAAATGATAGTTGATAAGAAATTTTGCACGATGGTTGAATATTTTGTAAAATTACTCTTTCCGTCAATTTTTAAAAATAACTTCCATTTTTCTTCCGAAGTATACCCATCATTTTCATATAACGCCGTCCATAAGTCAAAGGTTTTTTTTCAAGACTTGCAAATTCTTCTCTATTCAGCTCTCAGATGGAATGGTCTGTATATTATTTCGCCTGCTATATACTTAGTTTCAGTGTTGCGCATTTTCGTCTCTTCTCTTGATATATTTGTCGCCATAACTCATGAAAGTTTTGACTTTCCCCCATTGCTTCGTCTGCATCGATATTGCATATTCAGCGTTTTTATGGTCTACGCACTGTTGAGAGGGGAGCAAGGAGCGAGGATATATGGTAACCCTTACAACTACAACCTGGAAGCCAGAATGGCACAAGTTTTCATTTATGTTCATGAAGAAGCGAACCACAGTAATAGTTGGAAAGAAATGCCATTCTAGTTTCTAGTCTATTAAGTCCTACGGATTTACTATATTTTCTTTCCGCCAGACCCGACATTATCCCACCATTGAAGATCCCTTAGAACCAGATGTCTCATAAATCCCATACGTGCATTCGTGGAGTTAACTTTTGATGGAGTTAGCGGATAGAGAGAATGAACTCCCTGCAATCATCCCTCATCTCCATATCTCCTATTACCAAAGGTTGGAGAGTACAACATTTGTCTGTACACAAATCATATTAAGTCACGGAATTCAATCTTTCAATACTCTCCAGTGGTTTGCTAGGTTGGATATTCATCGTAGTCTTTCGCCGCCAAAGTTTGATATTGGCTTCCGTATTAAATTATGTCCTTGTCCTTAGATTCTCGAATCGTTTTCATCCCATCTTTTTACGAATCGGAATCATTGATTCTCTGCCAAGTCATAGAGTAAGAGCCAGGGAGCATATCGGATTATTTCACTTGCAATCTTCTTGATTACTGGGCGGCAATCTAGCAAATTGCTCCATGGTTTTATCTAGAATCTTTGTACTTGGAGGTATTTGTTATCATGTTTTCAAGTCAAAACATAGTATTTCGGAGTGCCCGTTGTGCAAACTCCTATGTTAGGCTTGCGATGTAGGAGGCGAGAAGATTTCGCAAGCTTTTCGATCTTTCAACTTTCACTAGTTTCGTTTACTTTCTCTTGGAACTTCTCTCACGTCTCATGCCCTATCTAAAATTTCTGTTTGTTGTCCAGCTAGTTTCTCGTGAGTGTTTTGTTCGAGTCCCGATGGTGGATATTAGACGGTATCGGTAACTTTCACCTAGGGTTACAAACGTATGCTGTGTGTATGTATGCCAGAATACATGAGCTTTCTCCAAAACAAAGCTTTACATTGAAAGAGTGGACACGGGGTAGTTGGGTAGGTTCGGTGGGAATAGTAGCATAGCAGGTGGGTAGGTAAGGTGTAAGTCAGTTAGATGAATGTTCGGGGTGGAGGACAGCGTCTCTCGAAGATGAGGTCTCCCCGGCAACTTTGCTATCTTTTCCAAAGCACCAATTACCGTCCTACAGGGTTTTCTTCCCATCAGGGGCTTAGTTTGGCTTGGCCTTCTTTCCCCTCACCTAACAACTCCCCACCGGACACAAACCTAATCCTTCCCTTGAAGATGGCTCTAAAGATTAAGCGGATGTTCCTTTTTGACACAGGCAATTCAGCGGCGCACACAAGACGGAGAAAATTGAAGTGTCCGAATTGGTCATAGAACCCATTCCTTTCCTCTACACGCTAGGAGATGAGGGAAAGCTCCTCTATTCAACATCATTCTTCCTCTTCATCCACAAAAAAAGTCAATATACCTTTTCAATACCTCACAAAAACCTCTTGGCCTTCTATAAATTCAAAGCACATCATCCTTTCTCTCATCCTTCCCATTCTTCTTCCCGCCCTCTCCTTTCCCGCCAAGCCCACTGATCGCTACCGCCGTCACCACAGACTCCTCACAAAGAATTTTCTATTCGGTAGCTTTGCTATGTACGGTCCCTAGTCATGGGTTCCAATACATCAGGAAGAATATCATCAAATACCTTCAACAATTCATAGGCTAAAGTCGGTATTTATTATCATCCCGTAACTTTCACTTTACTTTCTCCTCCTAGTGATTGCCAGCACAGCCTTCAACGGAAGGCCATTTTATTTATAAAATAAATCCAATTCATTCATTTTACTTAGAATCCCACAAAATTGGCATCAAATACGGCAAAATCAAAGAGTTGAATAAAATGCTTTGTCTTTGCTACTTTCCGAAACTGTGATTGAATCAGCAGCACTTCCCGATTCTCGTGATGAATGTTCGCCTTGTTTGAGCTCAGGGAAAGGTACAAGTAGCATTTACCATTTTTGGTAACTGGTTTTCCGTATGATTGTATGTATTTGACAACCATCGACTTTACTTGCTCTTCAAGTCACCATCAACGTCAGCTCTGCTTTCTCTCAAGCCACTCCATCACTGCCTATTTGACAAAATACAATTTTTCATTCGGTAAAATAAATAATCATTTGTTGCTCCAACTGCTAACTGCCCGCTCTCCGTCGGAGCCAGTAAAACTGAGAACATCGGAACCCTTGGTATTCGTTCAACATTATTTGCATCCATATGATGTCACCGGAATCGTTTCATTATTTAAGGATTAAAAAGGTGATACAGCTTGAAATACGCACTGACCCCACTTCCACTCGTATATCCTCCCTAATCATATTACCAACGAAACATTTTCAAGGAGCTATCTCATTATTTTCGTGAGCGTAATCCGACTTTCTCGCACTTTCTTCACGACTTTCTCCACAAGTTCTACATGTCACTTCCTTTGAGTAACTGATCCGTGCTCCCTTCCAATCAGGAATCTTGTTTCAAACGCACTCAAACGAATTGCTTCTCAAGAGGTTCTCAACTTGGGTATGTAGCTCATGCTCTACATGTGGCATTTCTGAATAAGATGGAGGCCCAAACAGTAGGATTTTTTTCTTGTCACAAACATTAACGACTGTTGACATATTAACGTCGTATTTATCCAGCGCTTTTACTTTAACTTTCGAGCATATTGAGCTTCAAACTAGCCAAGGAATATACCATAGGGTATGAAAGGAGTGAGGGTGCAATGTGGTTGAATTGAGTCGTAAGAGGTTAGTAGAAGCACGTTGGTAGAATCTTTTGTAAAGCATAGTATGAGAAAGCAAACAAGAAAAAGGAACTGTTATCTATTCTGGCTATTGGCCTGTCGCTTTGACAATTATTTTCCGGATAGTCGAGCCCATCCGTATTACGTGGAGCTGGGTGAAAGTCTACCATATATGTACGGGTTAAGAGAGGAAGGGAATGATGTCGGAGCGTATCACCGCACGCCCTTGTGCACAAACTTTCCCCCAATTGTTTAACATGATGAGAGAAAGCAGTGAGATTTTCTCTGCCAAAAACGCCGACTTTTCTAAAACAACATGAAATTCCCCGGTTTCCGTTGTAAGCGTTTGTGAAAAGTAATTCAAGCTGATAACCTGAACCTGATCCTGATCCGCCTTGGTAGATTACATTTTTTATGAACTGGTCGATTACTCCTTTTCTCATGTACCTTTGCTCTCATCCATCCCCTTCGTGGAGAGACGGGGAGTTGGGCTATTACGGAAGACACGCACTCTTGATATCTTTATTCTATCACTCCCTGGCAAGCTCCCAAACTGCCTTTTCAGACATCCACTTTCCAATTCACCCTCTCCGCCTTGAGCCAGTATTTCTGGCTTTCACCTCTCCTCATATCCTTTTAACCCTCGCAATGTGACTGTGGGACGGAGGGATTAATTTATTTGTAAGATAATTCTCCGAGCCGGTGTCATTTTGACTAGCAGGCTTTGTGGAATGAAAACAGAGGAAATCCTGGATTTGACTCATCATCAACCCGGTTTTTGATCGCTCCGAAGTTTCACGGCGCGAGCCTCATAATTACTGACCTAACCTGATCTTCTAAAATTCAAATTCAAAAATTCTTTCAAAAATAGAAATCCCGGGTGTAATTTGACCCGTGTGAAATTCAAGGGGGAAAATCTTGAAGAGTTTCACATGGAGTCAATTAAGCTGGGAGGATAGAATACATAGCGATATATATGTACTCAAAAATAGAATTGGTGGTGTATATAACCGGCAACTTATTTTGGATGCTTCTGGAGACGGAAAAGCCAGAGAGGAAAAAGGAATGGTGAAAGGAGAAGAGTTGGATTTCCGCCCTAGATTTGTCAGAGAATAGCTAGAAATGAGCAATGAGAGTCAAATCAAGTCAAGGCAATAAGATGGCGGAAATGAAACTGGCGAGAGAAAAATCCATCCTAATGTCAATATTTGCACTCATCACAGAAGGAGGAGCGACTTTGCAGAAAGGCATAGACGGAAAAATGGGTTTGAAAGCAAAATCAAGCGTAGGAAAATAGTGAGTCTCTGGAAACGGAAGAACATTTGCTGACGTAATAAGAGCCATCTAGAAATCCAACAATAGCACACATGATATATATTCCCTCCCCTTCCTCATACACTACGACTACACTACTACTGTCCTCGTCTCGAGTAAATAAACAGTTTCATCGGCCTTATTTTCCGTCCTTCTCTTCCCTCTTCCCCGTCTGTAGTGGCATCGTCCTCCGGAATCTGTTTCAGCCTCCAAGCGTATTTTCACCAGCTTTCTCCCTCACTAAATCTTTTCATCCTTTTCTATGAAAAGTAAACTCATCATCGGCCTCGGAAAACCCGTCTTAGCCCATATTAAATTTCTCCTTCAATCTTTCTTTATAACCCGCAGCTTTTGCTCCTTTCTCTGCTTTCCCCGCCCCATATATGCTCCAAACTTGCGGCAAATGACAGTTCCATAAAAGTTACTTTATTCCTCCATCCTCTCCACAAGTCCAGGCTCTTAATATGGTGGTATGGAAGAAGAAGTAGTCTGATTTTCTCCTACCTTGTATGGCTCCGTTTCCTCTTCCGGAGGCTTTAATCATCCTCCCGTAAAACAAAGGGAGTTTCAAGAGAACAAGAAGAACAAGAGATGGGAAATGTCCTCCGCTTAGCAGAGGTAATAGCAGAAAATAGAAGAAGAAATTCCGTTCATATTCCCACGCATAGACGACAGGGTTGAATCATAAGTAATTCCGAGAATGGGCTGTTGTAGACTTGAGTTGAGCGACATTACTTTTCAGAAACCATTTCCTCTTATTTGTAAACATCAAGAATTCTCTAAAACTGGGGAAATGACCCAAATCTCTATTTACAAGGATTCAAGGATGCTTTCACTTTAACTAAGGAATCTCTGTCCGCGACCTAAACAAATTCTTTAGCTACATAAATGTCCACGGAACGAGCTTGGAAGACAATTTTTCCATTCATCTCACCCTTCAGGATTTGCGTCAATCTCCAATCCTACGCGTATCATACTTAGCACTTGTAGAAAGAGATTGGACAACTTGCTTGGAATGAGCCTCATTCATGTCTAACGCACAGAGAATCCTAGGGAAAGCAAGGTATGAACGCGTAGCTTAGAATATTTATTCTCCAGCTTTCACTTCATCCCTTCTATTCCCAGGGATTTAAGGAAGGAAAATACGTGAGCCTCTGCCATTCATTCACCTATACTTAGAGTCCATTTCTGACTCTGACAAGAGAGAATCCTGGCGGTTTCCCGTTTCTTTACGAGGGCATTTTTCCTTTGGCTGGCATGTTCTTATAGTTTTTACTTTCTCCTCCTTGCTACACAATGCAATTTATCTATTGTCTCTCCCTCTGCTTTCTCCCATTTGATTTACTTGGCTTGCTTAGCCTAGTTCTTTGGGGCATTATTTATTTCCTTATTTTCCTACACAACAATAATTTTCTTCACATTAAAAATATCTTGGCGGTTCTTCTTAAACCATCTCCTTCCTTTGCATCATATTTTCTCCTTTACAAGCTACCACAATCCTCGCGTAGGACGCTCCTCAACTTTCTTTCTCACATAATAACAGCAAGTCTACACTTTACCCATTCACCATGTATTTAATTGCCCATTCCGTCTCCCTTCTCACATTCATCCTTGCTATTTATGGACTCTGGCGCTCATTGATCCATCAGCATTTAAGAATGACTCTGCAAGTTATGGCTACCCAAGTTTACAACCACCCCAAGCCATAACTTGAACTCTCAGACAGAAGATAGCCGATTCCAGTATGGGTTCAAATAAGGCAGACAGCCTGTACGCAACGCTACTGTCGTCTTTGAAATATATTCCTTTTTACTACGATAACAATTCCGGCTTATAGTGTCTTCCTCTATCCTACTTTCTCCCTGGCACTCCTCCTATTTTCTCCATCATCCCCCTCTCAGCAACTTCATAAATAATAAATATTCATGATTTGTGGCCCTTTGTCTGACTTGCTATATAAACCGGAACCCGGCAAACCTCAATTACCGTCTCATATAATATGGGCCATATTCTCTTCTGCCAATAACTTGCTCCCTGCCCTTGATTCCATGATCCAAACGTCAGCGGATTATATAATTAATCTCGTACTTTCTCTCCGTTTCTCGTGTACCCGCACCGCAAGCCAAACCTTGAGTGTATGACACAATACATAATCCGGTTCTTGTTCCCCTTATATGATGGCCCTCCGCTTAAATTTAATTTAACCCATCCTAATGGCTTTTCTTCCGATTTCTTCTCCTCTGATGAATCCCTCTAGGCACTCATCATTTTCCTCCTCCAAACACGTACCCTCATATTCTTCCCCAACCATCAACAAATTCCATAAACTCCGGCGTACGGATTAATCTCATCTTTTCTCAGCCTGAAAACCTCTTTTATTCCTTTTCTTCTCAATCTCCTTAGACCATGTGAAGGCTCTATGTGCTTTCTCCCCCATCATACTTTCACTGACATCACAAGCTTGGCCCACAAGTATATATTCTCCTCCGAGTCTTTCAAGCAAGTTTACTCACGCTTTCTTATCCCTCTCCTCTTTATTTCCTAGTCCCGCCCGCAGCTCTATTAATCGTTGCCAAAACTGAAGCCAAGGCGGAGAGTACTCTATGATTGTCGGGAAATAACCCTAGGGCAAGCATCCATAGCCTCAATCTGCCTTCTTTCACCTTAAGGCAAACAGAATCAGGGCACGAGGAAATTCTTCGCTTCTGGTGGCCCATTACAAGAATTTCTTTGAATTTTTCAGTTTGTCTCTTATCTTTAATGCAATTTGGGTGGTCAAAGGAAAGGAGAAGTCCAAGTTCCTTTTAACAAATTCCTACGATATTTTCCTTTCTCTACACGTTGCTTCGCTTTCTCCCAGCTCCGTATTTATCTCCCTTTCACTCCTTTTACTTCCTCTCCTTCTTGGTTGTCCCTGGCTTTAAAAAGGGAAATAAATCTTTTTCCCATAAGAATAACTTGCATGCAGAGTGGAACTCACTATATTCGTAGAGCTAATCTAATAAATCCTTTCCCTGTGCCGACATCATTCATTAGAGTGGACTGCTGGAATGTGCATTCAAATGTTCGTAGCCTTGTATTCGTTGATATAGAGCAGCCCTGGCTATTCTGAAGCGGGTATTCCATTGCTGCTCCCTAGTGTACAGGAAAAGCAGCCAGCATCAGAATCCACTATGTGGAATAATCTGACTTGAGCAGAGGAGTTGAGGAGAGTGAAAGTGACTTTCACCACTTTCTCTCTCTCGCTCTCTTTCTCTTGCTTATCTTACTCTCCGTATTTGCACTGCTCCTCAAATCCTTTAGCCTTTTCATCATCATGTATCAGATCAAATATAAACAAACAGCTACACGCTTTCAGTCGTTTTACTTGTCATATCCAATTTTAAAAATTCTTCCATCGGCTCTTGACATTTACACATGATGTTTTTACACGCCTTTTACATAGTTTTCATCAAGATTCGGGAGGGATAAACAATTTTAACGCTCTGTCAGCTTAGTCATCCGTATCCGTTCTCTTTCTCCCGCATCTTCTATCTCCAGCCGCCATTAAATCGACATAACAAGCTCAGAATCAACGCCTAGGAGCATCAATATTTCTATCATCCTACCTTTCAAGGACAACACCTTGAGGGAGGAAAAACATTTAAAGTTTGTCAACACGACTTTGACAAAATGAATCCCGATAACAAGGTGAAAGTGATAGAGTATCGGAAAAAGAGCAGCTATACATTTGCCTTCAGAACTCGACATTACATCCAATCGAGACTATTGAGTCCATACTTTCTCCTTTCAACTACACAAGCCCTCATTATTATCCCGCTTTCACCATTATCTTGCCAACCTACAGTTCAGCTCATGTTGCTCTTATTCCAGTTTCAGGTTTCGAGTTCCCAAGCTTGCGCTTTCTCTTCACCATCCCTCAGCCCTGGATGGAAAGGGAGATAAATATTGTCGCCAACGACAGGAAAGCATTCTCATTCAAAGCCTTTATCTGCAACTAGCACTTTGAGACTCACATTTTCATGGTTTTGTACCTCAACTTTATTTCCAATCCGTCCGTTCGAATTTCTAGCTTTGGTTTCCCTCACTATTTGAAGCGAAACATTGCCAATAAACATAATATACTTTTTTAATGAATTCTAAACTAGTTTAAGTTTATCTCTCTTAAAACACATGAAAATAAAATTACCAGCTCCTAGAAAATCCTGGGATTCTCTTTTAAAATCCTGAAGCGAAAATGGTTAAAAGCGCTAATGTATTAAGTATGAAGAAGACCACAGAAGCTTGAATCAAGAATAATCGAATTTAAGTACATGTTAGCACCAAAACACAATATAAAGCTAAAAAAATATTTTTCTGAATTGGAAAAATATTCAGAAAATTTGTTATGTTAGCCCTGGCAACCATTATTTGAAGTCTTTTGTACATTTATTATAACAACATTTATTATGGCACAGCATAACAAATGTTGTTGATATGACAAACTTGTGAAAAACACTTATGTTTTCCAATTCAGGAAAGTCTAAAATCGGTGTAACCAGCAGTAGAACTTTGAAAATTTCCCTGCAAGAATGAGATTTAATCTATTTTAAGCTTCCCTTTTCTAGTCTGTCAAAATTTGTTTTAATTCAGGTACGTTACTTGACTATAAAAATGTAAATCTTCAAATAATTCCAGTTTACTACGAGCTCCTGCCATTCGCTTGCTTTCACCTGACTGAGCGGCCAGAATTTGAGCGGCGGGATAGCGGGAGTAAGAAAACGTACGGAAGATTAGTTGAAATGAGGAGGAATGACGGAGAGTAAAAGTGAACGTTGCGTAAGAAAAAAGTTGGCGAACATAATCGTTAACTGTTGGCAATCGCCCCAGCTCATTGAGTACAGTCATTGTATACATGGTTAGTAGCACTAACTCGAAACTCGTGACAGTTGTTCAAACAAGTGAGGATAGCCCATATGCACAGCCCGGAATGACTTTCTGCGTCATTAATCCTGGAGGAAAAACTGTTCATGTTCCTTAACTCATTGAGTTTGCTTTTGTCATTAACGTTTTAAAAACTATTGTATCGCCGGCTGCAGCACATTGCTTACTCCTCATGCTAAAACAATTATGTGCTGATCTGGAGCTAGAAAGTATATAGAATCCACAACTGTCACATCATCTCATCCTGCGCTGAAGTAAACACACATGCACACACATCTATCTGCATTCTTCGTACTCGCGGCTAGCTTCTCCATCCTTCCCGTACTAGTAAAAACAGAAGGGTTCTCTAGCTCATGTTCATGAACACTACGCAATATTCCCGGCTTGAGTTATGTAGAATGTAGGGTTGTGTAAGATAATTAATATAGTAAATTGCTATGGTGCTAAATACCAATTAATGTTTTCTCATCAAGCTTTAATGCCCTTTAGAATGCGTTACAATGAACATACATATTTTGCTAACAATAAGCAAGATAGGGAATCCAAGTGTAATGATTTGCAAAAGCTTCCGCAACAGAATCCTTCTCTTCTTTTGTCTTGTATCGTCTGCAAATACAACTTGGTTTACCACCTGAAGGCTTGAGTCAAGAGGAATAGTTGGAAACTAGTCAGCGTACGTATTACATACTGAATTTATCCTAAAACATATCATGTGTCAGGCAGTAAATTATTTACTACCGCAAGACAGCATCTCTTCACATGACACAATTGCGAGTTTCAGCGAATTCTCATCAAATTGAGCAATTTTGAGACAATGACAAAAAAGAGAGGATTCAGTTGCTGTGAAGTAGTGTCCGACTGTGTCAATAATAGGGAGCAGCCCGCTTCTACTATTAGTGATTACTGTTCTTGTGATACATTTATTAATTGGTTATTTTAAAAAAAGAACAAGTTTCCCACAAAATCCTCCCGAACCCATGTCAAGGGCACGTTACCATGGGAAGCGGATTGGCCTTGCTATTCTACGATTAGCTCTGTATTCGTGTGTATGTGGAATGTTTTTCATGATCGGGATGGAGATGGGAAGACGGGATACGGAGCAGAAGAGCGGGAAAAATAGGACGGAGGACGGGGAGGAGATGGATTATGGGGATGTGGGGGCAAAGGATGGAGACTTCAAGGGCATTCTCCCTTTGCCCTACCAACACAAGCCCGGAGAAATGGGAAAAGCTTATAAGCCCACCAAACTCACCGAGGAGCAAAAGAAGCTAATGAAGGACGGGTGGCAGAAAAATGCTATAAATCAGTATGTCAGTGATTTAATAAGTGTCGACCGCTCTCTCCCGGACATGCGGCACCCCAAGTAAGTATGTATAGTCTTAGCTTCCTTCCCACCCCTCCCCCTCTATACTGTCCACTGTCCAGCTCATGGCTACTAATGATTCTCTTGTCCTTCTCCCGAGACTTATGGTAACATGAAAAGGATTTAGTGAGAGAGAGTCTCTGCTGGATCTTATGCGTTACATTTTTATAAAACAGTTCCTCTCTCTCCACTCCTATTTCAGCTGTAAGAGTCCGGGACGCTATTTGACAAACCTGCCAAAAGCATCTGTCATCATCTGTTTTCATAATGAAGCTTGGTCAATTCTACTTCGCTCTGTACATTCTATCATAAATCGGACGCCGGCGGAACTCCTCAAGGAAATCATCCTTGTGGACGATGCGTCCACTATGGGCAAGTTTTTAGAAACTAGTTTGTAGACTCGATATCCTCTTTTGTCTTTGCTGGATTATTTTTAGCGTCAAGATGAAAGAAAACTATCAATTTTGCTTACGACATAAAAACACAAAATTGTCATGGAATTTTCGGATTTTTTGACAAAAATTCTATAATCCAACTGTGTAGATCACCTTCAGGCCCAACTTGAGAACTACATGAAACGATTCACGCAAGTCAGGGTTATTCGTGCACCGAAGCGTGTAGGACTCATCCGTGCTCGAATCCTGGGGGCAACAAATTCCAAAGGAAAAGTACTAATATTTTTAGATTCCCATATAGAGGTATCCCCAGGTGAGGTTTCTCCTTTTATTCAGTATTTTCTCCATCTAGTCTTCTTGAAATTAATACTGCTGGATCTGAATTGATAACTGCTGCTTAATTCATTTTCCAGGTTGGATGCAGCCGTTGCTGGATCGAATAGCAAGAAATTTTACAACTGTTGTTTGCCCTACAATTGATGTTATCGATGACGATACATTTGCTTACAACTACGACCCGAATTTTGAAAGCGCTGTACATTCTATAGGCATATTTGATTGGAGCTTGACGGTAAGTTAAGTTGGAGAAGGAATGTTTTGTAAAAATCCAATAATGAGCCGAAAATTATTGATCAGCTTTTAAAAATAAAATCCTTGTTTGATGTTATTCATTTATTTAGTTTTCCACAATTAATAACTTATAGAACTAATAAGGAAAAAAAAACTTTTGCTTTTTACAGTTTAACTGGCGTGTCATGCCGGTACGGCAGAGGATACTCTACAACGACTCTTCCCAGCCCTACCAGTCTCCAACGATGGCCGGAGGGCTATTCGGAATCAGTAAAAGATTTTTCGAATATCTAGGATACTATGACCCAGAGATGGACATCTGGGGTGGAGAAAACCTAGAGCTGTCATTTAAGGTAATGTCTATTTTTTTAATTTTTGCGAAACTTAATTCAGGGTTTATTAATACGTTGTTGTTCCTATAGACCTGGATGTGTGGGGGTACTTTGGAGATTGTACCTTGCTCTCGCGTAGGTCATATATTCCGGCACAGATCTCCCTATGAATGGCGCTCAGGTGTTAATGTTCTTAAAAAGAATTTGGTTCGTCTAGCAAAAGTTTGGACGGATGAATACGCAAAATACTATCTACAGAAGATAAACAACGAAGTGGTAGGTTTTGAATCAGATTGATTTTTAAATTAAATTTCTCCCTCCAGCTCCTTCCTAGGCGTTGGATGCATATTAACTCCTGCATCCCTTCCATCCTTGTAAATGGGATAATTGAAAAGAAGTTACATAGGAAAAGATCTGCATCCTCATTCACATCCACTATTTGAATTCCAGGGGGATTACGGAGACATTTCCGACAGGTTAGAGCTCCGGAAAAGACTCAAATGTAAGTCATTTAAATGGTACATAGAGAACGTGTATCCCGAGGTATTCATCCCAGACAACGGCTACGCCTTTGGAGAAGTAAGCTTTTTGACTTGCCACATGCTCTTTGCCTTTAGAGGGAGGACACAAAGTATTCCAAGCCCTCTTCATATTTTTCAGATACGTAATCTAGGGTTGGGAGGTAAAACATGTTTAGACGCAGCCTTGGATTCCTCCAAATCCGTTCCCATCAGCTTATATCCATGTCACAGGATGGGAGGAAATCAGGTTAGCCGACTCACAATCCGCCCTCCGACTTTAGTCTCATCCTTACGAATTCTCTTCCACTTTCTCTGTCGTCGGAACGATTTACATTTTAATATTTAAATGCATACATTCAGCCATGTGTCACTGAATGCAAGTCTGGGAGGACTGAAAACTATTTCCTGTGTCCACTAGGTATGGTCTTATACGCAAGAGTTTGAGATTCGTCGGGACGACATATGCGTAGACTATGCAGGGGATAAGGTCATGTCTTTTGGATGTCACGGCAGTCACGGAAATCAAGAATGGCGCTACGACTTCCAGGTTAGTTTAATACATATCATTGACCCTTGAAACAAAATTTTAGAGGGCGCAGGTGGATGCGGTTCTATTATGTAAGACCAGGTAGCTTTGTTTACATGAGTGGAAAGTGTATTGGCGAGGTGAAGCACTGGAATAATTGGAATACGTTTTTGGCTTCCTGTCATAGACAAAGCGTCTGGTTCATCAAGTGTACCAGAAATGTATGATGGCGGAGACGACGAAAACGCTTGTGATGAGTGTGTGTTCAGAGGATGAAAGACAGAAATGGATGTTGGAGAATTACCGAAAATCAATACCCAACATGACGAAAGATTCAGTGGAGGCAAGTTAATGAGGACATGAGTGAAAAATATCCATTATATCCTTGTCAATATGCAGAGAGACTGTAATAAGTATATATTGTATGTATGTGCCGGCTAAAGGATAATTTGATTATCCCAAGAATTCTTTTATACACAACCATTCAAATGGGATGTCTTTAAGCTCACCATGTTTTAGACAGGTCCTTTGTATTGTTTCCCATGCATACACAGTCGAGGAGTCCAAACTCGGAATATTTAAGCATTCGCCGCTCAGGATCAGAAAGAGCGGGTCTTCAACTTTCTCCACCCAATCCACATGAATTTCTCCTTTACCATGTCTAAAAGTCGATTCATTCCTGGAGAAAGTAGAATACTCCGATTCTGCCCAGCAGTTTGAAAAATCAAGAGCTGGGAGCGAGACTTGGTCCATGAAAACGGGATGCAGCGCTAATTCCAGCGAATAGGAGAAAAAGTGAAACACGTTTTGAGGAGGCATGTCGTTTTTTTCTCCCTCCAGCCTACATGGCAGGCAGATGGGATGTGGAGGAAGGTGGTGGTGGTGGGTGAGAGTGAAGGGGGTGAGGGAGAGAAAGCCTCGGGTATTTCTTGAAAACTTTCTCCAACTCATATACTTTCTCCTCCCTTCCTCAGCCGTATTGTCTTTGATTTCATGAAGGAATGAAGGAGGAGGACGGAGAAAACTATTATTAGTGGCTAAAGGGCGGAGAAGTGAGGAGGAAAGTCTTTGGATTTTTTCTCCGTTTGTATCTGTATTCCTCTCTCATTCAATATTTCATGGATAGAAGCAATATTTGACACACGATCCCTTTCCCCCAATATTTCTATTCTTCCCGTGAAAATGAATTCTCCTTTGCGAAAAAATCCCATTACTTTATTCCTCCTAAGAACAAGTATTTCATCCTCCGCTTCTCCACACCACCACTCCGATAATCCCTCCGTCTGTGGTCTCGACCGTGGGAGTCTACGATGCGACAGAAGAGAAAGTATAATACTAGTCACATCCCAGCCTTGGATTTCACTCCTTCCCTACTTCCAGTTTCCAGGTATTATCAGTCCATACATCTCCCAATTCTTCTTCTTCGTCTTCCCATCCATTCCCCTTTCCACATTTCCCTTCCATTTTACAGAGTCAAACATTATTGCTCTTGAAATTCGTAGACAATATTGCTTTTCATGAGCTTCCTCCTCAAAGCTAGGTCTTTATTGCTAAAACACAACTCTGCTCTCTCTCTTCCCTCCCCACCCATCCTCACCTTATCGAATTTGGAAGAGAAAGCCCGGAATAGAGGACAACTATTTTAAATCCGCATCCTTCCTTTTCTCACACGGATCCAATCCCATCTATAACCTCCACCTTTCACCCTACTAACTCCTCATCGTATCCTCTCTCAAAGGGTCATAAAATACACCCTTCCCTCTTTTTGACGTCTTCCTCCTTTGGAGTTTGAGCATGAAACCACAGAATCCAATTCTTTTACTATTGGCTTTAAAATTCTTTCCAAAAAGAAACTTCCAGGTGTCAGTAGAAATCCAATGGGGGAAAGAACGCTTCATCAAATATTCCACATATTAAAATCCACCTAACGCATTTTCAAGGCATCATTGCATCACACAACCATAAAAGTCGTATTTCAAAGACAATTGGATTTATTTCCTACAAGTCATCCGCGTTCTTGCTGTGCGTACATATTAGCTCAAATCTTGCGACTCCCTTCTTCCGCCTCAAGGCTATTCCTGTAAACTGTTTAAGCGAAGTGGAATACAATTTCTGGATTGCATTATCTTCCCTAATTTAATAGCACGGAGGAGTTGGGATGAGGAGGGGTAATCTCGTCACACCAAAAATACCCTCCAGACTGCTTCAGTTTGAGACAGATGCCCCGGCAGGAATTATTTTCCACTCATTCCCGCCCTCAACCTATAAATGCAGGCCATTTACAAGAGCTGCTCCACTTTCACCAACTTCATTGCCAAAACTCTCCCCGCTTCACCCTCCCTCACCAAGATGCAGAGCTTTATTGTTTTTAGCCTCCCTTTCCACCCGTTCCTCACATTTCCCCCTTCCAACCCATCTTAAGGGCAGAAGTTGGACGAAGGTCAAGCCCTTTTCACGTAGCCTTGCACACTTAATTCCTGGAATGATGAGAGCAAGGAGACGATACTGAATAACTGGCCATAAAAGAGGATTTCTCTGTAAAAATTTATCCCATTTCACCTCTTTCCTCTACCCAACTTTTACCATTTTCTCTCGCCATTCCTCCGAAAGGAATGAAAAGATCGAAATCAGGCTGGGTGACAGAAGAAAATATTGAAAATCGAACTTTCTATTCTTCTCTATTTCTTCTCCCACACACTTTCCCTCTTCTACATGCTTGACTATACATTCCTCCCATCCTTGGTTTTCAGGCTTTTCTTTCTCTACCAGGTTGAATTCCAGCCGTCTCATTTCAGTGGAATTGGTATAGTGAAATCACCCGAAAACTGACTTTGAGTTTAAGGAAGCAAGTGGTAGAGAAAGCACAAGTTTTTTATATCCATCACATATATAGTCTACGATCATTAGCGCGTTGAATGGTTAAGAGTAACGAGTTTCCGGATTTTAATTGCATGCATAATTAATGCTATATGAATTTAACATGACAACCTCTCCTCTTCCGTGTTTGCCTTTCAATCCCTTTGAATTGCCATTATGCATTTTTTGACTTGCTAACCGCCTCGACGGATATACAATGAGCTAGAGTAGATGGGAGGATTCTGTTCTGATCTGTTAGTGCCCAGGACGAGAAGTTTATCCAGTTGGCATTTTCGTTAATTAAATTTATTTGGATTCAAAGTTTGTTTAACAAAAGAACCATGTTTCTTTCCCAACCAATTTATTCATTAATTAATTTCAACCTCCGTGAAATCACATTACCGCAATAATTACAACTTCCCAGTATATACCCAAGTCGACAAAGTTTTGCTTTAATCACACTCAATTATTGCCAATGTAAATCTCCTCCTCTCTCCAGAGTATACATACCTCCAAAGGAGCCACCATAGCCTCCCTGCGCGTATAACACCTTACCCGTGTACATAAGAACCCTAATTTTACAGCAAAACCTATACATGCTACCAACTTTCTCCCTCCAAGCATCACGCAACCCATGCTCCGAACGACTTTCTCCCATCTCCATTCCTTCATGTGACATTACGTTTGGATTCTTCCGCTTCTTCCAACCGCGTCCCCTCTCGCACTCTCCCCACACCTGCACAGCACACAAAGTCATTCTACAGGCTATTACCTCCGTATTTTTTAAATGGCCTTCTTCTACTCCAAGTTAAGCTCTTCTGTCTTCTACAGCTCTTAGTAGGAAAGCTACAGATCAATTTATTATATTTAGTGCTTTCTACATCTCCAACTTGCTTTCATTTTCTTACTTTTTTCGTCCACAACTTTTTCCCTTCCTTCCGTCTTCCATCCTCCTCCGTCCTCCACCCTCACTACCTCGTTCTTTTTTATACAGATGATGAACACCCTCCCAAATAACTTAATGCTCATTTCTCCAACAATTTCCACATTCGTCTTTCTCTTGGTCTCGTTCAAAATAAAGCGCTCCGTAGAGTCCTCCAAGGGTATAGAGCCCTTTATAAAAATGTATTCTATTCCTGTGTATCTCAAGTACCTAATTTCACCATTTAAACCCAAGTTGAGCTGGAAAGGAATTTGCTTGAGATTGTCATTATCTCTTGTTGACATTTTAACGATTCTAATTACAGTTATAAGACAGTTGCTCCATTTAAACGTTCATACAGAAGTGAGCGAGGTGGGGAAGGGAGGGGACGTATACTTGTTCTTGAATAAATTTGCCAGATTAATTATAAAAGTTTTATAATTCTTGACCTCTCATCTATAAGCATATTTCAACACCGAGTACGCTTACTGCTGCGAGGCAATAGCTAAAAATCTATCTACCAATTTGGATCTTATATAGTAAAATCACCAATTCGAATAATTTGACCAGAGCTATTTAAGAATGGCTTTTCGTCTCAGAGTCTTAGTCAATTAAAAAAATTTCAAGATGATTATATTCCTCGGTTGCACAGGAGCTACATTTAGTGTTCCTGCTCGTTCCTCTCCCATTCATTCTACTAGCATCGAAACAATTTAGTGTGGAAGGTTGGAAGGGGCAAAAAATCAGGATGGTCCTAGTTGGTTATGTAGTTCTTTTCATTTCGGATGTGCGTTTGTCTTTTACAGGGGAGAAAGTTAGCTTCCGCTTGAGATAGCACCATAGAAAGGCTGTGAGTAATGTAGCCAGAAGTAGATATAGGTCGTAGTTCTTTTCTTCAAGCCATCCCTTTTAAGCGGGCTCATGAAAAGGCTTTGGGAGGGCAATTCTCTCACCTTCACAATACATGTGGACTCATTCCGCCGGAGGAAAAAGATGGACGGGAGGTGAGGGGGAGTGAAAGAAGAGGAGAAAGTGTAGGAATGATGGGATGGGGAGAAAGGTTTGTATGGCAGGTCCTTTAGCCCGTCACCATATCCAGGAGCTTTCTTGTCATTCTCCCTCTTCTCAAAGCTTCTTGTCTCCTTTCTCTTCTGCATCCCAGGAAAGAGGGACGATAAAGGTAGATTCCCGGAGGGAAAATAAAAAAGAATATCTTGGCTTCTTCCAATTGAATTTCCTCTCCAAACCTTTCATACATAATATATAAAACTAGATTCAACTCCAGGAAACACATATACAAGGATATAACTAAATGTCTGGATTGCAATTTTAAACATTCCCTCCAAGGAGTATCCAAAAACCTTTGGCAAAATGTATTACCTCTCGTCCAACTCCTCTGCTATCCATCTTTCTCCATCGCTCTCACCTTGTCCTTCCACTACTACATACTTGCACCATGTCCTTGTGTAACTATTTTCTCCGGAAAACAAACAAAATCAAATAACGTTACGAGTTTACTATACTTACTCCTCTCACGCACTCTTTTCTTCCATTAACTCCTCAGTTTGGGAAGCGAGAGCCCATTCCCGATTCTCAACAAACCAATAATCAATCTCATCCCTTGGCTTTAATGAGCTCCCACGGCAAAGACATAGAAGCGTCTAATGGCTAATCCCACGCTAAATCTCCAGTAACTACTCGCTCCAACGCCCTTTAAATCCTTTCACCAATAAATATTTCAACCCTCCTGGATCTTCCAGCTCCCTTATAAATTTTTTAAACAAAACAGCTCTCCTCAAAACCCGGATTCTTTCACTGAACGCTCTCCCTCTCGCCTGTCCATTCAACCTACTTTGCTGTATTGAGTATTGCCATCGCTTTCCCCCGCTATTATCTTCCATCCAGAATGGCCCTCTATCAAGTATCCTCCAGCCAGCTGTTGAAGCAAATTCCATCATTGTATCCCAATAGCATCCCAGTTTCACTCCTACGTCCTACTACCAGCCCAGTCCACGGCAGTAGACCTACTTTCTCTTACTTTCTCCTCTTCAGTTCTATGTCTCCCTTAACGCTTAAGTGTATCGTGTGTCTTTAAATCATGCAACGATCCGGGTCGACCGTTATCAGAGACGTGCATCAAAAACCAATGGTACGGAACTTGAATCCACCTCTTCTATATTTGCTTTTTATCTTTTAACTTTCTCTCCTACTTTCTATTCACTCTCTTCCCTCTGTTTTAAAACTGAGCCAGCAGAAACCTCGAATTCTATTATGGAATGAACAGGTTTTGAAGGTCAGAGGCAGAATCTGATAATGCCTTCCGAGGATCGCTTGCATTTTAGCTTGCTGTAAGATATTTTAAACTCTGAAAGCCTTTAACCGTGATTTCAACGAAAAAAAGCAAAAAGCGCTGTCTTTTGGTTGGGATGAAGCTTCTATTTCTCCGAGAAGCTTGATGTATCGCAAGATCTGCAATTTTTCATGCAGTTTTACCCGCTGCATCCTCAACGAATAACTTTCTCCAGCCTTAGGGTTCAAAAGTGTTTATAATTAATACATTAAAAGAAGATAAACTTGCAAGAAGGATTGATGAAGCTATTGAGAAAATTCAACTGTATGTTATTACAGCCCGGATTTTTCAATTCATTCCCAAAAGGTTCCAAGTTATGCCTCAAGTTCATTCCATTGATAAACTGCTTTAGTAATTCCCAAGTTCTGTTTCCACCATTGCACCGTACATACAGTGTAAACTTTATTTGAAACTTTCATACCCGCTCCATGCATAATCAACATATTCTCCAATGACTTCACAACTTGTAAGAATTCAACTTACTTTATGACTTTTCCAAACATTTACGTTCTACAATATATGTATCAGCAAATCCAAGTTTATCGCGCTCACCACCTCCTTAAAACTTTATACATCTGCCCAGTATTACTTTTGATGGAGTTTTCAAATACATTGGCAAAGTTTACGTTATTTTACTCTTAATGAACTTCCTAGTACAAGAAAGAGGAAAATCGTGTTCACTTTTGCATGTACAGCTTCTAATTGAAGTCTTATTTTTTTACAATTCCAATTACCAATAATAAAGTGGCCCAAGCCGAGCTTATAGATACGCAGGACTGCACTGCATATTTATTACCAGATGCCCGGAAATCGAGAATAAGCATACAAGCATTCCAAAGATGAAGCTATTAGTTCTCCGGGTTTCCAGATGTAATCTCACTCTCTGCGGTAATTTTCTGCTTATCTGGTGGAGATGGAGAGGGCAGGCTGAAAGTCATTTTAGATTTGTGCTATATCTTATCTAATAGCCAAGGCTAGCGGTCTTTGTGATGCGGGTGGCGTTAGTCCACTAATTAATAAATTAGACCAAATAATAAACATGCTATCCCGCGTGTCAGCTGTGGTGTACGGGTCGGGGTACACAAGTTTTGCTACTGCTACCTGCATTTATCATTCAAAGAAGATTCCTTAATTCTTGTGTCCATTGTTGCTACAAGTTGTACTGAATGCTGTCACAACACAAAAGCTACCATCATTTCCACTAGATAACCTTTAAAATAATTGCAGCTACATTCAGGATTACTTTGAAGCAGGCTGGACTGGGTTCAAAAACATGACGAAGAGGAAGACTGGAGCATACCAGTGATTTGCTCAGCGTGCTAAAGAAAATTGCAAACGGATTTTCTAGTATTTAAACTAGATAATCTGACAAGTTGGTGAAGAGCATGGCAAAAAGTTGATTGATGAAGGTATTGATCAATCAAAGTTGGACCGTTGGACGTTTACCATTGGACTGATTATTTAGTGGAATAATAATAACAAGCACGTGTTCCGTATGCCTGATATGGCTTCGAGAGGTAGGCTGGGCAGAGCTGTTGTAGTAAGCTAGCTGGAGGATCTGGAGAAAGAGGAGAAGAGGACGAGACGAGGATGTGAGGGGGGAGGGAACGAAGATGCGATAGGGAGATTGTCGTAGTTGTAAAATACTGTGAAACTCTGAACAGGAGAAATTCATCACTCATTCTTCCATCATCCCATTGCAAGGATTCACTTTTTCTTCTTCCGCAATCCCTACTTATTGCTCCGCGACAATAAAAGAAGAAAGTGTAACGCTCCAAAGGATTTTTGAGTCGCTCTCCCATCCGCGCGCGTCTTCTTTAGCGACTGTCACATCTGAGAGGGAGATTGAAGAGGGAGGAAAGGAGGAGGAGAAGGAGGATTATTTTCCATCCTTTCACGCCTCGATTCCATTCGAGACTTGATCTGCGAGAAATATGGGAGTGATTTTGGAAGGCGGATTGTGGAAGAGTATCTCTCTAGTGGTTTTGATTCTCTCTTTCTTTGATTCTATAAATTTTGCATATGCTCAACAAGAATTTGAAAATCCCATTTTCGATGGCAACTCAGCAGATCCCGGAGTTTTTCAAATAGGTGATTACTATTACCTCACTCTGTCTATGGAAAGGGAAACGGAAATCTGGATCTTCAAGAGCCCGATTCTTACAAGTTTTCGGGAAGCGGGACACTCAGTAGCATTTCGTGCCCCCATGGGTTTCCGAGACATTTGGGCCTCTGAAATGCACGAGGTGGAGGGGGGATTGTATATTTATTTCTGCATGGCCTCTGTTGACGGCTCTGGAATCCACATGTATGTCATCCAAGCTCTTGATCCTAGCGACCCCATGGGCGGCTGGGGTGAGCACATCCGGTTCGAATCAATACCTAATATATATTTTACACTCGATAGGGATTGTGTAAAATCCAAGCATAGTTTTTTTCGTATTGCTTCCTTGCTTCCTTGCTCCTGTAGCATCTCCGGATTCTTTTCCGCTCTTCAACTATATTCATCTATCATAATACTCTTTTCCTTACTCGTTCTTTTATTTCTTGGAAAATAGGGTGCTATCAAACTACGAGTTCGGCTCCACTGACGGTACGATCATGAAACACCCCTCTGGACAAATTTACTTTTCTTGGTCCAGTACGGCTTCTATTTGGATCGCTCCCATGATTAATGCCACTGCTGTAGGAGAGCCGAGGTTAAAACTCCGCTCGCCCAACCCGGATTCCGACTGGGAATGCAGCTTGGATGCTGTGTCCAACATGCGAATCTGTATTTGCGAAGGACCCTACTTTATCTACAGCAATAACGTTACTTATTTGGTCTTCTCCGCGGGCTCTACCTTTGGGCCGGACTATGTGCTCGGGATGATGTCCATAGCCTCAGAGGCAAATCCCATGATCCAGTCAAACTGGGACTTTGGGGAGGATGGGCCAGTCTTTTGGAGAAACGATCAAGAGGAGGTCTACACCACGGGCCATGCCACATTTACTCTATCCCCAGGTAGGTAGGGAGTGGAGAAAATCCATCCATTTTTCTCTTAAATTACGCCATTACGCCACTTATACCTAAACGCTACACGCCCAATCTACCAATCTTTAAATCTCATTCGAATTATTCCCTCTACACCTGGCGTAGATTACACGGAAACTTGGATGGTTTACCATGCAAGTAACAGCCCGACTAATCCCAATGGAAATCGGGTGGCTCGCATCGATAAAATTACCTTTGATCCTAATGGTAAACCTTTGTTCCCAAGGCCCAGCGGCTATAACCATTCGTTGCCTCTGCCAAGTGGTAAGTTTAAAATTCAAATCCCTTGTCGCGCACCTCATGTCGCTATATTCGTATGTATGGTAGTGCAACCCCTATAGTATTTTCTAGAGTATACTATTATGTCCGGATTTCTTTACGCCAAAACTTGATCCGCCAAGTCAATAACGGTGATTGGGTAAACATGGTACATTTAATAGGTCAAACCCTGGGACACATTGTATACTAAAGGGAGAGGCGGAACATGGCTTCAACTGCTTTCACTGCTTTCACTGACTTTAACAATTCTAACAATTGTGTAGCACGACTTTCGCCTGGATTGTTTGTTGAGGTGAGATGGGTAGTAATGGGATGAAATCCATGTCATTCTGGCTCCTTTGATGTTTTAATAAAATATGTTGGTCACAAACATAGCCGTGTACCCTCTTTCTTATATCGCAGCGGAGCCAGCCAGCTTGTATGTGAACATGTGAAAACGGAACCAAGCTAATCCATAAAGAATCTGTTGTCTGCTTCCTGCTATAAGGACTTGTGTACTTTCTCCGGAGGATTACG
Organism: Sminthurides aquaticus; assembly: GCA_906901655.1. Lineage (NCBI taxonomy): Eukaryota > Metazoa > Arthropoda > Collembola > Symphypleona > Sminthurididae > Sminthurides > Sminthurides aquaticus. The sequence continues at coordinate 1,994,428 of CAJQTT010000013.1, read as the reverse complement.
CACACAAGATCCACGTATGGATTTATATATTAGCAGGACATATGTACAGAGTATAAAAATTTAAACAAGTATATCTTCTCATCCGTACATGCTTTTGTCGAGTGCTGGCCGTCAGAAAGTTTTAAGGAGTTTCCTTGAGGCTAACTTTCTTGGAACAAGGAGAAACATGGAGTACTTTCTCCAGGTCAACTTGTTTCTTTTATCACATCATTCTCTATCCACCTCAGATACACCTCCCATCAACCTTCTCACGCAGTCGTAAAGTTAACAACACTATATAAAATCACGTTGTCTCTTTCTCTCTTCCGTTTTACCCCACTTTAATCTCCAGGTTACACAGCCCACTCCTCTGCTCGCTGCTATACTTTCTCCAAGTACTTGAACCGCTCCGCCGTCCCTCTCTTATCCTGACCCTTCTTTGTATGTTTTCCCTTCATACGGCAACTTAACATGGAAGCTGAATTCCTTTAGCTAAAATCTCTGTCCTGCTTAATTTTCATTGACTTGCTATGAGACATGTAACGTGTACTCCCAATACTTAACAATGCATGACATAGAAGAGAAAAAAAGGTCGACTCTTCTTGTCCTGATGTACTGCCACTAGGCTGGATTTCTTTTTCATGACTTTTTCTCCACAGAAGTAGCTTTAAAATCCAGCTTTCACAAACTCTAGGTTCCGAAAAATCCGTCTTCTCTACCTTTAAAAGGCTTCTTTGAAAACAAATATCTCAACGGCCTTTTCCTCTCATCGGAATCCTTACTATGAGGTTGAAATGTCTTTAGATTTCCTCACCAAAATCATGCCTGTGTGAGCCCCACACACGCACTAACACTGATATAGTAGAGCGTATCAAGAGTTGAGAAATGTAAATTTTTTATGCAAACTTCTATCCTATCCTCCAATCTATATTCTGCCCGTGTCGTCTTCATTCTCATGTAAATGCGTATACCATCGTCCCTGGAATTTAAACACATCCCACCTTTTTCATCATCCTCCCTGGTCTTGGGATAAAATCCCGAGGGCAGCATCAGAGCTTCAGATGAAACACGATATCCGATTCCGCTCCACCACCCGCGCCTCCCCCACATTCCTCCATCTTTCTTCCTACAAGTAATCATTAGATAACGTGATTACACACTTTACCTACTGATGTGTTTAATCATTCTTTCTCCCGCTCACTCCGTGCAGTCGCCTATTTCAAGACTTTCTTCCCTGATTGGGATTAAGTTGGCAATGAAAATTTTCTTGAAGCAATTTCTGACTGCTCCAAAAAGTTGAGACCGGAAATTATATCTGTTTCGCAATTCACACTTCCCGGGCTCATGATTCCCGGATTTGAATCTTTTGTGTTAAAAAACGTCCTTGATTGAACTTTCATTCAATCCCTACCTGTTTCATGTTTTACTAAAGCCGATCCCCAATGTAAAAGGTTTGGACGTGTTTACATTGAAAGTTCTTGACTTGACAACCTGTATTTCTTGAAAATCGATCCGTGTAACGTTATAACTATGACTACAATCAGCTTTCCCTCCCCATTACAAGCCTAGGAAAAATAATATGGCTTGCTTTCACTGTGGCCTCTCCCAGTTCTAATGCTTTCTTCAGTCATGCAGGCATATATTAACAGGAGAGAAACATAAAGTAAGATGGATGCCACTATTTTAGCGTATTAAAGTTACCACATCTCACCACTAAAGCTACATACTTAAAGCTATATGGGTTGATCCGTATATCAGACCTTTAGCTTAGCTTAGTTACCAAAAAAGGCTACCCCGCCGCCAGACAAAACATCAAAGAACTGCTTTAAAGACTACGATTCCGGAAAGGCTGGGAGAAAGTAATCCGAAACTAAGTAAGCGTCTTTTTCTTGCTTTTCTCTGCCCTAACTTTGCTGGGTTGCGTAAACAATCCCAGGAGAATCCATTTTGGAGCTAGACACACACACATTGACCTCAGTCCCTCCTCTGATCCGTCTGCCGCTGAATGGAATGGTCCCTGCGGGGTAAATCGGTATAGTTGGTGGGGCGAGTGCTCCCCAATGTACAAAGAATACAATCCATTCCATATGCCAACAGTCTGTATTGAGCTTAGTAGAGGCAAGTGGGTGTTAGTCGTGTAGATTTTTCAGATTGCAGAGTCTATTTTACTTTAATAGGAAACATTTCTTGGAATCACAGCTTTAGCTTTAAAAGCCCCGTGCTTTCTCTCAAGGATGCACATAATTATTCTGCAGGAGCAACTTGCCACGAGACATTAATTTTTACACTAATTTTTTGTCGCCCCATAAAGTTGAACACGCATTAGAGTTCCAGCCTCACTTTTTCCTCGTCCCCAACAAACATTAGAATCCCTCTCCTTGAGACATTAGGAACGCATTTTTACCAATTTAGCACAAAATCCTCTTTTTGTAGTCAAAAAGCGTCGTTCTCTACTTCCCTGCTTTCTTGACTCTCTCGAGTGTAATTTTACAGTTGCATTCCCTCCATCACTGATTAAATTGCTTATCCTGTTTTTCACTATCGTATGCTGCACACTTTACCAATGAACTTTCTCTTTTTTACAAATAACGCAGGGTTTTCCCATATAAAAAACAAGCGATGCGAAGACACAGTTGCGTGTATGCAAATTAGCGTCTTTCAATTTATTTTTTTAAATTCTCTTTGCAACTTTTTTCACACCTTCAGTCGGATTTAGGTGGACGCGATTCCCTTGTAATTTCTCTCAGGATTTATTGGCTCCGCGCTCGACTCTGACTCTATCTGGAAATCATTCCATGGTTTGTTTATTATCATATGTTTCTTTACCTCGTATTCAACGAAATTACACGAGAATTTAATTTAAAATCAAGCATATAGTCTCTAACGAATTGGAATGCTAAAGTAGAATCTGGAAATCAGAATTAACTGTTGGTTGGTGGTAAAGTATCAACGAGAAAATCTTAGCCACGTTCGTATATCGGAAATATCGGTGACTAGAATTTATTTCTTGGAAATAATTGATTTCTCATTTTACCGGATTAATTAGCATTATTTCCGGAATCATGTAAACTGATAAGGGTGCTTTAATACTAAGAGAAGAAGATTCAGGATATCTTGGTTTGATAGACATGTGAAATTAATATCGTTTCCTCAAGCATAAATTAGTATTATGTTTCGCTTAGCTGAACAAATGCTGAAAAAGCTGAGAAGTCGGAGTTTATCATTAATAGAAATTCTAGGAATCTACTTTCACAGCTTAGACAGAACTGTGGGCAAGGACTCGTAGGGAATTTTCAGGATCTTTTAGTTTCAGAAGTACAAAGATACGTGTGACACAGATGAAAATGCCAAGAGGCTACTGCTATCTGAACCCCGACAGGCTGATCGATAAGATACATCTTCTTTGCTTTCACTCATAAGGACTGATGGGGAGAGAAAAGTTTACATGCCTCTGAAACAATTGAGTTCTCTTCTAACGTCCATTTTCCTACTTTCACTTTATTCTCCTTTCTCCCCTTCGTATACTGTAAGAGGAAAGTTTTATTTCATCACCTCCTTGTAACTTCTAAGCTCCCAGGTATTTCGTTTTCCAACCAATCTTCCTGAATATATATATGTATATATGTATATATATATATATATATATATATATATATATATATATATATATATATATATATATATAGGTGAGAAGACAGAATAAGGATGATAGAAGACAAGGTGAAAGCTTTCTCTCTTGTATTTTCAATTCCACTACGTCATTGCATCCACTTTATTCCCCATGATTGCTTATATGTACATAATCCTTACGTCCCGTTTTCTCCAAAACATTATTTGAGACATGTCTCTTTTACCCTACTTACATACAGCTTCCGTACCTAGTTTTAAATTCAAACATCTTTGTTTCTATCTTAACCTAGATTTAAGAGATCATAGCCCGTAATTCCAAAGGGCGAACGTGTACATATAATATGCTTTATAGCTTGCCCAGAGGTTTGGTTGAATGGCATGCAATATTAAGTTCCGTGCTTTCTCTCACACTGTCCATAGCCTCAAGGTAGCATCGGTACTGCTGATGCGGTTACGTCCTGCCCTTTCTGAATTCTGAGCGATAAGAACTTTGTGGAACGTAATCCATGTTATGTAGGGTTAGAATTTAAAATTTCTCGACCTTTTCGCATCAAACCCCATTATTTTAAACGGCTCTTAGTCCTCGTTGACACAAATAGTGCTTTCTCCTTTCACGAGTGGACAGTGCGGGGGTTTCAATTTCTTGTTATTTAATTCCACCATGGCTATAGATTGGGTGAGCAATGGAAAAATTTCGATAGTTAGCGGCGGATGGTCCTTGGAACGGTCCAAGTTCCAAGATTGAGAAGACGAGTTTTAGGGAATGTATTTTTATTCATTCTTATCATTGGCTAGTCATAAAATTTAGGGCGAATGTTGTGAAGGGACATTGAGCGGGTGAAAGTAGCCATTTAATGTATTCTAGCCGGGAACAAGTCCATGATAAGTTTGAATGTAAAAATACATAAAATGCGAGTTTTCAGGTCGTCATCCTTTGGACAATTTTATCAGTTTCGTTTCATAGCCGCTAACCTTCCAGATAGAGGAGAAGAGGCGGAGGAGGAAATGTGTCTGTTGGTGGACAAACATTGCGGTAGTTTCCCCATGCGGCGGATGTTAAATGTGATGCTTCAAACTTTTTTAGAATTTGGTTGGCTAAACTTGGGATTTTCTAAGAAAAGATTGTGGTGAGGATATAAAGGAGGGGTATGAAAACCATTAGATTTTATGCCACTATTGATTTTCAAACTCGTGACGGTTTGCTGTGAACCCCCCTCCTAATCACTTGGGGAGAAGCTGGGACTTTCCCTATCCGGTTTTCCTAGAATATACTTGGATGAATTTAAAACTTTCCTATCTTCGGGAGGTGGTTGCTGGTTTTACTTTTCGAATTTTGTTAAGAATCAATTTACGTCTTCTCAAATACTCTTCAAGTAGTAGGACCACTTACACACTGTTAGAATGTCGGGGTGGGGGACGTTGAATCCTTCAACCACCTCATAAATTTATACACTCCCAAATTCAATCTTTTGCAATCCCGGGACATTACATTAAACGCTTCTTCATCTTCTTCTAAACCTCCTCCTTCAATGCGTATTTTAGAGCTCAAGTTTGTGCTTTAGGACTTAAAAGAGCAAAGGCCTGAAGCAGTATATGTATCTATACACACCACTACTTTCTCCTCGCATTAATTTTATGCCTCTCAAACCCACAACTTAAGATACTATATTCTTGTTCCGCTAAACGATAGTAGCGTTTAGAATTGAGTGGTGGTAGCTGGCTGGCTGTAAAACTTGTAACTTGGTGAACAAAAGATGCAGAGAAAGTGAGAGAAAGTTATAGGAAACTATAGAATCCCGCGGAGAGTTTATCCATCACCTCAAATCAACTTTTGGATTCAGATGCCCTGCCACAAGGCATTTAATCATAACCTGTAACTCCTTCACCCTTTCATTCCAATCAGGCTCATCCGCAAATGGATAGTATTTGATTAGACCACAGTTTCATTCAGCCCCCTCCATTAAAAAGGACGTGAGCATTTCTCTTCCCCTTAACCTGTCACATGCTCTCAAGCCTAACAATTAATAATCTACTCGCAAAAACTTATCATGTAACCTCGTGCTTTCCCTTACATCTTGGCGGCAGCGGCCATTTACCTTTACCTTCAGTTACCCGACCAAAGCAGGGCCTTCGGTCGGGCCGGGCACGGTGTGTAAAAAGTCGCTCTATTTCTCACTCCTTTCCCAACCTTCCGGTCGTATAGAGCTTTTCTCTGTTCATCGTTGTGGAGAAAGCCCTGGATTTGACTTGACTGGGATGCGAGGATGATACTTTACTTGATTTCATAGGCTCTGAGCATTTGATTCTTTATGTCTCTTCCTTAGTACTTGTTTCCATGTGTTAATGCAACTGGAATGGGGTTTGAGAAGGGTAAATAGTTGGGGGTCTCTTTTAGATTGAAATGAAAGCCTCATCTTTGCGGTCTCTTGAAATTTCTCTTACGAGGCATATACAGTGCGGGTAGAAGAGAGGGAATGGCGGATGGCCACAATTCCACCTAATTTGTCAACCCGAAGCCCATATATGGCCGCTAGAAAATGGCTTTCTAAGCCAAGTTTTCGTGTAGAATCCAGTGATGGTTGCATTTACATTCCTCTATGCTCGTAATTGATTATTTTTCCTCCTCCTCTTTTTCATTAACCCCGGCCAACTTTACATATCATCATTAGGGTAAGTTAAATGGAGGAATCAGGAGGGAGACATGGATGGGGAGAAGACGTTAAAATAATATCCATTCCCTCTCTTCTCTTCCACTACTCTGCTAACTCTGCTCTGCTCCCATCCCTTTTTCCGGTCCACAGAAAACATTCATGTGATTCCGTTTACATTTCCATATAGTTTCTTGGTTGTTTTACATGCAGAGATGTGTTATTTTCATTTAAAAGCTTCATCCCTGTCCGTATCAGGCAAGTTCTGATTCGGGAGTAGATTATATATTGTTAAACAAAATGGAAGATGGTCGCTCAGCGATGGCTATTCTCTTAAAATTGGATGGTGTTTCTCTTGGCTCAAATTACAAGGTTTGTGGCTTATCTTTTTGCTGAGGACGATATTTTATTTGAAAAAGATAGAGGGACGGTAGGGAAAAGTCTATATATTCTGCTATTAATATTGTAGGTGGATGTATACGGCGCGGAAACATTTTGGGTGGATAAGAAGTATTGTTGGGATGAAATTATCCTGAAAGGATTCCAAAAAGCACATTTCACTCCTGCTCCTACGGCTTTTACTTTTTGGAAGGAGGACGGGAAAGTTGTGGGGAGGATTAGGAATGAGGTAGGAAGGAGCGGGAGCTAGCTTGTTCCTACTTTCCTCCCTACTACCCGCCTGCCTGCTTTCTCTTTCTCTCGTATGCAGCGGGTATGGCAACAAAATCCCGCATTGTTATTTATTGAGAGTCTTCTCCGTGCTGACATGTAATTCATCTTCATAGGCACATCCCCCACATCTCCTGCCCTGGGTGGCCCCAGACTCCTTTCAAAATTGCCTCCATGAATGTCCTAGAGAAAGCTGGAGCCAACCACACACTAAACACATTTGGTCATCCCAGTCAACTTTCACCAAACAACTTACCGCTTCTACCTTCTCAACTTGTATTATCAAGGGGAGCGCCGCCATTCAAGCAACCTGCCAGTAGGTTAGCTAGGAAGCTCTCTGTATGTACACAGTTCTTGCATCATCATAAATAATTGCAAGGCATGCTCTGAAATAGACGGAGATCGGTGGCGGAACTCGTAGAAACTTGCTCAGTTCGACCTCCTATCTCTCTGGCTGAGGCTGGGACTAAGAGACGAGAGAGTCAAATATCTACTAACCTCACTAGGAATTCCAAGCAGCGCTTTTACAAGAGCGTAATCAAAATATACGGCACTTGTAAATTTAGGAGAAAGGGGCTGTAGGAAGATGCCCGGGGATTCTATCTTCCGGCTCTTTACAAAAGACCAGTTATGGTTCCATTACATGCCACAACGGAATCTTAATTTACGCTCAACTTTGCAAGTTAGCAAAAAATTAATCATTCCCCTCTTGGTTTTACAACCACAAAGAACATGATACAAGAGGGTATATGGGCTAATATGCTGTCTGTGAGAGGGTTATAGATGCATAAAATTATACGTATAAGCTTTCTCCAACTTTCTCCACTTATATGTAAGGGATAAATAGGGATTCCTTTCTTTTCCCTTGACGTTACACAATGTACCCTTGCCACAAAATTCGTGTAGAGAAAGAGGAGAGGGGCTATATTTACAGGTCGTATCAACAGTTTGTATATAATTTCTCACTTAGTTTAACATGAGGCTGTTGCTCAACTTTCACTCTACTCTCAGGCTGTTTTCCCCATTTTCCCTAAACCATCATTTGACATCTCCTTTCAAAACAATCGGCAAAGTATCCACTCAACTTCCGGCCCCTACCAACCAAGTGTCCATCACATAGCCTAAAAGTTTAAAATCCCTCCCTCTTAACCACCCCATCCCTCCTTTTATCGCTTCCGTATTTTCCGATTACTGCCAAACCCCGTCTATCATAGCCATTCATTCTCCCTTTATTCTGTACATAACCCAATATTTATCACCCAAACGCATTCTAACAAAATATTATTTCCACCCGTCCGCCGGAGAGCCCTTCAGTCACTTTGTTGGCAGCCAACCGAGAAAGAAAACTTGGACGCGGATAAACAATAGCTTTCTCAATATTAGGCTCCCGCTTCCGGTCTCGCTTTCTCGAAATCCTTGCTTCAAAAATCCACTTCCAATGTTCTCTTACTATACCTTTGGGAGATTTTTACAGTTGGACCATAACGTATCATTGTGAACTTATCAAGGAATGACCGCACGCAGCCTCTTTTATTTTCAAAGCACGTCCGCTGAACATGGTTCTTTAGAAAGTCTTTGAGAGTAAGTTACGGCATGAGTCAACTCTAAAAGCTACAGTACTCTAAAGAAAAGTGGGAAAGTTTCTTACCTTTGACAGGCATGAAGATATTAAGGTAAAGACAGTCTTCACTTTGATTTGATAGCATTTTGGATATTTCCATGAGTCGTGTGTATTTGAGCAAAGGCATCCTTGACAAGGAGTGAGTACGATTTGAAACATCAGGAAGGAGTTGAGGGCAGACGGGTCCATATTTGTCAGCTAGTCTCACGCCCTGCCAATGTGATGGGGTTAAGGGAGGCATGAAGCGGAGGGAAGCAGCGGGAGCGGATGCGTAAGGTACACCTAAAAAACCTTCTACATCCCGCGTCAAACTTCCACTCCGGGGTATTATTATTCCTCGGACGCTCCCGTACGCTGTTTCCACCAACCTCGCACTATATGAATAAAACGAAAAATCATTTACTACCCCTCGTACACATATATGTTAGCTTTAAGGTAGTAAATACACGCGCATTGTTTAAAAATATTAAAGAGTGAATTTCCCAGCTCCTCAATCCGCTATGTGATACTTTCTCCAACTTTCACTCGCTCTTCCCTTGTACTTTTCTCAACCTTTCTCCACCATTATTTTACGCATGAAGCTCCCCAAGGCCACACGACTACCTCAGGAGTACCGCAGCTATCTGTCTTTTTTCGTTCATTGCACTAAAAAAACCACCACTCTTTCTTTCATTTTTTAATTACTTTATGAATATCCTAGAGCGAAATCTTCCAGGATTCCCGTCATTTTAAACAAAGCCATGGGTAATTTCCAGCTCAAATGCTTCTTGTCTCCATAAACACGTCGGAAGAGCCGTCATTTAGGAGACTTACATTAGCATCATGTGACAATTCTGATATTGTTTTAAAATTCCCTCCTCCCGGAAGGCAGTGAAGGTTCCCGGGGTGGGTCTATCCACTATTTGTCTCTCTAGTTTGAAAACTGTCATAAAAAGTTTCACTCCCTTCATAACAAGAGCCAGGAAGGAAAGGACGGGGGAGCGGTCCTCTGGGTATTAAAAAGTTAAAGCTTAAATCCGTGAATCATTTAAAATATTCTCTTTATTTGCCAAAAAATCTAATTTGCATTCCCTCAAGGCTCACTTAGTGTCGCTTACACAACCTGCTCCCATAATGAACTGTCAGAATAATTAACTCTTGCCTGTAGCTTAGCCGAATTTCCATTTAAATTGCAAATTCCTTGTCATCCACCCACCCGATGATACTCATTTAAATCCTCCTTGCTATCCACTCGCTTTCTTCATTTTTCCCACCTTAGGACAAACGCTCCCCTGCCTGATGAATCACAACTTTCTCTCATCATGTACTACTCTGTCCTTCACGCTTCTGGTTTGCTTCCTTCCTTCAGAATGTATCTCTTCTCCTGCATGCATGAACGCTTTGTACTCTTTCTCCATCTACAAAAGCCACCGCAACCCCCATCCTATCCTACGTCTACCGAAACCCCAGCCTGCTTCGCATCAATGCAGCCAAGGGAAGCATAAAAATTACCCTTATTAGAACAACAGAGCGTAATTAACTCCCTTCAATCACATAAATCCCCGGTTCAGCTCTGCCGCTCCAGTTGCCCCGGTTCCACATTATTCTCCAGCGGTTGGTCACTCCTCCTGCTGCCCGCTCATCACTCACTCACCACTCGCCCACTCTTCATTCCACCCAAGTAATTACTCAAATATATATAGATAGATCCTAATACTATGACTATGAGCCGTATGAGCTACTCTTGTACCTCTTGTTTCCCCCTAACCCTCCTTTCTACTTTCTACCTGATCAAAATTATTATTTTAGACCGATTCGTTACTTTCACTTGGAGGAATTCCAACAGTGGGCAAACCGATCCAGCAATGCGTATCCCCGCTCCATCCATCCACCGAAACACACATGTGTCTTGTAATTAGTAATTATCACTAACAAGATTATTGGAGCCATCAAAATCTGAAAATCTTTCTCTTGCTTCCACACACAACCCTGTGGTTGAGATTCATACAAAGGTTTTGCGTTCCAGACCTTCAACCACAGACTCTCCATGCGTAGTGATTTCTAATTTCCCATACTCTTCCCGTTTCTCTAATTCTCTTCTAATTTACTATCCTAGCTCTCTTCCCACTGCTTAAATATTTAAGTGTAGGGGGCCTAGCTATACCCGAGAAAATTATTCCGAACCTCGTCTCTCTCGGTTTGCCCGGTATGCAATAAGGTTTAAATTCCTCAAACGAGATTGACAATTGAGGTTAGTTACTTTCCTACGGTTTTTGTCTGCTTGCCATCTCAATTTCGCATTTAGTTTGACCGGATTTGTTTCTTTGAGTGAGGGAATCCGCAGAGAAAGTCAGATAAATCTTGTTGTGTGTACATAGACAAGAAAGAATTTTGGGTGGAGGACTTACCTGTACTTGTGTTGCGGAAGACATGAGTGGGGGAATGAGAGGAAAAGTAGGACGCCCAAATGTAGACATACTGGGAGCCATGCACTTGCATTGGCTACAGAGCCCAGGAACATGCTTTAGCCCTGCCGGAATTTGAGCAGAGCACCACCAGTAACTTGTTCCATCACACTTTCTCACTCTCTTTTTGTCACTTTCTCAATATCTTTCCCGAAAACTAATCAACTATCACTCATTATCCTGTTACTCATACCCATGGTTTTTTTATCACTTTCTCCGTGAAACACGTCGTAACTCTCGTATCCTTCTTCTGGGCCCTTGAATCCCGGCAGACAGGTGGCAGGTTACCAGAAACACAATTTGCACTCAAACAACGGAGCACACACCCTGTTCGTTTGTGGCATCCCTGTGGACTTGATCAGTTTGAAATCATAAATCTGTCTCCTTCTCTATCAAAAGCTAGAAGAAACTTGCGCCCAATAACCCATCAGCAATCACAAGCTTAGGGAGAGAGGAAGTTCTGCTCTTTTGGGAAGACGCTATCCTCCTGTCCAGATTCGTCTCTCACGACAGCGTACGCTTTCTTCGAGAGGAAAAATGTCTTCTTCTCACTTGCATTCCAGATATCCGGGCGTTAGGAGTTTAGAACACGATAACTTTGCGTATTCGGAAAAAACGGTGGAGTATGGCGTGCTACAACTTTCTCCGACCAACGTACGCTTCCATCACGTGCTCCGGCTTACAATCAAATTACCAGAAGTTTTGCTTTAACTCAAAGAATGTGTCCGAAGGAAACAAACAGAGTTAGTAGAAGAAGTAAGGGAGAAGAGGAATAGGAAAAAGTGATTTCTTTTCAAACCACGGACTTTCTCCCATCCCTCAGAAACAAACCTTGAAAATACCTCGTCCGTCTCCTCTTCAATGCATCACTTCACATTTCACATTTGTTCACTTCCACCCACCATCAAAAGAATTCATATCCAATAAAAAGTCTCAACTTTTAACTTTCTCTTCCCTTTTACGAATATCTACCCTTACTACTCTGACTGCCGTTGTATACTTTCTCTCCTCACTCTCATCAGATCAAACTCTTTCTTCCTTGTTTGTCAAATCATTGTATAAAATGCCAGGATTCAATTCCAAAGGTAAAGGAATCATTATCATACTCAAAACTCTTTCAGCTTTCTCCCTGTACTTGTTCTTTCTCAGTTTCAGATACCCAGGACAATTTCAGATGAGTGACTACGAACGGGAACTTGATTCAGGTCTTACTCACGTCCGATCTATCCGTCACTCTTCCAATTACTCTCTCAGTCAAACACAAGTCCAGGATAAATATTCTGTCCAATCTTCTTTAGTTCATCTTCTTTACTTCATCTGATCTCTCTCGTTTTCCCGTTTGGCTTTCACCATCTTCTTCTTGGGACTTTGGGTCTCAGGGTTTGAACTAGGTTCTCATTGGAAAGATTGCCTCGCTTTGTTTCTTCCAAGTACTTCCTGTCGCAAATGCTGACCTTCTTGTCGTCCTCTTGAGAATCATGATATGCCCATACTTGTTTCTTCGTCAGTATGACCCCAAGAAGCTTGAATCATTCTAAACAGATTCGTAGCAAGCTCTTGAATCACTTGGACATTCTTTGATTCATCTCCTGAATGAATTTTCCTTTGTCTTCTTTGGGTATTCTCCCAAGACGTCGTTCCAACTTTTCTTGATTCAATCTAAAATGTCAAAACAGAAGTCATCATCATTCTACGCATTCCGGTTTTCTCTCAATCACTACAATTACTGTCCCTCCTACAGCCTCCGTCTCGACCTCGACTCGGCCAAATAACAATTCCCATGACTAAACATTGTCCCCTTCCTTTGGTCAAGGGCACTTCTTTGGTTGGGCGGATATTGAATTTTCTCTTATTTTTCTCCAACTTTCCTTTATCTCAATGCTTGTTTCACAGTATTTTATTTTACTCTTCTTATTTTTTCCTCTCTCTCTCTCAATCTCGAGTATATCACGTCTCAAAGGCACGATTCCTCAGAATACACAATCATAGGGACAAAAGTGAGCAAAAGAACACTAGTGTACATATGCTTAGAGGCGAGTAGCATACTACTCAAGTTCTTGTGACTTTCTCTTCACCCCCCGCCCCCGGTCAAAGGACACGTGTCTCACTAATTTGAGCCGTCTTCGTCTTGTTCGCTCCGCTAGCTATAGTGAAAGTCGGGGTTTCAAAATTCTCTTGTGCTATGCTTCTTTTAGGTTACTGCACTGCGCAGATAGAAAAACGAAAATGTTTTACGCTGAGTTTGTTGTAAATCGACAATCTAAATTTCAAATTCATGTTATGCCTTAGCCACCGTTATCTTCCCTTCCGTTCTTCATCCGAGGATTTATTGACTTTATCTTTAAATACGACTAGCAATTCTTGTATTTGTTAGACCGCAAAGTAGATTTGAACGCGCGGGGTTCTTTTCCCTCTGGTCCTTGTGAATGCAAGTTAAATCTTTTAGATTTTTCTGGACGTTGTACTTGGAGGAGGGTTGGAAGTGTGAGTGGAACTGAATTTATTTGGTAGGATCCCGGAGGTTATTGAATTCATACGGCCCGTTTCCTCATATTCATTTTGCGGACGTCCATGAGGATTATTCCGGGGAGCAGACAAGAGAATTATGGACAACAAGAACCCCGAGCCAATTCCACAAATAAGTATCTATTCGTTTCTTTTTCATCTCCACCGCACTGACCGGACGGGCGTTGAGCTTACAAAAGCTTCACGATTTACTCTAAAAAGATCAACTTTTAAAAGCACCATTACTTTCTCCCAATGACTTCTTATGGCTTTCTCCATGTTCCATGAGTAGCACATACGCATCCTTGAGAACCGCCCAGCCTACATATTCCTTCCATTTCTCCTTTCTCTCCTCCTCCTTTCTCTACTTTCTCTTCTCATCTACGGACATCCCTATAATACCTTTCTCTTTCCCAATTCCTTAAACTTTCAGCAGGGTTAGGAAAGCAGTAAGCAATAGGTTTGGCTACAGCAGAATAACTTGCTTTCATCTCTTCGCTCCTCCATTCCAGGCAATATTTAGCCTCCAGCTCATTCCAATGTATGCTAACATACAGTGAAAGCAGGGTCCAGGCGCTCTACTCTACTGTAGCGTAATCCAGCTTCAGCTTCAGCTTCAGCGACCGCCATTAATACTAGTCACAGTACCACTATTCTGGTGCCCATGTACTAACCCTCTCCACCCGAGGACCCGAGTGCCTTTCTTGTTCACAAGCTGAATAAAGGGCTGGAAGAGGGAGAAAGTCCAAAACTTTCTTCCTCCTCTTCTTCTCCGCAACATAGTTTTCTACGTTTCCCTACGCACACTTTCTTTCTTAATTCCCCAGCCTTTTTCTTTCTCTTTCTTCTTCTCTCTTCTCATATCTGCCCCCTCTCGCTTTCTCTACCCCCTTGAATTCAAGCTCATTTCCTTTAAACTCAATGCTTTGCTCAAAGCAAAACTCTGAGCAAGACACGTACATTTTTACCCAGTAGCACTTATATTCCAGCTCAAAAATCGATCGAGTTATTTAAGTATGCTACTCATTTTTATATCTTCGTTTCTTTAGGACTTATCTAACATTGTTACACTTACAAAATTATTACTCTCTCAAACTCTACAATTCATAGTGAGTGTAATAATAGTGCAGCCAAACCACGCATTCTTGAAGCCAAAACTGATAGTCCACGATAAATTACACGTTATTTCCGTGGAGATTCTAGCTGGCCTCGCAGGAATTGTTTTTCTTTTTATACATTTTTGATTTGCATAAAAATGATGCTCTTCCAGCTGCAGCTAGTTTTTGATAAAATGAGGGATACATTTTCTCTCAATTTTAAGCGTTACCGAGTCATCACAAGCATTTTCTTTCTGCTTCAGACATGGTTAACGAATAATCTACTGGGTTTTGGGTTTCCCCTTAAATTTTTGCACAATATATAATTATTCCCTTCGATCCAGGCTTTCTCCTTTCATAAGTGCTCGTGTAGTGTATTCATTCAACGCTGTATTGGACGAAAGGAGACTATCATAACTAGAGAAAAACGCATTATCATTACCGACTAACTGCATTAATAAATACGAAAATTCAAGAAGGCAAGAGCTCCACTTCCATGAAGCTAATTTATTTGTATGCTTTCCTTAATTTCAAATTCGGATGGTTTTTTAGCCACAAAGTTTGCTTTAAAATTCTACATATAGTACATGGCTTTAGGAAACTGCCCATGATTCACTGACTCCAGTCTGCCTTGTGAGAAGCGGATACCCACTTTCTTTTCGCAACCCTCTAAAGACAATCTCTCAACTTGCCTCTCGTTTCCTCAACATTACTTTTATCCTCTGCATCATCATGATTCCGAGAATTTGTCTGGCTAAAAAAAGGAAGAAAACAATTTTAATGTCATGTCTTGTCCAGAAACTTTTCCCTTCTTATCCCTTGCTCGAAAATTCCGCACACTCTCTAAACGTAAACGTACCCACCCGCCCCTTCATCCTCTTGTCTTACACAGATGTAGTATTAAAGCCTTCATTTTCCATTAAAATTCCACCAACTTCTAGGTTTACACTTCAAACAAGGGATCCATCACCCAGAATAACTTTGAAAGGCTTTTTTTTCTCTTTTCAGCACAGTCTTCTTAACTTTCTTTGCAAGTGTTTTACTCGTTTAGAGGACGGGATGCAAATTTTCTCCCAGTCCTAAACTCAGGAGACGATTTTATCAGCTTTTATAAATTTCATCTTTCCTCCGGCTCGATAACCTGGGATTCCAGCAAACTCAGGTCTTTGCCAGGACAGAGGGAGAGAAGACTATAGAATGCACGTGTAAGGAGATTAGGATTCTTTTCTGCTGGGCTCTCTATTTTGGTGGACGTCTGGCCGTATTCTTGTTTCCTCCTTCCAGCGTGTATAACGTGGGTGTGAGGGATGAGACTCCTTACAATTTCAATCCACTCTCTCATATATACTTTCCCTATTTCCTTTACCTCCTCCTACTTTCCTCCTTTCCCTATTTTTGATCTCCTCGCTGTCGCTACCAATTTCCTTGTCGCTTTTCCTTTTTAACAGTTATTTTCTCCCGGGAGGCATCCCACGAGAATATCCTAAGTTTCTCTCTCAACCCTCCGCTTTTACCGAATCTTGCACTTGTTTCTCCATCCCACTCCCACTTTCTCTCATCTTCCACCAAGCCATATATTCTTTCTTTATTCAAAGTGTTCTCAAGCTCTCATGCTACAACCTCGCCTTTCCCACCTTCCCATGCTCCGTCCGTAGGGTTAGATTTTCCATTGATTCTCCCTGGAAGGATGTATGTGTGTGCGTGTGTGAGAGAGAAAGGAAGAGAGAGAAAGAGAAAGCACATGGAAAAGCTATAGCTCCATATTTTAGTACTAGCGACCTCCTAAACTCTTCTCGTACATCCTTTCGCTGATTTAATTCTTTGAACGAATTACTACTTGGTATATTTTAGATTCTGGCGTATATTTTACTACTCCCCTGCTCTCCCCCACTTTCACATCCAGCTCCAGCCTCACTAGCGAGAGTTCCCAATGAAGTTTCCCAAATGCAGTTAGTTAAAACAGTCTTTTTCAAGAATTATACTCTTTATAATACCACCAACAGGGGAATTGGCATTTTAGAGAGCTTCCCATCCCATTTCTCTACTTAAAACTATAATTTAGTTAGGCAGTTTTTTGGCTTTCTCTTTCTCTCTTTTTAACTCTATGGTCCCATATCTCTGCTCTACCAGGCTCTACAACTTTTCCATTATCGCACACGGCTATCATTCCCGTATAGGGTGCAATGATTGAGTATTACCATAATCATGAAGGAGTGTGGATGGAATTTTTTCCTTCTCTGCTGTTGACACTAGCATTGGTAATTGAAAAAAAAGAGTCAATAATGCCTCAAGACCTCATAACTATTCTATGCAGGGAAAGTAAATACAGTAACTCTGTGATCAAGTATCGATCAGGAGTTTTTGCGCTTTCTCCAACTTTCACCCTTTTTCTCCCAAACCTTTCCAACTTTCACCCATCAACCTCCATGAATACTAAATCCCAACATTCAAACAAATTATCAACAAATTCAACCTCCCGTCTTCAGACAGGCGTAAAACTTAATAGGACCATACAATGTAGTTTTGGCAAGGGACGTTAACGACTCTCCTACTCCAAGCTTTCTCCTACCCACATATCGACTCCAATCAATTCCATCCTCCCACCATGTCCCTCATAGCCTCCTAAAACGATTCATAATTACCTTCCCCTAAACCTTCATGCGTTATGAGCCATAGGAACGCGTAAGCTGGAGTTGGAGGAGGTTAGATATAAATCCTTATGTTCACTTTCACCGCTTTCTCCGGAAAGAGCGCTCACAATAATAGCCTCATTTCATTCTTATGCTCTTTTCCCAGATTTCCATAGCCTTACCTTCATGCATAGGCGTGTCAAATACCCAAGTTTGAGCGGCTATATCAGTTATCTTTGAGAATATAAAAATCTACCTACGAAATGCTTTTTTGCACTACCTTAAGTCAATCCAAGGGATGATGCTGCTGTAATAATTAAGGGGCTGTCATCAAATCCTCGGCGTTAATCTTTCCGACTCAAGGAAATACCCCTGAAACTTGATCTCCACCAACTTTTCCTCAGCCCGCCCGCATTTGCATTGTTCTCTGGAATTTTGGAGCCTAAATACCCAACTCATCAGTTGAGAAGAGTAGACTTGGGCTAAGAAAACAATTATCCCTGAGGATAAATTCTTACCAAAACTTTTTCCATCTAATCATCTAATTCAGGCAAGTTTTCTCACTCTAAAAATTTAGTCGGTTGTAAGAAAGAAGGAGATGTGGAGGAGGTTAATGAAAAGAAGTGGCTTTCATCAGAGCTAACATGGAGTTAACTGCTATAAGAGTAAAAAAATTCAAAGGTATTTTGAATTCTATCCTAGAGCTAACTTTCTAGCCTTGAAACAAAGGCAATTCCTCTGAATGCCGTCCGACACAAGGAGCACGTTAATGCGGGCCCAATGAATCTCTTTTACTTCCCTTTGACTTTCTTTGTTGTTTTTACTCTACTTTCACTTGCCTTGAAAAAGGAGCGATAGAAAAAATCCGTTGAGGAGTCATCCCGGCACCGCCCGCTCATTTATGTACTCGAAACTTTCTCCCTACCTAGAATAAGGAATAGGAGGAGGGCGGAGAAAGGTTTTTCCCGTATTCTTCACGGTTCCTCGCAATGAAACCAGCTTCTCTGCTTTCTCCCACTCCGTTGCCCTCATGGCCTGGCGTACACACTACACTAGAGATCCTCTCTTTTGTAATGCTATTCACTTTCTCCATTCCTTTCATAGTTTTTTACTTATTCCTTTGAACTCGACCCCGAATCCATTGCACTCCACAGGAAAAGAATACCAAGAAAGATGGGACGCTTGAGTAAAGCACATGAGTGAAGTAGCTAAGCCCCTCTCCTTCTTCCTATCCTTCTGCAAACTATGCACATCTCATCGTAGAAAACCGCACTCTTTTCGTCATAGGAAAAAAACATACATGCTGTTTTCAATTTGCTCATCTCTCTTACTTCTTTCCTATTTTCAAAACCACAACATACTATCTGTCATTCCATTCCAATGTTACTTTCTCCGGTATCCATATAGAATCAAACAACTCCAACCTCCTATCTGTATCTTAATTTCTCTTGTTTCCTTGATGTTGGTACGAAAATATAAACTTTTTCTTAGGATTGATTTCACCTGATTAATTAAATCGCTTCGTGAAGTGCGTCTCTAGTTGTTCGTAAGAGACCTTATTTGCACACGTGTGTACCAAATTCAAGGGGTTCCAAGAATCTCTTAACAGGATCCGTATCCGGTTCCCTCTTCTATCTCTCTCTCTCTCCCTCTCAACAGTGAATGGATTTCCTTTCTAGTTTTTGACAAATTTGAGTTATTTCCTATTTTAAAGCCCCGTCTGCTCCTCCAAGAGCAATGATGGGAAATAATTAGTCCCGTTTTTTTCATCTTCACAGCTTTCTACTTGAACACGAATAACCGATAACGACACCCTTGAAATAAATCCAAGCAAATTCAACACTTTTAAGTTCTCCCAACTCACTCACGACTCACACCGCTATTCTGCTGCTGGTTAGATTCAAATGAGGGGAAAGTTTTCGTTTTTTCCATCCAGACTCCAACATCGCCTGCTTTCACTCAACCAACGCACCCTGTTAGAGAAGAAATATTCCTGAAAGTTGTGGTTGGCTGGAGTCTATTGCTATCTAAGAAATCCCTCTATCAACTCAACTTTCACCGCTATCAATTTTCCATCCAAAATCTTCTCACCTCGTTGATAATATCACTTCCCGATTTCGTAGGTTCGAACTTTCTCTCTCACGCTGAATTATCAATCTCCCATTCCCTGAATTTTATAATAAAAAGCATATATGCCTTTTTAGAATCACATACACGATACGTTTCAGGATACACTAGAATGTGGTTGAAGTATATGGCAAACTGGAAACTCCATCTTTTCCACTAGCACTCTCTCTCTCTTTCTATCTTAGAATTATTTCTCTTATATTTCTCTTCATCCGGCTTATGATATGCGCTTCTAAAAATGTATGCATAAAACTAGGGGGTCGTCCTCCTTGAGGTAAGAGTATCTTTAATAATGGAAATAACTTTCTCGACATCTCCAGAAGGATTTATGTTCAATAATTCAAATCGTTTTAACATTAGCGGATTCATTTAAGCTAATATAGGGCATGAATTATAGCTTTCTCTTGGATGCATGTGAAATGCAGGATTCTGTTTGATTTTTTTATAACTTCTTCTCTCCTAATGGCCTCTCATCCTTCTTTAATGGTGAATCCCTGAAATCCTATATAGTAACCAGTGTCATCTCTGTTCACGTGTGTCTAAAACTGAATTTGCGACGTCAATGTTTTTTTTTGAAATCAAATGTAAGGGGTAGCAAGTTTGAAAGTTGAGACTGAGCTGGAGCAAAGTAAAAGGGAGCGGGAGCATATTACTAAATAGGGAGGAGGCACATCTACATAATATAGTGGAGAAAATTCCTTCAATTTAGTCTCTTTCATCAATATTTCATCGGGAGCTGGTGGCTGGAAAAATTGTCGTCGTCAAAATGCAAATCTGAGGCAATCAGCTCTTCTCGCCACCCTATGCTATGTATGACGATTCATGCATTATTGATTCTAATACTGCCATACATTACCAAAGGTTTAGCTTGGAGAAAGTTTTTCTCAAGAGCATTCATGTATTCCTTCCGTCCGTTTCCTCCCTATGCATTCCTTTCCCTCATATTATAGTTTTCTCTGCAAATTTCAACGTCCTTCACACTTGTTTAGCTCTATTGGATCTTGCTCCGTATTTGGTATCAAAGATGCTCCGCGAATACAATAAAACGATGGGTTTTAATATTGGTGAAATTCATACCGTAAATTGCACATAACCTCTTTCCTTTGTAGTCCTTCAAAACCTGATTCTCTTTTATTGAGCGGACCCGCCGCTAAACTATTCCTCCTCGCTCTTGATGCTCCACTCAACATTCAATAAATAGGACAACATCAAGAAAGATAGCGAGAAAGGAATGTTGGAGCTACGTATTGATAAACCACTTCAGGCCATTCGCTCGTCATATATACTAGAGGGGAAGGGATTCTCATATTTTCATCTCAAGAGCCGACTCGCTTTCATATCCGACTTTCCAAGCATTTTCATCGGTACGTATCGTGTTTCATACTATCCTGGTACTTTCTCCGCCTAATATTGGGTAGTCCTCTTTACATTCAGGTGCTATCTCATATATGAGAGAAAGTCATCATCACCAGGAACTTTCGAATCCAGGTTCTGGATGAAACTATGCTATAAAAATAGCAGCTTCATTATCTACACAAGTGGATTAACCAATACTAGTCAATGTTTTTACAGTATCTGGTGTAGATGTCAACAGGATCAAAGTTCAGATCGAGGACCAGGACAAATCCGAGGAGGATAAAGTTTTCTTGGTGCTTTCTTTTCCCGTCTCTTTCATTTTATTCTCTTCCTCTCGCCGAACCATTGCAGGAACCTGTCTCTCATATGTTTGCCTTTGAAACGGTTGCAAGACAAGTTAGCAGTACCATGTACACCTCTTTCAACAACAGCTTTCTCCACGTGATTCACGAACTGACTGAAATTAGTGCGCTAAGTCGCTCGGTGCTAATTTCAGTCTACTCAGAGACCTACAAGTAGTAGCAAGCGACATTTATGAGACTACTTATTCTACATTGCGGCCTTGGTTCCTAGTTTTTTTGTTTCGAATTGTTCTTCATTGTCCAGAAGACCTTTACTTATGTGCATATGCAATGTACTAACCAGGCTGACATACTGGTTCCGACCAACTTTTAATGAAGCTTCTGGTCTATACTTTATAGAGTAGATGACTTTAAAGGCAGTGCTCTGACTCTATATCGTGGAATAGTCATGTTATCCATCTTAATTTCAGCTGACCGTATTTTTGGTCAACTTGTTTCCAACTTTCTCTTTCAATCAAGTGTCAGAGATAGTATTCGTTAGGAATATAAAAAACCCCGTCATTCTTCAGAAGACGCCTAAGGACGGACAGTGGCCACTTTCTCTTCAGCTTGATTCTTTGTGTTCCTCCTGGCGGGGCCTCAAATACGTAGTTGGATGCGGAAAAATCCGACTTTCTCCCATGTTTCTCCTCATCCAACTTGGCCGGTCCTTGGATCTTGAATGTTCATCAAGGAAACTACGGGTTTAGTTCCGGGGGTCTGTCATTTTCAAAGGTTCTCTATCAAAGGGGATTCCCCCGCCTAATTTCCCATGATCGTCTCTAAGACGTGTAGCAATTTTTCCTCTCCCAAATCTATCCACGCAGCTATCGATTTGGAATTCCAGTTGTTGAAGGCTCCACACATATGTATAGTGGCTGGCTTTTGTTCCTTCTCTCGGAATTACACCCCGTTATCTATATACCACGTAAACTGCATTGGTTCATCAAACGCTTCCAATTTAGATCACCTCGATCGTGTTAGATTCAGATTAGGAGGAGCCTCTTCTCTAAAGCACGTCTCTTCTTTCATCGGCCATCCATCACAGCTTCGGCGGAATGATTAGTACATGCGTCAATCCGACAAAAGCCGAGGATGGGCGGTATTGAATAATCCCATGCAATGCTGAAGAATGCCTATATATATGCATTGCGTCTAGGTTGAGGACGGAGACGTTGGAGAAATTATAAGTAGCATAGGGAGATGTATACCATCTGAAGTATATTCAATAATCTTGCGTTTAAATCCCGTTCCGCCCATTCCTGATCTACCCGAAACCATTTCCACGTCTACTGACTACATCACATAATCCACTTCAGAGCCTTCTCAGTATGGTGACAATCCGTAAAATTAAATCTTGCTTCATGAAATGGCCTCGAGCAAATCCTCCGTGTTCAACACTGCCATGAAACCTTTCACCGAATCCACACTCTAGCCTCTGGCACAGGGAACTAGCTTCTAGAGTAAGAGACCAACTAACTTACCCTCGGCTTTCACCATTTCTCAGAGTTATGACTTGAGAGGCTGGTTGAACTTTAAGAATCCTGGAAACTGGTGGCGTATGAAGTGAAAACACGAGTTTACTTTCTACAGTCTCCCTGTAATTCATAAAAAGTGTGAGTCCATTAGTCACTAGTCAGTTAGTCAGAATTTGAAATTTTTTCTCCTTGTTCAGAGGATGCATTCAGTACTCCACCAACACGGCATAACTTTCCTCTTTGGAAGGAGAATTCGATAACAATAAGGCTTAAAACATATTTTACAAACTTCAGCTGTAAGAGAAAGCTAGAGACACGCAATGTATGGAAGAAGATCACACCGCGGCAGGGAAAAGAAGCGAAGCAGGATGCTATTTTCTTTTCTCTTTGAAATATTTTCTGCCAACTCCCTTCCTTTTCCTCCGAGATCAGACAGCCTTAGCTAGACTGGAGCATGTGAAGAAACTGGGGGGTATGTGAAATAAGGCAAACTTTCTCCGTTGTCGACACGATGGACTTAATAAGTTCATTTTTCCTTTTCAGCTTTCGCAAGTTGCAATAGAGAAAAGCAATAAATCATTTCCTGCATCAACCTTAAAACGAAAACCCCTTAAACCCCCACCCCTTCGTATAACCTTGTCTCCTTGTCCTTATCTAAGGGACTTTCACTCATTCATTCCCATCCACCCATCTCATTCATGAATTGCTTATTCTGTCCAGCCCCTCCCAGCATATCGTCGGCTTCATTGTACAAGTAAATTAAAATTCTCCCGGCGATACCAAATTGCACAATTCTTATTTACTTTGTATTAGTACCCTTCCAAAGTCTGCGCTGTCGTCCACTACTCCCTACTTTCTCTTTCCCTGGCTACCCTTACTTTCTCCTTCATATACATTTCTCTACTTCTAATCAACTCCCTTGCATCCTCCTTTCGCATCCTCTTCGTCTCTGACACGTCTCCGCAAAACAATCTACAATCTAATCACAAACACCCGTCGTCCCCCCGCCCGCCTTTTACTTTCTCTTTCATCATCCTCTGTTCTTTTCCTCTTTCGTGAAATCCTTCCCTTAGATCACGTCGATTTCTCTTCTCTCTAGCAAGGATCATCATCAATTCCACTCGGATCCCGTGATTATCTATAAAGATCAGTGAAGAAGAAGAAGAGCTGTGCAAGTCTCAAAACTGGAGCGCTTCTCAGACTCATCATCAGTTATCAAAGTCGAACCTTTCAAGAGTGTGTGGTTGCAACAAGAGCAATTTAATGCAGTAACTTGGGAACAAAGTTCATTATCTTCAACTTGGGCCAGCCATTCAGCTCCCAATCCATTCATATCTCTTTATCTTTGTCTCTTCTCGTCACTAATTCTTCCTATATCCAATCTTTCGTCTTCTTCTTTTTATCTGCTCAACGTTCAATTTAATTTGCTGCGCATCCCACCTCCGCCTCAACGTTGGTTGCACTATAGATCACAACATATACGACTAGGGAATGATGAGTCACAATATACCGTACACAATATGGTACGTATCTTGAAAATCCGTGCGGGGTATTGTGGTCGTTGGGGACTCCTGCATTCACTATTTACCAGTAGCTACCACAGCTGCTGCTATGAGATACATGTTACCTCCACTAGCGTGAAAGCCTGCTTTCTCCACCACCTTTCACCTTTCTATTTTCCCATATCTTTTCATCTACCCCTGAAGTTAGTATCGCAAACACAGCGAGAGCTTCCGTTCCGACAGTCTATCCTCTATTTCTTTTCGTCAACAGCATCTTGCTTCTCCGTCTTTCACCGAGGATAAATAATAAGCGCGCTTCCAACCTATATCTCTACTTTCTCTCGTAGTCTACGTAGCTCACATATTTCACACCTTCTTCATCGTCATTTCCCTTAGTTCATAGTTTTCACAAATTTGCTTTCCCTCACGAAGCTCTCATGGAGCTACTGGTTGGAAGTAGGTATATACATCTCAGTACGTGGCCGAATCGGAAGTACATATACAGCACATCACATATTCATCTGAAACGAAATCGTATCATGTCTACGCAGTTTCTCGCTAAAATCCTCTCTCAAGCTGTTATTTGTGCTCACTTAATTACTTTGCTATTGTGATGTAAGATTAAGAGAACGTTGCTATTTCTCAAACTTTCTCCCAAACAGAGACTCCGCCAAAATGCGCGCAGGACTGAGATCATATGTTTGATTTCAAGTGTTGAGGTGGATGTTAGTGGCCATCTCGTCTTGCATGCGTCACCGGGTGACACAGGCTGAGGCTGGGTTTAGGATTCATGAAAAACTTGGGTCAGATTTTGACGCGGATGTCCTCTTAAAAGAATCATACTTTGAAATCTAAGCCTGCGGCTAATAACTTTTGAATTTACTTGCAAAAAGTCATTTTATTTTCACCACGTTCCCACGTCCGCAACTTATTCCCATCCGCTCCATCCAAACTTCTGGGTTTCCATCACAGAGCTCCTTGTTCTTATCCAATTACTACTCCTGCAACTACCTGCTAGAACCGGGTCCAGGGGAGTGAAATAACGAGAAACTTGCTCACTTTCCCAAGCATAACTTTCCAAACGAAACTGAGACGGTTGATCAACAAGGAGAATTTTGGTTGAAACTTTTTTCATTCATTTCCTCCTCGCTCTTCCTCTCCATGATTCTCCTTCCTACTTTTCTGGAAATACGGAAACGGATCATAAAACTTGGCGACACAACAAATACTCTCAATTCTTCTTGGAACCGATCCGATCCGGACCGCATCTAGCAAGGAAAGCAAGTTCACAGTTGGGAATTGGAGGATGCATCACGAATCACATCTTCCCACCGTATCCTTTCCTTGCTTTTGCATAATGCGACACTTACTTACTACTCCAGCATGCAGTCTCGCCTCAATCCTCTCTTGACTCTATCGATCGGAATCAAACGCACACATACGTGCTACTTTCACTTTTTACTTTGCGGCCTTTTTCCTCCGCTAGTGAAAGTATCTCTAAACTTTATTCGAAGAAGCTCCGCAAGACTGTATACCCCGGAATAATTCTTCACTTTCTTCGTGCAGTTCAAAAGCTCGATTCCCTTGCTCATTTGACCATTATCAGCTCCCATGATTTTATACTACTATAGTCTTGCATATTAATGAGTTTCATGTGTGGTTAGTCTCATTAGAATTCATTTCAATCGTTCCACCAATACATGAACAATTTCCATTCATTCATCATCCTTCACCATCTAGCCTGGAAGTACAGGCTTTTAATAACTTTTTTTATCCGAATTCCACATTTTACACACGATGACCAAAGATGAATACCCGCAATAATATTCGTTTTGCTGGGATTATCCTGTTCCATCTACAGGATGTAGCCACAAACCACATTTGTATAGCGTGGCCAACGTGGCTTTTGTAAAATGAATTGTTTTTGCTCTAAAATTAGATGCGTGTAGTCTTTTCAATGGGCTTGCAACGGGGTATGGTGATTGCGAGAACGATTTTGAGATTGTGTTCAACTTCCATTGAATCTTCTTTTAATCACGGTCGAACTTGGCTTCAGCTCCGGTCTCATTCGACTACCTGTTCTTAGAATTCTCGTCAGAAAGGGTTTTTGAACAGAGTTTTCTCTTTTTGCATGATAATATGGGTGAAAGTGGTCAATTCCAGAGGGGTTTATCCTTTCTTTCGATTCTGAGTGGGGAAAGGAGAAGAACTAAAGCGAGAGAGTTTGCTTTTACATTTCCCAGAATTTCCACATGGCAAAGCGTTTGAAAAATTTTCCGCAATAGTAAACACTTCCATCTTTCCCCCACTCTTTTATTACAAGGGACACAGGGAGCAGAAGCGTGGTAGCACATGCTGATCTCTGACTATGAAACTTTCACTAGCTTTCCTCTGTAGTGTATAACGCCAGCCGGATTTTCGGACTCCTCTAATTTCCGCTCCTTTCCAAATAGCATTCAACCAAGAGTAGTAGTTTTCTCCCTCGCTCTCTTTATCTTTTCCTTGCTTTCACTCCTTCTATTAGCTTTCTACTTTCTCCAGCCTACTCTTTCCTTTGAGCCCGACTCTGTAGTAAAAGTTTGATTACATGAGGACTGGTCCACATGTTTGAGGGATTCAAATTAGCCATCCAATTGTCCCCCTCGGAGGTTTTTACTTTCATGGCTCATATGGAGATAGAGAAGAAGGAGAGAAAGCGAGAGAAAGTGTGGCTAGAGGCTTAATGAAACTGTTGACAAGGATTGAAACAAATCCGGAAGTGGCTACTTTCTATCGAAATCTCCCCTCCCACGTAACATCCATTCCCACTTATTGTTACACCTTCTTATTTCAATTTACCGTCTGGGTTTCTCTCACACCAGCTCCGCTTTTCCCTCATCCTGACACCAATCCCGCTTCCCAACTGTAATCCCCGGTTCAGAGCGCCTAGCTTGGCTTGGACAGAAAAGAGCTTCCGTGTTTTACTTTTCCCTTTGGCAACGACATCCATAATCCCTATTCCGATAGCAAAACATTCCCCGTATCCCCGCCTGTCGACTTTCACTTTCATAAATATTCACTCAGTCATTTCCCGGAAACTCTCCTGATTCCGACTTTTCCTCCTTGCTCATCTCTCCTTCCCTTATACACTGTCTCCACTTTCACCCTTGCTTGCACCCGCCGCCACTCTATGTCTCAATCTCCCTCTTCTCCTCTCTCCTTGGCCTCAAGCCCTTTAGTCAAGGATGGATGGGGGAGACAAGCATTAAAAATCTGCATTGCATGACTCCCAGCTATGAGAAGGACCTCCCGTTGACATTTCCAAAGAGGACAGCTTGTCTCTACTCCCTCTATAGGATCTCTCCTTTACGTCCATCCGTCACCCTTATTCCAAACAACCTACCTAATTCTCTAGCAACCCGCTGTGATCACCCGTAAAGACTCAATCCCTATCCTTAACCCACCGACCCAACTTCCTCCATCTTTTTCACACCATCTTGTCCGACATCTCCCCATCGTCCTTCAACGTCTACTCCACAGCCAACTTCCGTTCCGGCCACTGAGGAATGACCTGCATATTCTCGTACTCCGTATCACATTCCTTCAAGCCTGTGTACGTTTACATCGTGTGGTATGAACGTAATGTACGCACCTAGACCTAATGGTGACTTGAGAGTAAACCATTTTCCCTTGCCAACGTCTGGTGAAAGCGTTAGATGCAATGGGAATCGCGCTGGACACAAGGGGGTTCTCTATACTTTTCTCCTTGACTTATCTCCTCGTACTTTCACCCTCCTTCTTCAATCCATTAACCCCAGGCTTTGTACACATGATTCATCAATGTTGAGGAAATTTATTCAAAAATCCAATTTAGTAGCGCACAACTATCGCTTCCATCTAACAATCACAACTTGACTTTTGACATCACTTTCTCGACGAAATTTCTTATTTTGCTGGTTCGTGTATTGATTCCTTGCCTTGCTGTCTCCTAAGCTACCTTCTTGTTTTTCCCTTTATATTTTGGAAGCAAGCACTATTTATTGGCCTTCTTCTCGTATCAAAACTTTGTCAGTTTCTGAATTTTCAATCCATGCTTTCACTCTCAGATTTTATGAATTTATTTGTCGTATCGGTATTTTTTTCACGCTTACAACGTGTATACCTCGAACTAGTTTAACCTCGTATCCAGATCGTAGTTACAAGTATTTATTGCCCTTCAGGTAGATCGTATCTCTCTTCATGCTCAAATGCACTGGCCTATGAGGTGCTTGTGCTTGTGAAAACGATATTGTTTGGTATAATACATTAATAGGTTCTCAGTAGATTTGTCCTTTTGTACTAGGTCAATACTGATGAGGGCTTGGGGAATAAGATTTAGATGTATATCTTTGTAAATTAAATGATTACTTGTTGAGTAATTGGCGACCAATTCCGGGCCCATATATATATGGGGCTTCTTTAGTAAGTGAGCTACAATGGAAAACATAGCAACAGAAATTTAAGCGAGCTACAAGTAGTCGGGTGACATCCTTCTAGCAGTAGCAGTTAGTGTTCCGAGTATTTTAACCTTACCTAACCCGCACCAAAAATTTAAGGTTGTCTATCGTAACCTAACCTTCACTCGCTCAATGAGGCCCTCGTCCTTAGGTCATCGGTCCGCGAAATGCCTACGGCATTTCGCGGAACCTTCTGACCTAAGGCCTCGTGCCTCATTTCGCATCGTTCAGGTCAGGTTACGAAAGCCAACCTTAACGTTTTTGTTGCAACACCCCGAATAGACTAAGGATTTGAAAATCAGTTGTGTCACCCGACTAGCTATGAAATAGAAACAATCAAGCGTTTCTAAGGGAACAGCGTAATTGTGTAGCTCACTTACTAAAGAACAGCCATATATATATATATATTATTGTAAAAAGAGCCATTATATTAACCTGGATGTTTCACTCAATATCTACTTTTGTAAAAAGGTAGATAAAGAGGAATTTAACACAAGTATCGGATACGAAAGGATAGGTGCTGGGAGAAGGTTTAGGTTCTACTTTAAAGAGAAATTCGTCTGAAATGACTACTTTCCAGAGTTTTACCTATCTCTCTCTCTATCTTTCCCCGGCAGGACACTCAATTACGTCAAGGATTTCTCCTCCTTCTAATTCATTATCCATGTCACACCGGCTGCGCCTGGTGATTTTTCTGGCTGGAGATACGCGTACCCCAGCTCCGCTCCGGCTTCTATCATTGACGGACAGGGTACGGGATAGGAAGGGGGAGGTGGGGATATGTGGAGGGAATTTCCTGGAGTAGTCGTTAAGTTTGCTTATGGATATTTTCCCCAAGCACCGATATCCGATGTCCTATTTGTTGTCCTCGTACATGTGAATCCCGAATGAGTTGCACAGCTCGTCAAAGTTGCTCGTCTTGAGCCTGGACGTTTGTGCTGGAGGCAGAATTCAAACTAACATGTCTTGTCTATTCCTTCCCATATCCAGCCATTCCATCTCTCTTTTACCGGTGTCTCATTTTATTCATCTCCTCTTGTTGCAAGCTGAAGAAAGTTTGCTTACTTGCATAAGCACCCTGGAGAAAACTCTAAACTTTCCAGTCCCTCCCTCCTCTACCGCTTCAATGCTCCCGCTTTACAATTCCTCGCTTTCTCTCTCCATCCAACTTTATCCAGGTCTGGTGGGGCGGCGGCGAGTCCACCCACATACACGTCAGCTCCGTTTGGCCTGCTTCCTCTACCGGCGCAATCTTGCTCTCTCTCTCTACTTTCTCCTATGCGGGAAGGATCTATACTGCTGTGTAAAAACTCTGCTCAATTCACCCTCAAACCACTCGCCCATGTAATCATGATCCTCTTTGGGTATGGAAGGAATTTTAACTGTTTTTACCTTCATCCATCGAAGCTCAGTTGTACACAGAGGAGGATGCGATGCATGCATGTAGAGGAGATAGAAACTACTCTGGCGAAGAGAAAGCATGAATCTTGGAGCGTTCCACTTTTAGGTTTCCTTCATCCGTTTTCTAGCGGGTAGAAGTAACCCAGGGGTATATCTTAAATGTCCGCAAAAACCCCAGCATCAGAGAGAATCATTCCCGCAGACTTTATTGTGTGTAAGATCCGAGGGAAACATGTATAGGGCTACCGCTATGGTCCAGCGCCACGGGGATCTAGGCTGGATTGGAAAGAGGGAGGAGTTTGAAGGAGGGAAGGGAAGTTGGAAAGTTTCTTGGTTTATTCAAAGTAGAAAATTTCGCAAATAGTTTTCTCTCCGCGGATTCGACTTTCTCCTTTCATTACCCTCTCCAACACTTTTCTCTTCTCTCTCCTCCTTTCTAGTCCCTAATTACTTGCATAGAACGCTAATTCCCTTAAATACACTCCCTTCACAATCACGCCAGTTAATGTCCCTTGAAGACTCCTTACCGTTTTACTTTCTCCACGATTTTTTTCTTAGCTTTCTCCCTACCTTTCACCCTCACACCCAATCACTGCATATTCCCTTCACTTTCTCTTTGTATCCCTACTAGCTCCACTTTAAAGCTATACTACTACTGCTCTTTGAATCCTCGGAACGGTGCTGTGATGTTCCAAAGATATAGGCTCATCCGTCTCGTTCATCCATACACAAGAGAGATATGAGGGGAACGTTGTGAGGGAAGAGATGGTCTTCCACATTTCCTATTTGGTAATTCACATATATTTTTATTGCATGTAATTTCCGTTGAGTTGGTTTAAAATTTACGAATGAAGCATACAAATCCGGAACGAAGATTCTTCTGCATAAATTACTCTGTTCTTATTACTGTGCATCGAGTGGAGAGGATAAGAATGCGAAATGAGACTATCTTGCAAACAGCTGCGCCAGCTAGGATATTCTGAGAAAGGACAGGAAACTAATCATAAAAATAGTATTGGATTAACGCCTGACTTTCAAGGATGGCGAACCACTGGGGTTAAGTATGGGTGAGGAGTATTGGAGCTCTCTCAGGATTTAAATACGATACTTGATAAAACCAAGAAGGGCTATGTGTATTGAGCGGAGGCACTCACATACGTGTATCGTGTGTGTGTGTGTGTGCCTTCATAGCAAGAATTTCTCCTCGCTCACTGAAGAATGCAAAGCTTTTGCCATTTTGCTCTGAACGATGACGTTCACGGATTCCATTATCTAAGAATGATTTTCTGTACATGACTGCTATTCTCGCTCCATGAGCAATTCCTCCCGGCAATAATAATTTCAAACTCGGCCGGAATGCAATATCACAGCACATCTCGGCTACGATACCCTCCCTCCAGCCTTGTCTGAACGACATGGACTTTCTCCGTGACCGTAGTTGCTCTACAAGCTCAAGATTGTTCCCCAATTCCCGCCCCTTCCAGAACAGAGCTCAGAGCAGTGTCACCCCTCCATCCTTGAGAGGAACATATTGTGGGACTGTATATTTCCTTTTCGTCCTAAAGAGTTTGCAATCCATGGCCTCCATCAGAAGAGTACAGCACAAGTCAGCAATAAATTCTCTTTTCTCTGCTTTCGGTTTTACATGGGAATGAGAAGGACTTGGAAATTACAGCCAAGAAATACATGACAGCTCAAATGACTACATTCTCTTTTCAGCATCGTCTTCTCTGAAAGGGAGAAGAAGCAGAAAATGAGAACTTAGGGATAACATATGATTATTGCGCCAAACTCTCATCATCATACAATCTCCTCCTTGGAACGCAGGCTTCTCGGCATCACAAGGCTCTATAGCTTCTTCTCAATCTCCGTCATTGAATTCAACAAAGCCATTCCCTATTCTCCAAAAACCAACCACATGCCCTCAATGTCGCATTCTAGTTTAGAAACATGAAATCATACTTTCCCCCCATTTTTTCTTTTACTTTCACCACTATCACATTTACATTCTGCTGTGAATCAACTTCAGCTCTTATTCCTCCCTCCCCTGCATACCCGCCCCCTCGACCTCGCCAATTTAAATGAAACACGAAAACATCAAAACTAGAATTTTACACTCCTTTCAGCTCCATTTCTCCATAACACATTCCCTCTACAAATTTATAGACGCGCTTGGATTTAATCCACATACTTTCTCCACGTCCCACATAACTTCTTATTCAGCCGTTCTCACCCATTCCGACTTTGTCTTCGTCTCCATGCCAAGTCCCTTCGTAGAAATAAAGAGAAAGCTCCGAAAATATTTCCCTTGCTTTCTTTCACTTAGATTCATATCTGGCCCCACAAGAAGTGGATGTGCAAGAATGCTATTCCTTTCATTCAGAATTACTTTTGGAAGAGCGTTCATAAATTTTGCTCTCTCTGATGCGATGCAGTCTGTAACGTCAAATTTATTTACAACACGGTTTTATTCATGGACCCATATTCTTGCATAAAACACTGCACTGTTTCCTGGTCCATGCGAATATTTTTTTATTTATTGTGCTGCTTTTACCAAGTGAAAAACAAAAAGGTTGAAGCAAAACCCGAGGAAATATAAACGAGAGGCTGCCGTCTAAATCCATGCAGTATTACTCTCAGATCACGCAATCGTTCCTAAAAATTCTTAACCACGTCCTATTTTCTCTCCCAGCTATTAGTACTTCTTCTTTCAATCATCCCGGTGGGATTGTACGGGACTTTGAATAAAACAAAGAAAATAATTTTTTGCAGCCCCGCCTTCAAAAATATATTTGTAATGTTTCTTCTTTCTAAAACTATGCGTTTTTCTAGTCTAATCTTTTCCCCTTCCGTCGGCCGCTAACTATGCTTATACACTTTACTCAACAACTTTCTCCGACACTGTTTGCTTTCTCTTGAACAGAAGGAGGCAGGAGGAGAAGGAGATGGGGAAGGAGAAACAAGTGACATAGGATGTAGAGCAGCCCAGGGACTTTGCTGCTCTATTCTCTCTCAGGAGCCTGTGCTGCAGAGCCGTATCTTGTAGTATCTCAGCTTGCTTTCTGTATTTTATTTACCTCAGATGAGTAAAACATATGTAAAAATAAAAAAATATTATTCTTC
This sequence comes from Sminthurides aquaticus, assembly GCA_906901655.1. Taxonomy (NCBI): domain Eukaryota; kingdom Metazoa; phylum Arthropoda; class Collembola; order Symphypleona; family Sminthurididae; genus Sminthurides; species Sminthurides aquaticus. Next base: position 1,961,402 of record CAJQTT010000013.1, on the reverse strand, counting down.
ACATGGTTTACGGACGAGTGAAATAAAAATGATAAAATATTACGTCACACATGGAGTCCCCCTCCATCCCCTTTCTTCCCAACTTTTTTCTTTTCAACTCTTATAATACGGATTTTTTTCTTCCCAACTCGTCGCTAAATCTCTTCTTCCATAACATTTTTATTGCTCTTGCTTTTGTCCCAAAGAGAGCAGATATACTTTTACTGAAATTAATACCTTCGTGTAACCATCTTTTAAGTTCTTTTACAATTATATAATGTCATATCACTGTGCTGCGCTCAAACCTCAAACTAATTTCACCATGACAAATCATGGTTATTCAGGTATGATTATGATTACCAAGCTCTTTTACCTTTTTAATATTCTCCCAGTTTTTTTTAATTTTCCGAGATTTGCTGTTTTTTTTGGGAATCCAACGAGATGCCAATCCGCTTCTATTCTGAAAGCCACAGGAAAGGCACCTTCTTCTATTTCCATGGCTGCCTTCAAATTCAAACCGAAGCTTCTGTTCGCGGGAAAATCCAAATATTTTCTTTCGCAAGGTGAAAGCGTTTCCTTCTGCTCTTCAGACTCGGTTATACATTATGCATAACTTAACTTGAGCTGAGACGCAATGTGAGCTTGAGTGCTGTCTCGAGTTTCGATTCGTTCTGTTAGGTAACAACGGTAATTTGTTTAACAGATTTCTGATAACATGGCGACAGCTTCAAGGTAAATCCTTAGCAAAAGTCTTGCAAATTGACCTTAAGAAGATAAGAGTTCCGGTTCCTAAGTTTCTAAAAGAAGGAGTCAATGAAGGGGCGTCCTGCATTGCGTTAGTAATTGTGGATTATTTTCTATCAGCTGCGTAGAGTCATCCTTTTACTCCATGGGAGAGCACACTTTAAAAGTTCCCATGGAACTGTTTGCTCTCAACCGTCGACGGCTGGCAGAAAAGCTAAGAACTGTGCCGGAAGTGAATCCGGCAGCTCTTGTTTTCTTACAAGGGGGATTAGAAGAAACTCGAAACGATTCTGATGTCGGTCCAGTATTCCGTCAGGTTGATATATTTTTTATGATTCTATGCTCATTTCCCAAGATCTTCAAACCACAAACGAGGAGTGGCCTTGATGCTTACCAACGGAGGGATTTTATTTCCATGTGTATGAAGGAGTCTTACTTTCACTGGGCTTTTGGCGTAACTGAATCCGGTTGTTATGGAGCTATCCGAGTTTGCAATTCTAAGGCAGTTCTGTTTATTCCGCGATTGCCGGAGGATCATGCAGTTTGGATGGGGAAAATCCCCGGAAGGAGTGACTTCAAGAAAAAATATGACCTCGATGCAGTCTTTTACGTGGATGAAGTAATAATTTTGTCTAGTTCTTTTGTAGTCGTGTATAGTTACTGTCATATGCTGTCATGAAGACGCTTTACCCTGTCTCCAGATTTCCACCGTACTAACACAAATGAAACCTGACGCCCTGCTGACATTGGTAAGGGACGTTATGGCCATGCTCTGTATTACTTTTGAGGTCAGTATAAAAACTACCCTCTCCTCCTTTCAAATCCATTCTGTTTTATGGTCAGAAAGGTATGAATAGCGACAGTGGTCTTGCGGCTAAAGAAGCAAAATTTGAAGGGATTGCCAAGTGAGTCTGCTCGGACATGCTACATGCTGTATAGATTACCGTCACCGTCAGGCAGGCTTCGTGTATTATGCGAACGAAATCAGACTCTGTTTCAGTTATTAATGATACTAAATACAATTAATTCTGTGATTAGTTTCAGGGTGGACAACAAGACGTTATTTAATCGCATAGCAGAATGGTAACATTCCAAAGAAATTCGTGTGTATCTTAGTGTCCTGCATCGAAACAGCTAGTAACTTATGAGGGAGCGTGATACATAATTGCATATGTTAATTTATAAAAGCCGGGTGATTAAGACGGAGATGGAGCTGGAGGTCTTCCGCTACGTCTGTCAAATATCCTCACAGGCTCACATCAAGGTAATGCAGTCCATGCGCTCGGGTATGATGGAGTATCAAGCGGAAGCAATCTTCCTCGAATACTGTTACTACCATGGAGGATGCCGACATGTTTCCTACACCTGTATTTGTGGATCGGGTCATAACGGCTCTGTTCTTCATTACGGCCATGCGGGTGGGTGCACCGAATGATAAAGTAATTTCTGATGGCGACGCGACATGTGGTAAGCAAGCACCAGTGTCGTCCCACACAAAACCTTATGTACTTGCTCTGTACAATCTAGCATAGGTGCCCTCCTCCCACACACGTTCTCCACCAACCAACGACTTGTTGTTCCCACCTATAGTCTTTTTGACATGGGAGGGGAATACTATTGCTTCGCTTCGGACATAACATGCTCGTTTCCAGCTAGCGGGAAATTCAGTTCAGATCAGAAAATGATTTACAACTCGGTACTGAGTGCAACCCGTGCTGTGATAAACACAATCAAACCTGGTAAGTGTCTCTCATCTTTAAGGTAATGGAGAAATCGATGAACTTTTGGGAATTTAAAATTTTGTAATCTACATTTTTAAGGAGTTACCTGGAGAGATATGCACTTACTGGCAAATCGAACAATGTTGCGCGAACTTAAGAAGGGTGGACTGCTCCAGGGGGATGCTAATAATATGATGGAGGTCAGTTGAATGTTTGGAATCAAATCTTGCTACACAACTTTCCAATAAGAACTACCGATAGGAATTAAAATTGTCGCGTAGGTCAATCTTGCAGGGACGTTTCAACCGCATGGACTCGGACACTTTATGGGCATAGACTTTCACGATGTCGGGGGATATCTTGAGGGTCATCCTGAACGTCCCACGGGTTTGGGGCTTAAATCTCTGAGGACAGCCCGTAGCCTTAAGGAGAATATGGTCCTTACAGTGGAGCCAGGATGCTACTTTATAGATCATGTGCGGATTTGATTTTGAATGTAATATACGAAAAAAGAAAACAGAGCACAACAACCCACACGGCTGGCTAATTAAATGAGACTTTGAATTTTCTAGCTACTCGACAAGGCTTTTACAGATCCCGACCTTTCTCGGTTTCTAGTACCGCGAGTATTAGAACGTTTCCGTGGCTTCGGGGGAGTGCGAATTGAAGAAGATGTAATTATAACCGCAACGGGATGCGAAGTTATTTCCAAAGTTCCTCGAGAGTAAGTGGCTGTGGTAATACGCCTGGAGTTAGTTTCACTATTTGCTTGGTTGCTTGATTGCTTCCTGATTTTCTACGCTCTACCTACATACACCTTTATTGTAGAGTGGACGAAATAGAAGCGGTTATGGCAGAGGGAAGCGAGCCCTGAAGAAAGTCTGGGAATGGGGCAGACAAATGGCTTGTCAAACTTTCGAGTTTTACTTGTGCTTCATATGGAGACGTTATTTGTGGGAAAGAGAGTGTGAGCTTGAGTGATAAAAAGTTTTGAATGCCTGTTGGTTTTTAAATATGTCTAATTAATTAAGCTGAAACAATACAGAATCAATTGGTATTAAAATTAATTACAAAGTCGAGTAGTTGATAATTTCATTAATTATTTCCTTTGCGATGCTTCAATTTGAGTTTCTCGTTAGTGTAACACTCTACACTCTAATTCTGAGTAAAATTAAGGGTGGAAAGTGGAAGGAAGAGTTTTAGTGGGGGAAAATATTTGCTAGACTAAGCACTTGCTCTCTTTAATATATTGCACAACAGGAAGTTTTCCTGAAATTGGCACTCATCAGGTGAGTTTTGGAAGTTGAGCACTGAGAAATCTGTAGTAGCCTTACTTTAGTGGTGAAAGTTGTGTGAATTCAAGGCTGGGGCTGAAAATAATGGGAGCGATGACTGGGCGTGAGCTCGAGAGATTTTGACTTATAATATATAGGGTTTAATTACAGTACAGTCATTGAGAGCGTGGGAATTTGTGCTTTTCCCAGGGCCTTTGACCGCCATCCTCTGCATCATAACTTAGTTTGCGGGGAGAAAAGTTTGAGCCGTATATCTTGCCGTATCCTTCCTCTTCCGCCAGCTATCTTGGCATATCTTTTCTCCTCTTTTCCCCTTCTTCGGTCTGTGGAGCAAGTAAAACCTAATTTCCTTTCTCACAGCAGCCGATCCTATACATAGCATCTCTTAAACATTCTTTCTTCTCACGTTTAGCTTTCTCTCTCTCTCTCTCTGCTTCGGAAGCAGTGCTTTGCTTCCCAAGCTTTGGAAGAGCCAAAGAGCCAACCTTCTCTTCCTTCGGTAGTGTAAGTTAAGGGAAGAGATTATGATGAGAGAAATTAAATATTTTTTTCTACGCTAAGAGCGTGATTAAAGCCCTCATTTGTACTCCTCTTATTAGATGTGAGAATCTGAGGGAAGGAGGAAGCATCTTTTCCATCCCATCTTCCTTTCCTAACGTCTCACTTCCTTTTCCCGGTTCCACCAACGGGCCCATCATGAAACAACTTTCTCTTGTCTCCCCACTGCCCTCCATACTTTCTCCCCCTCACATCCGCTTTCTCATCCACTCCTCCAGCCACCTAATGCTAACCTTGGATGAGAGCCGTTATACGGGTGAGCTTATTCTACTCAAAACTATTTGTATTCCTCCTCCATATGCGTCCAGCGGCGCATAAGCTTGGTTATACTCCTTTTCTGCCTATGTATATTAATTGTATATCCTTCATTTTCCAGAATTCTCGCTGTGGTCTATAGCCTTCTTTTGTCTTCCTCTTGACAAGTGTACTCGAGTAAGATGCACACATTAACTCCCACTCTCATCATAGTCTCACTCTTTCTAAGTCAGGATTCGCTTTCACTCTCTCATTTTGACCCATCCCTTACTTTCACATTGTATTCTGATTTTTTGCATTTAGCTCCTTCTTAAGCTCTTTTCTGTATTCTTAAGTCAGGTCGTCCAGCGGAAGTACCCGAAAGTTGCAGTAGCACGGGAGAAGAAGAAAGTTCATACGGTTTGTACATCTTGAATTCTGGTTACTATGCGTACAAGAAAGTACGCGAAACCTTGGGAAATTGTAAAATGGACATTTCAAACCTTTTTCAAGTACCCATTCAACCAAAGTTATTATATTTAAAACCGGTTTTTAAAATCCACCAGCTACCTTAGAACTTTCTCCAAACTTTCTCCTCAGGATTTCTTTTTCAATCTTCAAACAGGTAGAAAACCTCCTTTCCTCTTTCTCCCCTACTATACTACCTACCGCATATACACGGGTTTTTGGTTAGTTTAGAATTTGACTCCCGCTTCCTTGGTTTTCTTGGTTTGGACTAAAAGAAACCTGCTGTACTTTCTCCTCCTACGACATTTCTCTTAATCTCTTCCCCCCATTTCCTCCGATCCCAACATGCGGATAATAAGGCTATTCTGTTCTCACTGGTTTATATCACCACGTTCTGCCGTAGTTGTAGCTGAGATGATCCCAGAAAGTGAATGGAGCAAAGAGTATATGAGTAAAATCGCTTTAAACTTTTCAAAAGATGGTCACACTTAATCAAATCTGCTTCTCTAATGCTTCCGCACACTCCTGTAAAATATTCCTATTTCTCCTTCTACGATGCCCATTCATCTCGAATCTTTATCTATTTCTGGGATTCCAATTTATTTCTCTGCTCTTTGCTCTTTAAATTCTAAGAACCTGTTAGGAGAAAACATTTTCCGCGTCTCTCTTTACTCTTTATTTTTCAAAGCTTTTATTTTAGCGCTTTCCGAGAAGCTAAAGTTAGGCCATGCTCCCTCGTTGTTAGTGACTGTGAAGTCCTACAGTATAAATTGTTATCTTATAGCAAAGCAGGAGAAGATTACAGATTCCAGATACCAACCAGGAAACGTTCTCATATTCCACGGGGGCTCTGGAATATTCTTTACTTTGTAAGCAATTTCTACGTTCTGAGTAAGGGAGGTAAGTTTGAACTATGGGGTAAACTGGATTAACTGACACGCACTAAAATCTCTCGTACAGTCATCAACGTACATGTATGTAACCAATAATCCAGTTCATTTCCAGTTCCAGTGCAATTGGTTCCTACTAATGATGAAAATTCTTCCTGGCCGTCCCTCCATGCATGTTACGAGGAAGCGCAAATTCTTCCCTTGAACTCAATACAAGAGGATATGGTAGAACAAGTTATGTGGTTTTAGTAGTTATGAAATTAGCTTGAATTCCATGCGTCAGCCCAATGCAGATACTTATCATAGAGTCGGCTCTCCAGGAATTTTATCCCTCTTTCTGGACGGCTATATACTTATTTGGGAAACGATCCGGAAATGGTTTATGTGTAATCTTCTCTGTAGCTGAAGAAGCAAGATCTTAGTTGGGAGCAGATCTTGGGGAATATTTCCGACGTTTTCAGTGTCATAAACAAGGCTAAAGCCGACTTAAACTTACTAAATATGTAATTAGATGAGAAGAGAGTAGAGTACGGAAGCGGAGGCAGAGGCGGAAATCAGATATCTCTGTTGTCTTACTTTTTCATCGCAAGGGAATGGTTTTCTCTATGCTCCGCCGATATTATCTCTACTGCATTTCATATGTGGTTCGAATTTTACTGGATAGGCATCTGTATCGGACGTGTACACGAAGACAGCGTTAAGGTTAGGGTTTGGTTAAAGAGTTAGCGGATACTTTTCTATATGGCTAAGGACTAAGGACTTGGAGTTTGATGTGAAGAACGGGAGGAGAGGAGTAGGGAAAGTAAGGACAGCTTTCACCAGTGTAAAAGAAAATTCCACATTTTTGCTTTCTCTTCGGTTCTGTGCTCTATTTGAGTAACATTTTTCGCAAAAATTAATTATTTGAAAGTGATTCTGACGCGACAATGCCAAATGGGATGTCATACATATATTCCCGTAAGCATTTGCAACCGATTTTACTAATATGCGGCGCTCCTTCTGTATACTGCTTTTCGTCATCTCTGTCTACGCTAGCATCCTTATTAAGTGGCAGGGCCACTTGCTAGAGAGGTTTTTGTACGTCCGTCCGCCTGTTTGTTGGGATTTTCATGTCAAAGATAAACTACACAGTCAACAGAAAAGACGGTCAATCCTAAATTACAGTATAGACGTAGCATCCCATAGTATAGCCCATGCTGCTCATTCGAAATCCATCCCCTCATACTACAGCATAGCTCCATGATGTTACAGCATTGATCCAAAACTTAACCTTTTTACGTTATCCTTAAAGCGTGCAACATCCTTATACAGCAGCATGTAGCAAAATGCATGATGAAGCATGATGATGCATTGTATTCCGCGATGCCACTTGCGTACACCAGTGCGGTTTATTTTTCTTCCTTATACTTGCTCGGGATCCTTTTCTCAGTGTTCCTCTTTCAATCGCCTTTCTTTCATCTATCCTACCTCTCAATCCAATTAAGTTAAACCTCAAAGGCCGCAATTTGATTTCCTCTCATTCTTGACATTATGCTTGACTTTCTCCAGTCTTGACGGTGTCTTGGAACTAGTTTAACCTATACTACTTTATACTACACTGGATGCGTAATGCACTTTAAAAACAGGAGCCAGGCTGCCAGGTATATAACATTTGATTCATAAAAGACAAGTTTCCATCCTAGCGTGTGTCTATCGCACTCGTTATTCTTCAGTTTTACAGTGCCGGCCTGGCATTACTAAGGAGAAGTTCCTGGTTTCTGACCAGTACCTCATAGTACTATTTGTATCTTTTACATAAAAGAACTGATGATGACTAAAGTTGAAGGAGAAAGGAAAGAGTGAAGAAGATTGCTAAATTTTTGTGTCCAGGTACGTCTATCTGGACAAAGTACGCAATTCCAAGCTCGTACAACGAAACTAATGTACTGACCCGACTTTCTCCGCGCAATAAACCATTTTAACTTAAAATAGTGCTAAAATTTTTTCTGTACCTATTTCCTTTGCTTTCTCTACTCTTGATCTTTCTACCCATTCCTCCAACTTCGGGCAGACATATAACTTTCGTATGAGGAGAGCACTAAAATGCTTTTCTCAGCATGTGCCTTCTTCTCGTGCCGCAATCACCCTTTTGTTCTATATTTTATTATAATTGCCTCTCAAACATGGTTTTCCCATTGTCTTTTCATGCCTGAGTTGGGCGGCGGGCATATGGTCTTTGCTTCTTATTGTCTACCCAACTCGCCTTTCTATCTAGTATACATGGTCAGGTAATTCAACTACCATGGTTGATGATTGGTACTCCAGTAGCGGAAAACATGTGAAATGAGATAAATTTATTAAGTCTGACACTGACAAAAACAGCAAGTCTTGAAACGTGGACTTGTACCGACTATGATTAATTAAGTCGTTAATGAAATAGAGGAGAATCCGGGTAACATATAACTCTGAACTTTATACTTTCCCTCCGACCTCGTCGTTACTAACATTGCTCGAGACTTTGACTACTTTTCCTGATACTTCTTTCGTCTGTACCTCAGCGGAATATCATGTAAAGCACTATTTTCAATCATGGGAAACCATTAAGAAAATTTTGTAAACTTTATATTGTTCACAGGATACAAGGTATCTGTAAAGCTCGGAGCTTTCCTCCGCTTACCAGTTGAGGAAGTGGGAAGATTCAGCGGGACTAGTAGCTCTTGTAGCAGTTTTTCAAAACTTGTGGCTTCTCGAGAGGCACTGTCTAACTTTTGAAAGAGTGTGTCCCTGGAAGTCTACGAACTCGCTCTTGACTCAACACAAATTTTTCCCCCCGTTTCTCTTCTTCCTGTCTTTGTAACTTCTTTATCCCTTCTTACATTTGTATAGCTCTATACTCTACTCTGTCATCTACTAGAACTATACCAACTAAGAAACTCGAACAACTATAGACTTTGGCCGTTTATCTATACATCTTAGAACAAATTCATGAATTTATGCCCTAGGGAATACCGGTTGAGTTATTTTACAAGTTACAACAAAATCTTGCCATAGTTGCAGTCTTCTACATTTCTTTTTATTATCTCTGCACCACGAGAACCTACTCCTTGTCCTTGTCGGATAATTCTGGGATTTGGTACAGTTAAAAAAATTAGTCAGGAAATTCAAGAAGCATTTTTGGTTTTTACCCATTTAAATACCGAGAAGAAAGCAGTGGGAGATCAAAGTAAGGAATTGGTTATTTCTAGGTCCTGTAGCTTTCTCTTTGAGGATTTTGAGTGGAAAATGTGTGAAATCCAATATTTCTTGGACACTTTAAATCCAAATAATGTTAATCCAAATATATTTACTTCAAGAGACGTCTCTCGGCATCTTCCGCTACATTAATCTTTAAGGCGTGAAAATAATTCTCTTGGAAATCAATAGAGAAGGTAGAGGAGCGTGGATGGATATCTATTACCTTGTCGCTTCGCTTTCTCTTGGAAATGTCTTTTCCTTTCTCTCCTGCCATCTTCAGCTTAAGGAGCGGAATGATGTCGTCTCTTGTTGTCTCATTCTCTTATCCAGATAAGCTAGATTATTATTTCTCTCTCTCTCTTTCTCTTGGTTCCAATCGAGTGATCTCACTAGTTTGAACCAGAGACTATATCGTCTAGACTAACCCACTAACCGCATCCACCGCCCGGACCACCGGGGACAAATATGGCTGAATTTAATTTACGCACCGCTTAAGTAAACAAAGCATGGAAATGATTTTCCCCACCATCATCTTATTCATCCGCCAGCACGTCTTCCATTAGTTCCTACGGAAAGTTGGGCCGGTCCGTGTATCTTCTCCATGAACGCTACACGCTATGTATGCTGCTACAAATATGGAACGATACAGCCAGCTGTATTCAAGCTTAAGAAATGGAAATATAAACCTTATGGATAAATAGAAAGGATTTGGTTAGCTCTTTGCTTGTTATTACAACAAGGGAGCTAACACTACTGCGAGACTGGAGGGAAAATATTTGATCAAAATGTCTACTTTTGCCAAACATGAGATTCTCCACGGTTATTTGCTCCACGGTCTCTTATTTCAGATATGGAAAAGAGTACGTCAATTCTATTTTAAGCAATGTCAAACCCTCCTTACGCCTCATTGCTCCTGTCTATCTTGAATTTTTCCCTACCTTTATTCCATTTCCGACGCCTCTAAACTTGTGAAAGCATCACTCCCCGTCTTTCTTTGATATTAGTTTAGGGGAAAGTTTGCGGTAGCTTTCTGAATTGGAGTTGCGAAAATTTATTTAACTTCATCCAGTTCAATCTGGGTGTGAAGGGAGTGTGTTGCGTTGTGGGAGGGAGGGAGGAGAAGAGAAATGGTAGTAATTTTTGTTACTTTCTTCGTCATTCATATTTATATTGGAAGGGATTTTGGTCGGAAGAGGGATTTTTTATGCCGTTGACTTGAATTTTTCCGACCTCATTTCAAAGTTTTCCGTTTCATTAACTCTTTAAAGCATTATTGATTCAAATCTGGAAGGGAATCTAATCCAGATCGAAACTTTCTCTCCCGCTAAGATTTACATTATTTCTCTACCCAAGTCAATATTCTTCAAATTACTCACCATTCAACACACTCCTAGCTCCTTCCCCTTCATCTTTTATTCAGTTCCCTGGAAAACTCGCTCTTAATATTATCTTCTCTTCCTTATCTAAAATCATTCAACAAACAATATGTTTTTTGCCCTCCATAACTGCTATCGCGACAAGGAAGAACTTGGCTCCTGGTAATGCTCAATTCGACCTTGTGCTTCCTCCTAATTTGACAACTTTCTCTGCCAATATTCCAGAAACCTCCAACTCAGCTCTGTACAATAATTTTCTTCCTTTGGGATGAATTCCGACTTATTTGAAAATAATCAGCTACTATCTTCAATATTTGGAAGCGTTATTGCAAGTTCCATTGCCGGGTTTCTGCTTTGGTTCCTTTCTATGCTCATGTAGTAAAACTTTCTCCGTAACCTTGTCCCATTCTGCGATATTGCTCAGTGCCCCTCAGCATTTATGCAGCTCTGAACATGTAGTCGTAGTTGTATAGCTGGAGGGAAAGGAGGTTATTTCTGGGCAAAACTACTCTTTAGACTGTTGAGACAATAGTCTGCCGGCATGTCACGTCCAACTTGCACCACCATTCCCATAAGAGTTAATGGATTTTGTTAATAATATTGTATTCCAGAAAACCTTCCTGCACTAGGCTAAACCCTCAGCTAATCTCTCAATTTAGCTTTGCCCCCATCTGGAAAATAGGAGTGCCACCGTTTTTGAGCTTAAAGGGCTCAAAAGATTCTCCCCGTGTTCTGTTTTAGCGTGCGAAAAGTTTCCTACATCTTCTCACACCATTCTCTGGCGTAGTCGGCTTCCTCTCCTCAAAACCCACTTTCACCCTCCTTCCGAAAAAAATCCCAACCAATTAGAACAATGTACTGCAAACAAACTTACACCGCATTTAAGTGAACTTAGCTACTTAGCCCGATTTTGTTCTTTGTACACTGCTCAACCCATCCCATCTCGGAATTGCTCCAAGCCCCCCTGGAATTACTCTGTACGGGCTACCTATATACATCCGCCAGCTTCCCGGTTCTCACACTAAGTCTTTGGGAAAATTAACGTCCTCAATATAATTTTATGCCTCTGGCAAGCATTACCCCAGCGCTTCTGTTCCTAATTCCTCTTACCTCAAAGCTCTCCGCTCCCGAGGCAGGGATCGAGGGAAAGAAAGCGGAACTTGAGCGTCTCGTTTACCTTGAGTGAAAGCATGGAGTTAAGAGCCAGTCCTTAACCCCACATCCGTCCTTTTCAATCTTCTGTGGTTTATGCAACCTTTCAGGGTTGTGACTTACAGCCAGGAACGGCATCAAATAGGAATAGGATACAGAACCAGAAGCACTTGAGTAGCAGAGCGGAATGCTTGAAAGAAAGGTAAGGGAAGGCTTTCACCCTCACATTACCACGAGCTACGGCCACGCGGAGGATCATTTCCAAACGATTATTGTTCACGGAATTAATCAGGTGCCTATTAGTAAAGCAAATGATTCGCTAAGATGAACGACCAGGCTTTTGGAAAGGAAACAACAAGCTGCTTTACCCCTGCGAATGCCAACTAAACTCGCTAGAAAGCGTTCGCTCAAGTGTAATTCCGTCCAAGAATCCAGAGATTCGGGATATCGGGCTGCTATAGATGGAATCTTTTAGGAGATTTCAGTTCCGATTTTGAGGGGATGCGTGATAGGGAGGATTGCTGAATGCCTATAGTAGTGGAACAAGTGTTGACTTTGTCTACTGACTCGTTTTGTTTTCGCAATGCGAGCCTGAGAAATGTTGTGTGTTGCGGAGTTTTCCGTCCTACCAATAGTAGGAACAAGGAGTGAGGCGATGCTATATATTTGGTGAAAGTTGGAGAAAGGAGCCTTTTACGTCTAGTAATTTATGATAATGCTTTACTCTGTCTCAACTTGCAACTTGTAATCTCTTTCCCCAATATTTCTCTCCGGCACCCCCTTTCCCTCTGAAATATCCAAGATTCTTCCTTATGTAGGGACGGATGAGTCCCCTACTAGTTTGTCTCACTCTAGCTCAACAACCCTACACTGCATATAGTATAAATTTCCCTCCTTTAGCATAAAAGGAGTTGAAGAGGCAAAGAGACGAGAGAGTGCAGATCTGTTAATCGCGAAAACCGGGATAAATCTTCTCATCATCACCACATCCTTCTCAACCCAAAGGGCATAAACCCAGTTTGGAAAAAGTGTCGTTTGGAGTTTAATGCAAAGTTGTTAAAATCCAGATTGCTATACGTTCTCTACACACTATCTCCCCCTATTCCTTCTCATCTCATTTCCTTAAGTCCTTTCCCCTTTCTAACCTTCGTTACAAATCACTGCATTAGCTACTGGTGTTTAAAGCTGTGACTCCTGAAAAGAGTTTTTAGAATTTTTGAGAAGTGGAACTTGGAGAGGATAGAAGAGAAGTCTGGAGCTAGCTCGTGCTCGCCTGCTTTAGGCTTCTCCATGATACTAAAAGAATACATGGGTGTTTCAGGAAAAATCTAGACAATTCCGTCCAGATTTTCTTTTGCTCTGTGGCTTTCAGTTTCTTCAGTCTCCTTCATTGTAGCGAGGTGGAGGAGTGAGAGAAGAAATGAGGATGAGGAAAAGTTTTGAGGCGTGAGCTGGTTAGTCGGTGAGAGCTTGGGAGCTGAGATCTAGTGAAGATCCAAAGTGAGGGCAAGTGAGGATCTGTGTGGATTTACTCTCTCCTTGTTGTTATCCCTTCTACAAATAATAACGTGAGTTAAACTTGATTCAATTTTCCACATTAGTAGGAACGAGAGAGAATCGTAAATATAGCGTGCATAAAACCAAACCATTCCCTCTCCCGATCGGACTAGAAATCCAAGATTTTCAGAACCTTTTTCTCGAATCGATACACGACAGTCTAGAGATTCTACTAGAATTTGGCTCCTTGCCTGCTTTATACCATCTCCTCTCGTCTTTTTCGCTCGCTGGCCCCGTTTCGAGCTTCTTTCCTTCCTTCAAACTTCACCCATTGCCCATAGCTTCATCTCCCACGCTCAGAGATGACTTGGACTTTCTCCTACTTTCACTCGCTAGTAGCGAGTGGCTACACGTCATTCTCTTATAACACCAAGGAGGAAACCTTTCCTATTCCCTAGGAATGCTCCACAAAAGTCTTCTGCTGGTATACAGTCCACAGTCTCGATGCCGCGGTTCCTAGGACGTAACGAGTCAGACTCTGCTAGCATCTTCTTGCTCAAGTGGAGCAAAGTCTTGTGAAAGTAGAGTGAAAGCTTATACAAGAGAAAGCAGAGACTACAAAGTTGTGTACATGTGAAACAGAGTAACAAGGGTATAGACCGTGTAGTTTAGCAAAAACTAGAGAGAAACAAGGACGATGTTTAACTCTAGAGTGTAGATGGAAGCGTTCAGCCAGCGTTCTAGTAGAGAAGGGAAGCAAGAGAATTTCTAAACTGGGGAATGCTCCAGCCTGTATAACTCATTCGCTCCTTTGGCTTTCCTTACTGTTTCCTATATAATAAAAATAAGATAAACTTTTAGCTCCCGTCTGAGGGAAACCAGGAAAAAAGTGATTCTTTTGACATGTTGTTAACCATTCTTTTCCTTGTAGTTGGTGTGGAAAAACACGAAGAGGAGAAGCCGTTCAAAATTGCATGGATTGCGTGGAAAGGGGCCGTCAAAACGCATCCTTAATCCGTCCAACTCCATCTTGTACATGACATGGTGCCAAGAAAAATTTGTCATACCAAACTTAAATAGTCATCACACACATTACACTTCTCCTCGTTCGCGTAGGCATGCCAAAACTGAGATCATGTGTAGGGATCTGGAGGAGCTGAGCAACAGCCAGTTATCGAAGAACCTCCTTGTAGTAGCACTCTCTTTTCTTCAAGCCTCACTCTCTCTTTCCAACTGTCACTCATAATTCCAACTTTTTAAGACCTTCTAATATAAAATTACTTTCTTTAAAAAATTCTCTCGAGTTTCCCAGCATTCTTTAGATTTACAATCATCTCCTACTTCCAATAAGGTCTCCAAAACTTGGTATGCATAAATCCATGTAATTCTTCTACTTTCACTTTACTTTCTAGGGATTCTTCTCCAAAACTTTCCACTCCCTCGCTGTATGTACTTATTCAAATGCCGCACCTCCTTTCCCAACCAACCAGGTGTCATTCCAGTATTTTCACACCTTCTTACTCCAATTCCTCCTCCTCACCATATTCCCTGCATCTGCATGGCGTAATATTCCGAGCAGGTCTGCAAAGTTTTACAACTTTCAATGGAAATTCCTTTAAAAATGAGCTTGGGAAAGAGATCATCCATCACAGATAATTATGTTTTATTGTGCTTTCCCGTGTGTCTTAAAACAAATTGCACCTCTCCCGCTTGTAGAGTATAACTTGTTCTTATCGATCAACTGCGTCTAAAAATACATTCTGGAGGTCCATCTATCCTCCCATATTTTCCTCTTATCTTACAGGTTCTATGCATTAAAAAATCTTCACTAGTCACTCCTGCTTGCACCACACAAATTATGTTCTTCAGCCCAAGCAGTAAAGCATCCTGAAACTACTGCTAGTCATGCTTTCTCTCGGGATCGAGGTTACTTCTAGCTGGAACTGAAGCATCTCCTAGATCCCTTCCTATGTGAACTTCTAGCCTTCTCTCACTTGCTGCTCTCATATTATCTGCCTCTGTAAGCAAAACGTACATGGAGATGAACATTGTGAAGTCTTGAGTTTTTTTACTTTCTCCGGAAAAATACTCTTATGGCTACTTCATAATTTTTCACAAAAATTAGCTCACGATATTCGTGCCAGACTTTCACAGAACTGCTACTATTTTAGATGATTCCAATAAGAAAAATTAGTTTATAAAATATTATGAACCCAGTTTTTATCATCAAGTATCCAATTATTTTCTCGTTCAACCGACCATCGACTCCGACTGGGACTCGACCGGAGAAAGCCGGTTCCTTTAACGTTTTGTTCGGATACAGAATGTTTGAAGTACCAATCTCGAAGAACGTCGCTTAGAAGTATATCGGAGGGGCAAAATAATCTAAAAGTAAGTAGCTTAGACGATATATACCATTTCTGTGAGCAATAAATGCTTTCTCCTTTTATCCTACCCCCACCCCTACTTTCTCCCATATCTATTTTTCCAAGAATTTTTAGAAAACGAAATATAGGATGTCCACTGGAATGGCTGGAAAGAGCGAGCTTATCTGGATGAACAACATCCTTTTGCCCGGATGCGCTTAATCCTTGAACATTTGTTAAATATTTTGTTATGTGAGCTGTCGCTCTGTTTTAGCCTCTGTTGGATACATTTCGGGAGGACGTCTTGGGAGGTTGGAATTTAATTTGTAAAATATTTCGGGTCGTCATAATTTCTCTTGGCATGCTTCTCGTGAAGCTCTCGACTGGAGCTTCTATACACGTTCAGACATAACAACTTGCAGTTGCAGATCACGAACGGCGCGTCTGAGAAGAGGCACTGGGTTTAAGCGGAAGCCGTATCCGTGTCAGTTTTCTACTTTATTTTAGTGCGGAGCCATGAGTAATTGGAGGGCCCTGTTACAAAGATAAATCCCCGTGGAATCCTTCTCAAGCTTCCGGTAGATTAGGTTGGCCATATTAGTTATACTGCAACATGTTTGGTTATTTTTCCTCGTGTCCCACTTTCCGGCGGACAGTGGAATTTTTAGGGAAAGTGAGGGATGTGTCAGCATTAGTTTGGTTTGTGATTTGGTGTTTGAGAAAAAGTTTTTAAAAGGCGTTTCAACTTTTGAAACTAGAGTTACTGGTGGAAAAGAATAGGTAGTGGCTTTAGCCCTTGTTCTCCTGTAGTACTCTATGCGTAGGCGAGGGAAGGGGTAGGGGAATTTGTCTTTGTTATTAGTATGATGACCACGTAGAGAAAATAATGTGGAGAGAAAGGAAAAAAGAGTTCCATGCATTCTGATTCTTTCCCTGTTTCCTTACAAACCGAAATACCAAGGATAAATGTTCCAAGTTTGAGAATTTCCTTGGTAGTTTTCTTCTCCTCCGATTCCCGGGCTCCTCCAGGATGGCCGCCGAGCTCTCCTACTTTCTCTGGATTACTTTTCTTCTTGTCAGGGATAAAGAGCGGGATGGAGGGGAGAGAAGCTATTTCCTATCTATTCTTCATACGGCTAAGAAAATATGACTCTTGTCCCATATTCAAGGATATGGTATCCTGGAGTGGAGTAAGAAGGCTAGCCAGGGACGGTGGAGGATGTAGTCTTGGAAACCTGCTAGGAAGAGCTTTAGCTTTGTGACACTTACTCCAATCTCAATATCCTACACGACTTGTTCAATATTATTTTCTCCACTACTACTCCCCCTAGAATCCGAAAATCTGGACTACTTCACTTATCTCCGCCCTCTTCCCGTAGTTACTTTTTCAGGCTTTCTCCTTTATCCTTGGATACTCCTAGTAGTACTCTGCGAGTGTAGTGCTTTTGAGTAAACTTGATCATTCCTCATCCCACTATGAGAACAAATCGAAAAGAAATCCGAATTCACCATCACAGCTTCTTCCACAAACTTGGTCTCTTACCACCCAGGAATTGTAACTGTTTTGCTCAAAATATCCGGAGAAAGTAATGCACGACTTTCCTTTCCACCCTTATGACCGGTATAAGAAGATAGGGAAAACGCATTAAAGTACTGGCTAGAATCTGTGAGGATAGTGAGGAATCAGGACTGGGAGGGAGGGAAGGAGGGAAGAAACATCAAGTCCGGAAAATACTTTCACCGTGAGTCGAGATGTCGACATTCGAAATATACGCTCCTATATCCACTCCTACACAAGACTCGAGACTTGCTTAGCGCCTGGAGGATACAGAGAAAGTATTCTAGATGAACCAGCATCATGCCCTATCAAATTGCATTCAGCAAGTTGGGTTATATTCATAGGATTATTTGAATCAAAATCAATGAAAATCAGCCAAATCGCCTCACACTATCATTCCTCTCCTGCTTTACGAGGTATTTTCTTTAGAAAAGGCAAAACCAGCAAAACTGTTATTACAAATGAGATTTCTTTTCTACTGTACCTACTTTTTTCCTCAGACCTTGCCGAATAGATGGTGGAAACAAGGCTTAAACACTTAGCTTTGATGTAGATAAAGTAAGAGTTATATACTTGTATTTTTGTAGATGCTTTATCCCCTTACGCCAATCCTCTTCATCCTACTCAATTTTGACTCTTATATCTAAAGATAGCTTTCTCATTCCAGTGTAGGAGATTGCGCTAGTAGACTATATAAGAGCATCGTATAAATACATGTATCAGCTTGGTGCGGCTGCAATAAAATATTTCTACTCTGGCAATGACAAGTTTCTACAGACGGTGAAAGCACTCGGGCGGGCAGTGCTTGTGTTTTTGACTCTGGAAATGCGCAGATTCGCTATAGTCATTATATAAATATATATAGATACTTCTGTAGATACAATTTTGATATCAAATTACGTTCTCTTTCCCTCCTTTTCTCCATCCTTTCTCTAACTATCTTCTAATGTCCGTGAGTTTGGGTCCACACATATCAGTTCCTCCATATCGCTTTCTCCCTCTAAGAGGAGCGACACAATCTTGATCCTGTCACCAAGGAATCCTCTGCCCATCCACCTTCTCCTTTGGCAGAGCCAGGGGCCAGGATTGGGTGGTGGTTAAAGACTAAGACAGTCTGACTGAAGGGAGGATATAAGGTGAAGAAACTGGTATGGTTTTTTCGGGGTTGGCCGAAAAATCTAGCGTAAGCCGATTCTCGAAGAAGCAGAAGTAACCACACGACGTCGTGTTGTCAAAGTCGTTGGAGATTCAGAGGGACGGATAAGAAAGCCTTTATTCCAAATCTTTCTGCTTATGCAAACCCCATCGATCAATTCAAATTTAACTTAGATAAAACTGTCACCTGAACGATCCAATAACCCAGCGGCATCAGACCTGCTTTCCCTGCTCAAACAAGGACGCAGAGTCTGACTGAGGAAAGGAAGTGAAGCAGAAGTGAAAAAACTAAGCGAGCAAATCTTTTGTCCCTACTCTCTTACAGGCTTTTAAGAATTTCCATCACTCAGCCAGTCCAAGGCTCGTGCATATTAACCGCTAGGGAAAGCACTGCAGCCATTATTATTCCGTTTCAATGTGAATCCCACAACCGCCGCATTTCAAATTCCCACTTTCTCTTTCCTAGATGCAAGGAGGCAGTATAGGCATTACTGTAGTACTTGTATGCTCAACCGCACAGGATATGCAGGATCGGAGAAATTTTTCATCGTCTTAACACAGTCGCAGTCCTAGGAGCTAACCAAGGGGAGAAATTGAAGCTCTAACGGCGTCGTTTTCCTCACATTTTTTCCTTTCCCGCAGACTTTCTCCATTATTCTCAATTTTTTCTCTTCCTCGAACAACATGCACTGCGCTGATTTTTCTCCTTTTCAGCGGTTTTTCAGAATGGCATGAGCAAAAATTTAGCGAGGAGTTTCAAGACACTGTGTGTGTATATGTTGCTTTCTCTCACGGTGTAAACGGTGACCCTTCTCCCTCGGCCTGCTTTTCTCGAGGGTGACATGCACGTATGTTTTGAAAATCATACATTTTTATAGTCCTTCCCCTCCAGGATTCATCTTTCTTTGTGACAGGAGGGTGCCGGTAGCGTTGGATCCCAGGAGGGGCTGCTAGAAGAAAAGAGTTGCAAAGGTTGTGTTGTAGCGGGGGCGGACGGTAGTGGTGGCGAGCTCCACTATATGTGCCTTTCTCCCACATTTTCCGCAGAATGGAAAATGCCTCGTTAGCTAAGCATTTCTCAAGGAATAAAAATGTCACATCCTACTTCTTCCCACGTAACATATCATCATCTTGCTCGCGCTTTTGCTCTAAGACTCCCGCTTTGCCCAAATACAGTCGGAGGAAACGTGCCTTATTCTAAATATCCTCTCTCAAAGCCCTACATCATCCTCATTCTTCTGCATCTTATCCCTATCTTCTCATGCCATTCCACTCATGCATCCCATTACACATGTACATTGAGTCTACTTTCCCTCGGCTTTTTTATTTCCTCGCCCAAAAAAAACTACTACGATACTATCCAAATCCCTCCGTCCTCCAAACCTTTTATTCAAATACCCTAAAAACCAGCCCACGTTCCACTACCCATCTGGCCATCACAGCCTCACACGCTCTTCATCCTCAACTCTTCTCCCACCACCCACATGATTTGGGCCATGTCTACCTGTAGTTGTATCACTACTGCCACTTCTTCCTTTAATTCTCTCTTACTCTCACTCAAACCTCTCAATATTCAGAGGAAGAAGCCGCTTTCCCTTCTCTTAGTCTATCTCCTTCCTGTCCCAGCTTTCAAGTCTTCATCATCATGAGATACCCGGGCTCTTATATCTTTCTCCGGATTTCTTTCCTCCCATCTCTCTCACCCGCTCTTCCCTAGTTTAAGTCCCTTTTAAGTATTATTTTTCCCAGATCTCAATCTCGTCACTTTCCATTCCCACCGCCGCCGCTACCAACCCGGCCGTATAAGCTTATTCGCCATGATAACACCAAGATTTTCATATGACACACCCCCAGTTCCCCTGCCTTCCTAGCTCGACTTATACAAAAATCTTTTAAGCTGTCTTTTATCTAGGAGGCGTATTCCCGTCTAAAATTCATCTAACTCTGGCTTCAACGACTGTCACCCAGAATCTCCGCCTTTCCCATCCACCCGCCGTTTTACACCGGCTTCTTATTTCGCAACAACACATGCAAACACAAGTCAGACAATAGACAAACATACTCAAACACAAGGGATACAAAACAGTCTCACATCCAGTATTCTTTCTCAGCTCCTTTCTCCAAGCTTTCACCCTTCTCCAAGGCTTTCTCCACTTTGAGGAAAATTTGAATTCCCTATTCCCCTCTCTCCCACTCTTTCCGATAGCTTTTTCTATCAAGAAAAGAATTCTCTCAGCTCCATTTTTCCTATAGCCAGGATTTTGAGGGAGGTATACATACATTCTATGAAAATAATATGGACAGGAGGAACGGAATACTGGGTGGCCCATGTAGCCTCTGGGTTAGGTAGCAGGAAGTAGAAGAGGAAAACGGATTGTATTTCACCTGAAATGAAACGAGGATCGTTTGTAGCGTAGGCGTACAATAGCCCTGGCGTCGAGAGCCACATTTCCTGAAATCCAATTTTCAATTCTAGTTCAATTTTCAATTCAATGATAACAAAGCTCTTCTACAGGTATTTGCAAAATGTGAGGGGTGGTAGGAATTTTGCAAGTTTCGGTTTCGGTTTTAAATCTACCCTTTTCTCTGCCTTTGTGAAAAAGCTCTTGGATAGTTACTTTGAAGAGTGGGTTGTGTTGTGGTTTGCAGGATTTTATGAACAATAATGCTTTTCCACTTAAAAAGCGCATATAAAACGCATTACTGGGACGTGCTTGGAGCTCATCAACTTCCGCTTGCATTCCTCCGAAGCTTTATAGTTACCCAATCCGGAATCCAGTTCAAACAAACACTACTATACTTCCGTGCTATAAAGGCGGATTGTAAAACAATGTATCTTCTGTCTCTTTTCTTATGAATACAAAGTGATCACGGCTGGAGTTTATGCTCTTGCTGTTTTTCCCGCGTAGCTATTGCCCTTACATGCAGAAAACAATCTTAGGGCATTTGTGAGCTGTAGTAAAAAAGTTTGCCTCTAACAAACTTTCACCCATTTTCTTTCATATATATCCTAGTCTGGAATAAGCTCAGCTTCTCTCCACTCAATTCTCCTTTCACCCTCACTCACTCGAACCTCTAGAGTCTTACCCATTCCCCATGCAAATTTACTACTACCTCTATTCTAATATTTTCTTGCCGACATCCATCTATTCATTCTGGAAATAAAAGGATTGAGTATACTCGCTTCTCTTGCTCTTTAGAGAAAACATTTCTCTCTCAACCAACAGAGCACTCAAGACTCAAGGAGATAGATCCTCCCCTCGCTTTCTCCCTCATCCTCCTAGCCTAGATTATCTGAAAAGAGTAAGACACGCAATATTTTGAAAATCTAACGTGATGTTCTTCCATTATAATTTCTCTCATTACATTAGCAACACCTTTCCTTTCAATTCTTACATTGCTTTCACTCCCCAAAACACTTTCACTTGATCCGGGTTCGTACATTTAAAATCTACTAGAGCATCTCGCCGTTTTTTTGTAGTCTCATCCTTTTCGCTTGTACGACACTCAACCTATACTTTCCTACCTTTCTCCTCCATTAGTTTCATTTGTTACCCGGTTTCGTACAAGCGCAGTATGGGATAAAATATCCGAATTGCCTTATTTCACGGAGCAAACAAAACTAAAAACTGAGGTCAGGTTTAAATCATTTCTTGTACGCCAGAAATGGTATACTAGCTTCTGTATATTTCACACTGTTCCGTAGTTGTGTTACTACTTTTTATTTTCTTCTTAACTTGTCCTTGTTCTTAGAAAAGCAAATATTAATGTGAAACGGAGCGATATTCTATATCTATTCTGACCTTCTACAGCATTCTGTATTTTTAATGCTTAATAGCTGAAAAATGTAGACTTGAATGCATTATACCAGATGCACGGTGCACGGCATAGAATTGGAAAGTATAGCAGTTAATTTGATCTAAAAAGCTTGATTCCCTTCTTTGGACTGGGAATCCAAGTCACCTTAAACCCGTAAGCCTTTTCAGCTGAAGTTTCCCCCTCGTAGTGAAATTAAGGCTCGCTCATGACATGATGGGATGGCAAAGCATTGAATGTCTTATTAAACCAACCTCCTGGAGCGTATAAACTAATTCCGTTGAATTCATTAGTAATTCGTACAATATAGGGCGGAGCTAGGTAGCCTACTTTCACCAAATTAACAGCTCTATATGCGAAACATATGCATACGAGTTAGAAGCGTGAGCGTTTCCTCAACATCTCTATTTCTCAACATCCATATTTTTTAACAACTTTCTCTGGGGAGAAAGCAGACCTTTCACCGCTGTCGAATGACCCATTACTCTACAAGGAAATATCCAATCAGAGTAACATCAGGATGGAAAATATAGCATTGGCTTGGCTTTGTAAGCCTAGGAACTGAACCTTTCATAGTTTGTGTACATAAACGAGTTGGCGAAGATACTTCTATTGCAATTCCATCCTCTTCCAGCTTTACTAACCCATTCCTCTTAGTCTACTCTCATTGTTGATTTTACTTCTGTGAACAAATACACGTTGTGTCTCTTCTCCATCAACCTCCCTCTCGGATTCCATTTTCAAATTCAAAAGGATTTAATAAGATATGGCTCAGCCGGGGTATGGAAGTGGCGAAAGGGAACTCTATTGTGCAGTCTTCAATTGTAATCGCTTCCGACATAATTGTGAGGCTTTCAAAAACATCTCTAGTAGTGAAATTAAGAATTAGTCAAGCCTCCTATCCCACAGAATGCCCCCTATATGCTCTAACAACTATGGGCCAACATACATAACGTGCATAAAATAACACATACTTGGCTCCAATTATTCTTGAGAGAACATCTTTGATGATCTGTATCTCAGAGACCACTCACCCAATATTACGGGGATTCTGTATCGGTGGCTCCTAAATTATTCTTAAGATTTAGCTACACAGTGTGACACAAGTTTCCTGTAAATAAGTATATTTGTTCATCGATTATCATGCAAGCAGACGCATAGATGGACGCTGACGCTACTCGAAAACTCTTGGCAGGAGCTTCGCCATTTAGTAACTCAGATTATGATTCGTTTCTCTTACTTATAACTCGTTTACTATCCCCTGCCGCCTACAACATCATCATCACCTACTTTAATATTGAATTCTATCATTATTGTTTGTGGTATGGTTTCATTGCAATCACACATTACTTTCTCTTTTCAATAGAGAACTCGGATTGCTTTTTCCTACATACCGTATACATAGTGCGCCATTTTTGCACCCAACCTTGTTAAATTAACTTTCTCTGTTTGCAGCATCTGGTAACATTCTCTCTAGCTTTATACTTTTAGATTACTAAGAACGCTCCGCATCTACTTTTATCTTTTACTTATCAACAAGGTACCCTACTTTCTAGAGGTTTCTTTTAGGGGTTTTATTATACAGGATTTCGGTCTTGTATCATGTAAACTTTTACTCAAATTTCCTTCCACCTTTAGCTTACCCCCAGGAGAAATATTAAAGAGGCCGCTCAAGCTCGTCAGTCAGCGGCTTTCCTTCACATGCATGCATTGTGGGAGGAAGAGAAAGGAGCTGGAGATGTACAGCTAGATGCACACCTAAATGGTGCTTCCACCATTTCCCTTCTCACCAACATGCATAATCCCTTTGGCCTTTCCTTCTCACCGTTGCGTTGTAGCAGCAACGAAGACGTGAACGTGAGGAAGCTGTTGTAAAGTTTATATCTCCTCCAAGATATTCTTCTTCACTCGTTCAATGTCTTCACTTTTCTTTCATTCTTCTTCTTCGCGTGTTCCCCAATACTATTTTCTTTAGATTCACTCAGTTATATATTTACGTGCTCGACATTCAAAATTTAGCATGCTGGCAGGTTGTTCACGTTTTGCAGTCTCAGTCTTTTCCCGTCATATTTGTTCTCATCCGTTATTTATGCTCATCATGCAATCCTGACGCTATTGCAATCCGCCCGCATTTACCTTTCTCTCTCCCAACAATATTAGCATCTTCTAAAAATTGCATGCTACAAATTTCAACTTTGCTTCAGGTTCCTCACTTCAAGTATGGATGTAACCACAACCTTCGTCACAATTTTCTCCTATCCAAATCTTCTCTTTCCACCCCCATGCATGCACACATGACATTTTCTCTTCCTGAAATCCTAATGCGATGCTTGTGCTCCTTAGAGGATATGTAGGAAGGAGATGAAACAAAGATTCTATATATTTTCTCCCGCACAATTGTTGGCAAGATGCTTTATAGGTGGAAGTATAATTTTCAATTCCTCTTGGAGTTTCCATACACTGCCACGCCAGTTGCAACTAGGTGAAAGTTAGCAAGGAATATACAGCACAAATAACTACGGGGGAGCAGTTTTGCATTTCCATTAAGACTTTGAAATTTTTCTACTTTTTCATGAGGATGCGCTTACAAAGTTCTTTGTTCCCTTTTTTCACACTTTAAGAGTAATACACTCGCAATTCTATCGCAAGTCTCCAATTGAAGATACTATAAACTTTCACATTGAATAACAGAAACTTTATGCCCCTATTCCGATTCTCTTTCATCTTTCGAACAAGAATAGAGCCCTTAGATCATCCATCCCGTAGGAAAATTACTTGAAAGTCCTCTACCAAAACTCTAGCATTCTTATCACACCACTCCAATTCTTTGCATTTTACTTCCGACTTATTTCACACATTTCCCACTGCTCTCCTCCTCCTCCATCCTCTTAACCTCAAGTCCCTTGACTACTGTGCTACTGAATATTCGTCTCTGTCCTCCGTCTTAAAGTCCCTACATTACCAATACTGTACGTCTAAAAAAAGCAAAGAGACCCGTCTTGCAGTTGCTCGGGTTTAGAAATTTCCTTTCATTTTAAGAATTTTAGTACTTCTTCGTCTTCCATTTCCTTCAGCTCACTACTGTAAATATGTCTCAGTTTTTCTGCAACCACGGCATGAAGTGAGGTTAGTTTTCACAAAGCACTGGGGTCAAATTCATTTCTCCTAGGAGTCAAACCCTTAAACTTTCTCCCAGGATTCCATCCAATGCATATATATCAGAGCAATTCCGCCAGCGTCTAAATATCCAATCAATTCCCCTTCATCTCTTTCACTATTATCCATCTTTTCCAACCATCACTACTTTACTGCCAACTAAAAATCTATAATGCATGGCCATTATCCTCAATTTCTCCCTTTCTCCCCACCATTTCCTAAATTCTCAGAGGTGCTACACAACTTTCACCATCATCTACCTTTCCTTTCTCAGGACTCTAACCTTTGCTTACCCATGTTTACTCCCTAGTTTCTTTCCATATATATTTTCACATAAAATCTTAAATCCCTAACCTACTCCAGCTTCTTCCTCTTCATTACTCGTAAACTTTCCACCTCCTCAACCTTAAATCCCTCTAGCTTTCCTCTTCGTAGACTTATTTAATTTAGCACGAAACTTACTTGGACTGCATCTCAAATTCACTCGCTTTACCACTTATAAAACACATAAAGCATCCTCCATCGCATAAGATTTACACCTCAAAACGTTACAAGTTTCGTTGTTTTATGAGGATTTGCCCTCATGTGTCATCACTGCTTTCACCCACTTTTACCTACAACATTTCTTTCAGAGATCTACCTATTGGGCTTGGAAAACGTTGTAAGAAATGTTGTAAGAAAGATTAATTCCTCATTATGCTTTGGTCAGAACTTCAAAACTTGGCCATAAACTCCAAGCTTGGTTGATTAAAACCATGTCTATTTCCCAACAAGGAGAGAAACGAGACAACGTAGAAAAAGTTCTTCATTTTGCCTCTTCTCCGAAAAATCACCTTGGCTGGTTTGTCCTTAATAATTTAATCAAAATGGAAAAGGCTTTATGAACGTGTTAAGTTACATTCCACAAAGTCTCTATTTTCTCTTCCACCTCTAGCTCATTCTCCTCCGAAGGAAAATAATCCTCCAAAGATAATATTTTCAAAGCGACACTCCCCCGCCCAAATTCACATCATTTTTCTTTAAGGGCTTCTTGGAATCAGAAACAGCTGGCTTGTTATTCTAAAAAGCTAAAATTTATCCTTTATCCCATGACACAGTGTGAATGGAGAAAGTATATGAGAAGAATAAAGAAAGAGATCAAGTGCCTCGGGAAAGTTGATGTCCGTCTAGAAATAATACCCTTCTGGTTTTTATTCTTTGCGTCAGGAAATCCTTTATTGTTTTTTACACTGAGTATTTGGGGAGATGGGTTTCTGTGGGCTTTGTAAGAAGCTGTCTCTCTTGCAATTTCGCAATCCTTTGCAGCCATCACGCACTGACAAGTTGCTAACTATTTGAGCTCAAGTAACAGAAACTGTGCTTTCTCTCCATGAGGACCATGATGCAATCAACATATTCATGAATGAGGCAATACCAAAATAATAAGCCTTGCGAAAATGTACTCTGTCCATTTATGACTTGCTTTACCTTTATAAATCCTTCTACACGCCCTTTCTCTACCCGGGTTTAGTTCCCTCTGCCATTCCTCTTCCGCAAACCATGGACTCTGCCTGATAATATTCCTTGCTTTCTCTTTCATCAGCGTTTCTGGTTGGATGGTTTAGCATATCCATCCAACAAGAAAGCTCCGGCTTTTCTACAACTGAATTAATCAAAGAATAACATTTCCTCTAACAAGCGAGATCCATTAATGTTCAACAACAACGGAGGCGCATTTGCACCTTGGCAAACTCACAGCTTTTCAGAGCTTTCCTAAACTTGGTTCCAAAAATTAGCTTTGATTTACATCCACTCGTCCTCCCACTTCCCATCTCGTCTACTTTCCCCCCTTTCCCAAACTAATATTTCCATTAGCTCTCGTTCTTCTTTCTAGAGGCTTTTCTACTTCCGTTAGTTGAGACGTGTACTCTCACGCTTCTCCACTTTATAGTAGGATTTCCATCCAATACACTAAAAATATTTTATTTTTTTAAAAATTCTTAGCACTCCCCAATGATTCAAGAGAAAGCGTTTTGCCGCGCTTCTTCTTTCCCTCTTCCGAGAAGTTTTATGAATATTTGGAAGAGTTCGAATCGATTTCCGCCAAACGTTTCATCATCATCAACCCTGTTTAAAGAATATTCCTCCTGCAAGGTAGTAAGTTGTGACACGGTTCAACAAAATCTTACCTTGGTTGATAAAGTTGAAGACAAACAGACTGTCTCAAAGGGAATCTCCATACATTGAGTTTATTCTCTCACTTGTGTAAACTTTTAATTCATGAATTGCGAAGAGCGTTGTATGTCTGTCGCTTGAAATAGCTCATCCATCAATTTGTTGGACAGTTGCTTTGCTTAAAACTACTTGAAATTCCACAGACACGTACACTCACACTAAGAATAAGGGATTCTATACACACTGACGACTGGTATTATCCAAAATTTTCTAGCTTGCTCTATTCCTACTGTCATAACAATCATATGATATTTGAAATGTCATTTCAAGTCAAACTTGTTCCACGTCTCCGGCTTGGATATGCTTTCTTCTTCAGAGTCAACAATGTTTTAGAGAGCACTTTTCCTCAACGCCGACAAAATTTTGCGAGGAAAAGTTGGTGGTTTTTCAGCAAAATTTCTGAGACTTTTACGACTCTTCTACCAACTTGAGGCAGCTTCTCTATAACTTTGTAGATTCAAGAAATCAGGGGGATATTGTGAACCTTACACAGCTTTTAGACGTGTACTTTGTAAATTTGATTAACGCTTCCAGCGTGTATACACGCTATCCTCGTACTCTTTACATGGAATGAATTCACTCACAGGAAAATGTTTTGGCCTGTTTGTGCGGAAAGCACTCTACTTTCAGAAGGATTTTCCAAATATCTCTGGCAAGACTTTCACCACCCAATTCCTCGTAGCTTCACACTCCTTCAACTGACACATGAGAATGAGGGATGTTGGATACAACCCCAGTTCTATATGCACTCTGACAAGAGCTTCACCCAGAAAGCTTGAGCAGAGAAGCCGGATGAAGTTCTCTGCCGTTTCTCCCCTCAAATCTCAACCAGACTGTAGAATTTTGTTCCAAGGAGAGAAGAGGGCCGGAGAAAGCACAAGGCCGACTTTCTCTCGCTAGTTTTCCCACTTTCACAACCCGGGTTCTGTTCCATTTCAGCGCACATGCACCACATCGTCCTGTATTTTCACTACTTTTACCAGCACCACTCGCTCTGCCTACTTGAGCTGCTCCGAACAGAGGAGACAATTATCGAAAATCTCTCTACTTACTCCCTGTATGACATCCCCTTCATTCGTTTCACCATCTTTTCGCCAGTTTCCTTTTCTTTTCACTCTTCTCCTTTTTCCAAGGCTTCGTCCAGTTTTCCTTGTGCATTCTTCCTCCCTCATTCTCTGCTAAGACTCTTTGGAAATTCTTGAACCTACTATCATGATCCTACGAGCTTCCAGCATAAATATGTATCTCTCCTGCTGCACCACTCCACAGCTTTCTCCTATTCTACTCGACAACCTCTAAACTCATCACGTTTGTTTTTTCTTTAGCGCCGTTATAACTTTTTGCACCACCAACCAATACTTTCGTCGGTCCCTTCCTTCCTGTCGTAGACACAAGCATCCTGATAGAATACTGCATTTGCTTCTCAAATAGTTTTTAAACATAAATTCACACCTGTTTTAGAACCATTCATCCAACTTAAACAGCAGCAAAATTTATTTTCCCTAATTATCTTCTGAAATCAGCTAAATTATATGCTCTAAAACTCAGCATAGTGATGATGGTAGGCTATGTCCGTAGCTTGCCGAAGCCAATGGCTCAAACCTAATTTGAAGCCTCGAAATAATTCTAACATGGTTTAAATTCTGAACTCACATGTATTTGTTTCTGCTTTAAATCTCGCTGTCTGTCCACCCCATGCACCTAAGTGAAAGCTGGCTTTTCAAACACTTTACTCGTTTCGTTAGTGTCCTCATTTCTGTTGTCCAAGTTTCAAGGCTTTCCAAGGCTCAACGCTTCTTTCTCTTTTCTTTTGTACTAGTAGCTTTCGCGGTCGTTTTGTCTCTTGAAGAAGCTAGAAAAACATATTACTTTCTAAAAGATTTCTTCACTACCACTTTTAATTTTCATTGTTTCTTCTTCTATTCAGCTCAACTCTATTCACAGCTGTTGTCCTTCTGCGCATCTTCTATAAGTAGCATCTGCAGTTCAGCTTGTTCCTAGTAGTACCAAACACAGGAATTAAATCATAGGCTCGTCCTTTCTGTAAATCTACTTTCTTTTCTTGTAACTTGCAATCCTCCGTCTTTGCGAAGTCAGATAGAGGAAAATCAGACTGAGAGAGAAAGTTGCTACTACTGCGAAGACTATAGAAGGTGGCGAGGATTGATAAGCGCCACAAATCTTTTCAGTTCTTGTGATGTGATGAAAATTTCAATTAAAATTTCCGCCATTCTCAACTGTTTCCATTCTCAACATGATTTTTTTTTTCTCTCTCATTATATCCAATATCCGGACGAATAAGCAAATTGTGTACCCTATGAAACGTCTTCAACTAACCCTTAAAATCCTCACCACCCACATCCGAATATCCTCCCAATAGCTAATCATTCTAACGACTATCTTCTTTTAGCTCTCTTATCATTATTACCCTTATCTTTTCTACTTAAATCGAGCCTCTCATCCAACTTGATACTTGTTACTCTTCTATGTACTCTACTCGATTCTTCTACTTGATGAACAACCGGAACAAGAGTACATGAGGAGAAGCAAACATACTTGAATAGCTTTACATTTCTTACGCTTATCTTGCTTAGAATATATGCATATGCCAAGAACCCCTCCATCTGCTTTTCCATTGCATTTTCAAAATGCTTCATTGCGCAAGGCACTCCAAGATCAGTCTAGCGTATTACCTTCCTTACATGCTTTCTCTTGCTATGGTCTTTTTATTTTAGCTTTTTATTCGTTCTACCAGTTTTTTCGCCTCTATTTTTCTTTGTAAATTGTATTCTCGTAGATATGCTGTATTTTCCAATTGGTATTGGTACCTATATATTTTATTACGAGGTATCTATGCCTATTAAGTTATGCTTTTGTTTTTTTTTCTATTTTTCCGTCATACTTTGGTTCTTTTTTCCATTTTTTCAGTTTCGCTATGCCGCAAGAGATTGGCAATAGCTAAGTTTTTTTTAATTTCCTCCTATACTTGGATGTTAAAATGACAATTAGCTTTGGTAATGGGACTGTGTTGAAGCTACTATCTTCCAGTTTCTGCTTTCTACAAAAATGAATCGCGGCATACCTTAACTCTTAGTAAAAACTGAATTAAACACTAAACTTGGTGAGTAGACCACCGAGTACCAAACTGCGATTCACATTCTCAGTATACCTATACCAGTAACGCAGTTCCCCTAAAATAAGCACTTTCTTCCTACGTTCCCGGCAGCAACGTCTGAACCACCTTGACCTTTCATGAAAGTTTTGCAGTTATTACTATGAGGTTTCTCATTCTAGCCACATATATAGTTGAGATAAAATGCTGAAATTTAAGCAAGTGGGAGCTTTGAACATTTGATTTCTGTGTCAATTCTGTTGTACTACTTACTGACGTCATTTTCTTATTTCTATCTTTCTTCTTTGAAGAGCGTTGTGAAAGATGAGGGTATGCCAAGGTTTCTTGGTAGAAACTTGTTTTTAACTAGTTCCCCGCTTCCCCTTACAATCTTTTATCCCATCACTCTCTCCTCTTCAACGGAGAACCAAACTATTTGACTACTAAGCCAACCCATTAGACCTTCAACTGTCTCTATTCATCTTACTTTTACAGCAGGCCTAACAAATAGAAACGATGAGTGCAATAATTCCTAGAACGTCAGCAAAAATAACGGAACTGGTCACATATAAAATATCGCGAGCCACATCCTACGTTTTTAAGGAATCCGCTGTGGTTGTATCAGCAAAAAATTCAGCTGGTTTCACACCTAACCTACCCTGGATCTTCGGAAATTTTCACTTTCAACGTCCTACACACTTCCATTAGACTTTTGCCATGAAAGGTATTCTTTAAACCAGCGACTCGAAACAGAAGAAGCAATTCTTTGATCATTGCTCTGAGATAACTGTTCAGTGATTCCGTCATGGACAAGTACCTTGCCAACTTTATGCAGATTTCAGTTTCACCTGCGCAAGATATGAAACATGCGTACAACGTGGTTTCAAATAAAGCTTGAATACCTTCTGATTAAATCAAGACTGAAATTAAATTACGCGTTCCGACCGCTAGTTATGCCATTCACATCCACCAAGATTTTGGGTTGAAAGTCATTCATATTTTATCATCACGATACTCACAGTTTTCTCTCACCTTTGAGTTTAAGCAAGTGGCGAAAAAGATGTGTGTGAGGATACGGTATTCCTCTTTAGCTTTTCTTCAGTCACAAGTAAGTAACAAAGCCGGGGCTTAAAAATATGATACGACAGAAGGATTCATGTCCAAGGCTGGTACGGGAAGCTGCTATTGAAAAAGAATTTATTCCCTTGTCAGACTGCTCTCGTAAACAAGTCTATCTCTTATTGTACCCCTAAATTATGTCTTCCAGCCAAGCGCACAATTGAAGTACTAACTTTCATCTTCTGCCTTCCAGCAGACCCCTAAACTTTTTCCCGGGATGGCGTTCTCTAAACGTTTTCCAACTCCTCTTCCATTGAACTTCATACGCGTGTCACTTTCTCGTTTGGATTAGATACGTTTTAAAAAATTTGAAAAGTGTCTCAAGAAGTCCTTTGTTTCAAGTAAATATGACTTCAATAACTTGTTTTGACACACGTAAGATATCTACCGTCCTAAAAAGAAACGATTGTGAATATTCCCGTTTGCTCCCGTGTGTAATTCCAGAACCATATATAACCGTCTCATACGTTTTCGATGGTTGCTATTAGATCTCCTCTACAACCCCACCCGATAATTTAATTCATTCAAAAGGTTAATATATTGTTCAATTGTCGCCGTAGTTTAGTTGTTTTGAATGCAGCAACATTTTTAATGTGCTCGTATAGTCGTATACAAACATGTTTTGTGAAGTTTTGTGTGGAAAAGGGAAATTTGAGAATTAGAAGGTGTGGACTGGAGTAGGATTTTCCATGAAATGTACAAGACAAGAAGAAGGGCGGGTAGAATCAAATATAGGTTATTTGTTCAGGTTCCAGCATAATTCCATGTTTACTCATTTTGGTTAGCTGCCTTCGCTTCCATGCACTACGTGTTTAGTTGTTCTCTTGGCTAGTTAAAGCCATTTCCAAATTGTATATGTTGCAATCGAACTAAAAGCTTTGAATGTTGTTTGGGAAAGGAAATCTAGACCTTTCCTATCTATACAATTCTAACAATTCTACGCTTCCTCAAACTCTATCATGCAGACCGCAGATGTCTATTGACTCTAGCACCCATTCAGCATTTCGCCTGGGATCCCGATCATCGAATCTGATCTGATAGAATATCCGACTCTCTTCTGTAATTACATGCACCGAATCTCTGATTCGATTCACTTGAACCAGGGGAATCACATTTTCCTCTTTCCTTCTTCATCTAGAAAGCAGCCTTTTGAGAAGAGAAACCTCAGGAAGATCTCCCATGTCCAAACTATGGGTCATTGGTTAAAATACTGTCTCATTAATACTAATATTAACATTGATGTGTTTAAACCTCATAGCTTTCGGGCTGCCTCTGTAAGCAAAGCCGCCGTAGCCAACGTTAATGCTGATTTAATATTTTCTAAAGCCGGTTGGTCAACACGTTCTACAACGTTTGCCAAACATTATAACAAACCCATATTGCGTCCGGACAACTTTGCTGCGGCGGTTCTGCATCGTTAACGAAATCTCACTGATCATTGATCTTTGAACAGCTAACAGTTTCTCTAGTAACCTTAATCTATGTAAGGTACCGAAATATAAATGGAGATTAGACGAGCCCCGAAGGGGCGAAGTCTAATCGTAGTTATATGAGGTACCTGAAAGAGATTAAGGTTACGTTCCCACCTATCCCACCCCCTCAAAATTCTCAGTTCGATTACGTTTTGCTTTGAACTTAGTGAGGAAATAGGAATATTCTGCCTGTATTTATAGTCAAAATTTTTTAGTTTGATCGTTAAATTAAATCAAATTGTTTGTTTGATCTTTAAATAATACGTTTGTGCTCCACGGTAACTACGCCTAACTAACAGTTTCTCTAGTAACCTTAATCTATGTAAGGTACCGAAATATAATTAAGCTTATAGTTAAGATTAGTGACTTTGAGCGGGTCTGATGACCGGGATATTTGAAATACTGCTTTTACTCGCCTATATGAAATCCGACACATTCCTGTTGCATTTTATGGGCTAAAAACATGATAGTAAAAATACTCTAGTAGTTTATAACTGAAATAGTGCATAAACGACGCGATATATTCTGCAAAGACAGTTTCCGATTCTGCTCTAACCGGTGCGAAAACGACATAAACTTAGGTTGGTACCGCGAGCAGCAGCGTCTACAGATTCTATTCATGGATTAACTTACCGTAGAGGGCCCTTTCTGATGCATGCATTTGGATTTGAGATACATGTTTAAGTGTGGTTTAAGGGTCCCTGTGATCAGTGCAAAAAACAAAAACCCCATTGCGCATTGATTGCCTTAATCCGGAGATATCCAGCTTCAAAGTTTGAAAAATCACAAGATTTTCTTATGGGGCTTAGTACATGGACCGCGTACATATAATATTTAGCATGGTCCCTGTACTAAGCCCCATAAGAAAATCTTGTGATTTTCAAACTTTGAAGCTGGATATTCCCGGATTAAGGCAACTAATGGGCTTTTTGTTTTTTGCACTGATCACACGGACCCTTGAACCTCACTTTAACATGTATCTCAAACCCAAATGCATGCATCAGTAAAGGCCCTCTACGCAGGGTTTTCAGTTCTCCATAAATTTCCGGCACACATTTGTTGAAAAAATTTGTAATCATAACACTGTAACGAAGTGTATAGTGTTCTAGGTTCTAGCAGTCGAAACTAGCTTTTAACAGGGATTCCCTACGCCTCCATGGCTATACTTATACATTTTGTAATAACTCTGAAAATAGGCACAAGAAAAATAATGTAGTCGTTTGTTACTGTCAGAGGATGGCTAAAATTTCGGCATTAAAGTAGCGATTCAAGCAGAAATCCTCCGGCAATGCCTACCCCATGTTAGACAAACTCCCCTCTAGTGTCTTGGAATTTCTTCAGGCTTGTCTTGGAGCTGAGGCAGTGCCCTCAAGAGTTGGCCGCATGTTGCAGTCTGGCTCTTTTTTGTACATATTGTTAAAATGTTTCGCAAGCACAAGACCTGTAACAAACCTAGCGTAAATATTTCATTCAATAACAGTCAGAAAAATCCCATGTTGCTGGCACAAGTTCAATCTGTCTCGAATAAAGCATGGTTACATGCTTACTTTAAGCCGAGTGTCCCTTTAAATAATTGTTTTCTCACTCCACCACCATTCCCACCGACCTATTCAACTACATGCGAGAATTCCTTCATTGTTTACAATGTTGGATTTATGTACACGAAGCCGTCTGGGCCCATATACATGCATGTATCCTGGGATTGTCTCCCCACTTCTAAAGATTAGCTTTTCAATATTATTTTAGGTTTGTGAAGAAAGCAGGTTGTAATCTGCATGTAGCTGCTTGTGGAGCCTCCGTAGCCTCCTCCTATGATTTATTCAGCTTGGTTTTTGGTTCATGCGAATCTGAGAAGAGAAAGTGGGAAGGAAAGCTTGGACTTCCGGTTTATAATGTAAAATTCACCCTAGTCCCCACGAGTGCTACGAAATACTCTTGAGTGAATATTTTGCGAACATATCGGCGCAAAGATTACCAATGTACACAAACTTCTCTTGCTTTCTTGATTCTGCATAAGTTTCCTGGCAAAGAGATGAGAAAAATACGTACGTATATACTAGCTTTAAGTTTTTTTTAAATATTTCGGTTAAATATGCCATTATTGACTCAATTACAAGGCCAAGAGTGTATG
This sequence comes from Sminthurides aquaticus, assembly GCA_906901655.1. Taxonomy (NCBI): domain Eukaryota; kingdom Metazoa; phylum Arthropoda; class Collembola; order Symphypleona; family Sminthurididae; genus Sminthurides; species Sminthurides aquaticus. Next base: position 1,926,176 of record CAJQTT010000013.1, on the reverse strand, counting down.
TGAGCCAGCGTACTCAATCCTTGCCACAATGGTATTTATTTAGGAAATGCATGTTATCTTTACGTAGCTCCTTCCGATTCATCTTCATGTTTTAAGAACATATTAATGCGCATCCACTGTGGAAGTTGCCAAGGAAGTAGTATGCAGACTAAGAAAAGGCGCTCACAAGCTTTGTGTACCGAAATTTTGACAGTTTGTTTAGTTGTAATTCCCGCGAGTCACAATATTTATGTTTCTTTGAAAAGAGGCGCAATATTCCAAAATTATTTAAGCGAACTTAATGTACCAAAATAAGCGCTTCCAAAATTGAGGGTATTTTTATGTCATCCTGAACTGAGGCATTTAAGTCATTGATTCCTCAAAATTACTCCCGTACATATATTAGGTGAACATGAGTTGCAAATGTTGCAAAAATAATGGCGTCACTATCTCGGATATGAACCATTTGTATAATCCTGTCCTAAGGAATAGAATTACCAAACCAACTTGTTCAGTACTCCCCGTCCACAAGACCAATAACTGCAGAAGTAGAAAATGTTTTTGCTGTTGTCCGTGCCCTCGACCAACCTGCTGCCTTCCACCACCCTCCACCTCAAAGCATTACTGCGTATGGAATCTACCAAAATCCAATAAAAGAATCAAGTAATTTAAACTTTCAATGATTTTTTTCGAATGATGAGACTCGTACGGAGCACTTATCACTAGTCCCCCTTATCGCTTATGAATTTTCCTAATCAATTTACACAGGTGCGCCACGAATTCTTTCTCAGAATTTCGAGATTGGCGGAAATACCAAACCGAAATCGGGGATAGGATACCAGACTTTCACTGCGCTTGCAATAAACCCGAATGTATAAGGGAATCCAAGTGCGAATGGCCGCCGTACCTTGGACAGGCATGTGGTGCAAGATACATGGCCTGGTCTCATCCTAGATTTTTTATGTTTCCAAGAGCCCGGGCTTACAACTATCACTCGCTTCCTAAATGTTAATGAACCAGAAAGCACAGCGACGTGTAGCCATAGTATGGCTTTCCTAACAATTCCATGGCGTGCTGTACATGATATGATATTTTAAAACTTGCTCTTCTACCTTGTCATTATTTACTAGATGTTGAGTAAAGTCACAGCCTTTGAAACCAAAACTTTTTGGATTCAATTCTGTTCCATTTATAAAAATACAAGCTGGATCTTATTGCCCAAAAATCCAGAGCTTCATTTCTCCCTCGGTATCTTCCCAGCGACATTGAGTGAAAGCTTAGGAGAAAGCGTGTAATGAAAATATCTCTCTGCATATTTGTGTTATTGCTGAAAATTTTAGCGTTCTATCACGTAATGTGCTATAGACGGTGTTGTGACAAGTGTTCGGAAATTTCATTAAATACCTTTGGAAGATTATCCTCATATTTGAAACGCAAAACATAAAACTGGAAGGCAGTACTAAGCAACTGATCCTACTTACCCTGGAATATGATGCCAAGAATGTATTTGCTTTCAAATAACTGGTGAGCAAGTCAGACAAGATGGAACACCTCTACACTTCTTAGTAACGTTCACCATGTCTGTTAGCAACCAGTAACCAGGAGGAGTGCCAGTATTGTTATTCTTGATTCGGAATCAAAACAGCGCCAAGTTTACAGTTTAATGCGCAGTTACTTGACTTGTTTCTCCTAGCAGAGATTTGTCGTGCCAGTAAAGATTTAGGCGCGAAGGAATAAGCCTGTGATGGGATTTAATGTGATCCCCTCCCCGAGTATTACGCATTGAAATGTGGAAGTATTGAAGACGGCCTGGATTAATGCACAGCAAATCGCCGATGTAAAATGCACCGCTCTTGCAAAGGTTTTCGATTTTGAATGATATTTGGGAAATTTTACAATGTGTGAAGGAGGGCCTGCAACTCTACAGTAACGTTCTTAAACAAAGGCTCCGGAGAATTCAAACACTGTAATCCCGGTTTTACAATTGGTGATAATACAAAAATAGCGTAAGAACATCTTGAGCTGTCTCATCTTAGAAATGTTTAAAATAGCCTATTTTTTATAATTATATTAAGAATTATTTTTATTTTTCAGAAATATCAACACTATGAGTGAAGAAGAGGTTGAAGCCGCCGAAGCACCAGCAGTATGTCCACTTTTCTATATATGTTTTAGTATCTCTTCAGTCCTGGCTATCCATGCATATGTATATGAAACTGACTGGTTTAATTGTATTACTAATATGTGCTCGGCTGGCTCGGCACATTTAACAGCAGAGCATGTATGAATGAACATGATATCTTAATGCTGTATAGTCCTTTTTATTCTCGTACTACTGCTTGTATTATATGTATATTATCTTATCCGTGAGAAAATCCTGGAAAGCCAAGAGCCTAATTTAAACTCAGGATATACATGTAAGCAGCTAGAGAGAAGGAGTTGGTTCCACTCTAAAAGTATCTGGTAGAGAGCGTAGCGGGATGAAAAATGTTTATTGGAATGTATTGAATAATGTGGATTTTTATGCATTTAACGTTTTAGGAAGAACCAGAAGTAAAGCTGCAAACAGTACCGTTTGATCCGCGGTTTCCAAATACAAACCAGACAAAACATTGCTACGTCAGTTTTTTAGATTATCACAAGTGTAAAAAGCTTCGTGGAGAGGATTACGCCCCCTGTGAATATTTCAAGAGAGCATATACTACCCTCTGTCCGAACGCATGGGTTGAAAAATGGCAAGACCAGATGGAAAAGGGGACATTCGCATACAAATTTCCCTGGGAGAAAAACAAATCGTAGAAGACAGGAGGAGGATATCGAAATCTCGACCAACCTTTTCCCTCACCTCCCTAGCTTACGCTTCTCTATCTTGCTTTCTGTACGCTGACCCATTATTGTTTCATGTATACATTCTTGTTTCTTGAACCTGAATAACATTATCTTCGTCAAGTGAAAATGTTTGGAGAACCTTTTTGAAGCTCCTCCATAATATAAGCTACAACTTACATATATACGATCAACAAGCTAATAAAAAGTAGGAAAAAACTCTCATGTTACATTGTTTTGAATTTCCAAAGACATCTTACCAACAACAACCAAGGTACATATCTGAGGCTCTGGGGGCAATGATTTCCGGGGAAACACATGCTGTTCTAAGCGGAAAAAGTAGCAAATCAAACATGGATGGCTCGATGTACAATAAGCTCTGAAAAGTAAAAACAAGGAGAGTCTTGTGTATAAATAATCCCATACTCAGCCTTACTCTGATATCCCTAAAATCTAAAGCCGGAGCTTTTTTACATCAAAAGAGTCCAGGTATCATGGGTCTCTTCCTTGTTAAACTTTTATCGGGCTAGCCAGAAGCAGTTTTTCCTCATTTCTCATCTTTAGTTCGAAAATAAACAAATAACTTTCTCTAACTTTCTCCTACTTTCTCGCTATCTGGTACAGTGTAGAGGATCAGTGAGGGATACATAAATAGAAAACGCCATTTTATCATTTCATTACGAGTACTTGTGAGGAGGAAAATTCTGTATGTCCATATATATGTCTTCTTTACTTTCACCACGCAAGCACATACAGCGCCATCTTTCTCCTCCTGTATTACATTAGCCTAGGAGCTTTATGCTTTATATCGCACTTTCTCCACCTTTACATTACGTATACATGCATTCCTAAATAGGGTAAATTCACAAAAATAAATATCATCCTACCTGTATGTACTCGCGAGTCTCGCTTTCTCTTAGTAACAAGGGGTTTTATCTGTAATTCAGTTGTGGTTATCCGCTGGTTTAGGATAGCTGAGATATGCGGGTCGGTGGATCATAAATTTGTTGCTGCTTATTGTTCCACACTTAACGTGGCTAAAATATGTTGTAGGACTTGTCTGGGATTTTATGACTACGATGCGAGAATTTCGTAACATACATTTAGTTGTCCACACATTACTTTCTCCTCACATCCTACGTCGTCTCTTATTCTCATTCCCTAGATGAAGACATCAAAGCTTGAGCGTAAAAAGTGTGAGAAACAAGAGCGGAAAAGGAGTGCAAATGACAAGATGCTCCTTATTTCTTGGCGTGGACAAAGTTTTTATCTCCTCATTCGTTGGGAAAAGTGTCTACTCAGAATGCTGTACTTTCTCCTCCTCATTTACACTACATCACCTTTCCCTATCCTAAATCCCTTTTCGGCTATCAAAACTTTCTGACCACGAAACGACTCTAATAATAAGTCTAGTACTTGATTTCAAAAACCCTGGGTAGAGCTTCTTTTCCGTTTCGATGGAAGCTATCTTGGGCATGGAACTACAGTTCCATGTCCATGATAGCTTCCATCAGGTACTATGAATCGTGTATAGTACTTTATGATAGTCTTGCCTGGTCTCCTTATCTGTGGTATTTTAATGTGAAATTGTGATGGAAGGAAGTAAAGTTTTTGCTCTCTGTGAAAAGAAGCAGGCCGGTTAGTGATACCCGAAGGTCATACTTTGATGAGCTAAAATTGGGGCCGGAAATTTTTGTATGAGGTCAGATGCCATTGTCGGCGAAATGATTAGCCTTAGCATGTTGGTCATTGGAAACGAGGAGGCAGGCAGGTTAACTTTCTTTCAGCTCGCACATCTCTGCTCATCAAAACATGTACGTGTTGATTTGTTGCTGCTCCTCCATCCAAGTAGTCTCTGACCCGGTTGTTTGACTCCTGAAAAATTTGTTTTCCTCAGAAGCCATATCGATTGTATATGTTTTTCCTGGATGAAACTAGGAAAGTAGGAGAAACTAGGGATTGGAGATCGATAGAAAATATGATTAAGATTTATGGGAAGAGGCAAGTAGGTAGAATTTCTATCTCCAACTCAGCATGTATAGCATATGATGGTAATGACAAAATGAATTTCTTGTCTGTTCCAGGAACCCTCCTGGACTTTCACCTTCCACCTTCCCTAGGGAACCGCATCCATGGAAATCCTAAGTATTGGTGGCCTGGCCTTCCTCTGTGAGCAGAAAGTGAGGCGGGCGTAGTATGCAGGTCATTAAATCATTGGGTGGCGAGGAGAGTCGGAGACTTTTCGGACGTTCGGACAACATAAATTACACGAGTGTCTTACATGTTGAGTTTTATGTGGTCAGTGAGCTGGGTCCCCACACCAGAAACGATTAACCTCATTAAGTGGACCTCGGAAAAATTGCCCTCTCCACCTTTTCCAATCCTCCTTCTCCCTTATCCTTCTTCCCATCAGCAATTTGTAGATGCTCCTTCCCATCAGAGGCTGGGCTTCGTCCGTGCTTGGAATTCCACCCGGCAAAGAAGAGTTGAGTCAAAGACTCCCGGATTTAAGTATCGACGAGGAGAGGTGCATACACTTTCCGGTGCTTGCTTAAAAGAAGGTATTTCTTTCCTCTCTTCTTACTTCTTGCGTATCTTTCTGTCTGGCCTCGCCTTATCAGAAGGCTAGGATCATTATACGAGCTCAACTTTCTTCTTTCTTTCCTAAACCTGAGCCAATCTCAATAAAACTTCTTACACGATTTTCTCCTTTCACTCTTTGACGCTCTTGGAAAACTATGTCCCATTTCCTTTAAAAATTATTCCCATAAACGACAACTTCCTACGGAGCCATCAGCCAGAACCACTCAAATTCAGAATCCCTCTACCAAGCGCCACATCCTTTATTAATATGCTCTTTTCTCGAGGATAGATTGCCACGAGTTTCTTCTCCACGGCTTTCTCTACTATTTATTCCTCCTTCCTCCCGCATAGCCATTGTTCATTCCATATATTGCCTATATCCCATCATCACTCACGTGCATGCATACCCGGAGGAGAAAACTTTTAAACGTTTCCTTAAAATTCCACTCGGACTGAAAGTGAAATCTAGAGCCGATAAAACATTCCGGAGAAAGTACACTAATAGGAGCATCTTTGACGACAAAAGCTTGGAGCATTTAAACTTTTCTTTTAATTTCATTTCCATATCGTTAGACCCAGGAGCAATGATTCAAATCCCTAACACTTTCTCCTAAGGTCACAATATCTCTCTCACCCTCCGACCTTTCACTTGGAAACTATTTTTAATCTTTCATTAATTTGCCCAACCTCTAATAAAATCTCTCCTCATTTTCTCTTTCATGAATCAAATTTTATAGTAGCCTAATCCCTTACTTGCTTCTATGCCTTTAAGTCCGTATAGACACTCAATTCACAATAACTTGCCTTTTAGCTGGAATATACATGGACTGGGAGCGGGTAATATATAAGAATAGTGCTAGTGAAAGTTTCTGTCTTATCCGTCTCCTATTTAGCTTTTTCGCAAACTGACCCAACTCTATTTTCACATATCCAACTGAATCGGGAATGTTCCCGCCGACGCTGACCATCTTCTTCCTCCTCATCTTTGTATTTTTTAGCCTTGTCCAGTTTTGCATGCTATCATAAACATCGACCTTGAGCCAGAGGGTGAGATCCGAAGGGATTTAATCTAAAATTTTCATATTTCGATTTACAGTATATCCTTCCCGGGATTAATGCATTAGGTTGAGCCACGTCCCGTTCCAACTTTAGTGTTTCAGTGAGGAGATGAAAGGAAGAAAGTTAAAGGAGAGAGGATAGATCTAGATGGCGGCTGACAACATTTTTATGACTGCTCTAAACGTCTGCTCTCGTTCGGCTGAAGGGATTTTCTGTGACCCACGGAATCCGGCTTAGTTCACCGAACTAGTGACTAAGTTATAGTGATGCGCCGAAGACGGGGATGCATTTTTATTATCCTGCCAACACAAGTTCAAGTTGTGCACTTTTTATTACTCACTTAAATATGACACTTTATCACTCCTAGCCACGAAAATTCTTTTGCTTTCTCCACACAGTTATCCTCTACTTTCACCCGCTGTCATGTTTCCTGAAGCCTTTAATTCATATACTTATTCCGAACCCCAGCTTGAACTATTTCTACTACACTATCTCCGTCTCATAATTACACTGTTTGGAAACAATCTTCATCTCAGGTCCAAAACCCATGCCTACGTCTCTAATTCTAGTATTCCATTTCCATTCATCCGTAATATCTAGTCTTGTGTTGTCCAAGACTTTCACTTCATCTTTTAGTTTTCAGAAGATAAGATCTCAAAACTTTACGTCTAAAACTTTTCAATCCTTGTATGTATCAAAAACCCTGCAAGCAGCAAATCAACACCTGCTTTGTATTTTATGTAGCTTTTGCTATTGTATCTAGGCCAGGGAGTGAAGCTCATGGTTTGCATTCCAGTTGAGCTTTCTTTTCAATAAAGCGTCGTTGTAGTTACCTTTAGTTTAACTTTGTAGCTCCCCTTTAGATTGCTCCACTACAGTAATTCCTTCTATACGGTTAGCATTAGGCGCTTGTCTATACTCTTACAGCAAACAATGTTGGTTTGTCAAACAGGGAGAAGTACGAATTTTGCATTCGCAGAGATAACAATATGAATCTCGTACGCTATTGTCTGAGTTGTTGTTACAAATCTTCTTGTTTTTAAAACTTGAGTGAAGGGAGTGAGCTATCTTTCAATTCATTTCCGCTTTCAAAACTAAGTATTTAGTACTTGGTTGCACGTGACATTGCAATGCAATGAAGCAACCGGTGTTGGAACCGTATGATTAACTTCTAGGGTTGTGACGCTAGCACTTGGGGTTTCTTCCCGCGTTGTTGGTGGTACTGATGATGAAAGGACGCTTTGACTGAGCGAAGATGGTAGGGTAGCTGAGACATTCGTTGGGCTGGGTGTTGGTGAGGATGGGATAGATACCTTCGTTGGGTTGTTTGGTGGTCGGGGAGAAGCAGAGACGCTTGTTGAGTTGCCAGAGGAAGCGAGCGCAGTTTTGATTTTCTCCAATTTTTCTGCATCTTTCTCGCAAATAAAGTAATACTGGCTATTGCATTCCACATCATCAAAGCTATGCTTCTCCGCCTTCTTCCCGTCTGCTCCAACTTTCCAGTAGGCTGGATTCCAAAGTGATACACAGTGTTGATGTCTCCCACTTTTTACAGACCCGTCTGGGTTCACATGATCCGGTTGATTAGGATACCAAAGAGAGTTGTATGTTAAAGGCTTTCCCTTCCCCACCCAAGCCCATTTTCCTTCATCAAACAAATCCGTGAGGCCTATCCAGTATCTGCGATCCAAGCCGAAAACTTCTCTTACTTTTCCCCAGTCGTATTCCTCGCTGAAGACACTGATTTCAAATATCTTGTTGATCACATGCTCTGCATCTTGCTGTTATCCAAGGAAAGTCTCGTCAAAGTGAATATAGTCAATCGAATAACAAGTCATAGTTTTAGTTTCTTTTAGTACCATAGCGTACCTTGTTTATAAAGGACGCGAGATGGCCTTCGTGTTCTTCGCAAACGGAATGAGCATCTTTCCATACCATCTGAAAATATTGAAAGTATGGGACTCAAGTGAAATAAAACAGTTAGATCCGGCAAAAAGCCGTTAATGTAATTTACAAAGCTTACCCGCTTCATGTATATTGTAAAACCTTGGCCCAAATCTTTGGTTTCAATTGGATTTTTCACTGGTGCATCTGGTAAAAAATTAAAAGGTTTATTAGACTAGGCTGACCGATAAACATGGAAAAAGAGCTCTTTGAAAAATGGGATTATACATCAGCACTACCAATTAAACCACTACGACGTGTGCGGTGAAGAGTCTTCCAAGTTTCACTATCATAGTTTGCTGGAGAAAATATATCGAGTCTTCCATCTTTTTCTAAATTCCGTCCGGTAACAAAGATTGGAGCAAAAAATACCCAAAATGAAACGGCTATCCCAGTCCATATTCCTGTGCACTGGAAAGAGCTAATTGGACTAGCCTGCCATCCATGAGCCATCCCATGACTTTTTTACGATCTTTGCCCAAAATTATGAAAACTATACCCTCCGAATCTTCAATTCCCCGCGCTAGAGGAAAACGCGTCTCCATGGATAATTGCATTGAAAGAAGGTTTGAAAAATTACGTCATCAGTCGTGCTTCTTCTCATCAATGGAACAACTTGTACAGTAGCTACATGTAAAGGTTAACTACTAACTTAAGTGAAAGTACAATTCTAAGAATAGATAAGATGAAACTGAAGTCTGGAGAAGGGAGATACCTTGGAAAGTTAGCCGTAGCGTCCATCAAGCGCTCTCTTCTTTCGCTCAAGGAATTACAGAAGCTGAAATCCGTACTTTCTCCAGGAAGTCGTTTGTCCGCTTGACGCTAGAGGTCATCCCCTGTACTATGCTTGAGACTGCTGTTACAGACGTGGAGAAAGTCGTCTCTCCCACCTCTTTGATATGGACTCCGCTGAGTACGGCTACTGCACGTATTAATCACTCGGCTATTACAAACTACTGTGTATATAACTGCACAATGTTCATAACTTTAATGCAGCTCGTGATAGACAATTGACATTTTTATGTCATTCCTGTCTCAGGAATCCTGAGAGTCTAGTTACGCTGGTACTGAATTTTTGGCGACTGTATAGTAGAACCTATGCACAAGCTTCTAATGTCTTAGATTTTACGATTCTTAATGCTCCTGTAAATTACAATTAGTTAACGCAGAAACTAAATGAGTTTCTTCCTAAGTTTAAGTTTTTAACGTCTTCTGATTGAATAAATCGATAGAATCAAGGGGATTAATCAAGTAATACATTTTAATGGCTCATATATTCCATTATTTTGTACACAGTATTTATATAACTGATTAAGATTAATTACAAACGGTGTTGTCAATAATGAATTTTGCGTGCTGATTTGCAGGATTACTGAGAGCTTGTAGGATGGATAGAGCTATTAGAGAAAATGGCATACTCTGGTACTTAATTACATAATACAGTATATAACTAGTACATTTTAACGAGTATTTTATTTGCATGTGTGTAGGAAGAGCTAAACTATAGGTAAACATAGTGGCTTATAGATTTATTAACGCTTTCCCATATTTGGTAGGAATGTATATATATATGTTATACTATATAGGTATTATCAGATACACAGAATCTAGGGGGTTGAGGTATAGTAAGGAGCTACTGTATCCGCGGAACATATTACACAGAGATCTCTTGAATTTGGACACGTTTTTTCACAGTAGAATTAGGAGTTGACGTAGTAGAATGTCTTTTGAGAACACCGACGAGCGTGCCAGTTCCACTAGGACTAGAATATCCTGGATTACTTGTTGGTTGTGGTACACTTGAACTTTGGAGCTGTAACCCACCGGAACGAGGTAATGTATTACTGTCACCCGTAGAGCAGCCCAGTCCTCGCTTCCCCTTCGGTCCATCCAATCCAAGCCCTGCGGTTTCTTCACCTGTCAAACACAAATCAGAGGATATACACACACACACAACCATTGACACCTCCAGCTTTCACACCCCATTACTGTCATACGCTTTGCCCCATCACTGTCGATCCTCCTCCTCCTTCTCGACTTTCTCCCCTATACTTTCACTCTCCCTCCGCCGTTCCCCTCCCCTTTCCCAGGGATATGCCCTTCCTTTATCCTTTTCCAATATCGTTCGTAACCATGTTCAATACCTTGAAATTCTGGATTCCACTTGCTATTTCCATACGTCCTGTAGAGGTTTAAGGCAGAGGGATTTGAAGGGTATCCCTGAATCTTACCTGCACTTTGATTCAAGTAAACGTGGATGGAAGAGCCCATGAGGGAGTCGGGCATCATAGGAATGCAATCCACGGGATCAACTGGCCCGCCAACACAGTACGGTATGGAACCTATTGAGAAATCCCAAGAAAAACCTTAACAATGAAAACTTTTGATCCACAGTCACACATACCCGCCCGCTCCTCCAGCCAACTTTCTCCAAGTCGACTTTCTCCTCAAAACTTTTATCCATTCTCCTCCAAACTCCACATGCAGGCAGACATTGGGTTAAAAATCTCCAACTGGATCTCCATCCAAGCAAATATTATTCCGCATGCACAAACTCTGTGTTAGTCGTCGTAAGCAGGGATTCAATCCATCAGCTTTGAGAGAGTGTTAACAAAAGAGGTGACCTACCTGCTCTTGTGAGAGAGTTACAATTTGACATTGACACAGGCTTCAAATCAAGTTGAGCACAAGCTGCTGCTGGAAATTGACTCAATCCCATCGTTTCCCCCATTTCATCCCCACCGCTGTTCCCATACGATGACAAATGGTGCGGAAACTCAGTCATGTTAGACTCCCATTTGTAGTCCTCCTAAAAATTTCAACACTCGGCCTCTTAAACTTTAATCTCCACTTATTGATTTACTATATGCTATGGAGATGTCCGGAGGATGAAAATATATAGAAACCGCGGATACTCAAACGAGAACGTAAAACGGACCATTACACCATAAATTAGATGGCGCTACTTTCTCCCTCATATACTTTTACCCTATCTCTATTTTCACTTAATACCAGAATCCATAGCGTTCGCACCGTCTCCAAATGTTTCCCTTCTCCTCCACCTATTACCTCCCGGAGCTGTAGCAGAAGCGTTGTCCCCGGAAAAAAATAATAAAATCCCATTTCTTATTCAATCTTCTTCCTACCTACCTCGTACATCCATTCCACTCTCCAACCCCTGTCACTTATACGGATATATATATCGATAATGGCCCTTCCAATTGAACTCCAACATAAATTAAACTTAGTGGCTTCCAGGGAAATATCCAATCTCTTTCTCTGCCCTCTCCATACTTTTATTAACTTTCTCGAACGTGGGTGCTTTCTCCTTCTAACTATTCCACAGGGACCTGTCGTCTTCAACTATTACCCTTGACCGTATGTATCTTTAAAACTTCGTTAAGCTGGTTTAAAAAACTCACACTCCCAGCACAAAAGTTTCAAAATTTTAAAACTAACAGGTATTTATTCCGTCTACTGTTTCGATCAGGTTATAAGCTGTTTACAATTTGTGATTTTGCAAGCAATACTTCAGTTTGAAACATGCAAAGCTGATTTTTCTAACTCGGCGATTCCCTACAGTATCTACATCCTATTCTTGCTTTACTGCTCACTCTTTTTCAAAGGTGTACTCGCGCAATCCTTCAGGAACTTTCACTTACTTTCTCTTGGCGAATCTAACCTCTCTTTGTTTACACCTTCAGTTAGGTACGCTTTGACCTGAAGTGGGAAAGAAAAATAATAAATTCTGCCCGGGTCGTGTACTTAACGCATTTTGGTTCCATAATAATATTTTAATGCAGCCTGAACTTGCGTCATACAAACTAGAAACCGCAAAACATGAATTGCAAAAACTTGTTTTATCCTGGCGCAAACTTGTAAATCTCGCTGTGTAACATCTCAATTTTTTCTTCATGCGGATAATCCTCTAGCCAAGTTTTGCTAAGCTCCTGGTTTCTCCTGAAATCTCACTTGTTTCCTCTGATGGAGGAGAAAATAGTTTTAAGACTTAGAGAAAATATTTTTCTTAACCTTATTTCTCAGGCTAAACATTTTCGACTGCCTAAAATTCTTGTCATTCCCACCCTACTTTGCAATCTCTATTGCGTACTTTGAATGCTGACTCGGAGTGGTAACTAATCTTCTGGTACGCAAGTGTCAGGCTTTATTACTACATCCCCGGAATTCGGGATTTTTTATCCATCAATAGAAAGATCGGGCGGAATTTTCTCCTCCTCTTCTTATCACCTACAAAATTCCTACGGATTTCTATCAACCTTATCCTCACTCCGCTAGAATTTTCTAAGGGAGAAAGTGGGGAAAGTCTTAGATTATAGAGACAAGGAATAAAATAAAACCTGATGGTATGAGGATTTGAGAGGAATCCCATTCTGCGGTTCCAGATTATTCCCGTGATTGGCACCAGGCAGTCCTATTCCTCTCTTACGATGACACATAATCGCCGCAAAAACTATTGCATTGAGTAAGATGAGGCAAATCCCGACTGTCATCGTGACGGTTAAAGCTGTGGCGTAGTCGTATTCCCCGCTAATCCCAAGACCCATCCCTACTTCATTTCCATTACTGTTCCCATTTTTCCTGAAATACAAAGAATCCAATAAGCATATTTCTCATCTAGTATTTCCATTATAGTCAGCTTTGTATTTATTTTATGTAATCGTTTGCACTATTCACCCAAGCTTAGCATAAAATATATGGCTTGCTCGGAATCGTCGTATCCATTTTATTTTTAGGGCCAGCCAAAACCAACAGAAGCCAGTTTTTCTTCCAAGCCAACTTTTTTTACTTCAATCTATCTACCGAACTCGGGAATAAAAAAATCTAGAACTGTCTCCAAGCTTTCTCTTTGCGCAATGTATTGATAGTGCCGTTTGAGTTTAAGCGAATTACTTGAGGAACTGAGGCGGGTGCTGCGGCAGCACTGCTGCCACGTTTATACTTCCGATCAATCCGCATAATACTTTCCCTGATGTACGTATGAAGTGAAATGTGGACGCAGATGTGTTCGTGGAAGGATGTGGAGAAAGCTGGTTTTGAGCAGCGACTACGTATACTTTCTATGAAACTGTATGGAGAGAAACAAAAGAGAGAGAGAGAGAGAGAGAGAGAGGAGGAATCTCGTTGACTATTCAGCTTAGTATTTTGGTGAAAGTTTATAAGCGTATATTTGAAGGAAGAAAGTTGGGACCGAAAGGATGGTAAGCATTGTGAAAGTGAGATTTTACATCATCACATTATTGTTTAAGAAGTGTAAAAACTTTTCTTTTCAAAATAAAAACGACACTCTCAAGTCTCCAACTTGTGGACAAAGACTTGTAAGGTACTCACTGGGAGGGGAAATATTAGTGAAGAAAGCATCTCGCCTAGAGACAGAGTGAGAGAAATAACATGGAAAGAAGAGAGCCCATGTGTCAAGAAAGTTCAACATCACTTCCGACATAATACACTCACTCACTTGTGTATCCAGAATGAAGTCCCTGATCAAACTAAGTAAGTTTCTTTCTCTCGCCTTCCCCCTCTCCTTGACTTCCTCTTCATTCCATCAACTACCTATTCAAAGAGTAGTCCTCACTTTTCCGAAAAGTCAGTCAATTTTCCTGCATCCCCATGAAGAAAGTCAAGGAGGAGGAGAGGGAAGACATGCGGACTCTTACTCAGCTTTCACGAGCTACATAGGAGAAAAAATTTCTAAAAATAAATCATATAATGAACAAACTTTTCTTCACTCCCTCTCCAGGTTCCTGTCTTTCTTCACTATAACTTTCAAATCCCGAGTTTAACTCTCGTTGAGTTCCTCAGAGTTCTGGTACGTAGAAATTCACACTATAAATCGCACAGGTAGTTTGCATTATACTTTCCACGAAAAATTTTCAGGGGGTAGATCTTGGCTTCTACCCTCAAAAATGAAGGGAGCGCATCCTGCCCTCTTCAGCGTTGAAGCTGAATAACAGCTATGATACGCTACGCACATTGCGACGAAACTACATAGTTGTGATGCATTCCAAATATCTTTACTTACATGGCTCGCGTTCCTTGAGGAAAGGGTGTTTCCGTCCCTTCTGGACACTCGGTCGTTGTCATGGACGTCCCTGGAGACGTTGGCCCGGTTTGTATATTCGACCCTGTGTATGTTATTCCTCCGTCAAAGCCCCGACCAACTTGATCTGACAATGATTGTGGCGGCAATGGTCGGACCGGCCCTAGAAAAATATTCTCATTAATCTCCAGCCATCCCATTTAACAATTTGCCTGAACACAAGGGCCACCTTTATTGTAGTCAACTCAGCAGCAGATCACTTTCTTCCTCCCACCTCACCGCCGTGGGACCTACCGTAACAAGTCCTACTTTCCCTTGCTCATTTCTCCCCGCCAAACTCTACTTCTTTCACGCATGTTTTGTCTTTGAGACAGTCACGGACCAAAGGAAGGGACAGCTAAAAGCTGCAGAGCTCCTTCGCCCTCCTTCCTTCAAGTAGCGTTCATAATGCAGGAAGAAAGAAGGCGGCTAGGGACTCGTCACACTGGTCAGCCGCGAACATAATGCGAATTGAAAGTTCCTGGGCGAATTGAGTTGATTCCCTCTAGGCTGTCAGGGGAGCACGGGGCACATGCCAAATTCCCGCCTTTGGAATTAGTTTGCGGATACTTCCAAAAGAAATTGGTTGTCAAGTTGTCGTGTAATTTTGGGCTACTGATCTCAAAGAATAAAGTCGCTTCCCTTGAAGTTTAAGAACACTAGAATTTCCGGTTGTTTTTTTTAACTTTTCATCATTCATTGTGCATCTTACATCTGTTGACAAACTTTCACCAACTTTCACCTTTAGCCATGTGTGGTAGAAGAACTTTGACGGATTTCTTCAAAAGTTTGTATCGTTTTCTTCAGCCATGCCCTACTGAGTTTCCAACTATTTAAGAGTTTGAAATGCAACAGTTCTGCTTAGGAAATATTATAGCTTCGCATGTTCTCGGATAAAATGTGTCTACTGGGGTGGCATATAGTTCCTTTGTCCGTCAATGCTAGCTGGTTAATGCCAGGATTTGAAGCGAGAGAAAGAGCGGGAGGATTAAAGAGAGCGATGTAAAATTTGAAGCGGGAGACAGGTCCTTAGAGCTGGCTGGCTGACTGAATTTAGAAGAGTGCTGAATAGGATTTTAAATTGAGAACAACTTACCGACATACAAATCTGGATTGTCATCCGGGAAGGAATGATGAGCGATGGTGACATCGGATCCACCGGGAAGGTGAATTTGTGGAATCAGATTTAGCCAGAGTGCCATTTTATGTACACGGTAATGACTTCGAACCCTGGGCTTGGTGCCGATGTTCATATAATATTGAGAATTTGCCTCGAACACGTCCCAGTGTAAGGGCCGCCCTCTTATCCGCTCTCGAGAGGTGGAAGGAGAATTTGAAGGAGAAGAATTCGAAGATGAGGATGAAGACGAAGATGATAATGACGAGGACGACAAGGATCCCAAAGAACTTGAACTCCCACTTAAGCTAGACCAATCTTGATTATTGGAATTCGTGCTTCCATCATTACTTCCGCTGCTTACAAATCCTACGCTAGGTTCTCGTATTACTTGATTCGTATTCGGATCACTGGAAATTCCCATTCATGACAAATCACTATTCAGTCTTCTCCTATATATATGCTACAATGTACCGCATTTCTTTTCCAAAACCCCGCTTTTTATTCAAACCCATTTTTGCTTCACAATTTAAACGCAACCAACTCCAATCTAAAACCTCTGGATCGTATTCATTATCAACGTCTTTGGTGCATGCTCCTTGAATCCATTCAGGCGAGCATCAGTTCTGCGGCTTTGTTCTTTTCTTACTTTCATTGTCAAATCCTATTGCATCCCATAAAATCTCGTAGAATACACGCACCAGTTAATCTAATCGACCCTAACGTAAATCCATGCCTCAAGCTTTGCCGTTCCTATCCTAGTCCTCTCCTCCTAATACCGTTTTGTGATCCGCCTCCGTAATGAATATCTTCCTCTCATGTATCCAGTTCCATAGGATATTTCAATCTACATCCACGTTCTTCCCCTTTCTCTCCAAATGCATTCTAAAACTAATACCAAAATCAATAATCATTGAACTAACAAATTTTCTGGCAATCCTTGAAATTTCCTTAACCTCCTTTTTTCGTACTTTCTCTTCAACTTTCTCCGCGCAAACAATTGATAAGGTTTCATGGATTTTCTATACTTTCTTTCCGGTCCTTCAAAACAATTCTAAAGAAGTCAACTTGGCCTCGGTTTTACGACACAGCCAAGATGGCACTCGGATCAAAAATTAAATCTTCTTTATTTACATGGGGTTTCAACGCTTTTACGGCATTCGTTTAAGTTTTCGTTCACTACTGGCCGCCTTTCACAAACACAAACTTAAACAAGTGCAGAGGCATCAGCTTGCCTTGAGTCTGTATAAAATCTTTGATTCAAGATAAGATACTGAAAAATCATAAAGCCATGGCTTGTTTTGCTGGACACAGCAATAGCAGGATTTACTACCAGCTATATGATAACTTGTACCAAAGGACAGCTGAGCACAGAAAAATCATTTCAAGGTTACTAAAACTCCGGAGAAATCATTTCGGGGTAACTCATACTGTGAAGGGATTTTTTGCTAAACTCTCAGACCGTAGGAACTTGAATATTTAACCCACAAATATATGACTTAATAACAAGCTCCGGCAGCAGTATTTGAAGCTACTGAATAAATGCGTTGTTTAATAACGAAGTCGTTGTGTATACTGTGCAGAACTAGTGTAGCTTAACTTCATATTAGCCTAGTTTACTGATTTCAAGTCGCGGTGATTGCCATTGCTGAAATTGTAGAACTTTGTCTGGAGGCATTTTTCTGCATTTAATAGCATACGTTTTTGAAATGTCATACAGATTCATAGCCCTTAAAAATTGGGAAAAAATATTTTGACATTTTACTAAATCCCATACTGCAGTTAAGAGTCCCGGTGACATATATTCATAATCTCAATACGAAATCTTCGCTAATTATACGCCTAGATAGGCTTCCAATTAGTAGCTGTATTGGCTGATGATGTTTGGTGTAAGGGAATATACCTTTAGCATTAGAATACATACCCAACTTCATAAACGCGATTAAGTTACTAATTGGAAGCCTATCTAGGCGTATAATTAGCGAAGATTTCGTATTGAGATTATGAATATATGTCACCGGGACTCTTAACTGCAGTATGGGATTTAGTAAAATGTCAAAATATTTTTTCCCAATTTTTAAGGGCTATGTTACAACGAGGTAAGACTTTAATATCTGATGTAAGACCTGGTTTATAAACCTGGCGTAAAATGAAAAGTATTTTATTCTGTAGAATTTACCCTTCTTAATTTTTACTGCAAGTGTCAGTCCGAATGATTATTTTTCCTAAATCGATGTCAAAATTAATGCTTATTATTGCTGATTACTAACACTTCGCATTAATTAGGGTTCCTGCATATTTCTCCGGAAGGAGTAACTTGATTCCAGCCTTGTTTCTATCGAAGATTATTTTTGAACGAATACAGTGAAAATATTGAGCTAAATTTTAGTTCCGAAGCATGCCTTAAGCCTCTGTGGAGGCCTCTCGCTGAATCAAGACGCAAATCAAATTTTCACTGTTTCCCTGAGTGATGCGCGCTGCAGCAGAAGGAAAGTCCGGACACAAATGTGTTTCCATCCTCTGGCAATTGCAGAATAAACCAAAAGGAAGGTGCCAAAAATATTTTTCCACTCCGCATTACTTGAATCCTCCATAACTTTCTCCATTTGTATTTACAGTTTCTTCTCTCTCATCCAAAGTCTCGACTTCAGCAGCATTTGCAGTAGTTTGCACGATTGGAGTGGGAAAAATCCTGGTATTTCCACTTTCTGCTTGCTTGCTTCATTCAGCTCTGAAGCCTGGGGCGGGTTCATCCCACACATAGCCCTAGCGTTTTGAACGGAAACTAGCACGAGATATTTCAAAGCTACAGTTGGTGCAAAAGAGAAAGTACTGGATCCTCTTAACGCTGAGCCGGCAGGGGATGTGTCCTCCTCCAGCCAGCCTCCCTTTCCTCACTCAACAACAACTTTCCATCAAATATTCACTAAACATTTCCCCCGACTTTCTCCAACTTCCAGCCTTATGCTCTCACTCTCTGCCAATTTCTGTTTTGTGCAGCCTAACTTGCTTCTTTCCTTCATTTCCCCCTGAGTAAAGCCAAAATCGCCCCTTTAGAATCCAACCCTGGAATCCGGAGCATTGTGCTTCCGTGTCCCGTGTAAGTAGTGCAATATCTTATAGTTTTCTAAATTTCTTGGTTTGTTGGTTGCGTTTGAATAGAGGTAAAATTATGGTTGTTTAGCTAGTTAAAAATGAAAAGATTATTGTATCCCCCCAGCCCACTTACCCGCTTTTAGCAAAGTTGGACAAATACTGAACAAGCGTTTCAGAGACGACAGCATCTTGTTTGCTAAAATTAGCTAAACTGGACCAAGGGGAGAGAAACTGCTGGTTCCCCAGTGCGGGCACATTGTTCGTCACTGGAAGTCCCATAGTATAAGGCACAACATCTCCCTCTAGGCTTCCAAGTCTCTGAATCAAAACAATAATACAAAGATTATTCTCACGCCTCCTCCCTCTCCTCTGCAGCTCTTTACCACTTTCAGCAAATAAAGCTCTCTTTTCACCTTCTTTATTCGGCAAACTCTCATCATTTAGACCTATTACTGTCACTCCCAACCAATCTTCCATGGGACCACATAAAGTAAAAATAAAGTATATAC
This sequence comes from Sminthurides aquaticus, assembly GCA_906901655.1. Classification (NCBI taxonomy): domain Eukaryota; kingdom Metazoa; phylum Arthropoda; class Collembola; order Symphypleona; family Sminthurididae; genus Sminthurides; species Sminthurides aquaticus. The sequence continues at coordinate 1,906,966 of CAJQTT010000013.1, read as the reverse complement.
TTTTTCCCGTAGCATCACGCCTACTCCCATCTCTTTACGTTGCTGGATCTTTGCATCATCTCTTATACCACACAAATGCTTGCCACGCTCAACTTTCTCCAACACGCTTTCACCCAGACCGTTTTGAGTACCTCACACCCTGACCAGGTAGATGTATGTACAATTTCTGAATAGGATCATAAAACTCAGATATATGTACGTATTACCACGTATATGATCATATTACCATTAACCGTATCTTGCTCTCTTGATGTATTTATGAAATGGCTGGCTGACCAATGCGTTTAGTTTCCTCCAGCGGATTCCGTAACACGCTGTAACAGTGTCGTCTTCAAGTTTCTCCTTGACCTGGTGTAACTTTCTTTTTCTCATTCATCAGGGAGTTACAATGGAAAGGTAATGCTCAGATCTGTCATTTGTAACAGACGGTCTCCCTCTATGCTACACAGCGACTTTCTCTTGCAAGAATGATGAGAGAGAAGAAGCGTGTAGCAAAGAATTGTGAAAAGCACTGGTAAAAAATGATATGAGCTATACGTTTTCTACTCCTCTAACATTTCTCTTCATCACAGAGCTTTTCGAGGGAGATGAAATCAAAGCATCTGATTCAAAGGTCCTGGGATTTTGCTTCTTTTCTCTCTTTTATCATCTCCAAGAAGAGATCATGTAAGATAAGGAGTAATCTCCTCCCTTTTTATTTCACTTGTAAGAACAAACTCGAGTGATCAATCTTCCTGATTATCATCAAATGAGATATAGTCTTAACTTGGTTCAAAAGCGGAAGCTTTATTTTATCCTCTTGGATATGGATCACTATGGCTCTTTTCAGCTCACGCTCTCTAAAAAATCCCGTACTTTCTACAGCGATAGATAGTTTTATACTCCAACTCTTTCACTACTCCAAAGTCTCATGTTCCACAAACCTCATCTGGTCTTGCTAACTTCCTCTCGTCTAGCTCGAATAATTCTATTTTCGTGGAAGCATGCACTTAACTGCGGGCTTCTCCTTTACAATACAATAAGTGGGAGCTTTCTCCTTTGGTTTAACTTGGTATTACGTGCTACGTGCTTTCCTGGGTTTTTATATTGCAAAAATGCATTTATTTCCAAACTTTCTCTCTTCCGAGTCCTCCTGTGCAGCATCTAAAGTTTCCTACATGTCTCATGTCATCCCAAACTCTCAGACGATTTGTGCCATTGTTCCATTGCCCGCCGGATCTAGGTCTTTTCCATCTTCCGTATCTTGTTTTTTGCCTGTCTCTTCCTCCACTACTCCACTTTCAAAGTTTAACTCGAATAAAAAATAGAGAAATTCTGCAGCAGTTCTGCAATGTCACATCCGATATTTCTCAATCTTATTTTTTTCGTGCGTAGTGAAAATATTGACAGGTTTACATGGCATATACATGTATGCTGGAGATCCCCTGGTTTGGCAACATCTTTGAATAGGAGTGATATAATCGGATTCGTAGGTTTTGCATTCTTCCAAATCTACTTCACTCTCCATGCCGTCAGCTCGCAATCTATGTCCGTAGTCCGTGGTCATGTATAGGTATAAATTCAATTTGAAATCTACCCAGGACAAGGAGACTATTTGCTTTCACTTTTCAACGAAACGGAGGGAAACAAGTTGGGAGAGCAGTTTTCTCCTTTGGAAACAATGGGGAAGGGAGGGGGAGAGAGGACAGGTGTAGTACGCTGACAGATCCTAATTGATTCTTTCTCAACTTTCTCCAAGCGTTGAGTGGTTGATAAAACAAGGTTTGCCGACTCACCTACCTTCTTATGAAGGTGCTACCTACACCATTCCCCGCTTTCTCCCTCTCACTTCACTTGAATAAAAAATTTTTACTTTGACGCAAGCTTCTTTGAATCAAGCAAATCTTTTTAACTTTCCACCCCTCTCCCTCTTTTCTCCTGGCAATAGTTTATTGAAGAAGGAACACATATTTCTATAGCCCATTTCCACCTCATCACCGGCCAAGCAGAAATCACGTTTTGGAGAGTTGCGAAAAACCTTGGAGAAATCTGATATAGATCCTCTCCCAACCGAGGCATTATTGTGAAACCAACTATACTTCCGTAAAGATTGCTCTGCTTTCTCCCAACTTTCTTCTCTTCCACTCTCCTCCTCCTTTGTACTTTCTAAGTAAATGCTGATTTCTTAAAAATCTTTTCCCGACCTCTTTCAACCACTATCTTTTTTCACTTTCTTCCTTCTCTTTCTCTTCTCATGTGCATCACACTCTTAAGTTTCTCAGCCAAAGATCGGACCAACCCACCAACCGCAAGCACTGATCTTGCGTTTCCCTACCACTACTACAATGTACACACGCTCCTCTCCCTCCTTTAGCTCTGCTATTATTTTGCTCTCGAGCATATTTTCTCTTTTTTGGGAGATAAAATAGTTTCTCTGACGTAAAAAGTACTCGCGGCCGTCCTGAGTGAGGCTGAGAGCATATTCCTTGAGGCCTCTGCTGCAGTTGGAAAGAGCGCCCAAAGTTTCCCCGGGGCTGAGAAAGGGAAAAATCGATTATTCTCTACCTCCGTCTCTTGATGAATTTGGCCAAACCTCCCAATGAGATTCACCTTCAAAGGATAAGAATAATGTCTTGCGAGTTCTCGAAATAAAAGATTCCATCAGAGAGAAGACTCTGCTGCTTTCACCCAGGCCCAGCTGAAACTCTTCCACCCAACCCCAATCCCCTTCCAATTTCTACGACACCCCATCCAGCTCCACGGATAATATTATTAATACAGGAAGAAATTTATTTTCATTCTCAACATTCCAGATATGACTTTCACCAGCTTACACTTTCACCACTTCCCTTCCATTCTTGGTCTACCTGGACCATTCCTTATTTTTTGCTTTATTTTTCCATTCCCTCCATTTATTCCTTTATATCTCCTCTCAACGTTTTCTTTTACATGAGCTTCTTCCTATTATTAAAAAATCCGATCATTGCTTTCATTTCCTTTTTATGTCCCCATAACCCTTTACAAAGCCATTTAAGAAGGCATAAGGGCATCATTATCATCACAAACTTAAGCCCTTCATCCGTGTCACCTTTTCCCCAAGCCGCCAAACTCCAAGGTTTCCTGTACCGTGTTCTTTGACAAAGGGATTAATAACCTGTGAATGACCCAAAGTTCCTCCGTGCATTCCGGAGAAACCTTGGTGGAACACCCATTCTACTGATTCTCGTTAGGAGAAACAAAACTATTGGGGTTTGGTCAAGAAGACCGACGGCTTGCTTAGACGAAGCTTGTGCACTATTACTTCCTTAAATACATGGAGCAAATTCCTTTGTGTAAACCAGCCCTCTTGGCTTCCCGCATAACTGGACAGATTAGTGTGTCGGGAGGGGGTGAGGGAATGCGGGCGAGAAACCAATAGTTTTCTTTATCCCGCACTCAACGACTGACCAACGATTTGGACGACACAGTGGAAAAAGTACGAAACCCACGCCGTGGTCTCCACGCTTATGGTTTCCGGGTAAAGTGTGTGTACTGGATTTCCTGCAATCGGGAAAATATGAGCAAGGAAAACTCCCGTCCTGAAAACCTTAACTCAAGCTTGCTAAGACTAAACTACCCATAATTACTCCCGCTTCCTCTATTTCCCCCGCGTGCATGACTATGGGAAGGGAGTGAAAGTGCAACATCAGCAGCCCACCGGATTTTATTCATTTTCTATGCTCTATGAATCCGGCTGATCCAATCTCATTTTCTTCGAAATAAACCCACAGGTGCAAACACAGCTGGAGGTTGGAGATTCTTATGATACAAACTATATTTGGAAGAGAAAAGTTTTGTGACGTGCCTTTATTTTATTTGGCATTTCGATCCTCTTTTCTCTTCCCTTTCCTCCATGCACGCTCGTCTCGTCGAACCCAAATCCATGGATTTTTCTTCCAAGAGTTTACGACTCAGTTTATGAAATTCAATAAAATAGAGCGGAGCTGCCTTTGAAAATTGATACAGAGGAGGGAGATGGCATAAACTTACTTTCTCTCGCTCGATAAAAAATCAAGAGAATCCTCGGCATAAGCCCATTCTTATGACATTTTCTTTAAATACCCGCACGAAAGCGAGAAAGAAAGTTGACAAGAAATCCCGCATCACGTGCTACTTTCTCCACTTCTTCTAACCCTATGTAACTACGTCTCTGATTCCTCTTCCAAAATTCATATCTATGCCCTCGAGTTTGAACAGCTCTTGAGAGTGTTTTCTCCCCGCCTCGTCCTCACACCTACCTCCCACTGTCAAAGGGTATTGGAATTCAAAATTGGCATCGCCCTTCTGCTTTCTCCCAGAGGAGAAAACTAATTTTCTACTTCCCGGATTACAACTCCACTACAACTACTCACTCGCCATTTGATCAGATAAGGGGCCGTAAAAAGGGATTCTTATCTCACCCTCATCATCTTGTACACAAATCCTTTCCTCTTCTGCTCCACGCTCCTCGTTGTGAAACATATTTCTCTTCCTCTATGCTATTACCCGTACCAACTCACCTGGTAAGTAAGCATGAGCGCCTATGTTCATTGAGTCACCTTTCTTTACTCTTTTCTTGTGTCGCGGGTCGCGGAAACCGCTGTAGAAGAGAAAGGAGAGGGGGGGGGCGCTAAACCATTTTCTATTTTCCGTGTACGTACATGTACTTGCTTTAATAAGACAATATTTCGAGGATATATACGGGACAGAGATGCTAGTGAGTGGCTGGTATTGGTAGAAGAGGGCGCTACTATTATTGTTTATTTTTTATTTACACTTGAGAGTTGAGAGGGAAAAAAGAATACCTCGTAGGATGAGAAATCGTATTCCCTTGACACGTGTGAAAAATGAAGAAGATGAGTTCTTCCCCCTTTTTTGGCATGTATCATGGCGACATCAATGGCTGGACCGATGACAAGACAATCACTAAGAGCTTCTACTGTCGCATCTCGCATTGGAATTGGATGAGGAACCGGCCTTTCCCAATCTGTATACTCGTTTTTGACGATGGAAAAAATTTCCTGTTGATGAAAATTGAACACATTTCTCACTAACGTCCGAAGGATTCGATCTTTATGATCCGCTTCGAAACCATAAGTCAATTCGTTCTTGTTAAGCTCATGAGCTCCTTCACTTGTCGTAAAAATAATTATCAAATCCGTCCGCTTGAACTGTTCCGTTGGATCCTTCTCCATGAGGATTTTTGTATTCTTCACTAAATTGTTGTCCACGTATGGAGCAAAGGGGGAGAGGAATCGAGGTGTTTCAGGCACAAAACTCATCAACTCGGACAAGGGCTTTTGGCGTAAACAGGGAGCAATGTCACTGTCCGGATGGGTGAGGGGTAGCCGCCGCACGCAACCCATCTGCTTTGACACTTGTAAAGCTACGTCTTCCGGCTTTCGTTGAAGCGCCCAGGGGCTTAGCACGGATCCACTAATAAGGATGGCTCGTTGAAATAAATCTGCGAAACAAATGAGGAAAGCAATCATTAATCCAATCCCAGACCACTAACCTCACTCTCCTCCATCTGTCTCATTCTTTCCGCCTCTCACGCTCCAGTTATTCTTCCCTCCATTACACGAGCTTTCCTCAAAGAAACGATTCAATTCTCGCAAATTTTACCAACTTTTCACCCCAGTCACTTGATCAATTCCTTATTCCATGCTTCATTTACTCCCATATAGACCGCAGCTGCTCTGCACAATGCCCCACTCCTTGTAATAAGTAGATTCAGCATCGCTATATACGCTACAACTGATGAGGGTGTAGAACATTCCCTATGCTTTCTCCAGAAGCTCTTCTTAAATCCACGTACTGGTATTCTTCCAGGCTCATGGGTTTTCTACCGATTCTTCTCATTCATTTCCCCTGGAAATCATACTGCAGTAGTATTTGCACGTCCCTCTCCTTAGCCAGCAGCCGTCCTTCCAGGTTTCTCAAGTCAGACATAAAACGTGCTCATTGGTCTATATCCTCCTTGCTTCAGATTTGAATCATTATGGAATGATGTAATTGATTTCGGATACCGTTTATCAAATCTTTCACAAAAGATTCCCAAATCCCAGCTCCTGTCATTTCCCATACTGCAGACGGAGAAAGTCATGCGGAACGTGTACGGCTTACACGATTTGTAGCCATAACTGCAATGATCTTCTGGGTTCCTAGATGCCGGAGCAGACACAATCAGAGCTTAGAGGAAAGGTAAACGATTAGGACGTTCAGTGAGATTAAAATCGTTCTCTTTCCCTTCTTCTCGAATAATTTACCTAAGGAACTTGATGCTTAATGAATGAAAGTAATATTTCTACTTGATGCTATCTGGTATTGTCAACCTGTACCAGCATGCCTTACTTTATCACCTTTCACTTCTCTCTTGCATACAAAACCTTTATTGAGTTCGTTTTCTCCTTCTTCCTCTTCAGGAGTTCACTCAGCTAAATCTAGTATTTGTTTTGTCATCTTAAAACAAATATCACACAATATTAAAGTTAGTCAGCCGTGCTTTCTGTGCTATAAGTGAATATATATAACGATTTGGCTGCTAAAATTCGGCTACAGAACCACACGAAGATGAAGCTGTATCGATAATGTAAATATACTATTTTCTTAGCAATGAACACTTATACATTGTATAGATATTTAAAACTTTACCCTATGGCAGCGGAATTCGTTGGGAGACAGCGTAGACGATTAACTAGGAGACCGTGTCACTGTGAAGGATCGTACGTCCGTTCGATGCGTAATCAGCAATAATGCTCTAAACTAAAGTTACCAGCCATAGCTCACTCAAATCTCCGGCCATAAAATGTAAATGAAACCAGCGTCATGCTTAACTTTCTCTTCACTAATATCATCTTCGTCTTATTCTCATTCCCTTCTTCCGCTTTACAAGCAAGCTCATCTTCATCTTCCACATCATCTTTTTCACTCACTTATACTTTCTTTCATCATTTGCCACAGATCCTTCTTCCTTCCATATCTTTCGTTTCTTCTCTAAGTTTAAAATGCCTTCCACGATTTTGCGTTTATGTCAAATTGTACTCTAGTATATGCCCTTTCGAATTTTTATCAACCATCGCCAACCCCCTTTTCATTTTATCTCCTCATATTCCATATGATTACCATTCTCTATACAATGTATATCATGTCAAAATATCCGTTATTTCATAGCATGGAATTTATCATATGTTATGCAACATTTTTTCACTTTCCCTACTAGACTTCTCCCCTCTTTTCTTCGACCTTCTCCTGGGAATCGGGAGTATATTTTAGTTTTCGTGCATCTGCATATACTACGTATTTCCATAATTTTTGGAGATTTGCGGACGCCTTCCATTTTTATACTTATCCCGCTTCGCTATGCAGTATTCTGGAAAAAAATTCCGAGCAATCATAAATAATATCCTAGTACTCAACATTAAAGGCAGATGAGAGTTACTAACCTAATTACCGGCTTACAGAAGCACTTTTTCTTGCACGGGTGTTAGCTCTAACGTTGAATACTTTCTCCATGATATTTTGTTTCTACAATATCTTCAAACATCAAAGGCAGCATTGGAAATAATACAGGTTGGCTTGGGCAAATATTAGTTTAGTTGCGTTGCGCTACCAAGTTCTTATGTGACAAGTAAGTGGTAATATTCTCTAGCTCAGAAATCCTGGCTCCGTAGGATATGAGCACAAGCGACTAGCACCTGCCCTAGTATTATCTTGGCTTGAATGAATAGTGACAGAAGGGCGTGAAATGGTTTGAACCCGGAGAATTCCTTTCGCTCACGCACTCTCAACATTAAGCCGGATGGGCTCTTATATTCATTTATATAAGCTTTCTCTACTGAAGCTCCGGCTATGTAGGAAATAATAAATGGAGGTATGGAACAAGTCAAGACGAACATTTGTCATCGGATCTCGTTGACATCACCTCATGCTATCATCTCTTTACTCCTTTTCTTCCTTTTGCACTATCTTTTCTCCACTTTCCATGGCTTTCTCTAGCTTTCTCTTCCACTATCTGTACTGCTCAAGCCAGAATCCAGCTATTAGCCCATTTACTCCCACCCCCGTTTCTCCTATCCTATCCCTCCCACCTAATATTTCTAACGTGAAGTTCTTCTTCACACCGTTTATCTCATGTCCACACTTGCTATGCTAGTTTCTGTTTCCTTGGCAATATTCTGCTGAACTACCAAGAGAATTCCGAGAGAAAGCTATTCAGTATTCCTGAGAAGAGGCTACATTCTCAGTGATTTTCTCCATTGGTAATAATGTCTTTTGTAGATTTGATTCTCTTCCCTGGATTCTTTCACGCTCATTCCAAACTTGTGACAAGAGTGTCTTTGAAAGCTGTGGCTGTCGCAGACGCAATTTTCTGCTCTCAGTTCACGACCACATGACCGCCACCACTAACCGCCAAACGACACCTTAACGATACACGTGTCAAGCTTTACATTATTGAGCTCCAGCTGGAAACAAATGAATTCTCTACGAGATGTCTAAAGAGGAAATCGTGTCTTCCTATCCTACCTTCCTTCCCTTCCGTTCTTGAGTATGCATCTTAGAATCTGTGGAGCTGGAGCTGGAACAAGCCATTAATATGCATGCATGGTTTTGCCTATGAAGAAAGGGTGGCTAAGAAGCTGAGGATTTCGTCTTTTATTTTCCTCCTTTCTCTCCTATTGAGCTCCAGCTCATCCCCACCCCTTTACAACTCCCCTGCCCTTTTGACAAGGCACACAGAGGGAGGTGGAGCGAAGCCTGAGTTTGGGTATTCTCTTCTTGAAGACCCTAGTTCAGTCATATTAAACTGCCACTTTTGGTGGCCGCCACAACAAAGAGCCGACGTGGCTCTGACAGGGTAATATGCAAACTAGCCATATCAAAATGAAATAACATTCTTTAAAAAGTTGACGAGCCTATCAAAAAACGTCTAAACTTTTTTCTGGCTAAAGAGTTACACTCCTCGACGGAGCGGGGCGGGAAAGCTGGAAGAAAAAAACATCATCATATTGAACGATTCAGGACGACACGATGTCAAATAACTTTTCTTCCCCTTACATGATGCGATTCAAGTTTTTCTACAACTTTCTCATATCTATATACTCACTCGGGACTTTCTCCAGTCCCAGTTGCTCTACGTCAAAGTTTCTCCCCCGCCACGGTGATGCATAAGCTTGTATCTTGACTCTCATTCATTCTCTCTCGAGCTTGTATCGATTTCTTTCTCCTCCAAAAGAAATATGACTCTTTTCCAACCCCTTCTCGTTTCTCTTTCCCCTCTGCTAATGATTTATTTATCCTTCTTTGTCAAATCACTCTACAATTTCTCCCCTCTCCGCACATGATTTATTCTCTCTCATTTGAGCCATCACCAAATATTAATACCTTCAACTTTTTAAACACTCTCTACACAGGCAAACCTTGGATTTCTCCGCTTATTTACACCTTTTGTCTCCGGCTTCCTCGAATCGATCCACGTCAAAACCTTCGCCCTCCCGACAAACAGTCTGTATAATCACTACCAAATCCTACATTATCCGTACTCAACATCCTATTCTCCTTCTTGCTTTTATCTCATTCATCCACCGCCACCCAACTTTCACCCTCTTCTTGTTCATCCTCCTACTGCTTCCGCTTTCTCCACTTTCTCCACTTTGAATCCCGCAATCCAGGATCCACAACCCCACAACACCAGACGTATGAAATGATCCATACCCTTTTCTCTTTCGGCCTGAATACTTCCGCATACCGATTCCCACATGACTGAACACATGATATTTCCCCTAATGCCTCACTTCACACACCTTATCATCAGTTTAGCCATCAAAAGGTTAACCAGCTAGAGTAACCACAAACAGAAAAGGCATATATATATATATATAAATTCACAAGCAGCTCCTTTCCAAAGCTCACATTAAATTAATCACTTGTCTGCATACAGTAGCTTACATCTTTCAATTTTTGTGTACACACAGGAAACGCATGGTTCTATGCCAGTTTTTCCCTAAAGCGTTTCCCTGCTTTCTATTTCAAATCCGCCTCCGTCCTCTATTTTTGTACTATACGCGCAAACACGTGTAGAAATGCAGGAGACATTATATGCTCTCCCTACTCGAACATATGAAAAAGGCCTATAGCTTCTTCCCACTTCCTAAAACCCATCTCTCAATATCTCTCTGTAATGAGTGCAATTATTCATCATAAATGCTCCGCAATTCCAGCCCCAACACATTCCTACACATTCCATATTTCATCTCTGTATTTCCTTCCTTTCCCTGCTTTCTTTTTCCCTATCTCAAATCCTGGTCATTTACTAAGAGTAGCAGCCGCGGTGAAATATTTCTCTGCAATCACACCATCTGCTTTCTCTTAGTTTTCCGTATGCAGTAGGTAGACCTTAGCGCCATATTTTCCTATTCGTCTTCAACCTCAACCACGTAGCAAAGCTACTGAAGCATGCTGATTTTTTCTGCTTCTGTGGAACAGCTAAATACCTTTCAATTAGCAAAAATCTACCTCCATTACAGACCTGTGTTCAGAGTGACAAGACAAGCTCTTCTCCTACAACTTCAGTCATATCATATATTGAAGAGTCTCGGATTGTGATTCGTCCTTGTCCATAAGCAGAGCTCATTTTGAGCTCACGTCACAACTTACGCAAGTCCTGCTTTCATGCTGCAACTATTCAAGTTTCGCTAGCATGGATTTCTGTAGCATCTGCTGGAATTCTCTGGAATAATTTCCGGCAACCTGTTTTCTTCACACTTGAAATTCGTACATATCTTAGATACATGATACACTCGCGCTGCCTTGCATAATTGCCTGAAAACACGATGCCATCGCTTTAGTAATAGTCGGAAGAATTCGGGCTCAATAGGGATTTAAAAATATTAGGCAATTTATTATACTTGTTTCGCTCTCTCTATGTATACATAAACACGGATACATAAATAAATATTGTAAATCAGGTGTAGTACTCTGGTAGTTCTAAAGTTTGAAGAACGTTTGAAGCCTACATCAAATCATTACCGATTTTGAGGCCCCATACACATCTTTGATTAAAGCAACACATATTCCCCTTTTTTAACGGAAAAATAATTTCGGAATACCTGTATTGATTGAACAAGACTCGATATTTTGTGCAGCGTCCTTATTTGAAATTTGAAGACGGTGTTAAAGTAAATTGGAGATGCTTTCGCATTAAATATTTCAATGAAGTTTTCCAACGTCCACCTCCTCTAGACCATACGTGGTTTACTTTCTTGATTCCTCCTACCTTTTGGTACATATTCAACATACTTGCATCCTTATAGTAGCATGTCAGGTATTTTTTGCTCAGTCTAACTCTAATCTTTTAACCATCCTGTATGCTTTAAAACGTCGTACCTCTTACGTTTCAATCTGGCATGATTGAATTAACCCTGAGACGTCTTCTCCTGTCACGTTAACATCTAAAACTATTTTTGAAAACCCCAAAATGGTCTCGTTCCTTTTTGACTGGCGTACCCGGTTCCTATTTGGCTCACGATACTCCAATCTTTCACTTTTCTTGGATTGAAATTTCGCGTCTACAATCTACCAATCCAGGGCATGTATTATTACACGCTCTGTTAAATCTATTCCCGTCTCACCGCACCTCTCGTGTTGATGACTGCCATAATTGACCTTGGTCAAAAGGTATTCCTTCCTTTCCCCATTTAAATCTCCCGGCAACCCATCTTCTCCATTTCTTATTTTTCGTCTCCTTCTTACAAACACTGAACTCAATTCCCACTAATGTCTACCGAGAAAGGAGTAGGAGTGATTCCCTTAAAAGCTCTTCTGTCTGTCACCCTAAGGAAATAGGAATGGCAATCCCAGCACTTTCAATAACTCCTCGAATCTTTAGCCTACCGGGGTTTGGAGAAAGTTTTTGAAGCTTTCTCCAGGCACTGTGTCGGAATGTGAAAACTCCTTGCACATCACTCACAAATGAGCTTGTACGCATTCATGTCATTAAATTCCGAAGCTAGGAAAGAGGAGCGTAGGATGAGAATGAGTGCGCACTCCAGAGAATAATGCACTCCTATCATCCTTGCAAAAAGGATGAATGCCAAGTGGAAATGATAAAACGCGTAGGCAATGTATCCAAAAAGTTAAAGTGAAATCGATGCGCTCCTCCAAGCAAGTTTCTCCTCTTCCTTCTGTGCTCCTACGAGAGAAAGCAAAGGCGTTACAACTTTTCTTCTCTGACTCTATCTTTATTTTAACTCCGTTTCGCTTTCTCCATCCTCCTTTCACTTTCTCTCACTCACTCTCTAGAGAAATTCAAAAAGATGTGAAGAGAGGAAGTTGGGGTACATTTCAAAACAGAGGCAGATAAGCCTTGGCTCCTTTCCCCTCATACTAAGGAAGGGTTGTCATGGAAAATCGAGTGCAGAAAGGATAAATCCTTTCACGGATAAACTCCATTTACTTTACCCTCTTTCCGACTCCCTGAACATGCTACAAGTATAAAGACTGCTCCTCCCGGATTATTCTCTCTCATCCATCCTCTTCTTACAGCTCCTTGATCGCCCAGTTCTGGTTAACCAGGCCCGGACTTTTCCATCTAAGGCAGCCGGGCGGCCACAAAGCTCACGTAACTTTCTCCACTTCCCTTATCCTAACTCCTTTTTGTAGGTTACCTCAAATTTGAATAAACATGAGCAGCCATCCTTCCAATCCTTCTTAGTTTTACATGCATATGTATCCATCCTCGTATTTATTTACAAGAAATCATTCTTCTCCAGGACAAACAAATCCATGTTCATATCGTGCATCTCCACCCACTTTCTGTCTTCACTTTGTATGATCTATTCCTAAAAAGTTCACTTTCTCCAATTTTCAGTGGAGCAGACCAGACAACCTTCTAAATATTTCATACAACCTATATATATCTTCAAAACAATTACCCGACTACATGATCCACTCAAGGAGCAGGCAAGGAAGCGTAGTACAAGCTTGCTATTCAAAAGTAACTCTAGTCACGCAACTTTCAAAGCTCCATGTACATTCTTTCGTCTTTAAAACTCGTGAGCTACAGCTTTCTCCACAGTGCTTTCACCATCCTGTATACCATGTACCTTTTCGCATATCTTACTCTAGGCCTATATATCTTGCTTTCTCCACCCCTCCCGGACGAAACTGCTCTAAAACGTCCTTAGCTTTCACTTGGAATTTTGAGGCGGTGGCGAAGGAATAAAAGCGGGTAGTTTCAATTTTAAATAACCCGAGAAAATTTACAACTGAATGAACTTGAAAGTTTAACATTTGACTCCGGAATTTTATTTGCTTCTTAGATTCCCTTCCCGCTGTCTTCGGCCAAGGAGGTACGTCGAAAAGCAATTATTGCGAATTCTTGAATTAGGTTACCAATTATGTATCCATTGATTAGACAGAGGAAGTCAGGCACGTTCCGCAATTTACTTAGCTAGAAGAATTTACTTGTGAGGAAAGGTTCATTTCACAGAAGTTTCAATCTTTTGAGGACAAGTGAAAGCTGGGTCTTAGTCTTGAGTAAAAGAGAGCCTTACCTTTGGCTATGGGCGCTACAAGAAGTAAATTTGCTATTACAGCTCCCGACCGGTATCCCATCAACGTCACCCGATCTCTATCCCCTCCGAAAGCGTATCCATTTTCTCGTATCCAATGTAGGGCAGCGATCACGTCGAGTAATCCGAAGTTACTTTGCTGGCTGCTTGTTCTTAGAAAACCTGCAAGGGAAAACAGGTTATGAGTATCCTTCACAAAGAAGAAGTCTTATTACGATACCATATTATTATTAAGTGCAGATGGTGTGAAAGCAAGCTCTTCCATACAGATTTAGCAGATGTATCCCATAATCCTCTCTTTCCTCCATCTTTTCAATCCATCTCAACGATATCCTTTATTGCATCCTTGATAAGTTGAAAGCAAAGCCTTCAACAATTGCTCACACTTTCTCCTACCCATCACCCGTCCTTCTGTCTGTAAGCTCTCCCTTTGCTGAACACTAATGCTTTTGGAGATTTTTCTACAAAAACCTCGTTTCCAACGCACGGTAGTCTCTCCCGTCCTTACTCACATTGACTTGTTATAGCTGCTTCAGTTCTAAAAAAGAAATCTTTAAATTGTGATACGAAGCGTAGATAAACCCAGCCCAGTGGTGCAGTAACTATATGCGATACTTAAACTCTATTTAAGCGCTTCATATTATAAACAAACCTAGACACATTCTGCCCTTCAATGGTTCACGCCGTTCTATTAAATGAAATCGCTTGCAGACATATTCCAGGAAGCTACATATTTTTATGGAGGCAGCGCCATCAGATTTTTGTATATTTATTGCGGATTAGTTTCCTTTCACCTACTTTCACCCAAAGGGTAGATTTTTCTAAAATTCTGTTAAACAGCAACGATGATAACATAAGCGGAATACCAAATGATGAAACGATATGTATATTCCAATTAATCGGGAGATTCGGTTGGCTGCATGCATATTTTCTTCTTCACCTTTACAGTATCTATAAGTTCATTGCTTTCACCCTAGGGGCTGCGGCCGCAGCCACAACCTTTTCATACTTTTGTTCATGATTAATAAATGTCCGTGAAGCATGTGAGGGGGAGTGGGCAACATAAAACTTTTTGATTTGTTTATATGTAGAAAATGTTTTTTTTGCGTACAATCTACAAAAATTGATACACTCTATTATAAAAAATAATCATTATTTATTCCTTAATGCATGCAACACAAAGTTTCTTGGCTATCGCTTTTAGCGAAACCAAGAATTAGTAGCGGGGATTGTCCGAAATTATATATTTTCGTGACGAATCAAATCATTTAATCTCCTGCATTTGCCGTAATTTTATCAGCATTAGACATGAGAGTACGGTACGACACGAGTATTCACATGTCGCATCATTCCAAATCAAAATTGCATCAAGGCTCGTGAGTGTGAGGAAAGTGAGCTGTATATGTAATACATATATACAGCTCACTTTCAATACATATTACGTATTGACAGGGAATCGGGCCAAGAATGTAAATCAAAAGCAGATGCCCTACAAGAAGCCAATTTTTCAAGTCTCTGTTCTAGGTTTTCTTCTAGGATCCGCATTCCAAGATATCCGAGGAGCCATTCAAAGTTTGTTCTGTTCAGCCCTCCTCATCCGCCATTCTCTTTTCTGGCCTTATTTTCTCCAGAAAATCAGTATTCAAACTCAAGCTTCCTATTAAATCATCACCAGTTCTACCACAGTCTCCCCAAACGTCATTTCATTCTTCCGTTTTCCTCAACTCCAGAAGGATCATCATTCACTCGGAAGTCTCTCCCATTTCCAAAATATGCATGTCTTTCCGCCTTCTGATTTTGTATACAACCGCCCTGCATTCCTCTCACTTTAGCTGTCGTACTCTCTGTACATGTTCTTTATTTGCAATTAATTGTTATCTCTAGCAAATCCCCTTTCCATGGTTTGTTTATTAAATTTACCATGTATCTCTCCTCCAGTCTGCAAATAGAGGTATTCAATCCCAATCCCCATTCCCGCTTTAAACTTTCACTACTTTCTCTCCAGTTTCATTACTTTCGGGATTTGTGTGCTTGGAAATTTAAAGTTGAATCTAATTCTCTTCTGGAATTAATGTTGCTCATTAATTTTAAGGAAAAGGCCTGGAAAGGTGTCAATTGAGCTGAATAAAAATTCCCTTCTTTTCACTGTGAGCGACCGTTGGAGCTCCAGAAAGCACAGGTTGGAATAATTAGAGGAGAAAGCGATTAAGTCCTTTGAAGTATGCGTGGATTTGCTCAGCCTTTTATTGCGGAGGAGCCTGTCTGGGCTAACGTATTCTTTTGTCCTACTTTCTTTCACCCTTCCTGTCCCCCTTTCTCCCTGTTAGTTTTACTAATATAAGTATATTGTTTCACCATCCCAACTCTTCCGTCTACATCCTGTATGCAGTGCAGTGCAGGATCCTTTGTTGAAGATCATGAGGAGAGGGGACCTCATCTATAACCTGACCTTTTCCCCGAAACTTTTAAATGCCCCACCATTTTCACTTCACTCTTCCTCCGACCTGAAGCACATGCATCAAAATCAAACTGGAAAAGAAAGTGAGATGGCTAGGACGATTCCTCACACGCTTTATCCGAGCCGACACCTCTCGCCTCAGTTTCTCCCTTCTCGGGGATTCCTACCATTCACATCCCACAGAATCTGCGGATGGTTTACCCATCCTCCTCCGGAATAAGTTGGTCGGAGGGAGAGGGAGCGCGGGTTCCTGTTGTAGGAAACGCTGTATTTATTTCCATCTAATGGAGAAAGGAAAGAGCCGGTGAGGGCTATAAATCCTCTTGGATGGACCATTTTTCACGGAATGGCTAGGAGAAGAAAGAGGAAAAGAATCTAGGAGGGGAAAGACGGTTGAAAGGAGTAAAAGAAAGAAAAAACCACTCTACTTCATCTGTTCTTTACTCTTAGCTCCGCATACCGACCCGATAAATTCCACACACACTCTCCCTCCCTCATTTCCACCAGAATCACAGCTGGAGACGGAAACAGATTTGCCACCTCTATTTCCTCTTTCCCGGCTTCAGCACACACTCAATCTTGGACGTTAAGCGTCCCCGCTTCCCATGTACGGTTACATTTCTTAAATTTTCCCGGGCTGTCATACAGCGTTCCACTTCTAAATCCGCCAATTTACCTCTCATCATTCTCACCTATCAGGACCCCACTCATATTTTGTTCCAAAGGAGTTTGTCCTTGTACTTTCACTGTCCTCAACAAAGTTTATGTCTGTTTCTTCGAAGGTTTTCAAGTACAAAGTATATCGTCCTTGTACCTACCAGGCTTTATTTCATGGACAACAGTCGATATTTCTTTAGAACTCTGTGAACCGTATTTTAACCAATTAAAATTTCTTCTTACTTGTAACAAAATCCTTCCAACATTTATCATTCCTTATCCTTTTCTAGCTTTGATCCTTTTCGTTATCCTCTTTGGCCTCCGTCTTTGTTTCCTCTGTCCATAGGCTATCATAGCGGCTGTAAGCAGGAGTATATCTTTTGGCAATGTCAAAGAGAAGCCTATTGAGCAAATGTTCTAAATCGCTACGAAATTTAGTACTTCCAGACTGGGAATTGATAAGCGTAAAATTCTATGAAATATGACCGAGTATGTAGACACATCCAACACCCCTTGTCTCCTCCTAGTCAGCGGTCATATATCCTAATCCTGTTACTTTCTCTTGGCAAGCTGCTCTTGACTTATTTCCTATTCCATGCGTGGCCAATTCAGTATGGCAGGATTCGCTTCCCAACTTTGAAAAGACATCTTATTGTGCTGTTACCACGGTGGCTTCCCTACTGTTCCTGGAAAAACAATATCTGTGTCCACCAACTTTCTCGGCGAAACTTTCCTCAGCCGAAATCTGGAGTGAAAGCTAGTTTTTAATCCCTCCTTCTTACGTTTCATTAGTTGCAGTGCGCTCATTAACAATACGCCTATAGGAACTAGGACGAATGACATTAAGATTGTAGCAGGGGATATAATGGAATGCTACAGAAAGTAAAAAATTAAGCAGTTATTTGGAATTAACTCTTTGTTGGGAAGTTCTGGTTAGAAAATTGAGAGAAAGCACACATAGCTTAATAAACACTGTGCTGTTTTTATCTTGTGAATTAATCGGCTATCTCAACAAAAGTGTACATTATTGGAGTAAATTGTAGCTTTCTCTTGAGTTTTCTCTCCACAAATCTTGACAGGAAACAAGTACTTATTGCCTACTCTGCCGTCTGTTAAAGGTACTCGAACTCTCTTGCTTTCTCTTCCCATTTCTATTACTTTTCCTCATTCGCCCATGATGTCTTCTCAATTAAAGCAACTATCTCTTTCTCCATCTGCTTTCTCATTCTTACCTCGCCCTGGAGTTATATACTAACGCGGTAATTTCCTACCAACAACAACCGTATGCTTTCTCTGCGCCTTTTTGTATCTACTAATGATACAGTATTAGTGGAAGAAATTTTGAGTGTGCCACGGGCAGTGAGAGAGCAAAAGTTTTAGTTTCTACTACCCATATTACCTCCTGGTATTCTCACATAAATCCATGCATATTTTCCCCTTCCTTTCACCTTCTTCTCACGCACCTCGCTCTTCTTTTCTCTTTTCATTTTCCTCTCCCCCCATTCCCTATAGACAATGGGGATAGCACTGCACACGCTACGTAATTTACCTTTGCATCTTCTCTTTAGCCAACTTTCTCGTCCATGTCCATGCAAGAGGACATCTCCTCCTCTTCATGAATATAAATCACCCGCGTCTTCTTCCATACTTTCTTTTACTTGCTATAGAACTTCCGCATTAAAAAGCTTGCTCTTTCTTTAGTGGAAAGCATACCCTAGCCTCTATTACCTCCGCTCCACTCTTGCAAAGTATAAAGACTACTAAGAGAAAAACTGATCAAAATTCGTTAAAAGCCTCGTGCATATGCAAAGATCGTGAAAGGCGACTATCTATTCCCGGCCTCTACTTTCTTCAACCTTTCTTTGGGATTACCAAATGCAGGATAAATCCTCTTCTCCTTAACTCAGCTCTTCTATCTTCATCTTCCACCCTTTCACCAGCTTTCACCTTAATCCGTATTCATTTAAAAAATTTAAAACGCTATTATAATTCATATAAATATGAGCCTTGAAAAGGTCTTAGTCTCAACGTATGGCTTTTACTTCTCGTTAACTACGGAGGAGGGATTTTGAAGCGAATCCATAAATATATAGTGATTTCTCCTTTAGTGAACTATCACTTACGCATAAGGAGCGTAATTCAATTTTCAGACTAGCGAGTTAAGCGGATTCTAGACTTGAGGAAATCTCTAACATTCATAATCTCCGAGCCCGCTTTTCATGTTCATTTATTGGGGTGAAGTACTATTAGGTACTATATGCTATATCCTAAAAGCTCTTCTTGATACGATCCAAGGCTTCCAGGATTCTACATGCAGTAGTGCTACTTCTGGTGGATTCCATCTGGTCTGAAAATGTTTAGTTGCGTATCTTTTATTCGCTCTAGGTGTGTAATATTTTTTAATCTTTGACAAACCAAAATCTTTCTCAGCGCACTACAATTATCATAATAATTGCATAATTATTCACCTCAAAAGTTTCATCTCTCGGGATTCCTTGGCCGAGTCTCGCGTGACAACCTAAACCGATTTACATTTTGTGACCATGAACTGGGAAATTAATGTGCAAATAAGCCCATTTGTGTGAGATAAATTCAAGAATTACCTCCCTCGGGAACTACAGAATATTCACTCTTATTCAGGAGTGTCTCTCAGCTATTCTCATTCTCTAGTTTTTCGGCTACATCCCTTAACTATTTCACCCTTTCTGGTATGACTTCTCACCACCAGTTTATTTTCTAAACCAACATATCACGTCAAACAATTTCCAAAGTATTGCTCATAGTACATACACGACTATTTGGCCTGCCCGCTATGAGATAATGGTGATACTTCGTAATAAAAAATACTGAATTGATAATTTTAATGTTTTGTTTTTGAAATTGCATCCGCGAAATACCATCAACTTTAGATTTGAATTTGCAGTCAAATTTAAATTCTGAATTTTCCACCCGTTATGAAAAGAGTTTGCAGCCAAATTTAAATTTTTAATTTACAGCCAAAGCCAATAAGTTTTCCTAGATTTAAATCCATAATTTCTTCTATATTCAATTTGAATTTCTTGCCTTTTTTCGAAGTTTTGTAAATTTAAATTCTGTATCTTTTACCTTTGAATAAATAAAGAATGTGTTTCTTCCGGTTCAACCACGGATAATAATCCCATTATATTGTATTCATGAATGTCATATGCTGCAGTGATTGAATACTCTGAGTTTTGAAAATTCACTTGCATTTAAGTTATGTCTTTGCAATTTGAAACAAACGTTTTGCCGATATCCTTAAACTCTGATATTTTGGAAAATGTACTTTTTAATGAGTTCTTTTAAGTTTGAAGTTAATTATGTTTGAAGTTTTGAATTTCTGACCTGCATAGCTATTATACCCTGTAAAACTTGTGGACTTTCCGCTTTATTCCTCCTTCGACAATTCTCCTAGATCATACCCACTTCTCTATTCAACTCTCTGACCGTCAGACCCTATTCTAGCCGGGAGTATAATTTCGTATAATAGGGAATTACGAAACCCGGTACATCATATTACCTTTAAACCCTGCTCATCTGGATGGACTCTCAAGTCTCAATGCGTTCAAGCATTTTGTTTGCTCCCGTAACGTAACATATTTGAATGAGACAAAGGAAATTAAGGCAAAATAGATTCCATGTCCCTGAAAATTAATATATATTGTTTCCTAGAACGATCTCCCATAGAGTCAGGAGCGTCCTTACTTTCTCTCTACGTGGGAGCTGATATTTTAATTTTCAACAAAAGCGGTCATTCAGCTTTCAGCTCCCCTCGACAGAAAGACCGACCTTTCCCCATTGATCTTCTTCGGATCAAGAAGGGAATGTTGAATCTCTGACATGTTCAATCTCGCTCTCAGTTTCATTTCCCCGTTATCATATAATAAAAGAGGGAGCTACTTACAATTAAGTTGAGGTAGTGGGCCAGTGGGCGAACAAAATGTGAGATTTCTCTACCCCTTCTTCATGGGGGGTAGGGTTTCAAATGTTTTACTGATTGAGGACATGAGTAGAGATTATTCCGTCGTAAAACAGGAAAAGCTTCTCACTTTTTCTCTTGGTTTACAAGTCTAGGGATTTCCCTTTACCAAATTAGTACAAGATCAAAAGGATTCCACTCATGCACAATTTTGCACGCTCATTTCCCGAGTGAACTATTCATTTGAATCCATGCTACACACACACACACCTCACTTGTCGGCTCATTCGCTCACGGTCCTTATTGACGGAAATTCCCTTCGGGATTTGCTCATCACGTCTATCCATACCACAGCACAGCGCCTACTACCTATTCCTTCCTACTACGAGCTCAGATACTAGATAATATTCTTTTCATATATTTCCAAGTATGGTATTCTCCCTTCCCTTCTCCAGCTCTTCTTCAATTCTACATGTAATCGAGCATGGGCTGGGATCTGTCTAATAGCGCTCATCCTACCTATCATCGTCGATTATGCCGTATTTTATTTCCTAGCCATGTGGACTTTGAAGAGAGTTCAAAACTCATGTTACCGTATTATCAAAATTCGTCTCTCGTGACTCTCAATCCCTACTAGCAATTACTTTCCCCGTCTTTTATTTCCCATTTTTACCTGGAATCATTCAACCCACGTTTCTTTATAAGCCAATGGCAATATAGCTCTCTCTTCCTTGCTTGTTCTAGTAAATCCACTTAATGGAGTTTTTGTCTTGCAAAAACCATCACACTAAATTTCATGGAAATCGAGCAGAGATGAGTTCACTGAACAGAGCAGGAGCAGAATCGCGGATAGAAGAAGCAAAAAATCCTTTGGGTTGCTTAGCTATTCCTGATCCTGACATGCTGAAGCTGGGATCGCTCACAATGTTTTTACTTTTCGCTCCAGGATTTAATAGATGTTTTTTTCTGATCTCTACTCTCTATACCAGTTTCGGGGTTGCGATAACGTGGATTGGGAAGGTAAAAGAAACTTAATTCCTTAACTGCTAATAGTACCGGTGGTACTCGGTTACTCATACATTATGCATCGACGGGATAAATTATAAGAGCAGAGAAATCATGAAGGGTTTGGAGGGCTGTAAGCGTGGACGTTGTGAAGATCAAAATTCATCCTGAGGGCGCAATCATATCAAAAATTGAATTACACATCCTATTCAGCTAAAGTTTCGTTGAATGAGGGCAGCCTTTATCCTTTCGTCTTGAGCCTTATAATGCTCATGCAGATATTGCTCTTCCACTTCCTTCCTTAACAATACCCTTCATCAGTACTTTCACCATTGTATATCCTATGGTTTAAATTATGCACTCGCTCTACCACACACAATGGCCTCAGGGTACAGACCGAGCCTAACTGCCATTATTATCCTGAACAACACCCGACCACAAAAGCAGAGTCGGCTTTCACTTTGACGCTTTCTCATATTTCTTGCAGTGTTTCTACCGAGCACGTTTTACTTTCTCCTTATGCTCAGTGCATAACGGCTCTTTTCCTAGATGCTCCTCAATAAACGGCTTTGTGAACGGGGGTTTCGTCGGCCTGGGAGAAAGCAGCTTTGTAGTCGGCCTTAATGTCATTCCCTCTTTACACGACTATATGTATATAGCGGTAATGTCAAATATCGTTGTTCGCAGCAGAGTTTTAGGATTCAACGTTGGATCAAGTTGAAGAAGTTGTCACGAGACGTTTATTGGACTTACCTAATATTCCTAATCGGTAATTAACAGTGACAACGATATGGTTTCCAAGGCTGGCTAGAATTCCTCCATCGAATTCGTTTCCACTCCCCCATTCCCAGGATTCTCCGTGGATGACGACGACAATGGCAAATTTTCCTGGTCGGATTTCTTCTCCTGAAAAGCATAGTGGAGAGAAATATTATTAGAATAATTGCCAATGTTTTCTTATTATATCACACACACATTCTTCCTGCTTTCTCCAACTCCGCACTTTATCCAACCGTGTCTCCCAGTTTCCCCCTGTCGCCTCATCTCCCGAGCGCTTCTCTTGGATTACGCGTTTGCCAGTCTTCGTAAGTCAATTTAGGCTCGACGCCTCTGAGAGTTTCGTGCTAAGAAACACACGCTTCCAGCTAAATTGATCATGAAAGCCAAGGCCCTCTTCCCTATTTCTCTGTGTCATCACATTATATACATGTACAAATTACATTCCTTTCATGACGAGTTCTCAGACCAAACCAAACGACAAGCGACAATGTACTACAAACAAGACATTTTGGTGTCCACAAAGACTTTCCCCAGCTACCTGCCTGACTCTCCTCGCTTTCTCTTATACGGATCAAAGCTAATAATACCCCATGTTAACTCCGTGCAGATATACATTTACGCATTTACATTGATTCCTTTTCACGTAATCCTCCCAAGATAAGTAATAGCATTTCCTTTTGAAATAACCTTCCCCTCCCAACTTGGTCCGCATCTAACAGGGAGCAAGATCCATACAGACTTTCTCCACCTTTTCCGTATAGTACTTGCCATTTATTGTACAAAAGCGTATGGATTTTGCATTACGCCCGGTAACGTTTGCTTTTCTCGGTACTGGATGAAAGATCTTACAAGAAGGTAAACAAGGGATGGGATCTAAGATAAATTGACATCATTTTACTTTCACCCTCTCCTTCGAAACACATAGCAGAGGATGTTGCATGGTGCTCTATGGGAACAATACAGGGAATCGATATAGGTAACTCAAGATTTGCTGTTGCTCCTGCTACAGCAAGAATTTATTCCTTCCATCTATATTCGAGAGTGCTTTCTAGCGGGCCGCTGGTTCAGAGCTCACTTTTCGGGCATTGCCGTAATTCGAAACGGAGAATATTTCCGCCGATACATGTACTTTCTAATAAGCATTATATCGTCCATGTGAAGTCGTGGTAGCTGTTGGTTTGGACGTCCGCGTCTTCCAGTGATTCATTCCCATCTCCTGGACTGGATCTGGTCCCTTGGGAAGAGGATGGGGTTGGAAGGGTCCCTGGCTGGCTTCATTCTTCATCCCCTGCCTTTCATATCTTTTAATTATCCTCCCACAATTTCGGCTTGTCTTCCTTGCCTTCCATCCGACGCAGCCCTTGTGAGATAAATGTGAGTCATAACCCCTGACATGTATTTAATCCCCTTGCATTAAATTCCTCTCAAGCTATCCTATTTCCTACTGTCGTAGCCATGTCGATTCAGACGTTCCCGCAAACACGACCTCATCCCACACCACGTCAGATTCCTCGAAGCATGTTCAAATAAATGCTTCCCCTCAAAGCCAGTCCCTCACACGGCTCCAACATGTCTCTCTCACACATCTCACCCCGCCAGTCTTTATTTACCAAGAAAAAGAGGAGGACATGGAGGAAAGCGTCAAAAATAGGCCGACTTTCTCCTTATATCATCCTTCATCCTCCCATCAAATTCAACCGACACACACAGGCAAGGCTATTTCGATATTGCAAACCGGGGAAGGTGGAGTTTCTGAAGGCTAAATCTTGTCATCTTGCAGCAGCCACGTAGAAGCAGGACTAAAAATTGCTATTGGAAGCATGTCCAGTATTTCACTCAAACCGCAAGCAAATGTATACACACGGCTCAATGTACAAACCATCGTGTTCTTCATCTTTCTTCCGCTCAGGCTCTTGTCTTGTTTTTCGTGCTTTCACCGCTTTCTCTGTTGCATGCAAAGAGAGAGAGAGAGATCGGGATCGGGTAGAAGAACACGTAATTTTCATCCCTCCTCTCTACAGTAGATGTTACTCTTTCAGCTTTAGCCTTTATCCCTTCCTATTTCCGTATTTGTTCACCCTCCCTCCTTGTCTTTCTTTATGGATGGTCTACGTCAATCAAATAGGATTACCTTTTGTATGCTCCAGCGAAACTTTTACCTCGTTCCTAGCGGTAAACAGCAGAAAGAGTCCCGTCTCTAAGACTTTTTCACTTCTTTGCCTTTCTTCTAAACATCGCCCATTCTACTTATTCCTAACAGTGAAAGTTACTTTCTCCACCCCATGTCATGGATCTTGAGCTTTCTTAAATGCGTGTTCTTTTCATGAGAAGAGGAGCGACTGAGGGCATCTATGCGAAATATTTGCCGTTTGCGTCCTCCATGTTTCCTAGAATCATGAGGACCGCATCACATCTTCACATCCCTCCTTTGCAAACATTCTTAATCCGCGGGTATACATCAACAAGTCAGGAAGATTCTGTCCTCAGACTTTCACCGCCCACACATATGCTTTCTCTCCTGCCCCTGCCCCGCTCCTTCCTACTCCTGTTAAACAGCCTCTCTTTTCATATTAATACACACGCTTTCATCCACTTACACTAAACCCATCTGGAAAGTTTCATAACTCTAGTCTGCTTTATTTCAAAATATTTTCTCTTTCAAAACATGTGTACAAAATTAATGGTTTAACGTTACAACAAGTGTATATGCTATCGAGACTTGTTATTGTTCTCCAGTCATTCCCATGCGTCCCATTTCTCTGTCTGAAAACAAATATTCGCAACAGTATTCATCATGGTATACTAGAGCCATCCGCCGCTCTTGCCAAAATTTATCCTACTTTCTCTTCTGGCAATCATTCCCGTCCTACACAACAGACTCTCACACCACACCAGCCAAAGGCATTCTGGAATCTATTTGTCGGTTACAAACTCATGTATACGTATACACCACTATTTTTGCCATTACACTAGTGTCGAGCAACGGCTGTTGAAACATTCTTCTTTAGACACTCTTGAATAACCTCAGGACCGCGACCACGGTGAAAGCATGCTGGATTTTTCAATGATCCACTACGACTTCCTTCCACTTCCTCTGTCAACATCAATGTATCTTCTCCTCAGTTCCTGCTAGAGCGATTCTTTTCAGATCCGGATCTCTGAACTGCGATAATGTTATTCTTTCGACGAGGTCGAATCGACTCTACACGTGTAGAATCCTTTGCTACCTTCCCATCAAACAATGAGGCGTAGTCCACTTGCTTGGAACTTTCTCCCTACTTTCTCCGCAATTTCCGTCTCCTTCCTCTCCTCTCGCCCCAACCTAGTCCACTCTTCCTCTAACGTGCCCACTTGGGAAAACTCGCTCCTTTATTTACTCAACTACATGCTTTTAACGTTCAAAGTATTTGTAAGTGTCTTGTCCAGTCTCCATCTTTCAGACATTTACTCACTTACTCAGTGACTCTAAGAAAATTGAATTATTTCAAGCAGATCCACGGAGGAAAATCTCTCATTTCCACCGGTCACATTCACTCGGGACTCGGGTTCATCCCTCCTCTTCCTCTTCATTCTTCTAGATCACATCACAGGAGGGTTTAAAGAAACGAGCAAACTAAATTCTGACAAATAATACGACACAGTCACGCACAGCCGAATTTCAAAAGACAAAGTCAAAGCCTCATATTGATTTTCTCATCCCCCTCATTATTTATTTTCTTCTTCTTTATTATTGATCTGTACGAATCCACAACAAATTTTAAAATCATTCACATCCTCCACTCCACTCTATCCCGCTTTCAACATAGGATAGCAACATCAAAAGGACACTCAAGTCTACACTGTTGACCTCAAAAAATCTTTCTTCTATTACCTTCTAACCTCCTTTTTCCACGCTCACCCGCAAACGTCAAGCTACCTTTTCCTTCATTCCTTTACCAGCACTAACAAGGTCCCTCTACTTTCTTGAAAAACTTGTTTTTCTCTTGGACTACCCCTGTAGTTTTTGAGAAAATCCCACTTCTCTCGCCAGTCGAGTTAGATCAAAGCGTCTCGGATTTTGGCCGCTCCGAAAGCTTCGTCTCAAATTTCACAGGAAATTCTGCAGAATTTCCTTGCCTTGTTTCAAAAGAAACTGTACTCTACGAAAACCTTGGAAGAATTCATAAACTGCTTGAAAGTGAACAGTGTTTTTCTCATTACCACCTTCCTTACTAACGACCCTTTTTGAAAAAGTTCAAAGATTTAATGAGTCTAAAAATAGAGAAAACTCTCCAGTTCACCCTTTGCTTTCTCCTTCATCCCTACTTCTTGGTATTTGAATTCAGCTGCTCCTTACTCCTTTGCTTCATCAGTTTTTGATTCTGCTTTCTCTTTTATCAATGTCGAGTTGAGTCAATCAACGCATCCAGAGTGTGAAAAGTTTGTAATGGTCTCCTCTATTCCCACTTTTGAACTTCCCACGATTGTTATGTTCCAATCCTTGTATCCAACTAATGCTGTCTCTTAAACCAGTTTCTGTAGCTATAATTGTAGCTTAGTTTTTTTCAGTTTGTGTTTACACAACACATTTTATAAATTTGTTCTCCTCTACATTTGAGCAGATAATATAAAAAATATTTGGGATAAAATTCATAATCACGCCTTTGAAGAGCTTAAAATCGGAGAGTTGCGTCCATGTAGATGGCTATAAGCTTTTGATTTTCTCATGATTAGTATTCATTTATTCCGCGTTGTTTAGATTCAGGCTAGCTTGAGGAAGGATTCTGTTTTTAGTTGTGTATAAATCCTATTTTCTCCTCTTTATGCAAGGTTTTACTTCAGGTTAAAGAATTTTGGCGCTTTAGGCCCAAGGAAAATAAATGGCACTCCTTTAGAATTAACTTTCGCTAAATTATATTCCTCCTCCTTCCGTGCTCGACTAGGTCGCTGTAGATTATTCTCTGTAGCTGCTGAAATAACAACATGTCACTCGCCTTCCTCTCTACTTCGGTCGTCCTACACCTACCCACAAGTAACCAGACCTTTCACTATCGTCTAGTACAGAACTAGGTATGCTACACGTTTATAACTTTTCCATCATCCATAGAGAAGAAGGCGTATATAATACTGGAGTAGCTGCTGCTCTCACCAAAACCTCGTTCCCCCTTATGTGACAACTAAAGGACAAAGGGGGACCTAAATGGTTCTGCTTAGCAACAGCGGCACAGGCACAGGTCCATCAGGTAAACTCCACCTCTTCTGAAGATCCTGTTCCTGTTATAATAGCAATAGCACAGGAGCGGAAAGAGGAAGAAAGATGCAGAGGAGTTGAAGGAGAGGTAGTTGTAGCTTGGTTTTTATCCATAAGCAAGGGTTTTATCCACATTTCCGAGAATCATAGGATTGTAGACTGAGCTCAAGTCCACATGCCGACTTGTACTTTATCTTATCTTGCTAAATAAACGTCCACAAATCCTTCTATGACTTACTCAAGCAAGGAGTGCGTTCAAGTAGAAAATGAGAGCCGAGACCACGTTTGGAAGCCGAGGAGAAAATCTGGACTCAAAGAAAAGTTTTCTTGTGAAAAAACTAGAAAGGAGAGGGGGGAGAAAGGCTGGCTAGTTTAGGGGAAGCTTTCTATCCCCATCCGAAAGAGGTAGGACAGCTTGGAGAAAACATGGAGAGAAGAATGAACTTGTCTTGTACTTATATCCTTGTCGGCTACGTTGATCTTGAGGCTCAGGGATGGAGTTCAAAAGAATACTTGCGATGTTGCAATATATTACTTTCTCCTATTCCTCCAACTCCTCTTCATGCTCTCCATTCTCCTCCACGCAACAATCACTCCTCGCTCCACAACACCAAACCACCTCATATCCAGCCACCCACCCACCCACACACACACACACACACACACATCCTACCAACAAACCCTATACAAAGGCCTTCTGCCTGATCTATACATGATATCACGTCCAGCGACACGTTCTCCTATGTCCTCCCTATTCTCTATCGGCTTTCTCTTTCTTTCCCCCTTCCTTACATCTTCTTTAATCTTCCCTTACAACTTTCTTCTTCCCTGTCATTCTACAGTCAGTCACTCACACATTCTCAAAGGCTTGTCCGCAATAATCCAATACCCAAGCCCCTCGTTCTGACTTTCTCCCAAATCCTAAGCCCCTTCATTCCGATACATGGAGCACAAGTACCACTATCGCTTTCCATCTTTTTTCTATCTTTCCTCTTCCTGCTTTCTCCAACTTCACCATTGTAATCTTATTCAGTTTGGGATTGTTGGATCAGAAAAAGTGTATTACCATTTCCCAATTTTTACACGTAACCAGTATTATAGGCTGACACTATTAAAAACTCTATTATACTTCCCAAAACCGGAGCTTTTCCAGCTTAGGAGAATGAATAAAATAAACGCCTCTGGCGGACTGTCCTATCACCTACCCTTTCCCACAACAATGTTTTCTCCAATTTTCTCTCCAATTCCATCTGCGGATAATAATCTCAACTATATCCAATATTCAATATCCTCTTTACTGAAATGGTTCACTTTCTCCTCCATTTTTCCCAGCGACTTTCTCCTGCTTTCCCCCTATTTCTCCCCTATTCCTCTGCTCTAAAACTTTTGGCAGACCTACTCTAAGCTCCTTGGCCATTGTCGGAGCAGCTAAAGATGATGAGCTATGTGCTTGTATTATATTTTAGAACCTTGACAGTACTTTTGTTAAGGAGATGCGGTCAAAATCATACCTGTAGCTAATTTGTGGGAAAAATCTTAAAAAATTGAAAATATCATTTCGGATATGCCACGTTTGCATATATCTATAAAAAATCGCATTGTAGACACAAATAAATGTTAGAAGTTTGTGAACAAGTAATCCATAATCGGCACACGTCAAAATATCCTGTTAGGTTTGCATCATTCGCCATGGATTTGCTGAGGCATTAGAGCGAGATAATAATGGAGAGTAAACAAAAAGCCAGTTCAATACAGTGGAGTAGAGATACTTGAGAGTAGAGTAAGCGTCTAACTGTCTTGTTCACTCTTGAAAACTTAATAACTCCGTCACTTGCTCTGCTTACTCCCATCTTAATATGTACATGTTGCTTTGAGTCTCATTCAAAAAGAATCTTAAATTCCTGTAACCATTACTTTCCGCTCAAGAATTCGTAGTCTGGAATCATATCCTTTAACGTTTTCTTCTATCAATTACCCCTTCAAAGGATCTTTTATCCTGGGTTATGTTCTTAGAAGGCTAAGCTTTCTCCACTTTCTCCAACCGAAATCCTCTAACATATTCCCCGTTTTAACCAAACCAAGCAAAACTAATTAATTCCTCTTGACCCGACTTCCCAAATACACTCCATTCACCACAATTCTTTAATGACTTTCTCGAGAAACAAGTCCTACGCGCAGAATCTTCAAAATAAATCTTACTCAACCTCCCCATGCCCTCTCTCTCCAAGTGAGTTTTTGGAAACTCTACATCCTCCGTAAGTTTCTGCTAAAGTATCAAATAAAGTAAAGCAAACTCTTACTCTTATCGTACTTACATTGTACTTGAACATGCATTCCAAATATTATTATTATTATTAGAACATGGGACCGAATGTTCAAAATTCCCTAAATTATTGGCCAAGATTTTCTCAAACATTATGACACTCTCCCACTCCTGTCTACAATCTACCACCCTAATAATGTAAAAATTTACTCGCATTATTTTTTTCTGACCAGGCTATATTTCCGACGTTTTCAGCTACCCAGCTGAAGCATTAGGAAAGTGTCTCACAGTATAATTTCCTCTAGTTCATTCCAGTCATTCTCTGACTGGATTATTAGGACGCATCAAAGATCTTACCGCTGCTGGTTTCCCATTATTTTCACCTAGCTGACTTGGAGGTGGAAGGGATTCATTAATTTCAATAAAACCTCCAGCCGTCTTTTCTCTTCACGTCAAAATCCCTTACGCTCCCACCGAATTCATCCTTCTCTCGTCTGTGGTATGCTTAAATCTCTCTTTTTTCTCTTCTGGCTTTACTGTCTCGTTTTTATTTTTTCCTCCTCCGAGCTATCTAAACCAAACAACCTTGTGCCGAAACAAGTTAATGCGCCCTGGCAGGCAGGCAGGCTGGGAGGCAGGAGCGTAAGGAGAAAGTTTTGGAAGGAGTTAACCTTAGCATGCATGCACCGACAAAGTTTTTTCGCCTTGCATTCCTGGAATTTGTCGGTAGAATTATCTTGCGTGTTCAGCCCCTGTTGCACAGTCAGGTAGATTATTTCACAAAGTTGGTGAAAGCCTTTTCACTTGGTTTTATCTCATGTCAAAGAGTTTTCTTTCCAGGTAAGGTGGAGCGGCTTATTTGAACTACTACGAACTTGTAGTCAGCTCTTGTTTTTAGGACGGAAGCGTCTTGTTTCCCTGCTCAATTACTCTTGTGCTAGTTCCTTAAGACTTGTTTCACTCCATCCGAAATCTTGGTTTCTTTTAATTTAGTAGATGGATGGTGTTCTGATAAGTTGGTTGGTTTATAGTGCGGCTCCTCAGTGGCTAATTTAATTATATAGTAACTAAAAGCTTAAATAGATTCAGTATCGGGAAGAGGAATGAAAAACTCCTAACTTGGTAGTTGAATTTGCATACGCTTAGATTTATCTCGAGATCCGGTACTTCTCATTTGCACGCAAGAGGCTATGGAGAAAGTTGATGAATTCCACTACGTATCTCTCAATCAGTGCTATTAAATCTGGAGCATTTGTACACGTAGGTTTGGATGTTTGGAACTAAGCTTTTCCGCTTCTACCTTACTTGTATTTACGTTTCTATATGTATTTAGTATCGGAGAAAGATCTTTTGTGATTTCCATATAATTTTACGCCCTTATCTGTACTAGAAGTTTTTATACTTTATATACCACCTGAAATTTTAATCTACAAATGTATCGCATG
Organism: Sminthurides aquaticus; assembly: GCA_906901655.1. NCBI lineage: Eukaryota > Metazoa > Arthropoda > Collembola > Symphypleona > Sminthurididae > Sminthurides > Sminthurides aquaticus. Next base: position 1,875,623 of record CAJQTT010000013.1, on the reverse strand, counting down.
CATCAAAAGGGGGCGCATTAAAGAGAACAGGAACAGATGTTTTTTACCTGCTCGGGCACACGGAGCTCATTGTAAAGAGGTGAATGCGACAAGTGACGAGCAAGGAGGGCGATTACAGTTATAATCTCTGCGGAGTCAGCAATCACTACACGCTTACCTTGAAGCTTACACAAAAAATGAAATTACTTACCAGAAGGGTTATTTGGAGTATAGATATTTAAGTAGAGACAGTCTTCACTCTGATTAACCAAATGTGGTTTTAGTTTGAGTAGAAAATTGTAGCGTTGACTTGTCATGGTTTGTAGGGCAAGGGTTTCGTTTTCTAGATTGGGGAACTTTTGAGGGCAGGCTGGGGGGAGGGCGGTGGCGGGCCTTATTTGGTCTCCCCATGGTAGCGGAGCCACCGGGGGCATAAACCGGTAAGCGTTTATGGGTGGAGATGCATAGGGTATTCCCAGGAAGGCGGACACAGGATCTGAAAAGAAAGTTAAATCATTTGTTACTCCCGCCAGAACTTCCGAGAAAGCATACAACACAATACAGGGAGTACACAAGAGATACATGCGGGAAGAAAGTATACACAAACACACGCTATTATCCTTCGACCTACCATAAATCACCTCCCACCGTTCTAGAGTCTGAGCTTCTGAAATCTTCAAGGAGGTTATGCGGGTACTTTCTTTTCTTTATTCGTCGGCTCGGCACGTTATAGCTACCCTTAGCCTAACCTCACCTTCCGGATTTGCCGGGCTTTTTTCTCGAAAATCTCTAGCCTTCATTCAACACACTTTTCTCTCCTACTTTCTCTTAATAGTGAATCATAACTTTCTAATCCTGCCGCCATCAAGATCTACTTCTCCTTCATCCATCCTCCTATGCATACCTTTAAATAATGTCCTGTCCCCCAGCATCCCAGACCCCTACCCTTTTACCCTTCGCTAAAAGCAATCAGTCATACACGCAAGAAAAATTCAACTACCACCTATCCCTATACATCATCCCACCAGCTCCAGCTTTCACCTCCACAACCAGATTACTTTCACCTCCCACCCCTTTATTTTTTTCTCCGCCTGCACTACTAGCCCTTTGCAAACCCATTTGGTAGCTTTCCTTTATCCGCTTTCACTTTCGCCCTAAACATGTCCCAGCTTTTCCATAGCTACATATGGTTTGGCAATAACCTATTACGGCTTTCTCCTTGCCGCTGGGAGGCGGGACTAGAGAATTGGTTTATTTTTTAGCAGCAACTCATATTTAAGTTCTTCCCCGTACTTTCCAGTAGGATCAAGGCTTATAAAAATTATGATGCTCAAACTTGGATTCAAATTTCTCTTATTTCTCCTTTCATGTCCTCTTGTAGCTCAATCTCAATGCCCAAGCGAGGGAGTTGGGAGAAATATGTAGGCTACTTGATACTCATCCGTATTTACCGGGATTATTCCGACCATTTTTAAAGGGTGGCTTAAATCAGCATCTTAAGAATCTGACCACATGCTCCTATCACAAGGGGTGTGTCATCATGCATGTGGGGGGCGACAAAGGGTTTGTATGCCGATGACAGGGTGAAAACATATTTATTGAAATTCTTATCCCCGCTTTTCCTCAGAGGCGGGGAAAGAAAGTGAGAAATAATAAATTTCAATAATTCACAATGACGCATTACAAAGTCCTTTGAAGCAGTAATGGTCTCATAAAGGAGGCGGAATGAGGAAAAATGCTAGGAAATGGAACTGTAATTCTATGCCATATTATTGCATACATTGGAGAGCATATAAATGGCCTTCTCAACCACTTGCTTTCTCCACTTTCTCCTCCTCTCTCACCTATCCTTCCTGCCTCTGGTCCATTGCATGGTTTCATGGTCCCGGCTCACCCTAGCCGAGTAGCAACCCTCCGGGTTAGATGTGCGTTCACAATTTTTACATAAACCATACACACACAGAGACAGAGACAGCGTCGCTATTGCGAGATATAGGTTTTATAGACGGTTCCAGCTAGGATGGTTGCAGGTCTCCAGGAAAGACCCACTTCATCTACCACCTCCGGGACAGGAACTAGGACAGAGAAATATGTTCAATTTTCTCCCTGGCATTCCCTCGCTCCGGTTGCCTGCTGGACCATAGAAATCCGGGATTCATTTCTGACTACCCCGGAACGCGGTGATTGTAGAGGGCTGGCTGAGGAAAGCATATCGGGGACTGGCCTTCTTTCCACTCCCACCAATATAACTTCCAAAATGAATGACATTAGGAAAGATTAGAGGAGTATCCAGGCACTCTGGACAGTTTTATAGTTGACCATTCCCTCATGTCAGCCTCCGCCATGTCTGTAGCGGAGGAGGATTCCTCCTCATCCTCCTCCTACCCACTCCCCAAATTCCGATTTAACTCTTGTGCATTTATATTCTTGATCTAAATCACTCAAGGACTTGGATTACCCCTCCCACTTTAACTCTCCCTTCAGCCCAACTATTAGTAAATAATGATAATAATACCCTTTCCTATTCTCATCCACACATTATTCATTCCATTCCGTGGGCTGCGGAGAAAGCCCAAGGGGTTAAGCTAGCAAATATTCTGGCTTGCATTCCTTTCCGTCCATCAAATCCTCCTGTCTTTATTCCCCGGCCCGCTACATCATATGTCTCCACAGTCGGCAGTCCGCTTCCAGAGTGCCCAAAGATTATTCTCCTATTATTCTCCACATCAAATTATTAAGCCTTGCTTAACATCTACCATCTTTCATCCTCTTCTTCCGCTCCGCCGGAGCACATTCTTTGACAAGCCCGAAAATTTTCCTCTTTCTCCTTCTCTAAGGCTCCATTTTGTCATCCTCCAATGTCTCCTCTGTTGTATGGACAATGTCTTCTCTAGACCCCTCAAACCTCCTTCCTCCACCTTTCAACTCACTGTCTCCTCCTACTATCCTCCATCTCCCTCTTCCTCCCATCCAAAATGTATCTACTGTACGTTTCGAAATTGTTATTTGCCTCAGCTAGCCTTCTTCTTCATAAAATTTCTTCTCCTTTCTCTTTGCCAATGTGTGTCTTCCTCCGGCAAAATGCAGCTCGTCCTCGAGCCATTCTTTCTTACGCTACCTACTTTTCCCGCGTCCTCTTTATATCCTCTTGTCCTCCTGGTCATGCTTTCTCCTCCGCTATAACCTACAACTGCAGAAATGTGTGATGGATTTTTCAATCTCTTTCCCTCCTTCACCATACTTTTAGTATGCATCATATAGCTTCGCGGGAAAAGCCTTTCTTTGCCCAAGCTTTCTTTATTTAGTGCAAGGTCCACATGTACGTAGTAGGGATTCGTGTACGATTTCATAGTGTGGTTCTGACGCTGAGTCTGCTCTTATTATTCGCTGAGCTCTACTGTCTGTACATGTGTTGGAAGAAAAGAATAAAATAGGGTCAAGTTAATTTAGAAGAGCCCAGGTTGTTTGATCTTTTGGAGGGAAAGTCTAGATTTAAATCTCTCTCTCCTTGGAAGCCGCAAGAAGACTGGTTGGTGATTGTGTGAGAATCTGGATGAGAGGCTGAGATTGCTACATATAGAGGATTCTGCCCAAGGAGTGCCTCAGTCCGTATGTATATATATTTGAAAGTTTCAAGCTTGAAGCCCAACTCGTGTTCAAATTTATTCCTCAGTTCTAGGTTTATTCCTCGGGGTAAATAGAAGACAACAAGTGGAAACAAATCACTGGAGCAGCTTGTACTGAGGGCTTTGGAGTGACTAGTGTGAGTAGTGAGACAAGCTTGTGGAGTTGCTTGTGGCCCGAGAACTGGAGGTCAAGTGATGAGAGTGAGTGTAGAAGCTATGTAGAAATGAACAAGTTTCTGAGGACTTGCAGCCTTGTTTCTGACACTCGTCTCTAGTTGATAATATCAGATGATAAACAACCGGGAGGAAAGGGCGGAATTGTAAAAATTTCCCAACTTTCCATCCTCACTCCCTTCCCTCCAAGCCTCTCATTTCGGTTTTCTCCAAAGGAAAGTCAGTGAGGCTGAGCTGGGCTAAATTCTGGAAGACCTCAGGAGGAAGCGGAGGAGGAAAGACAAATAGCATGTCCTGCGATAAAATTCCAGGGCAATCACTACACGGTGACAAATACGAGTTCATGTAACTGGATCTCGTGTCGTCTCCTGGTCTTCTACAATTTCCTCAGATACATAATACAACTATTTCATCCGCTCCAAAAATCCTCACCCTAGTAAAAAAATAAGGGGAAAAACTCAACTGTTGAGTTCCTCTCCTCTCTTTTCTCTTCCATCTGCAAAAAATAAGCCCTACTTTCAGCAGAACTAGGGATTCCAACCGCTTGGCTCTAAACATCACTTTCCTCCGGCACACTTAGTCATACATCTTCTCAGGAGATGGAGGAGAACAAGAACAAGGACCCCGTAGCAATAATTCTACTCGCTCAATGGTTCTCTACGTAGTCCATCCACACTAGCCGTAACATAGTTTCTTGTCCAGATTTGGGACTTCAATGGGGAAGACAAATCCGTAGTTTCTCGTGCCACATCCTCCTATATCTTTCAAACCTTCCGGAAGTTTTAGACTTTGGAAAACAGGGCTTTCTCCCATGCAATTCCTATTCATTCTTCCTCTGAAATGTGTCCACGCTCTACACATACCAATAAGCCTCTTACGTGACACTTGACTTGAGCCGGTTATCCTGGAGACTGTCCATGCGATAGTAGGAGTATTACTATTACCGCCTCGGAGGAGAGCGCTTAAGAAGTGGATGAGAAGTGGGTCTGGTTGGTCTCCTTCAACTTCCCGCATCTTTCGCCAAGTCCTTCAAGTAGTGCAAACCCACTTATACATGGCACATTTCAAAACCCTTAATTGGATTCCGAGGAAATGGTATTAAGAAAATTTCCGGGAAATCATAATCCCTAACATATATTCCTCGAGTACTCTTCTCTCTGCGCGCATATAAATCCATAACCTTCTTCAAAAACCTTCGGCAATCCTCTAATCTTTTCTCTTGCTTCAAAAAGCGCGAAATAGGATCTGTTATTGAATAACTGCCCAACTTTCATCTCTGCATTCAGCTCTCGTAAGTTGCTTAAGAGGAATGGAGTTTTTACTTTTTTCCTTCGGTAATTACCCGCATAACTTTCTCCAACTTTCTCCAGCCAACCAGAAAACGGCTCTGGGACTGGGAAGATCGCTTAGGTTACATCTTATTTGCTCTTCTTTGAATTTCTCTCGATTTGCCGGATCCATTATCCTTGCCTACATTCCTGTGTATATTAACTTGGCATAGAGCTCATCTCCAAGTGTTGATAAGTCTATGCTCTGTAGGATAAGCCCCTCTTACTCAGAATACTTAGTCGGGACGTACAGTGAAAGCTTTGGATTGTATCAACTCCTCCCGGGCGTAAATCATTTATAAGTACTTTTAAAGGCAGGTAACATGTAAAAGTGGGCGAATTAGAGGATTTGTAAAGCAGCTAGGGTTATGATGAGCATGCGAGAAATCAAGACATTGAAGCTAAATTAAAGGTTAGCAAGTATGAGCTTATTAAAGAAAGGAGGGAAGAAGGAATAAGATCGTTTGCGGACTTACCCAAATGTTTGACAGAGCTGGAGCTGAATTGAAGTTTGACTCCCCTTAGCGCTCCATATTTTGTGTTTACAGTGTGATAACTCAAATGATGTCCTGCACCGCTCGTACCCGTTCGTATGATGGAGTCAGTAAAGGTGAGAAGAAAGAACCAAAAGGGGTAAAAAAACGTGGAGTATCTTTGCGAGAATATACAACCTGGGAAGATCCATAAGACCATGTCCAAAGCATCCTCTTCTGCTTATCTCCTCCTTCACCAGCACACTTTCACCACTTTCACTACTTTCTCCACTCACCCTCTTCAGTTCACTTCTTCTTTCCTTTCCTCTTGTCCACCCTTCCCTCTTGTATTCTTCCTCTTCCTTTCTTCTCTTCCTCCTTGCCTAAATCCTCGGTATTTTGTTATTCTTGCTTTTCTTCCAGTCCTCCTATTTCTTCTTTGCACAATGTATGCCTTTAGTAGGCGAATAATCTTCTTGGTCTACGCGAGTATTTTATTTCGTCGCTCCCGCTTCTTTGAATCCCAACTTTCTCCCCTTTATTTTCTCGTAACCGAGCGAAACTCGGGTCAGAAAAACTTTATTGACTTTACACACTTTCACTTGAACACAAATTGATTCTGTCCCACAATCTCCATTCCCAACTTTACACGGCAACCAGTATTCTCACCTCCCACACCTAACTTTCACCCATCACATTATTCCTCTATTATGGTGGCAGACTTTTAGAGACTCCGACCGTGGGTGGCTCAATCTTCTACTTCCATGGCTTCTCCTGCTCCTTTGGTAGCGTTTCCGATCCCTATGCAATTCTTTCCGGCTACTTGAGAAATCTTCTCCAACCGTCCTATTTCTGGAATCAATCACACAAAAACCAGTTACATTAGCAAAACTCAATATTCCCAAATCCTCTTTCACCCAGATCGACACTGGTTGGCATTCGCTAGTGCCTGAATGTGCGGCAAGGCCACTCTCACTAACGGCATTTCCATTACGCCACACCGCACTTTCTCCACCCATTACCTTTCTCCACCTCTATTAAGCCAGCCACTTTCACCGTCACCTCTAGCAATACCTACTACCATCTTATCCCCCATCCATTCTCCAACATAGCTTTATAGAGGGCTAAGATGGTATGAGAAATCTTTAGCGCTGACATGAGGAAGATGCATTGACAAGTGCAACTCTCCACTTTCACCTCCCATTTTGACTCACCACCGCATTACCCGAATCCCAATATCACTACTTGAATCCCCATTTTCAGGATTCCCATAAAATCATAATAGGATTTTACTCATTTTTCTACCCACCCTCCTCCCATAACAAACCCATCACCATTAACGTAGCTCCAGATTACAATTTATACTTTTACAATTTATCCAATCCGCCCAATTTATCTCCAGTGTCATTCAGCTTTGTCAAAATTCATCAGCCTTTAAATCCCAAGATCCCATCATTAGATTAACGTCTGTCCTACCAATATTTCCCAGACCATTCAACACGTGTAGTATCACTTTCCTTCTACTTTCTCCAGCCGCGCTCACGCAGATATAATTTGCAATTTCATTGCACTTGACTTACCACAGACATTTATGGCTTTTTCTTTAAAATATTTCTTCCCAGCTATCCTATTCCTCCCATTTCTGTAAAAGCTTCTCGAATCCAGATCACCCCAATTTCAAGTCCACTCCATCCCTTCTCTCCTCTTAAATTTCGTTCCCCATTTCTAGCTTCTTTTGTACGCATCCTTAGCCAGAATGGGGAAGGAGAATGCTGAACTGATGCTCCCCGAAATCCTTTCCTATTCTTAAACCAACGCCCTCGAATCCTGCAATCCGATAACTTCAGTACCCTCTTTTCGTAGCTTTTCCCCCATTGGAATACTTAATGAGCCATTGAAAATCTGAGCTTCTACAAGATGCTTGTCTCCATTCTCCATTCCAGACAAATCATCCTTTCAATTTTTCAAATAAACCCTACAAGAATGAAGCTTTCTTCGCTTTCTCTTTAAACTCCATTCACCCATTTCGATACACATTAAATCCACTCTTTTCACATCTTTCACACCATTACAGAGCATTTAACAATTTCAAACTCATCAAAATTTTCACTTCAACCAAGCTCAGTCAACAATAAAAGTTAGGAAACGACATAAACAAATTCATTCTATTCAAGGAAACAAATCAGATCAACATGTCCTCTTCTACTTCACCATTTGCTTTCTCTTCACCTTTGAAGCCTAGCTCGCTAGCTCCTCCCTCCTATATGCTATTCAACTTTTTCCTTTGATTCCATCCAACCTTTCCCACTTCTCCAAAAATCAGGAGCATCAATCATTTCACCCCCTTCTTATCTTTAATTATCTTTCTCCACAAAAAGAGTGCAGTTCTCATCACAATCCCCCTGATGGATCCTTATGTGGCTTAGTATCATCCTGGAGTTCACTATTTTCCTCCGATACATAACAGCCCTAAAAAAATCCCAGCCGTCGATATCATTTTCTTCTTTATACTTTCATGTCTTCTCATGCCGTTAAGGTTCGGAGGGGAAAGGTTCAAAGAGCCGTTTAATACGATTCGTAGGTTACGGGGGCGGTATCCGAAAGTTATATCCGTAATAATTTCCTCAATAACCTCTTTTCTCTACCCTAGCCAAAACTAGGAAAACCTTTAGAATAAACACACCGCCAAACTTCCCACTGAATTCTGGACATGTACCAAACGCATACCAATTAACAGTCTATTCTAAACATTTCACTCCTTTCTCCTCGCACCCCTAACATTGGATGCTTTCTCTCGCTCTCTGGGTTATCTCATCCCGTAAACCTGGACTGATGGAACACATCCCATTCTTACATGTACCCGCAGTGACGTGACTTGTGATTCAAGCCAAATGCGATGAGAGAGAAAGCCTTGTTCGCCGCACAGTCCGGATCACTTTACACTATAAACGAACAAAATAACCGCATCCAAGCTGAGGCTACGGAGGATACATAATAATTCATGACTCCCATTAGACACACTTTGTGGCGGCTAAGTGAAAAAAGTAAAGCGCTAAATTGTTTCACAAATTTTAAACCCACCATCCACCCTCCCATGACTCGTCGTACTAATTAAGTTGTGCATAATTAATGTCCTTCACACATCCCCCTCCCACCATCCTCCTCCTCTCTTCCAGGCCCTACATTTTTCTCTTATAATGACCGCATCCTATTTAACCCGGGAGTTGGAGGACGGCCCCCGTATTGATATGATTCTTTCAATAAATTCATTAACCCGTGTTTAATTTTCTAACCGAGCACCCCCGCCGTTACTTTCTCTTGCCTTTCAGTGTTTCTACGGAGGGAAAGCAGTGAATGTTTTGTGCAATCCCGCTTGGAAATTCTACTATCGGGGGTTATTGCAAAAATAATGGCGAATCCTCTAGCCGACTCGAATTCCTTCCTTCTCACACTTTACCTTTATGAAGGCGACATAGAATTTCATTTACAGCCGGAAACAGAAACAAAACACGATCCTGGTGAGCTGGATGGAACCTGGAACGTTGCTGAAGGGTTCGCATTAAGGAAGTTAAGTCATTCCGAAAAGACATTTACGTAGCCATTAACAACAAATGTGTTCAAATAAAACTTATTTCCCTCCTTCCATCCTACTTGCGCCTCATCGCGCATCGACGCCCACATCAAACCACAAAAACTCTTTCTCATCAACATTACATGCATAATTAATGTACGCATCACATTTCCATCTTATCCCGCTAAATCCCTTCCTTCCCTACAACATATATCCAATTCCAAGAACCTAAATGAGAATACCCGGGTAACCCCCCCCCCACTCCTCATGTACCCGCCCATCCCTTCCCGACTTCTGTGTGTTTAGCTACGCATATTTTCAATCTTGAACTCTGAGGTACTCATAACTGCTCTCTTCCTTTTCTTCTCCCGGCTGAGAGCCTCATATTTACCCTACTTTTAGTTTCCGGAGCATTGTTTTCTCTTGTCTTCTTTCTTTCTTTACCGGTACTTTCTCCATTGCGGTTTCTCCTTAAAAACCTCATATGTTGATTAAAACTCGGGCTCATCAATTGGTTGAATGCATGAATTTGAATATTGTAAAATTCTCTTTGTTCCCTTCAGTTTGTGCACCACTCTCTATTATTCATCCTCCATGCTCACCACCATCCTCTCATCCCGCGCGCCCACGCTCCTCTACTTAATTAGCTAATGCACCAATTATTCTTTTTATCGACAAAACTCTTTATATTCAACCTCAACTCTCTCTTCCATTTGAGTTCCTCTTTAATATTCCGGTCTTCCTCCAGAAGTCGAAAGCGGTGGGAGGGGGAGGGGGACTTTCCCCGCTTTCACTCTACCTCCTAGCCAGCACCTGAAGCACAGGCTTCCCATGGACTAGAGAGAAAGTAGGGAAAGCCAATGTGCTCCGAGTCAATGCTTTTATCTCGTGATTCTTTCAAGTTATCAAGCGTTCTCGTTATCGGAATCAGCACTTTCCAGGGTGAGAGTTTGAGGTGGAAGAGAAAAGTATTGGTGGTGATTGGCTCGGAGATGAATTCAATAGTAACCGCGCTTTCACTCTAGACTGTTTTCTCTCTCCCTCTCTTTCCTCCAGCTCTTTCTCTCTTTGACCCGACGATTAAGAGCATCAATTCAACATCACATGTCTCTCTCTTCACTTTCATTCCCTTGCAATTTCCTCCCTACATGGCCAGGAGCAGGAGGTAGCCTTCAAAGGCTACCAGGACGACAACTCCTTCTTCCTCTCCTTCCAAGAGTAATCAAAGATAAAATCCTCGCCGACGCTTGGAAAATTTTCTATCCAATCCCTAATCTTTTCCCCATTATCTTCTTTCCAAACCGATCCTCTCTCTCCCCATGGTATGTTTTCAAACTTTTTAACCCAAACTTTGCACTGTCCTTCGTACATACGAGTAATTATACAAATATAATGAAAGCACTTGGAATCAAGCTTGACGGCATCTATTTCTTCTTGAATCCAATTTTTACGATGATGAGTCTGCAGTCCGTATTAACCTTCTCAACGTCCAGTCCAGCTTTAGCTAAACCCAGTATCCGTATACGGATTTTGCCCTCTTAATTAAGAATGTTATAAATGCATATGGTTATTCCCGTCGTATGCATCCATCAGAATGTAATATCCTCATCATCGTATCGTAAGCATATAGTCTCATCTACACAGAGAATCCTAGACGATATCTTCAAGCATCTCTTTCATGCTAGTTTCATCCCTCCTTCTGTAGGGATTTCCAGCACTTCCATCATGGTAATTAAAATGGTGCTTCCTCTCTCTTGAGCTGTTAGCCCAAAGATCCAAGTTGGAAGGAAGAGAGAGAGAGAGAGAGAGAGAGAGAGAGAGAGAGAGAGAGAGAGAGAGCTGGTGTAAGAGCCGGTATACAGCTTGCACAGGATGCACTTGACATTGTACTTTCTCCACTACTATACTACCAACCACCTCTTTCTCTTTAAGAGCTTTTCATCGATCTCTTGCACAAGAGTCTCCCGTTCAAGCACGCAGCCCAGACAACCTCCTCTTTTACGTCTTTATCTCATAATCTCTCTTTTTTCTCTCACTTCCTTCCCTTAGTTTCCATTATCAACTCCATATCATCCGCATTCCTCAAATGCTCCGTGTAATAACAACATTCCAAAAGTTTGCCAAGTCTCCTCCAGCCTTCAGATGTCTACTTTGCCGGCTTTGAGCCCAATTCTGCTATGAAAACTAAGGATATAGGCAACAAACAACAACTAACTTATTTTATCATTTTCTCAACTCCGTCGAGTAATTCATTCCCATTAGAGGCTTTCTCCATCTTTAGCTAGTTAGCACAAACAAGTTTCTCCATCAATTCTCCCTCATCACCCATTAACTCAGCATCTACTTAATAACCACACCGTTAATAACCATTTATATCATTCTTCATGCATTTTCGCGTTTACTTGTCTACCTCATTTTACTCGAAGATGATTCACATGGAAACCCGCCCCTCATCGAACTGAATGAGAAAAAGAGTGTGTAATTTTCTCTCAAAGGATTGCGCATTTGCATTCGGCTCCTCTAGAAAAATAAACGCACCGATGTCAATGAAATTGCATCGGATTCTACTAGAAAGCGGATTTGCATGCTTTAACTTTCTCCTCCTCTAGAAGATGATGTCGGGTAACTAACTGTGGACCAGCCATATTATCCAAGCCCTCCGTCTCCTTCCGTATTGATCCAACTATTTCTTAGTAAAAGTGAATGAGGAAAAGAGGGAAGTGAGTAAGAAACATAATGAAGATGTGCTTGGGCTGAGGCGGCCTTGGACTGTGTATTTTTGCAATGATAAACATAGAGCACGATAGATGGAAGTCAATGAAATAAAAAATGCACGTGCTTTCATAAAAGGAAAGTTTCACTTGATACACTACTGTACTAAGTCCCTTTTGCCCTTGTTTTGCATGAGGTACAGAAAAATAAAGAGATGCATGACGAGGATCTGTCGGTACCTCCGCATGGTTAGGAACAGCCTTTTCTTTGAAAATTCTACCCCTATATTTCTGGACTTTCTCCTCATTTCCTTTCCCTCCGCTTGCTTTCTCTGCTTTCACTTGTATTAAGCTTACATCTGGAAACTGTGCGTCCCCGCCTTTGTATTTTAAAAGGTTGAATTCCGGGGAGAATTTAGGGAAGAAAGGGTGGAGTGGAACGGGACATTGCTGGGCTTAGGTACGTAAAGAAAACCGAGTGTCGAGCATTAGGGAGATGTAAACATGGTGCTCCACCTCCCCGCCCCCTCCCCATCATCTGCAAGCAGTTTAGGTCAAACAAGCTTTGGAGTTAAAGGAAGCAAGTAGCGTGTAAAAATAAACTTGTTCATTGTCAAAAATCTTTTCTCCTTACAGCCATTAGAATAAATGATCTAGAAAAGCCGCCAATGTCACACATTCTCTCCTTACTTTCTCCCATCATCCTCTCTCCAACTCCACTCAGTCCCATATTCCTCTAATCCCCCTAATCCTCATTTCGTATGCCCTTGTTCAGCGACTCAAACCTGTGACACAAGTCACCGTGGAAAGCTGAAAGAAACCCGTGCGGGTTGTCTGTGCAGACTGCGGCAGAGAAAATTGCTACTTTCTCCTGTACTTAACCCACCCACAAAATTGCTTTCTCTCCATTTTCTCCAGTTGAATGCTCGTCACTCAATCTCCTTGCTCTTGACTTATTTCAACCCCAACCCTACTACAACCCTTTTGAGTCCCAGTTAAGAAGCTCAACTATGCAGCCTTGGCGGAATTTATATTACCAATACTTTTAGGTTGGAAACATCTGAGGAGAGTAAACCAAACTAAATTCCAACCCCTGCTCACTATCCTGAAGCAAGATTTGAATTATGATTCAATAATTTTCCATGGAATTCAACCAAAGTTTTCTTCCCACTGAGTCCTCGCAAATTATTTCATAATTAATTTTCTCCCCGTCTCGCCCCGCCCTAAATTATTACATCTTTTCCCCGATTTCCACTCCCAGAATTTGGCAATGAAGTGTCTTGCTAAACTGTGGCGAGAGGGTGGTGGTAGGATTTGACTCTGCGTTGCACAAACGTCATCATGTTAGGAAATACGGGAGCAAACAGGTACTCAGAACGACGCCACTATCGCATACCAATAGATCTCGGCTGTCTCCTTCGCCATCCTTCCATTATGCAGTAGTTGGAGGCTTTTGGGAGCAAGTGAGCAATATAATAGTCGCAGACATTCCATCCGTCCGTTTCTACCTCCAACGTTGTATCATACCCAAAGCACGGATTCAACAAGAAACTTCATTTACCAAATCCTTCTCAAATGCATATGCAAGGTATGCCTATACCTTCTTCAAGTTTCTCCTCGGATCTTTCCTTACCTCTATTTTAGCTATTCTTTTCACTGAACTCTACGCGCTTACGCTGTCCTCTACCATAAGCTCTCCGCATCGTATTTATCCCACCCACCTACTCTTCCAGGGCTAACATGCACGTCTACCGCGTAAAACACATTTCTTCCTCTCTTTTCATCATTTTCTATCAAACTTCTACACTTACAGCTATTTCATGAGTTTCGCGTCTTGGAAGCTGCGTATAGAAAGCGTGAGAAAAATGGAAAAGCTGAACGAAAACGAGCGAAAAATCCAAAAAACCCAACAAATACATAATGTCACCCATCTTGTCCTCAATTTATCTCCAGTTTATTTTCTGTTTCTTTTAAATTGCCAAAGTTCATCGCCACGTGTCGCGCTTAACTTGACTTCAACTCAAACTTTTATTCATCTGTTCAAATTGCAGTTAACAACCCATCTGATATCATTTTTGGTTCGCACACTTATACCTTCCTTTTAAACATTCAGGCCACTAAAATCTCATTAGTAAAGCCTTTGCCTCGCATTGCACAAGGAACACGTCCAACCAACGGCTCTTTAAAGTAAATCTTTTTGATTCATGAACGGAAAAATAAATAGTAATATCCATTAAACATTCAAAACAGTACACCTACGGTACGGATCTGACTAATATTTTATACTCCATGTCCCAAGTTCTAAGAAAGATAAGCTTCAAGAATTCTAAACTTGGTACTTTCCCCTGACTTTCACCAATCCCAAGCATTCAATTTGCCATTCGATAATGTTTACAGATCCCTGCTTCCCGGAATGCACGAAGGATTTACTTGCTATCTGATGTCAATTTTACCAAAGAGTTGAAGATTTAATTTAATACTATCGAACTTTGTAGTTATGACATCAGGGTCGCTTTTCTTTAAATACCTTCACTGAGTAACGCTTACCTATGCAGGCAGGATGAAGCTACTGTAGACAGTGGGACTGGGACGTCACCGCAAGCCACGCGCTTTCATTATGTTTCGCGTGGATGTATATCAGGGAATTACATAATTTATTGCTGTTAGGAAGGAAGTTGCCAACGCAGGCAGAGATTGCGTAGTACGACGTGCGGTATATGAGTGGTTGGCGTTGATATCAGAAATGGACAGAAGACCTACACTGGAAGATGAAACAAGTTAATTTGAAGTTACCGTCTCTGTTACAGCTTCCCCCTTTCTCTTCCACCGAGGTTTGATAATGATAACGGAGATGAGAGAAAGTTGTGTCGGAGTAGCTAATATTGCGCGAAACAGTTTCGCGAGAAGAACTCATTCCTTAAATTGAAGAGGCGTGCTTCTAAAATCTTCTCTTTTAGATGCTTCCCATTCCATAGCGCCAAGTTTCGCCGTTTTGGAGAGAGGCGAGATTTGAATGAATAGGAGTCATGCAATTTTAAATGGAAGTCTGAAAACCGCACCTGAGATTCATTTCGCACGAGAGAAATTCTAAATCCTAGCCATCAGAACCTCCAGGTTCTATCTCTTCCCCCCGCCTTAAACTTCTTACTGAACCAAAATCATCAACGTACACATACACACGGACTACAGAGGACACATTTACTATATGCTCCTTCCTGAATACTGTCTTGCTTTCTCCGACTTTCTCCATTCCCGTGGCATAAAGAAATTCCGCATTTTCCCCCTAGCGTCCTAACCTCCATTTCATCACGATTTCCCTAGCGTCTTGGCAGATGTGTCTTGGAGGTTCTTTCCTACGCAATAGGTAAGCCTCCTCCATTTTGCACCAATTCTTCGCACTGCTTAATAGTACATTCCAAGATCATGGGAAGTCATGATGCAATAAACAAGTTCTACTTTTGCACTAGTGCACTGGAATTATTAGCTTTGGTTACAGGGACAATATCGGCTGCTGTGGATGAATCAAGATGGATATTCGAATAAACTCTTGAGAGTTTCACTGCATCTTCCAAAACTTGTGTTTATTAGCTGCAGAAAGTTATGCCGCCCATCTACTGTTTTCCTCTTCCATCTATACAGAGTAATATTGCTAATTTTGGCACTATTTTAGGCTCAGACCAGCATTGAGCATAAGAAATCTATTTCCCTAAGGACTGAAGAATCTAATAACTTTTGCATGTATGCAGTTTGTTATTTACATCTTCCACTAACTAATGATGCCGCTGCCAAAACTAGGCAGTCGGACAGACTGAGTCCTAACTGAGAGAAGATTAACCGCGTCAACTATTGTATGGTAGTTCTGGGAAGCTGTCCATGATAATAAAGTGGGCGCCAGTCAAGTAGTAATTTTCGGCCACAAACTTTTCCCATTCCTTACGTGAACCTTCTTTCTCCGCCAGGACTAATCTTGGCAAGAGACAGAAAAACAATATTTCTCAAACTTCGCTTCCTTTTGTCCTCCAGAAAACAAATAATATTGTCAAATATCCCTTTCTACTCATCCATCACCCTTGACCTCTCAACTACCTGTTTTCTCCGATTCCCTTTTTACGTCCCAACGAGGGCGCCCGCTAACAGACAAATTCAAACCTCAATTACCTTCGAAGATTGAGAATTATACACGGAATTCAAGGATCTTTCGAAAACAGGATTGAGAACCGGGCAAGCCTGGAGGTAAGTGTACAAGGCACTTTCATTTTGTGTCGGGCTGAACTCTTCGACTCGTCTCGACTCGTCTTCTCGTTGTTTTCTTTCTCCTTCCGATTCACTCATCCAGCCGTCCCTTAAATCAGAGCAGCTTCCTCAAGAATGAGACCGGAGGCTTATAAGAGTAAAAGTTTGTTTGCTTCGTCTAATTCCACACTAACTTCCTTTTATTCCGCGCTCCCAGCCCGCAGCACTATTATTCTTTTGGGTATGCCTGACAGCCTGACTCTATTCCCCGGGTGAAAGTTTTTGAGGGAATTTTTCCATTAACATACCTTGGGTTTTTCTCTTAGCGGACTGAAAAATATTAAAGTAATAAGTATTAATTAAATCGCTCTCCGCTCTCGGAGTAACTGGATTATGAGGTGGAGGCTGGAAGAATGCTGGGTAGGCTTACGTAGAATGGAATAATCCTCCCATCCCACACCTTCTTCCCTCACAGTATCCAGCAAAGAATGAATGAAATTTTAATGTGATTACAACCTCAAAATAGTTTTACCCGCTCCGCCTCCACGTATTCAAAGAATCAGAATCTAAATGAAAATGCTACCCAAAAAAAACACCCTCTTCTATTCTCTTTTACTTAGTATTCGGAAAGAAAATCTTTCTGCTTTCCCCACACACATTGCGTTACAACTTGCCTTTCTCCAACTTTCACTGTATCTCTTCCACTTCCACAACAAGTTGACGCTCCCAAGTTTCTTTGAATTACTCCCGATCTCCCCCCTTCCTTTCACTCTGTCCTTGCCCTTTCCCAGTTCCATTCTTCTGCTTCTTCCCACTTTCTCTTTCACGCACTCATCCACGACCTGAACCTGACTATCAATTACACGTATTCATCCCTCCTCTTCCATTCTTTTCAATGCCATCATTTCATAGTGTCTGAACTCAGAAGGTGGCGGCCACTGAGTATGACAACCAACCCTCAGACCAGAGTCATCCTCAGTTTCCGTCCACACTTTTTCTCTGCCATCATTCCTCATTCTCACTTTATCATCAATCCTCACGTGCTTTCGTCTTTGAACAAATTTCATATAAGGGCTCGGGATAGAGTGAATGGAACTGTCTCACAGCTTTATACTCTCCACCTTTGCCATAATCAATCCCACAAACAAAAGTCACTCCATCACAAATTAAAATCTTCCGCCCTCATTATAATTTTCACGTTTCTACCTCTCTGCCTCTTGGTTTACGCTAGAAACTTTGAACTTTAAATCATCATCCCAAAACCATATTTCACTTCTCCAACTTTCACCTTCTCATTTATTACAGCACTTTCACTCACCAACTCAGAACCTTCAAGATATGAACCAGAATGGATGCTGGTCCTCTTCCACCTCTTGCAACTACTTTTATTGTTACTAGTATGTAACCTTAATATATAATTGGCAGACCGCTGACCCACTTTACAAACGGTTTTTGTCCGTCCGTCCACGATACAACTCTCGAACGGAAGATCACATGACCTTCGGTTTTACAGCTAATTAGCTGAGCTTGAATCCAATGGAATAACATGAATTGTTTTGTCAGTTGCTCGTTATCCTTTTACCTCTACCTTGGATAACTAATGGAAATGTTTAGTTCACTCCCAGTTACACGGAGTAAGTCTAAGAAAAATTGCACATATCCATCGCGCGTAGTACAAATGTGACCTATTCTGGATTCGGGCTCAGCTGCCTCACGCTCACGCTTCCACATCGCATTACCACAATTTTAATCTTATAGTTATGCGGTATCCTCACAAAGCAGCATGTAATCGAATTCTCAACATATATTAAATACATTCTAATTAAATTAAAACTAAAAACAGGTAGACACAACTCATGTGACCTCAGAACTGCAAGAACAGAATCCCTGGTTAACAAGGGCGGGTGGGAGGGAAAGGAGTAGACATAATCTATTTTCCCATTTGTTAGGATGCGATTTCGAAGTGCCGTGCTATTTAGCTAACAACCGATCTATACCCAGGTGTATTCGATGCCTTCTTTGGTTCTGGTTATTATAGGCTCTTTTTAAATTGAAAGTTCTAAGAAATAATGTCTCTGCTCTTTGAAGAAATAATTCTCTGCCACTTCCGTACACCAGTGCGCGTTACTGTCTTAGAACTAGGTACACTAAAAAACTGAGCATCAAAGTTTGTGCTGTGCTAGCCTAGATTTTCGCTTGCGAAGGCACGTAGACAATTTGACGTAGACAATTTTCTATATCCTCTCAAAGCCTGTAGATCTCATGAAATATTAGAGCAATTAAAGTTGCAGCATGTAACTAATAATACTCTACGGGCAGAGACAGTGTACCCCGTTTGTAGCTATGTCTTTGAATTACAACGTTCAAACAGTAGTAATGCATTCTAAAAAATAGGCTGTTCCTTTTTAGTGGCTACAAAACTCACCTTTCCATCCCCAAATTGATGCAACCCTCCCCATGTTTTGCATTCCCTCCTGTCTTTCTTCAAGGTCCTCTTCTTTATAATGCTACGCTACAACTTCCTGTTTGTAGCAACGTCAGTGCCGGTCGATTATTCTAAAGACTTGAAAGTTGAACTCCCTCCAGAGTCCAGAGGATGTATAGTCTTAGTAGTAGTGCGGCTCGGGAGCTGAAAATTTTATCAAGCAATTTTTCTTCCCTTTTAGAATTTTCTCTGAGTTGGAAGTTAAATGGAAAGTTATAACTTCAGTATTGCCAGAGGCTATTTTACAACTATATTTTAGCCAAACAGGCTACTATAAATTCATGGAATTCTTATCCTCTCAAAGTGAAGTCTGGTTTTTTGGAGACTTAAAAACTATCTGAGTATGGAAGGATGCTGAATGGAATTTGAAAATTAAGAGATAGTAATTTTTATAATTTTTTCTTGCTATCATAGCATTCCGGTTGGTTCGAATTTAAAAACTTTGAGAGGATAGAAAGCAGAGCTCATGTATCATATGCGTGCGTAGCTATCATTTTGGACATTGATTTATATTGTTCGGAACACTTTCCAATCCCTTTTTCACTAATGATCCTCCTCTTCCTTCCTGACAATCTTCAGCCTCTCAATTTGGGTTGAGGAAACCGCATCATATCTTAAATCCTCCTGTAACGACTGTCATCTTCCGTATCTCAGTCCGTTGTTCTCCCCGCATCCTATTGTCGCATTCTCAAAAATAAGTGAGAGGGAAGGAACGGAACAAGTTGCCCTCTTCACCAGCTGCCTTTCTTTCTCCTTCCTTGAACATGGTATTTTCCGCGGTTTATTTGCTTTAGCTTTTATAAGAGTGAATCCCATTCCCGAAATACCTCCTCCTTCCTTACTAAGCTCTGAAGAATTACTTGCCGATTTGTTGGATGCACTACTACATGCGTTTTAGTTGTCCATGGTACTAGTGTACTAGTACGCAGTACGCGTGCACACTCCACCTCCACCCTTTACTTTCTCTCGCAACTTCTTCTTCTTCTTGTGTCCTAAAGAAACAACTTAATTCAGGCTAGCTCTGATGACTTCTGGGAATAGCTGTATTCTGGTTAAAGAAACTCTATCTTATCTTCTTGTTCCCTGGAAAGGTTGTATAGTATAGTCTTATTACACACGTCTGCCCGTGCTGCCCCCTGCTCCTTAGATTGTCCTCTCAAACTTTTCTCTGGCCAGATAAATTCAGCTACAAGACTCCAGTACCCTAGCCACGATATACAAGAGAAAGATGACTCTGTGCCGAAATGGTGCACAAATAATCGATATGAGCATTTACAGGAAGCAGTCTGCATCCTCCTCTGGACGAGCTTTTAGTTTCCTTCCAACAGTTCCTGGAAAGTCTCAGTTGAAATTCATGACTGTGAGAAACTAGTCTCAAGATTTTCTCACCATGATAACATGCTCCGCATATCCGCTCCCAGAAACCACCAAATCTTTGTTAACTATCCCACTTTCTATTTAATGGTAGACTGGTAGAGCTACGACTGTCCCACCTTCTTTGCCATGGTTGGCACGGTTGGCTCCTAAGCTTTCTCTTTCCCCCCTCCGGCTAATATTTTTCATCCTTCAAGCCCTACTGCTCAAGACAATACATATAATTTCACCTAATTTCCTCCAAGAAGCGGAATAGAGAGTCTGGGACTAGACTTTAACTGAATTACCTTTACTTATACAGCTTTCTTACGTTCTCTTAACCGTGGGTTCACTTTCGCTGTCAACACGTCGTTTTGCTATGCACTATAATTAGTTCTTACGACTGGTTCTGGCTGCTTGTTGGAAGCGGATGGTTTTCCCATGCACTTTGGTACATTAAAATAAAGCTTAAAAAGTGCATCAGTGTCTGGTTGGATGGATTCTACTTTGGAGTTGTATTTTATTTTCCCCCAGGCGCATCAACCTTTTTCCCTTAACATACATTTTGAATCTTCCGTTTTGCCAGGGGCGGATTTCGGGGCATAGAATACGAGCTTTGAGATATTCCGTGCTGAATTTCCCTCTCCCTCCCTACACTTGGGCTTGAACTGGACGAATGCTGGGAGAAAGTTTCTCCCCTTTCTCTGCTTATTCTCTATCCTCCTACATCTTGGAGAAAGTTTGATAGGTTTCCCTCCATTTGTTGTACTATCGGGGCTTGCTGCCTCCATTATGTCTGTCAGCATGGAGCTTATCAGGTATAGAAGGAGATTGCCTCTCGGTTTTGCAGCCGCAAATAGAATTATTTCAATTTATATTATATTTATTTTTGGCTAGCAGACATGTTAAGAAGATTTTTCTTTCTCCATTAAATATAGAATTTAATCAATACTTATGCGCTTACTTTCTCCAAACCTTTCTTTTGAGCTATTGAAATGGAGCTTACACTGGCTCTGCTTTCACTCGTTTTCCATCTAGTAGTCACAGCCACAGCGCTGAGGCTGCATTTAAAATATATTTTTCTTTACCGTCCCGTGGGCACAGAATTTAATACAATTCTCTTTATCGCTTCCTCTTAATCTTTTTCAATATGTTAACGTATCCCCTCCCGCTTTCACCCAACCTCAACAACCGCCTTTATCCGACCTTTCTCCAATTCTCCCCGTCTCTCTACTCGCACTGGCTAAGACCATGCCTACGCAAATCCCACCTTTCATCCACATTATATCCTTCCTTCGGCTTTAGTCTCTTCTCCTTCCCGCATGGGAATCGCCCGTTCCCAAGCTCAACCACGACTCCGAACGCACACGATGCACCATACAACCATCCATACTCACACGTCACGTTGATCCTAGCTTCTCCTTCTGCCGTGGGAACTACTCGAGAGAAAAGAGCTACATCCCCCGGTTCTCTTTATCATCATCATCATGCAATCCCTGTATAAACTCCTCTTCAATTCCAGCTCAGCATACTAAATTTCCGCATCACAAATTCTTATCACTTTCCTAAACTTCATCCCGTCAATCCTTTAATCAACCCCTGTTGTACCTTTCATCCCCAAGCCATCCGCTTTTGTTCCCTTTTTCCATCATCCTCCAAGCTCCTTCATTGATTCTTCTTCTTCTCATCATCGCTAACTTTCAATTTTAATTAATTCCCTAATTTCTCGCCACTTCTCAGACCAACCGCGTCTTTCCCGCAAATTCTGAAAACATACATTGGCTTCTAGCTCATCCATGTTTGTTTTGAATATACTACGTACACTGGATTTTTCCCCCAGGGAACCTTATGAAGAAATCTTATTTTACAGAGTAGTGTATGTTTTTATTTTCCTTTGATTATAGTTTTCTGGGAAGCGGGTTGAAATGTTAAGGAGATGCATATGCGAGGGGCTATAGTCTATTGGTTGCCTTCCTTGATTGTCTACCAGATTTTGCACCATCTCAAAGCGGCTAAGAAATGTATTCAAACTCATGCATATTGTTTCCTAAGATATGTTTGAGGAAACATGGTTGTTTCTTCCTTGGGGCGTTGTAAATAGATTCCAAGACTCAAGACAGCTTGATGTTTTATGAAATTAAGATCATATGAATCCTTGCTTTAATCTAAAATTCCAAGGATTAAAAGCAGCTTTTCCTTGTCCTTTTTCTGTACAGAAGCAAGTATCTTAAAGGTGGTTCTTCGAGCTTAACCTCAAGGGCTGTACGTACGTATACAGCAGGCAGATGCGCGGGAACCTATGCAGTTTTTCTCTTTCTCTCCTTCCCCTTTTGTGGGAGATAGGTATAGCAGTTGAGGAATTATTAAAAGAGCAACTGTTTCAAGTTACAGCGTCCTCTTCCAATTATGCGCGGGTTAGGAAGATAAATCTAAAGTAATGATTTTAGTCCTCCGTTTCGTGGTGGGTGGTGAACGTTGGGGAAAGTCCGATGGTCCCTCATATATTTCCATTCTCTTGGGTGGATGAAGAGTAAAATTTTACGTAAAATTTCTTTACGAGGTGATTCAATTGCAGCTACTATGTTTGGCTTTGTGCTCAGAAGTTTTCACTATTTCCTGGACACGAGAAAGCTTCCAAGAGAGGGTTCTGGACTTGTGCATACAGCCGGACTTGGATATTGTGTACGCTGTAAAAGGGAATTTCATTACTCAAATTCCCTCATTTGTGTATGCTGTATTAGTCACTTTCCGTGTATGCGGAAGACGGGTTCCGGGAACTGGAGTAAAAGTTTTTCTCTCGCTTCCTTTTATACTTTCGGGTTGCGGGAGTTTGTGTTTGTGGGAGTTTGGTAGAGTATTTGAATTCAGATTGGTAGGACGGCTCCCTCCCTCCTCTTGCCTACTCTTCCTTGCCTTTCGATCATGAATCAAAGGAGAAAAAAGTTTAGATGTGAAGAGGAACTCATGCGGGAGAGGAAGTGATATAAAAGCTAGTGTCCCATCCTCCCTTTGGTCGATTTGCATACAATTTTCAAAATCCAAGAAAAACCTATCCACATTTGCTTTTATGTTTATTGCTTTTGATCAAGGCAAGGATTTCTTCCATCTTCTGTCACCGTCCAAGCGAAGCGAGAAGAAATAGAAAAGAGTTTCAAACTTGAGCGATACCCCACATTACCTGTGTGTAGTCAAGAAGATTTAGAAATACTGCGGATTTGATACTGCATTCCGATACAGACTAACTTTCCGCAACAGAGTTGAAATTCAGTTGAACGTCAGTTAAATTCAGTCAAACTAAGGGTAGGAGAAAGTGAGAGAAAGTTTGGAGACGTAACTGGAATGGATTGTTGTTTTTTGAAAAATATAAGGAATCCTATGATATCCGGAGTTGACTCGCTTTAATCGTAACCATAATCATCAATGTCCTCCACGCCATGTGTAACCTCATCCTCTTGTCTCAATCATAAAAAATAAACTACCAATCCTATTGGCAGAGGGACTCTTGAAGGGAAAGCAAGGAGAAAGCAAGGATTTGTCATGTAAAATAAACGAGAAGAGAATTTGCACCCGTAATGAGCTTCCTACATGCAAGGGAATATTTGTGCCGGCGAAGAAGCCATCAAACTTTTCCAATATCATAGTCCATAACCGCAAGCTTGTTCTCCTGGACTTGATCCTTTTCCTCGGTAAACTTATATGTATACATAGTGTCCTCCTTGTTTTTCCTTTTCATCTCCTTCCTGGCTGAATCCTCGCCGGCTATCCTTTTCCCTTTCCCTTTGAATTTCTGACTTTCTCCTCTTCCCCAACCTTGGACGAAGCTAATAAAATAGCCAGAGCCATTTGCCATATTTCCATCAAAAATCCTCCTCAATCCCAAACTGAGGAGGAGCATCATAATAATATCCTGAGACAACTCTCCCACTACCTTATGCCACGTATAAAATAGAGCTAAAACCTAACAACCCACCACCGTCCCACATCACATCAGCCAACGACCAACAATATTTTTATTCTT
Source organism: Sminthurides aquaticus (assembly GCA_906901655.1). Classification (NCBI taxonomy): domain Eukaryota; kingdom Metazoa; phylum Arthropoda; class Collembola; order Symphypleona; family Sminthurididae; genus Sminthurides; species Sminthurides aquaticus. The sequence continues at coordinate 1,851,672 of CAJQTT010000013.1, read as the reverse complement.
ATGCAAACACCACGTAACTTTCTCTCGTTATCCATTTCTTTCTCCGTGCCCTCCCGTCACCCAACCAACTCGCCCGCCACTATACTGTCTTCATCCTCCAGCTTTTTGAATTTTGTTACCAACAGAATTTCTTCTTGAGAAGAATAATCATAAAATCCCTTTACCGCTTATCCTTCCTTACGGTCGTCGTCACCCACACTGTTTTTTCTCATTCCGCTCTATTTTTTCCACACAAGCAAGAGACCCAATTCATTCTCCCTCTCATGATGTGTATATACTTGGCCTGCTTTCTCCACTTTCACCATCGTCCAACAACTCTATTCCTCTGCATCCTCAACAATCTTACCTCCTCCTCCTTCCGTCCAACAAGGCAATCCTCCATTATATTTTACATTCCTCCAGCCTCTCTTTAGCCCGCTTTCTTTCACGGATCCCTGCTCCTTTTCTTCGATTATATATTTCTCTTCATTTTTTATCATCCGGATTAGTTGCGGAAAAATCCAAGGAGGCCAATCCAACTTGTACCTTGGACCATTGAGGTTTCGCGGCCTGGGCTGGGCTGAGAGGATTCATGCCTGGACTTATTTGGCATGGTGAGTGAAGCTGCGTGAGTATCATTTAAGGAATATGAACCCGGATCCCCAAAATAGTGAGCTGCAGAGCGCTGGAAGCTTGGAGAAAAATACATTTTTACAAATGATCACAGCTCTGTCTGCAGCCTTCAAATGTAATCAAATCTATTCACGGACGAAACTCAAAGGAATCGCATTACTGATTATGAATTCATCAAAAGCTTTAACGAGACCACACCACTCATGCATCAACAGAAAAATCCAGGGAAAATCAGTTGCCAAAGAATTTTTAAACCTTCCCCCGAATCTCCCTCACCGTCATCCCAGTCAATCATATCAAACTGAACACTGCTACATCCGTCCTCTTCCCAAAGCTTCAGCTCATGCTCTATCTCGTACCAAGAATGCCCCAGCACTTTTATATGCTAAGAGTCTGTCATCCTCGCACATTTTCCCTAGCGTCTTGATTTTCCGTCCTTCCCGAATTCTCCATCTGCTTACTTCCTTCCTCCAAGCAGTTGCTTACCCCCCTTTATAATCATCCACATACACTTTCTCCTTCATCTTCTCCTCAACTTCCCTGTAATCATCCCTTCACTGTTTAATTCTCCGCACACATATATACATTCTCTAATCTCTGAAAGGAAGCTCTGGAGTTTCCTCAACATCCGCTCAACAAGGAGCTTCCGCTGAAACACTTTGCAAAAAACTTTCAACAGACGCCTAAAAACAAACCTGGAAATTTTGTGAAGTACATAATCATGCTTTCTCTTCCAGTATGTTTCTCTTATTCCGATTTCCACCAATCTGGTTCGTGATATGACCGGCCTCATTCTACTTTTAGAGAGAAACTACGGACTGCTGCATTAACCTGACAAGTTTATATGTACATCTCGGATTTTCTCGTTAGAAAGAAACATGTTGCTTAAAAGGAAAAATTTCTGCTTTCTCCATACATGATACAACTTTTATAATGTTATAATGGTTGACAAACTCTGTCATATCCTGTTTACTCGTATTTTTTCTTCGTCCAAACTTGGTAATTTCTTTTGTTGTTTGTAGTTTTCGCGATTCTCAGTGTAGCTTTTGTAATAGTAAAGTTTCTCGATACATTTGTCATATTTCTTTGAGGGTAATCTATACTCCATTGTCCTGCAAGTACTGTATGTTTACTCGTTTATTGCATCTTGCAGTCGCGGAATTCTATTTTATTTCCAAGCTACAACACAACCGGCTCTTTATCTTTCTCAAATTGCAATAATTTCTTCCTTGCCAATTCATTGCAAAATGCATTCTCTTCCTTAGTTCCATTTCTGGGGGATATCGATACTTGATATAGGATTTAAACTGAAACCTTTCTTCTTCGCTTGCGACAAGTCAATAGATGTATTCACTACTTTTCGCTTTATAAAAATCAATACAACTTATCCATTTAGTTTGCCATTTAAATCCGCACTTTCTCCTAACCCTCACACATGTATGTGATCTTACTTTCTAGCCGTGTTAAACTATAACGTAAGCCAGGATTGACAGTTGGCATACACTTTAGGGAAGTCTGAGCCCATTTTTGACGTGTGAAAATTTCAGATCCTTCAAATAGATTTTCCCAGCTGCAAATGCTTTGGAAACCAAATAACTTTTTCTAGCTAAACTCCTCCGGTAGACGTGTAAAACCGTCGTACAGTCTTTCATTCCGGTCTTCCTCCTATGCTTACCTACTTGCAACTTGCAACTACCAATTTTGTTTTCCTTCTGCTCATATGCAAATTGATAAGCGTAAATTGTTTATGTGTATCCACCATTCAGCTCAGCTTAGTTCCTCGTGTCTGTCTCCTTCAGCATACATACATACGGTTGCAGTCATGAACATGTGATTGTATATGCCCATTTTAGCATTATCTCAAACAGTATGCGAGCATTCTATGAAATTCGCTATGTTCTGACCTCTCAACTTTCTCCATCTATATTCATATTTGCTGTCACTATTGATAATGGTCTCTGGAATAGCTTTCACCTGGACCCATTCCCAAAGCCATGCTCTGAGTATCATCACTTTTGATTCATATGTTCTTCCTCACCTTTAATCGGAGACTGCCTTGGAACTAGATTGCGTATCACTTCTTTTTCCATTGCTCCGAATTTGCACAAGTACAGCAGCTCCGACGTTTACCGAAATAACCTTCTCTGCATCGTCGGATATCGTGATGCATGTAGGTTTCCCAATTTTCTGAAGGTCTTAGCCTCACATAATTTTAATAAAAGTTTGAGAAAAGCTACTGTATTTTCTATCTTCAGTATTTGAAGACTCGATTATGTACGCCCATCATGTATATATTTTGCCTGCTTTCTCCAAACATTTCCTCCCTTCTTGTATCCTGTTATCTCCCCCTCTGCTTTCTATTTTCTGAAGAATATACATATGAAGATAAAATAGTAGTCTTAATTCTTTTTTTACCCGTTTGAAGGCTATTATAAATAAAAAACGGTAATACTTTCATAAGTCTCCCCAACGCGCTTCTTTCATAAGTCACCAACTAGAAGTCGGGTGACACCGCGTTCTTGCGTCAGCAGTTAGTATTTCAAGTGTTTTAAACCTAACCCCCGCCCAAAACCTTAAGGCTATCCGTCGTAACCTAACCTTCACTCGCTCAATGAGGCCCTCGCCCTTAGGTCATCGGTCAGCGAAATGTCTGGCCAATGGAAATACAAACTTAGAAATACAGCGGCCGGAGCCTACGCTTTGCTCGGCCCGGCGGCGACGTGTTCCTAATTCTGTATTTCCATTGACCAGGCATTTAGCGGTAACTTCTGACCTAAGTCCTCCGGCCTCATTTCGCTTCGCTCAGGTCAGGTTGCGACAGCCAACCTTAACGTTTTTGGCTCACCACCCCGAATAGACTAAGGAGTAGAAACTCCATATTGTCACCCGACTAGGCATTGAATGCATGCAAGAACGCATTTCCAAGGCAACTACACCATCTACAATACACGCTGGGGAGACTTATGAAAGTATTTCCAAAAAAAGTAGCAGTTGGATGGAATCCCACAGCCTTGTAGAATGTACATTGTATATTCACTCTCAACTATCGGGGTAGCTTGTTGCTGAATTTGCGTATCAATGTACCTCGTATTGTTCAGGCCCTAACTTTGCCCCAGTTTCTTGTATAGTTTGGTGGTAGCCGTGGAAGATAGGCTGGAGGCTGGCTGAGCCTGGAAGGTAGTTGGATAATTACGAATTAAATATTCTCAGCGGATAAGAAGAAGTCTTGGGAAAGGCTTATTCAAGCAGGAAGAGTCTCTTGAAAAGAGGAATAATAATTAAGGATTACGTTGGTGGTCTGGGCTCATCAGTATGGGCTGGAAGAACTGTGGATAAAAAGTTTCCCCTCCTATTGGTAACAATTTTTCGCTCCAATACTCTTGAAAAGAAATTTGACTAAATTTTCAAACTTTTCCATACTTATTCCTTAGAAAACAGATGATGATTTTGATTCGTATAATTAACTCATTTCCTTCTCCTACGTACAATCACTAAATCTTGTTAAAGCCCATCCAACCTCGGGCGCTCCCACTTGATATTCTCTTTTTCAACCTTTCAATCCATCCCCAAGTCAAGCTCAAAGCCTCAATTTCTCAAAATTTTACACATACTTTCTCTCACAATCTTTCACTCCAAGCATACCGTCCTCTTCCGAATACGTTTTCAACCTATGGAAGAAACGGTTTTTAAAACTTGGAGCGATTCTTAGGCAAAACTAACAAACTACTTCCCATCATCACTTTACTACGCGTGTCTCATAGTCTCAGCAAGTTGGTGAAAGTCAAACCCTTTACTAGCTTTTCCCACTCACCGCCAGTCCATCATCCTCCAATATTTTTAAATTGCTCCTGCGAGGTAGGCAAATGCCACTTTTCAGGTGCTAAAATAAAAAAAGTGCGATCCCAAATCAAGACGACTTCCAATGGAAACTTTCCGTCAAGTTTATTTTCCTTGAAGCCTTTTGGAACCTTTCGGAATTTTTAATCATAACCATTAATTATCCAATCGTTCCGTTGACAATCGTGAATAAGAAGTTTTACAATTCAATACCATTCGCTAACGTTTCAACTTTTCTTTCTACATCACATTACATTACCTCTCTTCCCTTGCAACACTGGTTTAGGAACTTTCTACCGCCAACCGGAGTGAAAGTCCAAAAACACATGTTCCCCTAGCATTCCGCCAACTGATTATGTCTCTCCTACGCCTCTCCCTAGGGCTGATTTGAATGCACGCCTGAATACACAGATGATTAAAGTAATCAAAACTCACCTTGAGCAGCTCCAAGCAATGGTTCGTTGAAAGTCAATTAGAGCACATCCGCGGAAAACTTATTCAGCTTTCGCTTATACTGTGTCACCGCTTACGGGAAAAGAAAAGTTTTTGAAACTTTCTCTTTATAGTTTTGTGTTAATCTCTGGTTAATTTAAAAAATCACAAGCACATAAACAGTGAGCGCTCGCTCATCTTCCAGTTCACGCCAGTTTCACCTTCCCAAGCTTCAGGGACCGCGGGCGTATGAGAAAAAGTGGGGATATTTATTGTTTTTCGAACGTGTTGATTGTTTACTTTGCCAAGGGAGTACTTTTGTGTTTTCTCTGTGTAGCTTTCTTTCTACAAAGCGTTCGTTTAAGACAACGACACGAGGATAACTTTGGCGAGCTTTCTCCAGCTTTCACTCTTGGCTCTATTTTCCTCAGGGTTCATTCAAGAGGAATACTGTACGTTCATGCGTATACAGTATCTGCTCCTCCTCCTCTTCGTCCAAGTCTTTCTTGATCAAGTTTGGATTGAATTATATGGCAAAGCAATCATGATTAACAATGCCTTTGTGTCTCAGTAATTTAAGTTTATAATATGTCAAATTGACGCGACAAACTTTATCATCATATCTGTCTCTTCCAAACCAAGTTCCACTTAAGCTTCTTAAAGACCTTGGGGGAGGATGTGAAATTTCTCCTGGTTTGCAACACTACAGGACACCGATCAACTTCTATTTGGTGGTAGTACAGAATAGGCCTTTCCTTTCGTTTCACTGACGCAGTTTAGTGTTTAGTATTTCCGTGTCAGCTCTTCTTGATGCTGCATAAACTTCAAAGTGTTTCTTTTGTCATCTTGTGTGAGATTCTTAAAATCATGGGTGGAGCAGATACACAAGTAGGAAAGCAGATTGCTTTTTCTCCTGTCAAGAAAAAGAAATGAGTAGATAGACCTTTATTAGAAGCAATTACCTACACCTTTTATTACAACTAATGTCAGGAATAGTTAATGCTTTGTGCATTCAATAAATCTCCACCCTTCGTTCCTTCCACTCCCCTAAGAGGCTCGTAATTTCATTTACCCGCCCTCCAGCCACTGGACCAGTCTGCTGACACTTGCATTCACCTTAATTCAACGCCCACGTCCGACCACAACTTTCCACTTGAGAATTATGTCTACTAGGACGACTACCGAGGAATTTCTGGAGAGGAATCTCTGGAAAGTTGGAAAGAATCCTTCTTCTCGGCTCTTGTACCAAGGATCTTGAAACGGAACAAGTTTCAGATTCCTCCATATATTTCTTTCTCTCTTTCCTTCTTTTCCCACTTGTTCTGTTTTTCTGCTTTTTTCTCTCTCTCTCTCTCTGTCTACTTTTAACATCTATCACAGTCGGAAAATACGCAACTTTCACCAGTTGTGCTCTTAGAATGTCTCTACCCATTCCTTGAAGCTAATGGTCAATAGTGCTCTTTCTTTTATTTCCCCCGACTCTATACACTTTTAGCCTACGTGGAAACTTGGCTGACACGGACGGAAGACTACCGTGACCTGTTCAACCAAAAATTAATCGTCATTCTTCAATTTAGAGTTCCGAGCGGTCAAGCGTAAGGAAGCATTCCTATTTCCAGTCCCCTCGTAGAATAGAGTGAAAGCACGAAGGAGAACTTGTCCATTGCGAATACTGTCCGTACTTGCTCTATTTTGTCCTAGCCCTACTGGCTTAGCTGCTCCTTTCACCAATTCCAACTTTGGTTTCAGTTTTAGCTAGAATTTATGTAACAGCGTGACCGGTGAAAGTTAAGCTCTACTCCTGGTGTGCTTTTACTAAAACGTATCCTATATTCGTTTCCAAGAATTTTTTCATTGCGCTTACCTCGTAAGAGCACCAAAATTTTCAAAAAGCTTGAAACCAGCACATTATGCTATGGAGTTTGAGCAATTTCTATAAAATCAAACATAATAAGTGTCTGCGATTTTTTTGCTTAATCTCTCTACTTATACGCTAAATCCTAAAACTAAACCCTCAATCTTGTGCCTTAGAGTTGAGAGGTGGAACAACTTTTTTGATGGATTCATATTTTATAATAAGAGGACAGACTTCCAATCGAGTTATTAAGCTTTCTCATGCTTTCTCCTACTTTCTCCTCCATCTTATCCCTTATCTTAAGCTTTAATTCTTCCTCCTCCATATAAACTCTGTCTATTTCAGCATCAATACATCAGCGAGGTTCAATACAGCGTCAAGAAATAAATCTGTTGATTTTTCGATCTTTCTTTTTTCGTTCTAAAAACTTCTACTGGAGGAAAAGCATTTAAAGGATTTGAATATTTTCCTTATTCTTGCTATTTGCATCAGTGGATTCAATCCAATACGATGATGAGGCTTACTTTCTTCAGGATTCGGGGATTATACCATGAGAAACAGGATTGAATTAGTTCTCCTCCTAGGCTGGGCTTAGAAGAAGATATTTTTGAAAAGCATTAAACAAAACTTGTTACATGCCTTTTATTGCCCTGCCTTTATTACGACATTCCCGCACAGCATGCATCAAGATAACGTTCAAAGTTATCCAATTCACTTAGAATCTTTAACAAGTTATTCCTTGAGAATTAAGAGCCTATCTCAAATACCCCTGGCTACTCCCAGCTCTGCTGTATTTTCAAATATTATTATTCTCTGCCATATTGTATAGCGCTTGAAATCCTTTTAAAGAATCTAGGCTGAGCAACTTCATTACTTAAGGTTTGATATTTCCGAATTCCGGATTTCCTTCATCCCTCTTAACGGAGGGAGAAAGAGGAGAAAGTTGGAAACATATTTGGAGTGCGCATGTTAATCAAGTAGAAATTCTTTAACTTCCTGCGACACTATCCATGCCAGATTAACGATTAGATTTCTTGTATACTTGTTCTCTATCTGGCTTTCTCCAGCTTTCACTCAGATCCGTATATACATATATACTTTCGACTTGAGAAACTTTGCACATAACCGCGATAAGGCACCCTTAAACTACATGTTGAAAATGTGATTTCTTCCAGAAGTCAATCCTTTCCACCACACCAGCCCCGTCATCCCAAAGCTCTTGGACGAAGACATGCTTAATATTCTTAAAATTGGAAACTTTTACGCTAATTTCTATCCAACTCGGAAGTTTTTCAGCCTCCATCCCCGCCCGCCAACAAAATTCCATCCCCTCCCCCTTCTTCAATCAATGAATGTTTGCTTATTCTCTTTCATCGGGAACTAATCTAGGATCCGGGATTTCTTCACTTTCTCAGCAGCAGCAGCGGTCTCATCCGGATGCCGGGAACGACATATCCTATCAGCCTGCTTCTGACACAATTATAATTCCTCCCTGACCCATTAACGTTCACTCTTACTCCCTCACTTTGTCATCCTCCGAGCACAGAGCACATCCCCTACTTTAGCCCGTTACTTCCCACACTTTCTCCTCCCCCTCTCATTACCGTCAGCTCTAAAACCATAAACATTTTCAATTCGAAATTCTAACGTTATCATTATGATAATATTATTCCTCTTGAATGATTGTTTCCAATCCGTTATTCCCAGACTAGGAGCACCACAACACCCGAATGAATCCATTTCATCCTCGGGAAGCTTTCTATTCACCAGTTACCCAGGAAATAGGCGGACATAAATCCTCATGCCCGTGAATGTGTGAATAATTTCCGGGATTACTAAAACCCAGGAATTCCGCACAACATTCCCGCAATACCTCCTCGCATCCCTGTCAGTGTCCACACAGCCGGTCCATTCTTTATTCCCCTCCTCCTCCTCCTCTTCCTCTACTACCCAACTTCCTACCACCCTTCCTACCAGGACTACTCTTGTTCCGGATGTTCTACTACCAGTTCCCATATTCCGCTCACAGCTCTTCCGCCCGGCATTACATCTACATTGTCCGTGGAATGAACTGATCCATGAACATTTTACCTCCTATATCCCATTCTCTACTTTAACTACCCCTTCTTCCCTCATCTTTATTTTCAGTCCGCAAATTGCAGCTTTAATCTTAACCGCTCTGTATTTTATCTTTCGTCTTGGACTTTATTGCATTTTCTCCGAGAAAATTTCCAAGTATTATCTTTAGTTGCTGCTTTGAATTTTGCGAAATAATCTTGGGTTCTCTCCCGCTCTCGTCCTCTACCTCGTTCTTGATGCAGACGCTTCATGTTTATTTCTTCCATCTCCATTCCTCTAAATATTCATGCCTTTTACTCATCTTCTGCGCTAACGCTCTGTCATTCCACATCAGTATCAGAATCACAAGCGAAGCTGAGTAAAAGCCAACCTCAATTCACCCGTCCGCATCCCCAAGAGAAAGCTTGCTCCTGTTCCTTGCTTTCCCTTCCCTTCCTGGTCAGAATCTCTCTCCTTCGTAGCCATGCATTTCTATTATTTCACACTCGCAATCACGTTAAGCTCAAAGCCATCCGTACATTTCAACATCATCAATTCCGAGTTTGACTCCAGCAACAGTTCCTTGTGACTCTCAATAGATGCACATCTTGTTTCCTCCACGCTTCGTCCATATACAGTCTCCTCCTACATGTTTCTACCCGGGACGGCTCCCATTACCCGCCTGCCTCTACACCTGTCCGAAACATAAGCTCATGGCGACATGTATTTCATTCATTCCTCAATTTAAATTCACTCCCATCTCAAGATACAATCTGATAGCATAGCCATACCTTGTGACTTACAATTTGGGAGAAAGCAGGGAGAAAGTGGATTGAAACTAATTTTGCAGAGGTTACCCTTTCGGAGCCAATTCTGTTATTTCCTCTTGTTCTCCCTTGGTGTTCAACAAAGCTAATTATGTTTTATCCAGTGAGTTTTCAACAGTCTTTTGCAGAACATTATATTCGCCAGATTTTCGTGGCCATCTCCCGCATACGCCACTCTGTATTCCCGCTCTCTAAGGTTATCAATACGAATTAAAAATTCTGTAGAGGTAACCTGACTTTCTCCATCTCTTGGGTTATTCTCTTAGCATTGCATTTCCTACCGTAACTTTCACTGGGTTGTGTGAAAGGCGAATTACCAAAGATTTCAAAGGTCCTTTCCTTAGGACCACAACCCAGACCCTATAGGTACAGAGAGGAACACTCCTCTCACCGCATACATTTATCATGGCCTTGAACAGTCAGCTCTTCAATTCCAAGGACCTTCCGACCTGGGTAAAATATCCGGTTTGCTATGAAATTAGCGGGAAGTGATTACGCTTTATAACTTTCACCGAGACCATAAACTAGGAAATAGTTGCTTGGCCATTGTCCACAGCTGTTTACCTATAGTTATCTGATTTGGAATCGCTCCAAAGGCGGTCAAAGCCTAGTTCATGTATGAATTTAGCAGGGTATTTTCAGAAATACCCTCTGAGTGCGTTAGCGTCACCACACCATGGCCTCATCTGGATAAAATCTCTCTTCAACCTCCTAACTTCTAAATTACACGAACCAATTTCGACAAAAGTATTTCCCTCGTTGACTTCCGCGGCAATCTCCAAGAGTCGCATAGGAATCGATGAGCACCCACCTAAGTTGCCACCTTCCTACAAACAAGCCAAGCCGGCCCATATGCATATTTGCGGTGTCACTTTCTCCCACCAACCTAGTCAATTCTCTAACCTTTATTTCCAGCACGGGTTGTGGAAAATCCTTGGAGGGCATACAAGTCAGTGCTGAGTCTAAATTCTCTAACGATCCCAACATTGACAGAGAGTCCCAATTTAGCATTTTCCCTATCTGCTACCTCCCCGTATCCAAGCCCATGCTTTCCCCTCCGGGGTGGGGGAAATCCCTTATTCTCCTCACCCCCTTCGTGGAACAGGCCATACCAGCAGCCAACTTCTGCTCATTCCGGTCCACATTTCCCTTGTACTGGTATCCTTATTCGGGATAGTTGGAACGAGATTGCGGATTTGGCTACTTCCAGAAATATATTTCCTCCTGCTGACTGACTTGCTCAGCGGGTATGTCTTCAGTGGAGAAAAAATTCGATACACACGCTCGTACATCCCATTCATGCTGGAGACCCCTAAAAGGAGTAATCTTCTGGCGAATATTCAATCAGGGGCAACGTGTGACATTCCTCTCAAGTGAAATCTTGCGTGCTTTCACCTAGTTAAATTTCAGTCAGCTTAGTTAGTTTACTTACCTGTAGCAGTGGTAGCCTAGTTTTGGAGGATACAACAGAAGCTTGAATATTGGTTCGTGGTGTGAATGTATTTTTTATTCTTCTGCCAAATTTCGGAATTTAAGCTACCACTTTCTTTCACCTACTTTTCGTTACGTAATGCACATTACATATTATAGCCTACCCAGTCCTACACCCGATCATCTATATTTCTTAAAAGTATCTTCCTCCACAATTTCCTCCACGAAGGAGCTGGAGATATTTCAAAAGATCTCCCGAATTCAATTACATAGTATCAAATACTTTCTCCGTTATATCCCCACCGCCTTTTTTACTTATTCCTAGCTTGTCAGAGGCGAGAGCCATTGACAAAAAAATTATAAGACTACCGCCTTGGCTCTTAAATTTAAAACTTTTCCAATTTTTCCCATAAAACTTTTCTTTTTTCTTATCCCTTTCACTACATTCCAAAACATGTTCTTCAACAAATGCACATTATCCGAAACGAGCTTATAGAACTTCTCTATATTTAAATCCAACGACCCGCCACCCTACGGCGCCTTAAAGTCTATGGGCGTTCTTTCACTCCCGCAGCTTTCCCTTGTATACTTTCTCTCTGAAGGTATTTTCAGAGACACACTTCTTTTATGTTAAACAAATAAATCCTCCTAGCTTTGTAATCAACTTCTCATTCTAATTGCATTTGTTGCCCATTGTTTTTATCCCACATTCTTCCTATCCTCCCTTAAATTTCAAAGAATATGGGTCCATCCTTAGCCTCAGACTGAAATACTAAATACTATACAGGCTTTAAAATCCGAAACGTAGCTCGCTCAAGTGATCTTTGTGCTTAAACGGAGAAAAATCTAACTTGTTCTGGTAGTATATGAGGTAAAAACGATAGACTTCTATAAACGAACAGGCTATGCGCTTATGACTCATGAAAACTTGCGTATTCTGTATAATCGTTGCAAAAAACGAGCTAAGGAAAAGGAACCAATACATGGTTGCCTAATAATTTAAAATTAGTTGATGAAAAGAGGGAGCATTTCTGAAGAAGCCTTTTACGAGCTGGCGGAGTCAAAGAAATTTGATTCCAACTTTATCTTAATCTGTGCAAGTCTTTGAGTTCACTATCTGTCGTTTATTTCCCCATCAACTTTAAAAACATGCCTTTCTCCTCTTTCAACTTAATTTCTCCAATTTCACCACAAAACATTATTCACCCAACCCACACCCAATTACTAGCGCATCAACTTCCCCCACGCTCGTCCAGATTACAACTTAAAGTTTGAGTCGGCCGGTCTTTAGATGGTTTCTACTTTCACTCTCCCTTTCTCCTGTAACTTCCTTTTGGAATCACACATATCCAACCGTCCCGTTCCCGTACATTCTATGGATTTCACTAAAATTATTACTTCCCTCACATGAAGAGCTTGTGGAGCTAAGAGCTTCTTTACCTTGTTCTTCTCCTCCTTATCCCTTTCTGTAGGAGGCTGAGGAAAAGTTTCAAACTACCTAATTTTACCGCATGGAAACTTTGCTAATATTCCCCTAGAACCCTTTCACCATCTTCTTTTCCTCATCACTATCACTCCTCCAAGCTAGTCAAAATCTAATCTCTTTCAAACTTAGCCCATACTTCTCTCTTTCCGCCTCCACGCCATATGTGCGCTCCCTCTGAGGACAATCATCATCCGTATGTACACATCCAGAAAAGGATCAGGAGAACCAAGGGGAGAAAAGAGAAAGTCCATGAGACTTCCATAACCAGCATCGTTTCTCTCACTGTTTGTATCCAAAGAAGAGAGGAGCAATTTTGATTTCCAAATCACCCTGTATTTTTTTGAATTTACGTGGCGCCTTTTAAACTAAACTTTTAACAAAATATTATTGCCAATTTTAACCTCATCATCATTATCCGTCTTTTATGGGAAAAGCCCAAGTTTTAGGCCGCGGAGAACATTTCTACCTGCCTGGACGCCAATGAGCATCCTCTCTTTATATGCTCTAATAAGGGAAATTAATTACTTTCAAATTATTAATACTTGATTAGGATATGAAAGAAAACTTACAACTTTTTCCACGTCCTCTGGAACTTGAGCTTTAATGCGCTCGTATTTCTTCCAGGATTCCCTTTCTCTCCCCTCTGTTTGGATGAGGGTACTTGGGTTGGTCGTGCTCTTCTCAATTCTCTACAATTTTTCCACCTCAGCAAATAATAAGAGGCGATTGAATTCTTTTCCCTCAAAACAGATTCTGCTTTCTTCAGCCAAGGAAATCTCTATTACATCAAGTACGTGCAGAGAATTATTAAATCACCAAACCCATCACAGGCACAACACACCACTCCAAGCCTATCAGCTTTCACAAAAGAGAAGCAATTCCAACAACCGTTTTCATCGGCAGCCTCCAGCCAACTGAAACCGCATTACCTTCAATCCTCCTAACTTTCACTCACTCAACTCTTTACTTTCTCTCTCCCTCTTTCTACTTCCTCTCTAGCTTTCTCCAGTCTCTTGGTCTAGTCTTCTCTCCCCCTCGTTCAATTCCCTTCTCGTATATACCTATCTACCCCCAGCCGCGCTCCTCCTCCGCTATTCTTGCTTTCACTACTCCCCGCTCCGAATCCCGCTGCCACGCTTGCCAGCCTGGTCTTTCAATCCACAGTATTTACTTTGGCAAAGCCAACCTTCTGATCCAATCTGAATAACCTCAGCTTTAAATGCTAATATGTCCAAATAAAATTGTGTCTCAAATTTTAAAAGCTCCAAATCTAAAGATCCCTTGTCATTTTCATCATTTTTGGGCATGTGTCGCATCTATATAGTTTCTCACACGTTTCTTGTATCATGGGCAGGATTTTCTCTAAATAATATGTGTATTCCAATTATATTTCATTCGTGGCTGAAATTAAGGAAATTTTAGTTATATCCCCATTATTATTCATTAAGAGAGTATGTTGTTGAAATTATAATTTAAAGTTCCGTCCATCTAAGATCACTTTGAATTTTACATGCCTAAATACATTTTAAAAGGGAGTCTCACAGAATAAGTAATTGGTTATTCTAATTTTGAATTTCTAGTTTCACCAGAAGGAATTTCTCTTTGCCATAACCCAAAGAAGAAGCAATTAAGGGCTATGAACTGCGTTTGCTAAGTAACCAAGATGCGAAAATACAGCGTGTGTCGGAATCTCATCTCGTTTCTCCCTCGAAATTCAATCCTCCTGGTCTTCTCAAGGTTTCCTTCCAGATAAATTGGCTAAATGTTTGCATTCTGTACAGGGAAGGGGGTAAATACATTGGTATGGAGAAAGCGTTCAAATTTCTTGTCGAGCTATTTTCTTAGTGTAGACTCAAATAAAGGAGGGGACAAAGCTGATGGATTAAAACTCGCACAAGAAGAATGAGCTCATCCGAGGAGACACCCTAAAAAGATTGATGAGCTTCAAGGTGCATAGTCTTATTATCATTATCCATACATCAGGAGGTGCTCTCTCTCGACCAAATTTTCTATTTACTTTCTCTCGACTTTCCGTGGACGGATGAGAGGGTTGGTTTTCTGAGCATATGCTAGCAGTCTACTAGCAGCCATCTCGTAGCAACTTCCACACGGATCCTTCTTAACTTCTCTTCAAGTAAATCATAATTTAGAACACCTACTTTCTCAACCATGTCCTTCCTTTCCTCAGCTCATGCTTCCTCTAAAATAAACGATATAAATCTTGTCCAACAGTTTTGAAGAAAATCTAACACTTTCTCTCTCTTGACTTTCTCCCACTAACTTGAGCGTTTAGATCCCCACATTCCTGGTTTCTTCTGGCTGCTCCGCTGATTTCTTAACTCCTTATTTCAAACAAAGTGTATTAACCATTCTTCATCTGAGTAAAGCTAGATCATCATTTCAAACTGTGTCACATTAAGTGCCTTGGGCATTTCCATAGCTTGCTCCATCTTTATTCAACTTATGCCTGCCGTATCTTTCATTTACTCTACGTATACTTTTCGCTCAAGCCGGAAGCCCTAAGATGTGGTCCTATTTACTTTGAATATCCAAAGCTGGAACGCTGGAAGAGCATCCTACCTCAATTTATTTTCCTTCAACCTCTTATGCTTATCGCTCCTCTTGTCGTCGCCAACCATTCAAGCGACACTCAATCTTAAAGCTTAACGACAAGACACACTTTCAAAATCTCCACATACCATTAACAATTATCTATCGTCATTGTCAATGCCCGTTAGTCATCCACCAAAAGGACGCCAGCCAGCCAACTTTCTTACGTTTACTTTCTCTTCTTTTACTCGCTACTCTCAATCCCAACGTCCACAGCATTAATAATCTTTGACATGGATATCTACAAAGAACTTTCAAGCTCCACTTTCTCCTCCCGGAATTACCCAGTTCAAGGCTGAGCAAAAATATAGTATATAGTTTCGTCTCATCCCACTGGCTTTGAATAAAACCTAGTTGCTTGTAAGAAGTTCTCACATCCTACGCGCCTACGAGATATGCCATCAGGGCTTAATTGCTTCAAGTGCGACGACGATCACTCATCTGCTTAAAAATATTTTCTCACCCTATGCTGCCCATGTATACCATATTGAAGAGATGGCGGAGCAGGTTTCAAAATTAAATGGAGATTCCACATTTACAAGCCGCAGCACAGATTCATCGAAATCTCAGCAAGGTAATTTTATCAAGAGCTCAATACATTTGGGATTTGAATCGGAGTTATGGCTTGACTTTCTCCAATCAGTTTCAGTTAATGCGCTGCTTTTACATGTTCTTTAGGATTTTTGAAATTCAATCATGGCTAGCAGTTAGCAGAACAATAGTGAATGGTTTGATTTTCAGTTGTTCACTTTCAATAAGGCAACTTTCACTATATTAGCGTGAAACTGCAATACCGATTCTAGAGAGTTTGCAAGGTGTATTCATTTTTGCAATCATTAAACCGGCTCGTAAGAATGCGTTTTGGATTTTCTCCTCTTTTGGGATTACCACATGTATTCATAAGGTCGGAAAAATCTTGAATGCTCTATCACGGATTTCCGCGCTATAGCCTGTAGGCTCCTCCAAAATACCTCTTCCAAGAGTTTATGTGGAGGAGAACATTACATGGAGAAAATAAAATTTCCATGGGTCACTTTTTACCCCGTCATTCCATTTACTTTCCACATACCTTAACCATAATCACGATTGCTCTCTGCAGACGTTGTATTAATCATGTTTGCATAGCCTTGTTCTGGAAACTGAGCGTCTAAAATAGAGTATCTGCACTTTTCTCTTTGTTCAGCCTGACTCTCGGGTTCATTTATTTACTTTGTCTCTTTTGACGACTACAAATAGGTATACCTTTCTCCCTTCAGGTATTAATTATTCTTAAGGCTATGACTGCGTCCAGTTGGTAAGTTTTTCACGGAATTAAAAATCAGATCCATTAGGAAAGGATGGGGATAATATAGTTGTCCTTCCAGCTCACGCCTAATTTCATCAGGCTGGTAGGAGGAGAAAGTATCGTTACATATGACTTTCTCCCACACATTATTCCAAGTATTCCTCCATCCTCTGTAGAATCTAAGTGCACTTACATAAACACCATTTGCTTTCACCCATGCATTACGTATAACATGAAATGTTTTAGACCTGGTCATTTATTTAACATACGGAAGGGATGCATTCCTCCACAGTTCTCCCACACACTTGTCTATGTTTAGCACATTTTCGGTAATGGTCTTATGAGAAGCGGGTTTACCCTTCAATACTGTTGCATTAAAGTGGAATGGGTCAAAGTACAAGTTTGGGTGAAAGCAGAGTGAAAGTAAGGGAGTGTGTCCCCTAGTAAGGAGGATTATATATTATGTGTTATGTTTTTAAAGTCCGTAAAGTCGCGGAAAAATAATAAAGAGGAGAGCGCTCTTGAGCTCATTACAAGCCATAATAACAAGTCTTTCATTATTTCGCTATGCCCTTTTACATACATGGCCTTTGTATGCCTGAGCAGGGAGAATGTTTTGAGTAAGCTAATTTTCTTGTGTTCCAAGTATACATAGTTGGTAGGATTTCCAGGAAATTAAATAATTTGGTCCTAGTAATTTTGGCTTTCATGCGTTTCTCTTACGCTCACTCCCTCTTTGTCTAATGTATAGAGCCTTTGCAAATAAGAGACTGGCAAACAGGGACGAAGAAACGAGGGGACTAAATGCCTGCTTGGTATGGAATTAAACGAAGATTGCGTATCTTTAGCTTCCTTTTGGAGAATGTGCAAAGGATTGACAGTTCTAGCATGGTTCCGAAGAGAGTTACGATTTGCTTTCTCTCTCTCCTACGACACATTCCCCTGGGCATTTGATTAGAAAACTTTTTCAGACTATATTTACTTTGCGCTTACAAAAACTAAAGAGGACCGGCTGGAAGTCATCCACCCTCTAAGCTTATAGAAACATACTTTTACCATTGGAACTCATCTTGCCATTTCTCTCGCCATTCTCACATGTAACTTAGTCTCTAGCTTTCTCTCTCCCATCTTTTATCCCTCATTCCCAAACTTATCCGTCTGTCACTTCTCGCTAACTAGGTTTCCTGGAGTGGAAGTCAAAGGACAGGACCCCGTTAACCTACCTCTGCGTTCGTCAGTCCGCAAACCTCATACGTTTTCCCTTCCTCCTCCTCCTATACTCACTTGTAATGAATCCCATGTTCGGTTGAGTATTTCTGTCAGGCGTTAGGAGGAGGTATCAAGCTTTTCTCCTACTTTTATGACAGTTACTGTATCGGTGAGACCCGCTAACCTACACAACCTCTTCATTTGGGGAAAGTAAGTTTCACCGTGGTTTGAATGCGAGTTGGCACATTTACGAACATACTCACACGGTTGCTTTCTCCGACGTTACCAGCATACATTGAACTTTGATCTCTTATTAGCTGCAAGACTTTGAGAAGTGTTGGCACGTTCAATCCAGCAAAATTCATATTTCCTCCACCACTCCACATTCCTAATCAAGATACCAAATCCCCAGCTAGGCATAAGGAGAACCGCAAGTTTCATCAGAAGCCAGTCTTGTGTATCATCTATCTAATTCCCCGGATAAGAGCTTCCACACCTCGCCTCCCACTTCCCCTAATGCCACAAGTCCTTTCATTCTAACTTGTTTGCTCCTCGCAACTTGATCATCATGACTTCCGTCATCCTTCATCCTCATCCCATCCTCGAGCAACTTGAAATTACCAGCAATTATCAAATGAGGAACGAAACTTATAGTCGGTTCTTTCTCCCCCTTTTCGCGCCCTCGTCTCTACTCAAAATAATCTGCTACTTGCCCAGTGCAGAAGCAAATAAACCTAGGAGATCCTTGTATTTTCTGCAGACCCGAGATGCAGGAAAACCTACGTCAATGTTTTCATGAGGTCGAGGGGGAATAGATGCACATGTGCATCAAAATCTTCAATTGGTCACATCAATCCTTTTGAATTATGTCACACCCCGTTTCTCTCAATCCACTTTCACCGTCTGTCACACTTTCTCTTCTGCTCTAGCGTCCTCCTTTCATTCCTTCTATCAATGGTTCTGCAAACTGCTACCAGGAATCGACATCAATCAAAACTGATTCGCTCACTTCCTCTTCTGTCCGGTAACATACTTTCATCTCAATCTGACACAATTATTTTTCTCTCACATCCTACATACAAGCTGCTGTCGAATGGAGCCTTATGTACAAGCGGATGTCTTCCAATCTCATGCAATCCGGGTTTATGTGCCTCCTGATGAAAAATCCTACGTACTTTTCTCCCGTCATCCCAGCATCTCTTTCACCAGCTTTCACCATTCATTCCCAACATTGGGAGGCAGATCATTATTTCTCATTCAGCTACACACTCCACCATCTGACCTTATCTTGCTTCTGTGGCCCAGGTTTACCATCTACAAGCAGCTGTAACCAATTACATTTACCTCAATTCCTTTTATATACTGTCATTGAGTCACAATGTTGTGTGGGTTGTACACATACGTACGTTAATTTTTTTCCACCTCGAAATGACCTACCCCAACACAATGAACACAAATCACAGTTACAGCAAAGGGACTTTAACCAAGTTTCCCCTTACATGTTGAAACTGTACTGAAGCGTCTAAGCAAACTGTCTCAGCTTTCTCCATTTTCCAGTATGCTGAACAATTTGAAAAAAGTTAAAGTTAAGCGCGAGCTAGAAATTCCTTCCTTTTAAATCTCGTGTCGAAAACATGGGATTTGGGATATGTGATTAGGGATTGATGGAATGTATTATCATTCCTCCGAATTCTCCGATTCTCCAGAAACTTGCATTCCGACTCATATACTGAATATAAAAATAAATTACCTCACCCAAATGAATTACGCAATCACCTTATGTGGAATTCGTTTCCTTCTCACCTTGGTATTTTTCTCAATTTCCTAAAGGCAGTTTCTATGAGCTCGGAGTCTGCTGGTAGCGTGCACCCATGTAGAAGGATTTTTCAGATGGCTCTGCTGCATCATCCCGTCCAATTTTGAATGACCCGTCCTAGAATTGCGGTAGCAAAAAAACTACTTTTATTATTCCTTTCCTCCCCATTCTTCTTCCAGTACGTCCCCTTTTCTCCTTTCTATAATCCCATTTTCCCGGGGGACCAATGTAAAATATAAGAATCAGTTTTTATGGAGAAGAAAATGAAAAAATTCAAAACCGGGCCTCTCCCCCCACTTTACTTTATTCTTTCATTCTTGTGTGTAGATCACCAAGCAGAAGCTTGAGAAGAAAGAAGCGACCTGAACTACGGACTTTCTTTCTTCCATTACTTTCACTCCTAGCTTCTTCTCCGTGTAATGCTCATCTGCATGGATTCCTCTTGGATAAGGTAGTAATAAGCGAGTGATTTCGGGAATTAAAATTCTTTTTCGACTTTACAACATTCCTTTATGACTTCCATTCTGAAATTGGTGAATAGTGAATTGCAAGCGATATCTATATTCATCCAGACTGCTACTTGCCCATATTTTTCACCTCCCACCAGCAACTTTCCCCGTCCTCTAAAGCATAGCCGACACATCAACCGAACCCCGTGCCTTTCTTTAGCTTTCTCCAATTTATTTTTAGATAAGAACGCGTACGCGGAGAAAGTACCACCGCATTTTTATACTTATAACGCATCTCTTGCTATTTTGTTTCATCCAATATCACATCAGCATATTTTCCTTCCAACAACAAAGGCCTTGTAGCTCCAAGGACCCAACCCTGTAGTAGGGAATGGACAATGATAAAACAAGAAAGAAAATTCAAAGAATATTCTATTTCCTTAATTCATCTTACCACAATAGTTTCCGAATGCGATTTCTCTGGTCTTTCACATTTTGAAACATATTTTTCTAATAAATCAAGGATGATGCCCAAGTAATTGTATTTCCCTGCGCAACAGCGGATACAGTTACCAAAGCTTATGTATACCCTTTTCATTTTCACTTCTCCTGCTTACTCCACATAATCAAGTATCCTATCTCACTTGTTATTTATGACTTAAAATCCAAAACATAGCTCTGTTGAATAATTGCTCTGTTTTGCACTATATAGCTTGCCGAGGGGATACTTTCAACGTTTTATATTAAATATCGGTTCAAGCAGGCGGATTGTGTGGCTCTTCCATCATTTATGTTTGTTGTCTTGATTTATTTGGTTTCTCTAAGAAATTAAACTTAAAAATTCAAAGCGGATCTCTGTAGGTCCTTACCAATTTCTTTTACCCTTGGCTTTCTCCTCTGATGAATATGAAAAGAGAAAGTCACAATACAAACTACGCTTGCTTTCCCATCTTCTTCCGTCATTAGTTCCAAATTTGCCTGTTGAATAAAATTAAATCCTTGGGAGCGAGATTTTCTGAAATCCATAAAAACCAACATGCGATGGTCATTAGCCTTAAATTCTAGATTATCTCCATACCGACGACCATTTTAGCTTTCTTTTACTCTCATAAAAATCCTTTTCTTCCTGCATTTCTTTGCAAATGCGGCCATACCAAACAGCCTTTTTGAATCCAGAAACTGCTTTCATGCGGGCTTGATTTGTATCCCTTCTAATTCTCAACTAGCAAGCCCCATCCGCAGCCCTCTTATTGTAGCCTTTCTTTGATGCAAGTACCCTTGCCAAGAGCAACAGTGAATTGACTTGATATTCATCATAAAATGTGTCAACTTGATAATCTTTCATCTCTTACTTCATAATCAGTAATGTGCAAAGATGGATTGACGACTCTTCTCGGCTTTCTCAATTTCTCCTCCCCTTCCTATCCAAGCTAAAGCTATGTCGCTTTTCAACAGCACAGCACTCGCTCCATTTTCTTCCCATCAATCAATTTTAAGTAGCTGAATTTATTTTGTGCGACATCTCTACAAAATGTTTGCTTCCCCTATAAAGCAATCTCTAAGGCAAGCATGCTATGCTATGCCGCAAACAAGTTTTACAGAGGGGAGAGTTTTAGCGAGTTTCCCTCCTAACTTTCTCTGCTTTCTCCCCCCCGGGTTCAACTATTACTATTACCCCTTCTTGTTTCTCTTCTTTAATTTGTTAAAGCTAATAGTTGGAAAGAAAGCTCTACTACAGTTTTTTGCACGAGTTACTCCTCAAGTTATCAAAGTTGATGCAGCAGAAATGGTTAGAAGGGTTCAGTTGAGCGTCAATTCACAATTATCCACACAGGCTATATGTGCGACTTGAGCACTTGCACGTGGATTCCCTCAAGAGCCTGCCTCAGGCCTCAGGTTGAGCTGAATCCCCCTTCAAAATATTTGTATTCCTCCTTCATGATGATATGTTCCACTCAAGTTTGAATAGACCATTTGGAGTCCAATTGCTTGCTTCATGGTTTGAGGACAAGGAGCAATTCCGGTAACTGCTAATGCTGGGAGACACTGAATCTATGTTGGTGTACCGGGGGAAATCTCCAGTGGATGATTACAATCTTCTACAGTGTCTCATATCCTCTCGCGAGAACGTGATTCATCTAATCATTCAAGCATTCTAGTTTCCTTGAGCCCTTAATTTTTCCTCTTGCTTCCTCTTCCGCGTCGTAAGGAGTTATGCAAGGAGGACTTTCTCTTCCTGCATCACCGACTCTTGGAAAGAAGGGCCTCGCTCCTTGTCCCGAAGTGTAAGCGTCACACGTTACAGGAGAGGTGGAGATTTTTGACAACTTTCAAAATCCTCCACCAAAGTCCATGCCTTGTTAGTAGTGTCAACAGAGTGTATCGTATAATTATCCTCTCTTTTTGACTCTTGTTGAATAATCAAAGCTAGGTAAAGTTTCTGACCGTGCTCTGGTGCTCTTACAAGCCTAAATTCTCAGAATGAGGAGTGCAAGCCTTGAAACATATCAGCCAGCTCTGTCTACCTTCTTCAAGTTGTGGATTCCAAGCTGTTAGGCTTCCAACTTGCTTCCAGTAAGGACATGTGAAATGATACGAAACGGGTTGACTTTTCGTTCATTGCATACTCTTGTGTATTAGTTTGTTTGCCTACTGGCCTTCCTTCATACTGAACCAACTTTCACCGGAGAACTCTGTTTTACAACGAACGGAATTTGGGATTGGTGGGAGAAGGCTTTAATGATGTGAGAATGGAGATTTACCTTGGGAGTTAAAATTTTCTACGGCCGCACCAACTTTCAACTTAAGCGCTGCCTCCGTGTTCTCATGATTCTATGAGTAATTCAATTCAACTGGGAATTTGATTGATAAATTTACAGGGTTTAGCATGCCAACGCTGGAAGTTATAAGGATTAGCATAACGATCTGGAATATTGATTGGGATAAATCCATGACTTGCTATCAAATCGGATTTACAGCCGCAAATTCTATTGCGTTGATATGATTTATGCCAAGCGTTTACTCCATCCCCGCCCCTTTTCCCAACCCATCTCTCCTCCGCGTCCTCTTGATCCAAAGTTAACAAAGTCATGTTTTGTTGTGTAGAAGATGGAATAGGAAAGGGCGGGATGTTAGTTCTCTATCTTGGCCTTGTCATCAAAATGTAAAACTGTAAATTCAATTTTGTATGCATAAACTTTGTGAATTTCTCATCCTCTCCTCTCATCCTTCATGTATTCTATTATTCTTCTTTTTCTTCTCCGCATCCTCCTCCTTTCTCTTCTTCTCATCGCTTTCTCTAGTCCCATCTCGCTGTCATTTCCCCAAGCGACCGTCTTTACTAAATCCGTCCCGACTTTTACATCTATTTCAAGCTTAGTAGGAGTAGTAGTCGACCCTTGTCTGAGCTCAGGCTTCGAGAGCGAGAGAATAAAAATCATTCTCACTTCTTCCCACCCGCTTTACAATTTGAGGGCGGTGTAAACTTGGAGCTTTTTCTCACTTTTTATTTTGTGACACCAGCGCAGCGGAATAACGTCTACACCCCCTCCTTTTATTCTATTTAGAGGAAAACCTATATGAAGAGCAACAAATCAAAGCCAATCCTCGAGGAAGATCCCAACTGATTTTCGCGCAACATTCTGAATTCAGCACTGTCCGCATGGCGCGTAGTCCTAAGGCAGGGAAGTTAGAGAAAGGTGAAGGAGAAAGCCAGGCACAGAGTCGGGATCGTTTATACCGAGAGCTTGGTTTAAAACAGGTTGAATCCAGCCAAGTTGCGTTTCTCAATCTCACGCGCCTTTTTCCATCTCCTCTCTTCATTCCTTCATTCCTTCATGTTAATTCTGAATTCTGTTGCAAAATCTCGAAGGGACCATCAAAGATCCGCATTTGGTGGCTTGGGAAAGGTTTATTTTCCCTTTCTTTGTCAAGGAGTGAGTTGGTTGAAGGAGGAGTGGCTTTGCCTTCCATGCTCAACGCGCTTGTAACAGCTCCTTGTCTGCCTGCACACAAGAACTGTGACCATCTTAATTTCCCGCAACAGTCACACGATAGACTAATGACCTCCAGCTTTTTCCCACCAACTTTCTCCTTCCCCTGCTGTCTGAGTCTCCTGCCTCTCCCTTCTATTTGACACTCTGAAAGAAGCTGAGCCGCCTCCATACTCCCCATCTCTCATTCCTCTTCTACCCATCTTCATCTTCTCAGAGCCTGAAGCACGTCCCATATTACAAATTTTTCCCCTATCAACATCCCGTATTAGTATCGGACCTATGAAAATTGAGTTTTCAAGCTCCTTCCCCTAACAAACATTCCTTACATCACTATACACTATCATCCTCACTCCTCACAATTCCGCTGTGGATTCCTCCTCAACAACTTGATTTCATCTCATCTCAATTAATATTCTGTCTCAGTCCAGCCTCAATTCTCCAACCCTTCCGGACATCAACTTTCCAGAATGGCAAACAACATTCCCATGCCAAGTCTTCATTTTCTGATTGTCTCCTCCCTCCCTTCACTGTCTCTTTGGCCAAGACTTGGATTTTCCCTTTTCTCTCGGCCTCATCTTAGTCTCTCTCTCTCTCTCTTCTTCAACTATTATTTACCCGTCTCCTAACCTTCTAATGACGCTTCCATGAACTATTCACCATAAGAAATCCTTTTTCACTTCCTCTTCTTCTACTTACCTCTTTCTCTATTTTAGCCAAACTCAACCAGGGGCTTACGCATCCAACCATCCCACTGTTCCTCACTATATAGTCCCACAGCTAGCCTACGTGTCCTCCCTACTCCCTACAGATGCTTTTCATCCTTCCAGACGTTCCTGATTCCTTATGCTGCTGCTGCCCCCCCCCAACCGTCTCTTTCCTCAGATATGAATGAAACTGGACGAAGATACCCAAGTTGGAAAGCTGTATAAACCTCCCAGTCTTCCAAGAATCTGTGTTTCTCCTATGTATCTTCCCACTCTCAAACCTTATCAAGATCAACTATTCAGCTTCTGTCACTCAAAAGATGGTTAGTACGCATACTTTCACCGCCCCTTGGCCAACTGAGCAGCACGCACACGCACACTCTCGATTCTCGAGTCAGCTTTGAATTGTGTACACTCAAATGACTTTCACCACCACACTCTGTCACTCTCCAAAGTCCGCTGTATCTCTTTCCACTCAATTCTCTTATTCAAATTTAGTTGCATTCAAATCAAATTCAAAACTTTTACCACCAAAATATACAACTTTCACTAGTGGGTAGTATGGCACTTGTAAAAATCCTCGACATAACTTTCCCAATCCATGACAACTTTAACTTCCTATGTACATTTCCTACTTTGCTTTCAAACGGAGCATGTCAAGTTTCTCTCGTGTCTTCTCACAGGAGGTCTCAAATATGTACGCAAAGTAGTCATTCAGAATATTTCTCAACCATCTCCGCTAGCACCACCTCTCCTTAACGACATCCCGCTTTCAAAAGTTTCCCATAAATGCCAAACTCCTACCAACTTTCACACTCTGACCCATGTCACAGTCGAAGCTTCCTACCCACCCGTGTCCCTTTCCCCGCATAAAGCTATCACCATATTTACAACCCATTATGCATATAGGTACATCCGCATTAATCTACCCCTACTTCACAGATATGGCCTCATATTTTATCCGTATTCTCTACAATCTACGCAATACTGAACCATCTTTTCTAGCTTGAAACTTTGGAAACGCTTTTCTCTTGAACTTGTTACAAAAACCCGGAATTATATCACTTTTACACTCGTCTTGCATTTCTTCCCAATGGGCTGAGTATAAATTTATTTTATAAAGTTTTTTTAATCGTGGCAATTGTTCCTTGGTCATTATGAAACATCAAGCATTACTTTGACTTGTAGCTAATTTTTTTAAATGTAATTGAATTCAAATGGTTATCAATTAGCTGCGATGGCCATTTTGTTTTTCCACAACTTCGCACCTTGGAAGTATAACAGATCTTGCACGAGATCATTGTAATCTGTTCTTTAAGAAATCCTAGAAAGCATCTATAGAGTAAAATTTATTTGAGGGTCACAGGTCAATAGCGACGATGTGAATGAAACTGTACGGATTAATTTTATAGGGTTTCGGTATGGCAGGATTCGGTATCGTTTGCGTCCATGATCTCAAATTTTTCTCGATTGCTTCGCAAGATAATCAAGTGAGCCGAATGGCTGCGGGTTTGTATAACACGGGCATCGTAAGACACGATTAAGTTTCAGTTATATTCGGGGCGGGAGCTGTTGGAGCAATTGGATTTGAACCTTTAATTTTCGAGGCGGGGGTTGTGAGATCAATATCTGGAAGTGGCACTGGCTTTGTATCATTTGAGTTTGAGGTGGGAGTTTTTAGAGTAACTTCTGGAGCTGTTTCTGGTTTTGTATCGTTTGATTTCGGTGTGGTATTGTTAGTTATACTACTGCCGTTGATTGCATCTATTTGATCCGGCGGTTTTAATGTTGCTGGCAATTTTGTACGATTCTCATATTTCAATTTGGCTTCGTAATACATTCGATTGACAGAAAGAAATGATTCCTTTGCTGTTCCTCCATTTGAGCCGTTACTCCCACCACCTCCTCCACCTTCACCCTCACCCTTTTTCAAAACCCGTCGAGGAAACATGTGTAGTTCTTCTGCCATATTTTCAGCAACTTCCAGCGGATTCTCCAGCTACACAAATCAAACATGTAATTTGCAAGTGCGTTAAATGTTTTTTGAAACATACAGTGTGAGAGATCATGCTGCGTGTAATAAACGTTGACCAATTGAAGCAAGCTTCTGTAAGGTACGTCTTACGATTGGATGAAACGAGACAGAGTGGAATGATTGCGAAGGATTTAACTTTGTGTCAAGAGTGAATGCGTAAGAAATAATGTCAAATACATATTTTGGGCGAAACCTTACCTGTTCTCCTGGACTGGAAGGGAGAGTAAACAATAAAATTATGACAATAGATACAAACATAAACAATTCCATGTTATGTAGTTAATCCGTGAACCTTGTTCTTGAAAATTGTTTTCTCCTCCAATTATTATGATCTAAGAACTACAATAGGAATCCTGCTGATGCGAGCGACAGAAGCACAAGCTTGTAGAGAATGTGCAGGAATTAGACGTGCAACAGGAAGGAACAATGAGTAGTAAACTCTGAATTCATTGTTCTACCTTTCCTACTACATCATTCCGCCTTTGATTAATACTTACTCGGGGCTGTTGAGAAATCCCTCTCATCTGATTTCCGAAGCTTACATAAGTTTCCAACCCATATTATTCTTAGAATTTCGAAATAATTCCAGTTTCCTTGTTTGCAAATCCGCTATAGGGTTCTTTTGTTTACGCAAGCAATTAATGTTCCCTTTATAGGCGGCAATTAATTTACAACCGGTGTGATTTAATTTTTGCAATGAGGACTATCATAAAAGTGATAGTTATGTACGTGTTCTTTTGTGTCTTTCTTGTATTTTTCCACGATGTAAGTGCTCTAAGGCGTTTAATAATGCGGCTTTCTGATTGGGGGGGATCTAACTTGAGAATTTCATATTCTTATTTTAGGGGCCTTCACTAACGGAGCGGCTGGGACGATTAAAACGGGCCGTGATTCCAGGTGATGAGAAAACAGTAGAAGAAATAAATCCAGCATTTTTTGCAGAAATAGACGACTTGCTTCACCCCAAACGCCCAAATGTGACAAAACCTGAAACGGGAAATGATACTGAATCCGCCCAGGAAAATGATACTGGTTCTGCCAACGGCGATGGACAAACCAACACTTCTGGGACCTCTCGCCCTGCCCCTGCACCTGGCCCTAAGCCTGCCCCTAATCCTGCAACTACGCCTGCCCCTGCCCCTGCCTCTACCCCTGGCGCTACTCCTGGCTCTCGGTCTGCAATTGGCTCTAAACATGCCAATTGACTTGCTACTCAAACTGCTCCTAAACTTGTCCCTATGCTACCTGGAACCCGTCACGCTACTCCTGTCAATTAAACGTAACTCTATCGCTACACCTGCCCCTTTGCTGACCCTACAGATCCCTCTACAGACCCCACCGCTAGGCTAACGTGGCCTCAAATACAAGGAGAGGCAAAGCATGGTAGGTGCTTGACTTATTTTCAACCAAAAGTATTATAACTAAGAGACTTGGAACGCCTCAACCAGACAGAATTTATCTGTTTCCCTCAGAACTTAGGCGCATTTACTGCCTACCGGTTGGAGGATAAACTCATGAAAACTGCATTAAGTATAGAAATATCCTAAAGAAATTTAATAATATAATGTGCCAAGAAATTGCAATTTCGAAACATTATCTATTAGCAATATAATTTTTGCCTGGTTTTTTCTAGACAAGAGTCTCCTACTACTGAGTTGAATTCGCACGATTGCAATTTTGAGAATACTATACTGTCGACATAATAACTTCCAATTCCCTTGTCACCATACTGCACAAATCACACCTATAAATAGTGGAGCTTGGATTCTGCAATCATCAGACTCGACTTGTGTGAAGATGGAATATCTCAATTACAAAACCTGATCAAAGGAAAGCAAAAGCATTTCAAAATTAATATTTTTCTTACACATATCTTTTATGGAAATTCCCATAAATCTTAATAAAAAATTAATCAAAATATTATTTACGGTGAATTATAAACTTTAATTAAGATTACCCCAGTCTCTTTGAGATCCTATGCACGTTTCTAATTTCACACGGCGTGTGCTTCAATTACTCCATGGTTTAACCATGGCGCCATCTGCTTTGCAAATCTCATTACGCGATTATGAAGCTCCTCATGTGCCATAACTTTTGTCTGCGTTACAACTACATTCAAATGTTTACGTCGAGAAAAAATATGGCACTTGGGTACATTGTTAGAGTTTGAGTTGCAGTTGCAGGGTTGCAGCGCTTCTAATCTTCAGTGTAATAACACGAATCCAAGAAGTCGACAGTAGTATTAGCAGCCCAAGGCTCAGATTGTACATATACAATCAGAACGTTGCACAGAACCGATAAAACGGACTTCATTGGGACGATAATTTTGATTTTTTTCAGACAGCATACACATAAACTGTTCCTCTACATTACTGGCCTTGATGTAAAATGCCATGGATACATCAGCATTGCCCTGGAAACCTTTTTTTATCACGTTCATTTCGTAATTCTTAAAGTAAAACGTTTGTTTATAAACGATAGCAGGCAGGGTAGATTTTGCTTAAGCTGAGAATAATATACGATTCCAACTTTTGTCATGACTGGCAGTATTACAGCAGACTTATTGATTTCATCAAGGAATCACATGAATGCGACGCTATAAGAATTGATGGTCAAAGTTTTACTTTAATGAGAGTCCAGAGAATCGCAACAAGAAATCTCCGTCCGCCATAGCAAACCTACCCCTCGGGCCCTTCTTCCGGAGATTCCGGACCTCAGTTACCCACAGCACTCTCCTTGGACCCGGCTCTTGTCTAATTTTCAAGGAGAAAGGTTGTCTATGAGCTTGGAGGAGTTTTACTCTTATTTCCCTACATCAAATTTTCCCTTCTGCGCCCTCCTTTCTCTTCCGCAGCAGAACTTTCTCCAACGTTAACGCGAATCAAAGTCCACTGTCAATCCAAGTCTAGTCCACTGCCCTTCACTCTCCCCACTTTCTCCATCCTTCCAATGCATATCATCCTTTCAAAGCTTGGCTCTCGTTTTGGTGCGGTCTTGTCCAGGGAAATTACACATTCTTTCTCCAGCCAACCTTTAGTTTTACTCCTCCCTCATCT
The DNA here is from genome assembly GCA_906901655.1 of Sminthurides aquaticus. Classification (NCBI taxonomy): domain Eukaryota; kingdom Metazoa; phylum Arthropoda; class Collembola; order Symphypleona; family Sminthurididae; genus Sminthurides; species Sminthurides aquaticus. The sequence continues at coordinate 1,821,975 of CAJQTT010000013.1, read as the reverse complement.
CCCGTTTCGTCTTGCTCTTTGACCATTAATTTCATCCTATTTAAATCCTCCCGCTCCCTCGAGAGTTACAAAAGGGCTATTAGCTCCAGTTGTGTGTCCGAATGTAACGAGTCATTCCCCTAATACTTTTAACCGGGTTTTACAAAGCTTGAATTTGCATTAAAAGGAAATGATATCCACCGACCCCATAGAAAATGAGTCTTGCAAGAAAAAAATCGATGGTGTCATAATTTTCAAAACTAGTTTTGGAATTTAATTTTTTTTACAATTCTTTTAGAAAAACGACAAATGATTATAACACGTCGCAAAGCAGAGTGAGAGTAGAGTATTTTTAACCTCCGATCCTTCTTCTACGTTTCTTAACTGGTCTTCCTCTTCCGCCAATTCGGGATATTTGACTGTATCCATAAGGGCTGAAATATGATAATATATGAAAAGGTTGTTGTAGTAACAGTACACAGAAAGGTTAGGATGAGTGTGATACAATAAATGTTGAAATATGACAAAAAGATTACATACCTTACTGTAGCATAAGGATCGTTGACAGGATAGTAAATGTTTTTCCAAAAGTAGAAAAAGATAACAGAGCCAACAGCATGTACGAAAGCAGCAAGTAAGAATTTGAAAAGAGGTAAAGTAGACTGAACCACGTTTGTTCCCGCTCGAGCCAATCCTTTGAAATTACGATCCTGTAAAACATATTCAAGCATATTTTTATAACACGTTTTCTCTCTTTTTCAGCTACGCAAACTTGGATACAGTTTCAATTTTAAGAAATGGCGCCAAAGATGCTGCCAATTTTAGCCAACAACAAGGCGCTTTTTATTTGGCAGTTTACGAGCTATAAGGCCCATCATATCTATAGCACCCACTATGACCCAGCTTCCTGATTTCTGTATCATAATCCACATCTTTCAGCGACAAGTTCCACCACACTCCCTTTTTGCTTTTGTTTACCGGATCCAGTATTTTGGAATCAATCCTAAAGTTTTAGCTGGCCTCATTTATTTTCATCTAAACTTGTGTCCAATTTTACAAATTTCTCTGGCTTCATACTTGCCATCTCCAGCCTTTTCCTCGCTCCGCCACTTCCTCTGAATAATTCTTTGTCAACTTTCTCTGTCTACTTGTTTGTCACCAGCTGTCATCTGCGCCTTAAAGGCAAATAGCAAAAATTCTTGGCTTTCTCCGACTAGTGGATCTAATTCTACGTTTACATCCCTAAAAAATAAATCTAAAAGTTGCACACGTTTCACGAACCAAACAAGTGTTGACCGACTGCGAGACTGAGTTTCTGAAGCGGTATAAACTTATTTTTAGGAGGGGTGTTCAATAAGATGTACTTATTTTTGGTTTTTTTCCAAATTACATACAGCCAGCAGTTTAATAGTGCATACCTTAGCTGATATACCTTAAATTTTTTCATGTAAAAGTTTGCTTGACTTAGTTTTCTGGTGACTTTCACTCTCACTTTCTCTTCTCAGTCATTATTCAACTTTCTCCTCAAAATCGCTCTCTGTGGGAATTTTTCTACTCGCTGGTTTTCCCTACTAACGTAAGGCAATTTTCTGATATTCAAAGCCACATATTACGCATGCATCTGCATGCATGTGGGAGTAAGCTTGAGTAATACGAGCATCTGGACACGGTTTGCCCATATTCGAGCTCCGCCAATGTTAGTGCAGAAAGCCTGTTTGCCGGCTTTCTTTTGCTCATGCAGGATTAGATAGATAAGATGGACCAGGGGAGGATATGCCTTATAGTTCTAAAAAGGGCTGGTGGCGGGTGAAAGCAAATTTCTCGTTAGCAAATTCTCGCTCATTCTGCTGGTACAGGAGTAGTGCTAATCGGATACTTTCATTTGAGAAAGACAGTGAAGGAGGATGAAGGAGACAAGAATAAAAGCAGAACATACTATAGTATAGGGTTGATAGTTGGTGTATTCGGAGTAGTGTAGTGGTAGTAATAGTAGAGGTCCCTCTGCACCAATTCGGGATTGTCGTTAAGGGAAAAGTATTTTCCAAATGAACCAGTCTCTTGGACAAAATTCGATGAAAAAGAATCTCACCGGACATAGTTTATCTTCCTCTTCAATCAGGGAAGACGAGCCCGTCTTCTTAGCTCCTGTTCCTAGCCTACTCTTATTTCTTCCACCATCAGATCCTGTAACGTTTCCACTCCAATATGCTCCTACCCCATCACTCTCATTCCTAACACCACCACCATTTCCCCACTCCCATGGACGTCTTCTTCTTTTCCCCCGGTTCGATGCCTGTCCAAGAAAAAACTGTCTGCTCTCCTCAACTCCCGTCCCGCCGTCCACTTGATGTTCTTCCATTCCCTCATTTTCTACTTTCTCTACTTTCTCCTCCAGAGCGTCTACTTTCCCTCTAAACTCCCCTCTTTCTCCACCCAATTCCCGCCAAATCCTAGTATTACCAACACTCTCTAATCTCTTTCTACCTATCTCCAATCCTCCCCCCACTCCTTCTTTAATTCCAATTCCCTTCACTATATCTCCAGAAACATTTCCCGCCAAGCCCAGTATTAGATAGCACAATACAAGGCTTTTATTCACGCACTTGCCTCCAACAATTGCTTTATTTTTATTATCTTGTGGTCCCATTGTCACTAACCAGGGGAAGAGCACATAAACACTTTCAACTTTCACCACCCACTCCTTTCCCTATACACAACACTTTCTCTTTATTCTCTTCCAATATCCCACCTAATTTCAGACCTCATCGAACCTTTGCAGTTATTTTTTATTCTTCTCAAATCAACTCTACCCTTCGTCTTACACAGAATTGAATCCATTAAACGTGTCCTCATAGGTAGGATCTACTGAAACGGTGTGAGTTTCTCTTCACTTGTATCGTCACGTCACAGACTGACTGGTTTTAGAGAAATATGCGCTACCGCCTGTGCTCTGCTGACAGTTGGCTAACTTCAGAAGCAACTTCTCACTCTTTTTCGGGGTCCATGTCCTTTAAAACAACGGTTATGAAATATTACTTATACAAACATGCATTCATCGCATCCCATCATATTACAGTAAACAAACGGAGAAAATACGTGTTTCAGTATTCACATAACATAAATTATTCGCTTGCGTCTGCAACGTAATATTTTTCAAGCGTTTTAAGCCATGCGTTATCCAAGTTTTTACATGTTTTGAATTTTTAGTGTAATGAGGGACCGCATGTATGCAGGAAGGAGGCGAGGTAAACGGTAAAGGTACGGTTTACAATTAAGAGAGTCGTTTATTGACTTCAGGTAAGACTTGTTACACTAGCAAGTAAAATACAAGGAAAGGATATAAGCATATTGTTTGTGACAACAACAGCACAAGCATATTGTATAGTTGGAACATTATGTTTACATTAAATCCTGAGGTAATTAATTAACTTATTTCCACTTCCTCTTTACTTTACACCATTACTTTACGGTTACTCTGTACACGCTGGATTATGTATTATGTTGTTCAAGAGATTCTGACTCGGTTACGTACCTTGGGTTGGTAATTAGCTTGGGTTTTTTTCTGGAGCAGAACATTTTGTTCTATCTCTATTTAGAATGGCATATATCTCTATTATGTAAATATTTTGAACTACATGAGAGTAATTAAAAAGTTTGTATCTTCTCGATTCAGGATTCCTATTCTGCCGCAGGCGTTTGAAAAGTCCTGTGATCGAGTTAAGCTTTAAATGTTGATGGTACCCTGGCCTGGCAGGGAGGAGGAAGTGTTTGAACTCACAGTACAGTTGTGACATTTTTTTGAAGAATTATTGCTGATAAATATTATAGCGGCGTTTTCATGCACTACCAAAATACTTGTTTTTAGCATCCGCCAGAAGTTGTAGTAGCAAATTTTCGGAATGATGTGCAGATCTAGACTTGGTATGAAATTTTCCGGGACGTTTTTCCGTCTCTCCGCCAAAAGAGTCTCCTCCATAATATCTGGAATTCGATACAGAAAAGAAATTTTTGAATTATTCGGATGATGATAGAATATTTGGAGGACTCCTTCTTTCTCCTTTTCCTCTACCCGCCACCACTGTTTCTCCTGCCTGCGGTGACCTGGTTTTGAGAATAGGGAGCAATATATAATATCCCCTTTGAACTGAAAATAGTTGAATTCCTAGGATATGGTCTCATCTCAGAACCCGGTCAATAGTCCGGGCACCTCCGTCTTTTCAGTCCGCCCGGGAAAGTGAATGTTATGTGCTGATGTGTGGAAGACGGGTTAGTACACGTGCCGGGGAGATGGTAGGATTATCCGATTTTCGGGACAAGAAAGAGAAGGATATAATAGAGGAAGAAAGAAACAAGGGTTTTCGAGGAATGAACGGATTGGTGGTGGTGGAGTGGGTCGGCGGAGATGTGTGTACATAGATTTCAATCCTTTTTCCTTTACCTCCTGCTGGTGGTTTGTTGGTGCTGCTGAGTAGGCAATATGTGTAAGGATTGGAGGATTGAAAACTTACGGGGAGAGATAGTAGGGTAGCTTGGTGAAGGACCAGAGCTTGTAGGCAAACAACAAGGAAAAAAACACAATGGTTCCCAAGACAAACGCAATAAAGACCTTCAAAGTAAGTCCTGGGTTGAAACTGTATCCGGGTATGGAGTTGCAGTCCTGTAAAATAGGATTGAGAAGAGAAAGGAAGCCAATTCAAACAATATTATTTCTCCATTTGCATTATTTCTTCTAACTCGTGGATAGGCAGCCCGGGCAGGGCGGAGAAAGATGTCTGTGAGAGGAGAAAAAACACGTGGAAGACACAACAAAATAAAATAGTAGAGACTACACATGTTTTTTCGCATCCCCTCCTCCTCGTTTTCTCGACTTTCTCCAAGTATCCCCTACGAAAACAAATATTATCAATAACAAGCTATAGACCAGAAGGATGATGCGGGCGTACGTACTTGAGGCCATGAACGTTTCAGAGTTTGCTCTGGAATTCTATCTACATATGTTCCTTTTATCATTTCATCATGTCCTGTCTGTGCTCCCTTGAAAATACGACAAATATTTGTCCAAATGGGCGCTGGCATCCCGTGGAAATTTTTAAATGAAAACCCTGTCTTAGCTTTTCCCGCTCCTCCGCTTTATTCTTTTCTCAAGAAAGTCCCATGTCCCGCCAGCCAGCCCCTCTTTTTTCTATCCACTAACTTACTTAGCTTTCTCATCTACTTATATGATTGCCTACTCATCAAGTTGTGTTCTTGGCTTCGTTTTCTCTGCTGCAGACGTAACGTAGCGCCCTCCAAGAGTGTATATAGTCGCTTCTACAAAGCTTCAGAGAAAGGAGAAAGGAAGACAGCTGAGTAACTTTCTCTCTGCTCTATATTTTATTTTCTCCTATCCCCTCCTCCTCACCTAAACTTTCTTCGGCTTTCCCTTTCTCCACGTGGAGCAAGAAATTCAAAGAAAAACAGCAAAGCTGCGGCCAACCTCTTAAAAATCTAAGCAAAGGGGTTCTGTGCTATTCTTCAAAAATTCTCTTATTAACTTTATCGCACGATCGAATCCTTTATAGGAAAAGAAAAACAAGAAATAGATGCATCTTATTCTTTTCTCACTTGGCTGCTTTCTCCTCATCCCTCCACCCATCCTCCTACCACCTACCTTTCTCTCATCACATGTACAAAGCAGGATCATTTGAAATAAAGAATGTTGAAAACTGCGTCAAGACAATTGGAATTGAATTGAACATGCACTACGCATACAAATTCATACCCGCAATTTCATCACCACTCCCTCCGCCCAACACACTCACATTATCAAATCACATGTACTTTCTCTCATCACTCCAACAAAATCTCCTCTATAGCCCAATACGAACATGCGGACAAGCTTTCTCAACAACTTTCACCCTGTATCTCTCTACCTGAGCTACTTTGATATCCCCTCAGCTCTCGTTTCCCTACTGTATCACAGACATCTCCCTACAGTGTCAATCCGTGGGGTGGACTTTCTCCAGAACAAGCGCATATAAAATTGGACTATTTCCTTGGCGTAAACGCAAAGCAACTTTTAGTAACTGTATCAGAGAAAAAAACTAGATTATCAGCTCTCTCTCTCCCCCGGCTCTAGGTACTGGCTAACTAAAGTTGGCTTCGCCACAATAGTTTTCCCCAATAGATAACTCAATTCCTTACATCGCAAGCTTTCCCCTCCAATTTTTGCCCCGGACTCATGGCTCCGTTTCTCGGATTCGTGTTGTACAGGTTCCCTGCTTCACTCCAAACCGACATCCAAACCACAGTCGACACCAACCTCCATCCCGTTTTGAGAAACACCTCACAACAAGGATCCCTTCTTCCTCCCATTATTAATTAGTTTATCCGCCGTCTTCACTCAGATCCGCCCTCGCTACAAATCCCAACTTTCTTTTGGATAAACACAAATGACTGTATCACAGTTAGAAAAGCACACAAGTAAAGGACCCTCCGCTTTCTCCCTCGCGAGTCAATCCACTCGATATCCCAATCTCTTATCTTCCTTCACCTCTCTTCATCATCTCTTCAAATCCACTTAATATTCAAAAATAACCTAGAGTCCCACCCTAGACGGAGACAGAGCTGAAGAATATTCTTTCTACTCAGCTCAATAGCCCTTGTCCTCTGCCAAGAGTTATATATATCATCTTCATCTCATCTCTTCACTGTCTCCACAACCAGCCCGCAAACATACCAACAACTAACTACCGGCAAGCCTAGTGCTCAACTCTTTTGCATTTTCTCCTTCAGGAAGAAATATGAAACTCTGACACATTTTCCTATATCCCTTATTCATTCATTATTCTTCCTGGTCGTCATCTTTGTGGCGCACCTCATCCAAGTTCCAATTATTCAAAATTCACTACAGGCAATTTTCACAGGAGGGAGTAGGGACTGTTTGAACGTAGATAGAGATTCTCATCTCGCCAAATATTCTCACCGGTATTTGTCTCCTGACGTCCCAACCTAACGGAATTACGTCACAGTCCCACATTTCGCATATACATTAGGCATTCCCATTAGATTCTCTTCCGAGGAAGGAGAAGCAAATGTGGGTATGCATAATTATATAGCTTCTATACGTATTTACACCTTCAGCTCTTCGTGTACATGTTTAGAATTCTAACCTTTATTGCGGACACTTCCACAATAATTATTCTCTCATCCTGGCCAAACCTTCGGTGCAAAGAAATAAGGATACAGTTTTCTGTTTCCCTTGTATCCCAGAATCCGAAGAGAAATAATCCCAAATACTTTCCCCACCTGTAAATTCACAGTTTCCCCTCCATTTCCTACGAATCCCAGTGTGTTTCTCGCCCCAATTCTCTATGGTTGTCGCCTTTCGTTGAGTCTTCAACCAAAGTAATCATCTCAATGCCCATATATGCATCCTTGCCGACAGTAAATAATATTTTTGATGGCATTCTTCACTCTTCCATGACTCTTCCCATTCCCTCCCGCTTAAACAACTCATGGATAATGTCCTTTAACGACATGCTTGACATGCTTGTCCATTTCCAGCAAAGTGAAGTAATAGAAGGGTCTTATATACTTTTGAATCCTGCAAACCAAACGACCTGGCAACAACATGGCTGCGGAATATCAAAGCTCCCTAGCCTAAAATTGAATAAATAAAGTACCGAGTTATGCAGCTGAATACTCCAACGGTTCAAAATTTAGTAAAACATGTATGGATCATTTGTCTCAGTATTTATTCACGGCGTTTAAAATTTAAACCCTAATGCATTTATTATTCAATCCTGCCATTCTGCGGTGCTGCCCCTCTCAGCACTATTCAGTCCAGGAGTAGTGGTAAGGCACAACAATAATAACGGTAAAGACTATTCACATAATGTGAGTAATGGCACAGTGCAATTCTGACTGTAAAGATAATAGCATTTGTATCCTCCCTGCTGTCCCATAGCCATCCCATTCCCAGCTTCCCACAAATCCACAAGGGTCCTTTCTTTCTAGCCCTTGCTTTCTCCATTTTACCCTTCACTTTGATAACGTTCTAACATAATTACGATTTATCTTTTACACAATCTCATATTTCTCTGGAAGGAATTAAAAATTTCCTCCTCACTGACTTTCTCCTCTGTAATTGTAGACAGACGGTTTTCTTCCGGAGGCGGGATCGCTAACTGCATTCCCTTCATCTTCAAAGGAGTAATAATATTCCTACCTTGATAAAATATCTGGGCAAGCTCCGAGGATGGAAACGTGTCCAACCTCTGCTCCAGAGCAAAGACTAGTATCCCAAACACTGTCTGTCTCCTTGATTCCCAAAAGTCCTTTGGGCTCATGTTCACGTGCTCAAGGACCGTGAAAAATTTCTCCACGGAGAATAACCCCCCAAGGTAGCTTGTGGATTGCATACGCTTAATAATTTTATCCAGCTTGCAGCTTTTTCTGGCTCAGGTAGATCTCTGTGCGTTCTATTAGAAGCCGCGGCATCAACTTCGGAACAAGTGTGTGGTCTAAATATTCCTGTCAGCCCTCAAGGAACACCTGTGGAAAAATTGTCTTCTACTCAACTGACAATGTCGTCGGCTGGGATGAGCAACTTTGATTAAGTCTTGAGATGCCGCTACCCAGGTTAAAAAGCATGGAGGATCCTGGAATCCGTCTATACCCCACGGGCCCAGCCCACCCTTGCCTTGTTCGGTCTCGGTAGGAGAACCGTAAACCCTTATGGTTAATATTAGAAGGGAGTGCCATCTATGAGCTGAGTTCTGTACCAGGGAGATGCAGAACGGGGTAGCAGAGGATAATAATCTGCGTTCTCAAATATCCGTCCGTATCTTGCATGTATGTGATGAAAAAAATGTGGAGTTTTTCGATATTTTCGAATCGGGAGACACACAACTTCCAAGTTTTTCAGTTCAAGAGGACTACATTAGTTCCCGTTTTCTTCGTACATGGCAATAGTTTTGACAGGAGGGTTTTTCAACCTGGAGCATCACCTCTGTCTCTATTCGCTTTCCATTCCACAATACACGTACATAAAAATGTGGGATCGTAATGGCGCAGGTTACATAAATATGATTTGAGGCCAAATGAAACTAACTCATCTTCAGTGGAGCATTGAGGTGGAAAGAAAAGATTTTTTACACTTCCAACAACTCTGTTATAATAGTTTTATATTTTATTCTTTTTCTGCTACCTCCTTTCTGGATGAAAAACTTGGAGAAATATTAGCAACCCCTCCAGTCATGCCAGTTGTCGTCCCATCCAACAACCAAACATGTACCACCACCCTATTTCCCGCTACAATCTCATTTTTCCAGCACACACCACCACCCACGAAAAAGCAAAAGTTGTTACACCTATAATCCTTGCAAACTTCTTCCCAGAAGAGTAGACTTTCCCCACCTGCACCGCCTTTACTTTCTCCATTTGTTACTTTCACCGTGCTTACTGGAGTTTTACCTACTAAATCCTCTACAGTTTTCTCTCGTCAAGGGGACTGCTGTAGGATTCAGGGGGTTGTGGATCTGGGACAAAATCCCGTCCCGTCCAACAACCCTACATGTTTTCACCAGCGTCACAAGCATTATTCCACAAACTCCAGTAACTATTTTCCGGACTATACCGAGAGTCCCATGCACACGTTTTTAATGGTGCTCCCAAGATGAATTCTCCCCTTCCTGGAGCAGGCATTGTAGCCTGTATAATAACTCCGTTCCTAAGAGGAGTGTGCCTGGTAGGAATTGAATATATTTTACCAAAAGCATTATCCCTAATTTCCCATCTCATAATCTACCTTTCCCTATCTCTCTATCTCTCTCTCTGTCCTTATTCCCTTCTTCATCTCTCTCCGTCCTCCTGTGCTTTCCCTATAATTTATCTACTCTCTCTGAGACGACAATCTTTGTTTAATGTATCCTGTACTTGTTCTATATAGTACGTATAATACTTGAAACATACGCAATAATCCTCTCTTTCCTCGCTTCATTTTCATCCTCAATCTCCTACAGCTTTCCCTCTTTTTCTCTTCCGCTTCTCCGCGTATAATCTTTTTGTAGCATTAAAACTTTATGTAATTTCGATACATCTATCTATACTCTTTGTAGTTTTTTTGCTCTCTTGTACCCCTCCCCCATTTCCAACATTTTTATGTTTTTCTTCTCTCACTTTCTCCCACTCTCTAATAAACTATCATTGGGTTTTACAGCGTTATTTCACATATTTCAGCGGAATCCACTCCCTCCTTTCACCAGCACGTCTTTCCCAAGTATAGCTTCTACACCTCCCCACCTAGCCTTTCCTTAGTCATCATGTCTGGAGTTGAGCCCATAAAAAACACATACACACCCTCCTCCACCCATTCTCAACAGCTTCCTAAAGTATAGCGCATTTGTAGCTCACCTCCAACTCATTCACTTTCACTATTAGCCCCATGACTCGGGATCGAAAAGTAAAAGAATTTCCGAGCAAATGAAAAAATACTCACAACTTTATTAACAGGTCTTAGGATCAAGCATGTTCTCCAAATAGCCAAACCCTTTAGTTTTTCAATCTCCACTCCTCCTTTTCTTTTATAGACTCTCTTTGATTTTCATTGTCTTCCGATACATGCAACCTCTCTTTTTTATGACATTCAGTACCATCCTCTTTTATTCATCTACTTCAATAATCCTTCCTCCGCCTTCAACCCCGTCCTTCTACCTCTCTCCCTGTCTGTCTCTCCACTTTTCTCTATAACTCTTCTTCTCTTTTCATCCTTAAACAAATCTTCTCCGTGGTTCTTAAATTTTTTCCTCCTATTGTTCCCAAAAATAGCAATGTGCTTAATACAAGCTCCACTATGTATAAATCCTGATCACGTCTTTTCTCCTGCCTGACGTCACCGAGCTCTCTCACCTTTCACTACCTTCACTACCTTTCTCTTGCTATAACTTTGCTTGGTTCCATAGAAACTTTCCCAATGGCGGATGCGGTGCACACTATATTTGCTTTCACCAATTAAATTTCACCTTCTATCCTATTTTCTCTCTGCTTGAATCCGTGCTGGATATAGGTTTGTGGATTTTAGGTGTATCTTTTATTAACTACAATTTTTTTATATGCATAGAGTTTTGTGGTGCCTTGGTTACAGCACTCGAGATTAATGATAAATTGATCAGAGTAGCATAAACCAAGTACCTCATTATAGCGATGCTTGATAGGAAAGCAGTGGGCAGTTCCATTGAAAAACAAAAAACCAAGTACACTATATCTTTCAATGAATCCGCGTTCATTAAAAGCTCTCAGCGAATCCGGTCAGGTGCCAATTAGCATCTGATCAAGATGGTCGCATTTCCAGTAACTATTTAGATTTTAGGTTAATCATACATACAAATACTGGAACGCGCTCCTTGGTCAAGTTAGCAATGAGGATGCAAGGATCAATACATATGCAAGTAATCCAATAGTCAAAGGAAAAATGAGTTATGTAGATAGTTGAATAATTTGCAACCTTAACTCAGCGGCTAGCAATTACCTCCGCAGAGCTCTTCAGCGGCTGTTGATATTTTTAATGTGTTGATGGAATATAAACGTGAACATAGCACATGCAAAACTTGCTTTACAGCGTAAATATACAAAGCTAATGGTGTCGAACAATTGCAGATTGTGTAGCCCGTCCCCTTAACTGAGCATTAGATGATTCCTTTAAATTAAATTAGCCTGCTTTTGTTGTTTTTCTTCATCCACTTATCCTACTTGAAGTCCCTTTGGAATTCTTCGACACAACTGACCTACAAAACCCATCTTAAAATCCCCGAGTTTTTCTTCAGAATGGTGCTCTTGAAACATAATGGCTAAAAGCTAAGTGAAATACAGCGTCCAGCTTCGAAGAAAAACCAACTTTTGAAAACCTCTATTGTATTACGCTTCAATTTAATCCTGAGTAAAACTGGACTTGTTGTCCAGGAACTACTAGGACGAGCAGCATGTGCTCAGCCAAGTCTTTAAGTCTTGTCGGGTTAAATCTTTTATCTACTAAAATCCGCAAGTTAATTCCACCGCACATATTGGCAAATATATCCGGAAGGACGTCTCCCCGGAGACTTTCCCTCCATTCTTAGCTCAATTGCATGGTTTTTAAATTACTGCGGGACTTGAGAGGAAAGTAAAGAAAACGAGAGGGGCCGTCATGGAGCGGAATAACAGACAAAAAAAGAAATTGTCTTCCTCTGCGACACTCAGCTCCCTCCAACATTACAATCCCATGTTACATCAACCACTAATACATTCTCCACATCAACATCATTCTTTCCTTTCACCACTTTCCCCAAAAATTTTGCTTTACTTCCCGAAGACATTATGGAGAAAGTAGGGGGTAGAAAGTAGTTGCGGACCATCTCAAATGAGCTTGGCTATCAACACTACTACCGTGCATAAACAGAGTGTGGTCCACTACAAACTACAAAGCTTCATCCGACAACCCAATCCCCGTCTAGTATACTCACTCTCTTTGCTCTTCCATCTGGGTTTTTATTTATTTATTTCAATTGTGTAAGTGCTTCCTTTCCTAGCACGCAATCAGAAACATTAAGCTGGATTTCAACACTAAAATTCCTTTCACTCACTCTCTTTCATATAACCACTTTTACCACCCCTGCATCTCCCAAAATACCCCATTCTCTCCCATGTTAACCGTTAGAGTCGGATATCATCGAATCTGAAGAAAGGATAGAATAACAGTCTGTTGCGGATAGCGGCTAACTAATGAATTTTAAATGATTTAAAGTAAATGCAAAAGTTATATGAAGGAAGAAGATAATGTGTGCAAAAAAACCTATTTTCTTTAATCATATTACTGTAACTCTTGTCCTAAAACGCTGAATTGCCAGCGAATAATGTGTTGAAATCGTGCCATGTAGACTCTCTTGCAGGGATCTTATTTAATACTATAATCCAAGGCGATAGAATCACAGTTATGTTCGAGGATAGGATACTGTAAGTGATGTTATTTTTTAAGTGCTAGTATTAGCCCGAAATGTATCATAGCTCTGGTTGCTTCAGTTTATGATTTGGAAAGTGGAGTTAGTTCAATTACGGTGGACAAGGACCTATAAGTTTAAGCAGCATGTTTTCAAGTTTTTCTTCTAACTGCCGTTTTAATATTGCTTGGGTATTTCTGAAAGATAAATCTGATTTTTTATACCATCAAAGATAGGCTGCATGCTACCTGTATCTGTCTTCTGACGTTTGAAATTACTTGGGACCAAAATTCTATGGCATATGTCACAAATGAGAAAATCATCACTCATACACAAACGCTTGGTTCAGGCATGTTTTCTTTGCCATTGTTATTGGCTCGGTGTCCTGTAATCCTGAAGCTAATTTCCCCACACCCAAATTTTGTTGCGGAATCGTCGCAGCAACTTTACCGAAGATGTTTACAAGAAAGAGCCATAGAAAGTATTCCCTATGGGCATCGATGCACTCAATTTAATAATCTACAACTCGCAAAATGCTTTATGATACAAGGATTCTTGAATCCCACAATGTCATATACGAATTCCTCGCCACACTCTTTTGTATTGTATTGTAAAGGATGTGCCGCCACACTCTTGGTTGGGAAACTAAATATACTGGTGATGACTTCGTGACAGACGCTTTAAAATCGAAACAGTTATACCGAATACTAATCATTTGGAGTTAACTGACAGTAAGCCGCGCGAATTGTCATCTCAACTTTAACTTGAAAAATAGTTAGAACTGAACATTATTATCGTATGAAATTCCTCTGTAAAAATAGCGCCCAACTTTCTGCTTTTAGCAGAGATGGGGTCAAACTAGTGATTTTCGTTTTGGAATTGCTGTAGGGACCGTGTGCATATTATGTAATCCAACTGCACAGGGATAGCATCCAATAATATGTTTGCACAAAGTCGTCAAGAAGTGCAGGCTAGGAATTCACCAACGCGCTAAGCAGTTGCTTAGACGGGAAATTTGCTAAGCAAATTTGTCGTCTTAGATACATCTTAGACTGTTTGGCTTAGATGAAAGCAAACATTTAAGTTTTTGCTTAGTTCAATCTAAGTTCAATCTAAGTTGATGTCTAAGCAACACAATTCCTATTGTTATTAATAGGATTAGCTCCGTCTAAGCTGTGGCTTAGCTACGTCTTAGCTGTGGCTTAGCTACGTCTAAGCTTTGGCTTAGTTCAATCTAAGATTTTCGCGCTTTCCGTCTAAGATTTTGCTTAGTTTGATCTAAGCAACAAAACTTGCTTAGTTACCAGCTAAGCAAAGTTTTCATCTAAGCAACTGCTTAGCGCGTTGGTGAATCTGGGCCCAGGAATATGTTTTTAGAGCTTATATTACATATTACCGTTCACACATTATGACGTAAAATGAAGGTCACTGTCTTTTAACTTTTACTGCCATAATATGTGGATAGCTCCTTCACTATTTCTCGAATTTCTCCAGAATTCGGTAAAAGCTGGATTTTCTTTTTCAGGGGTATTTACTGCAACCCCAAAGCTACATGTTAAACAAGTTTTCAATTTTCTACTAAGGTGACAATTCATGTGGGTTACTATGAGGCAATGTTTGAGGGTAAAGTTGAAGAGCGCAAACCTCTCTATGTCATTTAAGCATCGTAAAATGTTTCGTTTGAAATCTAAGATCATGCGTATGCGTCGAGCAGAATTTGTAATTTTTCAAATCTATAATTAAACACCTTTTACTCAATACACTTTCGTGGGAGAAGCTCGTGTAGAAAGAGGAAGGATATCTGCGGAAATAGTCAACAGATTGTGTGGGACAGCGTGAAATCCTTTCAATTAAGATGAATCTTGTTTAAATTGGAAGATAACTTTAAAGGAAATATGCTATCCTTATTGCTACAACAAAGTATATAATTAACAAGTACACAACCAAACCGTGTTGAATTCTTACAGGCGAAGCAGTAGTATACAACACTAAGAAAGAACACTGAATGCAGTGTTTTAGAGAATTTATGTACGTTGCGTGCCGACTTCTCACTGTCTCATCTTTTAGCATTGAGGCTCTAACATATGATACTACATACAGTCCATCCGGAAGATGCAAGCCGTGTCTCAGAGAATGAGTTGTGCTGCGGTGTATACTGATCCATAGAGCTTGTTTCTGCATACAAACCGTGTAAGCGCCGGAACATTTCGTGTAGGTAGAAATCATTTTTCTTACTTTAAATGCCGTGGAAATTTTATTTCTCAACGGGTTTTAGTTTTAGTTTTTTAAATGACATCTACATCATTTGACGAACAATATTCCAGCCTGCAAGGTAAGTTGTCGCTTCTTGTTTGCGTGTAAAACGAGTTGGAAGTTATGAAGTTCTGTTTACAATTTTGTTTTTTGTTTGTAAACGGAGCATTCAAATTTCGCGCATTTGAGATCACATGGCATACGTGTTGTGTACGCGCTGCGTACAATTCGTATGCACTCTATGACTACACCGTTTGTCTCAGATTCACGCCGTTTGTATCTTTCGGGTGGACTGACATATATAGAGCTTCAGAGAAAACCGAACATGTTGAACGTCTGAGTGTATTGACGCCGATGCTCGTATCATAGAGTTTATAAATTTAGGGTTTTTTTGTTGTCTCAAGCGTAGGCGGGAATCCAAAGCTTGCTTTGGAAATACGCGCGCGTCATATATCTTTTCACACAAAAATACATAATCGGTTATTATGACCACCGTAGACGCTGTGATAATAAGACGTTAATTCTTTTAACTCGAAACGCAGCGTGCATTTGCGTCAAGTTGCATGTGTTGTTATTAAAGTTTACGCATTCCATCTCGAATTCAATGGATTACTTGAGGAATCCAACTCCGCTGTTATTATTTAGTTCTCGGAATATATAGTTAGTAGAGTGAGAAACCATGCTTAATTTTAACACTCCGTTATATTGCTTGATGTAGGAACCTATACATATAATTTTTAATTGTATTGTAACGTTATGCGTTGACATTTTAACCGTTCGTGCGTTGTGACCTTATGACTGGTAAGAAAAATACTTCTCAATACTACCTATTCTAAGATATCCGTTCCAGCCGTAATGAAACACTGTTGGTCGAAGCGGATCTACTTAAGGATTAATACTAACTACTTTTAACATTGAACATGAAAAGAGCAAAATGTGGACTAACCAAAATTTTGGACAAGCTGTGCGACACGTTAGAGTTGTGGGAGATTAAATCACACAGCTTTAATGATCATTTTCGCATAAGATTATATTCGTATAATAAGCTTTACCAGTGAACAAGTATTTTGACCTGTGTCAAAATAGTCCTGGGAGTTTGTCTTTTTGATCATAAGCCATTAAGTGACAAGAATAATCGCGTTGTACTCTGTATTCGAAAGAAGATCAAAGTTAGCTGCATTAAGTTGGAACAAATAAGATGATAGTTATATTCATAATTCACTAACAACTAAAACTTTTTAATGCCGGCATGAATTAACTTCTCCTCCGTTAATTAGTTATTCCTTAACGATATCGAGATTAAGTATATAATCACAGTTCTCTAAACTCCTTGAATTCAAACTAGTATTTGACAAGCTGTAATATGGATTTCTTGTTTGCAAACGCAATAATTGAAGCTTTGAATTTTATTTCACAGATTTCGGTGCGGAGCAATCATGGTCCTCTGGGAACAGAGCGATGGGACAATATTTGCTGAAGTATTTGGAGAAATTGAGCCCATCAAATTCCCAAACTTCTGCTCGTTTTACTGGAGAATCCCCGAGATTGAACTACATTCGATCGCTTCTACGGAAGATGTATCGTGTAGAGTTCAAATTAAGGTGGAACCGACTTCAACTCCCGACTGGACTGAAGGAGTCTTTCCTCAACGCCAATCGGTTTCACCACCTCAGTTATCTCCATTTAGTCCTGCTGCCAGAGTGCCGGAATATTTTTCAACTCCTAAAATAACACATGAGAAGAAACGGATTCGTCCTAAGAAATCCGAAGTTGTTTCAGCAACAATCAGTTCTGTGGTAGATGGGAACACGTTACCAGAAAGAAAAGAGGTTCATGACACGAATCTAAATAATCTACAGAATGGTGAAGTCAGTTCAGTAGAATGTTCTGGTGTGATACCTGTCAAAAAACGTGGCCGCCCTAGAAAATTCAATGTTGTTCCTAATAGTAAAATCAGCTGTGTGAAAAGTGCGAACGTGCTACCCAGCAATGAAGAGCAGCATAGGAACATATCAAATAATTTATCGCAGGGTGAAATTGGCCCAATTGAATCTGCTAGCGTTGAACCGCAGAAGAAACGGGGTCGCCCTAAGAAATTAAATGGCACTGTAGTAGTAATGGAGCACGTCAATGCGCCTAAACGGAAGCATTCGCCTTCTCCGGTTCCACCTATTGTATTAAAACTACCTGAGAAAACTCATACGACAGCAAACCCAACCCCAAATAAACGGAAACCATCGCCACTTAGACGTCCGCCCGTAAAATTAAAAATGCTCAAGAAACCAGTCTCCCATGACGTTCAACCTGCAAAAAAATCTGAACCAGTTATCCCAATGGCATTGCCAGCACCAAAAACCAGAATACCAAAACGGATTGTAGTACCTGATCCAGTGCTTCCCATCAAGGCGAAGGAGAATGGGAATCCCGCCGGATTGTTTAATGCTAGACGAGGACTAATAGCAATGTTCAGTAAGAAGGAATACGTGTTTGCTAACAAAAATCATTTCTTTAATTTAAGCAATCAATGCAATGAACGTTGTTTTTCATAGATTCTAAGACATCATCGGAAGAGCGAGAAGCAAGTCCTCGAGCCAAGCGGCGTTCTCGAAGGATCAGGTCATCACCAGAATCGGAGTCCGAGGAAGAAACAAAATCGAAATCGACTTCCAAATCACCATTGCATTTACCCGACCCTGAAGATCCAATGCCTGCTCATGATATGGAATCGAAAGATGAAGTTTGTCCCACGCAGCAGGGTAGTGTTGCAGAATCAGACAATGATGATGAGGGTCTTGCTGAAAAGTCGGTTCTCAAAGTAACAGTTAATGATGCTTCAGCGGAGGCTGAGAGCGAAGAAGAATTACTTCAAATATGTGCTAGCGATGAAGAGTTGTAGGATTTACCTCGAACATGACTAAATATTACTTTTTAAGGTATGTTCCTATTTATGACAGCATCGTGTAAATGTTTGTTTTTTGTTGGTGTAGCAGAGATACGTACGAATAAATTTTTCGTACCACAGCCGTAAAATGAACTACACATGATGATTTTTGCTCATTTCCTGAAAACGTGGACAAGGATAAAATTGATTGAAATTGAAACTACTCTGCTATACTATGCTGCTATGAGGCCATGATCCCTCAAGGCGTGATTGGATGATGGGCACCTCCGTTTCTAGAGTTTCACCCACGCCATAGCTAATCCTCCACTCTTAGATGGGTTAAGAGTCAGGCCATGGATTTTCAGGATACGTAAATCCCTGTGCACCATTGTTCACGCAATACGCACATTTTTTTCCTCCAGCTCATCAGATTGTACAATAGAAGTTCATTATCATCATGCAAAATTGCAAGGAAGAAAGAAAGGAGCAAAAATGAAGCAAAAGTCTCCCGTTCTCAACTTTGACGCAACTGGGGATTCACTTTATAGGGATTTACACCAAGTAACATGATGTGACCACGCAAGTGATCACGCAAGGATTAACTGGTTGGTTGGAAGATGAAATTCCCTTCAGGTTTTGAAAGATTCAAGGCAGGTTTTTCCCCACACGGGGATGTCCATGTGTGCATTTGCAAGAATACACGCGAAGACGTTGAGGAGTATATATATGTATCGGAAGGGTCCATCGGACGTGGGTATGAGCAAAAATTATTCTCCAGGGAACGCTGATTTGGAAATGATGGTATGGGCTGACACTACTGACGCTTACCAATAGAGGGATTTCATGCTAGAAAATGTGTACTATTCGTAGTAAAAAAGTGTATAACGTGTTTCTACAATCAATCTTCAGCTGTTATAGCTCGAGTCGTCCACTCAAGTAGCATACGCGGTCCATGTGAAGAAGGTGTGGGAACGCTGTGCTAAAGTATAACCCCAAGCAAGGATCATACGGGAGAAGGATAGTAGCTAGCAGCAGCGAGCTACAAGCTAGGGAAAGACTGATAGTAAGAAGAGGTTCCACTTGCTTTGTAGAATCTCCCAACCCCTCCGTACTCTGTCTATATAACGAGGACGAATTCCGGCATTTCTCTTAAATCCATCGAGTGGAGAAATACACCTCCTCGTTCGTTAGTCATTTTTCCAGTCGCGAAACTAATATTTTTGCAATCAACCCACACCAATCTTTGTGGTTGACATAGTTACTGTAGTTGAGAACGAGTGGAGGTATTTCGCGAAAGCTTAAATTGTTAGCTCGGTAGATATATTTATTTCGCAATCGTCGTCGTTAAAGTTACTGCGTGTCAAAAATAATCCATTTGCGATTTACTAAAGTGAATATTCGCTTCAGGATTTCAAATTTTATTTTTCCATCTACAAACAACCCCTTTGCCTGTGCTGCGCCTGTATACCTTTTATTTTCAAACACAGAGGATCTTCACCAGCCTCTCCTCCGAACCTAAGCAATATAATATCTTAACTTTATGATTAGAAGAGTAACGTTAGATTAATAACTTATTCCAGTTCCTCTAGATAGATCAGAAAAGACTGTGAGAGGAAGGACAAGATTTTAAGTTTTATTTCAACCAATACAAGTTTCCAAATATACCTAATACCGTTTTATATCCACGCACGTTAGAGTGAAATTGTTCTAACGGCAACAACTATTAAAGTCGATCAATTTTAACTTAAACTGCTTCCAATCAACGACAATATCAAATCAGTCATGGATAACCTCAGCGGGATTTGTTACAATGATGCCATAGGAGACCGGGAACGCGGAGACAGTGGGGACGAGTCTGCGAAAAGGTAATTAATTGTTCATTAATTAACAATCATCTAAACTTTACGTTGTTACTTGAGATACATCTCCGGATTTCCATCTTGAATTCCCGTTTGAGATCAGGCCATCATCAGGAGGCGTGGTAGAAGCCAATATTGTATATTAATTAATGTATCCAAAGTGCTGCATAGTTTACTATGTTATCTCATGCCTGGGATTTACAAGAGTAGCAAAGGAATCAGTTAGCTGTCATCCAGTTGCCGCATGATATCTCCAGTTGCCACAAGGCAGGAGTGGCCTGACTGTTTATACCATGTCATTTAACTGTCACAATCAGTGTCCACAGCTAATACTCTTCTAGCTCATTCAGTGGATTGTTTTACTCGTATTTAATTATCCTACCGAAGCATGGACTATTCACGCCCCCGCTGCATTCTGTATGCCTGATAGTGTATACAATTCACGCGCCTTCATCGGCTCTCGCTCCTTATCATAGATTTAATTTCAATGTCAGCACTTTGATTTACATTTTCTTTAAACAGTATTGACCCTTCTAGAGTATAATGAGTTTACCTTAAGGGAAAAGCAAGCTATGATGATTATACTCTAGCATTAATAGCTGATTTGACTATACTAGGAATTGTCAACTTGCTGTTGGAATTCGTAGTAAGATTTCATCATAAAGGTTTTTTAGTCGGGTTTGTTGTGCTAAATTGAAAGCAGCTGGGTTTTTTTATTTTGCGATCCGGGCGTTTCATAAGATGGTACAGAATTTTGCGATATTGCAAAATGAATCCGTGGAAGAGAAGGAGCAGCTGGATGGCGAATCCGATGTAGGTCCATGTTGTACATGTTCCTCTGAATTCGACCGGGTTCTCAGATGTATAGTATTCGCTAGTTTTGGGTATAGTAAAAGGAGATTCGGGGCAGAGTTGATAGTAGGAGGACATTATCCGGTTCCTGGTTCTAAGAAGAAGTTGTAGTAACGTAGAAGCGGCTTAAATGTGCTCACACAATTCTTATACGAAGCGTCCTCGGAAGGAAAGAGGCTAGGCCCGGCTGGAACATGGAGTAGGCCGAAGTTATGGAAAAAGTTGGAATTCTCCGAGTGTATCCCTCTCTTGGATTCAGGCATGTCTTTTAGACCGAATGGATCACGCGAGGAGGTAGTGAACACCCCTAAGGAAATAATTTGACATGATGCTCTACCGCATACGGGACTAGCGCATGCTCAACGCCTGTTTCCACAACATACGATCAAAACCAGCTCGAATCATCCTACTTTTCTGTTCTGAATGTCTATGCCCATTTCCATGGACATTTTTGGTCCCCATCTCTTCTCATGTATAGGATTGAATCCATGGATAATAACTATCCCTCTGACCTGTAATCATCCGTCATTAGGAATGCCCTAGAATTATTGTATTTGTTCTTGTGGTCTTGGTCTTGGAAAGCCCACGCGAAATTTCACGAGGCTTCTCCAGAATACTAGTAGCGGTTTAGCAAAGAGATAACCGGTAGCTAGGTGGAAGTCTGGACCTGGAGTGATGCAGCCCTCCAGGGCTTTTGTACTCGGGGTAGGATCTTTCTGCAGAGTTTCCTCCAATTGTCCATTGAACCTGTTCACTTGTAACTTGTAATTAAGTCGAATAAGTTTGACAGAAGCTCCAAGCCTGACACGGCCTACGTCCAGCTTACTTCTCTTTGGTCCAGTCTATAGAGATACTAGTCATGAATTAGCTCCTCTTGCTAAAGGCTTGTGAAAGATAATAGGTATTAGCTATACGAGATGAAGTGAAAACGTGAGAAGAAAAGAGAGAGAAATGGTTGAGTTGATTTTCACCAGATAGAAGCAACTAGCCGGGTGGTTACCGCTCTGAAGGACATGCAGATGACATTTGTAGGTTATGTTGCAGTGGCAAGAGGAACCGCTATCGCTAGTCTAATTTATTATCGAGCACACACTCTCCTCATGGATAAAGTGTAAAGCTGTTCCTTGTCTTCGCTCGTGTCATCATTCTCTATTTGAAATGTAAATCTATTAGAACCTCATTTACCACCATCTCTCATATGCTTTCACAGGCAACTCAAATTGTCAAAGCGGTTGTTATTTGAAATCTTGGGCTATATTAATAAGCTTTGATAGTTTAGTATTTTTCTTGTTATTCGAAACTTAAGCATGTTAGCTTCAAATAACAAGTTATTATCGAAAGTCAGAAACTTTCAGATCGAACATACATTGAGTCCCGTAATTTTCGTGATTCGTTGTATTACTTTATTAGCAGCCGTACCAACTGATACTTCAACAATAATTTGCTGTTCTTCAGAAATACATTTAAGCCTGATGATATATAGTACTTCTACAATATTGAACATGCAGCATTGGCCGTAGAGCTGTACTTGAAAGTTAATAGCTTTAACCTCTTGCGTACTGCTACATTGTAGAGTATTTTAGTTGGTAGCCCTTGTTGCTATGACTGAGTATTTACTTCATGCCCCCTTCCAAACAGTCAATACTAACTGGTAGACCAACATTCAGTGCATGGATACATTAAAGGTAGCCTTGTTATTAATTGGCGCGAAATAGTCTCTATCTCTATATTATTAAACGTGTGGTTTGAACAATTGTAAAAATCATCAATGGGCTCGAGGTGCAGCAATGATTTGTGTGCTGAGACGCTGTTTGGCAGGAGACCCGTCTTTTACTCGTGTGCTACGAAGCTTATAGGCATAGCAACCGGAAAAGGATTGTGTGCCTCAACATCAATTGGCTGTGGAGGCGTATTTGAAATGTTTTCCACGACGCTTATGGTACGCAAGAGGTTAAGGAGCGTTTATACTCTAAACTAATCGAAGCGGAATAGTCAGGAATAGCGGATGACAGAATCAGAGTCAAGTTCGGACGATCCCCGGAAATTAGTAAGAGTTGGGACGAAACAATCACATATGGTCGTTAGGTCATCAGTTGATACGACTAAATATGAAGACCAGAAAGTGAGCTACATGGAGTAAATGACTGCATCCGTTAAGTTGAAGTAAGGCTAGTTTTTGTGGTGGGTGTTGGTTAGTCTGGTAATGAGACATGCTTTTACAATGTCTGGAGTCTGTAGCTGGGTTGTGCTGGAGAAGAGTTTTATAGTTTCATTCTATTTCAATGTCAGACAAGACTGGGTTGGTCCTTTTATCTTTTATTTCTGGTTCGATTAGTAAAGTTGAGGGTTGACATTGCAAGGAATGCTTTCTTGTATCATGTTGTCTTTCTTTGAATGAATCATATACGTAGGGATTTGATGATGGATGAGAGTTAGAGAGTTATTGTTATAATGGGAGGGTTTATGCGTAAATAAGAATTTTCTTCTTGCGTACGATGACGATGATAATGAGCCTGGCGCAAGTGAGTCTTCACTTGTTAGCGTATGACCATTATTTGCTCAAATCAAAGTGGGACGTTTCCTTGACCTGTTAATGAATTACTCTTAGCGTCCACTACTTTGAGCATCTTTTGCATCTTGCAATCACTCCCTTTGGCGGTGGGCTTCAATGAAGCCTACATCACCTTCTCTTATTTACGCATTCACCCACTTTGTAGGTGTGGTGTTTGGTAGATCAAGTTTCATCTAATTTGCCGCAATATTTTGATCTAATTAAGAAGAGCTTTAAGCATTGCTCAATGACGTAATCTGATTCCCATTTAATAAACTACAAGTAGTTTTTCTGTTGCCGACGTAATAAACTCACAGCTTCATGGAGTGAAGCATGTTGCATTGTGGGGTGTTGTAGGTATCTGTCTTAAGATTCTACGTACAAGAGCATGGCGTTGATTCTTGTTTTTTCTTCCAAAGTGGTTGTTGAGTATAGTTGGGATGAATTTCCAAGTAGATTTAAGTATGGGAGCTTATATGCAGTTCGCTTTAGCTATGTTGCCTCTCGGATTCCCCATTCAGGCGTCACTCGGTTCCCATGCTATGCTGTAAATCCGAACGGCTTCTGATCATCTGTGAGACACGTCTAAGGCTCGTGGCTGAGGCAGACTATTCGGCTGGTTTTTCCAGCGTCATTCAATAGCCCCCATTGCCCTTTTTCAACCTGTGTGCATGCCTATGAAATGGTGGAGCAGGGAATCATGCTTGTCTTGGTCGTCATTCCATGATCTGGTTTTTGGTTTCTTTTTGCAAGCATTTATTTGTATTCAGTACTTTCCTGTTCGCGTCAGGAAGGAGTGCCAAAAGGTGCATGGGTGATGCTCAATCATTGGTTGTCCCAACGAGGGTTTGGCACACTATAAAATATGTGACAGTTCCGGAATTTTTCCGCTTAGCTGGGGTTACGTGGAGATCGAGGAAGAGTCATTGAAGGAGACAAATATGAGTCGGGGGAAGCCGCCGTGTTTTGGGAATCCTCGGATCCTGCATTGTAGTTTCCATAGTGCATGTGTGTTGATTCTGAAGTTCTGTTGATAATAAGTCAATTGCGTATAGTCAGAAAGGAGGCTGTACTTTATAGTTTTGTGGATAGTGACTACGCTGCTGTTATTATAATCCATCTTGCTCCATTTTCCGAAGGCGATCATCCTCTTCCCATTCCCGTACACTGATTAGAGCACATTCAACGTTTCCCATTCTGAACCCATGCCAATCCTGAGTAAATGCAATGCTCATTTTTCTCTTTGGCCGCCTCCCTAAGAAGATTTTAAATAGAACTACACACATCACAACTAGAAATTGTAACGCTTACTTATTCGGGGAAAACACGTTACAGAAGGATGTGAGGAAACGTGTCTTCCGAGACTGTTCTTTAACACGTATATATCAAATACGCATCATTCCGCCCTGGCGTGATTTTTGCGTGCAATTTTTTTCGCGTCGTATCTTCTTCGAAATCCGGGGGCTTGAAATTCGTAGTAACTTGTTGTCCTTCCTATTTAAAATCTCAAGACGCAATTGCAATTGCAAAAGTTCCTCTGAGAAAACATTACACATCTTTGCAAATATTTACTTCCGCTTTCTGGGAACATGGGGATGTGGAAGATGGAAACAATAGTCATCCGGTAGCAAAACAGATTTAAATAGTTTCACACTGACTCGGCTTTGTACATAGAAATGACGAATTCGTAATTAATAGTAGAGTTAACTACCACCTTTAACTTCTCAATGGCCAATTAAGTATGGAGAAACAGAGGGGTAGGGGTGTTACTGCTATTCCCGATAGATCCACATTATCAACTCATTCTCTGTCTGGGTAGTGGAGCAGGAACGTTGAATTTAATCGTGTGAAACACTGTTAACTTGAAAGTTAGTGCTTGTAAGGCTATTTTGCACATTTTAGAGTCAACTGGTACAATCTGAGTCAGCTGAGGAGTAGTAGAGACGTTCAAGTTATTTCTTTCACACAGATGCTTGTGATTACATGGAGCCTCATTTACGTACGCTATTATGCTATTATTTTACCCAAATCCATATTTCTCTCTCTTCTATGCAGTACCTTGGACGGCTGATGCGGCTTGATGTAGCTTAATGTTGCAATCAGCATAACCCACTTTCTTCTTCTCATTAAGACGCAGTATCACACTCAATATTCCATCATTTACCTCCCTCACCCATCCCACATCACCGCAAAGATTATTGCCTTGCCCAAAAATTTGTATATCCTTTAATGACGTTGGCATTAAACGATTTTCGGCAGCCGTTTACATAAGCGGTGTCCACCCATTGAATATAATACATAATCTCTTTGTTGAATAGCATATGTCTGTGCATTTCTCTCTCGAGAGAAAAGAGGAACGCTGTATAAGATTGGTGATTGCAATGTAGCCTGCCATTTTATTTGTATGCTAAAAATTGCACTCTGAATATTTCGCAAGTCAAGTAAATTGGCAATGACTTTCAAACTCAACTTTTGTCACCAACTAAAGCGGGTGTTTCTTATCGCGATTATTAGCTTATCTCTTTTCGAGTGCTCCACTGCAGAGCAAGTTGGTGTGCAATATACTATACTCTGCTTACCGTGTGCCGTTGCCTCTAAAATCATGTCTTTGATTATTTCCCTTTCAATCTGAATATCTAATAGTCCTTGTTATCATAATAACATTCACTTTTCCGTAGCTTTGTCTCTCAAGAGTGTTTACACCTTTTACGTACAACAATCATATCGTTCACCTGCTCCAATGTCAAGTATGTTTTTTACAGTTTAGTCATCCCACGCCTCTACCCTTTCAAATATTCAAAGTCAGACAGGGCATGCACAACAGCTTCGTACATGATTCATGTTTCAGCGGTCCTTCATCACAATGCAATTCACGTCGGAATAGTGTCGGAATGACCAGACTGTGCCAAAATTTAATTTTGCATGCACACTTTTCTGTCTCCTCCCTCTATCCTAAATAAATCTGGTATGAGTGAGTCAGGTCGATGAAATGATTAAAAAAGGTTATTGAAACGTTTCATTAAGTGAGCAGGGTGCGGAGGGAGATGCGGTGAGCGACGAGTAGAAAACTCGCAAATTCCTTTCTATTATAGTTAACTTAGGCTAAATGAGATTCGGATTACGAAACATCGTCCCTGACATTTAAACGTTGAACGTGAAAGCAACTCAATTCAAAAGCTCGTCATCTCAACTATGCACCAATCACCTGGGACCTGGGGAGTCTGTCAACTTGCAATTAGTGGCTTGCATGAATAAGTTGACTATCGCCGTCTCCCATGTATTCTTTTGAACTTCTTTCTCCAAAATTTTAAAAGCATTGCGGTGCCAAGATAACGTAGAATGTTAGCAAATTAATTAAACTTTGTATCATGCGTCATGCCAGTATAGCCTCAATGCATTCATAGGTCATGTGTCATAGTTGGTTCTACGACTCGTGAAACCAATAATTTTTAGGCCAAACTCAACAAAAGCATGGATTCCAAGTTTCACTTGGAACTTGTATATGTTCAACTTTGTCTCTGAATTGTGGAAAAATGTTTGCTTTCTTTTATGTATCTGTTTCCATTTATTGAGGATTAAGGGGTTTGATTCGGAAGAGCTCGTAAGAAAGAAAATATCTTATTCCTTGCAAATGCTAACCTCGATTACAAGGAATGTCATTGCGCTATTTGTTGGGCAAGGGGACGGAGATGGAGATGAAGTGAAGATGATAGAAAGGTCCTAATCATAAAACCAGTTACGTTTCCCTTATCACATAAAGTGACAGGTCCCACTTGATAGTTAAGCATTAAACCAATATTTAAAAACAATATTTCAACTTTTCCAGTCTCAGCTCTACATTGGAGAGATAATTCAGATTGATACTACAAGCAATATGGGGAAAAAGTAGGGAGGAAAGGAGTTGTGCATAAATAGCTTCGCAATTTACCGCTTGCAACTTTTTCTGTCAGCTCGTTTGTGTTTCCTTTGAAATTCTCTTTGTTTCTATAGAGTTTTTACTTGTAACTGTTTTTGAGAGGTGCATAAAATATGTGGCCGCCGCTGCCTTTGAGAATTCTCAATGTCAAGTGTGCAATGGCCGGGGTGGGTTGGGTTTAGATGGTGGGATGGGAACGAGAATAGAGATGGTGGTGGTGTGATCAGGATGATGAGTATCATCTGTGAGAAAAAGTTTTGAAAATATTTCAAAGGAATTCCCCGCAGCTAGCAAGCAAGAAATCGGGTTTGGTTGGTCCGGGCTATCGTGTGATCGTGTCTGAGATTTTGCAATTTTTTCTCCATGATTTGCACTTATTCGCGGAAATCCCTTGAATAATCTTGTGGCTCAGCTATCATTAATACACAAAGGGTTTGTTCTTGAACTTTCTTTGAGTATTTTTTATTAAAGACTCAAAAGAAGAAGGAAAGTGAATTCCCGGGGATGGAGAAGGCAGAATGGGAAAACGCTTATGGAAATAAATAAGAGACTGTTTCTTGACAGACTCCCAAGTTAAGCAAGCAACTCCCAAGTTCGCATCATCATCTCCTCTTGTTATCTGTCACACTTAGCCATTACTCTCTCATGATTGTCTTGCCCTCATTAAAACAAGTCCATGCATTCTCACACCTGAGTGTGTGGAGGGCGGGCTGCTCCTGTGCAAACTTTAGCAACTATAAGCTAGCCAAACCCAAGCAAATGGAGCCATCCATTCCATGTAAGCTTGAGGCTAGTATCTGCGCTATTGGATATATCGTGATCGTGGTAAGGTAAATAATGGTGGTGGTGGTAGTAGCTGTGTTCATTCTGATTGTCCTCAGTGAGTGTTTGTGTACAGTGTACACCTGCATTAACCACACAAACAGTGGGAATTCTTTCACGCTCAACGCTGTTAGCAACGCTGTGTTCCTCTCGATCATTCGGTTTGGTACGCAGTCAGTACTGGAAAATGACAGTTTTGTTTTTTTAGCAAGGAGCCGAATAGCTGTTTTCCCCATATGTTTCCGTCTTGATTCCCGCTTTAAATTACCCTTCATCCGTCCGGCAGGTTATTACACCACCACTTAAGTGGCTGACTATGCCAAAAAGCGTAATGGCAATCGTAGTAAACAGCGGTTCCCTCTGGCTGACGTCATGTATCCCAGCTCTCCTATTGGCTGATTTGAGAGGCGTGCCTCCACGAGTGTGGTGGTGTGATTCCCGTGCATATGTCCTACATAATGTTTCATGCATCATGCATTATTCCTCCTAACTCTAACGAAACAAGCCTTGGCTTTAATCAATCCCTGATTTTTTATCTACTTTAATGTATCCCACTCCACCACTTTTTGCTCTCCCTACTGACGTCCTCTTCTTGCTTCACACTTCTCGGGCAGGGAGTCAGTTCCTTCCTGTTTTTAATTTTAATAACTTGGTTTCAGCCTCGTGTTGGTGGTGCACAATGCACAACATGCTCAAGACTTAGAGGTATTATTTCTTACTGTAACACAGGGCTGTACGAGTTGGCGATTGCTTATTTTGACATTGCATTGCCAGAGACATGCCTTGTTCGCCGGCTACCGTTGGTTTGGACACCGGGTGAAATGACGGGAGTGTCCAGATTTGATCGATTTCTACCTTTCTCTCCAGGCCATGAATCATTAATGCATTCAGCCCCAAACTTAACTCCACTTTCTCTCCTTGTCGGCCTTGGGGGCTCGACCAGTCCCTTGAGCATGAGTCCTGAATGTTTCGTGTCTTTTACCAAGATTAGTTGCGCCACTTCCAAGTACAACGCTTCACTTTTTGTACTGTGCTAGCCGGGTAGGTACGTTTTCCATTGGGAACCGATAACATTTTGGAATGCAATTCCAGGAAGCGAACGAGCTATCGGATAGGTCTGGGTGGTGTGGTCTGATGTAGACATTTTGAGTCATCCTTCTTACGCATTAAATGACGGCATGTTTAGCTAGAAGAGAGTTAGATGTGATGTGTCGCTGCTGCTGATACATGCGTCTTCAGTTTTCGTAGAATCCGTGTAAATATTTTGCATTTTATACATTTGTTGTTTGTCAAAATTAGCCATGGATTCAATGAATTGGTCAAATGCACTGCACAAGGCCACGGAGCTGTAGGGAATGGTTCTAATTTACAAGAGGGCTATGACTCAGTAATTGGCAACTTTGTTTTCATAGCTTTTGAATGATTGAGTGGGGAATAAATCCTGAGGGAATGGGCAGGAGGATGATGACAAGGAATCACTGTCCCAGTTGATTCAAGTTTGAGAAGATGAATTAACTGTGATGGGATTCATAAAGTAGATGAAGGTCCTGACACATGTTGGCCTGATCTATCTACTGAGATGCCTCCCAGATGCTCTACTACCTTGTTTCATAGGGGCAATCATCTCTGATTCTTGCATCATAGTATGCCGATTTTAATGTGCATTCCTTTGAGCCACTGACTTTCAAGCGTGTGTGTGTGTCTTGTTATGATAGTTTTACGTATTAAGTTGAGGACCTTATAGGATATAGTGAACTATTGAGGTTAGTTTGGTGCTAACCAAAGAGCGCCTTTTCTCGAAAATTTCTTCTTGCGACTTGCGACCAGAGTTAGCTAGAGGAGGAGGAATTTCGCAATCTGCATCGTATTCATAATTAAATGAATGTTCACCTTTTGGAGTTTCATTTGCGCTCTCGGAGCTAGGAATCATCCTGTCTGGGAGAGACGGAATTTATGGGATGAGGGGGAGGATAGCTTCGGGTCCTGTGAACAAATGAGTGTGTGTGGACAGTGTGGAGCAAGGGATTTTATGAATGCCAAAAATTCGCACACGTTCCATCCTGTCGTCATTCATATCTGCGATGGATTGTAAGCATATACCAAATTAGGCTCGCAGTTTGCCTAAGTTGACAAAGATTTGGCTAGATGTAGTTAACAAATCCAACTTTTCCTTTTAGCCCTCCCTCTGTGGCAATAGATACTCGAGGATTCGTGAGCCATTACCATTACGGCTTCCACGCACCTACCTACCGTCCGGGATATGAGGAATAAGGAGCATAGCATAGCATCACTGTTTTTTCGAGTTAATATGGAGTTGTATATGGAACATTGAAAGCTGTTAGTTAATTCTGCGGATTCAGTAATCGGTCTTTTGTCCTGTCAAAGGCCTTAAGCTATTTTTATTACTCTACAGACTATTAACACTGACATAATCTTTAATTATTGTCATTTCTTAATAACGTCACATGAGTTTCCAACAAATCACTACCTGCAATTATCTTATGCTTTATAGTTAGTAACCATTGCGTTTTTTACGACACGGCTTTAGGTACTAGTTTGTGGAATGCTTAATGCTTACCCGGAGCTAGCCCCAGTCTGAATTTAAATGTCCA
Source organism: Sminthurides aquaticus (assembly GCA_906901655.1). Taxonomy (NCBI): domain Eukaryota; kingdom Metazoa; phylum Arthropoda; class Collembola; order Symphypleona; family Sminthurididae; genus Sminthurides; species Sminthurides aquaticus. The sequence goes on along the minus strand of CAJQTT010000013.1, from coordinate 1,791,297 downwards.
GACTCCAACACTTTTAAATAACTACGGCCTTGGTATATCCAATTTCCTAACTGAAATCATCGTGCTTAACCTAAAGTGTGAAAGGACATTCTGCATAGCTTGAAAAAATCGTAGTTTAACCAGGATACTAGGCCCGCTAAATCCACATTGCTCATTCATAACGCTAATTAAACGTGTTTACTTTCTCCGAATTCCAAAGATAATCTCTAACTCATCATCTTCCGCCGTGTGGGAGACTCGCATAATCTCCAGCTTCTTTAGTGTACGTCTGCTGCTCTAACTCCAGCTGTCACGTGAATCACCTGTTTAAATGAGATTACTGTGTTCGAGGATAGTAATTCTTTAATTTATTCTGTTTCATGATCACTTTGGTATTGGAGGGGTTATTCCATGCTATCATCACCTGATGTTGCCAGTTTCGTACAGTTGCTGGGATAGCAAAGCTCATATTTCATAAATGCTATTTATGATTATGTACCCTGTCAATATTAAAAGTTTTAAAAGCATGGTATATCGTCCTTTCATGAGGATTTTCAAGCTAGTTATAAATGTAGTTTCTCCTCCCATCACCGTCCTTGGTATTTTCGCCTTGGATATTCCTGCTTATTAATTAGCACTTTGAGTATAGATAATTTAAATTTTCGAACTATTCATTAACTCGTTGGAATTTTCACTCTGTGGAGATGATCATGTCATATACTGCTTACATGGTGGCATAAATCAGGCTCAGTATATGTTGTTAATTGGCTTTTCCCATTCTGGATTGACCGTGACATGTAAATCGGCATCAGGAGAAGAGACGTGGTGGGAACTTTGGTTAGAAACAGGTATATTTACTCGAGGGAAAAATAATAACCTATTTTAATTAGTATGATGTAAAGATTGCAGTTTTGAAGGCATAATTAAAGAAGCAAGAATTAAATATAACGCTAGAGCATATGTGTGGAAAATAGGGTTGGAAAAGCCAGGAAGTTTAAATTTAAGTAATTTTGAAATCCCGCATAATTTTGGATCAAAACAAGGTTATGTTGCAAAACACTCCGTCTTAGGTAACAGTTTGATTATAGGTGTGGAGAATAAGAGAGAAGTGAGTGAGGTGACTTGAAGCATACCACTTTTATTGAGCGAATAAAATGATATTTCTGGTATTAGTTTCCTTGAGCAATATTTTTTATTGCTTGGGTCTTAGGTTGAGTTATAAGGTTGCACAGGCTGGTTACGCTCCCGCTCCATGGATAGTACATATAGAATTTATAAATATGTGTGTGCAGTTTATGTGTAGATGTGAGAGGGTGGTGAATGAACTGTGGTTATCCATTAGTAGTGATCCATTGTTGAGTTCATCTTGAAATGGAGTGATGCAATGTTAATGAAAAGTTAGAAGGTCATTGAGTTTCGCCATCTTTTAAGCTAGAATGATCTTGCAGTCCTCAATTAAATGTTTGTCACATAACCAGCCAAGCTGATCTAATCCACAGCGTAGTAGTAAATGAGAAGAGTACTAGGATGAGAATACTTTCCTGAGCGCTACCAATACGATATTACGCATCTAGGACAGGAGATAAACAGAGAATACACATGTGAATTATGGTTAACAACACCATCTTTTATGGTAAGGCAGGAGCAAAATATAGTAAGGAATAGATTTCACAAGATTCAGCTTTATTGATGCTGTAACCTCAATCAAACCTGGAACTGAAATGATTCTATACTATCGGTTTTGCAGGCTTGGGCAAAGTGCAGGAAAGAATCGACCTGTAGAAGAACAAAACATCGGGGTATGGAAAACTTTTATGTAGTAGGCAATGATAAATTATGCAATTTTCTAGAAGAATCTCAAGGATGTAATAATTTTATTGAAAAAAAAATAAAGTTGCGAAGGTTTAATGAAGGTGATGATCCAATAGGATTTCCTTTCTACATGTAGGTAATAGGTAATAATACGGGTAATAATAACTACGGTGAACTCACAGAGTTAGGAAAATCCCTGTGATATAATCCTTCATATAGATATGGCAAGGGAGAGAAACCAGGTTTGAATATCCGGTGGATCAGTGCATGAATTACAGGAAGTTTTGCATACAAAGGTTAGTTAAGGTAGGATGGAAATTTGTATTTTAGTTGTCCATCCACTATTCCTTTTCATGATTTCCTTGGTTTGTGCTAGCGAAAGTAATTGGGTTGTCGTTGGACCCATACAAAAGTAAATGGTTCTGGAAAGATGGAAACCTTCACCTTGTTGCCATTTCATTGTCAGGCAGGATAATGTTTATTCTATTTATGTGATAACAAAGACTTGGAAAAGTTGAGGAAAGAAGCGTGACTCGAGGGATTATTTGGAAGTTAAAGAAGTGGACATGGTATTTTCACCATTTGCGTAGGAATTTTTATTACAATCTTTTTTAGAATCTACCTTGAAATTGAGCTATGTTTTGTACTCATTGTGTTTCCCCGGATGGATGTTGTTTCTCACACAATCTTAAGTACTGATTGCGTTATCCGTAATTTGGCCCACCTTATGGATTTCCCCCATTTTCCACCCACTCCAGTTGTTGGACTTGACGTAAGCACCGCCGCCATCCTTCATGGAAGCATAAGCGGACAAGTTTGGGCAAACAATTAGTGAGGGAGGGGGATTTTGTTTAAAAACACGTTTGACGAAGGAAGGAGGAAACTACTACTACAGAAAAGGAGCTGATAATTATGATCATTATTGGTCTGTTCATGTGGAAGCCGCCAAGCATGGAAGCATAACTAAAGTTTGTTGAGGTGGTTGATGATAATGATGACACTTTTTTTGTCCATCCATAAACTCGCATCTTTCTTCTTCTTTACTTTACTGTCTGGTTTTAAAAAAACAAGGCGGAATGCATTTGTTATTAACCTGTTTTTGTTTGCAACTCGTGTTTTGCTAAAGCCGCAAGAGTTTACCCAGTTTTTTGGAGCATATTGTTTCGTAGTTTCCCCAAAAGTTGCCCCCTCTCCCGCCCGTCTCACCCACATGAAACCTGACCGACCGTCGACCGTGCACATACTCACTCACCTGTTCCTTTTTACCTGTGTCCTCCCTCGCCAAAGAAGGAGATTTATTTTTGAAGGGATCTCGCTCATCATATGATGGGTGATGTGATGCCGTGCCATGGTTGTCTGTTTGTGTCTTGGGTGGATGGATGAGTGGGCACTACTACTGCTACAAGTTAACTGACTTGCAATTCCCTCTTCAACTTTGCAGACTTTACAAGTAAAGTTTGGCTACTCTGCTCGCTTGGATTGTCATCTGTGTGATATGCATGTACATGAAGTAATGAGGAATCTACATTGCATCCTATTTAACTAATAGTAAGCGAATCTAAGTATGTTGACTGAGAAGGCTCTTTGCCTCTCTGCTTGCACATGTTATGAATGGAGGGAGGGCTTGATGAAAGTACATTAGCTAGCTTGGCTCTTTCTGTCCCTATGCGAACTTCAGTTATTAACCCTGTAGGTACTTTAGTTGCGCTAAGCCCATACACCTGACAGGAGGTCGTGGTTGAGTTTCTCCTAAAATCTCGACAAACGGTTGTAGCCCTCATCGAAAGCAGGACGTGATTTTTAGCCCTTTGTCCGATCACTTCTAGACTCATTTAATCAACCTGTTCAACTGTCTACGTCCCAGACACACATTCTTGTGCCGATTGTCATCAAAGTTTGAGTTGCAGTCCGTCCGTGGTGCAGTAGTGGGACAGAGTTACTTCTTGTGAAGCGTTCTTCTCTTACAACTTTTAAAACTCTTTGAGAATCTGTAAAGTGAAAAGATTTTATTCTTGAAATTATTTATTGGGAAACTTTAGAGCTGGAGTTTGTGTTGGACTTTTTGTGGAAGAAAAGTGCATTATTGTAGGGTTAATTGACTTGCAACTTGCCCAAGTCGTTGATTAGGCAAGGAATAAGGAGTATAGTAGGAGCTCGTGTGTGTTGTCAAGTAGGAAGGAACTGCTGCAATACTCTGTTGTTGTTGGTGGAATAGATGTTGAAGAAAAGAGGAAATTCCATTCAGAATCTATCCTACATACCTGGTTGACATTAACTCTATTCTACGTTATATCAACAATATATATATATATATCTGTTGTTGCAAGATTGAGACTTTAAACCCCCTCCCTCCACACTAGTGTTGCAGCCATATCACTTTCTCCCTACCGGTCCTTGTTTTTCTTATATATTGAGAGAGCTCTATACAAGTTTTTTTGCAAAATTTTCCCCTTATCGTTTCACCTCCTCTAGTTGTTTCATGACCACCTTGATTGGTTCCGTCCCCTTGTTCTGATTCTTCTGGTTGCTTTCCTAGGAGAATTAAAAGTTGTTGTTAGTAGAAAAGTATACATTTCCTGACCCTTCCCTATCATCTTAAGCTGCTCCCGTTCTGATTGTATGATTTTTTGTTGGTAACTTTTGAAAATTACATCAAGAGAATTATTTGTAATTTTGTTCTCAAGGTAGAAGCGAGGAGAGAAAGAGACTATATAGGGTTTTTGATGTAACTGATCTCGCCTCACTCCTCCGTGGTGAGTACGACCTGATAGTAGTAGTACAATTGTGGAATAAAGTTTCTGATTCCGCCAGGCGCAGGGGCCCTTCCCTTTTTGATAGATTCAGAGTCTGTGTTGTGAGCTGAAAGGATTGGGGTTAGGAAATGCATTATCAATTTACCTGCACCAAATCCATACGTTTATCTTCCCACTAGCTTACATCACTAGCTTGAGTTATGTCAATTTAATAAAATATCCTATACACATCCTCCTCCTCTTGCCAATCACGAGAAGCTTTGCAATATTATTTACTTGTCCAAGCCGCAATCCGTCTCAATTATAACTGTACTGCTTTCCGTCTTGGAAACATTGGTGTAGGGTTTCCGTCCGTAGGTGCAATCTGTGTACGAGTGCTGTGTGGAATAGTGGATTAATATCAATAGTAATTATTGCGAGTGTAGTGCCGTGTAGTTATTTTTGCGAGTTTCGCAATCACCAATCTTTTTGTAAAAAAGTGTCAAGTTTGTGGAAATGCAGTGTTTTACTGTGCTAAAAGTTACTAGGATTTACCAAAGACTGGAGAGTACGTAATTAGCCCTGTTTGGGAGCGAGGTGGTGGATAAAATCCGAGTCAATGTCGCTCGCTGTCCTTTAAGTATTCCCCGAGAGGATCCCAGCTTACCTTTCATCCCACGCGACTAGAGTATTCTCCGCTCAGAGCCAACGAAATACGTGCTGATACCGGAACTGGTCATCATCATTCCTGCCACGTGCATAATCTTGAGTATTTGGAGGCTTGAATTAAGTGCTATTTGACCCAGACGAAACACGGCCAGGAGGGGAAGAACAACTTCTAGCGTCATTTTTTCTACACCTTCTTCTTCTTCTTCTTGTACTCTCCATTATCCGGCTAGACTTAATCATGCAAGACTGGATGTCAGCAAAGGCTGTTTTGTGGTATGCAATTCCTCACTCCTTGTAAATCTAGTTCGGCTTCTCAATGGCATCATTTCTTCTGGATTTGCATTGAAGCTCTCTTTGTAAATAAATAAGTTTGATGGTTCAAGAGAGCTTAGCCTCCTCATACAATCTGGCATTCATCCGCAACATGATCATCCCGTGTTACCATCTGCTCACGTAGTAACGGCTACTTTACTTGATATTACTAGACTAGAAGTAGTAATCAGAGGGGAGTTAAATGCTGTATGAAACCAATCACATCCTTCCTATTCCCATTGTCATCCCGCTACAAGGTTACTAATTTAAGCTAGAAAAAAGTCTCATCTTTAACTCCCCAGCCTTGTATCAAGTTTTCTCAGTGTACTTACAGATATTGGAGATATTATTGAATACATGCATGCCTACCTGTGGGGAGTGGGGAGAGGCGGCTTCCTCGTGAAGACTGAGCTTTAAACATTGTCCGTCTGGCTGTGGCTAGTCAGAGGATCCTTGATGGACATGAGCTAACTTGGTTGGATTATTTAGTTAGTTTTGCACGCGCCTTAACGCTGCTTGCTAGGGAAGTTAGTTTGTTGGATTCTTAGCTAGTAAGGCACCACCTTGGCCTGTGCTTTGAAAAATGTTGGGTCGTAATGATTACGTCCTAAATCAAGATATTCACATGCAAGGGATGTTGCGAAAAAATCTCACTTCCACCTTGCTAAGCTCTTATGCCTAGCCTCAATCCATCCGTGGAACGACAGTGTGTATATATGTTATCTTGTACCTGAAGGTTTCCATTCCGGAAGTGCGGCTCTCCTTCTCTTCCTTTGCGTCTTTCCTTGCATTCTCTCCCTCTGTCTCTCTCTCTTGGGAACGAGGGATAAGAAAGTAAGAAGCCTAGTTTCTCTAATTCTGAAGATGACCACATGCACACACCTCCTCCTATTACCGCTACATCATGTTACGCTCTTACACGCAGAGGAACAAAGCTCTGTATCAATCCCTTCCATCCGTTTCTCTTACACCTCCTCTCTCTTACTCTTCCCTTGCATTTCCTTTCGATCCCAAGTCCCCCTCCCCTGCAGTTCAAATTCAGTAGTATTATTGATTTTTTCTTTAGAATTTCCATTTCGGCGTCAAATTCTTTTCGTTGAAAGCTAAAATTCCTCTTAAAATCTTCGTCCTTCCTATCCTCCCTTAAAGTGGGATGAGTATGGGAGGATTCAGTCCTTACTGTAAAGTAAAGGACCCTTTTTATTTAAGACTCATGGATGCAACTATTCCCAGTTCTAATTTTAGCTAGGCCCTGAGGGAAGCACTAGCTGTAGACGTGATCCGTTGGATTCAAGATTACAGATGTAAACAAGAAGAGTGCTTGCTCTTCTCTGGGCTTAAGATTATTATTGATACATGTTTCCCCTCTCCTCATCATCGTCTTCTGTCCCCTACTCCTCCGTCCTTAGCTCATTTAATGAGACATACGTCAACTCTACAATACCTGCCCACCAATCTGTCCACTTTGTTTAGAAGCGGAAGGAAGCTAGACTTGTTATAATGTTTGTCTTGAAAAGAGATTGGAAATCCCTGTGTATGTTCTCTTGTGCTCAAAGAGCCCTTAGCATGGATTCTCATGTACGGACCTTTCCGGCATGGGAAATACGATAGTGAACATTAAGGGACTCAATAGGATTTGTACTTTGAACTCTCAATTGGAGGAGAGTCTCCCCATGAATGGATTAATATGAAATCTATTAGGTAGTTTTCTCAAACTCATGGACTTCTCAATTAGGGCAGGAGGAGACTTGTATCCCTTATTCTTCCCTCGTCCGAGGGAATTCTTTCTTATTAGAAAATGAGTGGAGTAGGCTGGATTGAGCATATCCACCTGTCTGGCGGTGATACTCATATATCTGACTGAATGAAGGAATGAATTCTCACTAAGAGCGAAAAGAGTTTACCTGATTCTGTAACTTTGCACTTTGCACCCATCATCAATTTGAAAAACTTGGTTGCTCATTGTAAGGGAGGGTGTCATTCCCACCTCCTCCGCCTCCTACTTGAAGCAGCTTGCTTGGTTGTATAGTATTTATGTTATCCTTGCTTGGTGCAATAACGGAAAGACTTTATCGATACGATTATATTTCTTTCTCCACCTGCTTTCCTTCCGACCACTTGTTTAATTTCTTGCGCCATTCTCTTCACTCTCTAAGGTCTTTATGTTTTCCAACTTTGATCAGACCTCGAGGATACTACTACATTGACTCTACGTTTCCCCAGCGCCGTTACTTGATAGCTGCTTGCAATTTTGCACTATCTCAACCTGAGTAAAAATTTCTCTTCCCCGCCCATAAAAGATTCCAAGTAGCACATAAAAGTTGATCATTTGCCGTGAAAACTCATCTTTCCTTCTTGTCTCTCCTCACTTGGTTGCATGTGCAAAACATTTTTTGCATTCAACTCTCATACAAGTTTCTTCCTGGGAAGGCCAGGAGACGAACGCTGTCGTTTACCCTGCTTCCTGCTCGCATCGACCCCGTCAGTTTATTATTATGATTCCCCGATCGCATTCTTTTCCCAAGCACAGCAACCGCACTGGAAGACAATGAAATGGCTGTAGGATACATAACGAAAAACTGAGGATGGAACAGGCTCAACGGTGGAATAAAGAAATCCGTTTTCGCGGTTTATACAGTTTGTCGTAAAGCAAGGACGTTGGAAGAGGGTGTAAAGTGTAATTTAGTTTACATTCTTCTTCGGAGGGATTGAATCATTGAATCCTTTCTCAAGTGTTTTGAACCTTAGCCGTTTGAAAAATATAAAGACTAGTTTGAGGACTTTTACTCTTTGCCCAGAGCTGTATTAAAATAGTACAGGTCACTTGACAAACAATGGTTACCTCCTACGAGGAGCCGACCTTGTAAAACTGAAGGATTTGTGACAGTACGATAGCAAGTCCGAGTATGGATTCCTTGGCTTGGATTTACATGACTCGAAAATCGGTTCAAGGATTATGCTTCTCGGTCATGGCAGAGTTTTATTCATCATGTTGTATTTTATTAGCTGGCTTAGGAATTTTGATTTCAAAAACCATTGCCTTTCCTCCGTTTGATGCTGAATGATGTATGACGGTGGCTGGCGGTCAGATGTTGGATTTGATGAAGGTTGATTTTGACGTGGCAGGCAGTACAACAATTTATTGTCAGTTGGTATGAAGCTAACGTTGGAGGGAGATGGACAGCAGGATTCATTAGGTCGAATTTTTTCTTTGGTTCTGCAAACATTTCCATTAGGTGGGATGGATGATGATGATCTGTGAAAGTTTTCACATCATCTGAGAAGAGTTATGTTGCGTGTGTGTTTTTTAAACACATATCCCGCATTTACACCAGGGGCACCTGTGGAATTGTTCTTGGGGTGAGCTTTTCAGAAGGCAATTTCCATCCATGGTTGGATTGGTCAGTAAGAAAGTATTAACAGGAAGGATTGCTTGCTTGTTCGTGTGGTTCTCTTCTCACTGAATGTAGGTCTCACTCTTATCCCTGAGGATATAGTAATCTCGACAGTGCTCTTTGCCTGCCTAAGGGAGGGACGGAGGGCAAGTTTATTAATATGCAATGTGAACCCAAAGCTACTTTTCAAAACTTCTCTTCATCAATATGTATTCCTTGTTGATTTGTTGTTGACCAAGCTCCTTGAAGAGCCTTCTACCTTCATTGCTGCATATCCTTCGCCCCCTACCTGTTCCTCCAATAATGGCTTGAAGCATGAAAGAAATGACTAATTGCACAGTAAAACAAATGAATGCAGGCAGCAGGCTTTGATTTAGCTCAACTTGTAATTACTCTTGTAGGGCAGTTACAACTTTGTTGCAGGACATGTTTATAGGGGCACGAAAACGCTATCTTTCATAACTACCATTGTTTCAAGGATTTTCATTTTCTAGTTTTATTGAGTGTGTCGGATGGAAATCAAACAAACATTGCTTGTTGTATTGCTGGAGGATGGAAATGTCGGGATCTCTTGATTTGAAAAAGAGACCTATAAGATTTAAGATTAGAATTGACTGTAATGAACTGTATGAAGTTAAAGAATTTTATCTTTTTGTTTACAGCGCGGCCACAAGGTCAACTAAAAATGGATCCAACTCGTCTAGTCGTCGCAAGCTTTCCCGATGGGATCAATCCGAGCCCAGTCATTCCTACGGCAGTCTCTTGTCCACAATGGAACGGTTTGTACAGACGGTTGATGATATGAACGAAACTATCCTCGTTCCATGCCGACTCATGGACATGAAGTTTGATCAACAAGGTTCAAATCAACCCTCTTTGACTAACGGTCAAGTTGTGAGTGGAACCGGCCCGGTCGTCGAGTCCAAGAGACTCATGCAAAACTTAAATGGCGTTGATCTGTTCCAATTCTACTCAATGCTCAATTCAGTCAAGAATGACCTCATGTGGGGAAACAAATCACAGGCTGGAACTGTGAATTGCAATAATGCTCATAATGCTCAGATTGGCATTGTCCAACCTCCTCAAACCCAAACTACAGAAATCAAGGGTCACGCTAGGAGACCGTCAACCGTTTCCACGACATCGTCTACTTCCGCCAGCGATACTGGTAATTTTTTTTATTCGCTTATGCCGGATTTACACTCCAACACTTGTGTAAAACTTGTTTAAAACTTGTGTAACACTTTCATATTCATATTTGCGGTTCAAAAGACCCGCAAATATTCAATGTTAATCAAATGGAGAACATTTGTGTAAAACTTTTAGATTTAAAGTGTTGAAGTAGAAACGGCGTTACTATGGTAACTAAACAAATTTTCGGAAAGTGTTACACAAGTTTTACACAAATGTTGGAGTGTACATCCGGCAAACTACATTTTGTCAGCATTGAAAGAAATTATACTAACTTGGGTTATTAATTTTGCAGAATTTTCCGAGTTGAATGAAGACTCCGGAGTGGAGGCAGAGGAGGAATATTCTCAACACATGGCTGATTCTTTCCACCATCATTTGAATGGACTTCAGCAATGTCTTCGGGACCTGACAACTGCCGCTGACTATGTCACCACAAGATACAGCAATGATTTGGGAGGAGGAAGTATTTAACCGCCTCAGCAATCATGCCTATTATTGATCCTGATTAGTAATATAAAAAGCATGTTCCACTGCGTGCGTACGCGTAAAAATATGAGTATAGCTAGGTGTACACACTGAAACTAGTTCCAAAAATCCTCATAGGTTATTTCACTCATGAAATCAACATAGTTTCCTACTACTACTATCAACAATTGCATGCGAATAAGTGAAGCACTAGCTTAAGGTCACGGGTCAACCCGGAAACTATGAAATATGTTTAGACTTTTTGTGGGTTGCACAAAGGGATATTGTATCGTGAATTTCCTGCAATATATTTATACTACTTCTCTACTTAATTTCTCCGTTACAATTATTTATGACGACGAGAAAATCATCGAATTCAGTCGCATTGTTTAAAGTGTACAGATCTACAATGTATGTATACTTCCTCGTTTTCCTAAACCCTCTTCTCCCTTATTTCCAACCCTAACTAAAAACAGTACTTTTACTTTTCCAAATGATTCATCTTGTGTATTTGTATCAAGGACTAGTAGAACAGTACCTGCGTGAGCAGCTCAACAACTATTAGCTTTTAGCAAAACTCGATACATTTGCCCACTGTCGCACGAAGATTGCTTGTGTGATTGTATTCTACAGAGGAAGGAAGCACTCTTGTGATTGTGTATTGCATAGCCGTGGCACAATGATTGAAATTTTGTGGTGATTTCGAGTAGGATGGTGCATGAAAGATTCAAATATACTTTGGAGAAATTTGCACAGAAACTAAATAACTCAGTTAACTCTTAACTACCACTCAATCACCTTCATTCAACAATCCAGCCACATGTTTTACAAACTTGTAATCTCAATGGAATATTACAATTAGTCAGGAATATACATGACATAGTCGCTTAGCGTATTCTTACTGTCACGTTCGATTTCTACTAATAAGTACCTTAAAGTACGCTGTAGACGTATCACAAATTTGTAGGTTGTGCTGGTGTATGGATATTGTGTGTAGATGAAATTTATATCATCGGAATACGGTACTAAATAGCAAATGATTGCAATTTCCCGTACATCCAATGCATGGAAAAGCATTGCTTGAAAGCAACATCAGCAGGCTATTATTATGCACTAGATTAGTGTTCGAGTATTTAAACCTACTCCGACGCTGATGCTCCTCATTAGAAGCACATTCATGAGACGTATTTTTAATGATTAGGACTAAATACTTTTAAATCCACAAGTCATGTTTTCTATAGCCCAGTCCGATTCGCCTCGTCTTCCAGTTTTTTAAAAAAATACACACAATGCTCTATTACTATGAAGATACCAGAGTTCCCAAGACTTGAGTCTTTTAATATTGTAAAAAATATCCCCGAGCTTGTCAGTACTAAATATCCCACGCAGCCAAAATTAATTAGTCGATAGCTTTCAAGAGTTCGTGACTCGGAAAACCAAGTATCTCCGCACCGGAAGAGGACGGACCATTACGCCATGAACCACACTTTTGTAAGCTTTATGGACGATCAGGATTAGTCAAAATGTACACTTACTACCCCAGTTGTAATTGACTTTCTATAAGATTTATTCATCTCTGCCAGCATCATCGCAGGAATTGATTATCATTGATCGTGGACAAGCTCTTTTGACTGTTCTTGCATCTAAAATGTAAACTGAGACGTTTTTGGTGCGCTTCGATGTCATAATGATCAATGTTTAAACATTATCACAACTACATAACATACAGTGCAATATGTATAGGATAACTGTATTATATATAAGTACTGGCAGATAATTAATCGTGCATGGAAACGAATGTCTCCTTTAGGATTGGCTTGAGGCATTGATTCGACCAAGTTGAGGTTTGACATATTAACGTGAATCTTTAAGCTTTTGTATTGAAGGTTTGAAATTTTGATTTGAATACTGAATCAAATTTCATTAGCTCCCTAAGTTTAAACCTCGATTTTTTGGCGAGGATTTAGGAGGAAAGCTATGATAAGACTGGTTGTATTCGCGTTTCTTTGTTGACAGTGAAACTTTGTAAATGACATGACAGCGAGGGAACTGACCTTAAGTCGCCCTAAAAACGCTGCTCTGCTATCGCTATAAACGACGTGTGGCCACCGATATACATAGTAGTTTTTGATGGACTCAAGAATTTTGAGAGTTGCACGTAATAATTCATAATTTTAGCCATGAGGACAATTTAGGCTTGTGTTTGTACGTAGGTAGTTGTACAAAGTGTACGGCATACGCAATTTCTTGTAACCAGCAAGGACACTTGTGTGAATTCTTGTAGCATTACGATTATGAGTAGTTACTACGAAAGTCTGTGATACACAACGGAAAATATTTTCACGCCTATATGGAAATGGAGAAAAGAAATTTCCTTTGTTACTTCTTTGTACAATTAATGTTAAATTTCATTTCTCAGCAAGAATTTCCGCAACTCTCGTCTTTAAAACACCAGAAATTTTGAAACAGAATCTGAAAAAATCTGATGTAATTGGGATCCATTGATATGTACGTTGAACCACGGTATGCTACCTTTTGGTTTACTAGGTAGGTGTAGTTACTTGTAATTAGTTTCCGCTTATGTACCATGTTTTTTTCATGGACACAACGACGTAAATTTATTTTGACACGCCAATTTTACGTACTTCTATGCTAGGTACTGTGAAATATACAATTGAATAAAAACTTAAAGCTTAATCATCGCTTTTCTTTATTGATTGAGCATACTTTCTTCGTAATTCCTTCATAACTAATCCCGCATAGAATACACAGGAAGATGAAATCCATCCGGAAACAAAGCTTATAAGAAGAAAAACATCAAAATATTTCGACACTTCTCATTCTGAAAGCACCATATTGTAGTATGGCAATCATCACCCTTTATACAAATACAAGTTTTTTTAAGGACTAACAATATACATAGTAAAGAATAGTTTTCTTAATTCAGCTCGGCACGATATGATTGGAATACAGATCAATTTCATTAGAATCTTCTTCGATTCAGCTATACAAGTTTAAACATTTACGTTGTGAGTGTGGGATGAGTTAGTATTTGAACTCAGATTTTGCATTGTGCCACTTTTTGCATTGTGAATCTGACAGAATAAGTGTGAGTAAACTCAGCTATGCGTTATGCGTTGACCATTGGGCCAAGCCCGTGAATGCTAACCCTAGAAAACTGGGCAAACCAGAAAAATTATCTATCATTCCAAACTACAAGGCTGCTGACTATAGTTGCGTCACCCATTATTGTCAGTTTTCTATGCTCATCTAATAATAAGTTAGCTACCTAATGCAAAGTTTCATAGTCTCTACTGTAATGCTAAAAGCAGTCTAGTTTCTACAATTTGCAGTCTGACACTCTAGGCAAGTCAAAAAGTTGAAAGCTTTAAAAAGCCTACGGTTCCATTTTTGCGAAAATAAATGAATTTCAGTTCTCATTACCTGTTACCATCCCAGACTAGATACAAAAAGTCTCTTCCATATCTTTTCCTTTTGGGAGTTAGATCAAATAAGAAGATTCAAGCAGTGCTTCTATCTGCAAATTAGCTATCACTTAATTGAACCATGAGCGGTATTCGTGTGGGAGAGCTCCTCTTCGTGGGTAAAACGTATGTCGGACTGAATATCGCAGTAAGTTTGTTACTGACGAGGTATACACATCTGCAAAACGGAATAACCTCTTCGAGAAAAATGTTGGGTTCATGTGCGTACGGAACATACTTCCAAACTGTTCATTGAAAATATTTTTAGTCGATTTCCTGTCAAAAATTCAAAATATCATCACCATCAACATCTGTACATTTCACAAGTTACACGCCCAAGCATGGCTCGCACTAGTATCCCTTACCTAATCTCATTGCGTTCCTGCTGCCATAACCGAATCACATCCCCACAATGAGCATCATCAAGATCTTGGTATGATTCCAGCAAGGTTGTCAAGAACTGAAGCCAATTCATTTTATACTTGAAGTCAGGCGTGTTTAACGTATCGATCTCAGTCTGTAAAAATAAAGGATATTGTAGATTATCGTCTCCCAATTGATGTAATCAGAAGTATTCACTTTCGGGATTCATGTAATATTACCGCAAGTTCTTTAATGATGGCTCCTGTTCTCCAGCTATGGTTAAGAGTAACGTCTGCGAGATCACTATACGGGTGATCGCCGAAATACAGAACTTTGTCACCTCTCCACTGAGTCAGATCTTGAAACTGTTTTATCGTTCCCCCATAGTATATTTTGCCCGGTTCAAATTTAGTGACTGGATCCCAGAGTCTAGCATCAAGTTTCGGGTCATATAATCGGAAAGGTGTCCTATCCGTAGAAAAGAAGTGTGGTTTTCTTGCACTGACCACGATAACATCAAAAAAGTCTGTCCAATCATCTCCGACAATGTAACACAACCCACGGTTCCTGTTGGATAAAATATTAATGTAACTTTTATCACTCATGCCCCACCTCTGGTTACAGCTTCAACATCTCATAAATGTAGTACACTTACACGAAATGGTATGGGCTATTTGTGATGAGAAACACCTTTTTTCCTTCATCTTTTAGCTCAGTCAAATATTCTCTAAGCAAAGGATCATGTTCCAGGTACATTTCAGGATTACGTGATACGATCTGGTGCATTGTCGGATGAATACTTTGTATAGATTCCTAAATTATACAATACAAGTGTATTGATTCACAAATTCACACTTCTCCAATAAAGTATATATACAAGAATGCAGATACGTATACAAAGAATCAACATTAGCAACAAACTGTACCTTCACATCACGAAACAAGCTTTCGGGACAATACTCGATATTATTCTGAAGCAAGAATTCCGTTACGTTGCAAAGCAAATTCATTTCCGGCAAAGAAAACAAGTCAGCCAGCTGGACCATATTTGGTGAGCTAGATTGGTCACAAAAAGTATTTTGAGTTGAAATTCAATAATGTACATGCAAGCGATCACAAACAGCGGACAACGCACTCAAAAATACGTCCAAGCCCCCTTACTCATTTTTATACCGTATAGGTCCTTCGATGTAGTTCATGGGGATTTTCTTGCTTCCATACAGTTTCAATACTTCTTCATCATCGAGTGGAGTCAAGCCTCTGTAGACGCAACCAAGTTGGATTTGCATAAAACTATCAACTTTAAGCAAAAGTCCTTTGAGAACATCATAATGCAAGCCGCGGACGGCAAAGTTGGGGTTGTACTTGAAGTGGGCAATATCATTGGGGTACTAAAGGAAACAAAATCTTGTTAGTAACACAAGCTAAGTCCTTTCTCATCATTCAATCATACATAATCAGTTGCATCATTTGCCTTTATTACCTTGAATCGATTCAAGAGTACTTCCCGTCCCAGATCATAAATAAGTTGTTCCAAGGCAGGTTTGTAACACGCTAAAGTATAATCGTAGTCAAATCCAAATACGTCGACACCCCTCAGGTCCAGCCGATTACACGCTGTATAGCAAAAAGAACCAATAATATAACACATACAAGCCAACATTAGCAGATTTATTATTTCATTTTGAATCAACAACTAACCAAATACTCCTTGGGGATCCACATCTGCAGGTAACTTCTTAGCTGAAAACAGGCGAATAATAATAAAAATCTATTCTTTTTATTCTCAACACTCCTATTTTTATCATTTACCTCAATATAAGCATAGCTTATAGCGTAATTAATTCTTAAACTTACATCGACAATAGGCGAGTGCATCATCATAAGCCCTTTGAAGTCGTTCTCTCGGTGCAAGATCTTGAGGTATATTCCCGAGCACATTTTCGAGCCCCGGTACTTTAAAATGATATCTATTGCCTACACTGGCTAAAGTTGGACTGAATCTATTTGAAAAATTCCGACAAGAGTTTTGAAAACTTAGGGGTGGCCTTTTATCAAAAAAGTTGGTCACCCCACCTCTCCTCGAAAATTGTCGCCTGTCGGAAACGGAATAAAATCTTTTCCACTGCTGGACCTCATGTATTGTTTTCCGACTTACTTGAACAGAATTCATAAAGTTAATGATTTGACAGACGCAACGTTAGTTATACTTATAAAACCTAACACTTGCTGCGTAAAACCTCGCAAGTTCTAGAAATTAAGTTAAAACTGTTAGTGTAAATTTAAATATTTCAATTGTTACGACCAAACAGAGCAAGAGTAGTTCTTGACTATTTATCTCGTACTTAAAAATTAAAAAAAATATTTAATAGATATTCCTTTAACATACAAGGAGAGCGAGTACATTCAAGAGGAAATAATTTCTTCGTTATAAGACTTTCGTTTACAAAATATTCCAGAAAGTAAACAGAGCTAAAGATCTCTGAAGGTCAACGGAAAAATCACGCACGTAACCACAACTCGAGAACCGGGAGAAGAAAGGTCCTAGAAGTAATTCTTCTAGAAAGTAAATCCTTTACATTCAAAGCCTTGAAAGAATACGAGAAGACGACGAGAAGAAGAGGAAGAACTAAAAGAATCCTCGTGCTAAATGTAAAAGAAATTGCAAGTGTATATTATTTATATTATTATCCGAAACTTTTTCTGCATGTTTTACCCTCACTTCACTCCCCTATTTGCTATTGCATGTTTCCCAGGTTCTCATTTCCCAACAGCTGAGACTCAATGCGTGAAACATTCAATGTTAAATCCTTACACTCTCCTCGACCCTGTTCCATGCAATGCACAGTGCACACACATGGAAATGAATGTTGTTTCAGACGCTGCTTGCTCCAAGGGTTTTGCTTTGCTCCATGCAACCATGTGCTTCAACGAGTTTCTTGCATCATCCGACGCTTGTCATCAATTGGAATTAAACTAGAATGCTCTTGATGAAAATTGTAGGACGTGCAAGGATAAGCGTGCGCAACTTTTAATTGTCATCTCGTTCTCCAAGCTAGCAGCGTTTGAGTACAACACGGATGAGATCCTTGCGGTCTCCATTGCATAATTGCATTACCGTCAAATGCCCGTGAAGGCTGGGTTATCAGGAGACGCTGGTGGGCGTTGACAATTACATGAATTCATCCCTTATTGAATTTCCATGTCCGGATAATCATTTCCACTTTTATTTCCCCAATGCCAATATCACCTGCCCTGCCCACTCACCAGACGTCTCCTCATATTAATCAGACAAATGCTGAAAACTCGTGTCTTTTAAATGTTAAAGGTCTTTTAGGTGCAGTTATTGCAGCTTACCCTTGGGATTCCCCAAGGATTCAAATATGATCGCATGATTTCTAGCAAATAACATTCGATTCCCACGCTGTACCAAGTATTAATTGCTTGCACAACGTTCAATTTTAATTGTTTGCAATATTTAGCCAAACGTTTGGGAAGATGTGCAGCGTATTAAATGTATTCGTTAATGCGTCCAGTAACCCAGCAGCGTGCCTCCTTACTTTCATCAACTTATTAGTGTTAAAAGCTATGACTACATGGCTGATATTGATATGATTATAAGCTGATTGAAATTAGCATATAATTAATTGGATTGAGTTGAAAAGAAAGGCTTGTGTTTTCCGTTTGCAGATTCTCCAGTAACTAACTAAACTAGTACGAGATCTGGAGGAAGAGTTGGAGGCCAGCTGCCAGCGCAATGTATGATTGAAGAAACTGTCTGTTATTTAACAATCTTGATGGAGATTTTCCAAGTGTGCCCCAGCATGTGTATTGTTCATTAATGAGGCGAAGCGTAAAATGCTAATGTCATTATTTAGTATGCATTGGCAATAAATTTACGGATTTTGCGCTAACTAAGCAAAGTCTTAGGTGAAATACTCGCGGTGGTTTATAAAAATCCTTCCTCTCCTCACAGCTAGACATGGTTAAATATTTATTACCCTAACGTCCACTCTCTTGTACTAGGGAAGGGAAGAGTAACGAGATCCAATCTCGACGAGGCTTAATAATGTGGAAAGAAAGTATTGAAAGAAAGGTGCGTCGTAACAGCAACGGCCATACGTATATTTCTAGACGATTATTCAGTCAGATGGAAAAGGTTATTGAGGGAAACGACAATTAAGTTTTGTCCTCCTCCATCCCTTCACCCATTCTCAGTTGAATGGATTGCTTTATTTTCCAAAGAGCTTAACTCGATAAGCTGCGATTCTAATCTTTTGGGATTTATACGTATTTTTAGGGATTGCGAATACGAGAAAATCAATTAGGAGCGCGTTTACTCAAGATTACGGCGCCCGATAATTGTAGCCCGTTAAATTCTCTCTAATAGTTTTCCGAATCTGAGAAATTAAGCCATGACACTGACATTGGTCCCTCTTGTCGGAAGTTTACCACGCCCAATTTATCACCAGCACCACCGCTACGACAAGCGTATGCACTCTTTTTTCGTTAGGCTCAGATGCTAGTTTAACGATACCCCAACAACCACATCCAGCGGATCTCTCATTATACAGCAATTCCCACTCTAACATGGAGCGTAATCGAGTTGTCCAACGGACATTTTCCTGGCATTCAAAGCCGTTAGTTTTAATTCTGCTAACGGCAGTTTTAGGGTCAGTCTTCATTAGATCAACGAATGGTTCACGAGCCGCAGATGAATTGGATACGGGGTTTGTTGTCACCGAAGAAAGCGAGGACGACTCCAACTTGGGACGATATCTCGAAGAGGAGGACGGTACTTACGGTGCCAGCGGAAGTGAAAGTTTAACAGTGCCAGTTTCTTCCTCGATTGACAATTCTCTTACGGCTTTGTCAGTAACTTCTACGCCGAATAAGCGGAATTCAATGGAATCGAGGGCTCTTCCTGTCACACACAGATACTGGGGCTGCTACGAGTACAGGTCAGGTAATCTGGCGCATTTGAATGATCGAGAGACTAGCAAATTAGGTGGATCACTGTTTAATCCTGGCGACTGTGCTTCCTTCTGTCAACTCGCGGTAAGTTTTTTGCGAACTTTCGTCAATGGTTAAGGTAGCTGTTGTAAACTAGTTTTAATTTCAAAATTGACAATTTTTTGCAGCTTGATGGCTTTGGATTGTACATGGTGAAAGGTGCCTATTGCGAATGTTCTTATCGGAGTAACTTCACCAAGAGCCGTGTGAACGAAACATTTTGCAATCTTCCCTGTCCCCATCCGCTAGGCTGGCCTGAGGAATCCTGTGGAGGAAATCTTGCAGTTTCCATTTACTGTTCTGCGACAGATCCCGAATGTACTTCCGAGAATATCGATGCTGTCAAGCCCTTGTCTATACTAGTGGAGGATTCTGCTTGGACGGAAGGAATTCAAATAATCGCCTGGGCACCCTGTGCAATTTGTACAAGACGATTACAAAACGATGAAATAAACTGCTTCCGGCTAAACGGTAAGTCCTGACTGAGGTTGTGACGACGAGTACGTGTAGAGATTTTTTAATTAATTGTAATCAGAGTGACATCCGGTTTTTAGGCTTCTCCAATTACGCACTCCAAGAATATTTCCCACTAAACTCTCCAATAGAGTGTATCAAATATTGCCGGAGTAATTTGACAGATCAGAATGGCGTGCCCATAAAATCCTCGCTGGCAATCATAGGATGGTTATATGTCGAGTTTTTTGCGCCTACCTGCATGTGCGGAAACGTGGAAGACGGACATTATTTGCAAACAAATCTGAGGCTCTGCAATAGCGTTTGTCCGGGCGAGCCTATGACCAAGTGTGGGGATTCCACAGAACAATTATTTTCCGTCTACTGCACGGAAGACGGACCGTTTTGCGGATCAGTGGATGATGATGGTACGACTAGCCCAAGGATAGGAAATGATACGAGCGATTGGTACGATGAGACGATTGAAACGACATGGCCAACCACTGAATCAACTGTTGTTACGGAGACTTCGCCACCCGTCACTCTGAGCACTACATCGGAAGTGCCGCTAAATACAACAACAACCCAAGAAACGACGACAACAAGCACGTCAACCCCAACCCCAGTTCCTACTACTCTAACGACGACAACAAGCACGTCAACCCCAACCCCAGTTCCTACTACTCTAACGACAACAGCAAGGACCACAACAAGTACCGCTTCGACAACAACAACCCAGAACCCTAATTGCCAAGTGACCTGTAAAGCAACAGACCATTACGGTGATTCCTGGATAGGTTGTGGAGGTCAGCTAGTGTCCAGGTTATGTGGCTTTGGCAAAAAGGGTAAATCCCATTGGCTCTGTTTGTCCAACGGAACGTTTTCGGCTAACGGTCCGGATTTCCGGGAATGCAAAACGCCATGGCAAGAAGATATGTGGGAAGAAGTACTATCTAGAGTAAGGATTTTTTCTCACAATTATATAGAAGATGCAGGATTTTCTCCTGTCAGAGAAATTTAAATACGAATGCTTCAATAGTTGCGTCCTTTATGAATTTTTAGAATGAAACGCTATCCAGAGACGAGGCTGTGGAGAAGTTGTCGCGAATGCAGGATTTTTGCAAGGTGTCCAGTGATAACAGAGTACCGTATTACGGACACGAAATCCCCGCTATCAGCAGGCTCATTCTCACCGTTGTTAACTTAACTAACGGTACTTACCAAGACAGAGAAGTTGTTATCAAACAAGCGGTCAATGTCCCACAGATCATGTTCATGAACTCTGATCAGTGGAGAGAACTGGACAATGTAAGCGACTTAAACTAGGCATTTAACGAGTTGCATCAATTACGCTTTTTCGCAAGCTAATCTCCGGTTCGGATCCTTAGGTGACTGAGCGTGCAGGCATTGCTTCCGAGCTGTTGCATACAATGGAAGAATCTGCATTTACTTTGGTGGGAAAAAATGCTCCGGAGAAATACGTCATAAACTTTCACCCGGAAAATACGGATACGTCACAATTCCTCGTTTCGTTCGGTACAGGGAGGAAGAGCTCTGCGGCTAACGAAGCACTACAGTTTCCTTTAAATCCAGATGTCAAGACTTCCTTCATTATGCTCGATGAAGGATGGGAAAACTTAACTGGAGATTCCAGCTATGTTGGGATGTCAATTCATCCAGATTTCGTAAAAAGCCAATTTTCCACTCACCTGTTCAGGTAAGTATTTTTCAAAATTGCTTTGCAGCTGTAATTTCTATTCAATGGTCATTAGTTCGTTTTCCCTGCTATAACAGTTCCGCTAATTCCAACAAGGTAATCAATGCAAACATGCTGTCGCTAACACTGGCTGGACTTGGAAGCTCGACAAAATCAGCTAATTTACAAGGTAACATTATAATGTAAATGCTTAGACAGCTACGAAGCACTGGGCGCATTTTAAGAGGGTGTATGAGACATTTAATTGGTTACAAGCTACGTGAAATTCTAAAGGTAAAAAAGCCAGGATAACTTTCCAGCACGAAGCGGAAGCATGGGGACAAGAACAGGCGACAATATATCGGAAATTACATCCTGGAGAAACTCCTAAAGTTTCCCATGGTGGCGCTGCCTGTGTTTACTGGTCACTGGAAAAACTGTAAGTGAAAGCGTCGGAAGCAGCTCATCACTGAAATTAGGTGTACTTGTGGATTAAATTAAAAATATTTTCAGAAAATGGTTAACATCAGGCTGCAAAATCGTGGAATCTACAAGAACATACACAATTTGCGAGTGCGATCACTTAACATCGTTTGCCGTCTTGATGGATTCTCACAATTATGTCGTAAGGGCTGGCTGCTAGTTGATTTCCTACGAATTTAAACACTTTACTTATTACTTAACTTTATTTTGGTTTTTACTAGGGAAAGGACAAAATTTTGGAAATCCTCACAATAATTTTGTGCTCATTCTCTATAATGAGTCTCGTAGCTTGCATTATCATATTCTCCTCCCTACATTCAATTAAGAGTCAACGAACGACTATTACAAAGCATCTATGCATATGCCTGACCATAGGAGTTGTTCTCCTCTTACTGTTTGTGGATCGAAACTACTTTTACGTGCCTGATGTAAGTTATTACTTTATGATCCTTCCAGGAGGAACATCCTACAGGGACGGAATCCCTAACTCTATAAATTTTGGCGAAAGCCAACTTTCTCTTTTAAATTTTATTTTCCAGTCCATGTGCATTGCCATTGGTATTGGGACACACTACATCTACCTTGCTTCATTTATGTGGATGCTAATAGAGGGATTCCATTTGTACAAGATGGTTGTTCATGTATTCGATTCTGGAAAAAGTCATACAACTATTTACAGGATTTTGGCGTATGGTGTACCTATTATAATCGTGGGAATTACCTGCGTGATTGGCATCCTCCTAGGAGATCATCCGTACAGAGGGGATACGTTGTAAGAAGCACCGTTAATAGTTCATGTGACAGGATTTTTTTGATTCACATACTATGTACTAAAATGGTATTAATGTTCTTGTACCTGACAACAGCTGCTGGTTAGAGGGTCCTTACATTTGGGCATTCATGGGTCCTGTAGGCGTGGTTATAATTGTATGACGCTTATTATTTCCGAAACCGTAGAATCTTTTGACAGATCTTCTGGTTCAATCTGATATCAAGGTTTTTTGTTTTAGATCAACATAATCATCTTGTTTGTTGCATTGAAAGCAGCCTACCAAATGCAGGCGACGACAGCGTTTTTGCAAAATCGAAAACGATCCTACAGGTAAGCTGACGGGAGTAGCTTTCAGTGTTTCACTTTTAGCATCACTATATCAAATATGCTTACCGTTTAGAACTTGGATTCGCGGTTCTTTTTCAATAACGGTTATCCTCGGAATAACATGGCTACCTGGATTTTTCATGATCTCCCCATCTCCAATTCTTGCAAAGGTTTCTGGGTACATTTTTGTTTTTCTCAACGCATCTCAGGTATATGTAGTTTTGCAAATGAAACAGCCAATTTAAAGCTCATGCTGAATGCCCATTTTCAAGATGTAATCGCTGCATTTTTTTCAGGGGATATTCTTATTCTCCTTCCATTGTGCATTCAATGAAAAGGTAAGGATGGCCGCACAGCGTAACATGAACTTGCCATCTTGGCTTTCACTTTCCCAGAACTCTACCCCTTCTAGAGAATTTACACAAAGCGTAAGTTTGAAAAAGCTCGATTGCGAAAATAGTAACAGGTGGTAAAGCCATGAATCCTTGTTTTACCTGACCGTTATTTTCTATATTCAGGGTAAGCGTTCAATAAACGCGCAGGGATACAACACGGCATCCTTCAAGTCTAGCCAATACAAGGACTCCTTCTCAAGGGTTCCAGTGGAAAGACATGTTCGTAACGAAGGATACCCTCGAGGTGGGGAAATATACAAAATTGGACACGAGAAGAATTCAAGCTACGATTCCGGCATGTCCGCTGATATGCGTGTTGGACGGGGAGTTAATCCTGAAGATTCGGGTTCAGCGCGAAGTAGCGACAGCAGTCAACGAGGACTTGTTAGGCCAAAACGGCGGTAAAAAGTGCATTGATAGTTGAGCACTTTACATGTATGTGCCCTTGACCCGCTAGCCGGCAACGACCGTCTCCTCTCTACCCATGAACCCAAAATCACATTTATTATTTTGCACTACTCAAATACGTATAGTAAGGAGGGCTGACCTTAAAACGTTAAACTGTACCCTTTATTTTTCTCATACTGACATTCTGGCCCTTAAATACTTTGTCTAAATAGGACTTTTTGCACTCTACTATGCACCAATAACTGCTATATAAGTTACAGAGCAAAAATTGCAAAATTACATTCTTCCAGCTTTATCCTAATTGACATACTGGCGTAGTATACTTTTGTTGCTTCCTTAGCTTATAAACGGATGCTGTATATATGTTTTGGTAGTTGTAGTTTGTAATACATGTACATTTGCAGTCAGGGTTTTTATCCGTGTACATTTTATGTTTTCAAAATTGATTTACTAATATAATCATAAAAATATATCCTGAGTAGCGTAACTAATGCAACCTTAATTATTATTAAAGATTCATGAGAATATTTGCAGGCGTATTTAATTCTACATAAATTAAATTTCTATGATATTAAAGCTGTTTCTCAGACTTTCTTGCTAACTGCAATGCAAGGAAACAAAAGGATTCAAACTACTCCTTAAAAAGTGGCGCATAGTAAAAAAGTATAGCTAGTTCGTATCGATATGTAATTTAGAATAGAGATTTCTTAAATTCACAATCTTATCCATGATTAGCAAAATTCACAACCCGTCGGCGAAAGTAATTTTTTTACCACTTGTCCCTCCACCGTTTGCTTCATCACTAGAACTGATATCAAGTTTACCGTTTTGTCCATCATCGATGGCCACACCAACTCCAACGGATCGCTTAAGCGTTCCTGTTTTCACTGGTATGTATTTAACACTCATCCTCTCCATTTCGTCGTCCACGGGATCTAAATCCCTCACAATGAGAACAGAGCCCCGCTTCGTAGTGCTTGGCGTCGGAGTTTCTCTCATATCAAAGACAGGCATACTTCTTCGATTCATATTGTTAAAGTTGTTTGTAGTAAGGTTATTATTGTAGGCTGTGGAAGTGGCGATTGAGGGGGAAGTTGCCCGGGAGTCGGCGTAAGGAATATCAAAAGTATGAGCGGGTTGAAAAGGCTCTTGATAAGGCATATGTGGAATAATGTCCGCGGGTTTAGGTAACCTTTGTACAGAACTCAGATGGATTTGCATAGGCGATGGTGCTGCCGCACTGGGGTGGAGATGCGGATGACTATATGGATTCATCTCCAGAACGGGTGAGTCGCTCACACGGTTTTGCAGATTCATCCACCGGCTCACTTTTGTCCTGGGATCATAATTCGGTCCCAGAAAATCCGGGCCGAACCCATTTTCCGTTTCTGTCTCAGACATTGCATCTCGTGCTGGAACAGGGCGTTGTGGCCTTGGGGCCCGGACATAAGCGCTCTCATCGTCGTTGATTCCTGGCTCGTTCTCGTTGTCTGTTGAGGGTTGAGACTCCATGTATCGTCGTCTTAGCTGCACCTCCGCTTTCTTCAGTCGCTCTCTTTGATAGAAAAGCCCCAGGAAGCATAGTGTATTTAAAAGGAGTAGGAGGCATCCAATAAGCACCACTGTGTTTTGTGACATTGAGGAACCAGCTATGACATTGTTGCTATTTGGGTTATTATGAGGATATCGTCCGTTAAAAGTGGATCCCGGCTTTTGAGATCTCCCACCACTCCCACCAACATTGAGATCAAACGGTTGGTTCATACTACTCCCGCCCCAGTCGAAACCGCTAAAGTTACCGTCCGGCGTGTGTGCTGTTGCAAAGGGTTTAATGATTGCCGGGAATATTCTTGACCAGAAGATCACTTGGGATTCTCGGTAGTGTGATGGTAGTGCCACGTCTCTGCCTGAAATTCAATTACATTTTAATACCGTGCACAAGAAACGCTTATAGTAAGCCAATGAGAAAAAACTTTTAGGAGCTTTAGCAGTAATCAAATGTGGACATAATTGCACGACTAATTACACACGCACCTATTTCCAAGTACCGTCCCATCTCTTCCGTAAACTTTGGCCAAGCCTTTGCGGCATTTGTAATCCGTTCAGAACGGTCAGAAATGTTGGGGTCGCTAAAATGATGGAAGAGAAGGTTAAAAAATCGGTTTAGTTACGTTCCCGGGTTTGTATACGCTTTATTATGGCAGGGATAGCTTCCACAGAAGAGAACTTACCCCGTTCGGACAAAATTAGCTAGGAGCATGATCAAGGCCTCAAAGGATTGTAATTCAGCTATCGTTTCCGTTGAACCCGCATATTTCCAATTGTACACATCCTGGCTAAATATGTAGGGTATTTCGCTTTGCTAGATGAAAAAATTTACAAAAACGTTATTTTCTAAAGGATTCAAAGGAAAAAGCTATCCGCTCAACTCACAAATCCAAACCAAGGGCCTCAATATGAGGAAATTGTAAGAAAATGTCGGACCTTATCTTGATTAATAGAGAATTTTCTTGATTGTACAAACCTTATTTTTCCTTAGAGGATCGTAATCTTTGAAGACATAGAAGAATGTATTTTTTTTCGTCTGAGAATGTGCATTGAGCAATTCAACGACGGGATGAACGAGTAGGAAATCCGAAACTAAATCCTTCATGGAGGGTGAGCTGCCATATTCCTTATAAATGGCCCGCATGAGGTTCTGTAAATAAAAACATTTACTCATTACTCACCATACACAACTCAATTAGTCGACTTTAATAATTGCCCCTATCTCGCCTCCAAGCCCTATACGTTATCTCACTGGGTTTTCAGGGTTTTATTTTTCAGCCTCACACGTCACAGAGTAAACGCGTTTGAAAGGCGGAAAGATTCAAGATAAAAGCGTTTCACTTCCCAACGCAACCACACAAAGTCTCAGCTTGGATTGCTTTTCAAGTAAAACTTTCTTCCTTTGTATCTGTCTATCTATCTGGTGTTTGTTTTTTCTGCCTAGGCTTGATTAAGTTTTTACAGTGTCAAAATGACATAATGTGAATTTGCACTCACTCTTTTCACTTCCGCTGTCGGATCAGAGCTTGGTTCCAAGCGAAGCGTTAATTTGATGACAGCCGTGACAAATTTTTCCAGATTGAGGCTCTGCCACGGCGGCTGTCCCATTCTGGGCAGTGTTGGCCCTTCCCGAATACCGCAGAGAAGATCGTAGCGTCCAAGGAGTTCCATATTGATTTTTCCTTCACTCGCCTGAGCAAAATCCTCCTTCACAATCGTTCCATCAACGTTGGGAGCAAATCTGTACGTAAGCAACGGTGTTCCCATGTTTTCCGCCACTTGAAACAATTGCGGGGTCGTCTTGTAGCGGAGACAGGTGACTAATTCCCCGGCTCTTTCGTGCAAGGGACATTTGAGTGCACTCGCAAGATGTGCCTGATTATTTTGTTATCCGGTGGAATTGGTGGAAACACATGTAAAATTAGAGAAGAACATGTAAAAAAGAGGCCTTCATTTTGGGTGAGGGAGGCAATGCGACCCCAACTTTAACCATGCGATAAGCTCATATTAACATTTTTCCAGCTTGCATTTAAATCAAGATATATTTCTTCCCGCCGCACATATAACAACCCCATGGAAGAGCCTCTCCATGGAAGATTGCACAAAAGAATCAAAGCGCGGATTGACGATTCTGGGCTGGAGCCAAATATTCATGTCTCAGAGTCATAGTGTGCCGCAATAAGCTACTTACCGTTGTATCCGATGGCTGATGATTAATACTCGTCGGGGAGAAAGGTGATCCATTGAGTAAGATGAGTCTTTGAAAGAGTCCTAGCAAAATCACATATTCCGCGTCTTTAAATAAAACTCTAGGGGCTTTAAATAAATTCATCCATGCTTCCTTCCAATACTATGCCGCACTCCCTCTTTCCCTCAAGTTCCGCTACTCAGTCAGTCTTACCCCCTTAGTCTCTCTTGTTACCGCGGGTATTTGCCGTTCTACTACGGTGCGAGGTTGTAAGAAAAAGTAGGATGATGATGTGAGTGTAAACTATTTCGAATCCGTAGTTTACACACACTCATCCTTCTTCCTCCAAAACAATGAACGGGTAGAAAAGAGAGGAGCAGAGATATCAATCTGATCACAGGACTGATAATAACCATTATTAGCATGCCGAAGGAGAGCGCGAGACGAGAGTAGCGGGGGGAGGGGAAGAATCGAGCCGGGTAGTTTAGAAAGTCTCAAGATTCCATAGAGATCCGCCAAAGACGTTACAAAAGAAGAGAAACCAGAGACAGTGGCGTGGCAAGCAAAGCTAGTGAAACTACAACTTGCACGGTTGCAAAGCAACTTGCAAAGAGAGAAAGAGAACAATGTTGAATTACCTCCGTAAGCTTGAGCAGAAATAGGAGACAATGCTAAGATTCCGGCTAAGCTTGCATCTAAATCATAGCCCATCAATGTTATTTTACTTGGATCTCCCCCAAACATCTTCACATTCTCCTATTAATTTATACATCATTAGCATTCATGTCCACAGAATAAGAATAGGAGCGTCTAGTTTTGAATCTTAAAGCTAATCCATTCATTCCCTCCTGCCTGGCACGCCTCCGCGAGTCCCCCCGAGTAATAATTATTACTTGAGTTATGCCGCAGCATCGGCGGAGGGAAAAATTTTATGCCAGAGAAATCCTGTTGCAGCAACATCAAACCTTACCTTGATCCACTGAAGTGCCGCTAGCTGATCCCATAACCCAAAATTACTTCGAATATCTTCAGAGAAGCCAGGATGAACGAATCCAAGCACTCCCACCCGGTATCGAAACATTATGACCATTATGTTTCCGATAGCCGCCATACTGCTCCCGTCCCATGGCTCGTTACTGTCTTCCGATTGAGAATTTGCGTATACCAGCACCGGTAACCCGTCTCCCTTTTCCTTGTCGGCTGTCAAACATAGGCAAATACTCAGCCATCACCATCACACCCATCCCACATCCGTAAATACTCAATCAACGCTACACATATCCCCAGTTTACTTTCTCCATAAATTAAAACGAGTCCAACAATATTTTTTTCAACTTATTTTCCCCTCACAGTTTACAATCTTGTCAGGATTCCCAACTGTTTCAAAAATACAACCGGGTTCTTTTGAATGAAGCTCATCTATGCTACATTTGGCGAGTAGGATTAAACCCGCTTTTTTCTGAGAGTTTACTATAAAAAACCTTGAAAAGCAAGATTATGGTTTGACGGATACTGAAGTGCTGCTGTAAATCGGCCGTGGTAGGGAAATAGAACCATAAAAAATCCGAAAGTGCAAGTGTGCCTTTTTAATTGATAATTGGGATTGCGTATATATATATATATATATTAGGATCGCGAATGATTGAGCATTTGTAAACACTGGACAGAAACTAACTTGTCAAATGTTAGTGTTTGAGATTCAACCAAAATTTTTTTTTCGGGATTTAAAAGTACTTTTTTTTCTGTCAAGCCATATTTCCGGTTTTCAAAATATTTCTGTAATCTTACAGGAAGCAATGGCCAAAATCTCATTGAAAATTATTATCACAATCCTTTGGAAAATAATTTCAGATACTTTCATCAAATTCAAAAGCGACATGTTTCTAAACTTACTGTAAGGTAGGAATATGTCCAAGTAGAGACAGTCTTCTAAGTGGATAGTACGTCGTAGCGCCCTCTTGGGGTCATTGGATTTGGTTCTTTCCAAGATCTCCGCGTAGGAAGTAGGACAAGGAGGTTTGGAAATGTTGGCGATGTAAACATCATTTTTGGCACTATTTGATAAAGGTGCTGGGGTTTCGTACCTAAGAGTGTCAACGGGAGCGCTAGCGTATGGAATGCCTTTAAAAATCTGTAAAAAAATTAATCATTAGTCTATTTTCCGACAAAGTTGTTAAAATAACAGCATTAATCCCCAAAGAAAGTATCCGGAGAGAGAGAGATTGAAGCGCATCACCCCTGCCCCTTTACCCGTAAAATCCTCTCAGTGGTCGTCAAGTAAGCAGTTAAACTTTCACCACCTCCTTAAGAAGCTCGTATCAAGGGTACATTTCTCTATTTACATGGGAATAAAGCAGGGTTGTAAGTATTCATTTGCGAATCATTTAAATTCTATAGAAGGGCGATGTGAAGTGATGGGGAATGGGGTTTAAGCTACAGTAACCAGAGAAATGAGCGAGTAGCGAGAGTAGGAGTTGCCGGGTAAAAGGAGAAGACGATGGTGAAAAAAATTGTATCGGAGGATACAAGTATTACAGATGCCAAAAATTAACATACTTCTACAATTGGACGACCGCCATAACCCCAGTGACTATTATGCAAGGAGGGTCCGAGGACACCTTGAACGATACCCTGTTTTGTTGTAACTACTCTTCGACTTATCGTACTTAAGCTTTGTACTGACACAATTAAAGAGAAGAGTATCAAAAACGGGGCGAAGGATTTAATTCTAGACACTGTCACTCCATTTATTCCTTTCCATTCACTTTCACCATCGGAATATTTCCACCTCCACTTTGCCGCTTTCACCACTTTCCTTAGCGAACATCGAGCACTTTCACTCCCGTCCCTGCTAAACACCAGTTGATCCATTGTCCGCTCTTCACAACACACACTTCCCATCTGATTCGCCTGAGGATTCCAACGACATGGACGCTTCTTCATATTTGGGAATTACGTCCTACAATCACACAGTTTTCTCCTTACTGTAGCGCGCTTCCGAGCAATTTTTTCATAATTCTGTGCTCATCTTAGCTGTGCATTGCTTTCCCTCTTGGAAGTTTAATCTCGAGAGTTAAGCGGGCTCCACCGTCTGTTTTCTGCACTTGAGTGGCTAAATTCTCATAAATTAAAGAACATATGCCAACCAAGAGAGCCAATGACTCTTCCATGCCCCACGCCAAACAAATCAAGAATGATGCATATAAGACCGGCAAGGAACGGGGTCTGACTTGGACGGATTTACTTTCAAACTCCGTTAGTAGTCGCCTGCTGAATGCAAAATCTCTGCCAACTCTGTCGCCACTCAACCACCGCACTGACTCCTTAGATCGCACTATTTCAACTCCGGTTTTCAAGGATTTAACAAGCTGAGCTTGCATATCAGACCATTACTCACCAGCCTACCATCACCACGACACCTTTAAAATATTGCGACCGGAACTTTGCATAACTCCCGGTTTTCAGATTGTTCCTCTCCTTCAGAGACAGACTCCTTCCGATCTTGTTCTTCCTCCTGAATCAGATTCTCGACTGAAGGTAGGCTGGGGGATGGAATCCAGAAGATGTAGAGGAATCCCACGGAAGAATCTTCAGAGTATTTATACAATTATTATTCCCGCTGACTCTTTCTTGAGACTCCCTCTACATGTGTTTACCCGCATTCTTATCAAAGGACTCCTCCATTCCCACATTACTTGTTACTTCCTCCCCATCCCCGCACATGTTTCCAGGCTACTACTTCCCTCCCTAGTCTCCGCCACCCTTTTTGCTTCCTCTTTTCTTTTTCCAAGTCAGCTCTCCCCACCCACCCTAGCTCTTATTCTCTCGGATAGATTGTGACAGTTATTTTTAAACCGGATGTGGGTATTGCTGTACTCTCGCCGAAAATAGATTCAGATCATTCAATTCACCTATTCCTCCCATTTACCCCTTCGCCTTTCTTAGCTTTCTGCATAATACCCGGGTAGGGTAGTAGGAGGATGGGCAGAGACGAGTGTTGTATGGGCCTCGTATACACCAAACCGAAAAACTCTTCTGTCATTCGCTACAAGTTTAATAAAACTCTCTGCATGTACCCCTATGATCACAAGTACTAAAATCTTTTTAGGAGTCACTCACACACACCAAACAAACTTTTACAAATCAAACCTCCAACTCCATCCCACAGAACTCGGAAATATACCAATTTCTCAATTTCTCGGAGCCTTCTTTCCTCATTTTTCTTGCTCTTTCTCTCCCTCTCACCCTTTCTCGGTTCAAATCCGATTATTCAAGTGCACGCACTCGGCCTTGTGCACTTATACTCACATTTACACACACAAAGCTCACCCTCACTTACAAATAAGCCTTTTATCTTTCATGTCTTTTTGTGTAGCTGTGCAGAAAAAACTACTTCATACAGAAACAACATCTTTGCGCCTCCATTATCCTCCAGCCTCCACTCCATGATCTTTCAAACCAAAGCGGGCTTGACGTTAAACAATAGGTTTTCATTGATTCTCCTCCGACGAAACCTCTTTAAAGTCACCATGCTCATCAGCAAGTCTTCTTGCCGTTTGGTATGTCTTCTCCGTCCTCCGTAGTTCCATATATCCTTTAATGCACCCATTAAGAATCCGTATTCCTTATCTGCTTTCCTTATCCATATCCTCTTCTCTTTCATCCTGCCCACTTTTCTAACTTTCATTTCCTTTCATCTCGGTGGGATAATGGAGACCGAATCAGAATTTTATTACCACAGCTCATTTAGCACCCAGTTCCATTACATCCGCCAATTTCCATTGAATTTCTTCGGGCCATCGATCCGTGTTTACCGAGTCCTTTCCTTTTAAACTATTATTGTAGAACTACGCGAATTTCGTAGCCGTTTTCAGTTCCCATCTCAATTCTCGCACTTAGCTCTTCCTTTATAGTTTGGCAGGGGAGAGGTGATTATGATTCAAGCTCAGCTCTTGTTCGGTTATTCCGATTTGGTTTAACTTTGATCTGACACCCCCTCTTTGCATGCACAAGGTGATATGAATGTAACTTGAGGCTTGTAATGGAAATGATGTGGCGGATATAACCTCATCGTTTCCTTGAGGTTTTGCGATTCCGAACTGACTTCTTTAAATGGCCGCATCTCCTTTTGCAAGATGTCGTCCCTGCATTCCTCTCATTCTGCCTGCAAGACCTTGTCACCAAAGCTGAGCGTTTTTATTTCCCGTAAAACAGTTGTCCAAAGGATTTTCTCGTTGTACAGGGAACGAAACATACAACTATATACTTAACGCCCCCGCTTCCTTTGGAAATTTATAGACAGCCGGGTTGGAGAGAAGGATTTGCGAATTCCTTAAGTGAATCATTCCCTGCTAATTTCAATCCTGGCATTGTAAGTGTAGCGAAAAATTAATCCATCCTGTAGGGTTGTAATTCTATACGATCAATCCAGAATTTTAAATACAAGGGGTCGGTCATGCCAGAAACTGCAGGGCATGTTAATACAGTACTATATAGGTCTTATAACTAATGTCAAACTTTGTATCCTACTCACAAACACAACTTTGTGATCCGCCTCTCTTCTACCGGAGTCCATTACCCTGCCTAAGAATAAGAATACCATATAGAAGAGATGGAACTTGGGTCTTATTACGGTGGCATCCCTCCAACATTTTACATTATCCTCCTCCATCACAATTTTCTCGAATACCATCCACACACTATCCGTTAGTATTTATAGGTGCTGCTTCTCCTACACGTTATAAGTAGCCATCTCGTATTGACAAACTATTTCCCTGCCACCCATTAACTAACCACTACTCGCGAATACCCTCCTCCTATTTTACCGGAGAATTGTAAGAATTCCATCCTCAGCGTCCAGTTTGCACTTCTGAGGTTCAAAACTGCATTCTGTCGTTGCACATTATTCTAATTTACGCAAGTACTCCGCAAAGTAGATAATCTAATCTGAAATTCCAAAGATGACATTTACAAGGGTTCTTTGTACTCTCGCTTGACGTTATAACTTGGGGCATTAATCCTACCGACTTAAAAGTAGCAGCTATAATTGATAACAGCGCAATCCCTGGACTCGATTTTTAACTTGAGCTATTTGTGTAAATTTTCGTACCATAGTTTCACTTTTCTTAGCAGGTTTCTGGTTGCCGTTTTCGATTGTTCCATTGGATAACTAACGAATTGAATTAAAATTACAGAAACAAGAAATAACAATAAGAGGACATCACAAAATCATAGGAAACAAAATTAGAAATTTGGGATTCGCACTATTTGATTATAATTATTTTCATTTTCTATTTAAGCTATTATCACATCTTCTTTGATAACTATATATAATTTAATGCTATAGTTTTGTATAAACTAGTCTTTTACAAATATCTCCACCCTTTTCCTTAGAGTTCTCTAACTTGGCTATCCTACTTCCGAACTGCATTGCCCTCTTGGGGTAGGCAGCAATGTGCAAATTTTCGTCTCCTAGTAAATGCGCTACAGCGCATCGCAGTAACAATTTCTCACCTATTCCTCGATTGAAAACAGGACAGCATTTTATCCATACATCACATTCATATGTAACAAAATTAACGAAATCTTCATCTAAAAATGGTATTCTTGCACAAACCCCGTTATTTGTTATCACACGATTGTCTCGACCAAGGTTGCGGATAGAAATCCGGTCCAAGTCCTCTTGAATCTCTTCTGTTAAGCCCTGCCAACCCCTGTGCTCATAAGCTGTTCTATGTCTTGAATATCCTCCGAAAAGTTCGTCAGCTCCCGATCCAACAAAGACAACGCGAGCAGGTGAAACATAATCTATGTCCTCAAACTGTCCGTCACTAGATTGCTGTCTAATCTTTCCCTTTCCTCTTGCGGCAAACCATAAACAGCATCCAATTGAATCATCTAGTACACTTTGAAGTGGAAAAACTAAATCTTTGATCCAGTCGAGTCTGACAGATTCCACCTCTTGTTTGGTGATGTTGACTTGGACAAAATTAATTTTAATGTGAGGGTGAGCTGTTTTAAGAGCTCGATACGACTCCAATCCCGTTATACGATCTGGTACAGAGAAATCACTAGCTTCAGAAATCCCAAACGCGGCATTGACAAGATCTAACTCCGACCCGCGTGTCAATTCCCCAGCAACTAAATGTGCTAATATTGTTGAGTCTAGTCCACCAGAAAAAAGAACGCTTATTCTTGAATGAAGGCATTTAGATTTCGTTTCTGAACTCTTCTGCAAAGTCATACATCCCTTACATGTAGGAGGAACACATTTTACACGAATACTGACGGCTTGTCGTAGTTTATCTATTAGCTTGAAAACAGATGTTTGCAGTACATCTTTCGAATTCTTGATAATTTCTTCATCGGTTAGATTCTGATTCTTAAATTGCAAAAGTTGTGATAGAATGGTGTCCGTAACTTCTCCAGGATGTACAGAGTTCAGCTCACAACCTGCTACAGGATCAAGTTCCCGGCCGGTAGCAACGGTTAGTTTCAATTCTTGATCCATAAATTCGATGAACTTCCCCGTACTTGAATTCAATTGATCCCGGTTTCGAGAACATTTCCACGGAAAATATTTTGCATCACGACTGGACAAGCTTATACAAAAGATGCCACATGAAGGGACTTCGATTACGCTGGTTTCCGTTGAGATTGGTGCAACAGAGGTGATACTGAAAGATGTTGAGTGATTTTCCTTGTGTAGGAGTAAGCTCGACCTTCCGAAGTAGTCTCGGCCAAACCATAGTTGGGCTTTCGTGGTATTTACCAAAACAAAAGCGAATGGTCCATGCAAGCTGGAAATCAGTGACAGCAATTCATCATCCGTAGAGCATCTTTGTATCAGGTTGAACAAATGAGCGCCGTCGTTGCAATCATTAGGAATACTTTCATTTCCCACGGCATAAATGTCGCCGTTGAAAACAAAATACGATGACGAATCATTGGATATAAATGGCTGAGGATGTACTGTGGTTCCTTGGGTCCACAGGACAAAGCCGGACAGATGGATATGGAAGCTCTCGATGCTAATTTGCACAGACTCGGTCCTATCAGGTCCCCGTTTGGATAACAGGCTGTACAACTTCTCAGCTGAACAAAAATTTAGGTGTGAACAACCGACTGAAGCAGGCTGTGAATAATTGGAAACAAACCATTTAAATACTGTCAGGAACAAATGACATTTTTTGGTCAATTTGTACAGAAAAAATCAGTTTATCTCACCGAACAAGGCTGTGATTCTCCCACTCCGGAAATAAGAGTGCACAGAATCCCACACATGTTGTTTCGGTTTACTTCCACCAAAGTACTTCGTTCCTTAATTTAAAAGTTTAACGCTTGTATGTCCACACCATTGTTAGATTCTAAAGACTTGTCTCAGATGATCAAAAATATTTGCTGCACAAATGAAAGTGGTCTGGAAAGACAAAATCGGCACCCACCGACCCGACATAGTGCGTAGCTGCAAATATATAAAGTGAAATAAGATAAATTGGCTATTTTAACGCAAAACGGAGTACAAAAGTCAGTTATTTCGATAATCTTAAATTATTTAACCTGTTTAATCATATAGCGTTATCTAATTATTGCTTACCATGCATCATCAAAATTTTCCGCGAAAACAACTAAAAAACACAGAAAATGTGCTCGATGTGGACGGAAATTTACTCCCGCTCTTATCATTGAAGTTTCCACTCCATATCAGCATATATACTCTCACGATAATCATGGACTTTTGGAACCTCTGCCTGGAATGGAATGGCGAACTTTTCCATTAGTTATTGTATATGTCCAATAATACAGGTTACACTTATTGTTGGATTATAATATCTAATTATATTACCATTATGTCTCCCATTATTCTTTGTGACTCGGTGGCAACTGGCAAAATCCACGTAACTAATACTGTTTAGAATGCTGTGAAACTACACGAACACCGCATGAAGTGTTTTGTGCTTTATTGTAGTGAGTTGGTTACAGAATATACAATCAAACGATTCGGGATCTTTTCACATGAAATGTAACGCTTACAATTGCTTCAGCTACTATCGATGAGCATTACTGGCGGAAGGTGGGTGAAGCCCTGGAGCACCTCCACTACCACCGGCTCCACCGTATCCTCTTAACGGCATTGATTCCATCGTTGGGCTGGTAGACCTTGGTTTACCTACCCCAACTGACGGCTCCCTGGTATTCAGCCATTGCAGAACGTCCTTGTGACATCTATATTCTAGCTGAAAATGCGAGGGCAGATTGAGGACTTTCCGCATTACTTCTCGTATTTTCTCGATTGCATCTTGATCAGCCGAAGTTTTATTCCATAGAGAGATACAATCCTTCTTCTGTCGCATAGAGACTCCCGCCCCGCATATTTCATCACCGACGTTGAACTGTTCACCCAAAATCGCCATCACAAGATTTTCCCAACATCGAGCTGCGAGTCCTTTATTCAATCTTACTAACCACTGTCCTCCTTCACGGTTACACTGTAATCAGACAGAAGTAATAATTGTCAACCGTGAATCTCTGCTTTCATGCTCTTAGTGTTGGGAACTCGAAAGTATGAAATCTGTTGACCAATTCGTTAACGTACCTTATGCTCCCACATTGGTTTAATGCCATCCTTGAACAAATAAAAGTCTGATGGTGAGTGGAGATCGGAGGGTCGTACAAGATGTGAGTATAAAGCCCAAAACTGTTCAACGGAGGCAAATCTCCCAATTTTCTTTAGAGTCAAATCATACTGCTGGTAATTTGTTTTCCCGATATACCATAGTCCGTACGTATTTTGCAGTCTGTGTTCATGAGGTTGCACTTCTAAAGGTGGCTATAAATACAAAGACAATGTGTCGTCAACTGCCTACTATCTCTTCCAATCGGATCCCCAAGACCGACAATTTAAATTCGAAGTATATACCAAATGTTCATCTGCGTCAATATCTTCGTCCATCTCAGGTCCGACTTTCCGGAGGCTGTAAGCGAAAAACAAAAATTAAAATTAGAAACGATTTTTTCAAATTTTTTCGAGCAAGACTCAATCTCTATCAAGCATATGGGTACGTGAAAATCTACTTACTCGTCCATTCTGTGATGTAGTTTGTACAGGGTTTTTTCTTCAAAGTAATCCAATATTGCACCGGTCAGGTATAGTTAATCAACTACAGTTGGTATTTATAAAGTTATAGAAAAATAGGAAACAGATTCTATCCTATCGTAACAAGCTATTTATGTTTACTCCAAAAAGGCTATCAACTTGCTATTGAATATCAGAATTCGTTCTCTGCATCCGCAAAATAAATATTTCAAAGTCTTAATTGAAACAAATCATTTACCTGAGTATCAAAATCATTTGACACAATTCATAAATATCGGGAAACAACAGCTATTAAGAGTAATTTAAGAAAATCTTGTAAAAAAGCAAACTAGAACTGGATTACAATAGGTCAACCACCGGCTGTAGAAACTGTATCACTCGTAATATCAAGGTACAGATTCTTTGCATTAACTGTAGCGTAGGTCTGTGATAAGAATGTTTTAACTACAGAAGCTCTCGTGTCAATAGAGTTTGCACGGGTAGTATTAAAAAGAACACATGAATATCAATTCTATACGGAAATCACTGTTCTCTGCTGTCAGCATACTCTGTTGCAGGACTACAAATTAAATTAAGTATACAATTACTCCCTGAATTCCGAGTTATTCCAGCCCAAGTGATATAAATATACCGTCTGCAACCTAGCTTTCTTATTTACCATGTAATGAATCCTTATTAATTCTGTATTATTTAGCATTAGATAGCTTCACCTTAATCACAACCTCTTAAATGTATAGAAGTAAGCAAAACTGAGATTATTACAATTCGCTCGTTCCGATTATTTACATATTTCCGCTGTATCAAAAATACCGTGTTCTTTTGTTGCTTTTATATTCCTTCGCTTTCGTGCCTGTATATATTGAAGCGTCTAGAATTTTTGAACCTCAAGAATATATATATATTCATGATCTCCAATATCTCCAACATTATCCTGATCCTATCGTATGTATTTACAAAAGAAATATCCCATATGATTTTCATATGGCTCTGCTCAAAACTTACCGCCGCGCACGCCAGTATAACGTCAGCGATGCCAAACAAGTTGCAGGTTGCAGCAGCTCGAACCTATGTAATGTAATTCAGGGGGTCCTCATAGTCATAGACCGAGCTTTTCTCCTTTCGATCATCCACCGTGAATTTTGATACACGTGGAACTGATTGCATGCCCTAGCAGCATGGTATAAAGGTTTCATCTGGCTAACAAACTATCAATATGATTACCGTTTGTTAATGGAACAATTAGATACTATATTTAGCTGACAACATATGACTATGAATGTTTTCGTTCGGAAGTTTGGATGTCCATTGGTTGTGCGAGAGTCGTACGGTAGTCGCATTTCGCATATTACCCTGTGGATTACCTAAATATGGATCTTGGAATGGGGCATCAAACCACAAAGGCAGGTCTCGGACTAAGAGCTGAAACCATTCAAGAAGGGGGGAATTAGTTTATAGTTCTTTGCAGTTTAAGAATATTTGAATGAAGAAAAAGAAACGTTGTTCCGATTTGTAGTGCGATATTTTATAAATCCTGGTCGTCTAAGATAAGCATACACGTTAACGATAAAAGTAATCTGTTCATGTAATAGGCTAAGTTGTGAAACCTTTAAATATAGTAGCAATATAGCGCCAAGTCTACTTATCTTAGCATCTCCTTGGATTCGGTTCGAAAGTATCAGCTAAGATAAGCCAAACTGTAAAGCAGTAACCATTTCTGGTTTGTATTAACTTCGTGCAGATGTATTTGCTTCGATTTTAAAGTTCGTACAATTTAAAC
This sequence comes from Sminthurides aquaticus, assembly GCA_906901655.1. Taxonomy (NCBI): domain Eukaryota; kingdom Metazoa; phylum Arthropoda; class Collembola; order Symphypleona; family Sminthurididae; genus Sminthurides; species Sminthurides aquaticus. The sequence continues at coordinate 1,751,735 of CAJQTT010000013.1, read as the reverse complement.
TCCAAAGCTTCCACTATATTATGTAAAGCAAGAAGAACTCGTGTTAATAAATGCGTTAGAAACACTGGGATTCACAGGGATGTGGGTGGAAACTGAAGGTATCGTAAAACGGCATCAATCAATAAATAGTAAATAGTCGGTTAATATTCTTAGTACTGGACTATAGACGTGGCTGAAAGAGTTGCACTATCCCACGTTGGCATTGGTGTTACTGGAAGAGGCTGTTAATTAAAGAAATAATTAAAATTATCCAAGCCTCTTCGAATAGTCAGCAGGTAAGAGGTGTAGAAATTGAAATTTACCAAGATAGTCTTCATATTTTTTTGTTTGAGCAGCATGTAGCTTCTGGAGTTTTTTCTGCTGGCTCTTTAATATGGGTTGTCCTTCCTTATCATGTGTGGGGATGCCCGCTTCGTCATACTGTGAGTACTTTCCCGCTTCACTGCCTATTTTGAACATTTCAGAAGGAGGTATCCGTCGCTGTGCTTCTTTTTCCTGTTGCAGTCTCTCTTGCTCCTGTTTCTTCTTTAACTTTTCTGCCTCCTTTTGACTTTCCAGCTTTTTCTTTAGTTCCATTTCCGCTTTCATTGCTTCTTTCCCTACGTACTTGATTACTGTTGGACTACCTTCACTATCTTCCAGGCGAACGCCGAGATTAGGCAAGATTTCATCTCGAATCGCGTCACACTCCTTCATAATAGTGGATTTTGCTGTTGAACTATCGATAGTTCGAGCAGTTATCCGAACTTTCTCTCTGAAGGTGGACAAGACATCAAGGAAGGGCAGGACTATTTCCTCTTCATTTCCTGCTCCTGCAGTTCCCTGTGTTGCTGCGGATCTTAGACCGAACGTATTTTGTTCGGCTGATGGGACTACTCCAAAGGTTCTCAAAATCCATGTGATGTACCTGCATACAATATTTATTGAATTGGTAACAATGATCACGTAGCGCCTAGCCCATGCGGCTCTAGTTTTATAGCTTTACTTACGTGGCTATGGAGCGCAGAATCTGATAGTTTAATGGCTGCTTCTTCGATTTTGCTTGCTTGATGTAGACATTGCAGAAACCAATCAAAGATTTTATATTCATCATGACCTCCTTGGTGTCTACGTTATCACACAAAGCTAAATGAATATTCATTTTGGCACCATCGAATGTGCGCTGCAGCTCTGAGTCATCTGGTGTCCATTTTGGATAAGGATCCGCTGTTCTTCCGATATCTTTCACGGTTAGGAAGAATTCTTGTATAGCCTTTTCAATGTTCACTACCGCGTCCATACCGGTGGGACTGACAACGATAAATAATAGATGTTCATTTCATTTCTTAATTCGATTATTTACCTCATCATAGAGGTTTTTACCTGTAATCCAGGGTGTCCTTCCAAGAGTGAATCAGAAATAGTAGTCGTAATTGTGATGATGTAAACTGTTGCAGCGCTTCCTTGATGGTGATGAAGTTTTTCAGTGATTTTGACATTTTACATCCCGAAATTGTTAAATGCCCAGAATGTAGAAAGTATTTGACCCAATTATCGTTGTCAAAGTAGGCTTCACTTTGCGCAATCTCGTTATCGTGGTGAGGAAACTTAAGATCAACGCCACCTAAAATATGGAAAAAAACGGTCTTACACTTTACACACACAGTAATATTTCACAGGATTCGCTCAGTAAGCTTATATTGCAAAATAAAACAAGCTACGAAGGCTTAAGCTTTACCAGTATGGATATCTAGTCCATCTCCAAGGATGGCGCAAGCCATTGCGCTACATTCAATGTGCCAACCGGGCCGACCTTTTCCCCAGGGTGAATCCCATGATGGTTCTCCAATCCTCGAGCTTTTCCATAAAGCGAAATCAGCCGGCGACTTTTTCTCACCAACACGATCACTAATTAGCTCACCTGAAAAAAGTAAACGCAAGATTACAGCAATGTGGATTAAACAAGTTGCGTCCAGGGTGTTTGAATCTTGAAGCAGTTAACGTGCTCACCTTCTCCCTCCGCTAGTGCTTTAGAATCACCGACAGCTTCCGGAACCAATTTAGCATACTTGTGCTTTGGACTCGATTTATATTTTTGGACATCAAAATAAACGGAACCGTTGCTATCGTAGGCATATCCGTTGTCGATAATCTTTTGTATATAGTCTACAATCTCTGGAACGTATTCACTTACACGGGTCAACGTATCTGGCGGTAAGACGTTAAGCGCATCCATGTCACTGAAAAAATCTTTTTCCCAGCCGGCAGCAAAATTGGCAAAGATTTCGTTATTTAGCGTAGAAGCGTCGCCTGTTTTCATAAAAGCAGCATCTAACCATTCATACAGTACATCTCGAGCGCCATTAATGAGATCCGCTTTATGTTCTACGGTTTTGCTGGGTTGGATTTTGATATCACTTTCCACTGCTGCAATGGACGTGTCTACTTTGTTGAGGACCCTTTCCCTCACACCACGTACCTCTAGATCGGTGGTTTTGAGTGTTTCCTGCACATAAAGTTCCTTCGCATTCACAATATCGGATGCAACTTGTGAAACGTCTACTTTCTTTTCATACTGTTCTAGAAGATACTGCAAACGTCCTCTCTTGATGATTTTGTCATCAATGTCTAAGAAAATAAGCAAATGTTAGGATACATTTTCAATCAAACTCATGTCAGGGTTAAGTCTAACTTATTTTCGCACTTACCAGTAATGTTCATTACATAGTGAACGTTGTATCCAAAGTACTGAGCTAGGACTCGGCGCAGAATATCAAAGGAAATGTAGGACCTGGCATGCCCCATGTGCGCTGAGTCATATACAGTAGGACCACAGCAGTACCATTTAACATTAAATCCGTTAGGGTCATTGGGATTAAACTCTTCCAGCTTTCTAGTAATGCTGTTAAAAAGCTTCAGCTTGGACGCCATCCTGAAGGCCTAGGATTTTGCTGGGATGAAATCGGTCCTCTGTTAAGTTAATACGAAAAATTAATTAATGGGACTTAAGTCAACTTGTAATACTAAAATAATTATAACTTACCAAGTTAATGCTGTTAATATTCTAATGCTGCCAAGCTAAATGCCGGTGCTCCAAATTCGAAAGCGTCGAACCTACAGCTTTAGTTCACCATACGGTTAAACTGTCATCAAAATGTTAGAAAACTGCGTGCACGATGCTAATGTCACTGGATTAACAATCAACAACACGTACGTAAGACAGAAAGATGATGATAAACGACAGGACTTTTAGAGCATATTATATGCAATTTTCGCAGAAAGTATATTTTAGTGTGCCATTTTGTCGGCACTTGCGATATTTGAATTTGCCGCGTTTTTCTCTCTCGAATTACGCTCAACTAGTACACTCTATGATTCGACATTTAACGTTGCAGTGCCAGGGCAGGAGAGAGAGAGAGAAAGAGAGAGAGAGTGGACAAACAGAAGGGAATTTCTCTTACCGGCAACTGTTTGCAAATTGCGAAACACACAGTATGAGTTTCTACTGCGGAATACAAGATATTGCATGATGAACAAACTATCCCTGATAAGAATTCTTTTGCATGTACGTAATAGTAGAAATAACGTGAATGCCGTGCATTTCTCACGTCCTGTCGTTCTCAATCAGCGTGTATTATACCTTTCAAGACAAATCTTAAATGAAATTCATTCATTCAGACATCCGTACCAAAAAGGCTTAATAAGCTACAGCCTGTAGGCACATTGCCCCACAAGAATCAATTTTCTATGTACGCAGGGAGCTTATTATCCCAAAAACGTATAATAATAATTGGTACATGTATTCCGATTCGACGGAAAGTAAATTCCAAATTCCATATAGAATCCTCTCTCCTTGCCATCTTCAATTCCCATACGTTTATTAGTCTTAAATCAAAGAATGCTTGAATGAGATAAAAATCAGAAGATTCCCATATTAGTTTCGGCTCGAGCCATACAAATTCCCACATTTGACATTAAAAACTAAGATGGAAGCCGTCGGTTTAAGAAAAATCTTCAAGAAGGGGTCCTCTTAAATGGCTCAAACGCCTTCACCTTTTGCCGTTCAGTACATCAATAATGGGATTATTTATAAAAAATTAACTGATTTAATTCTCAGCTGCATCTTGCATCAGTACATTCCAAAACTAGCCACAATCCCGTTGCACCCTACATACAATCTACCTCTCAATTGTGTGACTCCTTCTTTGCGCTGTTCTAGCCAGCTCTTACCAGAAGGGCGGAAGATTCCAAGAAATCTTCCTTCCAACTTTAGGAATCTTGAAACCTAAATTAAGAGAAAGATAGGAAACTCCGTCTAACTTTCCATCTCAGCTTCCTATCTCTCTAACTAAAAGCGCTAATTGCTCTGAAAGTGTTACTGGGAAATGAACTCTTGAATGAATGAGCTCCTAAACTTACCATAACAAGACATGCAAGTACTTTAGAATGGTCACGTAGCTATGCAGTAGCACCCAGCAGGTATGTAGATTCAGACTGTTGTGTATCGGTGGTTGGGATATATAATAGCAGTAAATTAAAGATTATTTTAAGAGGTGGTGGGAAAAAAACCTTGAATGTACAGTGAACAGGCTGCTTCTATGCTATCAGAAAGTATTGTTGTTGGTAACTCGGCAATTAAATTGCTACATATATACTACCGACTCGCACGCGGTCTTTATTCACGCATTACTCGGGCAGGGAGTGAAGAAAGCATTAAACTAAAGTGGAGGCGGATTTACAAATAAGTTGCATATTGTGTCCATAATCCGAGGATAATGAAAGCGAGGGAGAGAAATAAAAGTTAAATGCATACATTAGTATCAAGCGCTAAATCCTCTTTTCATCACTACATGTACCACCAGCTTCTTTTCCTTTCCATTCTCATTATATTGCAAAATCCGCACTCCAATACCATTGTTTTCAATTCCCAAGGAAGAGACCAACTATAGAATTTATCTTGAGTCTTCGCTATGGAAATTAAATGGTACGGTACCCAAGCTTGAAGCTAGCAAAGTAATAAGAATCTTCGGCGATAATGCAAGCCTCCTCACATTATCATGATGCTAGAAAGTAAGATACTAGACGACCACGAAGATAATCATTATAATCAGCACACGCTCCTCTCTATTACGTACCTTTTCCATATCATTCTTCTTCGTATTCTTCCCTGCAATGCAGTCACTTTTCTTGAATAAACAGTACTCTTCCTTTTTCTACACATTCCCATGCTCCTGTCAAACAAAATCCTCAAGTTACCCATAGCATATATATATGCAGCCCCTCCATATCTTTAATTCACCAATTTATAGCTTTTTCTTTCGCCAATTTCCCTTTTGCGGTTCCCTGCAAGCCAAAGTCACGCAAAAAATCCGTTGGACAATCCTCCTTTTACCCTCCACCACCTTCATCCAACTCTTTTACCGTACAATGCGAACAAACTATAAGTTTTCATATATACATTTTAAACAGAAATGTGCGCTTGATGCACATGGAAAATGCCACGCCACCTTGCAGTAATTTGAAAATACGAATGAAAAAATTGAATTTAACTTCTGTCTTTTAACGTCTTTGTCCCTAAAAGTATGAATGAATTCAGTGTTTATTTTTGACTTATCAGGAATTTTAAAGGAATTTTTCTCCTTGAAGTCAGTCTGCTCAGATACTCATAATGAAACCACTAATGCAATCCAGTTGCCTCTGTACAATCCTGTTTGCTGGAAAAAGTTAATACATAAACTATAATATTAAAATTTTCTCCAAACTCATGGGAATCACACACACTGAAAATGCCCTTTATACTACGAAAAGAATAATTTATGGGAATGCAAAAGAAGATTTTGAATACAACAACAGCGCACAGCATGAGCGCGCTACCCAAGCGCAATAAAAGTGGGGAAACGTTTAAAGTCTCATTATTCCCCATAATCCGGCAGCCGCCAATAAATTGGAGTCATAGAGTGCAAGACTGGATTGAATTGCTGTAGCCCCATAGCTACAGCCTTTGTGTGCTTTCTATCCCATGAATAGGGATAGGTAGTTGGAAAGGAGCGATAGAAGACTCAACACGTTACTCCGCCTGTTGCAGGATAGAGAACTAATGGTTGAAGATAGGATTGTATGACTAACCCTGGGAGTTTTATTCTATCCTGCGTAAGTATAGAGGCTGCTGCCGGGGAAATCTACATGGGATATTACCTATGTACCAAGGATAATTTCGCGTGTACCGCCTCTGCGGAGGATTGAAAATGAGCGCTGCGTACAAACGCTTTGGGCTCCAAGGATGAGAAATTCAGAGAAAAATATGCATGCACACATGGTTTGGATGAGCAGGGCAGCGCTGTTGAAAGTGATCTGACTGTGTGTGTAGGGGAAATACATAGGAAGAAGGCAGGAGCAGGAGCTAGGTAAAGGACAGGAGAGGAGCGACAAGATAGCCAACAGCCAAGGGTTCATCATCTTCAGAAAACACACACATCAGAGAGTCAACAACGTTCACCGTTTATCTCCTTCTTCATATCTAATTCTGACATTTCTCATTTCACATGTCCCTCCAGTCAATCCTCAATTAACTATGAGTAGTAATCCTCGTTAAATGTTCAACATGGTTTAGTGTCTAGTTATTTCCTGGATCATCGAAACCTCCGAATTTCCCACTCTTTTTTACGGTTCAACGGATTATTTCTGGTTTCCTCACTTTTGTGGATTTGTTATGTGTGTGCACAGTTTTTACTTTGAACCTAATTAACTCGCGGAGTGTACTTTAATGATTTGTGGAATATTTTCAAGTACACCTTGATTAAATCCTTCCTCTTCAGTTAGCTGCGGGAAGGACGTATTGAACACTATTGTGCCGTTCCGCCGTCATCTGGGACCAGTAATTTAACTTTCTTGAGTGTGTCTACTCGCTCTAGGACTCGGCTCTCATCATCAGTGACTACTTCTTTTGCAAGTTCGTTAAAGCCATGTCGATAATATTTGAATTGCTTCTCAGTGTTATAAAGCTTCATTTCAACTCACAATGATGAATTTCGCAGTAATTTTTCAGTGTAGCATTAGTAATGCGGAGTTGGCTTTTCGAGACAATTTCGATGTTTTCTTTCATCGCCGTTAAAGGTTAATTCCTTGAACGTCATAACTGTAGCTCACGACTCTTTCTGTTTGTCGTCATCATTTACTCCTTTTGTAACACTTTAATTAGGATGTATTATTAGGAATGCGATAAAACTAAGAACTACGGAGGATTTAATGTCATAAAGACAGGACTTGCGTAGTCATTTAACTTGTGAATAAACGAATATCTTCGTTACTCGGCTAACTATAACTTACTGACGAATTGTTTGGTCTTTGTGGTTATTTCAGGAATCGTTGTATGAGTTTGTGACGAAACCCAAGGATATCCGGGCCGTTTCCGTTGAAAACTTCAGCCAGCTCTTCAATCAGTGCTCCAAGCGAAGGCCGATTTGACCGCATTAAATGAGAATCTTCCGCGAGAGACGGAAGAAACAACTGTGTTGGACTTTATCTACTACCGAAGAAAGTATCTGTTACTGAAAGAAGAGGGAAGATATATAAATATATAAAATCGGGATGAAAATCGTTATGGGCCCGGACGGTTACATTCGGGATTGAGGAGGGTTTCATAAAGTGCTGTCCTCTTGTACTTTTTTTGGTTTTACGGGAACACTTGCCTTTTTATTGACTCGGAGTTTATTGTGAAAGAGCGAGTTTTGCGTTTCCGTGCTTGTTGACTTTTCCACAATTCCGAAAGTGAAGAGAAAATAAAAAGAGACATTGAATACATTGTCTTGGTTACTACGGAACTGCTAAGTGTGTGTGTTTGCCATTGCCTGTGGGGTACGATACCTTGGGTTAAGAAGTTCAGAGGAAAGTTCAGCTTGCTTGCTGGTAAGTGGTGGCATTATTTTGAATTCTTCGGAAGTAGTGTCGTTAGAGTTTTGCTAAATAAGTTAGTATCCGGAGTCTTTGAATATTTGATAAAAAGTCGGTAGTAATACTAGAGGTGATACCCAGGAAGAGTCGTCAGTCAGTAGGATTTCCGACACGCTTGGTTAGCTTTCTTTGCTCTTTTCTTCGCGGATGGCTGCCTGTATTTGTTTCAAGTAATTTTAATTATGTAGGAAGCTATGATTCCTTTAAAAAATATGTAATTACAAACCCGGTTCATGGTGACTGTCTCTGTTTATTTAGATTACGTGTACCCGTCTCGAGCATATAATTACGAGTTGAAACTCATGTACGAAGAGTCCGTATCGGTTGTGTACATTTCCATCCGTCCTCCTTTTTCTGCTCTTATATTAATATAGATAAACAAACTTGCTTCCTTTCCATGCTTTAGGAGGCTGTAAGTAATCTTTGACGAAAGACGGGAAAGGGAAAAAGATGAATATAAGCCACGAGTTTTCACTTCTTTTTCTCGTACATTTTTATCCGTTTCCAGGGTGTATAATATCTCGTTTCTGTGTTTATAATTTCTATCGTCTTCTTTCTTCCCTCCAAATATTGATTCTATTCTCCGCCAAATTACATAATGGGTGTTGAAGTTCATCCCTTATAGACTTTGTATCTTTTTTCTTGTTCCTTCCGTGGATTGAAGAAGATATATAGCTCTTTGGAAAACTGTGTCCATTTTTCTTACTTTTCGGTCTCTCTATCTCTCGCTCTCGAGCTTTTTAGCTTATTACGGGTCGTGCAGTGCACGAGTGTTTCTTTAACGCAAAGTAAAGTGCATGTTCTTGTTAGCGATATGAAGTATTGCGAAATAAACCGAGCTCGAGGCTCTGTCTTTGACTCGCTTCTTGATTATCAAAAGACTTTCCAAAAATTACTTGTTCTCTCTCGATTTTGTCAAGTAATTGTATTATCAAACAAAAGGGGAGATGTATACGTGATTACCAGGATTTGAGAAGCGTTGATTACAATTTAAATTTAGAGGGTGTCTAAGGTTATGCATGTGTCCGTGCATCTATTCTATTGCATGCATGTGCTCTCAGGGAAGAAGGCAAAGGCTAAGAGTGAAGATATATATAAGTGTTGAAGTGGCATCGAAAATAGCTCGTATATAATTATATATGTATATATATATGCTGTGCAGTAACAGAATTTGAGCTCAACTCTCCTTGCCAAAGTATTTAAATTATAGTTGTTGTTAAGATTTTCTGTCTACGATGTCATAATGATGCATTTAAGTTGATGAAGTCCTTTTTAAGTACGACGATGGCTATGTGCCTCTATATTTGAAATCATCAACTTACATGCTACGCTTACAGTTTCCCCTTCTCTCTTCGTCTCTATTCTTCTCTACCATCTTCGCTAATCCATATCTTCCACTAATAACTAAATGACTCTCTTCCCTCATCGTAGTTAGTAACGTAATCATCGACTTTCTGCTGTGAAATGTGAAGGCTACATCCATGGTGTAACCTAATGTGAGTGACGCTCTTTTCAATCCATCCACGCTTTAAAAAGTAAATGTGTGGAAAGAATCGAGCGAGAGAGATGGAGAGAGAAGATGAGATGGGTTCATTTAAAATGCATCTTTTAAAAGATATATAACCCAGCTCTCCTCCATTCCCTCGAACTTAAATTACCCATCCTTATTTATTTACTCGCAAGACAATTTAGTATCTAATGCCGGCATTCGCCATCTGATTCCGTCGAAATCTCTACCCTGCATGTATCTTTAAACGGACGTGACTCCGTAGTCACAAGTACTATTCTATACTTTCTTTTAGCTCGTGTCTTGAGAGAGGCGAAATGTTGATCAATTCAATCCAGTATCCTGCTCTTACGTAGCCTTTACCTCTGGAAGGTGTGGACTTCCAAGGAAGAATCGGCTTCGTTTCCCCTGATTAGCTCTATTTCCTCCCAATTTCAGTAAATAGTTCCAGAAATCGGGGCAGGCTGGTTTTGTTAGCTGAGAGCGGTATGGTACTTGCCGAAGATCCAGCCAAGAGTTTTTTCGGCTCAGCGTAACTTAATTACCCTCCTCCGGAAGTGGCTGCAAATGTGTTCTCTTACTTAGTTAGTCATTCCATACACTTAGCGAAGAAATGTTTTGTAACCTGATTCCATTAAAGGAGCTGATAGTATCGGCCGAGATTTTAACAAAAGTATGGGAGTTCTGTAGTTCCGTAAAACTAAGTACGCATCAAACGATTTACGGTCAGTGCTGGTGTTAATCCTCGATTAAATTTGTTTGTACAGCTCTGTTGTATAGGACCGTAAACATTGACTGATAAGGAATACTGTTGTTTGCAATTGGATTACATGTCATTTTTGTTTTTCAGTGCCTGGACATCAAAACCCTGCGTTGTTCACGTAAATTCAAGTTCCGAGGGAACTGAAGAAAGATAACTGGAAGGAACGGATTTTTTACGTTTCCAGTTTTATACAGTTTGTGCCGAGAGTGAATCTGAAGAGTGATTTAAAAATAAGATTAAATGTGATACGGAAAGAGAGAAAAAGAGGAGAGGAACCTTGATTTCATATCGATATTAGAGACACTAACGACTGGATGGATTTTGATAAGCTGTGATGGTAGTTTCGCTTGATTTTGAAAGTTTTGAATTATTTTTACGAAAAAGACTGATTTGGTCTTCGTACTTTTGTGGTATAAATATTGTGAAAAAGATTTGTAATGCCTTCAGTACGTTTGTTCCATGATTGTAATGGAAGTTTGGTGTAAGTGGCGGTGTGTAATGGGACCTAAGTGCTTGTCAACCATCAAATCTTAACCAATTTAGCGATTACCGGAAACGTCATTCCTGATCCGTCAAGATGAGGGAGTTTAAGGTACGCTCATTTGTGATACAGCTAATGTGATTCACATAGTAGAGAACAGTAGTGGGTACACTCCTATATCTTTACGATATTACACTAACCTGCTTTAATTAGTTATAGAAAGTATGGAAACTGTAAATGCCAGAAAGTTGAACCTACTTTTGACGAATTTACATTAAAGTAATGATTCTGCTTGTTTCCCTTTCCAGGTTGTTATTCTGGGGAGCGGTGGAGTCGGAAAAAGTGCTTTGACAGTGCAGTTTGTTTCTGGTTGTTTTATGGAGAAATACGATCCAACCATAGAAGATTTTTATCGCAAAGAAATTGAAGTAGATGGATCTCCATGCGTACTGGAAATACTGGATACTGCAGGAACTGAGCAGTTTGCGTCAATGAGAGATTTATATATTAAGAATGGGCAGGGGTTTTTGGTTATTTATTCCATCACGAATCATCAGACATTTCAAGATATCAAAACTATGAAAGAACAGATCAGCCGGGTGAAAGGAGCGGAAAAAGTGCCTTTACTACTAGTCGGGAATAAAGTAAGCGAACTTTTAATTTCTATGTTGGAAATTGTCTTAATCATGTAGCATAAGTGCGGTCTGCTAGCGTTTCTTACTTTGTGTTGAGAGGTGGCGGTACAACAGCATAAGCTCTAGAAGCGGATTTGCAATCCTTGGCGGTTCAGCAGACCTTGAGAAAGCTCTGCTAACTCAGCATGTTGATGGAATTTTACAGGATTTTGATACAATCAATAATTTGCGGACAGCGGAATTACTTTATTGCACACACATGCTCAGTCACACAACCTTTGACAGTTACTGGGGTAAAATAGAGCGTGTTTCAGCCACATAGTTCTAATTTGATCGAAGGCGGGCACTCGTAGTTTATGAAGAGATAAGATCATCGGACGTAAGATCTGTGTATGTACATTCATTCAGTGAGGTTCGGCGTGATGGATATTTTTTGCACATTTTCCTGCCGCTGCTTAAAGAATGAATCATTCAATTACTAGGCAATTAGGCTTGTGCAACTGATGCAGCAGAGTTCGAACTTTTGTGCCTACTAGCTAGAACTCAACTATTCGTCATTGCTGCATCAATAAATGTTTAACTGGGAGTTTCTGGATTCTTTACCAAGAAATTGTTTGCTCAAAACTTGTCTGATGCGTCATAGTATTTACCACGGAGGGTGAAATGTTGATTGTTGAATATTTAAGTGGAATATAATTCTAGGAATGGCAGGCTAGGTCTACTACTAAAGGAATAGAGTTGATACGGAAACGTACATATCGCCAACAGATCACGTACTCCCCGAATTTAGGTTCTGGAGTCACAGATACGTATGGAAAATTAAACTGGAGAACTAGCTAGATGCCTGCCATGCCATGACCCGATTTGGGGTGATACAGAATATGTAACGTTATCTATCGACCCAGAAATGATTTTCTCACAAGCAGTTCAGTTGAAGTGGATTTCCTTTAGCTTGATGAAAATTCGATGACCAAGTGAAATTACATGTTCCATACATTTATATTCATGAGTGAAGTTACAAGGTTCTCATGGAATAGCTTGGGCTCACTCTCTCTCTGCCCGCTCAGTTCCGCGATGACTGTAAAAACTACTTTTCTTACGTCATTTCGTTAATGAATTTAGGTGCATATTGGACTCGCATTGGGGTGCTACCTTCAGTATGCTTGCTCCAAGCTTAGTACTGGAAGTGATGAGGAAGATTTAAGGATGACAGATGCGGTCCCTTTGCTTTGATGAGAATTTTATTCGGTAGGAGAATGCCCTGTTGTAGATTTGAGAATTAATTTTTTGATGGGGTAGGAGAGTGGTACTCGGCGGGTCTTCCCGTGGTTTTGTTATTACGAGATGTGTCTTGAATCCTGAAGGGCAGTGAATTAAGGAAGGAGAGAGCGAGAGAGGGAAGAAGAAGGAAGAGATCGGATTCCGTATTAATGAAGCCACTAAAAGACTATTAATGAGAGGATTGTGTTGTCTGCCCATTGCCTGGTAAAGTATGACATCAGCTGCTCGCTTCTTTCTGAGTCAGATAGATAAGAAAGCTATGGATGCCGGCAAAAAATTCAGACATATTTCTGTGGTAAATCTTTTGTTTAGAGAAGACTGCTTTCTGTTCACAGTTTTTAGGTTGGTAGAAGAATCGAGGGGGAAAAGTGTGGCTGTTGTGATACTGGGATGACAGAAAAATGATTTGTTGAGTAGCTTTATTGTGGAATATTTTTGCAAAATGCCGTTTCTGATATTACGAGTTCAAGTAATTATCCGACCCTTATCCTTCCTTGTAATGCATAAAATTTGATACTTTGCAGGACTGCGGTGGTGACGGCTGGGGTTGAGCCAGGGTGTTCACTCGTCGGATCTCGCGTGTAATGTTAATCGTGTTAAACAAATGAGTTAGTAAACTGGGATGGTTCAAAATGAATTTTAGACGTACGTCGGTGAGGTTAGGGCGGAAGTTGTGGTCCATTTGGGCTCGGTGTAGAGAAAACCAGAACCTTAAGCGGTTTTCTGGTCGTACATCTTCTTACCATAACTTAGACTAAGATTAGGAATAATTCTGAGCACATGGATGAAGTTCTGTTTAAAAGCACACTACTTGTAATCTTGTATGCAGCTGATGAAGCTGGTAAACATGTTGTGTACAGGGATGAATGCATCTTCGGTCATGTATGTAGAGGATGAGGAGAATCCAGAAGTGTTGTTGGTATGCATGTGTTTTGCGAATGGTTATTTTGTTTTGTTGGTTGCAAGACAAGGAGTAAATAAGTTTGGAAGCTGCTGCGTGAATCACATAGCGACGAATGGATGGAAGCTATTTAACTGTGGGCAAAAAAGTAATTATTGGAATGGCTGCGGTGAGACAACTCTAATTTAGTTGGATGTACGTGATGATTTTGAATGACTTGGCCCCGCTTAACTGCAAATTCTGGCCGTTTGGTTAGAAAATAAAAGAAATTGTTTTGCCACGACGAATACATCTTGACCCGCTCCCAGGGCTAACGTCAGGGCAGATTGGGTTGAGAACAGCGAAGCGAACTACGCGAGGCCGATGTGTTACGTGTCGCAAATGTTATCTGTAACTAAAATACAGAAATTCCTGAGCCATCGTCCGCCCGGGAACGCTTTCGGGAAACATGCTGATAGGATTTTGCCACGTTGTTGGATTTTAGTGAAACCCTATTTTAGCCCTTGTTCGCGCGCTATGAATTATTCATGGGATTCGTATCATTGACTTATCTTTTTAGAGCGCACCTGTCTTCCTCCAACACCAACAATCATACTGCTGTAGATCCTCTCCTTACTTAAAAAGAATTATAATAGCGAGACATGTAGTTGAACGACGAACGTGCCCGAACTCTTCCTGACATTTCCTACACCTGTACTCCCTCCCCACCTCCCAGCCATGAGATGTGGAGTTGAGTTCAAGGGAGTCGTATGATTTTTGCAATTGGGAATGAAGAAGATTATTGATTCCGTTCCTTCTCCTCTGCCTCAATCAGGATGAAAGTGTTCTAAATTTGAAACGTACATGTGTTGGGGAATATGTAGAAGGAAGGAGAGTGGATTCATAAATAGAGTTTATTCACGTTCCGTATCTATCTACGTCGTTGGAATAATTTGTGGTTGTTAATATCGCACACACATGTCCTTCCTACGAGCTCTACATTTTTCTCATGCCTTTGCTCGAACTATTAAATGAGCTTAAAAATCAAAATTTCAACCTTATTTGTAATAATAAGCTCTCCTCTAGGGGATGCGATTGTGAAAGTGAGCGAGGAAGTTGGTTGTTGATATGAGGGAATGGAGAAGGGAGATTACTTATTTTAGCAATATTATTTGTAAGCTGTCTTGTTGAGAGGTAAATGATGAGCAGTATATTGTATTGACATCTCCTCACTGACTCATCCTCCGCCTTTCATAATTCATGTTCAACTCTTCCTCGGCCCCTCTCTCTAATATGCTTAAGGAGCTGCAAATGGTGGTGGTGGCTGGTTTTTACAACGTATACTTACCGGAGAGGAAATCATTTGCAGACATAAACAGGAGAAAACGAACTTAATGACAAGTTTGAATTACTCTGAACAATCTGCGACTAAACGTTTTTGGCACTGAACATGTTTGTACGCAGTCCATCGTAATTCACCTAACCGTCATCCAGTCTATCATCCAGTTTATGCTATCCCGATTCGTTGGGATGGTGTTGAGTATGAAATGTAAAGATAGGACAGCTGCGTTGATGTCTAATGCTACTATGCCTGTATTTTGTTGCGGGTTTTATTTTAGCTAGTTTAGAGCATAGATGGGAGAACGAAAGGCAAGTGAGCAACAAATAAGATGTCGTGTCAAACTAAAATCGATTTGCATTGTTCTTGGTGCGCGCAGTATGTGCTCACGCTCGCACTGGGTATGGTATGCGTGGGTAGTTGGAAGGAGTAATTCGATCGGTGGGATGCGGATGGGAGATGAAATTCAAAGGAAGTTTAATTATTTTGGGTGAAACTTGAATTGATTTCGGTTTTAGGAAACCTGGTAATAATAAATAATCCGCGAATGAGGCTGTATGTGCTGAACTGAATTGCTAGTTGCACCACGAGAAATAGAGTCATGCTCTGACACTGAATGTACGTGGATTGCTTTATTGAGTCTTTCTTTCTTATTGTCTTTCCTCTCTATAAATGTGAGAGTTCGTTTAGATCTTGTGCATGTCCAGGTCAGATAAATGGAGTTAATTTTTTTCCAGACAGTTTGGATGCTCTCGCATAGTTCTTCTTTCTTTAAGTTGTTTGCGGCTAGAAAGATTTAACAAAGAAAGGCCTCAATCATGTATCGAGAAGATGTGTTGTAGTTGTAGCGTGCCACATCCCACGTGTGAAATCTTTTATAGCCCATCACGTGCACGCTTCTATCGCCCAATTTGCGCATCATCCAAATTATATTCAAGATCCAATTTTAACAGCGACTTAAAACTTCTTCCCTTTCAAACATCAAATCTTGACCGTTTGACTCGCGTCATTCCTTTCCCTTATTGTAAACTATCGTAATTTGGGCTTTGAAGAAGAGGATGAAGAAGAGCAATTTGATAATCGGTAGACTAGAATTTCACGGAATTGGAATATATTTTAAAGTGTTGCGCCGATGATGATACAAGTACGAGGAGATGTGACTGATTTGTGGATGAATGCCGAAGAAATGCCATGCATAGGGATTTTAAGAGGAATGAAGTTATTGTAGTTGAGAATTTATTAGTTAGTTAGTACTACGGTTGCGCGTAGGATAGAAGAGGCGTCGTTTATTCTTTTCAAGGTGCTGAGGAGATTAATGAAGCTATTTTACTAGTTGTAAAGGCATTAAGTCCAGCCGTCTTGATTTACTCAAATGGTCATGTGAACAAAGGAGAAATATTTCAATTGAATGGAGGGATGGGAGAAAAGAATGTGAGGTGGACATAAAAACGTTGTCGCAATTGCTCGAATTGGGTGAATCTACTTTCTCACCTTGGTTTGCCATTTTGCCATAGCCATAGGGACGGACGTGAGTGAGGGTGGAATATAATCCATGTAGGAATGGTTGGATTCACGGCGTGGATGGTCGGAGCTCACGACGTGCATACAAATCCACCTGCTGGTGGGATTTGTGTGCGAATAAACGGAGCTTTCCGCTTTGCTCCTCTGTGTTTGGGTGCGCTGCAAATATTGGCGTCAAGTAAATTGCTCTTTCTTTTGTAGCCAGGTGAAATACTTGATTCAACCAAAGTTCACCCTCCTTTATTCCATACTCCTTAGAAAAATAAGAGGCGCATTACTCGTCGTGTGGATCTAGATTGAATAGGTTGACTACAGGAGGAGAGGATGTTGGAATAGTGGTTATTGTTGGAGGGACAGGGCAGAATGTTTCTATCATTGCTATGATGATGTTCCTTTTGCCATCGCTTCCACGTTTTCAGATTCATCCTAGTTACTGTGCGAATCCATTACTATAATGACAGTAGCAACGAATATTGAGGTTGAGTCTAATAAATGGGGAGCATGCATAATTGGTAAAATATTCCCTACAAGGAATAAACATGATGATTTGTATCCTTCCAAGTCTTTGCAAGCAGCAATAAGTCCTGGTTTCGACCAACTTTATCCTCTAAACACATACATGTTGTCAGCTGGGCAAGCTGCGATTGTAGAAAAATGATAAGTTGGTTGGTTGAGGAGAGACGAGGACGAGGGAACGGTTGACTATTTGGTCAGGATTAACACCCGCCTTCCCTAGTGTTTGTTCTTTTTGAGATATGAAGGAATTAGTAAGGGCTTGACTGGTTGTAAATTAGTGACAAGAGTTTTCACACCATTCGCCAACGTCTTACTTAATAGTTCCGGCGTTAACAATAATGAGTGCATTTTTCCTTGTTTTTCTTCCATGGAGGAATTCGACGCAAGATATGGGAAATTGCCGCCTATTACTCAGTAATTGACATCTGTTTGCTAAGATTAATCGGATGATTAGCTGCGTTTCCTCTTCTTTTCCTCAAGGTATTTTTTCAAGCTTGGGTATTAATGAGCTCTCTGCTCTTGTCATTTTGTGATAGAATCCGAAACGAAATTGCGTGAAAGTGCATGATGTGTGTGTAGGTAGGTAGTTGGTGTAGATGAAATGACGACAGCGCCTTTTTGTTTCAAATGCGAGTAAAGAAGGGAGGCTGAGTGGATTGGATGCCGTTAAGCTTGTCAAGAATTTATCTTGGCTAAAACAATAGAAAAGAAGAGGTGGCAAGAGGGAGGCAATTATTGGTACATGGAACGATGGGCGGATGGGAGTGAGCGAGTTTTTATGATCAAATTGCTAACTTCGCACAGCAAGTTATTATTCTATGGGTTTGACCCTTCTTCTAAATTACATGGGTGTTTTTAGAAAAGCTTGACTTTCTATCGACGATTGGGATTGCAAGGATGATCACGCTTGTGAATATATATCCGGTTGATAAGCTGCCGCGTAGCTATTGCTGCTAATTGTGGGGTGCGGAGGGTAATCGGGATATTTTTATTCGCAATAGCTTCTATGTACATTGTTGAATGGAGAAGAGTGGGCTGTTAATAGGAGATGATATTTGCGTGAAGGCAACGTCAAATATTTTCCAACCTCGGAAACAGGGCAAGCGGATATGAATGGTTGTTTGTGGAAGGAAGACGCGTGGAGTGGGATTTGCGCGGATTGGGAAGCTCACGCAACGTAAATTTGCACGAGTACGGCCCCATGGAATGAGTGACTAATATTTGTGTTTATATTTCAGGTGGACTTGGAGCACCAGCGTGAAGTTTCGAAGCATGAAGGGATGGCTCTTGCTCAGCTATGGGGATGCTCGTTCATTGAGACATCGGCGAAGATTCGGACCAATGTTAATGAAGTATTTGCCGAAGTTGTACGGGAAATGAACACACGTCCAACTAAGAGTAAACAATCGTACTGTTGCCAATGTTCCTCATCTTGCGCCATACTTTGACCCCGCTACCGCAGGCCATCAATGTCGTTATTTTCAAGAATTTCTTAAATCGTTATCCGCGCGGCGATATTACAAAATGTATGAGAATTTGATGCCTCTTCCGTGTTTTTATAGCGCCCACACACAAAAAGTTATTTATACAGTAATCCAATAATACCTGACGTCTTCGTCATGGCAGTGTACAGTTAAGGCTTTGATTCCTGAAAGCGAAATCCTATCCTTGAGTACGTCAGCTGTCAACAGGCTTTGAGGACGACGGGTTGAAAATTGCTCAGAATTATACATTATATTAACTGAAATGAAGGATTCTACTTTTTGAATCTTCAAACAACCATTGTATACCGGCTCTAGGAATGCTGAATGCTTGAGAGGGAGCGTCAAATGGTTGTGTGCTCTTGCCGCACGATCATAGCTCTTCGAAGGAGTTTTTCTTTTTACTCGCGTCAAGATGCCAAACTTTACAGCAATATGTGTTAAATATAGAATTAATCGCCTTTAGACTATGCTTCTATTAATTATTTGGATTATGTTTAAACATTCTGCCTGTTTTTCGCAATGAAGAAAAACTTAGGTTTTTTTAAGTAACCATGTATTCAACACGTAGCACTCGCATGTATTTATAGGTATGGTTTTCTTTTGCCAAAGTTTGTGAATACTTCCAGAAAAATGAATTGTTATTTCACCGTACATTTGCCCTATTTTATGCCCGAGACATTTGAAAATATTAATCTGAAACAATACCCAAGCAAGTAAGTAGTTCGGACGAATACTCACTGCCACAAGTCTGCATTGAAGTGTCAGCCAAATGTTTATGATAACGCTCTTGTTAAATGGACATTTCATAAAGCGATCCCCTGATTCCGTAATCCCTAAATGTTTTTCACTCTGGATAAATGATATGTAATTAACAAGATTGGCCAAAATTGTGACGAAAGCCTTAGTTATAATACATACAAGTTTTCTTTTAAGTCCTTAGGCTTTTTTGTTGAGTTGTTTGATTTCTGAACATTTTTGTGGCTGCGGCTGCCTGTAGCCGCTGTTACCACGGACCATTCTCATCGTATCACTTTTGGTAGCTGACGCAGGCGGGGACACATTTTCTAAGCAATAAAGCATTTCGTACTTCTATTTGCATAGCAGGAGAGAAAAGAATGGGTTTTGTAGGAAGGAAGACCCGGTTTGTTGGAACGGTGCAGATCCGAGGAGTGTGATTGTAGACAAAGACTTGATATTATGGCTAGAACTGAAGCATAAGAAACTACTGTAGTGCTCCATTTATCGCTCCATCCTGTCACCCTGGTATTTTTAGTGCAGTAGTTGCCGCCACAATGTTTTCATGCGCTTATCAAAAATGCCGGGGACGCCCTGGCCCTGACACAATAGACTGTTCGGGAGTAGTTTCTTCATTCTGTCAGTTTTCTTTTTTTGTAAAAAAGAACCCCTCTTTGACTTAAAAGTTTGCGGAAAATCTGAAGAATATGATTAAAAAACTAGCGGACAGGTAAAAACTTCGAGTTTCCGTCTCGTCGTTTAGTGAGAATGTCGATCGTATCATTACTATCGTATCATCTGTTGAAAGTCTGAACCAACGGAGCTCTCGTATTCAACACTGATAGGAGACATGTAATGCCTCACATCTGAAAAATGAGAGGATAATTATTCGTTTGAGCTATCAATCATCTTTTCATGTCTGAAATTTAAAATCGGCTGAATGTTGACTGACGGCAAGATTTATTGAAATTAGAATTGTTTAGGCCCGCGGCAATTATGATTGTTAATGGCGAAGGCTGAAATTTAATCTATAAATAGGAAATAGGAGAAGACGCTATGTTATACGTGGTGGAAAAGGGCGGGTGTATGATGAAGACTCGTAAATTGCGAAAAATAAGGAAATAAGGAGGAGACAAACTGGGTTGACAATAAAGACAAGAATATCATATAATAGGACTTTAGCATGTATCAGAAAGAAGGACTTTTCGTACTTGAGGAATTCGTGCGAAAATAGAATTTAAGAGACTCAACAACCTGTTGTACTTGTATTCGGATCTTATGATTGACTCGATAAGTGGTAGATTCAATGAGAGCTTGCTAAAGTAGAGTGTAATAACTGTGGGTGTAAACTTGAGAAGGGTAACTTTTGAGAGAGAAATGGTCAGATGTGTTTGTAACGTTACATTTAGCTGAATCTGACTTGCTTATTTGAGTCGCTCGGCTCGTGCCAATAGCGTGCCGAATATTGACCACAAGGAAATATTGGCCGTCAAAAGGCTTAGATCTTGCATAATCGTAAGGAATATCATCAGAAATCTATGAAATTACTACAGCAGGTCTGCCTCAGATAATGTTACCTAGTAAAGTTATGAACGTATATTTTATGCGGGGAGGTATTTTACAATAGGTTTCATCTCTGCAGCCTTCCTCTTGGTCTCTAAGAAAGAGGCCATATTTTAATCCGCCTAGCTCCCCCGTGCGGTAAAAATAACTTTTATGATAGTTGTGATTGTGCTGAAGAACTGCTATTCTATTATAATGTTAAATGTTATTATCACTGGAGGGAAAATAGTATGCCATATAAACTTAGTGCAAATCGATGCGTACATTAAGGTTAAGAAAAAAGCGCCTCGTTTGCGATTTATATGTTTCAGAGTATGACAAATACGTTGTAATATGCCTGCAGTTTACACACTTTGGAGAAACTACGTGTGATCTAACGCTCGCGAGCGCGTGTGTGTTATATAACGTTGAGATGAAATGTGTACGAGTACAATATGTGAGTGCGTACGGGATGAATTTATTCCCTTCACCGCGAAACAGAAACAACACGTTTAGTGGTAGTCACAAGAATTGCTGTCAGTAAATCATTGCTAGCAATCTAGTTAAATGTAAAGAAAGTAAGTGTCTTAAATCAACATGCCTCCAAGATTTGAACCTGCAGGTAAAAGAAGGAAAGATCGATTTTACACTTAACTTTTAGATAAATGCGTGACAAGAATGTAGATGACTCTTATATTTGATATCAATATTGCTATACATGTAAAGCATTGTAATTGGAACACTTGAACAGTAATTTTCATAGTAGCGATTAGAAACACTCCTATCCATATTCATATAAATCAAAACGGGCTTAAAATGTATGCATCGCTGTAATTCAATGAGCAGCACACCTGTACACTAAGAATGGCCAATCAATCAACCGTAGTGCTTATTTTGTAAACAAAATTTCATTCAGTACCCCCTAGAAGAACAAATATATTACTATCGCTACGGACGTATGTAATGCCAGAAATCTCAATTTTGCAAAATTTTCATCCCTTTCAAGACAAAAGAGTAAAATCTATATGCGTAAATATGCTCTAACCCCTTTAGAATTCCCATGTATCTATTGTACATAAAGTTATTTTTTACAAGCTCGTTCTGTGTTGTAATATTTGTATCCCATGTATAGACGCGCTAAAGAAAAAAGGTCACCTATGATTCTTTCCTAGAGGCATCACTCGAAATCTAGCTAAATTATAGTTACTTTTTAATGTAGATGAGAACAAATCGAATGAATAAATTAAAATTTATAAGAAATACGCTCGGGTTTATTCGTCATTTCTAGGGTAAGCGCCAAAATTCATATTTTAAGAACAAGTTATTGTATCATATCAGTTGCAAATAAAAACTGTCAAGTCTAAAATCAAAAAACCTTTCTCACAATATTCCTGTAAATGAATTAATGAATTACTACGGAGTTAACCTATTTATGCCAAACCATTGGTTTCATATGCTACTAGGGTTTGAACTTTCGGGAAATTCAAAAAATATTCAAAAAATTACACGCTTCAAGTACAAAAATACATCTGCAAGTTTTGGAATCTGATACACAACTGTAACCGCCATGGATCAAAATAACAGGATTTTTACACTAGATCTTTCATGGAATTCATAACAGTAGTTTAACTCACAAGTACGTAAACGAATATTGACATAGTTCTAGTTCACAACGAATGACGGCAGTCATTGTCGTCATGAAATCGCTTAAACCTTAAATGGAAAACTTGGATCAGCTAAATATAACGGCATTTAGCTGTGGATTCTGACATCTCCAATCGATCGTGATTATTTATAAACACTTATGCCACCACATGTGTCGCATCATCCCATTATACATTTATATATACCAGTGCTGGAAATATATAATTCTGATTGTCTCTTTTTGAAATAATGCGGTTCATCCTTATATACTTCAACGAAGTTACAATGTCTACCTACGTTCTTAATTATATTTATATTTATAGTCCTTTTTAGCGCTAGCTATTTCCCTGTAGCGGTGGTTGACCATGTGGACTAGCTAATCCTGGATTAGGATGGAACGCATTAAGGCCTTGTATCCCTGCTTTATAATCAGCATTGTTAGGGATGTGCGCAGAATTTGGGTATTTTATGGCAGTCTGTGGTCGAATCTGGCTTCCTGGCACTGGTGGTACAGTCCCGTACGCAATTTTGGGGGCCCCTGCAGTCGCAGCTTGAATGGCTTGCTGCTGTTTTTGCTCTTGGGACCTGAGCTGAACTACTGCCGCATGAATAGCTGTTGCCAAGTAACCAAATTCATTCTTATACTCCTCGATGCTATCAGGTGGATTCTTAGAGGATTTGATGACAGGAGCGACACTTTTCTGAAAAACGAGAAAGTAAGCATTAAGGTATTTGGAGAGATTGGCATTTCCTGCATCGTATTACCGCACGCAAATATGATTCCCATACTGACTTACCACTAGTGAGTTTTTTATTTTTGCAGCGGAAGTTTTATCTGCTTGTGTGTGACCGACACCATCAATACAGAACTCCAGTCGTGTACCAATATCTTTGATTTTTGGAACAATGAATGCCTTGATTACTTCTGGACCCAGTTCTCCAAGTCCAGCAATTGCACCATATACGGACGATAGAAACATCTTTTCCTGTGTGATAGCCTGACTGAAAATTTTGGTCATTCTAGCTTGAATATTATTAGTAGGAGTATTGTAGGCTTTGCATATTAGTGCCATTAGCCTCGCAGCGAAATCTCGAAGAGCCCAGTGGTTATCAACTTCCGGACGAAGGCACAGCTGCTTGCTGACTATGCAAGTGGCGACACTAGGAATAATCTCATGAAGATACTTCTGAAGATACAGCGTGGGGTTCTCCAAAAGCCCCTTTACCATCCTCATTAGGTAGATTAACAAAGCTAAATTGTACTGAACTACATTGACTCTAACACCCTCGGATATAAACGTACATAATTTGGGTAACATTTCGTAAAGACCTGGGTCGTTTGCAAGACTCTGAAGAGCTTCCTACAACACAAATGGAATACAGAATTATATATAGAATTATATAAGCTACTTCACCCACTTGTTATGCCACCTGATAAAAATGATGGAGCTTCTCATCTTAAGGTTTCACTCACCGTTCTTCTATTTGCATCCGAACCTACGCAAGCTTCAGTAATTTCCTTGTAGTAAAGTTGCTGCTCTACTGATAGCTCATGTATAGCTAATTGCTTGATAAACACTTGTTCATGAGTTACGAACTTAATAGGCCTTCCCACAGTAGGTGTAAAAGGTCCAGATCCCTTTGCCCTGACTCCCTTATTCATCTTATTTGACTGGTCAACGTTATCAGTTCGTTGCAGATCTTTGGCCAAAGGTGGTGGGTTTTCTGGGACTGCAGGTTGGTGTCCTTCAATAGCTAACCAATGCGCTCGTATACACGTCCCAATAGGGACTTTAGGTAGGGGAGCTGATAAAACATCTTGAAGATCTTGTTCTTTTTCTTCGACGAAATGGAGTTCTCGTCCACCGCCGGACGCGAATCGGAATGGTGCAACTTCAGAGGACTGGACCCCATAAAGAGGCTGCAAGCAACACGAAACGTAGTAAATAAAAAATACGCAACGAAATAAATGTATCTTCTCTATGTTTCCTTAGCTTAAGCAATACTTAATTCCAGTTCAAATTTGTAACATGAGCTTACCTCCATATTTTTAATCTTCATGGAATGTTCAATATCAATAGTATTTAGTTTTTTACGCTTTCCAAGTTCCATGAACTTGACTGCATCTTGTATAACAACTTTTAGCCTGTAGGTAATGTCTTCCGCAAGCTCTTTGGCAGCTTCATCTTGAAGATTGGAAACACCCATGGACTCGGCCATAGCTTTTATAGAATCCACGTAGAAATTAGCACATCCAATGGAATTCACGGATGCACTAGGTGCAGATCCATCATTATCTTTGTCTCCCATTTTGCTAATTGGGGTTTCGCTTGGATTTGGATATTTTAAGACACCAAAATCCAGTCCTACTTATTTCAGACTTTGGTGAATTAATGAATCCTTAAATGTCCACAAGGAAATCTCCTCGCCGCATACCAGCTTGATGAGAGATGTTTTGTGTTCAATCACACACAATTTGCAACAGTACTATAAATTCACTTATTCCCACCATGCAGTTCTTTCAGTTCCTCTTGCAGTAACATAACGGCTACGAATAATATTTTGATTCCAACAAGACTTTGAATTTATCCTTGACAGTACGATGATGTAAACATTCAGTCAAGACGTCTCAGATCCGATAAGTTTCAAATTTTCCGGTTTTACTTTTTAAATCAACCAGGCTTGTTATTTTCTCTCAAAGGCCCTAGAAAATTAAACCATATCGAACTGATTATTAAATGATTACTCAATGCAGTTTAAAAAATATTTATATAAATTAAGGTTAAAATATACTTCACTGTCAAAATCAATCGAATTTTCAAACAGTACAGTACCTTCAAGGGATTTTGATACGAGAAAAATTATTCTTCAGAATTAAATTATATACTTGAACGTGCAGAGATTATTATTTTGAAAAAGGGCACAATAAGTGTGCGAAAAGAAGCGGGTTTATGGGTAAACCGCGCTAAATTCGCGAAAAATTATATTCTGTAGAAATCTTCAATCTTATATTTCTCGTGAGAGAATACACAGAGCGCTTCAAATTCTTCCCGGCTGCATCTCAACAACCTCGTAAACCCAAATCCACTATAATATGTATATACCGCATGTACTACAAAGGAGGATCAACTGAATTTCCAAGGAGAGAACCATTGAAAACCATCCATGATACGACCAGCAAATAGGGTGCACAATACACACTATTCCTTGAGAGTAACTTTTGCGCGCCATCTATCAGCAACTGAGAATCCTTTAGATTTTCTTCAAACTCCAAAGTTTGTTCCACGGAGTCGCATACATTTCTAATTTACCACAGAATCGTAGAAATTTTGCGGTATTTTTTTATCTCCTCGCTTTTACCCAAAGAAATGGGGGAAACATGTTGGGTCGTAAATTACCTTCTCACACCTTCACCGTAAACTTGTTGCATTTGATAGTTTTCAAAGCATGTTCCACCACCGGGAGAGCATTAATTTGATAGCCGCTCCTAAATCCTAATAACCCCCTGTACTGCATTCTAAATGACATAGGAATTCCTGTCCCAAGATTTTTTACGTTAACTTCCCTTGAGTAGCTTGCTAGTACATTCTGCATATTTTCTCCTAAAGATCATCATAAAAACCGGGTAGTATTTGTAAGTACAGAGCGAGCCGTATGTTCTCACTCTACATAAGCTAAGGAAGACTATAGACGGACGCTTTTCTCCTTGGAAACCAGGCCACCAGCCGGTACTTCTTGTAGTTTACGACAGAGCACAATCATTTTTCCATACGGGATTCATTAATCATAATTAAGATTGAACGTACACATGATTGTCATTCTACGCCGCAAGTTTGCGGTTTCATTATCATTAGTAGTCGGTTAAAGGATCACGTCCTTTAAATGAGTGGAGATGACCAACAAAGTGCATCCGGAGCGAAGGAGCTGAAGAAGATTTAATTTTCAAAAAGAAGCACTCCAACACTGCAGCAACTATAGCTATAGCTGGCTCATCCAACCATTAAGTTAAGATAGCTTTTCCCCTCGTTCTAGAGTAGAATTAAGATAACAAAATAGCCTGTTCCTACTCACCTGTGTACAAGAAAACGTTTGCATGGTTTCCCTACCGTTAAATTTCGGGGAAGGAAGATGGCTATTATTTATGAGGTGGAATGACGGCTGAGGAGCTTCCGTCACGTCCAAGCTTCTAGATGGTTTGTAAATATGTAATCCAGTGTACGTGTTCAAAGGTTTGGGTATCCAAGAAAGGAAAGGAGGAAGAGATAATAAAGTTTAGCGGTTGAAACCAGTGCTAGGCCAGTCTTAATGGAGGTCAAAGACAGGGAACGCAGTTAGCTGCAATTTGAAATCACAGCTCAGGAATCACTAAACTACTCAGTCGACCACATGGAATGGAGGTAAGAAAAAGAGATGGGGATGAGAAAATATCATTTTCCTTCCTTCTTCCTAAATCCTGAGCAAGCTTCACCGAGGAAGGAAGGTGAGAAGAAGCATAAAGGAATCATCCGCATCCGAATCTCGTAAAAGACATGAGTTAACTCGCGAATATGCATACATCAAAGTTGGAGATGCGGAAATCTTGCGCTAGCAGGACGCAATTTATTCATCCAATCTCATCCTAAAGCAATTCCGCTTTAAAAAAGACCTACACTCCACCGCGAAAGTCAATTCTGTATTAAAACTATACCAACTAGTCAGACAAAGTCAAAGCTAATTCCTGTAATACGCTTCGGATTTTTGTTCTCATATCTGAAAAAAATTAATTCTCATCTTTCCTTTTTTCCTAAAGGACAAGGCAGAATTCTCTCCTTTCTTGGGATCATCCCAACGAAGCTTCAAATATTCTTGTCTGCTGCATCCAAGGAATGAATACCCGAAGACCCGGAAGGAAATAAAAAAACTCTGGGAGGAACAGGAAAGAGAAGGTTCTTTGCCAAAAATATATGTCCACAACACCCGCTCCCTTCCATCATCATACCAATAATCCCTTTTCTTCAACGGGGAAACAAGATGCAATAACATTTTTGATTTTAATCTTCCTCGGTAATTCTCCAAGCTTTAAAAGTCCACATTAGCAAGCCGGTCCGTGTAGGAATTTCTCCTGCTTCGGATAAAACCAGCCATGAAAACTACTAATGCTTGCCTTATCTTCTTTCCCTTCTATCCATGATTATACATCCCTCGCATATTTAATTACTTCAAGTCGTAACCTTATAAGTTCCATATTTAATACTGAAATATGCAATATTTTCTTCAGCCGCTACAGGACATTTAATCCTATTTAAAGATACTTGTGGCATTCACAGCTATTTTCATATTTTCTCTATCTGTTCCCATCCATTCCTTGTACACGTACTAATTTTAAAAGAGAAGCTGCCAAATTATTTTTAAAACCAGGCTTGCCATTTCCTTATTGATTTCCTTTTGCATGAAGTGGAGAAGCCTCCACCCAAGTTTATCCTTACCATTCTTAAATTACTTCTCCTCTCCCTTACAATTATTCGCAACTCTTCCCTGAAATATCGACTGCATATTGCAATTGGCACAAACGAGTACAGCTATGCTTTATCATGTGCAGAATTCTGTGGAGGCAACAAGCAAGACTGGAGAAAGAAGTGAAATCATCCTGATAAAGAGCTACAGGTTAGATTAAGCCAGTTGTTGCTTACAGCAAGATTGAATACAAGCTAAAATTTTTTTTATTCTTCTTCATTCTGCAAATGAGGCCTTGTCCTACACCAATCTATTGTTCATTCAAGTTCGTGGTCAAATCGCTCCAATTACTCCATTTAATCTCATTGAATGAATCCTCCTTGTTTTCTCAAAGCCTTTTCTCCTTCACCGGTCTCCTCTCTACTCATTCTGTTAAATCTTTCTCAGCTTTTACTGAAGCTTCCTCTTCTTGTTTGCTGCTCCAACAGATTCCAAGCTGTTTATAGTGTGTGCAGCAGTATTTGCAGCTCTTGCAAACTGCTAACATTCTGCAGGATTGCAGTTATTGCATGAACGTTGCGCTGCGCTTCCTCCCCTGCTTTAGCGAGAGTGAAACGTTGTATTTTTTAAAAGCAAGCGTCTCTCCATTCCCACACACACATGTACACAGAAACACATAGCATGCATACCTTTCTTCCACCTGTTTTGAAAGTTGATTCCTTTATTGTTCCTTGAATGGATCTTTTGATAACTCTTTAAAGCATCCATTCCATATTTTCTTTTTATCACATTCCCGAGCTAGCTACAGCCAACAACACAGTATAGGAAGGAAGCAAGCTGTATGCTGTAAACATTAAAACCATCTGTGCTTGCCCCGCCATCATACCGATAACGTTATACTCTCCTCTGCACTTAAATTAGCCTACATTTTAATATCATTTCTCACATGGGCATAGGAGCCGGGGACACCACAGGTTGAAAGCTTGCTTCTCAATAACCGCATAACTCACACAAAACCTTGGTTATCAAGTTTGGTAGAAGATAATCAAAGCCAATGGGAGTCAGAGTAGAGAGTTAACCATAAGGAATTCAAACTGTACTTTTAATGATAACGTTAATAATGTCCCACCTACGTGGATTTTTCTCTGAATCCAAAAAGGAATGTTTTCAAGGGAATTTGTAATTGACAGGCTGAAAAGATGCTGGCACAATCTTCACATCAGCTCCCACTTATAGTCATATCATTCTTGAAGGAAGCTCCAAAATCGCATCAATATTCTAACAAATCAGAATCAAGGGAATCCAAGTCTAGCATTGGTATTATTCTTGTCATTGTGTATATACTCTTCCAAAGCTCTGTTGACTCATGTTCACAGCGTGTATGCACAGAGGATTTGTCTTGCTGTACTTACTGGGAATCTGGAATCTAGAAGCTCTAAAAGTAAACATAGAGTGTATAGGCATTTGATTACGCAATGATTCATTGGGCAGTTATTTATAGGTAGTAGAAACAAGCTTGCTCTCAGAACAATTTGTAATTCCTGAAATGAATTCCGAGGCTGAGAGTGAGGCACTATAATCATTATCATAATGATCCACGCCTCTTGGACAATAGGACAGGGATTACAAGTCAGACTGACCAAGCCTGTACATCCGCTGTTTAGTAAACGAAGCTGTTAGCAAAGGACCTTCTACTTCTCCTTTAATCCCGCGAGAGACGTATAACTTATTGATCGTCCTTGAATTGAAATTACTCTTTGTAATTATTAATGGGGGAGGGGGATGAGAGTAAAAGTAAACGACAACGACACACTGGGGCCTTGTCCACACCACAACAGATCATCTTCCTCCTCCACTCCGATTACCCTTCCTACACAAAATCCTGGGGCCTTATAAATAAGCGTATGTACATTTTCCCATCGATCCTCCCACATTTGTCCTGGAAGGGAAGTTTTGATGGACACGTGCCGTGCGAAACTGGGCACTTATTCATATACACACACCGCCAGCAGTGGAAACCAATAGTCCTACAGATAGAGCAAGCAGTATAGAATTCGCGAATATTTTGCCTTTGAAATCTCTTGGAATTTCTCCCTTGGATTCCATTATCCTCTTGTCCTGTCACCAGTATTAGCCCGTTTCTGGCTCTGGCGGAATGTTCGGAGAGCGAGTAGCCAGTGAGTGCTCGTGGGGGAAAAGGCTGACTTTCTCCAAGATGCTTGTACCATCAGTAAAAGGATGTGTACAGTTTTACCCGTTTTCCATACTTTCTCTCCCTGGAGAAAGCCCACTTGATGTGTTATACCTGTGTAGCGGGGTCGGAAAGGAAGAATATGCTATATAAAAGCCAACGTCCGTCCTATCCCATCGACTCTCTCTGCTTGTCTGTAGTCAGTAAAGATTTTACAAGTTTTCCCTCATACGTACCCATGTCATTAGCATGTATTCGCGGATTCGCCACAACTTTTTCGCTCTAGTCTAGGGCCGTCTTTAAATGCCTTCAAAGCTTGTATAGTCTACAACGTTGTTTGGTAAACTGAAGAGAAAATTCGAAAGAAGCTTCTTGAACTCGTATAACATCTTGCTCTTTGTTAACTACGTGAACATAAGTTAAAGAGTCGTTACAGAGTCAGGTAAATCGGCATTAACTTGGAGATTCTTAGGGATTTTGGTGCCGATAATGACATTGAATTGAACTACGATTTGAAACACATTTGACAGTAGATACAGTTGAATTAACCTACTTTCAATTTTACGTTCGTGCGATTTTAGTAGCTTGCGAATTCTGGACGGGAAGACTGGATACCGTAAAATCCGTGCAAATATTACTATTAATCAGTATAAAACTCGGTAAATAAGATCTACAGGGTATTCGGCAAACATAGGCCGGACACTTCCGTCCCATGGTGTCACCCGACTAGGAGGAGCGGTGTAAAAGTGCAGTCTTATTTGTGGTAGCGTAAATAAGGATGAATGCATGTGTAGCTTACCTAGGAAAAGGTATAGTATAGAGAGAGTCATGGCTCTGTGAGAAAGACGGGGGAGAGAGAGAAAGAAGCACAAGCAGGCAGCGGCAGCGGCAGAGCAGAGGAAGATAAGAGAAGAGAGGAAGATGAAGACGATGACAAAATATCCGTGCATGAGAAGGCTATAAGATGATGATAACGGGAATAGGGAGAACTTTTACTGTGCTGTGTAGATTGAAGAGAGTGGAATAAGAGGGGTAGTGCCAAAATACGAGCGAATGCATCATTTCTCAGAGAGCACCCTATAGCTCCTTATCAGAATGAGAAGTGAAGGTGTAGAGATCGGACAGGAGAGACAGATGAACAAGAACTCGGGATATTATTATTCTCAGAGAGCTACAAGTCCGAAGGGCCGGATTCTCTAATGGCAATTTACACGAGTCAAGACGACCCTATTATAGTTTGCTACTAAACTGCTAGGCTGGCCAAGTGAAGTGAAAACCCAAAAGACCCCTGTATCTAGTTTTACTTTCACCGAACAATTGACAATAGCCAACCAAAGTCCGACTACTACAAGACGAGGGCAGTGATTCTTCCAAGTCTAACGCGAATCAGTTTTTTCGTAATTTACAAGTTGCAGTTTCCGCTGGAGGAAGAAGGGCAATAACAAGAAAAGAAAATAAAACATAGTGTTACATTGTTAATAGACGCTCGTCATCATCGTCGTCGTCTTTATCTAACTTCCCCGACAGTTTTCTTCCGCAAACGCATATCCTATCATCACATCCCGCTTTTATCAGTCAGCATCAACATTTAAAACTACTCATTCCACCACCACTCATCAACGGCGAACTTTTATCGTCGTAAAGGAAACGGGTGACTGTTATTTTGATAACAACTCATTAACACCTGTCAACGGACGTTTTCGGGAGTTGTGTTTTCAAAGCTGGAATCCCGTTTACTACATCTGACAAAATGTGATTCATATGGGAAATGGTAAGTTGGTGGATATGTTATTATTTTTACATGTGCTGTGATCTCAGAGTTGGGTTTTCCAAGAGATTGAGTTGAATTAATGGTGATTCCTGCACTTGTGTTTTACTTTAAGAACCAAGGAGTTAGTACTAATGAGAAGGGGGGTTAATTTAGTTAGGCTGTGTCTTGGCCTTTGCGAAAATTAACCAAATCCGGTAACGGTCTGTAGTCGGATTTGCGATTTCATTGTTACTTGACACTGGGTTAATTGTTTCCTGTGCTTGTGTTCCCGTATTTTTGGCAAGGTGTAATAATCCTGCTTTTAGACGATTCATCTTCCGGGTTGTAGGCTTTTCCACTTTATCTATATGGTTCATTTATCCAAAGAGCCGTTGTAGTGATAAAAGGTCAAACCGTTGGCATTATCTTGCTGTTTTTTCGCTATGTATTCGGTGTGGTTTGTTGATTGTTGTCTATTTTATAGTTTCTCCCAAGGTTCATCCAATACGTGATTTGTGGCGCGCTGATAGTTTTTTATCTGGTATTTTGTTCGAGACGGAATGGCTTTACCTTAAGAGTTCAGTTAGATGCATGCTGTGTGGAATGAGATGTATGTATGTGGATAACCAAGAACATTGTGACAAAGTCAATGAGCATCGGAGAAATCAGAACGTGTGTAATTATATTTGCAGAGGAACGGGAAATTGAAAGGGAGTTTGGACTCTGTACTGGAGTTGTGTGTCATGATTGTATGAGCCGAGCTATTTCGGACCGGAAACTAAAGGGAAGTGTGGAATCGATTATTGAGATATCAAGAAGGCAAGAGTTTATAAATACAGTTTGTTCTTGGTAATGACGTAGAGCCAGATGATGAGCGGTATGTATATCATGTCTGATCTGCTAGGTTAGTTAAAGAGAATCGTAAAATTCCATGATAGTGTGTAGTTATAGTCGTATTCTCTTATTAGCTCTTTGGCTGCGCCGATGGTTGGGAAACTGCGATTCCTTATTTTCGTCGTTGGTTCATACTTTTGGAGGAAATACTAGTTTATCCTAGTTCACATTTTGGGTATATTTATATATCTTTGTATGCATGCAGAGCAGAGAGCTAGTTAAATGTTTTGAAACATTGATCAAGCCGTGCTCATTTCGACTTCATGAATTCGTAATGATTGCTTAATTCTGGGAAGATTTGGAGCTGACGTCACCTTTTCTTGGGACTGGACTTTTGTTCCAGTTACTCTGAAGTTAATTGAAGATGTCATCTGGGCTGAATGTTGGAGGATGCTGTATGGCATGGTTCCAGTTTCTGCAAGAGTCGAGCTGAGTTTAGTTGAGAACTATTCTTGATTAGAACTGGTGAATAGCCTTCGGTGTTATGTTTGTATGCGGGCTACGAAAGTCAAAAGTAAATTTGTTAATACATGCTAAGACATTAGACTAATCGTTGTCGGGTCTGGTCAAGGCCGGAATAGGTGAAATATCTTCAAGTTAGCGAGATTTTTAGAGAGTGAATGGATGGTTTAAGAATTAAGATTGTTTATATCGCTGTACCTGATTTTGCAGATATAAATATCAGTGGCCGGATGCAGATGAAGTGGGACAATTTCATGATGGGATTAAAGCACCCTGGAGATTTAACATTCCAGTTCCTCTACTCTTAAAGGCGGAAAGGGCGACGTATCACAGAGATTCCAATTCAGGGTAACAGTGGACTATGGATTGCAATGGAGAAGGGATCGATGGTATCAGAAGCGTTGTGCTTCGGAGAAGCGAAGCATCTGGTATGGGACTTGGTTTCTCGATAATGGGAGGAGCCGGATATGACTTCCCCCCTGTTATTTATGGCATCGAAAAAGATTCCCCTGCAGCGCGGTCAGGAGTGGTATGTGTTCTGCTGTACACAACTTAACTAGAGCACATTTATATCTAATTTTGTTCATGGTTACACCACCTACTTTGTTTTCTTAGCTCGAAGCTGGAGATATTATTTTGGCGATCAACGAGAGGGAGGTTGTCAAGCTTAGTACCAAGGAAGTTCTCAAATGTTTAAGACTGAGTGGCGAAATTGTCCACATCAAGTATAGGAGGGGTAAGCACATATTTGATATTATTACCGTCGCTTTTCATGCTAAAATTGGGTCTGCGGTTGTTTCTTAGTATGTGAATTACGTAACTCTGGCCGAAAACTGGGAAATACGTGTACAATGCAGAATGTTACAAAGATATCAGGTTCTGTTCACATGTGCTAAGGTTTATTTGGTGGATTTATGCTAATTAGATATTCAATTCTGATTTCAGATCCACATGTGGTTAGCCGGGTTCGCAAATTTCTTTCAACTCCAGCATCGCATTACCTGCATTCAGGTGAACTATCGAGCCCTAATCATGTGCACTCTTCTTCCCCTATGAGCAAAGGACCTGAAGCATGGCAGAATTCAAGTCAAACAATTACTGTGCCTCCCCCAGTGAGCCCTCGCTCAAAAGCTGTCGGATCTGACCGACAAAAAGATCTTCAAAATCCAAATCATATCTCTTCCTTCTCTGAAGACGTTTTTATAAACCATAGTCATAGTCAACAACTTCACAACACTGCCAAGTCTTTCCATCAAAATAATCCTTTTTCCAATAGTGTGGAGAAAAACGGCCGAAAAAATTTCGAAACGTTTGTAATGACTGGAGAGGCTATCCTGAATTTAACGAGAAATGACACCAATGATTCTTACCGCAGTCCTACCAAAACTACCTCGAAGCTTACGCCTATGAGTCCAATGACGCAGCATCTAGCAATGGAGTCTAAGTCAGCACAATTCTCATCAGAATCTGAAATGCATGAGAAGGTACATCACACTTTGTCTATTGAAGAGGATTCTCCACCGCTACCACCACCACCTCCATCAAATACTTCGTCTAAAAGCGAAAAAGTTGAAGGAAAAAGTGATATTCTCCCTCCCCCACCGTTGCTGGAGTGTGAACTGGGTGAAGAAGATTCGAGATCGCCTAAGTACGGCTGTACGAACGAAAATGGTGTGGTTATATGCAATAACGGTGACATCAAAGATTGTGTGCAAGGGTCTGTTGATTTTAATAGCATGAATAATAACGAAGATACGTCAATTTCATCGTCAGTGATGAGTGATAGTGAGGAAGCTTTGAATGACGATGATGACGATGACGCGGATGATCAAGAATTACTAATTGGGAACGGAGAGAAGGACAAAAATCGAATAGTATTGAAAGTTGAAGCTAAGAATATTGGCTGCAAGGACACTGCAAATGGTCTTCCTGTAGATCCTCCAATGCAGATACGCAATTCGCTAGAAAAAGAAAGGTGAGTAAAAACTGCAGATCTGAACTTTGATTTGTGGCACTCGTATCTTATGGTATAATTTATTTAAAACCTTCAATTTCTTCCTGTAATCGCACGTAATTGTTGTTTGCTATTATTACAGATATCCAGAGTATCTTTTGTTAGGCAAAGGTAGTCCAAATGTTTCAGAGGATGATTACGACCCGAATTCGGCCAGTGAATCGATATCTCCAGTGAGGAAACAGTCAAAGTCAAAGCTACAGAAAGTACACTCAAGTAAGGACACGGATAACGAGAGTGACGAGGAGATGGACCACGATCAAGAAGCAGATGAGTCATCCGAATCGGGCGTGGTGGGGCGATTACCTAATGGAAGTGGAGGAGAATCAGATTCTTCAGATGTGGAATCCATGCGGGTCGCTCCTGTGGTGAAAGCTGTTGACCTGCCCTCTGCCGAAAGATTGGCGAAGAGACTGTATAACCTTGATGGCTTTCGAGTTACTGATGTATGGCGACAGTTATGCAAATGCAATGATTTCAGCCGAGCTGTGGCTACTGAATATCTAAAGTCCTTCGATTTTCACGACCAAACGCTTGATGTTTCCTTACGCAAGTTTTTGAGCATATGCCCGTTAAGAGGTACCCTTTGATATTTAATTCGTGTCTATTTTG
Organism: Sminthurides aquaticus; assembly: GCA_906901655.1. Taxonomy (NCBI): domain Eukaryota; kingdom Metazoa; phylum Arthropoda; class Collembola; order Symphypleona; family Sminthurididae; genus Sminthurides; species Sminthurides aquaticus. The sequence continues at coordinate 1,716,122 of CAJQTT010000013.1, read as the reverse complement.
TAAACTAAGATACGGTAAATTTTTCAATGCTATTTCTTCTTTACTTTTGTAGGAGAAACGTCTGAACGCGAGAGGGTCTTAGAACATTTTTCAATTCGTTACGTGGATTGCAACCCAAACGTTTTGGGCTCTGGCGATAGTGTCCACACTTTGACTTGTGCACTAATGCTTCTTAATACTGACATATACTCCGATGTAAAAGCTGGACGGCCTATGTCCTGTAGTGAATTCATTAAGAACTTGAACGGGCTAAATGATGGAAAGGATTTCCCGAAAGAAATACTCAAGCAGCTTTATCATTCGATCAAGCACAAGCCCCTGGTTTCACCAAAGTAAGTTTAAAATCTTTAAGAAAATGATAATCCGAATTTTGTAGCAATACATTTTAATAATATATTTCCTTTAATTAAGTGATGTGGAAGAAGAAGAAGATTCTAACCGAGAAGTTTTACCGGTGGAGCCACCGATTGTTTCTCGATCACAGGAGTATAAAAGGGGATTCTTAAGAAGAAAATCTATTTACGAAGCAGGCGGGAAAAAAAGTAAGATCGTTCGAAGGGATAATCTTAAAAACTAGGATTTTTTATGTACATAACTAATAAACACTATGTTTACTGCAGCTCCCCTCGGAAAGCGCTCATGGAAAATGTACCACTGTCGACTAAAAGAACTCATCCTAGTTTTTTCTCCTGATGAAATTGTGAAACCATCTGGTCCTGTGGTTAAGTGCCAGACCGTCAAAACTCACCATTGCTTTGCAACAGTAGCCGTGGATTATCAAAAACGACCCTATGTCTTTAAGTTGATATTAGCTGATCGATCGCAGTTCTTGTTTCAGTCAAGCGATTCCCGTGAAATGAGTAGTTGGATCGATATTTTAAATTGGAACGCTGCCAAGTTTTCTGCACCTGCGGGACCGCCACCTATTAGTTCCTCCAGAACCTTTCAACGACCAACACTACCATCCTACGTAACAAGGCTAAGTTGTAGGGAACAAGTTACTTCGCATCAGCATTCTATTGCGAAATATGAAGAGGAATTTGGCGAATGGGTGAGCCGGTTTCCAAGTTTCATCGCTGTTCTGCTTCCACTCTGTTGTTTAACTCATGATCTTTAAATTGCTTTCAGAACCAATTGCTTCATGGCTCAAAAAATACAACAAGCTTTCAGAAGAAGGAAATTCGAGAAAGGCTTGCGTTTTATCAATATGAGATTCAGCGTTATAAAGTGTACTTGGAAGAGCTAGAAAAACGTATCACCGAAGAATCTGAGAATCCTGGAGGTCAAGAGGAGCTCTTAGAACTGCAAGTTCTGCCTAATCCTCCTGCTGTACTGGTGGAAGAAGCGGACGAAAATATGGTTTCGTAGCAAGATCAAATTATGTGATCATTGCATCAACAAGCAGCATGTCGAAGTTGCTGAATTTACTCACACGTCGACACGACAGTTTTATTTTTTTATTCTAATAACTATGTTCTGGGTTTGGATGTATCTACCTGTCGCATTTGACTCGATCCTTGCAGAGGTCAGTAAGAGATGTTTACTATGCCCGTAAAATTATGCTCAGCTTCACAAAGGCCGTGGCTAATCAGGATTTGTAAAAAGATACTTTTCAAGCAAGGAAAATTGAAAATGTACGTGGTAATTATTTACCGATTGTTTCCATTCAAGATTTCTTCAGTTTCAAGTGGGAAAGTTCAGGGGCAGCAACATGGTTTGAGTTACGTTGATAAAGTTAGTGAAATTGTGGTAATCCCAAAAAGACCCCACGCAAACGTGACGGAGACGAAGGTATCATTGATGTACCTAATCTGCATTCGGTGTTACACTTTTCTATGTAATTTGTGATTTAAGTGTAATGCAGTCTGAAGCATGTAATTTCATTCGATCAGCTTCAGAAACGAACAAGCAATACGTGCTGTCCAGCAGACTACCGTAGGCATGCTAATAATTATGTAGAGTTTTCCCGGAATATTATGGATTATAATTAGGAACAGTGTTAACTCTACGCGAAAAATGTATTTAGCAATATTTATTTGAAATTATTTGGATCGTTCTCAGAGCGGTTCTGTGAAGACTGTTTGGATGTTAGTGTTTGCATAACATAATTTTATTCATATGTTTTGTACATGTTTCGTTATCTATCGCTTTAACTAGTGGTAATGACTTGGTAGGTTACAGTTTTTACTACATACGGTGCTGAAACCGGGTGGCCCTGCTAATCCGTTTTGACTGTTGCCTGAGTGCAATGAACGAAATCATTCTTTTTTGCTACCGCAGTCTTGTTACCTTTTGTAAGATTTCCGATTCTTTAGTGCTGTTATAATAACGCACACAACTTTTTCTATCTATTTCTTTTAAGTAAAGTCAGAATCTTACTCTTAGTCTAAACAGTGCGCCGTTTTCCTGTGAGCAATTAACGAAGAAGAGTATGATGAATCAGTTACCCTTTTTAATACATGTATACAGTACTGTATTTTTGAGTTTTGAAGTTAGGATCGAATTGTCCGTTTTTTATCAGCAAATGCTAGTGGTCCTCCTTCGCAGCTCAGATTGTAATGAATTCTGCTGGCCAGAAACTTCAGGGAACATTTGATGACTTTTCTTGTGGCATAAGCTAAGCTGAAGCATATTACTGTCTGTATGAGCGAGCAGAGACTGCCAGTTTCAGTATGGTTCAGACAATAGTTGACTGCTAGCTTATGCTGTGACGCTCGATCAGTCAAAAAAATGTCTCAGAAGACCTAAATTTTCGAAAAGTTCTTTACAAAGGTCAAAGCAATGCCATGTAGTTCGATTTCAAGATCGGAAACATGAATATACTCGATATACCGAACTGAGTGTGGACGTCAGTTACCGACCTAATTTACTAAGAACAGCATGTTGCTCGAGATATGTAGTAATCTGTCGTTTCGCAAGTTTCTGGGCAAATGAAGCTTGCATATCTCATATTATGTACTAGATACCATTTTACACAGTTGTTCCAAACAACCCGAAATATTTCCTTAAGCGTCTGTTCCAAACCGACGAATCTTTCAGTTCGGATCTAGGTTAAGTCTATCGTCTGCTTTCTTCTCAATACCCAATGATATGTAAATTACTACATTAAACAGATATTTACATTTGCATTTCTTACTTAGTGTGACACAGCTAATGTGCTACACTTTTGATTTATACTAGAAAGAGACAGCGTTTGTAACTCAAGTTTTGTAATAATGAATTTAGAATGTATACATTTTGTACCCCGTTGCTGTTGCAACTTAAGGTTTCCAACTTTCGCTGTTCTCCTGTAACTCTGAATGGTATATATTGGTAAGATCTCTGTTGAGCTCTGATGATTGTTGGCATACATCCCTAGGCATGATGTGAAACTCATATTCAATGCAATTCATCTGTGGTCATGGCTCACGGGTGTAAGAATTTTGCTCATACTGATATATATGCTTTGCGGAAAATGTTAAGGTGCTTTAAGGATTGTAGTGTTTAATTTGTACGAAATGCTTTCTGCATCCACTTATCAGAATGGTTGAACCTAGGCGTAGGATCCTCTCTTGTACAAAGAACTCCCAATATTGTCTACTTCTTCAAGTCTGTCAAAAGTAGTAGAAGTGATTCTTTTGCCCTATGAGTAATTAACGTAAATCTCTAGGGCTGAAACTGGCACATGTAAATAATCTGAATATGCAACATCTAATTAACATATACAAAACATCTATTGTAGTAACCTTTCATCGATTCAAAGAAGAAAATACAAAGTGGGTTTCATCGTTTCTCGGAATAAAGTCGAAGTCATATGTTAACTCAAACAAACTCCCATCATTCAAATCTGAAGCATTATTTGGGCTATTAAAAGATGTGTGCCTTAACCAGGAAAATCCAGAATTATAAGGAAATAGTTGAAGTAGCCTTTATTCAGGTATTAAACAGATTACCTAACATTTGAGGCTTGGCTTTCCTTCTTACGCCCATTTACGTACATTGTGTCCATGGATATTTTCTCTTACTTTACCATAAAGTACGAAAAAATTAATTTATAATAGCAATGTTCAAGTTTACACAAAATTATGATTAACAATAACACGGTACTGGTTCCAGAAACATGAAAGCAGTACTGAAGGTTCAATATTTATAATGTATCCTCAACGAACGAAAACCTGGCCATCAAAATACTATCAAATTCACAAGTCCTTGAAAAAATGGAATTCTTTAGGTCATAATGTTCATAGCTATCGGCGAAGAAATGGACATGTTAATCTTTGTAATTGAAATGTTATAGGAAACTGCGCTTTACTGCCATCCAAATCTTTTAGGCATTATGATAATATTATCTTGTAACTGAGTACATTGTTGATAGTTTGATGCGTCTTTGGCTCCGATGAAATTTGCCTAGCTGAAGATATTTTTGAGATAATCGATAATATTACAATCGAAGTGGTCCATTTTATACCACAGGTTCTGCAACACTACTGCAATGCTTAAGGTTGAAAGATTCTGGACCAGCTGAAGGATGTTGTTACTCAATTGCAGCGGAGGCGTCTGGAAATTGTATTGCACGTTAACCCATTCGGATGGACTGGATGATTTGGAAGATAGCTGTAAATCATAGAGAATCACATAATTAGACTCCGTTTCTCACATTTATACGGCTTAACTATCGATACGAGCAATCAATCGATTGCTAAAATGGTTAGTGTCATCTCATTTTATCAAGGCTTTAATAAATTATCCTTTGTCTACCTACCACAATATCTTTGTTTACCAACAGCAGTTCCATGTATTATACATACTACATTACGATATCAACTCCCGACAACAAGGGCCTCCAGTCATACTGCGCAGTAATCTTCCATAAGCTTAAGTTAAGCAAACCTTGGTACCTCAATTACATTCGTTGTTTGCGTTAGACTCCAAGTATTAAATATAATTACTTACCACCTCCTGCATCAGTCCCTCTCATAAACAGTATTCTTTATCTCAAATGTTAAATAGAGCAACGTGCCCTATTTCACATACCTACTAAAATAAAGCTTGTTTTAAACCTACAGACACTCCACAAAATACATCCACCCAAGTCTTCTTTCTTTTAAATTTCTAATCGCTCTTGACTGTAATCTTAATTAAAGTTACCAATATGCGCAGACTAGAATACCCTTGTAATTTGAATAAAACCAATAAAGTATTATGTTAAAAAACTCGATTTTAGGCCAGAGACGCAGATTGGAATTGAAAAATCAAAAACTCAAATTATATACCTGATCCACAGACAACAAAGAGGAAAAGACCCATGAGCCAAGGAGCAACTGGGTATTTCTCTTCAGCTTGCCTCTGTAATAAAAAAATGATTAATTAAAACCCAGTCCATCCAGCAATGATCCTTCCTGGCTTCACAATGCAGTTTGGACTGCTCCATATGTTGCAGCCAGGATGGTTTACTGTGCTAAATTACAATTACGGAACGATTCCTATCGTCATTTCTTTGATTTTGAAAAATATTTATCGATTCTACTCATCCAATTCACTGCAGATTTTCAAAAATAATGAATGAATGCAATGTTTTACAGTTTAAAAACTTACGGTGGATTTCGGGACATTTCCTCTCATTGTCACCATTTTACTAGCCTTCTCGTTGGCGAGTCGCATTCGTTGGTTGGCAGCCATCTTTCAAGTTTAAATCTGTGAAAAATGAATAGACCTAAGCGTCAATTTCACTGCTTAATAAAATTTTCGAAAATGGGTAAAGCAGATAGAGCGGGGGATTCGCGGATAGCTTCAAGCTGCTCCACAGATTGCGTATAATAAATATGATTTGCCCACTTTTCTAATTTGAAAGCCAACAACTTAAGTAAAATAGTTGCTAGGGAAGTCAATAACTATTCTGGGAGAGAGTTTGAAAATTGTTAAACCATAATTTTACCTCGAACAATGAACCCAGAAAATTAACTTGTATAGCGATTCCTATTCCAAGGCGAACGAGCCTGAATTGAGCACTACTCCAACACACCGAGTACTGAGAATGCGAATGAGAAAGAGGTGAAATGCGGAACCTGTCTTTATAGAATTACAACCAAGCTTATTGCCACGATTTCTCTCAGCAGCGCAGCAGCCCCTACAACACATAAAATGACTATACTCTCCTCCTATTCTCAAGTATCATTGAACCATCATCTCCTTTCACACAAGATATGAGTTTTTAGTTGATTCGAACCTTCACTAAAACACCTTAACACTTATCCTTACTCTGCATCAGCACACACATATATACCTATATACATAAAGTATTAATTTAGTCCCTCCATTTTAATCCTCACCTTTTCTCCTCTCTCCTACCATAACTATTCACTTCTCCGAGAGCATATATGACTGGCTTCTCCAATGGTTCTTAAATATGGCTCAATGCTCAAACATTATCGCCGACTTATGGGGAATTTTTCCAGGATATCAATCGCTTTTCTAAATACAATTACGTCTCATCTTCATACCATAGTCCTAATTAAACATATTTTTTTACAATGTCTTGCATTTGGCAGTAGGTGATAATACGTAAGGCATTCGTTCTGGGATTGTATACTTACAACGAAGGTAAATTTGGAACACGAGATACATAGAATCCACCGTTAAGTAACGTCTGCTTGGGTCTGACGACAAAGATACAACGTCATCGTCCAACGGACGAGACTCCGGTCTCCCAGTCGCAGTCCCCACCCCCGCATCTGTAGTCCCTTTTGCCCTTTTCTTTTTCTAGATAATCCTCCATCCCGTTACAATTTTAGAAAGTTCGGTTCCATTTCTGACTGCATTCCTTCAGGGCCTGTATCTGTAATATCCTTGGGGAATTTACATTTATAATCTTTCAAGAATAGTCTTTTTCAACAGCTGGAGTCTCTTAGGAACGTAGGAAACCTTCGCTGTTTGTCGCTGAAAATTGCTTTGCAGCAAGCGAGAGGGTTCAGTCGGTAAAGTTTGTTGTAACCCGTTGAACTTTTACGCTCTGGATTGTTTCTCACGGCGAGACTATCAACTGGCATCTCTAAGCAGCAGCTCCAGTATCCTTCGTATACAGAATGACCGGTAGGAGTTCATTGGATAGAAAAGGGGTTTCTTAAGATTCTCCTTATTGACGCAAGCAAACTGGAAATTAAATAAAACGATAAGTTTATTTACAGAACAACAATGAGCATAAAATGCATAAGATTCACCATTGAATATTATTTCATTATTTAAAGGAATTCAGCTAACTTATGCCATGCCATATCATTTTCAGCATGTTGTATATAGAGTAATACAGGTAATACAGAACATAATATTTCTGTGAGACTGAAGTTTTTTATCATTACGTACTTTCCCTAAAAGCAAGAATTCCTCAGTGTGATTCCTCCTCGAGCTTTATCAAAATACAGGATTTTATTCTGCCAGGATAGTACCGGTCGCATATATATATGCGCTGGGAGCCAGTTTGCATATGTACATAATGGAAGTAAAAAGTAGTCGAGTGTGCTCTTCAGCGCTTGAGATCCTCTCTTCGTGTTCATCCATCCTTTCCCAGGTCTACAACGCTACGCTCATGACGTGTAGTTCACTCTTGTCAACGTGGAACCTTACTAACAACCATCTGCTTAAACGTCATTTGCGTCGCGAAATTTAAATTAAATACAGTCTCTCGTCCCGCTCTTCATAACTCGCAGATTCTTAACGCATCTAATGCAGAATTAACTTTCCAAGCTGCATCAAATATATTCAACGTTTCAACTAATGTTTGGATACAGCCAACGTTGACTATACTGACAACAGAGAATCCTTCACTTACGGTTTCAAAATGTTCCTACTAAAAGGTGCCATAATGAGATACTCCGCCTCCAATGACAGTAACTACACTAGTTATCATGGCGCATCTAAAACTTACTGCGTTTTCGATTCACTCAAATAAAAAAACTCACATCTTGTAAAACTGGAGCCAATAAGCGGATAACATTATTCTGCCTCAGGCACGATGGCACAACGAAACTGCTAGCATCTCTAAAAGAGACATTAATTAGTAACTGTTAACTTCTGGCCTGAAACTATGAAAAACGCAACCCTTTTGAATACGATAAATAATGTGTCATCCAAGGAAAATACTCTCAAAACTTCTTTCCCTAATTCCTTCCTTTTAACGGAACGGTAATGATGAAAGCAATCCATGAGGTTGTCAGTGAGTAGTGTAGACGGTCAACTAGCTTCTTGTCATTGCGAATGAGATTGGCGACTACGGTACGGTGAAGAACAACCGACCACTGTAAGCAATTAAATGGTATTTCTACTATTCATTCAAGCCTTCTTATCGTCGGCACTAAGAAGTTCTCCATTTTGTAATCCTCGGTAAAACGAAACACCAATCCAAAGCCAGTATAAATCCACGATTAAATAGAGCGAGTTCCATAGGCTGAATCCCACAGGCGTTTCTTTACTGTCCACTCGTATGTTGCATTTAATCGCCAGAATAGTCAGTATGACTGCAGCGTATGAGATAGCCGTATGTCCCACGCACCAAATAAGTATCTTGCTTTGATCTCTCTGCCAAATATACAACCCAGCAATAAAGTAATACCTTCTCTTTACTTTGGTTCTAGCGCTTACAATTTATGTTAGCACGTACCGCTGTTACGCCTTGGATGAAGAGAACGCTGGTAATCAAGTCCATAACGCTTAGTGCCAACCCCGTAAGGGCCCATGCTCGACCTGTTACACCAAACATTCGGAATTAGTCACTGTTATACAACGAATGGTCCGAAGGGACAGGGTATCTAAAAAAAATATACTTACTTCTAGGTTGTTCGAATCGTTCACGAACTGCCTCGAGCTCAGCCAAGTCTACTGTATTCCCTGCCTGGGGTACAAAATTAGCAGCTTGTTCCTCTAACAATATTCTTCGCTTCCTTGCTTGGACGTACAGTCCGTAGCAATTGATAGAAATCATGATTACATCCCATACCTGTGTATTAACTTTTGATAGAGACATGAATAAACTCTGGTGTTGTGACAATAAAGTTTGCAACATTAGAAATTGTGACTTACAAAACAATACCAAGAAACAACAACGGTGACCGTCTGGAGATCGCAACCCCCGCATGGGCTTGTTGTTTTTATATCCTGATGCGACTTCACCTTTTCAGCCATGTAGGAGGTTTAGCGATAAACACCCGTGAAAAACGCAGCGTTGCAGTTCTCCCCGAAAAAAAATGGGCTTGTTGGAATAAATGCTACACTAAAGAAGTCAGGACACTCAGGACAGCAATTTCGAAGGATCCCCAAGCCAAGGATGCAGTGTTCAAAACTTTCTCCACCCGCACTTTCTCCTCTGGTACAAGATATATACTGGAAGTGAATGAATCCTTACTCTCTGATTTTATCCCTCTTCCGCACAATCTTGGTCCCATGGAGCTGAACCGCAAACTCAGACATCTTCAAAAATGATCGATTCCATCCTATTCATGTCAACGAGACACTTACTTTTTCTTTTCACTTTTCCACGCGAAAACCCCTTGGAAAACAACATGCAAAGATCTCAGCAGATTTCCAAGCACCAAAAGCCCTTCGTCACATTCCCATCCTCCGGTTTTAGGACTACAACGGTTACGAATGAAACAGCATAATCGAGATTGTAAGTCGATTACAAACCGGCGCACGATCTCCCCAATCCCCGCGCTTTCTCCTCTCTCTTCCACATAACGTAGTAAAGGTATCCGAGAGGTTCCATTCTCGCTTTTCTGCAAGGTGCAGTTTTGGTCCCGATTCCACATGCACAAACCCTCATTTCCATGCATACTGGCATGTCACGTACGCCGTATCCATGTTATACCCTAAATCAATGCTCGAAAAAACAAAATCCTACACACTACAAACTCAACTTCTTGTATCATCTTCTGTACAACTTTTGCAATCCTTCCAATCCACCAAATCAAACTCTTCAACTCATGCTATCCAATTACCGCGACATCCTTTAGTTACAATCCTTCCCTTTCTTCTTTCTTTTTTTCAAATCCTCTCAAACCGAAGTGCCCCGGTCCCCAGATCCAAGTTGCAAACTCTGCAGATAGAAGAATTATAACCGTCTCGTTAAACAAGCACAAAGAGAACCAAATCGCATTCTCCCAGCTACCAGTTCATTTCTCAGGTTCCTTCCTACCTTGCAAAAAATTCAACTCCATCCACTTCCGCTTAGGAAATCCTTGGCCGAGTGATTCTTACTGCATCGACTACGTCGACTCTTTCCATCCCGAATCGTTCTCATGGGTTTACGGTCATTCTTCTCCGCCTTCCTTTCTCATCCGTGTCGTCTGAATGCCACAATTACTATTTCCAAATGAGAATGACAGGTCCGCAGGTTTAAAACCCGGGTGATCTAAACAAAAGGATCATTGGTGGAAACAAAATTGAAAAAAGAAATAAATAAATGACTTCAAATGTATCTAGCAGACTATGAACATTACAATGCATCCATTCGCTTTGAAAATTATGCATAATATTCCCTCGTCGCTGATCTAACATCACTGTTTATGTATCAAAGTTTCATGTTAGAACTCTTGTTTCCAGAATACAATCTTCTGCCGATGTACAAGCTAAAAATTACCACGAAAATCGGGTACAATAAAATACTTTTTCATGCTCCCGCTATGTCAGCTGTAATCTTCCTCAGAAATTCGTCCAGCAGAGTCCAGCCTGGGTTAAAAGCTGCGCCTAACTGAATTAAGGTTGTTAACAACAAACTACTTGATGTGGAAATCTAGCTACAAGCGACATAGATGCGACGATTTAGTACACGCATTTATAAATCTATAGGTTCTTTGACAACAACCTCTTTCAGGCAATGGATAAGGGCCAGTATTATTTTTAACTTACGATCAAATCAAGAATTCAAGAGCGCTCAGGTAACTGTAAAGGAGATCTTCTTTTTCGCATTCTAAACAGTAAACAGGCATAAAATATTTAATCCGCCATACCGTGACCATGGGCTTTGAAACGATTACTTATTACTTTTTTCCACCTCTTATTAAGAAATTTTTTGCACTGCCACAATTCTACCAAATTAGTGCACTTACTTTAATTAATGTAACATGGATCAGTTATTTAATTCTAATTAGTTGACCTTAAAACTATTTGAAAGCGTGTGTCAGACAGCAATTATATTTTATAAATATAGCCATATTTTTCATGGGATTTATTTACGTACCTTTTAGCTTACCCCTCATTTTTTCTAAATGAGCTTGCTTGTGCGAGTAAAGTTGTCGATGACAGATCCAATAGCAAAACTATGCAGGACGGTTAAATAGGTACAGCTGAAACCAATGTTAGAGGCTGAAACAGTTGAACTGGCACTCTCAACCGAAGGTGAAGGGGCGATGTTACCAAAGTAGTGATAGGCTAGAGGCTTTTTGGTGAAGAAGATGACGCCATGATTTATTTGCTTCTGGACAAGAAAACTGTAGGAGAGACCATAATAAAGTGGAAGTCGAAGTCCGACTATTTCACCGAAAGTTTTCATCGTTACAGCAATGGCCTTGGTACAAGGACGTCGGTTGCGCATCTGCTGATTTTAGTTTTCTCTAGATTTAGCTATATCTCCGTATAAAATAAAATAGATTCAGTTCACAATCTTCATAAGTTTTCTTGGGGCTTTGTAACCGGCTTTGCAATATTATTCAGGTAAACCATGTGTTTCATTAATTTTGTCTTAATTGATCTATTAATCACTATTGTTTATAATTCACTTGGCCTTTGTGACATTGACCTTGCTTGATGTGCGTAGCGCGTAGAAAGCTTTTGTTATGTTTACGGTTCTGTATTGTTCTGACTTGATGACATTTTCTTCGAAGGTATACCAAGATTTGGGACATAAATTTGTTGTGTGGCAATTGTTCCTGACAAGTTGGAAACGTTAATTCATGATGATTATATTCATATTTGGACATGCTTGATTGATGGAAATATCATTGAGTTGAAGATAAATGTAAAACATGTATAAACAAGGAAAATAACTGTCTTACAGGTTGCTGAAACGATGGAGAAGATCGTGGCTAGTGCGAATGCTGCTGCTACTGTGAGGGTAAGCATGTTAGAGAATCTGAAAAGAAATACCAGATAAACTATATATATATATATATATATATATATATATATATATATATAAGCTTGCGGCTTATTTTTTTGAACTGATCGCAATTTCTCTTCTTTATATTCTCTTTGGCCCGGCGTAATTTATATGGTTTTTTTACCATGAGCTGATAGAGACAACCACTGAATAGTGCAATACTGCAACGTTTAAATCGGAAATAACTGAACCCGTGAATATGTATGAACTTACCGTGCATCGGTATACCAGCCACGGACGGGTTACCGATTAAACCATGAAAATTCTAACCTTGTTTTCTTTTTGATGCAGTCAAAAATGTAATGTATTCATTTGTACTTAACTGACATTCTTTTTCGAGATGAGGTACTTTGTTTTTACCATTTGATCACGAGGAGGGCCGCTTTATTTCGTAGTGAACCGTATCACTGTTTAACTGCGAGTGATATGATATCACTGATATCCCAGACAATAGCCGCCTCTGCTAGTTCCGAAGTTTGGATGCTCGAATCAATTTGTCTAATTCTGTCATAGAGCACAGCAAAACCTTATATCATCCAATAAGAAAGCTTCCAGCTTCGCAACTTAAAACATGCAAAAGGTTGCTAGACAATGCAGTAAGGCTCATCTCAACTTGGAAAAAGTCTGCAACTTTTAGAACTTTGGTTCCAGTTTGGCTTTTTACGGGTGGTGTAGGACTTTCGAATTGATTGGCAGCTCTTTACTTTATTGTTAAGTTTATAAACATGTGGTTGCAGGCTGTGCATAGTGCTGAGGGTCGTTAAACGAGCTCGTACAGAGAGCTCTACGTGTGAGGTTTCATTAGAACGGAGGAACCATTTTTTGGAAACTTGTGGAAAGTTAGTTACATGAACTGTCCTCCAGGGAAGGTTTAACTCGGATTGCTAATGGTTTGGTCTCCGTTTGAATTTCAGAAATCGAAACGTAGATCCAGAAAATCGGGGATCGCGGCTAGTAGGGCTATGTCTCCATTCCATTTTGGGAATGTTAATTGGACTTGGAAAAAGAGAATTATCGAAGATCCGGCTACCAATGCAAATTTGGAGCGTCCTGCAGAGAGGCTGTTGCGCCGCAAGGGTGACCCGGTAAGGATTTCAAATATTAACCAATTTATTGACCTTGATTGTGTGCAACCAAATAATGTAATGAACCGGTATTTCTCTCGTAAGTCCGCTTGCCAAAACTTATCGAATTTCTAATGCAGGGAAAACAATTCTGTAACTTGAAATTTTACAGTCTCAGAAGCAGAGCATAGCGGTTATTGAACGAGCAATGACGAAAGAGGCCGAAGATGTGCAAGTAATTATTGAAAATCTGCAAATTTTAAGCGACAGCACTGGCATGCCGATCGTTCAAGAAAACGGTCAACGGTGTTTTGGACCTCCAAGAGATTGGGATAAGGACACACCTCCAAAAGGTAAGGTACACGTTTGAATCGTCTGCTGAGGTCGTTCTAGCGTGTGATTTTAATTCAATTGTTTATTTGCTTCAGGGTCTGAAATTTTCGTCGGGAAACTGCCCCGTGAGGTGTACGAGCCTCATCTTGTTCCGCTCTTTAGCAGCGTCGGACCAGTTTTTTACATTAGGTTGATGATGGATTTTTGTGGGACAAACCGTGGATACTGTTTTGTGCAGTACTTTAACAATGAGGATGCTCAAAAGGCAATCGCTCGATTGGATGAGCATGAAATACTACCAGGTAACGAAAAATATCTGATAACAGTATGATAACCTCTAATTCCATCTACATCAGTTTTGCTATCTAGGTCGACGAATTGGAGTTATGAAGTCAGTGGATAACTGTCGCCTATTGATCGGTGGCCTGCCAAAGGACAAATCAAAAAAGCAGATTCATAAAGAAATCAACAATGTCACCGAGGGTGTGAAGGAAGTCATCTCTTATCCGGCATATGATGGCAAATCAAAGAACCGTGGTTACTGCTATGTTGAGTATTCATGCCACAAGTAAGCACCGCTCCACGATGCTCTTAATAGTGATCAAAAATTACCCAGAAATAGAAAACGTATAACGAATTTCTCCATCATTCTAAAAGCCATTTTATGAATTACAGAACTGCTGCAATGGCAAGGCGGAAGTTGATTCCTGGGAAAGTTACAATGTGGGGTCGAGAAGTATCAGTTGATTGGGCTGCTCCGGAACCTAACGTACGCTGATTATTCGTTCAGTTTTCTCATTTTCAACGAATATCTGAAATAATAATAGCAGTTATTGATAACTTCACTTTGATGGTAGGTACAAGCTTTATACGTGCGGAATCTATCACTTACGACTTCATCGTACGTACTTCGTCAAATCTTCAACCATGTTTCATTCAACGGCGTGGAAAACGTGAAAAAGTTCAAAGACTATGCGTTCATTCACTTTTTATCGAAAGATCAAGCTGACGCTGCTCGCATTGCTCTCGACAAGCATGAAGTTGACGGAAGTGTAGTGGAAGTGAGGTGGGCTAAACCCAAGCCGCGTAATGAGGAGAGACCGTATCGGCACTACCAGAGTGGGTCGAATGTGGATAGTTCCTTGTGGAGGAATTCCGTTTCTGAGTACTCAAGCCCTAAGGTGAGTCCAAGGTTCTAAAACTAAATGTGAAGTGTTGATTGAGTTTCGGAATTAAGTTGATAAAACTTATTTCAAAACTTCTGCAGCCTGCAAATTTTGGTTACAATAGCACCGGATCTGGAATTGAATTTTTTCGGAATCCATTGCCAGAGTTCAGCAAGATATCACTTACCAATGAATTATCGACTCTAGCTCCTGGAGCCCCATCTTACGGTCGTAAATCTGTTCAAGTCAGTGTGTTATTTGGATACAATTGTTGTTGTAGTCTTTAGCGAACACATGTATATTTATGCTCAAAATGGATATGAATATCATTTCTTGACCTCTTGACAGGAGTTAGCTGAAGTGGCTGCCTACTTCAAGTATGGAGATCCAATTTATGACATTCAAAAATTGCCTCTGGATAACTATACAGCGTATGTTTCAAGTGTAAGTTCTATGCCTTTGTTTTTTTGCAATTTCTTAATTGGAAATGTAATATGACTGTGACATAGAAGCTAAGCGCGCAATTAATGTTTTGCAGGTGGAACTTCCTCAATTTGATAATGGCCAGAGGTTAACTATGAATCAGTTCTTTCGGACTGCTGAGGAGGCACAAGCTGCTTCAGCTGAACGTATGCTGCAGTATTGCACATCATCGATCTCACCTGCCAGCTAGACTGGACAGCGAATTCAGCGACACCATGATGACACAGACACAGTGGCTTAATTGGAATGCATGGGTTATTGTATAAAGGATTTTTAAGTGTTTATTTCCGTTTGTTTTTATTAGCATGACAATCGGTCACACGTTTTTTCTGAATTTTCTACTTAGCGTGTCCGAATTCACGAATCAAAGTTTTACATTGCTTGTTACTTAACCTAATGAATAAATAAATAAATAACAGTTTGCAAGTCTTAAATCTCGCAGTTTTTCTGAATGTTTTTCAGCTTGCGTCGGTGAAAGTAAGCTTTAATACGGATGCCAGTGCCTGCCAGAATCTGAGAACAGGCATATTGAGTCTATTTTCCAATGTGTATGGACATGTCCCTTTGAATTTATGATGGCATGCAGATTCTCCCTTCTCGATCCCATGGTCAGCCGACTTAGTGTAATCTCGGAACAAACTTCGTTTGACTCGTGTTGTATTGCTGGTCACAGCCACAGCCTCGTCCTCTTTATACATTGCATATTTGTTCGGAACATTTATCTGTTTTAGCAGGAGCTCAGAAACAGGGAAATACTTGTTGGGCGATGCAGACATCTCACACACAGCCCTTTCTTGGCATGCTGGCTCTGAAATCTGCGATATTATTAAGATACCGTTAGTTTTACCGTATTCTGTGACTGAGACATGAAAATAGTTGAAGTGACACTTACCTGAAGAAGGTCAAAGTAATTCGACATTTTTTCAAGGTTCGGCTGAATGAAAGGACTGTCTTCATAATTTTCATAATCTACGTCTTGTGTCACAGCCCTGCGTTTCCTTTTGTTAAACAGATTAGCCATGGAAGGCAGAATCAACGTAATTGGAATAGACAGCAGCAAACCTACGAAAAAAGGTGCCTGAACGTTGAAGGTAATAAATCTTTTACTTCGGTGTTTTACGATCTGTCCGCCAATTTCGGTATCAAATCCGCCGTTCCCGTCTCCAAGCACAGCAGTCGAATTTTCAAAAATCTGGTCCTCGTCTGCCAAAACTCCATTTGCAAAACAAGCTACGGTCACAGCCAAAAAACACACCTGAAGCTTCATCCTGACGAGCTGGAAATGTTACAAACCTCGGAGGTAGATACGTTGAGAAAGAAAATCACAAAGGTACTGCAAGCCAATTACCACAGAAATTGTTTTATATGGGAAGCCAGCGGCCTTCCTCCGTTCCTTCGAATGCCTAAATTTAGCAGATTCAAGAAATAACCTAGATATGGATACTACCTAGATCGCTGCTCTAAGTTTCAGACGATATATATAACTAAGGATTGAAACGTAATACTGTTCTTAATGGAGTGACGAAATGAGCTGCCCGGCCCTCCAGAAGCTGCAATAAAAATTAATGGCGCACTATTGATTAGCATAATGAGACTTCGGGTGTAAATTTATGCACATTTCCAATCGCCTGCTATTCATGACCAAGTTACGGAAAATAACGAGTAACCCTTATTTACTAATACTAATGCATGTATTTCTTCACGAAGTCACTAATCCTTAACTAAAATTCCCCAGTTGATAGGCGCCCTACAAATTAGTAAACTATTTCTACAAGTAGCTAGGAATTAAAAGATGGGTCTCTTAGTAGATTTAAATAACAAACACCGACTTGAACAGAATTTTCCTGAATTCCATTTGCTTGTTTATTAAATCATGTAGCCTTTGAAATTACGCATAACAGGACAACAAAAAGTAATTCCGGAGAGAATGGGGCTTAGATTTTGTTGAAGGCAGCGATGTCCACACTTTGGACCTATAAAAATCAGAATCACAAATACCTTAGTGGTGTTAAGATAGCAAAATGTTTGTTAAAAGTCAGAAAACAACAGGTCTAGTTGCAGCTGTCAATACTGTTTAATAATGTTCAAATATCACTTACGAAGTCTTCGATTTCTTGGATTTTCTCAGTGAGCTCATCCACAGAGACTTTATCATCCTCCACAACGGTAGAAATTTGCAACTTCTTAATTCCGTATGCCAACGGGACAAGTTTCGAGGTTCCCCACAACAAACCGTCCATTTGGATCTTACGGACTTCCATCTCGAGCTCTACAATAATAAATATCAACATGTTAACAACAGCAAGATACCATCCAATGATTCGTCCGAAATAAAGGACAGTAAAACTCACCCTTCATGTCGGTCTCGTCATCCCAGGGCTTCACGTCAAGGATGACGTTGGACTTGGCAATTACGGCAGTCTCTGAAATTTCATAATCGAGGTTAATATTTGTCCACGCGTGTATTGATTCTACTCAATATATTTAGCTATAATAACTGTGTGACTCACTCTTCGACTTCTTAGCCGCATACTCAGCCAAACGCTGCTCACGAATCTTTGCTGCCTCAGCGTCTTCCTGCAAAAGTGCGTAAACACGATGAGTTTCAATGTTTTGAGATTTTATTATATATTTTACAAGCTTTACCTGACAGGTTGCAAAATATTTTAGAAGATTTCAACCATTTGATACTGACGATAAAAAAACTCAAGAAAACTCACTTCTTCGTCGCTTCCGAAAAGGTCGACATCATCATCGTCATCAGCAGGCTTCTTGGCATCTCCAGCTTGTTTCTGTGGAGCAGCCTTGTTGGCATTGCCACCAGCAACCTCCAATTTTGCAACTCGGTCGGTAAGTTGCTTCAATTGGTTCTCGAGGTTCTCAACCTTCTTCTTCAAAAGTGCGTTTTCTTCCCTCATGGCTTCTTCTTCTGGATCAACACCACCTACAGAAGATTTTGACGGCGGTTTAGGGGCCTGTTTTAGCGTAGACTGTATCTGTTCCCGAGCCTTGGCGACTTGTTGGGATAAGCTAAATTCAGGCAATCCCTTGTCATTCGCAGCGGAAGCACCCCGAGACCCAACACCATCTGCACGGAGTACCAGAACCACAATAGTTTGAAAATTTTGTTCCCAATATATTATCAGATAATTCCAAGAAACCAAAATTATCATTCACAACAAAGTGCTCGCACATTGACAGCCACAAGCAACTCTTACAGAAAACGATACACAAAATTTGAAATTCAAACCACGGGAATTCAAGAACGGAACATTACATCGCCACGGTTAATTTAAAAAACCAAAATGACTCCATGCATCAGATGTGAAAGGTTATCGGAGGTGTTCAGCGAGCAAGCAGGACTTAACTACAATTAGCATTCAACAAAACTTATCTACGACTATTATGCCGGTAAATGGTTAAGCTATCCGACATCAAGCAACCTTTAAAGCTTGAAGCAAATACGCATTACTATCAATTCAAAAAAGCATGACACCATTCAAACCCAGCGCAACATACTGATTACTCAAGGTTAGAAAAAATACAATAATATTTACCCAAAACCTAGCAACTGCAGCTACAAACTTTTCCAAAAGCAATGGATAAAAACATATGAAACTACAAAATTAAAAGTCAAACTAACAATCTTACCAGTACAAGGGAACGGATTACAGGCGTTCCTAGCAACTAACTTAACATTATATGCTATCAACTCGTTTAATAATTAATTCAGTAAATTATAAAAAGGGTACCATAAGGCTACAACAGCTAATTATAAACCCAACAAGTCAAAAAGGAACGGTATGTGGTGATCTAAAGCGCAGTAACACATATGCGAAATCAGTACAAAAATTAGAAATTAAAAATGTTCGTACTTAAGTATTCGTAGTACTTTCTCTCGGCTTCCGCGAGCTTAAAAGATTCAATGGTAAACGCCAACGAGTCCAGGACAATCAAAGTGTCTGCCATAAGGACGATTTTCTCAAAATTTTGAAAAATTTCCGGCGCAGCTAAACTTTACTGTCACCTCAACCACGGCGTGCTCGAAAAAGGAACGTTGCCGCTTCAAACCTGCTCGAAATGAACATTTGACGCGAGTTTTAGTCTCCCTTCATTATTTGGATGCAGTAAGCCAAAACGTTTGCAATTTAAGTGCAAATTGCATGCCGTTCCTGGATATACATACACTTTGAATGCAAACCGCATGGTCCAGTTCAAATCCAATTTTCTTTGCAGAGATCAGCATTTATGTGCATGCAAGGTATGATGTATAATTCCTCCATTCCTTACCATTGCAGATTGTCTAAAGTAAGGAACTGTGAACTGGGGAGAGAGTGGCCAAGAGCATGCTACTTCTTCATTCTTGCAATAATTTGCAAACATATTCCGCCCTGAAGCGAATATTCAGTAAAGATCCATGTGACTGTCAGCATTCCCGCATACACATATAATTTTTGTTAAAATGAAATCTAACTGAAGATCTGTTTATGCAACGGAAATTTGTGACATATTCTGGTCATCTGTAATGTACAATTTTACGTTTCATGAGGAAGATTTGAAATCATACACAAAACTTTGTAAATACATTGCTATCGTGAAGGTGGGAATCGGTTGGAACTACGAGAAGGGAAAGAAGCAAATAACTGTTAAAGCAAAACAGTCGAGAAAAGAGCGAATAAGTATAACAATGGCAACTATAGTAAAAAACCGGGGTAGAAATATACTGCGGGCTCTTGTAAGTAGATAGCTTGGTAGTAACAACGTACGATTCAGGAACAATGAGTGCTATACACGTTAACCCGTTTTTGCAAAATTAATATATTCTATCGATAAAATGAATGCTGATTCACTCTTGCTTTGCTAATGCTGCCTGTTCTTTGCTACGACGACTTGAGGTTGACTGAACAATAAAAGTAGTCAACACTAATTTAATTGAGCTTCTGCAAGTTTCAGACTCTAATATAGTTTCCACTCGGGTGCCTCATTATGCGATCGCACGGGTGTTACTACGTGTAGGAGCATCAGCTGGAAAGCCTTATCATTTTGCATTTACATATGCATGAATAAAAAATACAATTTCACCAATCATCTTAACGTTTATAAGCACTGCAGATCTCCTCTTTGCTATCGCCACCACATTCTGCATTCTCTGAAAGCGTCATCACAGGTAAGAAAATTACACCTCAAGTAATTGCTCGTTAATTAAAAATTTAATGATTTCTTTCAATGCCGAATCCACAGATAGTTTTGAAAGACTAAAGTACAACCTCCCCCTATCCGTGCAATATTGTATTTCAACCCTAATAAATCACAAATTAGTTAATAAAATTTTCTGTCATACCTTGAAAATTCCTCTGTGAGTCAATTAAACACCTCGTTTTTCATCTCCTCCCACTGGCAGCTTGCAGCCCACCTTCGTTGAGCATGCCTTCGATACGGTACGTAAGGAATAATTCAAATCCTCACCACTTCTAATTCATTATTTTGCTTGAAAGAAAATGATTTTCTCCTTAGTAGCTATTAACAGGGACCGTAACTCTCTTCATTATGTATTAATTTCTTACAAGACGATTATCATATACCACCTTGCCGTGAGGCAGGTCAATTCTTCAACCGCTACAAAACTTTACTGCACCTGTCTAGGTAAAACTATAAACTCACTCTCCTTCATTCAAGTCGTCTCTTCATTTTTTGGCCATCACAATTTCGTGCGTGCGTCAAGTTCGCAATTCGCAAATTTTGCTCCCTAGTGCTAGTCCTTTGGAAGGACTTCTTCCTACTTACACCGCTGCCAACATATACTGTCCATTTGCATCGCAGACCAATATGATAATTTTGCATATGCTAAAGCATTCTTAAAAATTCCAATGCTTGTGCAAGTACGCGAATTCATGTATTTTGGCGACTCAAAATTAAGGATTCGTGGGTCCATTCTGGGACCCTAGGCCTCCTGCCTTACGCGCTATCAAGTCTCAATCTTTTGGCAAGCCGATTCCCTTAGATAGGTGGGATTAATTGCGAAATTTTAAACTATCAAGACTATGTGTTTTCACTTCTCATCCTTTCAAGTTCGGACAAGTTGGAATATTTGCAAAAATACAGTAAAATTAGCAAAGCCAAACACAGACTTGTTTTCCTTTCTCTTCGCCTTCACATTTTTTCGCATGATCCAAATCAGGTTTCTTAAAAACAAGTATTTTACTTTCCCCAGTGTAACCACCTGCTTTAAGGCTTCTTCCTCCATGCACCTGACATGGTTGCAAGTGCAACAGTTAGATGCGTTATGGAGTTTGTAGGGCGGAATTTCTGCAATTGATAGTGCCAAAAGCTCTGCTGCTCTGCTTAAAAGAGGCGATCTCAGACCATTAAATGGTTTGAAATTTTTTTGCAATATCCTCAGGAATATTTCACCAGTCTGCAAAGCTTCATGTCATAACCGTGCTTAATGTTTTTTTAAATATGGGTAGATGAGAAACCCATATTTGAAATAGTTCCACTTCCTCATCCACATCGTTCACAATTGGAATTGAGTACACCTGTGCTCTGCAACATCCATGTTAAACATCCCCTAAACCTAGGCTTATCACAAAAGCAGGTAAAGAGATATAATATTGTTTTTTAAAATGCAGCGGACGGCTATTCCCCCGAGGCATAACCGCATAACTTATGCCAACTACGTACAAACGCTCTCACATATTCCCCAGCTTGAGTAGAAAATTACCGAGAATCATCCTGTCCTACTGTCTCTGAACACATAAACTTATAAGCATCCTATCAACAGGTATCGCCTAATCCTATGCCGAATTCCACATCTTCTTTCTAATCATTCTTCTCCCCACCCAGGCAATCAAGCTTTGCCGTTAGCCCCTACCGCTACCACATACCTATGTAACACACTTCTTGCAGGAACCCTCCAAAAGCTGTATGCTTACAAAACAATCCTAAACTTCCACGTAAAGCAAGAACAAACAAGAGGATAGAAACGCTATAGCTTTTCATGTCCCCGCTCCGCTACTGTCCGTCTTCACAAAAGTCAGTCCCTGTAAAGGCACAAGATCCACTTTACTATACCAACAATTATCCCTTCTGCCCCCTTCGCTACCATTCATGCCTTTGCTCATTTAAAGGTACCGTCTTCCAAGTCTTGGTTAAAATTACTTGGAATTTTTTAAGAACGCTCTGCAGCGCAACAATAAGGCGTAGTATCCGTCCCTACTACGCAAGGATAGCATCTTCCGCCCCAAACTCTCCCTCTCAACGTCAACAACATTGAGGCAAAGCATACTTTTCTTTAAAAATCAGTTTGCTTTTTATTTAATAACTTCATTTGTAAACACGGGGAAAACTACTTAGTCAGACTACATCTTCATAACGCCTCTAACTAATTCTAGTGAAGCAGCGTCTGTAGCGTCATCCTGGACAGGAACAGTTGTGGTGCATAGGATTCGTGGGAAAAGTGATTGGTCAGCTGAAGAATAACTTTAGGAATACAAAGAGCTCTAAATTTTCCTCACATGTGACCATAGACAAGTGAATTCTGGTGGAAGTTATTTTAGCGAAACTTGTGAGTATGAATAGTCCAGTGAGTGGAGCAAGTAAATTGAATCTCTTGGAGTGCAAATATTGGTGAGTTTAGAAACGTTGCAAATTGAGCGGTGTGGATCTACTTACAACGAAACAGGTAACTGAAATCATCTGATTGCTGTATTAGTTGTAACGCTTAGTAAACAAACAAACGTCATACCTGTAAAATATAAAAGGAAATAAGAGTATCCCATTTTATGTTATAACTCGGGTTCTAGTTTTACCGGTAAACAGCGCATACGCAGCGTTATCATTTATTTTTTACGCAAATAGATTTTAAGTGATTTGTCTTTATGGCACATGTATTCCCAGCAGCCACTCGATTCATCCTCTACTCCCTTTTCCGCTGTGCTGTTAGTTATGATTTCAGATACATGTTCAACATGGTCAGTTTTGTATCGTTCAGCGCTGTCGCTCGAAGCGTATAGTAGCAGCTCCTCGTACCTGTCGAATTATGCAGCTTTGCGAAACTAACTTTGCGGCGGGAACATCAATCCATATAACAATTACAGCAAGTGTACGTTATATTTTGAAACGTTTAAGCTGCTTATGCGCTAGTTGAAAGGTGGGAAGATTGAAAAGAGTTTAATTATTTGGAGAGATAGGCAGATTGTATGTGAGGATTGTTTATTTAAGACCATAGGTCCTGCACTGAGAGTGGCAATTACAATTTAGAACTAACTATTCAAGTGTATTGTAAATAAGGGAAAATGATGAATGCGCATTGAAGAGTTATTGAGTTCGTGATAGAAATACAATACAGGCGGGAAAGACTACAATCACAGATCTTGACTCCCAGTTTATAACGGAGGCATCTGCAGAGACTTGTTTGCTTTTAGCACAATCGTTCCCTCCGCAAGCACCTAATTCTTAAGCCTTCGCTTTTAGTCAGTTACATCTTGACTAACTTTCAGTTCTTCTTAAGAATGATTAAATATGCAAATTTGAAACATATTTTTGATTCACTATCTCGAAATGTTTATATTCAATCCGTGTATATCATCACACAATCAGGTCGCAGTCTTGGATGAGGACTACTAGTCTCAATCATCCTATTGACAATATATTACCACTTTGCCGAGGTCAGGCACAACTTGCATACTAATAATCTTTGGACCCCCTATGATGGCCCCATAACCATGTATATATAAGAGTCATAATAAATTCCTTAACTAGGATCCTAAATGCAGTTGGTCTTCCGTCGCCATTCTCGTCATAGCAGATTGTAAAAAGCTTGACCATATATAACCTAGGGCCAGCTACATTGTCTAAAGTTACCAGAATTTTGGCATGCTAATCTGTACTACTAAATATGAAATAGTACAACTGTCACCCCTGCGTTATACATGATACTTTTTAGATAGTATAACCTCACAATGAGAGTGGAGCTGGGATGTAAAGTTGGACGCTTTTCCAATATTGCACGCACTTGGCAAGTATTGCACCTAAATGAGCTGAACAGTTTCTACCTCTTCCACAATCAAGCCAATTTCAAAGTAAGATGCGTGTGTAGCGTTGAGCTGCGTTCACGCGTCCCCACTTTGCCCCTGTCTCATCCAGGTGTCACAGTTTCCCGTCTGTCACCTAGTTTGATACTTTGACAACTTTCAAGGCTATCGTCGCGTCGTCGGAATCATGATGATGAATATTTTCATTAGCTTCGGCTTCTTTGGATTGCATTATGGATCCTTAAGAGGATTGAAGATTGGAAGATGTTGCTAAATGCTCCAAAGGAACATAAATAAGGGATGAACTCACTGTATTACCAGAAGAGGGGAGTACGGTAGATTTAATTGCAATTTTATTTTTATTTTCAGTAACAAGCACAGCCTGCGACGCAAGCTTGCCTGTCGCCGTCATGCCAACTAACGATGTAAGTAGCGTCGTAAATTAAAATTATTTTATGTATTTTAAGATAACCTTTGGCAAAGAATTAGCATGGGATTTATGGCAGATAAATCCGTTTTATGTCACCGTTAGTTCCATCAGAGCGGAAGGTATTTCCGGTCATTTCTGCTCACGCACGCACCTGCTTATTACTGCTGCTCTTTTGCGTATTCGTAATATATTTACGACTACACACTCACCCGTATTTTATTAGCGTGTCTGTCTGTAAAGCCTCTAAAGTTTTCGGAATTGTGTCTGGTAGAAGCACTAGCCGGAGCGCAGGCACTGAGCGCTAGCACCATTATTGCTCCATTCCTCCAACACAATGATGGATGATTAAATGCACAGAGACAAGGCATGGATTATAAATTACAATGAATGTACGTAAATCCTGCAAGTTAGCACAAATACATTTCATGCTTGTCACCCAAATATCCCCCACCCCAATTCCCTCTCCCATTGTATGTATGCAGTATGGAGTATCTCCGTTTAACGGCAATACTCTATCCTTACCTAATGCAACTTTACTCGCTAGTTCACTTCCATTCCAAAAGTTTAAACGGGTGAGCTACGTTAGGAGCACTGTGATAGTTAATAGTAGCATCCTTAATACTAGTAGGGATAAGCGATGGAAACGCTTTAAGTTTTAGCTGAAGCTGTTAAAGTTGAACGCAACAGCGTCATTATGAGCTCTTTCCCAACTGAGCACCCTTCACCACCTTCCTTGTATTGACGCTTGCGTAAGGACAGACTTGCCCTTTGAAACCAAATAAACCTGTGTGGTCTTTGCGGTTTACGAGTTAATTATTATTCTTCCCTTACAAAATTTCCGTATAAGAGGAAATACTGATCCGAGAAGCTATATACAAAGGATATTAATTCCCAAGAGTGTGTATTGGCATTTGGTATGTGCGGTTCAAAAGGTACGGATTCCCCTCACTATCATCCTTCCTGCTATAGATTGCGGGGTTTAACGTGGTACGTGGTATGGCAATTAAACCAAACTTCATCACGAATCCTCCTGCCCTCATCTGGAAATGATGGATTCGGAATGCAACACGCTTAACAGTAGTTACAGTTGATAAGAAGTTGCTCCAAACGTAACGTATATGTTTAGCAACGGAGTAAGTCAATAGTCAATATAGAATTTGAAAGCGTCGTTAACCCAAAACCAATGTCATTCTGCCACAGGTCTTTGAAAGACCAAGAGCTCTGCTGGAAAAGAGCGTTTTCTGTAACTTTTATTGCTAATGAGTTAAGCCAAAGTAGTTTAAGCAGTTGACAATCACCGACTCAACAACCGCCAACAGTGTAGCAATTCCAATGTAGTTTAACTGATTCTTACATCTGTAATTAGTACATTTTACCTGTCCTCCCGCTTTCTTTGATACTCTCTTGTGAGTAGTGACATCCAGGATTAAGATCTTCCTTCAGTTTTCAGTAGTAGTTTCACTGGGTGAAGGAAGCACGTGAATTGTGTGTGTATCTATCAAGCGGTTGTTCTAATAAGATTTTATATGTTTTCACCGTCATTCGATTTAAATTAAAGTTAATTTTCCCCATTCGTCATGGAAAAGGTAAATACAAGGAGTTTTGAAGAGGATTTAGCTAATAATATTATGAATAATCTAGGTTGTTCACTTACCTCTGTTTTGCATACAATTATGATGGTCCGTGTGGTTTAAATTCTATATGTTATCTAATTTACAGCCTGTTCCGTATCCCAAGTCGGTCTTTTTTATCATCAGCAATGAGTTCTGTGAACGCTTCTCCTACTATGGAATGAAAAGTGAGTCTTGCTTTATTACGAGTTAACAACACTTTTAATTTAGTACCCCTCCACAGGGGCAGCATGACATTTATTTGCCAGTGACAGTGTGTAGTTTGACATCTCAGGAAAAGGACTTGGCTGGCTGGGCTGATCCAGTTCCGCGTGGTCAGGTCGTAAAACTAAAGACAAAATAATAACTAAGCTAAAGATAGAGGTGTAACATGTGACATGTGATTGTCAAGTCACGACAATTTTAAGTAATTGTAACTGCTGGTACCTCTAAAGCTTGCGTTCTAATAGTAATAGAGTATTTATAATAGCTACGGCATAAAGGGTTTCTTTTGTCATCGTAGTTTTAAATAATTGAACGGATGGTCGCTGAGATTGCCAACATAGGAGACGGAGAAATATTAGTAAAGCTAGAGTAGAGCAGTGACGAGCAGAAGCGAGGGAAGATTCCAAGAGTTCCGCCTCCTTTAGATAATTATATGAGGATGCTTTTAATAATTGATTAGTTCCTTTCGCGGTTGAACGCCTTTGGGTATGAAGCCGCTAATATCCTCTTGTTAAATCCACGTCAAAGGTCTAACCGCTAAACCCTTAAATATCTGCCAAACTTGAAATTCAAGTTATGTACGTTGATGCTAATAGTTGGTATTTTCTTTGTCTATATGGCAATGTAATTAGCATGGATTTGATTAAATCCGTGGGTGGCATTAAAATATTACTTTCACAAATCGACTATATGATTAATCAGATCAGAGGAACAGAGAGCTTGATCCTTAATTCCAAAGGCATAGAGAGTATATATATGGTGAGATGACCCTGATCAAGTTTTCTGAACGGTAGTTACATGTATATAATTGATACACTTCATGTACTATCCTATTCTACTTTAAAATACCAAATATTGTCCTCATTAGCTATGAGACTAATTAGGGAATGCAGATAGTTTTGTAGAATTCTCATCTAGCGACGGCACAGTGGTTCTAGGATTTCGTTTCACCTATACTCATACTCATTTGCTCACAGTCTTACAGAGTGGAGGATGTTTAAAATGAAAGGAAGGGTCTGGTAGCTTAATTGAAATTAATCGAATCAGCAAGTATATGTTTGTTTACAAGCACTATTGACACGCATATTTAATGATTATTAGCTGTGCATGGAATCCAGGTATGCAAGCTTGACTTTGTTTGGCTTGTGGGGCACAAGTTGTACTGAGGTTTATTATGCAACGCATATATTTTTGCATACAGAAGCTCGAGAGGGGTACGGAGATGAGGTGATTGATACAAGTGTAGGAGAAACGCAGGAGGAATATAGGAAATGCGACTCAACAGCACTCTGTCTTCCGTGCGGCGGCTTATTCAGGTCAATGGCATAATTTTGTGCAGAATAATCCTCATCTTCCATCTCCGCCTAATCTTACACGTTCTTTAGGTGTGCGTCGGAAAATTTTCTTAAATCTATTACCTAAATACGTTATGGGCTTACGTTAACGCTTCGGGGATTAGGAAGCATGTGCCAGAATCCCTTGATTGCGCGTTGCTTGAGGCGCCATCTGTTCATTACGCATGTTGTCATCTGTTCTCCTCCGCACGAGCAACTTTGTCTGGACTCCTTTGTGAATCCAGGATTCCTGCGTTTCATAAATATGTCAGGAATTAATTCCGGCATCAGTAATTGTTATGTTTCCGCGCATCATTTTATTATCTCACCAAGGATCAAGGTCGCACAGGATATTTAGTTCAAGTACTAGGTTTTACAAACTTCAGAGGCAAGGAAATCCGTTGCATGAGATAATCTACAAAAGTGATGCAAAGTCAATGCAAAGCTAATGATTAAAAGATATTGATTTAAATTAATAAATTAAAAACCGAATTTCAGCCGTTCTAACTCTCTTCCTGAGCCGTGTACTACTATTTACGGAAAATGGAGCAACTCAAATCTACCATACGTTTAGCGGACTATGCTACTTCACACCGGTTTTCGGGGCCATGCTTGCAGATTCCGGCCTGGGAAAATATCAGTGCGTATAGTCATTTTGAAAAAAGGATTACATTCTATAATGAAAATGATTTATGATAAATCATTTATCATAATTTGGTTTACTTGAAATCGTTCCCCTATAGCACAATATTGTACTTGTCTCTGGTTTACGTCTTGGGTAATGTTGTCCTGTCTGTGGCTGCCATACCGTCTATTGGAACTTCCGCCTTGTAAGTATACTCAATTTCTGTGAGGAAATTATTTATCAATTAGTTAAATTCATTCAATCATTATATCCTTTATATTACTATGAGAAATGATTCAATGGAATCTACGAATTAATACAAGAGTTTGGAAGAAAGAATGAACTGAGCAGAACTCCTGTTAATGAAATGATTTGCATGGGGGATTTTAGGGTGCTGACAATGATCGGACTTTTATTGATTGGAGTGGGTACGGGAGGAATAAAGCCGTGTGTGGCAGCCTTTGGAGGTGATCAATTCAAACTTCCTCAGCAGGCTCTACAATTGGCCACGTTTTTCTCCGTATTCTATTTCTCAATCAATGCTGGAAGTCTTGTGTCAACATTTCTCACGCCAAAGTTTCGTGAATTGCAATGCTTTGGACATGATTGCTACCTTTTGGCATTCTCTGTCCCTGCAGTCCTCATGGTTATTGCTCTTAGTAAGAATACTAATAACCACAAGTTGATTGTACAGTATTTGCGAATAGGAGTGTCTTAAAATGGATTTTGACTAATTCCGGAATTGGGTTACGTTTGCAGTGATTTTCGTACTTGGAAGAAAAACTTACATCATCAAGCAATCAGATGGGAATGTGGTGGCCAAAGTAGCGAAATGTATAAGCGTAAGTCTAATTTTTTTTGCAAGAATAGTTGCGAAATTTTTTTAATAGCGCCACAAAGAAGATATCGTGTGCGTGCGTATATATATACATCATGCGTCTAGCATAAGCTGAATCCAGGGAGAACATGGTAAAAATATTGCATTCACATATATTTTCTGCAAATTATACACATCTATTTGCATGCGTTTTTAGCACGCCATCGCTCGGAAAGGAGCTGAAGGTGGGAGTGAGCGAAGCCATTGGTTGGATTATGCTGATGATAAATTTGATAAATCCTTGATTGAAGATATTAAAGTGATTCTAAAATTATTCGTCTTGTACATTCCTCTTCCATTTTTCTGGGCATTGTTTGATCAACAAGTGAGTTGTAGGATATTTGAAAATTCGCAAATGGCAACGCGTAAAATTACGAATGAAAGCTTCATTGCCTGCTTTTATTCAAGGGCTCGCGATGGACATTCCAAGCAACACGGATGACGGGAGAATTATTTTCGGGGATTCAAATCCTTCCAGATCAGATGCAGGTTTGGAATATACTTTATATATTTGCACAAAAGCAATGGTTGGATCAAGCTGCTCGATACAATTTGATATGAAGGTTTAAAATTTGCAAATATTGTTTTCAGATTGTGAATCCGTTACTCATCCTCTTGCTCATTCCAATATTCGACCAGTTAATTTACCCTTGTTTTAGCAAAATGGGTTTATTGAAGAAGCCTTTGCAGAGGCTTACTATCGGAGGAATCCTTGCCGGTCTTGCCTTTGTAGTTTCCGGTATTTTAGAGCTTAAGATCCAGGTAAATTACTTCCGCTTCCACCCAGCTTGAAGCTTTTATTTAGTGGGATTTGTGTAGACTCTTTTCTATGTACAATACATGTTGTAAATTCTCCTTCCCATTTCAGACTCAGTACCCCGTAGGATTAGGAGGAAACGAGTCGACATTTAATTTCATAAACCACGTCCCATGTTCCATGGCTCTGGATTTGACCTCGAATTCAGAAAATTCCTCTGCAACCAGGGAGCTTCTGATTCTTCCAAACGGAATGGTATCATCTGCATCCATACCTGCAGGGGACTATTCCCTTCTGGTGAAATACGTTCCATCAGACACGAATCTCACTCAACCCGGGAATACGTTTGATTGCAAAAATTGGTCGGAATGGAATAAAACTTTTAGCATAGGGGCCACCGGAGGGATGGTGAGTCGGAAGTGGTTGATGATACTTCTTGGAATCATGGAACTTGCTCTGCAAATCCTTTTATGTATTCTTCCATGACTGATTCTCTTAATAGGGCCGAACGCACGTACTGGCCGTGGACTCGGGCAAGAAATTGCAATTAACATCTTCCAAGAACCCCGACAAATTGATGAAGGAAGCTAAAGGAGACTGTTTCGTAAAGTAATACCTGATTATATATATAATTTCTACTCGATACTCAAGATGGATGCTAGAGCTTTGCGTAATCAGTTGAATTTTTAATTCCCAGGGTTTTCTACTCGGGCCTTGATCCTGACATCAAGGAAATATCCCTCAACGGCAGTCATCCTCTTACCATCCCGCTCACAACTCCGGGCAACGGACAAACAGAATTTCTTCCGGTCAAACCATACGAGTAAGGAAGCGCTGCCATCATCATTAAATTAGTTTTTTACTCTGGCTTATAACGGGTGGTAACATGTTATGCTCTGTGTAGATACTCGCTAAGCCTGCTGCCATCTGGGGCTGTTTTGGGAGAATTCTATCCTCGGTTGGAAGGAGTCTATGTTTTAACTCTGAAGGACCAACCCGGCGGCGGCGGCAGTGTTAGCATGCATGAATATACTATTGTACCGCCCAACGATGTTCACATGTTCTGGCTCCTTCCCCAATACATTATCATAACCATCGGTGAGGTCATGTTCTCCGTTACTGGTCTGGAGTTTTCATATTCTCAGGTGAGTTAACAAATTGTAGCCCGGTCTCGCCTACAAACTTGAATTTTCTTATTTGTATCATGTTTACTTCTTTAAACAAAATAAATATTAAATTGTGTGTTTCTTGTATTTAAATCTTCCCAGGCCCCAGCATCAATGAAGTCTGTGATACAAGCCGCCTGGCTTTTAACAGTAGCGTTTGGTAACGTCATAGTTTTAATTATTTCTGGAGCTCACATATTTGACGAGCAGGTGAGTAAATAAAACTGGGAATCCCTCGAGCAAATTTATTTAAATTCACTACAATTCCTTGGATTAAATCCGATAATTAATTCATCTTCTTGTTTTATTTTCCAGGCTAAGGAATTCTTCCTCTTCGCTGGGCTTATGTTTTTGGACATGTTGATATTCGCTTTCCTTGCTATTAGGTACAAACCTGTACATAACAAGGCGGAAACGGAGGAAATGGCATCCCTCCCACCTGCTCCAGACGGTTACATCAACAAGGCCTTGGAAGAAAGGTCAATGTAAAATAAATTCCTGAATCCCGGATTATTAATCTAATGTGTCATTATGTTCGTAATTTAGAATTTTAGTTTAAAGAGGGTTTTGCTAAATTTACTCAACCATTGCATATTTAGGAAAAAATCGTTATTAATGAAGATTGTGTGTGTATTTAAACATCTGGTGGCTCATTCAAAGAGTCAGGATATAGTTTTATTATGTTATAAGTTATATATATTTTTATCAAGTTGGAAGCTAGCTGGAAATTCGGAACTACGGATAGTTTCTTTCTACTCTGATGTCTATGTTAACATGATTAGAAATGAAGGTTTTAATTAGCCCGCAACTATATCACAATTAGCTTGAATCCAATAACAAATGTTACGGTTTTGTTTATTTTTTTTTCTCCCTTGTCCAAATCTGTTAATTACAAAATAATTTTAACTGGAGTTGTTATATATTCATATTCAGTTCCCAACGAAAGCAAGCTTTACGTTACCCTCTAGAAATAGTACCATACATATCTGCATGCATTTTCCCTCTTATCTCTTTTTTCTCTGCCAGATCCCTGCAATAACGTACAAGAGCGTATAACGAATACCACAAGAGCTAAATATTAGTTGATTAAGCAAGTTTATCTCATAATTGAGTTTACGTTAATTCAGTAATTACATTTTAATTTATACAGACTGACAAAATTCTGAGAGACACACCCCCACGTTCGTTTTTATCCCGTCTTCATTGATTTGTAGATTTGGTGTAGATCATAAATTATTTTACATAAATAAACTTATATACTAGACTTTCATAATTTTATTAATCTCTAAACGAATGAGAATGAAAAAAAACATACGTTTTATATTTACCAGTGCCAGATTCGCAACGTGTTGCATTAATGACCTGTACATATTAAAACTCAATGTGTTTAAAGGATCGCAAACGAATTAAACGATTAAGAAAAGCATGACGGCATTATCGTCACACTTAGATTTCGGCGATTAATAATCGGCGGTCATAGCAAGTGCATAGGTAGTCAAGGATGTAAGAATCAAGCGGAAACGGCTTTGATTAAGGAAACTAAGATAACTTTAGAATATATATGCCTAATTATAGAAACTTATAGATAAACCTGGGTTGCTTCAAAATTCAATGCTTCCATTAACTCATGTTGAGATAAGCTAATGTTTGAGTTACATGTTTATATTGCGCATAACATCCACGTTTAACTTTACGTTAACTTACTTACTAACTCTAGTCAATAACGTAACGGAACAGGACTCAAGAGCCTGGGCGTGCAGAACAACCGTCATCATTTCACGTCAGGATGTAACTAGAGAGAACGCGATAAATATTGCATAGATAATCTTAAAAAAATTAAGGCAATTTGGTAAATGATGATGATGCTTTGAAATATCTTTAAGGAAGTTAAGCATTAAGGAGAAAGGACACGCAGTCTTGTTTGTGTTCCAGAGAGTGCTTATGTACAGTTGTTATTGATAACTGGAATCGTAAGTCGAAACGTAAGTTGTATTGTGTAGTAATGACTTATTTCTTAATCCGTGGCGATACAGATTATTTCCAGCGGCAGCGTCACCACAGTTAACATGTGCGTCCACCAGGTTTTTCCAAATGTCTCATCAGCTTAAGACATTTCTGGGATACACACACGCTAGCTATTAATACTTGTTGAAAATTTATGCAAACTAATCTTATAATAGAAAGAAGAAATGAAGGCAATTAGCATCACTCATCTTTGGCTAGCATAAATAAATGGGTGTTGAAAGTCACCTTTAGTCCTGTCTCATCTACCTCCAACAATACGCATGCCGACGTCGCATATGCTCTTAATTGGGATTACCGCGGAAGAGAATCCGGAATAATAGACGACTTGTGTCGAAAGACTGTAGTTACTTACTGGAAAGGATCCAAGAATAGTAAATAGGGAGAATAAGGTGACTAAACTAGGGCAAAATGTAGGTTTAAGCCTGAGTCAGAGTCACAGAAGAGGAGAGCGGCTCTTTGATGTCTAGTAACCAGTAAAAACGTTATTTATTATATTCATACAATAACCTTGTGCATCCATTGATTTAGTTTACTACAGAACTGAGAGCTTTATTGTTTCTCAGCTTTGTTAATTGCACAAGGCATATTTAAGTCAAGCCTCCCTCTTGCTAAATTGACTTGACTCGCCTCATAATCCAGTGCATCTTTTGACGCATCTATCTGCTACACGTAAGCCAATCCCCTTGTCTCTACTGTGCTTTGCCATGTAAAAATAATCAGTGTCTTATGGCAGAAAGGAACAACTACTAGAGAATAATTATATGGTTACAAGAGACGGACCAGGAGGAAAATTCAGTGTTTACATATGGCTATTATACACTAACCTCTGCTAGTTTTGTACTCAAGTTCAGTGGGGTGGGACAATGAGCTGTTTGCATTCAGATGAGCTGGTTTTAAAGGTGCTACATGTTTCCAGGAAGATTACAGAGGAGGAGAGGGGATAGAATTTTTCCAGTTAGATCTGAGTTTAACCCAAAAGAAAAAGATTACCGGATTTCCACGTACTGGAAGGTTGGAGAATGTTTGGGGAAGTTGTGTCTAAATGGGATGACTCCTACTGATTTGCTATTAAGAAATCCGAGTCAGTAAACATACAGCCCTGAGTGTATTTACTCCCTTGTATCACTGACCGATTGTAGGGAATCCTTTTTCAACTTGCTTAACCAAGGTCTAAACTAAAGGAGGCAAGTTTCTATAAAAAGTATTTACTCCTACGATAATATACTTGAAGCCTTCAAGTAATTGTGAATTCAGCTTACGTCTCTACTGTCTACGAGAGAGCGTTGAACGGCAACTCAGCGTGAACTATTAGAGTAAGGGAAGAGGAGCTGTCCCGGAATTTTAAAAAGCTTATTGATTTAAAATAGTGACACATTTCTCAATCATGCTCTAAAGACAAAGCGGGAAGGTAGAGAGGATCCAGCGTGTATCTGTTAATTGTGATTTCCTGTGGTTGGGGCGATCTGGTTGAATCTGGTGTGGAAAGCACGTGCCGTGTAAATGCATCGGAAAGAAATTTAGCAAGATGAAGGGTACAACTAAATCAGAACCGGGAGTTAGCAGTGCGGTGGTAAGTTTTGCAAGAATAATACATAGTTTTGAATTTTTGTTTTGCAAAGATAGCAGCAGGTCAAGTCTTTGTAAAAAGATTTAGAAAAATACACGCATGGGATGCTATATATGTATACATAATGTAAAAAGGTGGAATTAATTGAAGGTGATTTACTTGTGATTGGCCGTAGGTGGAGGCGGACAAGCCGGATAAGCTACCTTATCCAAAGCCGGTTATATTTATAGTGGTGACAGAATTTTGCGAACGTTTTGCTTACTATGGAATGCGTGCAGTTTTGACTATATATATGAGAAATAAGCTGAATTTCTCTGACGACTTGTCTACTACAATCTACCATGTTTTCCTATTCCTCTGCTACTTTTTACCGCTATTCGGTGCAATTTTGGCTGACTCCTTTCTTGGAAAGTACAGAACAGTTTTGGCGTTATCTTCAATATTTGCTGTAGGAAACCTACTCCTTACCTTTGCAGCTACACCTCCAATACATCTTCCCACAGCGTAAGTCTCTCATTTATACCTTAAGTTGTTAGAGGGGGAAGAGAAAGTCTCGTTACTTCCGCCGTCATACCGCTCTGAGTTTCTCTGCTTTCTCTCTTCTGAGCTGGCCAAGATGAATACTGACAAACACCAGCGTCCGTCTGACCTAGCGAGAGTAAACTTTCTCTCTCCCGCGCCCACCCAGATCATGTCTTATGGTTAGGAAAAGAGGAATGGCTTTTGCTTCTCCTAGTTAAAAAATAAAAGGCAGTGGGGCAATGATGTAAGCGTCTCTCATCCTCTTGCTCCTCTCTGCTACCCCTCGTAAATGGATTTCGGATTAATTATGTAGCAAAAACATCTCTTAAAGTTGGTATCAGCATAAGCTTTTTGGATGGAAAATTCTTGCTAGCGTAGAGATTGCTAGAAGAAAGTATAGTATAAATCTGCGAGTCCGACGGGGATGATCAGAAGAAGAACCTTTTTTGTTTTACAGATCTTTGAGTTTATTCGGTCTGTTTCTAATGGCGGTGGGGACGGGTGGCATAAAGCCATGTGTTGTGGCCTTGGGTGGTGACCAGTTCAAAGTTCCGGAGCAAGAGAAGCAGTTGAAACAGTTTTTCTCCATTTTCCTATTTGCCGTTAGCGTTGGCAACATGTTCTCGACAGTGCTAACCCCCGTTCTGAGAAGAGACGTCCAGTGCTTTGGCGATGACTGTTACCCCCTTGCCTTCGGTGTCCCCTCCGCTCTCATGATCTTTGCAATAGGTAAGCCCTCAAGATTACTTGCAATTTTGCCAAATTCCCTCCAGGCTAGAAAATGCTACCTTATATCTCCAGTTTCTACTATGTACCTCTACATTCTCTCTCTTGCTACGTCACAAGTATCCTCTATTGATGATCCCTGCCCTGAGGTTCCTTGCTTCCTGCTGCTAGCTAAGTTGGCTAAGTGGAATTGAAGTGAAAACTAAAGGGACCAGTCACCCGTAGTCCACGTGGCAGCTGTTCTTTGGATTTTGGATCTCTAATATTTCTGTGACTGTTTATTTTACCAGGAATTTTCGTCCTCGGGAAACCACTGTACAAGATTAATAAACCCAAAGAAAATATTATTTTGCGTGTTGCCAAATGTATGACGGTAAGCTTGTACAACTTGCTACCTCTCCTTTTTTACTTTCACCGACTTTCTAATTTGGTCATTTCGAGGCTCCTGATCGGTTTAATCCCTCAACTTCCGAGGCAAATACTTTACGGAATGGAGAAAGGAGGGTACGGAGAAAGTAAAGGGAAGGAAACCCTATATTAGTTGCGTCTATGTTTTTTCAGCACGCCTTTTCCCGTGAAAGAAAGCTGAGGAAGATTGGTAAAAGTACGGAAGAGAAAAAACACTGGGTTGACTATGCAAGTTATGAAGGAAGCCCATACGATGCACAATTGATACAAGACACGAAAGGATTGTTGCGTGTTCTTGTTTAC
Organism: Sminthurides aquaticus; assembly: GCA_906901655.1. Classification (NCBI taxonomy): domain Eukaryota; kingdom Metazoa; phylum Arthropoda; class Collembola; order Symphypleona; family Sminthurididae; genus Sminthurides; species Sminthurides aquaticus. Next base: position 1,679,345 of record CAJQTT010000013.1, on the reverse strand, counting down.
TACTTACCAATTCCCATGTTCTGGGCGCTTTACGAACAACTGGTACGTTTATGCATACTCCCGTCTTTCCTTTTACAACTTTTCAACCTTGTTAATTAAGCCTAGGAAGAGGAACATGAAACTTGCGTCCTTGAATTTTGAAACTACATCATAAGGTAATTGATCTTTGTAGGGCTCTCGTTGGACCCTCCAAGCAACACGCATGGATGGCTCCTTTCTCGGCTACATCATCAAACCAGACCAGATGCAGGTATGGCAAATCCCTTGCAGGCCTTTGCAATTACGTTTCAATGAAGAACCGCTCTGAGGGATGAGTGATGCAAGGAGAAAGTCCCATTTGTCCTCCAACATTCCTCCTTCTAGCTGGCACTTTCAACGAATGTCTCTGGTTCCAGAGACATTTTTATGCTGTCCTACTGTACATGGTTGTACTTATGTTAAGTTTTGAATGTCAACAGGTGACGAATGCCGTGCTAATGTTCACTTTCATCCCCATTTTCGAGAGCATGCTACTCCCGTTGTGCAGGCGTTGCAATGTTTTGAAAAGACCTCTTCAAAGGATGGTTGTCGGCGGTCTTTTGGCCTCCTCCTCTTTCGCATTAGCAGGTTACACTGAGTTGAGGATTCAGGTGAGCGAAATAATTCAGCTCTTTTATCTTTTTACGCCATATTTTCACGCTTCTTCTATCTCGTATTAGTTGTGTCAATTTTTGCGCTGCTTCCTAGTCGCTGCAAGGCAAACGGAATGTACGTCATCTCAAGCTTCTAGAATATCTTCCTTAAAGCATGTTTCTTTCTTACATTATCTTTCAAAAACGTGACTATCCTTTCCACGTGTTCTTAGTCTTTACTTTCATGATTCATATTCCCCTTGTTTATAAGAGCGGAAGCACAAGGAGAGAATAAACACGAAAAGTATACAAGCTAGTACGTATTAAGAAGGAATAATTTCTCCATCTTATCTTCCGCTATACTCTTCGCTCCTCCCTGAATCTCTGATCCGTTTCCTGGAACAATTTCACGCGCCCCCTCTCTGAAACTTACCTTAGCTTTTTGACCTGCCTGTACACATTCATTTTTCGCAAGTTTCATCTTCCTTCAACAGCCTTCCTACGTAGACAGTACTTGTCCTCATCCTGCTTTCTAAAAGACTTACGTAGACTCTCATCTTTCCTCTATCTCGTGGATTTCTCCAAGCAAACGGAATTGCTTTCTATGTAGACTGTACTTGAGGATCTCATTTTTTTATATTTTACTCAGGTGACATGTTATGCATCTTTTGAAACAATCCTCACATGTTAAAGTTTCTACTTTCTCTTAGTCTTGTAAAGCTTGTCCCTGGATATTGGCCAAGTCTGGTACTTTACTGTAGGAGTTAAAAAGATTTGGTATGGAATTTATATGAATTCCCTACAGACCATTTGCCTCCATTCATAAGACGAGCTAACCAGTCAGCTGTCAGTCAGAGATATGAGGATCGATATTGTTTATGAAATATTTTTGCTTTCTCCGGGAATTTCCAGAGTGCCAGCATACCAATGAGTAACTGATTTTGTACAGGTAAACGCACTGTGAGGAAAAAACTAATGAAAAGCTATTTTAGACACCAGCGTTAAGTAGGGGCCAGGGGCTGCTTCATTATTGGTCCCGCATTTCGCTGAGCAGAAGTAGAGGAATTTGTGGGCTTCACAGAAATACTATTTTGCAGAAGAATGTGTTCAACACTTTAAGATATCTGTTGGAAAAGGGAGAGAGAAATGCGAAGATATCCAGTCGGCTATAAATATCGTTTTCCGGACTGGTGTATGATGCAATATTATTGCGACAATTAAATAGGCTGATAACCGTAGAAGCCTGATGAGATGATATATACCTTCTTTATACCAAGCGGGTACTCTCTTTGAGTCTACTCTGTTTACGGTTTGGCTAGTAAAATTAACAACGTATGGGGGGGTTTTAGTTTGGAAAGATTTTCATTTTAACAGAAACATAATTGATCCGAGTAAAACTAATTTAGTGCTTGCAGGATCTGGGTAATGAAAAACGTTCAAAAATAACCTCTGTGTAATTCCTGTTTGTAGCTCTACCTTCATCCTCCCACTCGAAGCTTAGTATGACGCAAAGAGATTATTTGGTAGTAGTTATGTGCTCAACTAGTACATTAACTTGTATTAAATTTTCTAAAGCCAAGGGCTTGTAAAAAGGGTAGTAGGAAGAAGAAGAGACGTGAATGTGATTTCTCTTATCAAACTTTACACAGCGGAAAACTTTCTCCCACCTAGTGACGCACGTAGCGGACTTTCCCTATCTATCTTCCATTATTCTTCTTTTTCACTTTAAACCGCACGTATCAGTAAATCTAGTTGGAAATCCTTCTCCCCCATTAATACCTGGTAAAAGTTGGGTCAACTTTGTAAACCTTTCTCTCTCCACTCCAGCCACACAGACCTCAAAACCCCCTCTATATTTTCCTATGTCAAGCTTTTCTTGTTACAATCTACATTGTATCCAGTGTATTAATTTATCTCTGTTTTAACATATAATCTCTCGCTTCATGCTTTTTCTGCCTACTGCAATCTGTATTGAATCTTCAGAATCTAATTCATGTCGGAGTTTTCTATCGGTCGGACGCACCAGTGGACATGTTTTTATTTCTGAAAATAGAAAGAGTTGGAAGGACAACAGTGGAATAGTTGTATACGTCAAGGTTTTATGAAATAATTTTCTGTTTTTAGAAACACATGGGTCACTTGGCAAATGACGGCTATTTGAACGTTGTGAATACGCTTCCAGCTCATCTCCATATCATATGCAACAAGTCATCCGTTTCTAGCGTAACCATTGGCTCCTACAGCAACTACTACCTCCATCCGAATAACTGCTCATCTCCAGTCGTCCATGTAGTACCCCCTTCATCTCTCCTTCCCAATGCGTCATCCCCCGACGTCTCCCTCATATTGTTGTACCCGAGTTTGATGGAGAAATTTCAAAGTATTCTTGTAGCTTCTCCCACTCCTTTGGATCCAAAGTCCTACAAAATCATAACACCGGACGGGTCGGATGACTTGACGAAATCCAAGCAAGGGAATTCCAAGCTAATGTAAGTTGAAATACTTGGGTGAAAAGGGTGAAAGCCTCCTTTCTCAACAGGGCTCTGTGACGTTCGTTTCATATTCAAAGTATCCCAGCTAGTCCTTTTCACAATCGTGCTTATAAGGTTTGCTGTGCTGGGATACAGTGCAGGAAGGGAAGCCAGTGTGGCTACCACGCTCTGCGACCTTTGCTCTCTAACTTTAACTACCTAGACCTTCTGTTGTCGTCGACTCCTTTCATCGTTTTGCGTCTTGGAGGTTTTCCTAGGCCTGGAGAAAGTTTCCCAACATTAGAAATTACATTCCTCCATCAAAGCAGCGTCCACGTATTCTCTCCTCAGTTACCTACTTTCTCCACTTTCATGAGCTGACTCACATCCCTCATTGAGCTTGTGGTAAGTGAGGAGAGGATGTATTCACACCAGGAAGAGTGCTCAAGCATGAAAGACCACCTACCTCACCCTCTGCTCCCACATGATAATCATATATTCCCTCGCATTTCTCAAGTATTGAGGGGATACGGAGAGGCTATCTTACGCCTAGATTTACTGGGAATTGCACCACCAAGTTTTCTTCAATTTACATCCCTTTTTGCGTCTTGATGTCTCTGACCTTTGAACATTTGCGTCAGTCCTCAACCTCATTCCAGTAGTACATAAACTTTCATCTCCTTCCCCGTCTCGTCGCCCACTCTTCACTTTTCCCATTTCTTTTCATTTGACTTGTACTTGAGCAAAGCTACACATGAACCCATCTTCTATTACACGCTTCACTTCTATGCAATTCATCTATTACTTATTATAGGTACACTTGAGTCCCTCTTCATACCAGTCTAGCAGTTATTGATAACAGAACTGAGCACTCAACCTTACGCTCTGCCTTGCACTCTTCCCTCTGCATTGTATGTCATGTCCATTTCTCTATGTAATTAAATCTGTGCCCTTAGCTTTAGGATACTTTTTTATACGCTTAGGGAAAACCCTTTGTGGCCAGAGACATGACAGTCTCATAAAATCCAGGTAGGTTCTCACATGGGCTATCACAATTACTCTTGCTCTATATGTACAAGTAGAAAGAAGCGTCATGCCCAGAGGTATGGGATATGACGCAAAGTATGTGATAGTTCGAACCGCACGGGTAATTTATTCCCTGAAATCATCATTATTACGAATACGATTCAAGAGGATGGCTAATGACAACGGAGTCACGCTTCATAGCATGTAGGAGAAAGCAGAGCAATTTTCCCTTTGTGAGGACGTGGAGATGAGTAAATCTGTATACCAACCCAGCTATTTATGTATTCATTAATTCCACGAAGTGTTTCTAGTATCGGTACTTTCACCCTGTGATTGAACAATGTTGTTAAGAATATCTGGGACTAGCTGATTAGTTTTTCATTAATCTTGAACAATTTTATACTGACGATTCGTCAAAATGTACACAGATGCGATACATACAGAACGAACCCATATTAATTGTATGTTTCAGCGTTTACAATCTCATTGGGGTCGAAAACATTGAAAATGGAAGGAATCTGACCCTTAGAGGAAACGGGCATAGCTTTGGTCTTGTTTCAGGTGAAATACCAACCAAACTAGATCTTCCTCCAGGAAAGTAAGCGTTTTTTAATCATTATGCTCATCTGATTCGGAACTCTGTGGTTTTGAACTAAATTGAAAATTTATTTTCCAGGTACACACTGGAATGGAGCCAGCCACCTGATGATAGGAACACATCCCTTTTATTTGATTTCCCAGCATTGGAATTCCGTACAGGTGGAAATTACATGGTCACGCTGACTTCAGCTTCCGAAAAGATAAAGGTAGGTGCTAGCGCGTGTAATTCAATCATATTGTAGTGGTTTGTCTGTCGTTTTAATTTTAAAAATACCTCCTCCGTGTGCTAATTAGTATGCTTCAAAGACATGCTTTAAAATGCTACACCAAGGATTTTTATTAATTGACAGGTGCAAGCATTAAATCTGGTCCCTCCAAACGAAATTAGTATTCTTTGGCAACTCCCACAATATCTTTTGATGGCTTGGGCTGAGATCCTATTTATTATTTCTGGCATGGAATTTTCTTTTACTGAGGTAAGTAGTGAGAGTCGGAGAGAGATGGTTCAGGATGTTATCGTATTTCATGCGGACAATTTTGGAAAACTGCTGTCTCTAACTCTATTTTTGTCTCCTACTTTCACCAGGCCCCCTTGAGTATGAAAAGCGTACTTCAATCCTGTTGGCACTTAACAAATGCTGCAGGGAATTTGATGGTAATTTTAGCAACGCAACTAAAAGGAGACTTGTCTCAGGTGAGAAATTTGACCGGGGTGTCTTTATATATACTGTCTAATGCCTATTTCTGTCTTCCAAACATTCTCTGTGCACTACCTTATGAGTTAGTGTTTTTATTTTCAGTCCTCTGAATTTTTGATATTCTCGATCCTCATGGTAATCGACGCAATCATAATGGCTTTGATGTCAAGAAAATATCGCTACGTCAGCCACAAACCGGAGAAAGGTAGCCTGGAGAAAGCAGAATCCAGACGGGGAATAGAAGTTGATGGGGATGGCGGTCCGAATTTAAAACCAGTCCGCCTAGCTGACGCAGATGAGGATCAAATAGTTCGCGACACAAGACTGTAGCTTTTTTCATGCTTTACTGAGTGAAAGGGAAGGTAGTTCAACATACTTTCGTGAAGCAATTTGACCAAGGTTGGCGTAGAAGGAGTTAGCCTGCTTTTTAACCCCTTCCTCCCGGATGGTGAAAGCAGATTTCTCGGATGCTTTCTCCCGGATCTTTTACAATCCTCGCTTTTCCAGGTAGCAACTACATAACTAAACTCAGTTCTGCTTCCAATCTCTCTCCTCCAGGAACCAGCTCAACGATGAGAAATGCATTTAAATATCTCATGAGCACAAGAACTTCTTCTGCGCACCCCTTCCTCTTACCAACTCTCCATGTTCATGGCTTCCTTCCGGTATGTCCAAGGTCACAAAGCAGCAGAGGATGACTTAGGATTAATCCCTCGTGACTCAATCTCACTTTTGTAATTCTAAACTTTATCATACAATAGTCTTAAATTGGACAAAGACAACATGCTGTAAAAAGTTGACTATACCTAGTCACAACGAGATTCTGTTAGAGCTGTTAGTACTTTAGATGATTGACTTGTAGTTTAGTATTAAGTTTTGAAATGAAAATAATTAGTGACCATTGCGTATGCTTTTACTTACTTGAAATGTCGGACCTGGATGGAAGAGAAAAAATGTCTATAATCAATTCCTTTTTATGTTTATTTCTCTCTCTTGACCTTTCACTAATGAATTCCCTCTTGCCGAATCCCAAAAGGCGATTATTTTTCGCACTTCAGACCAAGTTTTAAAATACATGATTATCGTGTTATTTAACTAATTCCGATGCTCTAAAGTAGCATATCATATGCATATGAATTTACGGATGATTTCAAGTTCAAATGATGGTTTTCAAGAAGAGAAAAGTGCCAGCTTTTGTTTAATGACCTCAACATTTTTAAATATATATATATATACACGTGATGAAAATACATTATATTTGGAGCGTTCTTCTATCTATTTAGATAAATATAACTAGGTAGATGAGTCAAAACATACTTTGCATCGTGTCAAGGTACTCCAGATAAATTCCCGTCATTGTTTTATAAATAATTTTTATACACTCTCGCATCTACATCATACGCAGTACCTATTTGAAGCGGGCATTCATTCTTGCCACTAATTACAATTACACCTTGGATCACTTATTCATGAGTGAAGTGAATTCAAGCATCCCCATGTAGATATTTAAACACGAGTATATATTTATATTATTTATCAACACCATTCTCAAATTAGTAGTAAATGTATTATGAACATCATTTTTGGCAACAAATTAATATAGGACGTTCCGTACTTTTGCAATAACTCGCTAATTACTATTACCTGCAGGAGCAAATATCAACTTTAAGCATGCAAAAATGACACATTACTTTGGCTTTCTCCGTGGAGCCCCGACACCCCCTAAGTATGACGTGTATCCTAGTCTTGGATTGAGTCCTATATGCTCATAGAGATTCTGACGTCTGTCTTGTGACCTGATCCATCATCCTGTAAAAAGTCTGGTTCGCGAAAATTCCATTACGCTATAGGATAATTAATACATTTGTTCGATCCTCCAGTGTCTGTCTGATAGCCTGAGAGTTGAGGATAAAAGATATGTGCATTTCCTTAAAGTTTTCATTGGCTTTCCAGGTAATTGGTGTGTTCAGTTAAACTTCATTCCAGTTTTACAATGGCGGATTTTATCTAATAGATTCTTCTAGTCAAACCTTATAATAATAATTTGATATGACGGTAAAATCACATTTCGAATAATAGCTTTTTCTTTTTTACTCCCAAACCTTTCTCTTATTTTTAGTAAAGCAACAGTTCTGTGATTCTGTCTATTCTGGAGCATCCTTACAATTGTCTCTACTTGTAGAAGCTCCAGAGAGCAGTCCTAAATCCAGTAAACTTGGTCGCATCTCACATTCGATATTGACGTTTTCTTATTCCATTATAAAAATATGGATTGACGCCAAAGGTTTTCCAAAGTTGAAACAGAGAAAATTTTCACAAAATTATTTCTAATACGGATGAGTATTTTTGAGAAGAGCCAACAGATGCGGGAATATTTCGAGAAAAGCTTGCCGTGAGGTCTAAGCAAATGTGTAAATCGTTTGCTCTTAAAATAATGGAAGAGGGTAAAAAAATATTATGTGAATCATTAATATACGTATATTACTAAGAGTATGTTTAATATATTTATCTTTCCGGGAATATGGCATGTCATGAGTAGGAAAAATAATAATAATTACCAAGAGCGCACAAGGGGTCACCGCTGAACCTCAGTCATTTTAAGGTACTTATTAATTAGAAAAAACTAAGCTTAACAATACTGGATCACTCCTTGATTCAAATGTGTACAATAGCAAAGAAATCAAAACATTCATACCAATAACTCAAACATACTGACTATTTATGTATTAATTTAATTTACAATCATTTATCGTATTTACATTAACACTGAGCCTGCGTCCTGAGGAAAATTTGTCTCTTATTCCCCATTTTATACACGCAATATAATATAATGTTTATAATTCATATTTCTTCTTGTACATTAAATCTTTTGATTTGACCATTAAAACGAAACTAAAATCATTCATAATTTTGTACACTTGATTATGTTGTACAGCGTATCCATGTTACGTATGCAGGTTTGTGCATACATGTACATTAATATCCGAATCATTCTCCTCCTCGGTTTTCATCTTGCCCTCCTCCAGACGACGGCCGCACCTTTAGGAATTGTTATTCCATCAAGGAGAACAATACATTTTTAAGGTTTTTAATGGATTCCTCCGGATCTTATATGTACATGCCCTTTCTCCGACGGCACCCATCTTACTTTTCTCATAGTAGTAAAAATATATATTAACTCTTAATGAATAAATAAGTAATTTTATGTTTAATAAATATGAGTAGGCAAATGAGTTTGTACGACAAAGGTGTGAAAGCAAAATCTATTTTACAAATAACAATTATTCAAGAGGTTACAACAAAATGGATAAAAAGAAGGATTTATAAGATTCTCAATGATCCCTTCTTTCTTACAGCTGTAATAATAATACACAACACCACAAATATGTACTTTGTAGCGCCAAATTAAAACTATGGCACAGCAACCGAATTCACTTGCAATTCACGTAAAATACTTGACGAGTACATGAAAGAACCAGTTGGGAGAATAACAACAACAACCATTTGATAATTACCGTATGTACAGAAGAGCATTCACATTCATCACCTTATATCATCTAATCAATTATCACTTTCAGATCTCACAATTCTTGGGAGGCAGAAAACGGAGAAGGGGATTCGCACAAATCCTGCACTCCATCCAACTCAGACCTAGCCCTCCACCAGTCATACTCTGGAACTCCTGCATGTGGAGAAAGCATGTGATATCTGTTTGTCACCTTATGTCATGTACAAGTTCGTTTCAGGAGGTCATGTAGCTTGAAACACCAGCCCCATTTCTACTACCATACATGCTAATTACATCTATTTACTTTCACCGGGATTCCCATTCGTAGCATGGCTTTAAATTTTTTATAATTATCAGCATACTTTTCGCATAATTCTGTTTTCTTTTTCCTGTTCCCACCAAATTTCTTGTAATTAATTCGCTAGTCGAATCTCAAACTATCCGTGGATTGTATATATGTATATTCTAATTTTTCTACTATATCTTATCCGGGAAGTATTTATTATCTCATAATACGCCAGCTGACCACCCCAGTGGAACTTACAACAATTCAACTAAGTACTACGATATATGCAATTGGTAATGAGTAAATTTTGTATCTGTTTTCTTTAAAGGATTGAGCGTTTCAAAAATCTTTGTAATTTCCAACTCTATACACGAGACAAACGGACAGTGCGTGTGTCCATGGTGGTTGCATTTTAAAATACAATTGTTTCACTCATAGGATTTTACTACTGCTGCAAATGGGACTGAGGCTAGAAGTGAAATTAAAGAAGCTAGTTGGGAGAGACATTACATAAGCAAAAATTAGATTACTGGAAAATGTAAGAGATGAAATTGATGGAGGTACAGAAAATCCATGACGGATAGTCGCGTAAATTTGGCTCATTGTATATATTTTATCTACGTCTAATAGAAATACCTTGCAATTTTCTCCAGTTCCCTGTGTTTCCGAAATAGCTCTCAAAGAGTTTGCATGAATTACATTCAGAACTGATTCCTTTACTACAGGTGTTGGCGAGGGGGATTCGAGAAAAGTTTTTAAGTAGTATGCATAAACGTTTTCTCCTCCGCATCATTCACATATACGTGTAGGTAGATACAAGAATGAAGAGGGAGATGCAACGAATCTGGTTGTATACCGAGTTGATTTTCGATGGCGTACAATAACTACTTTCAAGTACCCACTACACCCAGATTTGAAGAATCCATATTTTATATAGAAAATATAATTGCCGTCCTCTAGATTTCTTCTAATATAGCAACGTGTAGATTTCGAGGTGATACAAACAAGTCTCGTAACCATTGAGCATATAATTCAATTAGACGTATTCATCTTTTTTAGTTCATCCATGTATATAAAGTATACGTATGATTACATACACGGCAGGCAGTACAAATTTCATGGACATTTCTTCCGCCCATTCTACCCCCAAATTCCAACTTTCTCCATAGACTCCGCCTCCATAGCCATCCTAACAATAATAGACCTTTCCTAAGGAATTTCCCCCTACTACCTATTCTTCCGTATGTGTCCAATTTCTCTTTAGTATTTATTTCTAACCGCATCCCGTACCTACAAGCGACTGCCTGACCTCTCTTCACCCATCAACTCTTTTCATACAAGTCTGCAACTACCTCTGGACTTTTTAAAAGTAAACACTGCTAATTTTCTTTCTTGTATTTGTTCATTCTAAGAGGACGTCAGGACATTTTTTCCTTTTCTAAAATTAGAGATTTTCTAAAGACTACTATACGCACTTGCTGCGCACATGGGACGGGTTTTGAGAATTCATAGCAGATTAGTTAACTTCTACAATTCTTTTACTATAATACGCTCTGACTCAGTTTTCGATATCAGAGAGAGAGAGAGAGAGAGAGAGAGAGAGAAAGGACTGTTAAGGACTTGACTTTCACTGGGGAGAAAGGAGCTATGTCATTCTTTAGGACCCTCTATAAAGAAGGCGGGTTGTGGGACAAGGGAAGATGATTGAAAAAAGCTACATGATCCATCATACTACAGGGTATTTTTACCTAAATCGCATTTTTGCAAGCCTGAGATTTTTGCCTGGCACATTTATAATTTTTTCTTCCGTATAATTTTATCCCATTGTAAATACGTGTGTCAAGGATTGCCCCGCCATCTTGGAAGCTAAGAAAGAGCCTTTGTTCAAGGTTCGCAATGGTTCCCATTGCCACGACGGTTCAGTAGCTTATGGACTTTCAGCCGATGGCGAATTTTTATCGTAGTCTACACTACAAACCACTACTGGATCCATTCGGGTTGCGGGTAGGATGATATCACAGGGAACGGTTTCTCAGTTTGAATTAAGTTCGAAAGTTATCATGTGTGTATGTCTCTGTCCGTGTGAGATACTTAGAATTAGAAAACATTCTTAACATCATATGCGTAATTATAAGTATATAATACTTTATAAGCTTTCACTCAAACCACCGGGACTTTTTGAGGTTTGCTCCTACTACCATATATTTTTAAAACCCTTACTTACATCTCTAAAACTATAAAATATTTTCTAAACTTTTTTCTACATCTACCACAGTTGGCAACAAGGATTTCAGGTACAGATTTTCTAATCTTTAATGTGCATTGTTGTGTAGCTTGCTTTATGTGTTTGCATTCAATTAATGGCTCACTTGCATTGTAACAAAGACGAGGAGGGAGATTTCGGAGGAATCCCCCAATTAGTTTATTAGTTTCTTCCTGACTCACCCTTACACCCACCCTCTTTCCCTACACATTTTTGTCATCCTCTCACGCAATCTCATTACCTGAATCAACTGGGACTTCAAAGAACATATACTTAACGACCAACTCTTCTACACACGAAAAACTCGCTAACGTTTTAAAGAACATTCAAGTTAGTTGTAACGCGTAGAGACGGAATAAGCTATGGATGAGCTGCCAAAATTTTGTGTCCTAGCGTAGCTTGTGACTACTTTATGCAGATATTAGAAGGTCAGCATTGTTTTCTAAATGGGCTACTAAGACATGACAATTCAAGATAAACTGGAACACAGCATCAATTAGTATACTCTGAATTAATGTACCCTAATAACGTTTGGGTGAGTTCAAATTCACAAGCTGTGATTTTAAGCTCAACTTAAATCATTTCACCCTTCCTTATCTACAAGAATCTTCTAAATGGTCGTCCACTACAGGTAAATAGCTTCGCTATAGCGTTTAATAAAAAATACTGGAATTCTGAAGTCCCAGCCTTCAGGTAGTCTCTTGACGCACACTTTCTCCTCAATTTCTCCTCAACATTAAATCACAAACACACACTCGGTCCCTCCTCGTATCTTATCCTATAGCTTGCACTTTCTCCAATACCATTCCCATTCATTTCTGCTGGTTGGCATTCACACGATTATTTATTTTTCACTAGAAATATTCGCGTCCAAAATTTATTTCCCTTCTCTCCATTCTTGTCCACTCTACTTTCTCCAGACTTTTACTTCTCACCAGAGAAACTTATAAGTGCAAGCCCGTTTTCTTCACTTTGTGCTCCCAGGGGAATAGTGAATAAGCACATATTCTTTTCAGCCACGCTTTTCCTTCTTCCTCTGTGAGAAAAAGAAAAACACGAGAGAGCTGGGGATGCGAGAGAGAGAGAGAGAGCTATTATGGCAGGAGGATCTAATTCAGCAAGATTAAAACAGATTGCTACTTTCCCCAACAGTGTGTTGCTATGAGCTACGAAGAAACTTTCTCCCTTCCTTCCTACCCTTCTTGCCCAACTCTTATTGTAAGTGAGTAATTTGAATTCCTCCTTTACTGTCTACTAGATCGCGCTTGAGTATTTTGTGTAGCTTTAAGAAATATCATTCTTGGACACAATATATAAGCAAGTGTGTGAATGTGTGTTTGTGTGAGCCCGAGATGAGCATCTCGTACTTTCACCGGTATTGACTCCTAGTATGTAAATAAATTTGTTTTTACAATAGTAAAATAGTCTTAGGGTAAGTTTTTAGAGAGTCTTGGAGAGAGGGTGTAGACGGTCTTGTCCATCTAATCTCTGGCAAAGGGTGGAGGAGAATGAACAGATAGCGAATTCATACTCATTACAGGTGAAAGCGGAGAGTCCGGTGCAAAGCTCGAGGAGGATGACGGAGGTCTTGACTGCTCCACCCTTGGAGAACGATCATCAGTGAGTGAGTCGGATAGGGTCGTCGAAGTACTGCTTAAAATGTCCGAAGAGGATGACGAGCTGTTTCGAGTATGGGTTCGCAAATGTCGGGTGATCATGTCTCGTCGACAGGCCGAGTATGGACACTGTGGACATTTGTACGGCTTCTCTCCAGTGTGCGTCCTCTGATGAGTGCTCAAATGGTCCGACCTGTGGGCAAGGAAGCGAGAGTAAGTCTTATTATCCGCACGCTAATCATATCAAATCATTTACTGCTCAAAAGGAAGCACACTATCCTCATGTCTTATGATACTATAGTAACTCCTCATGACCTTGTCTTTCCCTCCTATACGCTCCGGGAAGTAATTGACCGCACCCTAGTTTAAATCCCTCGCTTGTCTCCTTATATGTGTAGCTTACTTATAGTAATTCGAAAGGCTAATTCTGGTTGATAAATCTAGCGGATGGAAAGCAGTCGTAAAAGAAGGAGATGGAAATAGAGAAAAGCGGCTGGAAAATGTTTTTCTTACCTGGAGAAAACTTGACCACAAACACGACAGGTGTAGGGTTTCACACCCGTATGGAGTCTCATGTGACGTGTGAGCATATCACTCCGAGCAAATGATCGATGACAGACATCACAAGGGTAGCTCTTGTTTGGATCATGTGGCTTGCTTTTATGTCGAGACGCCATATGTTTGGCAAGCCGATCGTGTAGACTAAACATTTGCCCACAAATAGGACAAACGAATGCCATGTCCGTTCCCGGAGGCATTTCTTCAACAACTGGGGATACATCAAGGTTATATCTTAGCGCCACCGAATTCTTGGTCGTTGGAGATGCAATATCTCCTCTTACAACTGCAACTCCTGGAAAGAATAACCAGGATACCATGATTAATTGTTTCATGCATGACGAGGGAGAAGGTGGTTCAGGCCGAGTTCCGCTGGAAAACTATCGCAGAAGCTTATGCATGCCAACTATGCGGAAGCTAGCGTCTATCATCTATGGAAGATGTTGCAAAGTTGATTATTACCTGGCGAATGTCCTGGAGAATTCTGAGGAGGAATGGCCAGACTAGTAAGAAACCTGGAAGCTAAACTTTCGCAACTTGTACTACTTCCGAAGCGTTCCCGACTTCCTTTCATGGATAAATCTAGGGGCGAGTCTTGAGGTGAAGATTGGTCCGACTCTAGAGAGCCTCCCTTTGAGGGTATTGTCAGCGGATGTGGTATCGGTTTTCTAGGACGGGGTTGAGATTTGCCATTTTGACCGGATTTTAATGACAAATCCGTTGGTTCATGTCTGGGCGACTCTGGTAAAAGTGGAAGATCTGAGTCCGAATGACACCTGCGCAGGGGGGAAAGGAACTTATTAATTATTAAAATCCAGACAATGGAGGGAGCCTTCAATAAGGATTGGCCCACCACTGAAAATAGTAGCGCCTCCTGGTGAATTTTCAAGAATTATTCTGTGTAAAAGAGGCGTGTCTCACCTGCGACGGTAAAGTTCGGCAAGAAAACCCTGTTGGAAAGTTTGGTCGGAGGAAAATAAGGGGGAGGGGGATAGGGGAGTGTTTGGGGTAAGGGGGGAGACGGGGGATGAAGGAACTCCGAAAAGGCAACGTGTTTGATCCACCGTGGTGGTGGGGAGCATGGCTAAACCTGTGTGAACCCGAGCCATGAGTCGATTCTGACTATCCATACGGTTTGACCAGCTGGGAGAATTGGAATTAGTTGGGGTTTCGTCGTACAAATGAAGCGGACTAATTGTGATTCTAGGGGAGTCGAGAACAACGTGCGGTGAGTCGTAGGACCTCGTTGAAGATGACGGGGACGGATCCGGACTGAAGACTTCTTCTTCTTCCGAGATGGCGTTGCACAAGTAACGCTCCCGGTCCGTGCTATCGAAGCGGAATACCTCGGAATGGAAGGATCCCGTCGATGATGAGGACGTTGGGGAGTGAACTAGGTTCCCGCCGATCCCACAATGGATCCCGTTCCCAGCCACCAATGATGGTTGAGCAGGGGGTGACGCTTTGTTAATAATTATGTTGGTCCCATAAATCGGGGATTTCGACCCAGGTGAGTATCCCGACTCTGGCCTCCCACAAACAGGCTGCGAGAGGAGGTCAAGTTTTGTGTGCATGTGTTCTTCTATCCTTCCACCGCTAGGAGGAGTTGCCGTTGAAACTTCAATAATAGCAGTTGTAGTAACTGTCACACAGTGATCTCTCTTCTCGTCACCCTCGCACTTCCCTCCCTCAATCCTACCTTGGAGACAATAGCTATTTTCTTCAGCCTCTCGTCTCTCACACTTGCTCACCACCTGTTGAACTCCGGAACTATATCCCCGCAGAGCTTTCCGAAACTTAGAATGAATTAAACTACTGTCGTCGTCTACCACTTCCATATCACAATCAGCAAGTCAGTCCACTGTCTTAATCTCCGCCCGTCATTCCCGCCAGTCCAGCCCAAAAACCGCGATCCATCCTGGTTTCTCATTCCGAAATCTGCAAAACAAAAAAAAACACAAACCCTCAATCATCAATGTCACACGGAACTCTTAGACGAATCCGAAAATCAAAGATTGGCAATCACATATAATCCACACTATAGATCCGTTAAGAATACATTCAACATTCACAGTAGCAGGTTCACGCTACCGACATATCCATAAAAATTTCAAAAATCACGCAACCCTCTACTCTAAATCTCGATTTCAGCTAATCTTGCCCTTGATAACTACATTAAAATCTCGGCAACACGTCTTTCACATATATTCTTTTGTCATCTCCTGACCTTCATTCCATTCTTTTACGATTTGCCGAAATCCCCACCACTCCCTCATACAGACCCTACCCGCATTGTCTTCCACCGTTATATGCATTGCTTTCTTTTTACTTTCACTTCCATCACAAAGCAAAATCCATCCCTTTCTTCCCACTCCATTTAGTTCCGGAAAGGTTTATTCTAACCACATACGCTACCACTAACGTTCCTCTAAACAACGTTATACTTTCACCCAAGCTTACATAATCTCTTTCTTCTCCAACATACGCTTTCACTCCACTCTCCATCGAATCCTGACACAGATTTCCATGTAATTCCCGCTTCCCGGTATTACATGTATTCCTCTACATCTGATACCCCTCTTTCCGTCTCCTCTCATTACTCAAGAGGGACGAGTAACTCAGGCTTGTTGTTCTCAAACCTAGGTGATATTCCAACTTACTTTCCATCTCCTCTCCTAACAAAGACAGACCAACAAAGTAATCGATCCCCCGACAGAGCGGCTAGACTCACTCAGAGAGAAGGAGTTGTAAGAAAAAGATTAGCCGGATTCTAAGACGACCATCCGGAACAGAAAGACTTTCTCCGTCTCTTTCTCTTCCTGGCTCTCTTAGCCTTGTTGAGCAAGGCGGATTAAAATGATCACACAATAGCCGGGAAACCCTTGACAACCTCTGCGAATCTTGTAGTCGTTGTCCTTCAGAGCGATTTTCTGCGTAATATCAATCTTTCCGTCTACTCACACGCGTCCTTCCCACATCACATTAACTCTCTTCAGAATCATTACACCCCTTCCTATCCAAGAAAAACAAGTGTCGCCGCAATCCCTTCCAAGCAGTTTCCCCAAGTATCTCTCTCCAATATTTTATGCTTCAACATCATTACTTCCCTTAAACTTTCACTCTCATCCATAACAAATTACATGAGAAGGCATCTTTCAGAGTAATACATTACGTCAGAGGAGAGGGCCAACTCTTCTTGTTGAATTCTCATTTACAATCCTCAGAGTCTTACGCCTATCCATTTCTAGGACAAGCCATCAAACCAAACAAGCGCAAACAACATATCTTTTCACTTCTTTTCAAACTTCACTTCCCACTCTCCATCCGCATAAAGTTCCGACTTTATTGCATTACATTTACAAGAACAATATGTCATGCATATATAAGGCTTCCAAATTACTCTTCCCCAGCTCCAAAATCCTATTATTCTTTTAAAACTTTAATAATGTTAAAGAAACCTCGTCAGTATTTCCGTAACCTCTCTGTCTTCATCATCGTCTAATATTTTGGCGAAAATAAAATTTCGCCTTCTTCCCTTCCCGCTTTCACCCGTATTGTTTCTTTTTTCCGCTTCAGGGTCGTCTATACTCGATACAAGATCTCATCCAACAAAAATTTAATGAAGGAAGCAAGGCTTAATCAAACTAAAGTCTGTTGATACTAAACTATCTTTCACCCACTTTCTCCTTGGCGATTGAATCAATTAGCCGCGTCAATTTCACATCATGTTCTTAATTTTCTTGGTTAAGCATACCATGAAAACCACTTATGAGTTTTCCTTTCTCCAATTTAAAACCGTCAATATCTCTTTTCGCCTACCTGCAAAAGCTTTTTTGCGAATATTTGAATGCTTTACTGGGCGTTCTTCCTCCAGTCTTTCCCTCTCCAAGAAACTGGAATTACTTTCCCAACGAGCAGTATACTCCATCTTGAGGAACTGGGATGAAAAGATACTGAGAGAAAGGCGACATAAGTAAGTATTAAAATGAGCAAGTTTTCATCTTCTTTCACTTGCTTTCTCCCTACACGTCCTCCTTTTCACACATTCAACCATCCTATTCCTAACGTCAGTCCTTGCGGAATGAGTGCGGTTTGGAAGAGAAAGCCCGTACTTTTTCTACCTCAACCTGTACATCCATCTGCCACCCACCCACTCCGTCAGTCCTCTTGAGAAGCGAGCTTTTAGCTTTGGAGGAGAGCGAGTTCGAGGAACTTGAGCGGGAGGCGATCAATATTGAGGAGGTGGAGGAGAAGAGGAGGTCACAGCCTTGAATTTCTCGGCCTTGCAAACATTTTCTCCCTGATCGATATCCGTCACTATTTCCTACCATACTACACTATACACTAACCTAGCCCCTCCGCCCTCTCTTTTTCCACTTCAAACATACCCAACTTTCTCCACAAAATCCCAGCCATCCGCTATTCCCGCTCCTCTCTAACTCGGAAGAAGACTCTTCTTTTTTCTAAAAACAACAACACACTTCATATCATACAAAATTGTCTATTACGTTTTATACCGATTTAATCCTTTTCGTCCATTCCTACACCTTTTCTCCCAACCAAGTTTCTCCTACTCTTCTTATCCCTCCCTATCCTTTCTCCCTGCCACTTACATATACGGGATAAGTACTAGCAATTCCACTAAAGTCATCCACAACCAATTCCCTCAAGTCCATGCATAACAGTCATAGACATAAACTATGTATTCCGGCGTCATACCTTCATATTACCCCTGTCTCTCTCCCCCCCTTAAATCTACTATCATTCCACCTAGCCAAAAAAGCAATCAATCCTCTTAGTCCCACCCACACGTGGAACTTACACAATCAACAAGGACGTCCACATGTAGCATCCAAGCTTTAGCGTCACATTTCCAAAACTCTCCTCAACCACCATGAACTGCTTTCGCTCCTTTTCTATTGTCAACTGTACGTACTCCTTGTCGCTCCTAGTCCAGTCTGAAGCTTGAAAGCGCGCTTGGCCGCCGACAATCATTCTCTAAACGCCTCTACTTTCTCCACTTTTCCCGCCCTCCTTTCTAAAACTTTTTTACTTCTACCGTCCTCTGTCCCTATATTAGTTTTTTATGTGTTTTTAACAACTGCTTCCTGTCTACTGCTTTCTTGTTAGCGTCCTCCCTGTCTGAGCAATCACCCAGTACTCCGCTCTATTTACTCACAATCCAGCGGACACAATGCTTAATCCAGGAAAAACTAATATGTCTGAGAATTAGCTTTCTCTACTCACTTGTTGAGAATACGGGGGAGAGGAGCCGTCCTGGACGACGTCCTCAGGCACTTCCTCCTCATGTTTTACGCAGTCTTTTTTCAGGGGGAAAGGACCCTGAGCTAGGCTCAACTGCTCAACTATGAATTTATGCTTTCCTA
Organism: Sminthurides aquaticus; assembly: GCA_906901655.1. Taxonomy (NCBI): domain Eukaryota; kingdom Metazoa; phylum Arthropoda; class Collembola; order Symphypleona; family Sminthurididae; genus Sminthurides; species Sminthurides aquaticus. Next base: position 1,660,321 of record CAJQTT010000013.1, on the reverse strand, counting down.
ACTCTCTTTTTCCAGGGTTTTCCTAATGTGCGTCATCCTTCCCTCTTCCCCTACCCACACTCAGTATCCCGTAGCAAAACCACCTCCTTCCTCTCCACTTTCTCCATTTTATAAATCATATTTTCTTGGAATCAAAGAGCAAAGAGAATATATACCAAAGCTCATTTCGCAATATCCTACGTACGCCATATCTTTTCAACATATCTCTCAGTCTTCCTCCCGCTTTCTCCATTACGTAGTCTAGTCTCTAGCAGAGAGCATGTACCTTTTTGACTCTTTTTTCAAGATCACTACAAGTCAGAGTAAATTTCCTTAGCTGCATAAAATTTCTTGCATGGTTCATGTGAATTAGGGAAGAATGATATAGAATCACACTTTCAGAGACGCTATAATAGTTTGGAGCGAGCTGGGTAGATCAAGTCATTGAGCAATTCTCTATCGAACGTCTAAGTTTATCGTTTGATACATAGCGTAATAGACCTTGATGGAGTGTCTACTACCAATTAGGTCAAGCCTTGCCATGGTTCCAGCGGGCTGTCAAATTATGTAATATTGACCTAGTAGGATAATTTTGGCTGGCGTTTGGGCTAAAACTTTCACAGGAATATGCAGAATCGGACAATTTCAGTATATGATTGATCTAGCAGTAGGAAATAATTTAAAATGATCTAAAAATAAAATGACAAAGTATGACCAATCGAATAATAATTTATGTTTATATCGACAGATAGAGCTTTGCCGATATTCTTGTAGAATGATAGGGAAAGCTCTCATGCCTCCGGAATATTTCTCCACGACATGATCATGATCATGAGGAAACAAACAAACTTTGAGGAAAAGACATGACGTCTGTAGAAGTTCTCAGGAAACTTTCCCTCCCAGCCTTTCTCTTCTCCCTTCTCCACCACTCTTCAAGGCCTCTTCAATCCTTCCTCCCAGCTCTCGCTTTCTCATCCTCGTCTCCCAACCTATCCACCAGCATCCTTCCAGACCCCATCCTTCCATCCCAACCATCCGTCTCCACCTTATCATACATCTTTCTTTCTGCACTCAAGAAGCTGGGAAAGATCGAAAAAGCTTTCTCTTACTCATCTCTCATATTCCCTTACTTTCTCCTCTCTCATTCCTTATTCCTGGCTACCTCTTTGCATAAAATACATGATTGGATGAATAAGGGCATATTGCAACCACATTTTGCAAACTGAACTCCCCCCTTTTCACATACTCATATCATTACTTCCTTCCACTTTCTCTCTCTCGCTTTCACCTCACAAAGCGGATATGTATGTTCGTAAAATAATCCTCAACGCCATCATTTATCTCTCAGTTCCTTTCCCGTGCTTTCTCCGCATCCAAGTTCTCTCGTCCTCTTCTTCACTGTTTTTCTCCTCCTCCACCCCATATTCTGCTATCACTTATCATCTTCAAGCCCCAATCACAGGATGAGTCCGTATGAAAAATCCGTTATAACCAAAATTATAACCACGTTAGTACAATATTTTCCTGCTTTCTCCACTACTCTACCCATTTAACGTAAGATATTGCACTAATGCCTATTTTACTATCCAACTTTCTCAAGGCCTTCCAAATCTTAACTCGTGCAGCTTCCTCCAACATTTGCTTTCCGAATTCTCTCTGTACCAAAACGCCAAGCTCATTCTCCTTGCCCGTATTTACATTTAACTTCTCAGATATTTATTCGCTCGTTAATACCACAAGCAGGCTGATGGTGATTCCACTTTCCCCCAACTTTAACCGTGAAAATGCTCTCCTTCACCCGCATGTGCCCTTTCACTTACCTTAAATAATAATGTAATCTACTTGATGAGACTTTTAATTTCTGATTCAGAGGCTCAACTCCTTTACACCTCTCACACTCAATCGCCATTATCACCGTGGAGCCGAGAGCTCTGCAGCTCGCCTGGCGCACTCACGCCGGAGAACATTTACTCTTGAAGCAACTCAGTCCCGCCTACGCTTTCTCCCAACACAACCAACTGACGTCATTCCCGGGAAACTCATCAACCGCAGCCATGAACCACAATTCAACTGCCCTTTTACTCACTCAGCCGGCCTCAGAAAAACCCCCCACTTTATCCAATTTTCTCCCGTCCTTTACCCACATCTCTCAACTCCTCTGTCTCTCCCGCACCCTCACTCTTCAATTAAATTTTCTCCCAACTCAACTTGTCTTTCCCCTCCAATATATGCCACAGCTCTACTCTCAGCTGCTCCCACGACATTAAGGCTCCCACTATCACAAATCTCTCCATTTCTACCTTCCACAACAAAATTCACCTTAAGCCACCTAATTATCCGAGGAAGGGCCTTGTCAAATCCACTCCTCGCTGACTACTCTATGAGCTAACGCTCTGTATCACATTACATTTTCTCCATCATTTCCCCCAACCATCCTATCGTCTCAAGCCGAAGCCAATCCCTTTTCCAGTTTCCTTGCTCTTCAATCTCTCTCATATTTCTCTATCTAGTCAAAGAAATCCACGAAGCGTGATTCTCTTCTGCCGCAAACACTTTCCTTCTTCACCATCAACTCTTTTTTCATACCTTCATCGTTTGGATGACGGGAGTAGTAGACGAGAGTAGGCGGCCTCTTGAGGAAAACACCAATTCCGTCTAATCCTCAACCTTCAACCACACACAATCACCAATCTCTCCACGTGTCGATAAAAAATCCAGCACCCTCCTCGATAATAGCACTTGCTCAAGGTTACGATCACAGATTTTTTTTCTCCTGACTTTACATGACGTATTTATTTTATGTATAACTGTCTCACTTGAAACTAATTATTCTTACAATTAATACCTTAAATCTTTAATCCAGGCACACGAGAAATATCAACTGGACATGTTCTGGAAAAGAACTATAATCTAAGAGAGTATGCAGAGGGACATAATCTCGCTTCTCGCGCCCACGCTTTATGACCCACACAAATCCACGAGTTTCAGGGAGCGGGCATCTTTTGACGTCGTGCCCCAACACTATTACGTCGCAACCTCTATGCATCCCGTAGCTCCTACAAACCATGTATGTCCCTTCCAGATCGTATTGTCTCTCATTCTTCTGTTTAATCTCCATGCGCAAACTGCGTATCGGGTGGGAGAAGACATAACATGATGATGACTCTACGACGTTCCCACTTGCCTGGCTGGTCAGAAGAAGAGATCTTTTTGTGTAAAGAGAGATGATGATGTTTTTAAAATTTCGCACTTGACCAAGGAAAGGAAGGAAGCGGAGGAAAATTTCCAATACCTCCCACATCGGTTTACAAAGACCTGTGGCCCATGCTCGCAGAGGAATAGGGATAATAATAGCCTAGGAGATTTCATCCGCTGCTAACAGTCCTAATCCGTATTAAAAAATAATACAAAGGATGATTGCATTTTACCACCCGCATACACCTGCTCCCTCCCTCCGCCTTATCTCTTGACCTACATCATTCCCAACGACTCCTTAAATCCATACCTCTCTCATTTATTATTACAAACCTGGCTCGCAAATCCGAGGAATGTGACACAGGATCTGACCCCACCCTGTAACTCGTAGCAAGCATACACTGCTCTGAGTTAGTGATGCTGGAATGGAAGCAAGTATATAATGGATACTACTTATGCATAAAGGGTTTGGGCCTTGTGACTATTTTTTCACTAATTTAAATGCAACAAGTGTTTACTCGACTCCTTTATCCGATTTGAGCCAATAATAGGAGGGATTGTGATTAATGCTAAAAATGAAAGACCACTCTCTCGAATTTCTCATTCTATTCCCACCACCACCGCAAGCCCAACGTTTGTCGCATACAAAACAAATCCTCAACTCTGTTTCATCTTCCAATCTTCCCTCTCCCCACATATATTCATACCCTAAAGAGATAACAATAGCATCAAGGGAATCCACAACAGACTTTCACATCCATTCAATCAATCATTACACCTCCTCCTCTTCATGGACTTGTTATTCTCTACTTCTTCTACTTCCTAATCCATCCACAATTATTCAAACTATCCTACAAGGGAAGACAACAACAATATCCGACCCCACATTCCCAAACAAGTCAGGAAGAGAAAAAAATCTCACTTGCTCCATCCGTCCATCCTCCTACAGCTTTGCTTTTATGAATCCCATTTAAAAGCTTCTCTAAATGTATATGCCATACAATCTTCACTCTCCCCCCCCCATTCCCCATTCCTCCTGTCTTTCTCCATTATCATTTCTCTGCTGGCCACGGTCATAGCCGAAAGGCTTAGTTGGAGATGTGAGAATCCTAAAAATAGATTTGTCCGCTTTTGCATACAAGCTAAACTTTTCATAGCACTATTTTCTACACAGCGCACGTTACCTCCTTTAATTAACCCTGCTTAACCTTGCCATGTCTGGCTCTGATTTTGCTGGGTTTCTTAAGAAAAATGGAACTCGGAGGCGGGTATTGTAACTTGAATGTGTCCTGGTTCATATGTACTCTAGCTAGAATTGTTAATTTGATTGTCTCCCATGCTAATTCTCAAATTGTAATCTAGCTTTAAAAATTCCGTGTTTCCAGACAACTGCAGTAAAAATCGTTAACTGAATACATTAAGAAAAAAAAATAGTTCAAATTTTATTCGCAAGCCCTTGCCCTTCCACTTTCAAACACGCCTTTCGCGATATTGTTCCTTTGCCCAATTCCTCTTGTGCTAGCCCCTCCTGTTGTTACCCGGACAAAACATACATACAGTGAGAAGGGAAGAGTGAGGTATAATATTGTTTTACTGTAGTTCCGAAATCCAATTAACTTTAAGTTAGCTTAATAATGTAACACATTGATTCCCTATGTTGTCCTTGATATATTCAATCCGCCCACTCCTCCGCCCTTTACAACGTAACCTATTTCATTTAGACATGACCAGGTAAATACGGGGAGGGGGAAAATATTTTATTCGCAAATAAATGAGGGAAATTTCGGGGTGTTAGCCAATGGACAAGCCTATAGATATTGACCACCAACCAGTAGCCATCCCCACCCCTCCGTTTCCCTACCGCCGATAACCACCAAATTCAAGCAATGGGGCTAGAACACACGCCCAACTTGTCAACCAACATTATTATAAACTTCATACCCAATGGATTCTATATGTGCTAGCCTCTTTTTCTTCTATTGTTTAAACTTTTTTAATCGCACCTTCCTCATACAAAAGAGTTGAAGGCATAGAGGCAGCCCAGTCATCGTCGGCAAACTCCTCACCCTCACCCACCCGCCCTTCCACCTAGCCACACCACCTTCAAGTTCAGCCCAAGCAGCAACACGTCACGTCATTCCATTTCCAACACAACAAACTCTCCCCCGCCTACCTTAAGAACAGAATTTTCCTACACACATACATACAAATATATTCACTAGGTTTTATATCAGCTTCAGCCCTTAGCCAAGACTTGCCCTCCGGACTCGCGAATTCCCCTGCCCATCGTCCACCTACCTGTCCTCCTTCTCCTACTGGTTGTCCGGTTCTGTCCGGACCAACCTGTGCCCACGCACTACGCTCTACATCACATGATTTACTCGACCGTAAATAGGTTCTGTAGAATCCACTCCTTAAATTACCAGGTAACACATGAATGTAGCCGGCAATGCCCGTCTGCCCACCTGCTCGCCCCGGCGGTCAATCAACTACCTTCTTCCGTTCTGTCCGTGTTCCCAGTCAATTCCTTCCCACACTGCTATTTTCTGCCCCAGCAACATGTGGATGAGAACTTCCCGCTCCTCACTGACCCACCGGGTACTAGACACAATGGAAGGGAAAGGACAAATAATGAGAACGAGTAAAGCGGGTTAGTTGAATTGTTTCGCAACGCTTGTGTCAAGACAGCATCGTTATCTAGTTAATTTACCTTTATAATATATTAGTAGACCTTATCAAGCTTACTGGAGGAATACTTTCTGATTCCAATTCTCATATTAGATGACTCTTTTAAAGCCTAATGTTCCATTTCCCGCTCGATAAGTAAACACATCCCTCATTAATATTATTTGCAAAACGTAATCATTTTATTCCTTATTCCATAAATTTCCTCTCGTTTCCTGTTGTACTTTAAGTTTCATTCACCAAAAGCCGTCTCAATACAATGAGTTTGAATGTTTCAAGTAATATAAATTGATTTATTCTACGATAATTTTTCAATTTCAGTTTTTCCTCCTTAGATACTGCTTAATATTATGCGGTTTAAATTATTTTGCAATTCCGCAAATTCAAACGTAATCTCTCTCACACCTACGCCTTCCGCTCATACACGCTTATCTTGCATCTTTGATTTGTGAATTACGAAAACGTTTCCATATATTTGATAACTCTAATTCAATGCTATCCGGATGTAATACTTAAATTCAAAAGCCTTGCTTTTCTCTTATTTCTTCCCTTGAGTTGATTTCAAGTGAACATTACGGTTCCCTCTAGCATGTGTTTGCAGATTGCATCCACTAACGGAAACCTAACATTCCTTTGCCTTAACTCAAGCTAATTAATTCAATTTAATCCTAATAGAATTTGGTTTTCGAAAATCGCAATGTTCTGTTTTCATGCAGTTGTTTTAAACAACTGTATAAAAAATTCTGAGATGTTGCAGCCGCAGTTTTACAAACTTTTGAAAAATGCTTGCTCGCTTTGAATGTAATTAAAATCCTGTCAGACCCTGATATTTGCAGCGATTTTGGGACGATTTAATCAACTTTATGAGGATTTCGCAAGCACGCTCATTGGTTTCCTTATGTGGCAATGGGTTTAGAATAAAAAAATCCTCAAGGTCGTATCACGAGAATAATGAAACATGTATGCGTTTACTCATGGAGCTCGCTTTAGATTAATAGGGGTAGAAGAAGTATGATAGATGACAGTCTAATATGCATTTGGTTGCTATATAAATTTGTCTGTTGGTTTGATCTATTCATCCAATCCGAGGACCGAATCCCACATTCTTCCAAGCGTAATAGACATAAGAAACCCAAGCCGAGAGGCTCATTTGCCTAAACCCATCCTGTTTGGAAAGAGGTGGATGGATGCATCTAATTTATAAAGGGGGTTGAATAAAACTTGCATGGATTTCATCAGCTAAATTAAGTGTACCGGTAGAGTGGAAAGGCTACCCATACCGGCATACAAAGCTCATCTGAAAGCCGTAACTATGAGAGGAAGATGCGGGTAAGATGAAGCCCGGCTTGTTCATCCTCCATGAAATTATGACGTCAACAGGGAGAGAGAAAACTACAGAGGCAGCCCTCATAGGCACCATCATCATCTTCATAACCTTCTTCCCAACTTGTACCACCAACGAGTGCATTTAGTATATTTAAGCTCTTATCTGCGCATCCATCTGTGGAGTTGGTGTAACCCGTCCGGGACGTCTTCCCGATGCATGTCCTCTATCCATCTTCACTTCTCTCCGGACTTTTATTCCGCCAACTTATAAACATGACCTTCGCTGTTCCCACACATCTAAACACACAATCCTCTCTCTCTCTCATACTCTTCTCATTATTTCCCCGCCTATCCCAACATGGAAACCAAGAAGGAGCTATTCATCTTCCCAAACGAGGACAAACCGATATGACACTTGAGAGACCACCAAGCTAACGTAAACATTCCCCAGACTTCCCATCCGCCCCCGCATCCTCCTATCATTCAACAACTTTGCCCAAAATCCCTTGATCCACTTTCCTATCAGACTGCTTTCCCCATAACCTCTCTCTCTCTATTAAATTTTGTCAGAGTCCTACCCTCTTCAATAAATTTTAAAACACAGAAACCACAAGCTAAGAGTCCAGTGAAATCTAACTATCTCCAGCTACTGACGTCAACGACTTTCACCTTTTGCGCCATGTTTGTCAATTCAGGTTTGCTAGTTTGGGTATGAACAAACTACGTTACAAAATGTTTCTCTGACGTTATAGGCTAAAAAAAATATTTTTCAAGTGTATCTGAATAGCTGAATAACAGAAGCGAGGAGAAATTAGCCTTCATGACTCTGATTTGACGGATTTGTTTTACTGTAGCTATAAATATTTTGGGAAAATGTTAACTGGTCTATTAGCTGGGATAGTATTTTAAGAGAAAGGCAACGGATTTGTTTTTGGCAGAGAAAAAATATCCCACGCTTCTTGATCCGCATTAAAGCTTTGCCTCAATCCTGCCACATTTTGCTTCTGATTGAGCAGCCTCAAGGAAAGAAAGCAGAGAGGGCCTGCCTTCACCTCATCCGTATCAAGGTCGTTGATAAGTTTCTTTTTGTTGGCCATTAAAAAACCTCAAACTGCAGGGTGCATCCCTCTGTATCTCTCTCTCTCTCTCTCTCATCCTGTTTCTCTTCCTACTTCTTGCCAATAAACCCAATGAATGGTGTGTTGTAGTAGTATAGCTGGCTGAGGCAAAGAATAGGATTTACTAAGGGAGGAGAAGGCGGTGGTGGAATGTTATGTGGAAAGTAAGTAATAATCAAGTAATAAATTGAGGAGGGAGGAAGACTGGCTTCAATCCTTTTGCTTCCTTGCTTGCTGACTACAAGATGTATTACAGAGAGCGTCCTTCTGAAACAATCGTTTGTTCACTATAGGAGTTGATCCGGCTTGTACTTTTCCTTTGAAAACTTTTACATCCTGAATCCTCAGCTCATCTTCTTGGAACTAAGGGAGATGAATGTTTAAGCGGACTGAACGACTCATCATAAGGGATAAGGGAAGAAGGAAAGAAGGTGGAGGAAGGAATGTTGAGAGAGTTGGGGGATTGCAATTAAATGAAAGAGTGTATATCTGCTACATGTTCATGTAGGGCTCCTCTTCAGTAACTCCTAGGTCTTGTGTACCCTGCTCTTGCGGGTCTGGTGGGGTTATGTGCGAGGAGAGGATATAGAGAACGTCCCACAAGGACGATTCCTCGCCCGAGGACAATGCTAATCATGAATGACGTTACTAAAAACCTGAATCCCCATATAAGAATTTGTTGGATTGAGTAAATCAACATTTTCTCCCTCAAACCTCCTCCGTACGTAGTTCCCAATCATAGAGCCACCGCCAACACACTTACTTTACTTACTCCGTACATCCTCCTTCCATCCACAAGAGGATCAAGAACGAGTGGCAGTCAACACGCAGTTATGAAACTAATCAGGTCAATGGACATCCGGCAAGCTTGAGGAGACGACGGACGCCAAGAAGAGAAGGGATGCAACTGGCTGAGTTACATTATAACCTACCTTCACCCCACACCCCTCCCTCCCTGCCCTTCGTCCTCTTTCTCCAATACACGGATGCCCTCTACTTACACCAAAGCCCAAGACACAAGCCCTCGCAAATTCCTTGTACAACATATATAATCTCTGTTGTATATGGGGGAAAGACAGAGGAAGCCCCTTGTTGGGGATTCTTCGCAAGGTCATATAGTAGATCCATTCCATAAAATCCAAACACAGGCTAACAACACTTCCTACTAGGGCTTTCTTTATCCTTCATCCCATGGTTTACCGGCTTGGATGCTACAAAGAAAGAGGGAAAGACGTGTGTGTATGAAGATGAGGAGGACACACGTATATGAGAAACAATATCCATGCAGAGGAATTTCTATACGTGGCCAGATGAGAATCCCTGCCTGCCTACCTACAATCATCTACGTCACCTGAACCGTATAATCATCCTCGTCGACTTACCTATCATTCATTCTTGATCTGTTCGCCATAATAATCCTCTCAAGGATGGGCATGCTATGCATAGGATGGATAAGTGGAGGGTCCTTGCTTTCTTTACTTACTCCTCCTGTCTTACTTGGGTGGTTTAAAGTTGCTTATTCCGGCCAACTTTTAACTAAATGGGAAACCATCATGGAACGCATATCCTATGGCACAGCTAGAGCTAGCCTCATTCACCATCATGTCCATTTACACACCATCATATCATCAATCCATTATTATTCTATTACTTTTATTCAATCTACTCTCAAAATGCAATCTCTTCCGCACTCACACAACAAGCATACCAATTATCTGTCCCACATCTCCACGCAACTACTTGCCTCTCTCTCTCTCGCTCTCCCATCCTAGCCTCCTCCACAACTGTTCGTCCGGATCTATTATCTTCAATCACTATACACTCTCCTATAAACTCTCAATCCGAGTCATATGTCATGAGTCTTGGTGATTTACTCTCACCATCCATAATTCACAAGGCTGTCTCTCCTCGGCCCTCTCATCCTCATCTCTGTTTCTTCAACTTCTTTGAATTGTCCGCATGCTCGTTATCTATGCCGGATCTGTTGCGCCCAGGACCAATATTATGGTAAAACCATGTGCACATGTTTCCCGATACCGTCATTCCGTCGGGGAAAGTAACCTTGGTTGTGCTTTCTCTTTTAAAACATGGCAAAAGCTTTCACTCATTTCCCATGTAACTTCCACACTATTCACTACCTGTCCAATCCACACATTCCTGCCCCCCCCCACTTCTACTACTTTCAATCTCCGTCCTTTGATGTGTATCTAATATGCTTTCTACCCGTTCCTTTAATAGCATAATCTCTATACTTTCTCTTCTTCCCCAATATATAGCTACTCATCCATGTTTCATAACCGTCCGTCTGTACTTTCTCTTTGTGTTTCCTACTCCTACTCTGCTACTAAGGACGTTGCTACAAAAATGAAGAGACGTGGGTTTGAACAGCAGCTGATCATGAACCCACACAGCGTATTAATACATAGTAATGGAGATGGAGTTATGGGTAAGGTTGGGAGGTAGGGGGGTTTTTTGCGTAACTTTTAAAAGTAGCCAACTAGCGAAACTCAACTTGCTTCATTGTGTACCCACTGAACTGGGCGAGTCTGGCTGGAGTTGAGCTCGAGTTACACAAGTCTCTAGTTCCGTTTTAATTCATTCGCATATTTCATGAGAAGCTCTAAGCTTTTTGTACCCTCTGACCTTGTTGATGGGACTCGTATTTGATAATACATGCTTAGAGAGGTAGGGAGTAGGGCAGATTTTCCCGCATTCCTCTCTACTTGTAAGAGCATTAAATTCCATCCTCCTCCTAGCCCTTATTTCTTGGATCTCCCTCTCCTCTGATCCCTTTTTACGTCAATTCAATTCCCTGGAATTCCTCTACCAGCCACCCCTCTCCCCCAGTCAGTCACTGATAGCTCTCTTCCGCTCAAACCGGACTACTTTTCGTCTACTCTCTTAAACTGAGTCCCAATTCCCGACTCCCTCACAACTAAAACATTAAAAAGCAATTGGGATTGCCTCTCTTCCCCCACAGCTCGGCTGGGAATTTAGCTAGAAAGGAATAGAACTATAGGTTAGTTTGTACACACTCCACCTACCTCCCTCCTCACCTGTACGTCTATACATACTGTGACCGTGAGGATGGAAGGGAAGAAAGCAATAAGCAACCTGACACAACCCGCACGACGCCCGCCAACACCACCAACTATCTTACCTCCTTTCTCTATTTTACCCTCTATCCTACAAAACCAGGCCAAAGAAAGTATATCTTTCCACATTCTTCATAATCCCGAGAAGAGCACTTTGAACCTTGCCTGTTGCCTCCTCCATAGGAGCGGAAGAAAGGTAAAGGAAGGCATGAGTGGATGTAGGAGTGCAGTAGGATAGCTGGAATCGATTTTCTCCTCCAACTTTCTCCCTTACTTATTTCCCATTTGCCAAATATTCTCCTCCTCCTCCTCTAGGCTATGTAGTTCCAGCCAGGATGCAACACGAGCATACAGTTTGTCTTCCCTTTTTAACTTAGGTGTATGCTTTTTGCAAAATGACGCGGGATGTCAGACCAAAAACATTAATGGAATTCATAATAACATCCTTGAAATTATTCAGCTCGGCTCACAAATGCGCTTTCTCCATTCCCATTCTTGTCTCGTGCAAACTGGGAGAAGCACGTGGAAGAGTTGGAGAAACAAAAATCAGAAATGTCTTCCGCTGGATTGGAATTGCATGTACTAAATGTGTGAAAGGACACACAGTAATGTACTTTTACGGTATTCGCGTTGACATCCGTCCATAGCTGCCTGCACACCTTCCGAGTTCTCCATGTATGCAAAGCTTGAGCGATTCAAAGCCGGCAAGAGTACGGCCCACCGTTTATATAAACCGGTCCGTTAATTTCTCCCGAACTTTTCCGCTTACCCAAATTTTTTTCCCACCACTCCCAAAAAAACCGCCCACCATAATTCCTCAATAATCATACCCAATCCACCTCCTCCCCATTCTCACTCTCCTTCACTTCACACACCTACCGCCAGTCGGAAATTCTTCATGTGTACACAACATAAGAAAATCCCCAGAAGCCTAGTATTTGAGAGAAGCACATTGATTCCTATGCCTTGGAATATAAGACTTATCCTATTGATATCGATTACGAGAATTCTCAATTACCCATATTCCGAAGGTAAACAATTCCCTTCAGGGTTTCCAAGCTTTCGAATAGCGTAACAGCCAACTTCCATTCCGCCCACCTCCATACGTTATGCAACTTTCTCCGCCACCGCGAACCCCCACAACCTCTCTTCCCACCAACACACACACACAACCTACAGCGCTGCAGTACGCCTTCTCAATTCTCCTCTCCATCAAATACTAAATCCATGTCATTAAGGGCATTTATATGGAAATTATTAAATCCATTTCATGCTATCTCCTCCAGACCATGTCTTGATTGATAACAATCTCTTGGAAGCTTTTTCCCTATAGCTATGTCTATAACAGGAACCACTTCCCGCCTCCCGCACAAATCCTCTCCTTTAGATTACCCGCATACTCTTCAACATTCTACCACCCACCCCTAAGAGAAACAAACTCTGCGGATTCTATCTCTAACTGAATCAATTTATATTCCACCTTTATCCTTCCCCCTACTATTTTCCCCAATAAATTTGTCTTGGAAATTTTCATCCCATGTTTTTCACAAGGTAATAATGCTCCACGCATCATCACGTACAGCCTTTGGACTCCATTGGAGTGGAGTAGTAGATATTTAACAAAACTATTCATTTTCTAGGCCAAATTACACCTTTTCACACAAAACAAAGCCGTTCTATGTTCTAGCTAGGAGACGTTAAAAGAGGAGCGTATATACATAGTAGCATTCCTATTATTTGATTTTGCTATGAAAGCATTGACAGGCCCGCCAAAAGTTTCTCTCTACTCTACAATCTACAACCGTTGAGACTACATGCGTTCTTAAGGATTCCCTGTGTTGATAGGATTGAGAATAAATCGGAAAGAAGTCGAGTAGCATTTCCACTACATCAAGAAGGAGGAACTTGGTTGAAACAATTTACTCCCTTGTCTCATTTACCTACTACGTTGAAACCTCCCGCCTCTCTTCCACTCCTCACTCCTGTCTGTACATTGTCTTGCCTAAGTCATTAAAATTATTAGTTTCGTCTAATTCTTAACCCCCCCCACCCCCATTGCCACGTCTCCCTCTATTTGCTTCGTCGTACCTGCGTATACCTGAGCTAGAAGAAATTCAGAGGAAACGGAGAGAATCTGTGGGGCTTGAAAAATTTGGGTTTTGATAAATTCGTTTGCTTGAGGAATTCCAATCCTCCCTCAATATTCCCTGAATCTGACTGAATCTTTCCTCATCTCCTCAGCATCTTGCTTGCCACACGGGATGCGTGTATGAATCTTTGGTTATTTTCTTCATAATTTTCCTTGGAATGTAGAGAAGAGGGAATCCCGATGGGTTGGTGAAGATGAAGAAGGAAGAGGTTGCTAGGCGGCGGAAGGAGGAGGGATGTGAAAAGTTTGGCAAAGTTGTGAGTGAAGAGACAGGATAAATTATTTCATGGCAAGGTCATTGAGTCAACGGCATGTATAACTCGTTTCATAAATCAATACCGGCAAGCTCTGAGAGCCTTCCCTTCTCTACACAAGATTCTCCCCACCGCAAGCTAAACAAATCTTTCTCATTCTCCAACCCACTACTTACTACTACTTTTTTTCTTTTCTCTCTCTCTCTCTCTCCACCATCTCTCAACATCCCAACAACCACCATCATCAACATATGATCTTCAGAATCTCGCAATCTTAAACACAATCTCATACACAAAACCCACCCGCTTCTATAGCCTTCCCAGGATTCATCTCTCTCTCTCTCGATCTCCAACACCTTCTTGTAATAATCCTTAGCTCTTTGAAGGAAAGGATGAGCGGAATAGCTTCCTGGCCAGGCCAGCTAACCAACCAGCTGGACAACTGCACGGCTCTTTGTCTACAAAAACTCTTTATTTTTCACAAAAAGTTTTTGAAAACGTTTAACTTGTTCTTCTTTTTCGCATGCGTGGAATACAAAATAGATGAGATTATCAACATACGCTTCATAATCCAGGGAAAAAAGAAGGATACATCCATGTGCAGAGGGGACAAGGTCTCGCACCCCAGCAATCTACCCTGTGCCTTCGCATAACGTCACAATTTGCTTATTATTACTGAAGGAGGGAGGTGAAAAAAGAAGGATTTATTACCGTCCAAACGTCATTAGAAGATGCAGGTTCCATCCTTTAGTATGTCTACATCTAAGTCTGCTTATCTCTAGCTCACGCATTTTCCGCATCTTCATCATCCGGTCAGAGGGAATCTTTGTCTTTCACTCATTAAAACTTTCTCCGCCGGCCAAAGTCACAAGTTTCTAGCACACTTCTTCCGGGAAAAAGGTAAAAATCCCTCTCCGGACTTGCCCACCTGACCGGACTTGGTCTGGTAATTTCCGTCCACGATTCCAGACAGAACTGAGGGAAGCGTGACACGAGAATCACAGGTCATTCAAAACTGCGCTCGTTGAAACTAGTAACTCCTTTCTCCGCAATTTGATAATCCTTATTTCTAAGCAGAGCTTTCAAATCAACTAAGCCAGTTAGATTGACGGGGTCCGTTGCGGCCCACACCACCACCCACACTGATGACAAAAGTCACCATCCAGTAGAGATTGTGGGATAGATCACATGTCTGTAAAAATCCTTTTACTTTTTTTAAAACGACTTTCTTTACTTTCTCCACACAGTTAAGAATGGAGATCCTGGAGGAGATACCCAGAGATGTGTTTTAAAACAAATTTTGCAATTTTCAGATTAAAATCTCCTGGCTTTGATCTTTTGCTTGATTTGGACTCGAAGGAATAGGAGTTATCACACGACCTGGAGCGTCTTCTCTTGTTGTCAACCTTCTTGCTGGACCGCTTGGTTGTCGTTGTGATTTGACGTCTAATACCCACGAGTCCTGACCAAACACTGGATGCTTTCCAACCCCGTTCCGAGACTTTAACCGCCTTAACTCTCTTCTCTCAGTGTGTCACACACTCCTAAGCAGGGTCGTTTTACTATATCTCCAGGAGGAATCAACTACCAAGCAGGACTGGAACGTTGCTCTTTGAGAGAAAGGATATGCCCCTCCAGCCTTGCACTCACTCACTCAGTTCTGAAAGAGTCCTCTCCCGTATTTTTTGGCCTAGGCTTCCAGCCTGGAAGCCCAGGCTGTGAACAGGTAGTTATATAAGTATGGCTATGCTGAGAGAGCGGGCCGGGAAGCCAGGTAGAGGAGTTTGAGAGAGAGATACCGTATTCGACGTCATCAGGAGGGCAAATACAGCAAGGCCGGGAGAGACGTGCGTACTCTTTACTCTCCCATCATCATCCACTCTCTCACCATCACTCAAATGACCGTATATCATTTCAACTTGATCCATCCTCCAAATTCCGAACCTTATTCCTCCTCCACTTCCAAAACACGCCATCTCCTATATCCAGATACATTCCTATTCCTTGCAGTCCAAACCCGGGTCTTTAGCATGGACTCCTTCCTTAGAAAGAAACCGGGAAGCCGCTTCTCCATCTGCAACCCGGATCCACGTTTCTGGGTTATACACACGCTCCTCCACCACCTTCTACCTCCCTTTCCCCACCCGGAAACCTTCGTCAGTGGTCCGAACCTACCCGAGACTGACTCAACCTGATCCTCTCCGACCCATCCTTTTCGCAAAACTCCCTCCCAACCTTCAACTACAGCCGTGGAGGAGGCAAGGAGCGTGGAGGGAGGAATTCGCACATCTCAAGGTTACCAGACTCCAGCTAGAAGGAGCAGGAGCAAAAGCCAAGTGGGACCCGGACACTAGCATCCAGCAGCACTGTATACAACACTATCCCGCCAGTGTTTTCTCCACCCCTACTTTCTCCAACCATCACTCAAACATATCTCTACAATTCACTTTCTAATGCATTCCTCCTTGATTTCTCGCATCTTCCTTCTCATCCTGTCCTCTGAGTGAAACTACTATATAATAGCCTATACATTTCTCTCACAGTTTGCCCATATAAGTACACTTATTTTCCATTTCCTCCTTTCCAATCTTCCTCCACCCCATTTTTCTTCCCAGCTTTCTCTTCCGTCTTCTCCATCCTTCCTCCTCGTACTTTCTCCTTTGTGCCCGGGATTAGAAATTAGGGAGAGCTGAGAGCGGATGGGTTGCTCCGCTCCTTTCCCATTTTCTCCATACCTTACCTTCCACGTCCCCCATAATCTACATCATCTCGAAACAATCTTGTTTCTTTCTCCTCCCCCTCTTCTTCCACCTGTCCTCGTGTACCATCCGTCAGGGGATCCGCATCCCAAATCCCAAGGTCTAACCCGTCTCCAGTCAGTCCCATTTACTCGAGATACATTTAAGATCCTTCTACTAGATATCCCCATTATCGCCATTTCACCTCTCTCTCTCTCTCTTATGCACCCCTTTCTCAAAGGAGCAACAAATCTTTCACCGCAGTCAACTGCTGTCTCGTCCAAGTCAACGCAACGTTATGCTCTTCGGAGCATAAGAAATGGACTAGAAGGAAAATGCATCCCGGAGTGATGCGCCAATATCCTCCATTTAAGAAAACCTCAGGAGTTGTAATGACTAAACATTCCATTTCTTTGCCTCTTTCTTCTACGATCAACCGTGGTGGATAGGGTCTACAGGAGGAGGAGAGAACACAGGGCTTTATCCCAGTAACCCCTCTAACACAAATTACATTTCAAAGACGGAACCACCAGCCTTTTCAACCCTCACCAAGAGAGCTACAGGTGCACAAGCCTCCCTCCGAGCCACCAGACTAGCCATCACATCTTCACACTCCCCCTCCTCCAATCCTTAACACAACATTCCTCAAGAATCAATAGCCCAAGACGCTGAAGCACAGAGACAAGGACTCAAAGAGGGGATACATATCACAATATCCTAGTGATAAACCACTCTCTGCCTTCAACCACCGCAAGAAATAAGACAAACATTATTACACGCCTCCCAAACCCTTACACTATCCCCCACAGTCCATCTCATTTTACCCTTCTTCCTCAACTATTCACCTTCTCTAATTTATCAACGATTCCAACTAAAATCACCCCCATCTCTTTCTTCTTCCCAAAAATCCATCCTTCTCCATTCTTCTTCAATCGTTTACAGACGCAAACCTCAACTCTCACTGTGATACAAACGTCTGAGAACAAATGCCCGATGGATGCATGAGTACGAAGCCGAAACCTTTTTTCTTCTTTGATTCCTCTCGGACCAATCAATCCAATTTATTTACCTCAAACAAACTAAAGCTAAAGGTTTACAAATCCGCAAGTCAGATGCTGTTGATGTCGGCGGGAGCGGCCGTCAAATGAATTCAGCCCACGCTGCAGCGTATCATTCATATAAACTGTCTCTGCATGTCTTTAGGAACGTCACTCCTCAATAGCCCCTTCACCTCCGCAATCTCATTAAGCATGTTAAGGAGATTTTTTTTGTCTTCACCTATCATCCAATCCGACATTTCTTCTTGTCTTCTACACCCATCTTGTTATTCGCAAAAAGAATTCGCATGCACCTTGAACAGTATTTAAACTGTCGTGGAATTTTGTTTATATACACAGGAAAAGGCGGCTACGGCGCTATTCTAAAATATTCTAATTCATTCGCGCTTTGGAGCGCTCTGGGCTTTGTAAAGCCCCAGGATTTATATGTGATTGCTCATAACATGATAACCGGCTAAAATACAATATCCGCTCTTCTTTAACTTGCTAACAGTGTCCTCTTGACCAAAGTCCGTGGATTTTAAGAATTTTCATTCCCGGCCCGTCTGTCTAGCCCGCTCTACGTTTCCTTATGGCTCCCCATTATTTCTTCCCTCTTTCAGTTATTTAAAGCGGGTGGAAAGGAATCCTCTTCGAGTAGATAATTAGGAGGAGAGACAGGATTTAAGAAGGGCTAAAGAAGAAAAGAAGGAGAAGATGATGAGGCGGGCGGGCGGGAGAGAATTGGTTTGAGATGAGCATCATTCCAATCCGTCCTCTCTCTTCTCCTTGTATAAGCATCTAAAATCTGTACGTCTCCTCCCCACCACTCTCCATCCCACCCCCAAACACCTACCACTCTCAACTCCGACAAAACTCCCACCCAACCATCCTAGGAATTCTTGACCCAAAGCCATTATGCCCACCCACCCCCCCCACACACACACACACATCTACACTTACACACCCTCGCCACCCTCACAAATACCCATCATCCATCCACTATCTTTCTCTTCTTCGGATACTCTTCTTCTTCTTCCACTATCATCCCCTCTTTTTCATAATCATCTCGTCCCGTCCTTTTCCATCTCCTACAAGGACTTGTTCTCTCGGAGAAAATTACGAGTAAAAAAGAGCCAGGAGGAAGAAACAACTCCTTCCATCCCTTGAGCTTCTTCCACATTCTTCTCCATCTCACTGAGAAACTGAATAGGAAAAAACAAGGATGAAATGATCATGTTCATCATCATCATCAAGAATGGTAGCAATTGGAAGAGCCACAATTGAGTACGTAATAACTAGGAGGTGAGGAGGAGGAGGTGGGAGGATGTATAGGGAATATTATCTATTCTGACTCGACTCAACCAACTTGGAAGAGGATAGCAATTCCATGAGGAGAGCCCTACCAGCTACATTTCAGAGAGCTAACACCCACCCATCATGATCATCAAGAAATGATGATGATGGTAAAATACAAATCTCACTTTGCCCACAATCAATCCTTGGAGTCTTGATTTCCTTTTTCTTGATAACCCTTTTCTAATCCCCTCCCCCACTGTATATAGATTATAGATAATGTGGAGCTATTTCCTTTTGATTCTCGAAGAGACTATTGCAAAGGCGCGTTTTGGGAGCTAAAATAAGCTGTTAGATGTAAGAAGCGTTAGAGCATTTAGGAAGAGGACTAAGGAGGAGGGAGCAGGTAGTATTTTGACTGGACACACCAAAGTCGTAATAGCTATCAAAAAAAGCCTTTTACCTTTCATTCTTCCCTTTGACTCACTGACTTACGAGATGATTCCATACTACTACTACCTGCCTCTAGTTTCTTTGGCCATTGGTTCGTATATATAATAGTTGTTCCTATCACTTCACTAGTGGAAGGAAGACGGACGGACGGACGGACGGTCGGAGAAGTAAGTGGTAGAAGAATTGGAGATGAATAAACACATAGGAGAAGATCACATCTCACATACACATACCATCACGTAAATACCTTTGATGGACTTTTCATATGCACACACACGCTATCCATCCATCTCTCCTCACCATCCCTTCGTCCTCTTATTCTTACTTACTACTACTTACTTACTACTAATCATAATACTTTTAAGAGAGAGAGAGAGAGATGAACATTTTTTCTCTCTCTTCAGTCTTCAATCTTTCTTTCTCTTCTTCTTACTATCATCTTATTCAAGTGTTGTTGGTTGGAGATGGTGGCGGACTGACTGGGGAGACGGGGAAGAAGCAGGTTGCTTTTGAGATTGCTTCCCTTGATATATGTACTTGTTCTCTGTGGTCGGAATGCCAGGGGCAAGGCGAGGTGCGGGTGGTTAGCCACAAAATATCTACTCCAACCATCCACACATCTCTCAAGTAGTAAATATCTTGTGAGGGTGGTTTAATTGCCAACGGCCCACGGCTGCCTCACCTTAAGGTCAACTCTACGTCCTTGCCCACATACCTTTTCTCCAACAAGTCCACTACTACAAACACCTTCTTCCAACTCCACCAACAACGGGCTACACCAACTTAACTCATCCTTTTCTTCACATAGGCAAAACATATTTTCCTCTCCAAACCCTTCAACTCTTCTCAAACTCCCCCATACATACTCCTCCTATCTACGCAACACATCATCCTCGTCGTCCTCATCTCTACAATCTTGTCTCTCTCCCAGCAGCCTAGTCAGTCAGATCAATCTTAACATACATACCAGAGAAGATTCAAGAGGAAAAAGCAATAGCAACTAGCCCGCTCTAACAACTAGTGCTTGGTGTAAAGTAATCTCTGAACCAGGATAGAGATTTGTGGCCATCTCACACAATAAGTAGAGCATTAGAATATGTATCCCAGCATCCGCGTCCCGCATATTTTCAAACAAGTTTACACACACAACTTATACTCACTATTACTACTTACTAACTCCTCTAGAAGCGCCATGGATGGAGACGGGGAAAAGGAGACGTAATAAGCTTCCACTACCACCGTAGTTAATTTCAAGAAATAAGTACGTAAGACAAGATTCTCTCTACGCACTCTTTTCCTCAATACAACCGATTTGATTTGAATCCCCCTTGAAATTTCTACACAAATCGTAATAACAGAGCAACAAGCCAATATTACTTATTACTTATTATTGAATCTGAATCTTCTGCAAGATTAGATGAAGAAGTCAAAACCAGGTTCTTCCATACTTTGCCAAGCATCGTCCAGTCCAGGATATCGATATGAAAAATTGTTATGGATATTATTGATAAATAATTGCGAAATGTCTTTACGCGCTAAACTAATAAAATTGCCAATTCCATCTTCTATGGAAACAATAATCTTGTAAAGCGTTTAATTTTTGTGCCCAGTTAGTGCGTTCACTACTACAACTACAACCGCGATCTCTTGCTAACATTTCGGGACTCTTGAGCGGATATAAACAATGGAGGCTGAGAAGGATTTAAGTTGCTCCTTAATTCCCTCATTTATATCTTTCGCAATCGCTTCGTAAATCAATCTGCTAAATGCTAAACCTTTGATCCCAGTTTCTCTTGTCTCCGCCAGCGCACTTTGTCATTCTACTATTATATCCTCCAATATGTGTCTCCCGCTTATTTTTTGTCTTCACCGCCTCCGCTTTTTAGCTTGAAACATCCTCCTACCCGTCCGGAGCGGCTCTATTTTGCTATTCGGTCATCATCTCATCATCTCATCTCGTATTTTTATCATCCGCAATTTAGAGCCATGTGCTAAATTTCTCAGCTATTTAACCTCTGTATCACGTCGTCTTACTCTTCTTCCCCCTCCCTCCGCCCGCGTCCTTCCTTCTGCTCTACTCATAGCTAACTAAAGAACGGTACATAAGAAGTTGAGTAAAATATGGCTGAAAAATATGCCAAGAATTTCACTCATCTCCTCCATATTCCCCGAGGAACTACCCGCGTACACTCAAGCAACTATCAACTACTATGCGTGCATACCTTTATAGCTTCCATCATCGGAATCTTTTGCTTATATACCCTATATAATGTTCTCGTAAAGCATGCTGTATCATGTCTTACCCGGATATATTAATATCCGCCAAGATCAGGGAAGAAGCTTTGCGTAGGCGGGTTTCTTTCTTTGCCCTCTAAAACGCCAAGCTTATTACCCGACACCCTAAAATTCTCTCACACTATATCTCATCCTCCTACCCGCACAATAACAACAACTAAATACGGGCTCATGTACTTTCTACCTCAAATCTCAATTTCACCACCAGCACCCCATTCTATTTTTTCTTCACCTCCCTAATTCTTTCACTTTCCCCAACTCACACTCCTACTACTTTACACGGTAGCAATTCACGATTAGATTTCTCAAGGGCTTTTTTCCCACCTCCTCAACCCAATCTTCCTCCTGTCCTCCTCCTCTGAGATGATTTTCCTCCCGGCCTTACATTTTCACCCAGCGAAATGAAGGAAAAACTTGGCCATCTCATCAACTCGTCACATACCCATCCACAAGTGATTCTTCCCAACCACGGATGGCCGAAGCCCAGGGCCACCTTACGTATTTCTTATCACCTACTTTTAAATTTTCAATCTATAGTTGGTTTTAGCATTTTTTTCTAGATGCATAGCACACCATCATCATCTTTGATATCGTTGGGTTTTTTGCGAGAAAATCGCATAAATTTAAATTTCACATCCGAAATTTTTAATTTCTTCCAAACATACACTGTATCAATTCCAAATGCTTGTAATGTAGCAGGGAGGGACTATTAGGAATGTACTCTTATTATTTACGTCCCAGTTCTGTAGCCCATCCGCCTTTCTCTCACCTACTCTCACTCAATGTGTCCCGGACAGGAAGGAATTCTCATCACACATCAATCCGCATTACATTCTTCTTCTTCTTGAGTCTTCTTTCCCATATCTTACCATTCTGCATCCTCCCCTCTAATTCTCAATCTCGGTTTCTTCATCTATATCCTTCTCTGTATTTTACTCAGTCACTCGGTCTCTTCTCACCCTCTCTTTCTGCTCTTAGCCGGCTGAGAAGTGCCTTTATCCCAGCCGCATATATATCTCGCTGTCTCTCTGTCTGCAACGTTTGTAATTTTTGATTCTATTCAATGTCTATAGCGTCAATCTTTCATCCGTCTCTTACTGCCTCTCACACAATAAGCGTTCAATCCAAAATACTTGCTAAATTAGTGGAAACCTCTCCCAGTCAGCAAGCACGCACGTCAACTAACTTATTAAGTTAACAACAGTACTAACAACACTACTTTTAAAGCTTTATAAACCCTCCTGTACGCCTCCCCGTCTCATACTTGTCTCTAAAATCCATACATGAGGAAAGAGAAAATAAAAATCCACCTCCCGTACACGCTACAGAATTCCGTTTCCCCCAAAATCTAGACATCACTCACTCAGCACTCAATTCTCTGACGCTCCAAGATTCTTGTGCTGTGTTTCACTCGTGAAGGAATTCTTTAGCTGACCATCGCATTTTCCTCTGGCAAGCCGCAGCAAGTAAACAATGGATTTAGCAAATAGCTTCCTAATCAAGTCATTGAAAAGATTCCTAGTCGAGAGTGCAAACCACAAAAGAGAGCGCCCTCGCTATTATTGCTATCTACAATATAAGCTTATCCATCCTTACAGATCACACGCAAAAGTACGAACGCGGTGTATCATTCATTCAAGGGCTACTGGTGGTAAGTAATTAACTGTTTCACAAATTGTTGAGTAATAGGCTGAAAACTGCTGTAAAAATATACATGGATGATAGATTCTAGAAACAGCAAATCCTTCTTATAATTTGCGATATCTTTGCTCAAGATTTGCAAATCCGCAGACCAACTTCCTCACTCACTCAGTCAGTCTTCTTCCCTCCTGTCAACGATTTGTATTTTGAACAAGTCTTTTTCACACGTCCTCCTCCTCTCTGAATTGCTCTGTTGGGCCGTAAATCTTGATGCCTGCCTTTTGTAATAAGCTGTGCTAGGCGTGTGTGTGTAAAACAGGGATATTGCTTATAGGAGGAGATAGATAGGAGTTAAGAAGGGATTCGAGGATCTAAATTCCTTTGGCTACCTAGATCCATTCCTGATGGTTGATTAAATTATGCCCATCGCCCCATCCCCGTCCACTTATACGAGTCACCTCTGATCACGACTTGGAAACTAGGTATTTTCTTTTTGCAAAGCATTTATGCAAATCTTCTCGCACGTAATTCTACGAAAAGGTAATATTCACACACAGACATGAAGGGATAGTGACGGAGGTGCCGAGGATTCTACCCTCCACCTCCTCCTAATCCAATATCTTATATTCTCGTTTTTGCAAATATTTTTTGCTCCCACCTACCACTACCACTACATACAGCCTACACTAGGCAACTATATTCTCACTCTGCCGCCACCATCATCATCAATCCCACCACCATATTTTCCCTCATCCAGAATCCGTCACTCCAAAGAATCCTCGCCGCGTACTTACAAAAGCTTACAACTTCTCTCTCATCAACGCATTATTTCTTTTTCCTAATCATCCCCCAAAGAGTATAAAGACTTGAGAGAATTGCCAACTGATTCTTCTCGCTGAGATGTAGCATGATTGTTTGAAGCCAAGCAAGGAAACTCTTCCTACAAGCCGTAACAACGTTTTTATCACAAAGTATCAAGTCCAATTGAGTCAATCCAATTCAAAGATTGCAAATGAGCAAAACTTATTAGCCTGAGGGAGGATGTTTCTGTCCAGTCAGCCAACGAGCCAACTCCTCCACAGAGGCAGAGAGAACCTTCAGTCCGTTTTTGCCAATTCAAGTCAAGCATTTACTCAGGGTGAGAGGGAATAATAAATACGAGCACAGAGTGGAGGAATCCCTTGAGAGGGGATCTGGCAAGGCACATTGGTTTGGACTTGAGGGTTTTCATTTAAACCTGGTTGCAAGACATAATAGATAGCGGGCGGGGAGGCGTGTAATAAGATCCAGGGAGAGAATAGAGTAGAAAGAGGGGAATTTCAATTTTGGATTTACATACATTAATTTGTATTTGTGCGGGAGGATATGGATGACAAGGATGTTCATAAATGGACAATGAGGAATCTATTGCGCACCTACACCACGCTTAGGATTTAACAACATCCCATCATCATCATCATCATCATCCCAAGAATCAGAAATGGGTGTTAGATCCACATGTCCCTACAAGGCTATCTCTCAGACCGGACTGTCCAAACAGGGATCTTTTCCTTGTTTCTCCAATTCTAGCCTACTATTATCCTATTCTACATATACAGACGCGCAAAGGGGCTTAGCCTCTCCAACGCCCTTCTACGCCAATCCTGCGTTAAAGATTTCGCATCAGTCTGCTCTTAACCTGTCGCGCGCGCGCCTTAAACCCTTTATACGGTATAAACAATACCTTAATAAATTATTCCTTGTGCAAGTATGTGTGCTAGATACTGGGGGATTCCATCCAGGATACTCTGCATAATAACCTTTCTGAACATTTTTTAATCACCAGCATTTCTACCAATCCCGGCTTATTACATCCCCTTTAATAATTACAGAGTATGTAACGTAATGGCCGTCGTCACCAACGCTTCCTTGACGCACCAATCCTTTTCATCATACCGTAGTCTTAAAGTCCTTTCTTCCCAACATTTCTTACCAAACCTAGCCTTCCTTGGGCATTTCTTTTTGGAATTTTAAATATTTGAATACATTTTGGTTTAAACGGTTGAAGAATGTGTAGAAAATGTTACGGATTTATAATAAGGAGAAAGCATAAGGTTCACTCGCTGCACATAAAGTGAACACGGGAATTGTAGGAAGGTGGTGAAGGTGGGGGTGGGGGAGGAAACGACGCTTCTTATCATGGTTCAATTTACATATTTGATACGCTAAATTTGTATCTTGTTTAACGTATTGTTGTGTACTGGGAGGTTGTAATAATAACTCCTGGCTACCGCAAATCTTTCGTTCTTTCTGGAACAGCTCTGACTCCTATACCTGAGAAAGCTCTTCCTTGCAATTCTTTTAATTTTAAACAAGATTATTTAAAGCTACGTTTTGGAGCGATGAAATAATCTGATTTTTTTCTCTTTAAACCAACAAAATCCCGAAAAGAATGACTTGGTTGGAAGTTGAGGGAAAGAAGTTGTAATTTTTTACCAGCTCCTTGACTTTCCACATATGCAAGCAATAAAATGTCACGACGATTATGGACATTAAAGCTTGGAAATTAAGAAGCAGCCAAGGTCTTCTTACCAGGGCCAAAACGTTTTGCAGTCGACCCAACGGACACGCGCATCCTTTCAGTCGGAGGACGACTTTTAGGAGAGGAACACTAGAGTATGAACTCAGTACAAGTATTCGGCAAGGCTTTAGCATCCAACCCAAGACCATATACCATGGTTCTATACTACCCGTCTTTCTAACAAGCTCCTCTCTTCTCCTGTCTTCTAGCATTCTTCTAGCAAACTACCGATTCTACTATAGCCTCCATATCTAAGTCAACTATCCTCCTACATAATTTTCAGCCTTACTTCTTGGCAACTGATTGTGCATGTAACTGCATGTCGCCACATGCATGGCTTTACCTCATGCTCTTTTAGCCGTAGCCGGCTACTCGCTACCAGAAACTTTCCTGGCTATTTAACACTTAAAACCGTGCATTTGGCATTACGGATGCCTGTTACAAATGAGTTTTTAAATCCCGTCTAATTAACCTATCCACCCTACAGGTTGGAGCTTTATTTATTCTACATGATGCAAAATGTTTGCTTATGTTTTTCGTTCGGCCCTCTCTACTCTACAGGTGTTTTACGATGAGTATATAATTTCCAAAACAGAGACTAAAGTTCCTTAAAGTTGGTCCCCGATTTTTTAAAATGTTTCAAAGGATTCCGCCCTTTTTGTGTGCCGGTCTGTCGGGATTATACCCTGGAAATTAAATTGGAGGACTTATGTTCGCGGTTAGCAAAGTAAATAATTGACATACCTTTCTATGGACGAGTGTACGGACGTCGGAGAATATTAATAGTTTAGATCCTCCCTCACAGGATTTGTTTGTGTATCTTCTCACTTGTGAAAATATAAATAATTTGCAAACGTAAAGGTGTAGCTTATAAGTTGGCTACGGGTTTCTCAGTAAGGCAGCTTGGTTTCTTTCAAGTGTATACAGTAAGAGTAGCCGGTGAGTTTGACCGGGTTTAGAATCCAGACTTATTTCTTGGCACTTGATTCAGTAAATAAAATTGAAAAAGATTCACTTAATTCCGCGGGATACGGAAGAAAGCTGAAGATCCGAGGAGCATTTACACAGCTCCGTCAACTACTCCACTACGCGACAACAATCACAGTCCAGAAGAAGAAGAGAGTTTCACGGGGAGGATTTTAATAATAATCTGTAAGTTGGTTGCAAAAATTCCACAGATTCTCTTAAACTGTAATTAAAGGAAGGGTGAAAGCGGCGTGGGTATTAAGTTAAAGAACAAGTTGAGTTTGTTGATGAATTAAGAAAATATTTACGTGCTTAGAACAAGAGAGAGAAAAAAAGTTTAAATTTTGATAAATCCTGGGAGTAGCTTTCCCCAGAAGTAAAAATGACTTTCTACTATAACATTCAACAGGCTTCTCTTCTGTCAACAATCACACACTACACGTGCACCATCACTACGCTTCTTAGCTCCCTCGCCAACAACTGTCTCCACAGACCTCTTGGTCTACACTGACTCAGTGAAGGGACTGAGAGAGGATTTCTCGTGGGAAATCCCGGACGGACCACCTCCACTACCTACCTATACACACAGACACCTCAATAGTTTTAAGCAGCCCTCATCTTCCCTCCGCCAGATCTGAGGAATCTATACAGTCTGATGCATGATCTTCTCAATCTCCCCTCCTCTCTCTCTCACTCATCTCCTCTGATTCCTTGTCAACCCTCCCTATTATCCTCGTCCTTTATCCTTAACCCTCCCTCTCTTTTCTCTTTTAATATTATTCACCCACAAATATTAATCTCTTGAGGTGACAACTATACTCCTCCGTTCCCACACACACACACACACACACTCATGACCGCTCCAACCAATCCTGCAGCCAGCTTACACGGGTATATCTGTGAATACCCGGGACTTTTTCAAGCATCCGTCATGCTCACCGCCTCTCGAATATTCCCGCCTTGTCTTTTGTTTTCAGTGAGGATGTTTTTTGAAATGTATAAATTCCAAAGCCGGAAATTTGGCTAGAAAATCAAAAATTAAGTCTTTCAGTCTTATGGTTGAGTGATTGGCAGAGTAAAATATTTCCCGGCTGAGTATATGTATATTCGCGAAATACTTTGAATATTTCTCAGCTTGCTTGTCTTACGAATCTTTTCTTGTACTTGACTACCCGGCTATTCGGCTTTACCCGGTTCAGTAAAGCCGAAGAGTTTATTGTGGTCGTGATGTATCCTCCGTAGTTTGTGTGTGAGAGAGTATGCTCTTCAGTATCTTCTTGAAGGTTTTCTTTTAGAATAATTGAAGAAAATAAAGCTGCTGAGAAGTCGTTGCCACCCTCATGTTGTACTTGATCTCTAGGAGAGAGCAAGTCATTTGTATCTCTCTCTCATATCCCGCATCCTTTCACATACTTTTGAGAATACAGGTCTCTCTTCCAGAATCATCGTTAAGGAAGGGAAAGAATTTCACTTATCCCAGCATGTAAAACGATTCTCATTCCTACAGAGTCAAGCACAACCCACCAACACCCCCGCCCCACCTCCGCACAAACTCTTCCGACTCTTGGAGGAAGCAATAATAATAATCGTCTCTATAGTTTCGCTCCATAACAATATTTTCCACTAGCTTTCCCCATACACAAATCCACGAAATCCTCCTGTCACAACTAAAGTCCACGGGAAAAGCTCCACTAGCTTTGACTCCCACAGCATCTTCTGATATGTGAGCTCCAAATCCGCATCACTCAATTTTTTGGCTCTCTCTTTCCCTTGTTTTTAGCAATAAATTTCTTACTCTGTAAAATAATGATAATACCTTGCTGTTATAGTTGATTTCCTTAAATCATCATCCTCTCCAAGATTTAAATACCATATGGAATTTTCACCTCATTTTCCTCCAGCTTGCAGTAAAGTTTTCCGCATCCTTCTATGTAAGTGTCCACGTTTAAAAAGTTGCGTATACTTTTTCATTCCTCCAGATTCCAAGCTGCATGTAGACTTAAAAATGCTGTTCCTCCATGTAAAAAGTCTTTGGTTGTTTGAATCTCTAAAATTTTCTTCAATCACTATCCTCGGGATGATACCACCCTCTAACTCTTCTTTTTCAGCCCTTAGAATTATGTGAAGCTAGCAACTTGTTTCGAATATCTCTCTCTCTTCTTCTCCTGCATCTTCTTCCTTCTTTTTCTTACGTGTCCATTTGAAATCCTCCAAAGCCATCTCTCCTACGGGCTGAGATGGCTGAGAAGGCGAACAGGTATTAAAATCCGCTTAGCAGGGTATCTCCCACTCACTCCCTCCCTCACATCTTCCAAGGCCTTGGGGCAGGGCACTTTTTCCAAACATTCCGCGCCTGGTTTATCCTACTTGTTCCTATAGTTAATAGTTGTGGTGAGGATATGTAGTTGAGTCAAGGATAGAAGTAGTAATAGTTATAGTGACTTATAAGAACTTGTTATTAAATGAAGAGAGATAGAGTGTTATAGGAGTGATGGAGGATTTCCAGCTCGAGTCCAAGAAGACTTTCTTACGAAACCTATGTAGCATACTTACTACCTGCATATGTTTCCAGCTTTCCCAAGGGCTACACATATTTAAAAGTATTCAAAATTTCATGAGACTTGGAAGAATCCTGTATAAATCAATTAATCCCGCTCTCAACACCACACACTACAACCGCGTCTTATTATGAGGAGGAGGGCGGTGGTATAATATTCAGTTGTAAAAATCCATTCTCCCTCCTTGTTTGCCCTTGTGCAAATTTCCATATTCGCCCCCTCCAAGCAGTCTGGCTATCATCAACTTCCAACATCTTCTACTTAAATTCCATCACACGTCATGCAAATAAGTGTGAGAAAAAATTCTACATTCATTTCATATACACCTTCTTTTTCCCTTGCCACTGCTCATTCCACTCAGTCACAAACAAGCCAAGCGAGTCAGGCAATCATCATTATCAGCAGCGTCCGTGATAGCCGCTTCGCTTCTGACATCCAAGCTTGGAAGATAAGGTAGCGTCAAAAGTCCAGCTTAAAGATGAAGCTTATGTGTCCAAGTAAGTAGCTTCTACAAGCTATAGTCGATTAGTTTTGAGAGGAAAGAAAAAGAAAGAAATGACGCTGCTGCAATTTTGATCCCACACTTTCCCCCACAACGTCAAAGAATTCTTAAAGCCCCCTCCTCCTACGAAGGATCCGAAGGAGTTTTACATGAATTCAAAAGTTGTAGAATTTAGGGGCAATTGTCTACACAATAAGCGGGAGGGAATTCGGGAAGAATCTCTGTTGGAGGGAGTAAAGGAGTTTAAATGAAAGACGGGCGGGAGGGGAGGATTTTGGCGTGGGAAAACATCTTTTGGGACAATCTTTTAAAAGTCCTGGGATTCTACCCGCCCGGGTCATCATCATGATCCTCTCGTCATCCTCATAATCAGCACCACCACTTTTCACTCTTCCCTCCTCCCAAAGTAAGTAAGGAAACTATCCGAGGAAAGAAGAACTTTACCCTTGTCTCTTGTTCTTCTAGTCACCCGCTTTATTGTGTTCCCCCTCTGCGTCCAAGAAAAAATCGGATTCTCACTCAGGAGTATCCTAATTCACCTTTTCCTCGACCTACGTGGGAATTCGTCCCGCATAAATAAATCCGCGAGCCATGGGAGGGTGTAATCTTAAAAGCGGGGATGGAATTCCCTCCCGGTTCAATCAGGTCCTTGAATTCTTTTATATTCTCCCCCTTCCCGAATTTTGCAGACCCTTTGCTTTCCCTTAGCTTACCCCAAGGCAAAGTATGAACACCGGACGGGCACTTAGACACTGATTTCCACTAGCATCCCTCACACGAAACCCTTGGAAGGGAGGAAGAGCAGGGGGAGAACAAAAATAAAATCAGAAAGGGAGGGGGACGAATCATGTAAAAAGCAGCTCCTTCCTACGACGTGCCTTCTTTTCTAAGGGTTCCGTAGGGAGCCTTGAAAGCCAGCCAAGTCCCACACATTATCCCACACTCCGTCATCTCTCCCTCTCACCTATTCAGTTCCTCCCTCTGCAATCTATAGCGGGTTCTTTACCCTCTCGTTTCACCTTCATTGTACCCGCTTTACCCGCTACTCCCTACGCTCTTGTCTTCTCTCCTCCTCTCCGGAACTTTAAGTTGCTTCCGAATTCCACCACAACAATTACTTGCTAGTATGCATCCCCTTCTCTCCGACCTACCCGGCTATCACCAAATCCCTTCGCGTACCTGTCTCTATCCAGGGGCTAGAATATACACAGTCATTGAGGCAATCCCTTTTCTCCTCTGGTAATCCACGCACAAATAGAACCGAGAAGAAGATGATGATCATGCAGGGCTTTAAATCCTTCTCTGACCCCACCGACTACTAGCTAGCCCTTATAGAGTGTCAATAAAACCCGGGGTAATAGATCCTTGGAATATTACCCGCTTCTTCCACCTCTTCTTGATCCTTGTCATCCCATTCAAAGTTATGGAGGAAAAGCTTTACAGCCTTTTAATCACTGTCTCTGTCTCTTTCACTACTCCCCACCTAATTTCTCTCTCTCTCGTCACTAAATCCATCCACCTTTTAAATTCCTCTATCCTGACATCCCACTCGCCCCTCCTCACTCTCACCTTTTCTACCCGCATTCTTTTTTCCATCTCCCGTCTCCTCCCAACAAAGCGCCCGCCTAACATGGCTCCTTCTTTCTTCTTCACTCCCTTCATTCCCTATTCCTACAACAACTCTTTGTAATTTTACAAGATGAAAAATTTTCTCACCGTTTCTCCCCCTCTGATGTAATCATCAAGAATCATGCATCACTGGACATAACCCACATTTTCTTTGCAGCCTTCATACAGCCTACACCCCGCCACCCCCCGGCTCACCTATCCATCCAACTCATCAACCTTTATGTATTGTTCTACCCCATTCCCACTCTCACTCACTATTCTTCTCGAAATCCCTCTCTTCTGGATCTTGTCCCCCAAACATTTTGAAAATCCATTCTTTCTCTAGCTTCCCTCACGTTTTATTATAATCTTGAGCAAACGTAATTTTGCCTTGTTCTTCGCGTTATCCTTAAAATTTGATTGTTATTCCGAGATTTTGAAAATACGGATAAAAGCCCCTGCCAGCAACCTCAGCCTTGCAATCTGCAATACTTCCCCCCAATTTATTCTGGAGCGTTTGGAAGGGAAGGTCGGAGAAGCGGATTGGACATTGGACTTGGACGAAGGTTTCAGGACTTGGTTTGAGAAATCTCGTTGCTTTGGTTAGAGTATTTTCTGTAGCATTAATCTGTTTCTAAAAACTAGCAGATCAGACACGCAGTTGTCTGATCTGCTAGTGAGAGGAAACGAATTGATATAACGGGAAAGGATGGATGGAAAACTTGAGTGTTACACCCTAAGGTGAATCCGAGATTCAGAAGCATTATTTGCGAATTTTTGTGCTTAGGGGATTGATAAAAAAGAAATTTGCATGTCTGCACACGAAACAGTGGCAAATCCTACACGATACATTTTCCCCATGTCTTTCCATTTACCTTGAAGCACCGCTAGAAACCTGTTCCAGTCCAGGTTGGGCAAATTTACGCTGGATTGTTGGATGCGTGGAGGTCTAATTGACACTTGTTGCGTCGTCTTCCCCTGTAGCGAATCTTGTCGTGATATAGGGATAAATATTTTTACGTTTGCCGCCGCAACTTCTGAGGAAACTCCTCTCAAACAACCTTTTAAAGATAACTCTAATGTTTTTTGATGCTGTAAAAAATTGCAAAGAGTTTTGCTCTTTGCAAGCTTCACTGCAAATTTCTATGTTATTTGCTAACTTTACGAGGATCGGAATTAAGGGGGCAATTCAATTAAGGATAATGGGATACATATATAGCTGGAGAAAATGGAGGATCGGCATTTGCTTCTTTTACCGCTCCTTCTTCCACAGCCACTTTACACTTTCGGGAAGAGAATCATAATATCATCCTCGCCTTATTTGAATAAAGAAACTCTGCTCTACTCAATCAGTAGCATATCCTCCTCCACACATTTCATGATATCATTGAATTTGTGAGGGAACGTGGTTGAGATAATCATTTCCCTTGTATTCCCTTCCCTGTACATTGAATCCCGGTATCATCATCTTAATGTAACATCTCTGAATGTCAGTGCTTAAGATTATGCGTGCAGTTCAAATTGCAGTGTCTTGTTATATCATGTGTGGATAATGCAACAGGCTGTTGGAGGCTGTCTCTCTGTATCTGGGATTCTGGATGATGTTGAGTGAAAATTATCTTTTATCTAGAATGACATAACTTGCCGTGAATGCATTAACGTCCCGTGTTTAATTTATGTTGGAAAACTCTCTTTCCCCACCGATAGACGCAGCCTATTAAGAGAAATGAATGTTTTCAGCTTAGACTTTTAAAAAACCGTTGGTTATTAGGAGAGGAGCGGAGACGGAGATGAAGAAGTTGGAAGAAATATAAAACTGGAGGAAAAGGGAGCAAGTAGTAAAATCATCATATTATAAGTCATATCAGTAAGTGCTAAAGCACGTGTGTGTGGAAGGCGGCTATATATTAAAATCTATGTGTTTTTATCCATGAGAAAGATTAACTCCCAGATTATAGGATTAACAAACTTTAAGATTTATCAGCTAGCTTCTTGCAGCAGTATATACTAGGGAATCGTGCGTAGCAAATAGCAAATACCCGGTTTTGCTTCCCGTATTTTGAGTGTAATGTGTTTCCCGGGCTATCAGTGAGGAGAAGCTGTTGAGATTTTGTATTTTGGTTTGAGTCAGTGCTACCAGCGCTGGTTTACCATCCATGTCAACCCTTGCCATAAAAGTTATCTTAACAAGCTGTAGCAATACGGAACCACGATATTGTATGTGCAGGCTATGGACTTGTACACAAGGATGCCAGGCATGAGAGGGTTTCCGGATTTGTTGCATCCTCGGTTGCCAAAGGCCATAGACTCTGACATGGAAGTGTATGTTTCATATGGTTTATAGTCATAAGTAAACTTTGTCATAACTCTTCCAAAGCATGGCATAATTTCTTCCTTATATTCCTCGCTCTTTTCCCCGCGAGAACTAAAGCTAAGAGTTATCTCATCCTACACTCCTACACATCTCGACGTGTTCTGCTTCTGATAAATGCGGAAGGAGCAGAGAGAAAGTAATATCTCTTAAAACCCCGGAATGATATGATGCGGTGGCGGTCGATTATCAGTCAGCATATGCTTTACGTCAATACACCAAGGATTTTCAAATATAAAGTAACTTCTTGCTTTGAAATTCTTGTATATATATATATATATATATATTAATTCACGGTTGCTTTGGCGTAGGTTTTAAAACATGTAGGAAACATCCAGTATTAATTTCGTATCAGTGAAAGCTAAAATATATCCCTTCATGATCTTTTGGTTCTGTAGTTCAAACAGGGTAAATTTATATACTTGAAAACTTTGGGCTAAGTATGAAACGAGCTCATTACTCACTCTCTGAGGTCTTTCAAGCTAATATACGGAGAAGCTCTAATGCTAACAAGCGGCAAATAGCAATAATATGAGAATAACTCAGAATATATAGCAGCATCGAATCTGTAAGAGAAGATAAGTTTTACTCCCACCCCTGCCAACAACAGAATAATTATTTTCTCACTCTTCACAAGATCCCGCGCGCCTTTAATTCAATTTGGACGTTCTCCATTCTTCACGCTTTGCTTGCAAGAATTGCAGTGGTAGGTAGAGAATGGATATTGCAGAAACTAAATTGCTAATGTTGTTTATATTTGCTAATTTTAAATTGGTATGGAATGTAGCGAAAGCAATCCTTGACTATGTTATCCATCAAATACTATGTACGCTGACAAGTTTAGAGTGATAACACGTAACAGGGAGGAAAAAACTAAACAGGAGACTGTAGTTCATTTCATCCGTAGATTCTTCACAATTCTATAATCGCTCGAGTTCTAGCAATTTATAAAATTCGTAAAGGTTTAATTGCTTCTGGTTTTGGGATGAGTTGGGTTGATCCAGCCTACATATAAACTACAACCAAGTTTATTCCGTCTGACACTCTCATCTCAAACTAGAATTTGTACACTGTCTGCAGATTGCCAAACTTGAAGCTTTTTAAACTTGCTTTAATCACATCAAGATTCTAAAAATTCGTTTTGCAAACAATTCTCCTTTATTATCTTGAAATTCCTGGAAAGCATCCGCGTATCTATTCCCTTGCATTCCCAGCCGAGATCCACACATACTGTCCCACCACCACCATTTCCCGCAGTCCGTCAACTAGATCTTGTAACCATTTAACAGCCATTGATGATTCTTTCTTTTACCAGCATTCTCATTCTCCCAAGCTGGATCCTTATAAAAATTCCTAGAATTCACTTGTTTAACTCTCTCAGAGATTCTGCGCCACGGAGTGTCATTCGGAGACAAGGTGTGGGAGACGATGGATTTGAAACGCTGGTTTATACATGCATAAAAATCCACCAAATTAGATCTACTGCACCACGAAAATAACCAGGAATTGAATACAATGGGCCCCTTTTTAAACTTTACAAGATTCAGACACGTATATATCGAATCGGGATGAGTTGATGCCTATAAGAAGTAGTGAGCGAGATTGGCTCCACTGCGCTCCCAAGGCTTCATAGTGCAGAGACAGAGTTGTGACTTTGTACTGTTGTTAAAGTTAAATCAAAGCTTATATTTTTGCGGACACAACAGTGTATAATGCTGTAAATTAAAATAAATCCACAGAAATGAAGACTTTGGCATTTGAAATCAGATGCTCGAGTTTCTGGATGTGGGCCATTATTTGTTGTAAAAATTGAATGTTACTAAAACTTAAAATATACACTATTTAGCATTAAACAATTGAATTTAAGCTTTACCCGGTACGCGAAAGGCTGTTAACTAGCACTAGCATATACTTTCTGCAGATCCTTAAAAGTAGAGTGATTGAATATTTTATTCCGTTTTCATCGTTCAGGAGCTCTGCCAAAATCTTGAGTTAATTGTATTGGCAAGCTTGAGGAGGTGATTCATTTTGGTAGTATCCTCGGGCGTTCTTGATTTAATTTTTTTCACCTACTCAAAAGGCTTTTTAGATTAAAAAGGGGATTTCTTTTTCCAAAATTTAAAGGTCCGGATTCTTGTTTCGAATTCAATTATTGTCATTAGAAGGGTGGGAGGCGGTTAGGCGGTAGGTCGTTGTTAGCCTTTTAAAAGACGTTTTGTCTGGATGGGGTATTGGAGGAGTGATGACGGACGTCGTGTGCCAAAACTGAAAGAATCCTCATCACCCCCTCCCCACTCCCCGCGTCAACTCTGCCTCTCCTTTCACCTCCAAGTTATCATCCTACGATTTCAATTTCCTCCACCGCTGCTGTCCCCCCTCCTGGTTATCCTCCTCGTTGAATTTAAAACTCGACCAAATAAAGCGAATCAAATCAAAGCGAGCCATAGAGCAACTCCTTCAATGCCCTTCCACAACCACCTAATTATTGAGGCTGAACCAACTTTTCCATTAACGGCAGTAAAAGTCTCTCATTCCCCTCGTCTTAGACCGGCTTTACTCTCGTCTTTCTTTTGACCATTGAACATCCGTCCAAAATGATATCAAGAAAAGAGATACTTCCATAAGAATTTCAGGATGGACAATCCCTTGATATTCTGCACCGTACAGATGATACCGCCGTATCAAGTGTTATTTTACCTTTGGCTTATTGACAAACAGAAGTGATCTACATGAAAGTTTATCATGTGCGTTTGAGGATTGGAATTACTGAGCTGTTCTCATCCGGGAGGGAAAGCCAGAGCGTCCTCCTCCTCGTTGTGCAAGCGGCTTGGTTCTTTTGTTTCTTATTCTTGTTTATTTGGCAAAGTTGTCAAGTACACTAGCGTGGACGTTAATGATTAAGGAAGAAAATACATTTTCACAAGGATTGCCGAGATCCTGATGTAAGGCAAGGAGTCCATACATGTACTAGTAATCTGGTTGGATCAAGAATTAATAGCCGAGAGCCTCTTTTCGCGATTAGCTAATCTTTTTTATGGTAGTAGCATCCTTCCATCTACGGCTTCCATTTGACTGAGACAGATCGGAGTGCCATCCCATAATTTGAAAGCACCTTTTTAAAAAGTCCACCACCCACCCACGCCCTACCCTGACCAGCCTAGCTAAATCTAAATCTTTAAAGTTTTTGCAAATCTCCTCCGTAAAAATCCACAACATCCGTATACGCACGCATCCATGTCCCAGCCCAATTTTGTACTTGATTTCAAGAAGCCAAAAGAAAAGTAATTGAAGGGGGGTAAAGAAAGAAGGCGCAAGCCTCTGGCTTAGATACCTTCTTCTTCCTCCTCTTTTATGCTCCTCTTCACTTCATCAGAGAACGGAACGTTATCGTTATAAAGTAATTATATCCATCTCCTCCTCTTCCCCAGAGCAATTCCTTCCTCCCAGTGACTTATATAGCGTCTCTTACGGACTTTTATTAGCACAATTACTAGCTGGTTGACAAAACAAAGTTTATTTAAGACTAAAAGGACGGAAAAATTATCTTCTTTCTTCTCCTCGTCGTAAGTTGATAGTTGTAAATCCGAAAAATCCTCTCACATCTCTTCTCTGTCGGGTTTATTCTGGTAGCTTGTTTGCTATATTATGTTAAAATATCGTGATTTCATTGTCCTGGGGCTTTTCATCCAAGCGTTCTGCAAGGTCCGCATAATTTTCTCTCTTTCGTTTAAAATTCCCTCCCGACCGAGAAGGCAATTTGGCACTAATCTTAGCCCTCCGCCTGGTGGTAACTTGTGTCTTTTTATCTGGAGCAGATTTCTCATTCTTCTCCCTCGCCGCCTCCACCTGCCAAATCACAAGAATCTCGTGCAAATCCAAAGAACCACGCACCTCCTTCGCCACCGACTCCTCTCGAGTTTCAATCCAAAAAAATCCACAAGGCAAAAACCCAGGACAGCAGGGACAAAGATAAACGATATTTGGGAGAAAGAGACGGATGCTTGGATGGTGTGCGGCGGCGGGTGGATAGGAGTTGTTATCCTCCTATAGCCTCCCATTCCACAATTCCACCCCGACCAAATCTCATTCATTATCCCTGTAAAATGTAAAACACTTTTACCGCACCAATCTAAATATACATACATTTACCATCATCAATATTCTCTCATCTCTCCCACACACACAAGAAAAACCCCGACTACTGGGCTCAACTCCACATTCTTGGAGTAATCCGTATCATTGCATCTTTTTCCCCAACCACGTTTCTTATTATCATCTCTCTCAGTCATGAGATACTGGTCGCGTAGCATCTCAGGACACGCTTCTCCCGCTAATGATAGAAACTGGCGTTTAAATTTCTGATGCTCTGCTACTTCCCACCCACAACCAAAAGAGCCGACTCACAGCTCTGCTTGAACGAGACAGGATTTACGCAAAATATTTATTCAATATTCAATGCTTGGGAAGTTGGTGGGATTTTTTGAGAGAGTGGATTCACACGTCTTTGCTCGTAGGAAACTCGCCAAAATAGATGTTTATTCCGCAACTCCTCGGAGATTTCCCTTTCAAATTCTGCAACTGCCCGCCTTCGTCACAAGACGGGCAACTCCTCTGAATCTCAGAGGCATGTTTCAACTTGCAATCCTAGTAAGAGCAAAATAAACACGGACAATTATTCTTGCGAACGCAAAATCTTTAAACTAACAACAATATTTACGTCAATTTATCAAATTCTTTGAAGAAAAAATAAATACACAGTCTGTCGCCTACGTCACCTCCTACACCTTCATCCGTCAGCTACCGGGCGTATCCCTTACTCATCAGGATCCTCCTTTGGGATCTTGGAGTCTGTATTCAAAGGGGAGTAAATGTGAAAGAGAAATCGGGAAAGATATTTTGTTGCCAAAATATATTATGCTAATAACCTCAGGAAATACCTTGGCCAAACATGAAGCATTCCGTCTGTCCGCCGACTACATTCAGCCATCGAAACCAGCCAAACAGTCAGCCAACCACCCACTCCTCCTGGAGACAGCTCACTGCTTTTCACCCGCACAAACATATAAAAGGAATGATCGGAGAAATGCCCGCAAGAAGATTGTAAAGAAGAAACGTTTGAAGGTATAGTTACGGCGGGGTTGTCTCTTGATTTGCGGGTGGCAGCCAGCCCAAGTCAGCCGCCAAACCTCCATTTCGACACAAGGTTGGAGTCGCGTTCCTCCGTTGACAAGAGCATAGTTAGTGTAGAAGCTAAATCCACTACGACTTGTTTCCCCAGTTTGAAGGACAGAGGCGGCTTCCTCTAGTAGAGAAACTTATCATTTATTTCATGGTGGGACTCAAAGTCGGTATGGAAAACACTCTGTCATTCACTCAACTATCCGAAAAGCCCATTGAAATAAATCACTCTAATTATCTCAAACCCTTCAACGATGTCATCATAACTTCTCTCAATCTCCCATCATTTAAATTAGCAACATTTACTCTATCCGCACTCACTCCTTCACTCTACTACCCGCTTTACCGTAACCATCCGCATCCGCCTCGTCGCCTACCTACCTACCCCTCATTCCCGTCTCTCCAAAGACTGTGCGGGATTCAGGAGTGAAACCAAGTTCCCCGCCGATGGATTTCAATCTCTCTCTCTCTCTCTCTCTCTGTATTACGCTCTTCTCTTTCACCTTTCACCGCTATTCTTCCGCACAAATTCAGCATCCTTCTTCTTACCCGCTACTCCTCTACAGCTGTCCTTTACTCGGTCATGCCCTCTGCTCGTATTTTCCTCCTGCATTGTCCTCTGACAATTACTACATTTTTACCTTCAATATTTGATCTCTTCACACTAATTCATTATTCTAATTTACCTCATCTACCACATTCCTCCTAAGCTCAAAAATCTTAATTTCATTCTCCTGTCTCTCGCAATTTCTTTCCCCCTTGTCTCAACTCTTCTTTCCCGTTCTCTCTTTCCCTCTTGAGAAATATCTCTTGTCTCCAAGATCCCACTAATATATATGCAAGGAGAAGCTATTATTTTCAGCTCCCAGACCGACCCCACGGCCTTCACACAAGCCCTCACGTCATCCTCCACCTCCTCCTCCACATTTTCTCTAAATTCCCGCGTAACTAGTTACTAGTCTACCAAAGTGGTTGATAAAGCAACTGGTAAATAGTTGTAAGTTTGAAGGAGGTGTAGGGTGTATCCCGCCGTCTCAGAAGGCTGAGCTCAGTATTTTCTTCCCTCGATGACAACAAGCAGAAGAATAACTTGAGAAAATTCCATCTGAATTCCGTTTTGGTGAGGCGAAAAAAGAGAAAACCTTCATTCTCGTTCACTCTCTCTCTCTCTCTCTCTCTCTCTCTTGCCCGGAAAAAAGTTACACAAAGTGAGCGCTTTCACGGCTCCTGTAACTCAGCCAGCAATCTATACATGTACTGTGCCGTCCGTCAGTCACTAAGCTTCTTTCAGAGAGTCACATCATTTGAAAAAGAAAAGCCAAACCCAAGGAAACCAACCGCCGCCCGCCGCATGTACTCAAATTCCTCACTCACTACTTAAATTAACGGGAATATTAAAGGGAATGAGGAGAAGGTGTAAGACATGCTATCTTCCATTACGTTACCGCTTCTCTTAACACTTTCTCACTTAAAAATACGCAAGCGACACATCCGAGTTGCTCAAAGTCAAATGCAGAAAAATCCTTGGTTTACTATCAAAGGCTTGTTTGAGGAGAGTTGGCAGCAAAGGCTGTAAAAGCCTGCACTGTAATCATTCCGTCCTTTAAAAGCCATATTTATATTAAATCTTTCATTAACGTTGTGATAGTTTTATTTAAATTGGAGACTACGGCTGTACGAAATGAGTAGCTTATGAAACTTTGGCCATAGTTGAAAGTTTACAATTTTGGAGAAACATTCGCAGAACGTTTGAAGCTGGTGCAAATGAACTCTTGAATTTGCAAAAAGTTTACCAGAGTATTTGTCTCGTCCCGCTTCACGCCTCATTCAATCACACCACAATCTTAAATATGTCACCACATTCAAAGCCAGCTCCTCCCCCTCACAATATAGTTGAGTAGTCTGGATTGCTGTAGCTAAAAGCGGAAACTGAAGACATGGATACTCTAGGAGTTTGTGGGTATCTCTTTGCCCGGTTCCCCCGCTGTGGTATGAGGGATATATTTGAGTTTCGGGGGGAATTCTCGAGTGTATCAGTTTCGGAGCTATGCACAAGAATGTTTTCTCTTCCTTGAAAGATATTCATCAAATTCTAGCTTCGCGTGTGGGTGGAGTGTGGATAATAGCCACAGCATAGCACATACCTATCGCATAATTTACGACCGTTCCTGTCCATCAACTGAAAGACATTCAGGGAAGCGTGGAAATGATCCTCCTCACTTTTTTATCCCGCATCTCCTCCCTACGCTTTAACAAGTCATAATTATACGAGTAATTTATAGAAATCATCCTCCAACACCAGCTAAACATTTTATTCTCTTACGTAAAGCACAGTTTTCAATAGAGTTCGCATCTATGCAAACGAGATCTCTTCCCGCCCGTCTCCATGCTTTGATATACTCGGAATAATACTCATTGCCTCCTAGAACGTCTCTACACGCTCATCTTCTTTCTAGCCTGCTCCCAGCTTCACTGTTTAACCTATAGCAGCTGCTATGCTTGTATATGTATAAACTATCTCTGGACTTAAAACGATCGGATTATATTCTAGAAAACCCCGAACTTTCCACACCCAGCTTTCTGCTTCTATTCTAGTGAAAACATAGAAAGTTTGGGCGTACAAAGTATAAATGATACAAATATGTTGCATCCTAAACCACCCTCATTTCTATTTGCCAGTTAGCTGTTAAATTCCGTTTTTTTGCCGACCCTCTAATTCATAAGTAATTTTGTAATTCAGCTCAAATTTTCCGCGCATGTTAATTATTGAAAAATACCGCAAGTCTAAGAGTCTTTTGCAGCATTTAAGATTCTCCCTCGCAAATACAAAAGCATGGAATCATCATGGATGAATCACCACGAGCGTCTTTACACCCTATATACCACGGGCTACACCTTCGCCAACTCATTAAGCTGAGGTGCTTAAACGAAAAGCTCACCTGAGCAAGAGCTGTATAAAGCTTCTCATCCCGAATTTCCCAGAATTTTGAGTCACTTAGACACTCAGAGCTCATGAAGCTGTAAGACCTGTGTGTGTATAATATGTTCTTCATTCTAGGCTAACGTTGTGTTAGCAAAAGCTTGTCTTCCGTCAATCCTGGTCACGACATTTATGTACACCCACCTTCAGAAAGCCGCATCGGTTACTGTGTAGCTGGATCTGGATTCCTACGATTTCATAATGCTCCTTTAGCTAAATACCTGTGTGCTTTTTCACCTTGGCTAAAGATACAATCGTCCAAACTTTCCCGAGGAGGAGTACAGCACACGACCATGAAAAATATTGTGTGCACCTTGATTCCTCCACAATTATGGCTTGTGTTTTGAAATATTTGCGCTGTTGGTTTGGTAATAGATTCCCGGTTGATTTTGATGGATGATAGATTGCTATCTCTCGCTAATAATTTTCATTTTCTCATCACCTGATTCCGCATTCTTCCTTCGTATGGCTTCGCGGATGGAGATGATGGTTCTCGTCTCTTGTAACTCTGCTGAATTGTCTGGGATTATAGCTTGAGGAGATTGAAATGGAGTGCAAAGCATATTTGCAGCGT
This sequence comes from Sminthurides aquaticus, assembly GCA_906901655.1. Taxonomy (NCBI): domain Eukaryota; kingdom Metazoa; phylum Arthropoda; class Collembola; order Symphypleona; family Sminthurididae; genus Sminthurides; species Sminthurides aquaticus. Next base: position 1,617,763 of record CAJQTT010000013.1, on the reverse strand, counting down.
TGTGCAACTACACCAAGATATTCGGGTAGAAATGATGGTGATGCCGCCTTCCATGAAATGTATACGCTCCCGTCCGTCTCATCACTTGCATTATGATTATTATCCTTGTGGAATCCACCTTCTCAGATCCCGGAGTCCGCTTAGCAGTATCATCAATTTCTTTTCTTTAATCCTTTCAAACGACTCTGTCTTTCACCCAGCTCCACTCTGTAATTTCAACAACAGCCAAACCTGTTTAGTCACATTCTACATTTTTTCCCCTCCTTTCAAACAGTTGTGGCGAATGGCTTTTCCTACTTCTTCTTTCCTTGCCCTTCTTATCCTTTCAAACTATATAATATTTCACATCCATTATTTCCTACGGCCTTCATATTTAAAGTTAAGGTCGTTGCAGAATTCGGTTCAAGTAGATTCATGCAGCGCAGACTGTAGACCATCCCTCGAGACTTTGATGCTGGTCTTGTAGTCATCAATAATGCCCGGACGGAGGAGTAGACGAACTCTACTAAGGACGATAAGGAGACGAGTGATTTACTGTAGAATTGCATATTGATTCTCAACTCTAATTTAAACCGATCCTGGGTTCACAATAGTTAACTCACACATGAGAAGTCTAAATATTTTAAACGCCCGGAGCTTTAACAGTGGTGATAGCATGAACAGCAACAAGTCTGGTTGAAAAGAGTCTAACGAATCGTTAAAACTTGATGAATTTGTTAGATGCAAATTTAGCATAACTTGCCCGCATCCGAGCAGAAAATTGTGAACACGTTGGCAAAAACCCAGAAGAGGTTTGAGCGCCACCTAGAATGGTTTTGTTCAACTTGTCGTCCTGAAGTTTACATGTTAACCACCGGGCCGGGCTATGTTTCCAATCCTACGTTTCCTCCCAGCTTTATAACGTAGCGGTTAAGGTTTTATATTCCCGGGTAATAGATTATTCACAGATTCGACGAAATAGCGCATTATGTCTTACAGGGTAGTAAACATGCTATCATACCTCTATGTTCCTGTTATTCCTTACTTCTGAGTGCGGGGTAACGTGCGAAAATACGTTCTTAATCCATAATGAAACTGAATTTTCTCGAATGGTTTTAGGCATTGAGCAGAGAGTCTATGAAAATACTCTTCGACGTCAACTAGATTTTTTTGCGATGTAAGGCAAAACTGCTATTTTGTGTAGTATCAAATTAGTGAATTAATTAACTTGTATCACAAAAGATTGCGAATTCAGACATCTATATAATTAGTTTGAAATTAGGAAGACGAAGGTTTTATTTAATTTTGCCAAGCAAGCATCCAATTGAATAGAAGTTACTATAGGGAAGAAGGGTCGTCTGTAGATACCTTAAAGAATGTAAACAAATGTGCGTCGTAAATAGGAAAGAAGACGATTCCCTAGATTCACCTATCCAATACAGGAGCGCTAGATTAATGGTAAAGGAAATCTTATTTTGCCTTTATTGCATTTATAAGGGGGCCCTTTTGTATGGTTTGCATTGAATAAAAGAAATGATGGGAAATGCATTTACTAAATTACTACCCTCCTTCTCTGCTCTTTTCGGTTTGAATCAAAGGAACCGCGGAGTTATTGAATTGGGCGCCACAAAGACGTTAACAGCTTATTTTCATTTACTCTCCTGAAATACCATATATATCCAGTTTGCTTAGTTTACTCGAAGAGAGTTGAAACTTGTAAAGAGTCATATGATGATGCTCAATTTAGTTCAAACTTGCCTCGCCCTCGTCTGGTTTATTATTCTGCTGGGTATGTGGCAGTCAGTCAGGCTGAAACTTGATTCCAGCTTCATCTTGAATTAAGGCCAGCTCATTAGGATTAAAGAACAGATGTGTGGTTAAAAGTATTCCAAAATTCGCAAGCAGTCCCGCTAACTTAGCTTTTTGAGTTAAACTCTAATAGAAGGAAGCCAACAATACGGGAAGGAATCCTGTAATGAAGACATAGCTTCTTAGCTATTGGTTCCTCGATTGATTAGAAGGTGAACCAATGATTTTGTTTGCCAAAAAAGTGGATTTATTTGAAAAATCTTAAGCCTAAAATAACCCCCAACGTTACCTCGAAAGAAACTATCGGATAAAACCAAAATTTGCTTAAAACACATTCAAAAAAAGTATTTACGCAAACCGATGCACGTATAACACCCTTCCGTGTTGCAAAACGAAAAGTGCGTAAGGTAGAGTAAGAACTTGGTCAGTTATATTTTAAAGCAAAGCTGAAGAGGTTAATTTTACCCAGTTTAAAAGAAAGATAGAACACAGAGGAATATCTTAGTACAGAACCAATGAACTTAGTGTTTTCTGAAAGTACAGGGTATTTTGATTTTGATTGTGAAACGTTTCGGCTGAAAACTCTTTGAGTACACGATCCTCTATATCTCTTGCCTTTCACTCACAATTAATCGAAGCGAAAGCATTTCATCCTCTGATGGTTACGTGGATGATGTTTCGCGAATTTTGATCTCAAATTTTCTAATCATAAAGCTTCATTCCGGAATATTAATCTGTTTCTTGTCTCCAGCTCCGCTTCCTGTCCCTCTTTCAATCCCCATCCCCCATGTCTTCAAAGTCCTCTACAAAGAGTAGGCTTCAATCACAAAAGCCGCTTTGAAACAACAATATCCTTCTGTGAAAATCGTTAAAAAATCTTCAGATAAACCCAAGTTTTCTATGGAATCATTCAATCATTTTTCACTATTCCACCGAGAGACAAACAAATTCATGCGACAATGCTTTGTAAATTATAATTTCTCCATTCCCCGACTCCTCACAGTTTCTCTCTGATAAGTTCCGAACAATGAAAATCTTTGTCCAACATGCTCATTTCCAATAGCATCTACTCCACTACTCAATTTTAACTGCTTTGATCAAAATGCGGATTTCATCACTCTCGATCCGAGTAGATCTCTCCAACTTCCACCCCCTCTTCCCAGCCTATTTCTATTGCAGCCAAGCTACTTTCAGCGAAATTACTAAAGAATAGGAATTTTCAACAGATATTTTCAATCACAACCAATCTCAGATTATTTTATGATTGAAAATTCACCACCATCCACTCTTTCCTCTCAAATTCATCTTCCGTTCTTCAAAACGTCCCCCCGAATCCTGCTAGCTTACGCTTAATATTTTCCCCGTCATATAGAAAAGAAATGATCTTGCTCGCTCGCATGCACATTACCCCTAGCCGCAATTCGAGACGAGTACAGGAAGGGATTCAACGATTCACGTTTTTTTCTGGTAAGGCGCTTTGCCGCTATATTTCGGTCTTTAGTGAAGCCTGCACATCTTTTCTTTGATCTGCTCAAGCAGATTTGGAAAACATGTGGAGTCAAGAAAACTTCTAGCCTAGCAGACCCTTCAGTACAGCTTTAGCTTTCTTTAGAATCAATTGCATCATCATTAAAACTGAAATCAAAGCCAGATCCTGCTTTAATTACACCCAATGTTAAACAATGGAAGGTTAATCTATTACTCCTACAACTGTATTGATTAGCACACATGTGAGAAAAAACAATCCGTGCGACCAAGCGAGCAGTGTGCACGTACGAAGAGTTTCCTAAAACTATAAACAAAAGAGAGAGATCAATCAGGCCTTCCAAAAGGGTAAGGGTTGGGAAAGAATATAATCCCTGAGACATACCGTACCGGAACTTAAACAAACGCAGACAGAGTCTAAAAAGCTAAGCTATGAATTAGATATGGAATTACAATTGTGGTAATATGTACACTATAATATGAAGAATGCCGCATTTAGTATCTGATTTTTTAAGAATCCTTGAATTTAAATTTTTTGCTCTCAGTCACCATTCATACAAAGTTTATTTCAATGTTAAGCGAGGAAAGGCGTTTGAGTATTGTAAAATCTCCAAAATCCAAGAAACTCGCTGTGTCTACAATACAAGATCATAAAGTTGTTAATTTTATAATAATTGAATATATTTAGCCGAGTCTCAAAATGGTTTGCCGCTTATACCGTTCCTATACTCTATTTACATTTATGCTGTCAAAATCAAACAGGTTGAAACGTCGTTTTGTAGCGACTAATTCGACATATGTAAGTTCATTTTTTACGTTTTAGACCAGTCCAGTAGTCGATGTCGATTGTTAGCTAGCTGCCAGCAAAGGACTGCGCTATATATTTTCTAAGACCTAATTAACATTTCACACACATTGGCCGAGGTGACTGTGAGAAGCAGCTAACATTTTCTTCGCTTGGATTTAGTTGAATTCATTAACCATCATATGGGATATGCGCATAAATACATTTGAAAAAAATTAATCAGGAAGAATGTTGAGGAAAGAAAGATGAGAAAATAGATGAAAAAAATCTCTCGAGGATGAATATTTTGTTTTGTAATTCCATATTTTCATTGTGTTGAATCTGTTTGTTATTCGGAAAAGAAGATACCCTCGCTCATCCGGGCATGATGCCTCTGTGAATAGGGTGGGCGTATACTTTCATTGTTGTCGAATCCTATTTGTTTTCCCTTTCTCCTCGAGACAATCATTTAATAATACTGACTGCAACCCTTCCGTTCTATGTAGACCAGTACCCATGAATCTATCATCACCACCACACACACACTACATAAAAACTACTGGCTTCAAGATTAAATTTCAGTATGTAAATGGGCCTGAAAACCAAGCCGGAACATTATTTTATTTCCAACTCATTGCTGCCTGTAAACTTGTTCCTGCATTTCCCTATCTTCATCTCATTCCACGGAAGAGGAAAGGAAAGAGTAAGATTCCGAGAAAGTAACGTGCACCTTCTATACTTTCTCTCGAGTTTCTTTCCTCCTGGCCATGTCAGAAGACAGAGGTAAGAATGGAAGTTGCTCGGGAATTTGAAGCAACTACGATTCTGATCACAAAAGAGAATAAAAAGCAAACGAAAATTTCATCCACAAAGAAATGAGAGAGTAGCATGAGGACCATGTAATTTTCCAAGACTTACATTAATAATAACAAGAGAGAATCATCTCATTCCTAGATGAATTTAGTTCGGAGGAAACATTTCCCGAGATTAAAAACTGTCACCATCTCTTCCACCCTCGGAAACATCTTTTCAGCATCTCCATTATCCACATGTAATTCATTCATTTTGAATCTTCTCCGCCCTCTCACCCTAATGGAATCACATGTCCACGTGCTTCATTCAAATTCATTCCCTTTTTCTATTCATTAAACAAGAACTGAATATAACGCCCTTAGAAAACACAACACCTCCAGCTTACATACCAGGCAGACACTTCTTTGAACCCCGTTCCCAAAATTTCCAGTTTTGAACTGACTGGATCACGGATCTACACTCCTCTGTCTTCAAAATCTTATTATGCGATTCATCATCTGACTGTCCTCATGCCTTCATTAAGTAGAGGAATGAATGGTGAAGACTATATAGCTCAAAGATTTTTCTTGTATGGTGGTTTGATTTTTACCCCGAGCGGCTATATAGTTATAAACAGAATGCAATTACATTAAAATATTATCAAATTGCACTTATTTCGACCCTCCTATAATCCAAAAATACTTGATCGCTTTCACTGTCCTCGATTGCAAATTGAATACAACTTTACTTGTGATCAAGTAATTACTAGCTGGAGTGATTCCACAATCATTCTGTATCGCACATCTGTCCCCCGGTCGTAACGTAACAAAAGGGATCTTGATAAATCCAACCCATTTGCACGCCAACCCCCAGGTTTTCTCCTCTCAGCAAGCACTCGTAGCGCTTCAGCCAGCAACCTGTCAAAACTGGCGATGGTACAAAATCCCCGCAGAATCATACAATAATATCATCAACTTGAGCCATTCATTCTAAACTATCTATTGTAAAAAGACCCTTGCAAAATCCCTTTGCCCCAACCGCCTGCCTATTCTAATCCCATTTTATCTTTGGGGAAAGTTGGCTGTCCTATGACTGCTGACTGAATAGATGGAATATAGACCAACAAGAATCAAGAATTTTCTATTAGGTTTTTCTTTTGATTAATGAGATAATGTGGAGTATAATACATGGGATTATTTAGGATATAAATTGAAGAGTGGGTTAAACAAGTTTTCAATAAAAGACGATTAATATAGGACATGCCGTCATATTATTGCATATTTTTCGATTAAACCTATCTGAAATTACGGGAAGCTGAAAATGTGAGCATGAGGCTTGCTGAAAATTCTGGGAGATTGGGAGATTCCATCTTCGAAATCCATGCTAAAAGAGCAGAAAGTAGATGAAGGTATGAGGAGATGATCGCATCTTTTGTTTCAAGATCTATGCCTTCGCTAGAAATATAGAGTCAGGGAAGAGAAGAAGCTGGAGGTATCTTAAAGAAGCCTGTTTTGTAATCTAGTGAAGCAGCTAGCTGGAATGCCACCAATTAACCCTAATGAATCGTATTCAATGTGAAAGGAGAAAGAGACGACCACGAGTATGCATCCTTATTTGAAGACAAGAGCCAACAAGATGTGATCCCGTTGAAGCTCAGTTTAGGAATCGCTTTCTTTTCATTCTTGCATTCAGTCCGAAGAGAGTAGCCAAAAAAGATTAGGGGTTTGTTTTGAAAACATTTTACCAGAAATGAGACGCTCCATTAGCACCTTTTATCTCTAGCTAGGATGTGAGTAATTGAGACGATACCATAATGAAATGAAACATCTTTTTAATCAAGTCCCTTCCCCAGTTCCAGCCTCCAGAAGAGGTTCCAGCGGAAACCAATAGTAATTAGGATACGCTCTGGATAAGGACAGCTCTCACCCTCCTCCTTCCTATTCTCCTTCTGATTGTGAGTTGGTTTTGAGAGGGCGGGATCCCATACTTCCTCACGGCATCCCCGCCTCAAACCCTTCTTCCAACCGGCTCTACTCAGCCCAGTCCTCCCGTTCCCCGCACACGTATTCTCTGTCATCATAACATTTTTCAGAAACCATCCCCTCTCTATCCTTGCGGGCTTGCGGGACGGATCGGATGAATTTGCTTATTTTTATCCTCCTCCACTCATCACGTTCTTTAAGTTCATCACGGCCCATGCCCAGATTTGATGAATAATAAACCGTACGTAAAGCCTAAAAACATCATGCCGAAGTACTTTCACCAAATACGTGTACATCTTTCTATGGTTTCGTCCCTTAAAGCTCAAACTAGTTACCACACAGACTCCATGGTTTGCTTTCCCTTCAAACATTTCTCCGACTCTAGCTTTCTAATCATCTATAAAACATGTTGTAATTCCAGCTCACATTCTCATTTTCTCTCTCACTGTTACCCGGACAAGTAAAAGAAAATTCGTTCCTAAAGAATATTCTACAGCTAACTATCGACACATCACAGAAGCTTTGCGCACAAAGACCGGATTAGGAAAATTTTTGTGGTCAACAATGGCTCATCCGTTTCTCGCCGGAGCTCCACTAAATCCAGGGACGAGTGATTTGTTCCTCGAGGAATACATGTTTGGGCGAAGAAGACAGGTGCGTAGGATTGATTGTTTACTAATTTAACAGGAGTTCCCAAAAGGAATGTGGAAAAATAAATTCGAGAGGAAAGATTCTTTGCTTTTCGTTTGCAAAAAATATAATTATCACTTTTATTTTCAGCGTCGAAATCGAACTACATTCACTGCCCAGCAGCTGTCCGAACTTGAGAACCTATTCCAAAAGACACACTATCCAGACGTTTTTCTCCGTGAAGAGGCTGCTGTAAGGATTAACCTTTCTGAAGCCAGGGTTCAAGTGTGGTTCCAAAACCGTCGAGCCAAATGGAGAAAACAGGTGAAAGTCTTTGTTTGGTACCCTTCTATTAATCGTATGAGAAGTTAAGTTTCACAGAAGTAGTTTTAGATTCCCTTGTATACATGAAATAAATAATTTCAGGCACGTTTGCAGTTCATGCAGGAAGCCTGGAGGATGCGGTACTTGGGATTAGGAGCACCGCCACCACCACAATTCGCACAGAATAATGGTATATTTTTTCCAACAAATGATTTTTGCGTTTCCAAAAATTAATATAGTCTAGCCAAATAAATAGCAATGTCAATATACGTCTTTCAGGAAGTATTCCAACGTCAGAAATCAAGCGAAACGCTGCTACGGATGTTAGGTCCGCTTCAAAAAGCCCTTCAAGTGTAGAGACGGGAGGAATGTCCACGCTTGTACCCGAACAGCGTCACCAGCAACTTCTCTGCGCTGAAAGGTTTCGGCTTGCAGCGCAAACGTAAGTACCGTACTTCTCGTACATAGTCATGCGGCCCAGTGAAAGATCAAAACGTGAAGGTGAATGAAGAATTTAGCGATCGGATGAACGGGAATAATGCAGAACTTTCGTTACAGGTTCACCGCCGCACTAAACCAACCCGCACAGCCTGGGGGAATCAAAGATTTTTTCTCCCTCATGCCATCATTATGTCAATGCTTACCCGGTAGTGAAGAAAACGAATCGGTCGGAACTAACCGTTCACCTAGTCCCGTTCATCACGATGTTTCCAAACCTAGTAAAACTAGGCACACAAATTGCAATGAGAGCTTGCGAACAGGAAAGTCCAAAGCTAAGTCAGCTCATAAGGTGCGAAATGCCCCAAGTCCGGTGGAAGCAAGCAGTTGTAGTGAAGTTTCCGAGCATTCTGAATGATTTGAAAGCGTATAAGCTGATCAAAACTTTAGAACTTATACACTTGCTCGTTTGTGCTTGTGTTAGCATGTAGGATTACCAATGAACAGTTTGCCTCATTTCATCGTAGTCACTTACTTACCATATTTGTAAATTATTCGAAAATAATGCCCAAAATTCAATTCAAAATATTGATTTAAGTTTCTTTATATATCATATAAACAATTTGTGAGTTGCCGAACTAAAGTCATAGTCACAATAATGTGAAAATCATGCATGACGATAATTATCTCATTAAACTTGATAATACATTCAATAGTTTACAAATTAATTGTTTCAATGGTCAATTGTAAACGTATCTTGTAAGCATCTAACTCCATGTTATGTGTATATGTTTCTATTCGCTTTCAATGAATGTAGGAAACTACGATACCGAATCCCTTCAAAGTCATAGACATCGTGCAACAGCCATATGAGACTGCGATTAGAGTAGAGCCTCATTAACCCTGCATTCCTTAACTTTTCATATATTAAAACAGCTTTTGCGCTCTAATTACTATTCTACTTTACTCATTGCATATATCTATTGCACTTACTTTAAATTGTACAATGGTAATCAAATAAATAGCAACAATGGACAAATTTCTGGAAAAAAATGATTTCAAAACTTCGTAAGATCTACGCGAATTTTTTGCATATGTTTACGTCTGTCCTTACGGTTCTATGGTGTAACTTACACTCTCATTCCCTTAATTATACGTCCAAGCTAATCGCTTTTTTCAGCGTAACTAACAGTTATAGAAATATAAAATCTAGTGGGATGGGAAACACTTTGGTGCAGAATCCCAATGTGACCACCTCAGTTGTGTAAAGTTGCGGGGAAAAAATAATCAGCAAAAAATTCGCAAAATACTTTAAAATCGTGCCCACAAAAGTATTAAAGTATACGTCCAGTTTCGTTTTCGAAACAGAGCAGTGATTAAATGCATCGTAATTGAATTACACTTATTATGACCTCAGAACTGCAAGGACAGAATGCCTGGATACTAAGGTCCACTGGGAGGGAAAGGAGTAGTCATAGCTATTTTTCCATTTGTCAGCATGGGATTTCGAAGCGCCATCTAACTTCAAAACTCTCAAACCAACTTGCTTCATAATGATACGTGTTCAAAAGCCCGTTTCAGGTTATTTCAGCGTATGTATCGTTTTCCAACTGAATAGCTTAGATTAGTTATTATTATTATTATTAGTTATTATTAATTAAGTTTAAAGTGGACGTATACTTTTGTGGACACAATTTTGAAGTACTTTGCGAAACTTTTGCTGAAAACTTTTTGTCTCGCAAATTTACACAAATGAAGTGGTAACATTGTGATTTGACACCACAATGTTTCCCATTCTATGAGTTTTTATATTTCTATAACTGTTAGTTACGCTGAAATAAGGAATTAAACCAAAGCGAGTAGCATAGCGTGAACGTGTAATTATGTGAGTGGCTGTATAGAAAAACATTTTGTTCTTTCTGACTTCACCCCAGGGAAGACACTTGCATAACCTTTGCATTACATAAAGTAAAGGTTTCTGCTAACTTACTGTACCGTGCACCAAGTGTTCGTTTCGGCGGATTTTGAAGAATAGTGGAAACTGTGGCATTTTGGTCCTAGTTAATAGTTAAAACCCAAAAAAGCCAATGTTTTTCGGTTTTCTTGAGTAATTGCAATTAACAGGCTTTTAGTGGGGAATTTGCTTACGGGGAATTACATGCGATTCTGGATCGTCCAGACCTCGATCCGTTCGAGTCATCGTTAAAGCGTCTACTAAATGATAATCTCAGCAAGTGATACATATTTGGAAAGCCCACAAACTGAGGAAGACGATTATGGTCATATTGTGGAGCTTGTTATCAAATCCGGGTATTTTACAGATACTTTGTTACCCGGGTAGTTGCTAATACCCGGATTTGATAATTAGCTCCAAAATATGACCATAATTGTTTTCCTCAGTTTGTGGGCTTTCCAAATATGTATCACTTGCTGGGATTATCATTTAGAAAACCTGTTAATTGCAATTACTCAAGAAAACCGAAAAACATGGGCTTTTTTGGGTTTTAACTATTAACTAGGACTAAAATGCCACAGTTTCCACTATTCTTCATAGTCCGCCGAAACGAACACTTGGTGCACGGTATAGTTGGCCATTTTATTTAACCTTGGCTGTAACCGAAAGGATCACAATATAGACGAGAAATAGCATATTTTAACGAATGCAAGTAAGTTCATTTAAGAACACGTATCAAACTAATTGAGGAGCGTAACGATGTTTCCTCCTTTCTGCGTTTGTAGCGCTTTTGGAATGATATTATCCTACAAAGGGTTGAATATTATCTAGTATCCCTATATGATAGCCTTTGAAGTAGTTTTGGAGTAGTTTGGTGTAATTTTGGAGTAGTTTTGGAGTAATTTTGGATTAATTTAAAACTGGTCATACGCTAGTAGTATCATGCGTTGTAGCAGGTTTGCATAAATAATTATGAATTTTTCGTAATATTGTCGCAAATAGTTGAAATTTTTCGAATTATAATCCTAATCGGGGTTTTCGAATAGATGAAATACCAAAACAATTTAAAAATCGAGTATTTGGTACGGAAGTTATGGCAAAAAAACATATCCTTTTCTCTGTTTAAAATACCATGTTTTTCGTCGAATGTTAGCATTAAATCTTCAACTTTTAATTAAATCACATGTTGCATTTTTCAAAATAATGTAACAGAAGCAAGACTAACATCGTGGCAAATCTAGTTTTAGACGTAACGTGACAGTAGGGAGCTTTCAAGTCCACTTTCAAAACTGTGGAACGATTACGACAACTGGCAAAATAATCCGTCCATTATTACTAAGAGTTGGAAGGTGGATTTTTCAATTTCCGCGTTGTAATTTTCGCCATCATAAATTAATGACAGGGAATGGTAACGGTCCTCATAATTTACTTGCCTCGCTATTCACATTCGTACCCAGTTAATGAACCTTCTAAAAGTCTGTTTCTAATTTTTGCGTATAAAGCTTGCAGCACGTAATCAACTGCTGTATGCATTTACAGGGCTCAAAACTATTGTTTTGCATCCACATTTGGAAGCTAAGTTTTGCACGATTGTAACTCCATGCTGCTGAAATTTTCGAAATGTGAATATATTATTAAAATCAAACTTAAATGTCAGAGACACAATCAACTTCCTTTTGTGAGGCTAAGATACACCGCTCCATCTACGAGTGAAATATCTTATCATTTTTGGGGGAGAGATATATACTCGGGTAGTTACCCTGATTCCCAGCGCACAAGCATAGCTTTCCTTATTGAGTGTTCCATCAAGCAAGGGTAGATGGTTCTGGCAGTGCTTTTAAAAGCGTTATTTTTACCTTACGCAACGTTCTACTCGAAAAGAACTTGTGAGAAAAAACATTCAAGTTTCTAAACTTTAAAACTTCTTGGTTTTCGAATTTAGTGATTGTGTAAAAAATATTAATATGCAATCACAATTAGAGGGAGACGTGTACATTATGCAAACGTTAGACTCAAGGGGAACAAATTGTAGCAGGCGACTACTCTTCACTGTCCGTACGGTAATTACAATAGAGTTTGATGTAGAGAAATGAAAATGGGTAGTGAGGGTGGACATGAAATGGAAAAGGCGGGGGTTAGTTGCTTCGCTCGCCATGTTCAAGACCATTGAAGAAAGTGCTTCAATGTACGATAGGTGTAGGAATTGCAGAGATAGGATGGTTGTGGTGGACATGAAATAGGACGGCTTGGCTAAAAGAAGACATGGCCTCGAATTGAAATAGGATTCCTTTGTATGTTTTCCTAGAACTGAGAACTGTGTCTATTCCTTTGGAAGACATGACCATCATGATAATATAATGGGATTGGAGCATTTATTTTAGAGGGACGTGGCGCGACCCTGTCATTTTCTACAGTCCAGAATAATATGACTCCAGATTCCTTAACTGAATCTGAGAGTTGTCAACATTTATTTCCCTTTCTTCTTGAATCCTTTAGTGCCCTTTACATACATACTCCCTCTTGCATTTCTTTCTCTCCCTATCTTTCCACCCTCTTCTTCTTCATCGCAACCTCCTTTCCTGATGCCTCCAACTTCAACAGACTCGGACAAGATAACTAACGACCAATGTTCCTGATAGAAAATAGAGAGGAGATTTTGGAGAAAGCAGGAAAATAAGGGAGACGATGACAAGGGACAAAATAGTGGTACGAATTCGTGGAAGAATAAAAGTAAAATCCTCTGTGGAAAAGCAGTGAAGCATTAGTTGGGTGTCGCTGTGGATGGAAGAGAAAGTGAGAGAAAGTTAAAGCGTTGAATATACATTCCGGATTCCTCTATTCACGTTACAACTTTCTTGATGTGAAAGCGGAGCCAAAATCTATCGCGCTAACGATACGATAAGTAGGAAAGAAAGTACACATTCACTATCTTTCCGACTCAGCTTCTTAAGTAGAATTCAACATTCCGTAATTCCCGTAGAGACAATTCATTAGTTGCATGACAATGGCCCACTTGCTCCATCCTCCACAAAGTAGAGTCCCATCAACCATCTCTCTCTCCCCGTCTGCCAATTTCACTCACTTTCTCCACGATTCTCATTTTTCAACCTCCCATAAAATTCACACTACTCCTCCAACTCGTCAGCATCCTCTCTTTTCCTATCCTCGTAAACTTTCCCCCCCTCCCTCCCTACCTCCCTCTATACTCTTCTCCGCGTTTCCTCGTCTTCCTTTCCCCATTACCCCTTCCGTCTCACAACTGTCCCCAACTTCTTAACCCTTACTCAGTTTCTGTATCCTTCAATCCGCTCTTCTCTCTTGTTTGAATTTCATCCTTCGCCGCTACCCTATATATCCTGCTTTTCTGAATCCTAAATCCTCTAGCTCCTTTTCTGCTTTATACGGCCGGCTAGCTACCAACCTAGAAATTATCTCTCCCATTTATCTTAGGCATGCATCGCAGTACCCACTACCCACTCCTTAATGCCGCTTCTATATGTTATATCTCGTATACAATATACAATCCTAAACATTTTCTCAACCACAAGTACGTAGTAACATGCTAAACCTTTTCGCCACCTAAATCTTCTAGGTTTTTTGGGGTTGCTTAACAGAATGTTACGAGCCCACACCATGGTGAAATTAGAAATGTTTGCTTTCACTAAAGGAGACCACACGTATTGTGCATGAAAATAATAAATAGAAAGCAATTTATTATGCTGGTATTGGTATGGAGGACCCTTTAAAGAAAATTTGCTTTGATCACTAATTGTATAACGTTTAATTTGTAAAAATCCTCAATGCAATTGCCGAGTCAGCATCTTTTCCCTATTACTCAGCGGAGTTGGAGACAGAAATACTTTCTCCTCTAGGAATACTTTAATCAAGGTAGTGAACCAGCCTTTTTGGCAATATTCACACATTATTTCCTCCTTAATCAAACAATTTATGAGATGAAGTACACTTCACCGAAATCTCAGACATCTTTGCTCAGTTCTATTTCTTTTGAAGCTAGATTTGTGCTGTAACCGAATGGTAGGCTCCCGCATCTATGTATCTGGGATGTATGACGATTGTGTCGGACTTCTGTGTCTATACCTTATCTACTAAAGTCTTGCGCCAGTCAAAGACACGTGGCACCTTGGAAAGCAGAAGCGAGTTGTACGATTAGCAGGGATTGTTCCCTTCTCACACAAGACTTGCTTCCTACCTTTATTATCTCCTTGGAAATCCCATCGGAGCGGATATTATTAGTGTGACAAGCAGAGGCCAAATAGGATACTATCTAAGGAGTTGGGAAGCTTGAAGAGAAAGCTTTTGTGAGATGAGCAATAAAGATGGCATTTACAACAAGGAAGATTCCTAGGACTAATCCCGAGCAACAGTCATGTCCTTGTATCCAGTATACAAAATTATAGTTCCCTTCAATCAACTTCCCGAAACTTTCAACTTCTAAACTCTAATCAAGTTTTAATGAGGCCTCAAAGAATTTGTTGGTAAAACTTTCATTTAAATCATTAACAGGGCACTATCTCCATATTCTTCTTCCCGCTACTTTCACTTCCCCATCCCCGTTTTCCAAATCACTCTTCCGAAATTAACATTTCTTTATCCAATTTCAAACTATCTCCCAGATTACGGATAGCTCTGATCTTAACAATCTTAATAGTGGGGCCGTAAGAGCTGCTTCGACTCTCAACTAAACTCGAGATAAATTCTACCACTACTCACTTCCTTCCCTTGGTAGTACTGTTTTTAATTTTCTTTCTTTCTAAAACTGTTTCCTTTAGTGGTATTTTGGCTTATCAGCTCATACTTAGCGAGTCCTTGGTACTTGCATAAGATAAAAGCTGTGCCAATACTGCGAAACCCTTGTAGCTCTTGCTGATTTCAAACTTTGAAGATCTTAACTCAGCATCTTTACTTTCACCACTTTCACTCTTTGGTTGAGGGTAATTCAGTGCACTTATTTTCTTAACATCCTGTTACCTCAAAAGCTTTCCCTCCCTTTCCCTCCAACTTGCTTAACTTGTAAAAGCATTTATAAAAGTTGAAGCATGTGCAATTTTCCATTGCAATTCAAACTTTCACCATTCTCTTCAATCTCTAGCTTATTTAGGAAACGTGGAATATTTCGTGTGGCTGGCTGTAAATCTGGTAAAGGATTTAAATGGAATCTCTTCTTCTGCCCTCTCCCAGCTTTCATCAAGTTCGTAGTGTGCCTAGGATGGAAATTATAGGTTAGTTATGTGTTTTCTCGGCCGACTTCCCTGTACTTCGGACACGTTAATTTGTCCATTAACATCGCATGGCTGTCTTTTACTTTCACTCAATCACTAAAACTTTTCCGTGGTCCAATTAAAAGTTCTTCTACAGCCCTTTCTCACCTAAAGTAACCTAAAAGTTTCCATTCTAATTTCTACCTCTTTACTTTCACTCCATGCACTTTCTCCTCCATGCAAGCCTCCCCTCCAATTTCATGCATACAAAATCTTTCTTACTTCAACCTGCTACCTCCTATACCTTCTTAAATCATCCTGGTCTCATTTCTATACGTCCTTCTACAGAGTCACTGGATGCATATACAGGGACACATAACGAGTTCTGAAAAATCGTTTCAGGAGCTTCGACTTACATCCTGTGAATCTAGCAAAATTCGGAATTTATCCTCCTCAAGGTAGAGCGAAAGCACCGGTAGAAAAATTAATATTGGAAAAATAATGTGCCGCTTCTGGTGCGTTAGTCCAGCATCCAGCAGGTCTCGCAGATGAGGGTGTTTCATATTTGTCGTCTGTTCTTCCAAACCGAGCATGCTCTCATAGGGTTTTTGGAGATAATCTCTGCATAAAAAACTGCCTTAATCGTCATCCCCACCTGTGAAAATTTTTACGAATTCATAAATTCTACAAACACAATAAAGCCCTTCTTCCCGTACTCGAATAAATCCCACAAATTCCTTGCAAAGCTTCTAAAACATTCTATCCCTTGCCTCCATTCCTATCATCATTTTCTTTTTATTCCTACGACTACCACCTTCTGCACCCACTTTATCACGTTTGGTCGCTCTTGGTTTTACTGATGCTTCCATTTCAACTGTTTCCGAGCCAAATTTACTCTGCTTTTAGTGTTTGAATGGAATTTTTCCCGAATTTTGAACACTTTCTCCCTCATTTTCCCTGCCTCTCCATTTCAAAGCTAAAATATCCTTTCTCTTCTTCTCTTACAGCTATACCGTGCGGATAGGCTCTTCCTTTTCAATTCCACTCTCATAATTAACAATATTTTTCTCGTCGCTACATTTCCTCCATCCTGTTAAAGTGAGCAATAACTCTTGCTATCTTCCGATCGCTTTCACTCCTGCTTTCTCCTTTATAGAGTCCTGGCAGGCATCCAAAATTTGCCCATGCTAACGTTCATTATTCCTACAACTTTCTCCTTATCGGGGATTTTCATCCCACTAGAATTCCATCCAACTTCTACCCGGAAAAACTTCTCGAGCTGTTAATGAGCTTAATCCCGGCATGTCACACTACATTTTATTTTACTCCTTTATACATTTTGCTCCAAATCTATTCTCTTCCACCTTCCCTGCATTAACTTCTCTTATCATTACTTTATTCGCTTTCCGCTTTCATTGGATGCCCACGATCTCCATTTCCAGATTGAAGGGGGAACCCTTCCGTTCCAGAATATTCCTTGTTGTGTATTCCCTTTGGTCGACAGTTGATTTTCACTAGTTCCACAATGACGATTACAACATGGCCTGTTTATTCAGTAAGCATGTGTAGCTCTTAATGGCTGTGAGACAGTTTGCTACTTGCATCAGCTTATAAAATCTTTAAAAAATTAATCAATTCCTAAGTGAAATAAGGCAAGTATGACGTACGGAGAGAAACGTTTTGAAGTGTTTCAAAATTAATAATATTAGCAATGAATGACAAAACAAAATCCTTAATAATAATTCTAATTGGAAGTGAATCAAGGCTACTCCTTACTAGGAGCTTACCATAGTTTTCTACTGTTTCGAATTAGCCACTACCTGAATGTACATCTCCGTGGGATGTTTAGACATAGGACAGGAGGTCTTTGCTTGATATTTGTTTCTGTAACAACTGATAATCTAAGATGAGCGACATTAGGACACATTTAACTGAATAAACGGGGGGTATAAGGTGCAACATGTGAGGAGGAAGGACTTGAACTTATATTTCGAAACTAAAAGATTAACATGCATCTACTAACTGACAGCGGGAGTCTACCACATGGAGTAAGAAGTTATTTAACTTTCTCCACTTTCACCGGATTGTGCTCTTGCGGTTTTCGAATTCTCTGCTTTGAATATTTGTGAGCAATTTACAAGGAGTGGAGGTTTCAGGAAGGAAGTTTTAATTGAATTCCCTGTACCAAGGGTTTACAGTGTATCCAAGAACTAAAATTGTCATTCCCTTGTTCTGGTGGTTTGACTTACCATTAAGTTTGTGTGCTGGGTTCACTGTACTGCAAGCATTGCTTTCTCCCAATGTCCCAACGGAATATCCTGGAAGGATAACGGAGTAGCATTCTATGGGATTCAGTCGTGCGCTACGTTGCTTTTAAATTTCAATTTGTCTCCCACCGCCCATTAATCCTTAATGATTATTCAGTTCTCTGATGTGATCCTTGTGTAGAAGAGTAGCAGGCAAGTTTGAAAGTTTAAGATAGTGGAGACGGAGAAAGATGGGGCTGGGTTTGAGCCATGTATATAGTTGTGCCGTATGAGTGCCTTGACTACGCCACCTCCATTTCGCTCTGCAAATTAATGGAAACACCAACATGCACTTAACATTAATATTTCTCTTTTGCAATATGCTGGGAGTTGCTCCTCCTGCGGTTTCATCATTTCGAAAATAATTAACAGTTTCTATTTGTTCTGATTTCCCCTTCTTCTCCTCGACCAACTCCCTTTAATGGAATTTTCTGCATGAAGCATCTATTGGATTTCCTTTGAATTTGCTTTCACTACACTTTGTATGAATAGCCAGTATGTAATTTTGCTTAAACTTCGTCCTATGCGGTTCCGGCACTTTCCAGACAAGCTCCCTCCAGCGACCACCCCCTCCTGTCTTTACACTGCCCACATGTACCAATCCCCCATCGTCTACCCTTTTTCCCACCAGCCTACCACCCTCGCGTCACCCGTACACTTCTCGATCCCTCAATGCTACTTTAAAGCAACCACTATTCTTGAATTCCGTCTACTTGAGGACAATCTATCTTGGAATCCTCTCACACTGTAACCCCTCGCAATTTGATGCGAAAATACTCTACAACTTATCCCAACATATGTCCCACACTCTTCTCACAACACCCAAATTGAAATTCTACCTAAATCCCGAATACACTTTCACCGCACATCATCCTCATACTTTTGACCCGGGGCTCCTATACAATCAGATCAAACACTGCCATTCCTTCATCTGAATTGCTTTCTCCGGGATGGGGAAAGTGGAGAGAGTAGAGTAGAATGAGAGGCGGAGATGGGAATATATTCCTCCCAAATCCGCTCCATTCCTTGGAGCAATGTGTGTGGTAAATGCTCTATTTTAATAAAGAGTTTTCCAGGATTATTTTGTTTTTCCATCTATGCTCATCCTGTTCTATTCCCGGGCAAAATCTTTTTTGTTTACTCCTACTTTCTCTCCCTTCCGGCTTAAGCGAATAAGGAGAGAAATTCAAAGCATTTTGCTTACTTTTCAATTAAATTAACTCCAGGAAATATTATCCGATTTGTAACCCACTGAAAGCCATGCAGTAGGTTCCGTGGGAAAAATATACGAGGCTGATGAGACTCTTCGCTAAATCTCCGCTAGAGGGCAGGAAAGTCTCCACTTTCCCTCAACTTTTCTTTCCAGTTATTTACGAAGCAACTACCTCAATTTCATTCATGTCCAAATTATAATACTCAGCTCAACGCATATGCTCAGTATTAGCGATATTTAATTACAGTTACATACTTGTGCTTGGAGTAACGTGTCCTTGTCAGAATTGAAACATGGGAAGCATCGCATCGGATGTACATATATACGCCAAAAACTTGGAAAAAAGTTACTTTCTTTTCGGAACTCTCTTCATAGTCCTATTTTTGTCTGATCCGGAGTAAACCCGACAAAGAAGTTATCAAGCTGCTTATCGGCTACATCACCTTCAAAATTTTTTTATCGCAACTATTTTAATACTTGAGGGATGTACATGAGGAAACAATCCTTTGAAAAAGAGGAGAAATTCCCAGCTTATTCGCACCCGACGTGTAAATTTACTTTGTCTTCGCGCTCCGCTCAAGTACAATGTATACGGGTACGAAGGGAATTTATCCGTGAAACTGGGAAATGTGTATGTAAAAATGCATACAACCTGTCAAGTTCTTTTATTGGACAGACGTAAATTAGGTATGCAAGTTAAGCTGAGACGTCAGAAGGGGTTTCCGTGGGTTTTTATAAGAGCATATAAGTCTCATGTTGATCTCCTCTTAGTTTGCTTTCACTTATCTCTTCTTGCATAAGGAAGCTTGAATATGCTCGTCTCATCCTACCCGCCCGTACTTAAACCCTTGATTCTTTTGCTACCATTCTATATTCCTTTTCATCTCTGTACATGGATCCACTGACTGAGTGAGTTGGGAAGAAAATATGCCGTGAAGCAGTAGCGATGAAAAAATACTCAAGCAGATATAATTTATGATGGAAGATGAACATTTTTCATTCCGTCCGGTAATTAAATAAAAACATTATTAGAGTAATGATATCTTTGTGGCTTTTGGGTTTGAATGAGGAAGAAGAGGGATGAGGGAAAGTGTGGGAGTAATTTCGGGATGGAGCAAGTGATATTTCATCCCTCCTGTTTTCTTTTCCCCAAGAATATTTTAAGACCGCCGCATGTAAACCAAACTCCAAGAGAAGAGCAGTTAAGAAAGATAAACAATGGGGGAAACTAGAGGAACGATTTTGTTGGGAAAGCGGGATTTCTCCCCGCTCCTTTTGTTTCCTGTAATTTATTTGTGGGCAATTTAAAATTGGCAGGAATAACGTTTTGTGGAGACTGCAAGGCAAGAGTAAGAAGTTTTAAGAGCGCGGCGGAAGGACCATCTGGAGGAGGACTATTGTGGAATGTCCTGGGCTTTGTTTGATTTCGAGCTTGACGTTTGGAGGATTCTACATGAGATGCATATAGGCACTGACCGCTTGCTTTGAGAAGAAAATGTAAAAGATTTCATGTTTGTCCTTAAAATATTTGATGAAAGTTGTGTATTTCTTGAAGGATTTGCAATTCCTGTTTGCCCGGGCTGTGCCGGGGCAACTGTTGAAGGGAAAGCAAAAAGAGAGATTTTAGTACGAGATGAGGGAAGAGTTGGGAAATTGTGTGGAGTGTTTGTATGGCGAAAGCGTTTGTGAGGATTTTACATTTGGTATTCCGTCGAGTTTCCCGATAAGGAAAATCCTCTTTGGTTTTGTGTATCTTGTATGTTTGTCTGCTGGAGTATATTTGAGAAGGATGTATAAATTTTTGAGGAGCATATTTCCGACATCAACATTGCACAATCTATTAAGTGGGTGTAAGAGTGAAAAATACTGGCCCAACGTCCCCGTCAGGTCCAGGAAAAGCCCGGGAGAGAGAGAGAGAGAGAGGCACGCAGAGAAAGAGTAGCATATGCAACCCTTTCTCTTCCCGGCTATTCTTCTCTCGTTTCTGTCTCCCTTGCATCTCCCGTCAGTCCCACCATGTACACATGAACATACAAGGAAGGATCCGGGTATTTTGTAGGATGAGAAGCTGGGGGAAGATTCATACGGTCCGAGGATGTATCTGGAATCTGGATGGGCGGATAAGAGTAGGGGATATATATATATGCGGGAGAGAGTTATCTCGCTAGTCCTGTTGTTGATGTTGTCCTTTCCCTGTTGGATATTAACTACGGTTGCTTATGTAGCTGGAATCATTTAATATGAGCCCTGCACAGATGTAAGCCCTTGACAATAGAGGAAGAAGAGTAGCTGTCTGTAAGCAGGCTAGCTGGCTGGCTGGCTGAATCCGAGACTTCGTCAAGGAGGGAATTCCACGGACCCTCTTCTCATTCCCCATCTCCATCACTTCCCTTCTTATTTCCCCTCCATAAGAGCTTCCTCCAATTCCCCCCAAACTACCCGGAAAGTACAAACAAGAGCATGTAAAAGCCGTTGCGGAATGAACAATTTGCAGAGCCATAAGATGCATACAACCAGGGACCCCGAATCCGGTTTCCGTCCTCCTCCTTCTCCTCCTTGGATCCTCCCGCTTTCTTTGGCCAGCACAAAACTCAGCCAGTGGCTAAAGTAGAGTAAACCTAAATCCTTCCGCCCACCCTCATTTAAGTATATCGTCTTACAGACTTATATGAGCTCACATTAGTTCTACGCTATTGTTCTTATTTAATCCTTTTCCCAGTCCTTCTTCTCTGTCTCCTCCTCCTCTCCTCTTCTTTCACTCGCATCCTCTTCCCCTTTTGGATTCCCCAATTTTCTTATCCTCTTTAGAGGCAGATGAGACTATGGTTCTTTGGGAATTCCAGCTAGACACCCCTCTCCCTCTCCTCATCAAGTCCACGTCTTCTTTGTTTTCTCAAGAGTTAGGCTAACACGGGTGGGAGGAGGAAGGAGGTAGCAGGATTTGTTTGGAAACCGGCCTATGTATTAAATACCGGGGACTCCAATTCAGTTTAGTTTGTAGAATTCATGAAATATGCATTTCTGTGTGTTGGCTTAGGAACTATTTACTCCCAGTCTGGATTCTGGTGGATGCGAAGGAGGAGGAGTGATGGAAGAAGGCTACTCATCTTGGACTAACGTCTCCCACTCCCATTAAGCACCACACTCATTCTTCTCCCTTCATCGTCATCACTTAATTATGCCATACGAGAGAATCCGCGCTTTGAGCGTAGTATCCACGTCCCCGCAACATGTTACCCAATCAAACGTCTATCGCCTCTTCACAATAACGCTAACATCAGAGGACAGAGTCACTGGAGAAAACGGATAGAAACTTGATGAGATGGCCTAATCGAAAATATTCCATCTTCTTCTCCCTCCCAGCTACCCGCATCTCCGCTTCCGATTTTCCGCTCGCTCACAAAACTCCAGGAATCTATAGAATATACAGCCGTCGTAGTGTCCCTCCTGCTAGCTTGATTCAACGAGATTCCGAGTGTAAGGCGGATAAAAGAAAACATGTTATAGCTTGCCAATTTAGCCTTGTCTGTTTCTAATACCATGGTTCTGGAACTAGTACCCTATGTCTTTAAAGAAACCGCGCTGGTTGAGCATTATGCTCTCCTTGGTTTTCTCTATTTTCACCAGTTTTCAAATGTATAAGCGGCGAGCGAAGGCAAGTGAGAGAAGATTGGAAAAAGGGCAACTAGAAAATTTCTTTGCAGTTCAACTATAGAACTTTCTCTCAACTTTCTCTTCATTTATAACTATATTGTGTATAGTTATAAACTCTATTTTAGTGAGCTAACCTTACAATCTGCGACTCATTCATTTTGGACAGAATAGAGGGTTTTTACTAGCTACGATTAAGTTAGTAGTGAAAGTCCGAAATGGTGGAAGGGTGGACTAATGTGTAATGTCTCAGGTTTAGTATTCATGAAAAGAATATGACTCGAGTATCCGGTGGCTGAAGTTGGGAATTCATATTGGCAACATCATTGGCTGCACTCTGAAACTGTTGGTTGCCCACCTTTTGTAGAAAACACTCGTGTACCAGGCGCTGAAAGTGTCCTTTTTGGCTAGCTGTTTCATTGCAAACTTTGTGGTGGGACACACACACACACACGCTTTTAGCACGCTTAATTGTGCGCGCACGATGAAAAGAGTGCTCTGAGCTTACGTTCCGTGTTGAGTGTTGATTCCGACCACTTCACAATGCTTTCCCAGCAAGGGTTAATTTAAGAGACAAAGGATAAAGGTTTGAGCCTCAAGGAAGATTGTTTCCTTGGTAAAAAGAGAGTGTTTTAGGCTTTGGTCAAGAGAGTGGCTTGGATGACTTGTGATGTAATTAATTACGTGCATAAACTCAGCGGCCGTTGTCATACAAGTCTGGCACATTGTCTCTAGCGGAGAACAAGGCTGGGAAATGCAATCAAATCCCTCTCCCCAAGCCGTCTCCCTTCCCTGGTATTCTGAATCCGGGTTTTTTGAGACGGGATTATGGTATACATACACGGCTTGATACATGGATAGGGAGCGTGAAGACTGTTTGGGAACATGTCTAACCTACGCTTTGTAAAAATATCGCCTCGAGACTCTCCAGTGAAGAGGGAAAGAGAGATGAGGAAACATTCTAGGTGTATGGAGTATGGATGGGGAGGGAGGGTAAAAGTAAAGGGAAAGTGCCAACATATCGGATAGTGTAGAAGGGCTGTGGAGGGAGGGCGGTGTTGGTAGGGAAATTGACAGTCTGCGCGGCGCTTGCGCTCCCTAATACAGCGTCATCCAGATCGGATCGATTTGTGAGGAGGAAGGGGAAACTCGGTGTCCCTCTATCCAGCTGCAACTGTGCGTAGACATGTAGGAAGCGAAGCGAGAGAGGACCAAAGGGAGAGAGCGCTACGGCTGGGATCCGAAATTCGGGAGTAACCGGTCCCTCACATTTCTCCTCCGACTAGCTCTTCCCTTTGTGGGGCTACCCGAGTCGTGAAGCTTAAACTGGAGAACTGGGGAGGAGAGAGACAGACTAAGGGGGAAAGGGAAACTCTGTAGCGTAGCTTAGCTAGGAAGAGCTACATCTCCCCATTCAACATTTCGTCCGCTAAAATACCAGTCACCTGGGCGAGTCCTCACACTCACGTCCAGAAACTCCAGACGATAAAATCTCCTCTCTCCCGTCTCTCCCCCCACACTTTCTTCCACTCTTCCCCAAAGAGACCCGGCTCGGTCTCTCCCATCTTTCCCTTTCCTGACTCCCTTGAAAATCCCGAGAAAGCACATTAAAGTCCTCATTCAGCCAACCACACTTCCATCACACACACGTCTCCCCACACACCCTCTCCCGAATCTCACGCACAAAGTTCACATATACACAGACACAGACACACGAAACGAAATACCCCAGAATACAACAAAACCAGCAGGGACATACCTCTAATCTCGCTTACAAGTTTTGAAATCATTTTCTGATACAATTCCACGTGAAACTACCGCGGCTCATCGGTGAAAGCGACATTATTGAAAAAATCCAGTGATATTAATATATTTCCTCCACGAAAAACTCGGTAGAAACCATGCAAGGAAGGAGTCAGCCTCCTCACAATTACACTTTCTCCATTTCATCATCTCCTGTTATCAAAAGCCTCATTTCCCCCCATCTACAACGACTACGCTTTTCTCGCCGCGGAATTTCTTGTGACGCTCCTTCCGAGCAAAGGGAAAAGGAGAGATTCTACTAGACGGAGGAGGAAATTAATAATCCACCCCTCTTTGTCTCTTTCTCCGTCTTCAGTATTTTCCCCGTCCTCCCGCAAGGATTCATCCTCTTACACATCTTCCCCCATTCCACGAGACCTTCTGTCTCATCACGCCCCTCCGCTCCACCATTCACAAATAGAGATCAAGACTCCTCGGCGTCTTCTACTTGATTGGTAAGTTGATACTCTTTTCTTCTTCTTCTTCTTCTTCTTCTCCTGTAAGTCTTCTCCCCCCAAACTCCTTTTATCTACTTTTACTAGGCTTTTTCCACTCTTAGCCTTACTTGTTCCTTTTCCTCCCCGAATTTCTTTCCATCCCATCAATCTGCAATGCATCTCTTTATAAAAGTTTAAATAGCTCTGCACACTCATACACCATCCACGAAAGCATCATTCTATTCTAATCCTCAGACTTTTGTACTGTCCTTGTCAGGTGGTACATGCTAGCTAGACTAGGCTGAGCTTTCTCTCCTTCCTCCTCTCTGCCCCTTGCAAACTCTTTGAGTTTGTTAGTTTCTTCTTCCAGGGCAATCCGTCCCAGTAGTCGAATTCATAAAGGTTCTCTCTCTCTCTCTGTCTCGCCCCGAAATAAGCTTTCCATGTCCTACTTTACTTTTACCCGGTGAGACAGACTTGGGGAAGCATGTCCTGTTTCCATTTAATTCACTGGCTAGCTATAGCTATATAGTTTTGCTCGTATCCCGGCCCGGCCCGGCTTCTCTATGCCCCAATCTCCCTCAGCCGGCCAGACCAGTCTGCCTGCTATCCCTAAAAGCTACAACAATGCATCCAGACTTGTCAAAGTTGGCTCTCTCTCTCTATCTGAGTATATATATTTTATATACACTCCCCAATTTCATCGCGTGCTCAACTCCCACTTTCCCCACCACTTGTGCAAATACCCTCTTTTTAGCTCATCAATTAAAGAGACGACAGCCTATGGTTTTTCTAACTCAATCAATTCTGAGCGTATCCAGAATGGAAACTCATTAAAATTAAATCATATTCAACTATATGCATGCTTCAGATAATCAGGTACCCCAAACTTAGCGCCAGCTCCATCTCCCGTCCTATCTTCGCTACTTGCCCTTGTTTCATCTTTCATCCAAACATTCCAACAACTCCTCATCCCATCCCTGAGATCTTTTGTCTCCAACTGTAAACATTTAGAAAATGCATTATCCGGAGCTTACGCTCCAGCTCCCTGCTAACTTTCTCCACTTTCTCCCAAGTTGCTCCCAGCGCAATAAGTAGAACAGCATCTTGGAAATTTACAAGTTTTATATCCCTAGACTCATCAATTGCAATATCACATCCAGACAGGGTGCAGTAAAGAGCGGAGAGCGGCTCCTCTATCTCTTTAGTCATGTGCCTGCTCCCTAATCACATTACTTCCAGCCTTTTCTTTATTGTCCCTGGTTTCTATAGCATAGCTCCTCCGCGGGTTTTGCTCCTCTCTTTCTCTTATCCAACATTCACATGTCTTGAATAGATAGCTTGATCAGCCTTGTGAAGCTATCATAGGCATTCCTTCTGTTCAACAATCCCAAATCGTACTCCCCCACGGCTAGCCTCCTGCCCAACCTGCCTCCCAGGCAGAGGAGTAGGCTAGCCTGACTTGAATCTAACATGCTTGTGGTCACCCCACACCTTCACCCGACATTCTCTCCTCACCTTGAGTCCCACAGAGAGAGAGCGAATACCTCATCAAATTAGATATACCCGGATAACAGACCTCCGACGGAAACAGATAGATAACCCTTTCTCCTATCCTGGTACGCGAAATCCGTACGCTTGAAAGCGAATGTAAGAGTCGGGCGCTGACTTTCCCTACAGGACTCCTGTAACAGGAGTATATATATCTAATCATAAGCTCTTTTACACCCATAGACAGGACTGACAGGAGGCAAGTTGGTTGTGTGTATTTCCTCTAGTCAATTTGGGGATCTACCTGGAAAAGACGTATATTTTCTCTTTCGGAATACGCTTTACGTAGGATGGAGTAGGTGTAAGAGATAGCGAGAGTGTCCACAATGTTTACCCCAACAGTTCCCGGTAGTGCGGTAGTTACGAGGATTCCGTTTTATTTGCACTTTCTTCTCTTGCAATATTCACTCTTTTTATCAACTCTCTCGCTCTCTCTCTCTGGATTGTTTGTGTGGAGAGGAGAGATAGAATCGGATTGCAAAGTTGGGGAAGATAGTCATAAATCCCATTACGTCATAGCACACTCCTCCAAACTCTGTATAGTATTTCCAGTATCTCTTAGCCGCATTTCCCATGATTCATAACACTGAGTTTCCATACTTTCTTGGGCTCCAAATCCCTTGGCTTTAAGTCCCTTGAATCTTTAGATAAAGTTGTACCTTTCAGTCGCAGCTTTCACTTTGGGCTCCAGCTCAGCATACAAGCTTTTAAGCTGTATTGGAGGGAATCGAGAATGAAATCCAAGCAAGGAATGATTCAAGAAAAGGAAAAATAAAACATAGGCAGACTCAAGCAGATTACGGATAAGAGCCGAAGGCATTTCACTATGGCTGTATCCAGAGAAAGCTGTCAAGCTCAGAGCTTGTTTCTACTCCTCGTAGACGTCTGATAGTCAGATCCCGTCGGAGGATTTTTTTTCTTGGCGGTAACTTTTTTAAGGTGTAGCACACACACACACACACAAGCTTTTGCATCCGTTTTAGATTCTGAATGGCCAAAAATCGGGGGAAATGAATGGGACGATAAGAGAAAAAGTTTGCATCTAAATCAGGGAGAGGTTTTCTCTTTTCTCCATTCCTAACTTTTCCCAGCTTTCACCCTCCGTTTACTTCCTTCCTGGCTTTGGAAACTCATTCCAGTCCAGAGAGGTAGTCTACTGGGGTAGTTATAGGTAGCTGTAGGTTGGCGGTGTGGTTTGCTGAAGACGGTATAGAAAAGTTTTTTATCTTGGGGCTACATGGAGAAAGTTTCGGTAAATTATTACGGCAGTTTTCCTCTTTTGGCCTCTGGGAGGTTAGATCCCTTCTTGAAATGGCATCCAACTTTCTTTTCTCTCAAGCTCTTAGTTCGTAGTTCTTTTTCTCCTCCACCTTCCTCTCCTCAGACTTGTTTCCCCTTTTCCTCCTTCTTCCCTTTCTCCATTCCTGTATCCAATCAATCCCGGTTATTAGTACATTTATTTTAGCTCCGGATCTTACTTGTTCCTTCCTTTCTTCTTCTTCTTCTTCTTCTTCTTCTTCTCCTCAACCCTCCTATCTTACTCCGGGGAAGGAAGGCTAATTGAAGGTTTGCCACAACTCCCGGATTCCGGCTCTCCTTTTCCTCTGTCCGTCATCTTCCCACACAAACATTAGACTTGATGTAAGAAAGAGAGGAGGATTGGAGAGGGGTAGGGCGGATAGTCTTGGAGCCGGCTACGTATTGGGCTCATCATGAAGGTAACCAATAAATAATCCAGGCACCCACATCCCCTCCATTGAATGTTCCCGGATTTTAGCCGCTACAGTCATATGCAAATATGCGTGTGTAACATGTGTGCCAGGCTGGGGAGGCAGTTGACTAGTCACCAAGGAGTAGGATGGAGAGGGCTATGAGGAATGAGGAGCGAAATTATTCTGCTTCTCCTAGTGTGAGTAATGATTGAATATTAGCGTAACTTGATCCATTCCCTTCTTTTGCCCGAGATTACCCCAGACACAACTGTTGTTGGAGGAGCTACTTGGTAGTAGTAGTATCCTTGGGAGATTTATTATTATAAATACATGTAGTAATATTCATCCTTAATATTCGCATTCACTCCCGGACTCAGAGAGACGAGAGAAAATGAAGGTGGAGCAGACGGAACGAGTTTAGCAGTCCACGAGCTTTTATTATTATTATTCCATCCGTCTTATATTTATCTTGTCTGCATACATAGCCGTAATTACTATATAGCAGGGCTTTCCCGTTCACATTTCTCCTTCTATTGTGGAAGCGGCGGGCTACCCGGGATGGATGCAGAAGTAGGGGCAGTTCAGACGGAGAGTAACAATTTCTCGGGGTTTCCCGTGTAGAGGGAAGCATGCTGGCCAGCCTGGATGGGCTAACGACGCTAACAGCACGTTGCGCACAGTTGAGAACGCTCAAGTAAGGAAAGCAGCTATACTCCTGCCTATGCAATCCTCTCCCGACTTCACATGTCTTTGTCTGCTTTTATCGATTTCATATACACATATACAAGGGAAAGAAAGAATGAGGGGAAGGAAGGGAACAAGCTGACTGAATTTTATCTGTAAATGAATTAAGCATGATCCATTCTCAAACCGTATGAGCCACCAACTATTCAATGCTGCTTCCCCCCAAAGCATAACTCGGTTAAGAACGCAGAGCGCAATTAGTTCAAAAGACATGGTCCAATTAATTGCTCGTTTTGAAAATTTCCGACTGCTTTTGTCAGAGTCTGGCCCAAAATAGAAGAAATCCAATTTTTTAAAAAAATTCTTTGATGCAGACGGGTCAGTGTCCAGCGTCTGCATCAAGATATTTGCGGGTCCCTCCTGATGTCCGTGTCTGGTGGATGTGCGATGGTAAGAGAGGATGGCTACTAATGTAATGTCATTGTAATTCTGCCGGTGGGAAGGCGGGTCGCTCCGTCTCTCCACCATTTCCGCACAACTCCACCCGGGATAAGCGTGCCTCGAGGGAATCCGATATTTCCATCCTCTTCCGCCCGGCTCTTGAGCAGGGCCATTAGCCCTACTAAACCTTGATCTAAATCAGACTCATCACATCCTCTTCCTAGTTTTCCTAATCCTAGATTTTTCCATCTACGTCATCGTCCAGGAGTATTTAATAACCTTGGATGGTTTTGGAAGTGGAATAGCCGGGGACAGAGGATCGCTCCTTCCATAAAGCACTCCCGTGCAGAGTGTGTGTCCTACGCTCGTGTCTACTGCTTTGTTGTCCCTCCTCGGGTGGAGAGTCGTATAAAGAATTTGTTGTGGAGAAAAAATGGAATCGAACGAATTGATCGGTTCCAGTGCTGAGCACAAAAGATGGATCAAATATTATTTGAGCTTTGAAAGAGAAGAAAAAAACCACTCTATCCTGGAGGAGCAAGCTAGCACATGTTAGCTTATTTTGCCCCTCTCCTCTTCCCTCACTTCTGTCTGCTTGAATCTCTCCCCTATTCTTGTCTTTGAATCCGTGCGTCTGTCTGGACGGACGGAGAGAGTACAAAGACCACAATCAGACCCCTTCCCCCACCCTCCTGTCTCTAAGGGAAGGGTCCAGAAAATTGGTCGGGATTATTGAGGGAAACACCACCCTGAGGAGACCCTCTGCTCCGCTTGTGCCTTGAGTTGGGAGCAGGTTCATGATGCTACTCCTCTCCTCTCCTAGGGCATTCTACCGTAGGGTCTATGTTTCTTTCATACTGGGTTGGGGTACGTCTGGCAAACGCTCTTGTAATCCGGCTAGAGGAGGAGGAGGAGGAGATGCCTGGAGGAGATTTTTGGCAGGGTATTTTAGAATGGTGTGGTAGCGTTCAAGTCCCTTTATTTTACATCCATGGAAACAAGTTGATCCTGTAGCCAGATCAAGGGGTGAGTCAGGATTTATATATATTCTGTTTAATTAAATGCAAAACGTTTCATATCCCCACTAACGATCCTCCCATATCTCACATCCATAGCTCTTTGTTTTCCCTACTTACTACTAGAGGCTATTATGAACAGCTCTTTGAACGTCCCTCCTCCTCTCCCAGGATTTTTACCATTTGCATCATCTCCCCTGGCAACATGGCTCTCTCTTCCGCTTTTGATTCAATCCCTTCCTCTTTTGGAAGGATTGAAATCCCGGAAGGTTCCATTGGGATGAGTCCTTATTTGTTAATGCTACTAAACTAAGGGAGGAGGTGGATTTTTCATTGAAAATAAAATTGATGCAAATTTTCAAACCCACATCTATAAAATTACTCATTCTGTCCCCTCTTCTATCCCTGCCTCGCCACGTGCCCTTGCTCTGTAAATGAGGCCCTTAAAGAAGGGTTGGACAAGGCGATAGACACAGAACTACTGAGGGGCTGGCAGTAGGGTTGGTTCTTTAAAATTAGAAGCAAGTCTTGTGTGTCCCGCATTTCTATTGTTTTGAATTTCACAAGGGAAGCTTTTTGGGAAATCCCCTCTGGATAGGAAGGAAAGCAGGCGACGACGACCAGTTTCAGCTCAGCAGCACTCGCTCATTTCCTCTTGTTTTGCATTTTTCAGCTTGACTCCCCGGGCTTTTTGTCCCACGGCTTTCTCTCTCTTCTCCCCTCGGAAAAGGTCCTCCTGTCTTGAGCCGGGAGTGTAGTTGTTGGGACAAATTTTCCTTCTGGTAAATTACAATCTCAACAACTTCCGTATACTTCCCCATAATTTTTCCCCACCTGATTTACCCGATAGGATCCCTGGTTAGATTGTGTTGAACATGTAATTCTAGACCACATTTGAATAACACTTTCCCTCGTTCAATATCAACAAGAACCCTACTGTCTTCATATCCTACTATCGAGTGCAGAGTTTTTCTCTAAAGAGTGTTCTAAACTCGCATTCACTAAATCCTAAGCACTCACCTCCATTTCACCCACCTAATTTCCCTTCATCAGGTAATTCAGGTATCAGCCACCAGTAACAACCAACAGGGAGGCACAGGTCATGAACTTTACCAGCCCCACGCTCTCCCCACACTCTCCCCGGAACAAAAAGAATAACGGAGGAGAAAGAGATGGGGAGGGATGGAGGAGGCAGCGAGATTTTAGTTGATCACGCAAGCAAAATGCATAAACAACTCCCGCACCACATCACGGCATCCACATATCCGAACCATACCACCGTCGTCATATTTCACTATCAGCTATTCAGTTAGGATGAAGCAGGAGGATGTTTTCAATCCTCAATCAACCGCCATCCTTCAACAACTTTCCATCAACTCTTCCTCCCAAATCCTCTGGCGGGTTCTTGTGTATGTGTTTTGCGCCGTCATTACCACACCAACCAACAAGTTGGCGAACCGCAAACGGGAAGAAGGAGAAGTGAAAGGAGAGAAAGAGAAAATAAGATCCTCACACAATCGGACACGTCTACACCAGTCCTCGCAGTCACCAACTTTCACACACATCCAATCCATAGATCCAATCAAGAATCTGTCATACACAACCCATCCGGCCTCCCACTACGTCTCTTACACTCACCACATTCAAGTCCCCTAAGGATTCTCCTGTAATTAGCCCCCTAGCATACTTTTATTCTCTCACCTCATAGTATTCCATTTCCTTGACTTTCTCCTGCTTGAAACCTACGGAGAGGAGTAAGCATATACAATCCAAAAAATCCCCTCCTCTTCCATCATCATTATCTTGCGTAACATCGTTATTGCAAATTACAAAACAAGAATGAGAGAGAGCCATACAATTATTCCATTTGCCAGCAGTCTGTGGAGAGAGTGAACGAGTACTGCTTACAATTAATAACTCGGCTCCTTCTCGTCCAACTTTCTCCACTTTCTCCACAACTGATAAGCCAAGCATAAATCCAAAGAGTCCATCATTTGACATGCTTGTCTCATCTCCAGTGCTTTCTCTTACTCCGATTCCACTTTCAGTGTGTGTCTATACTATACCTTTCTCCCCATCATTCATACGCTACCTCTACCTCTGCCCCCTTTGTCTCTTACAGATGTAAGATAACGGAATAATAGAATGGAAGGAGATATGTATTGAGGAGAAAGGGGTACTCATTGATTTTTTCATATACACAACTCCATTTCCTTTCTTTTATTACTTGTTTCTCCAATAATCTCACCAATACGTTGGAACTTTCTCCAACTCCCATCCAGCCACTGTCCATACCACATTAATCAAGTACTCCTTTTGGAGTTGATACTAAAAGTAGTCTTCAGTCAGCACGAGTCCTATCCTATGCAACAATCCTTACAACTGTCTCCTCCCATTCCTATCACCACCAGTCAATCCATCAGCACGCTGCTCTCTGGTATCCCCCATAATCGCTTCCAGTATTTGCCAAGTCCTAGTTTCTAATTAGAAACCACCTTCCAAC
Source organism: Sminthurides aquaticus (assembly GCA_906901655.1). Classification (NCBI taxonomy): domain Eukaryota; kingdom Metazoa; phylum Arthropoda; class Collembola; order Symphypleona; family Sminthurididae; genus Sminthurides; species Sminthurides aquaticus. The sequence goes on along the minus strand of CAJQTT010000013.1, from coordinate 1,585,050 downwards.
TTACTACAGCTGACTAAAACAACAAGCCCGCGTGCCATCACCAGCGATGAAACACACGAGTGAAAGCTACGTTTCTTCTTTCATCCTCCTTCATTAGTGTTTTAATTGGGCGGATGTTGCTTCCATTCATTCCCAGTCCATGTCCCAGGCAATAGGTAGGAGCTTTCTTCTATGGATAAGATAATACCATTTGAAGGTTTCCGTTAACTTCACGCACTTGCGCGTGTGTGTGAGGCGGACTGACCAATTTGTCCTTAGCAACCTGCTTTCTCCACTTTCTCCTCCATAGTCGGACTTCTCTCTTCTTGTCTTACTACTTCCACCTAATTCCATCTCTTCCTAGATGCGTGTTTAGGCGGCTTAACCATTTTCCTTCCACTAAAGCTCCAACTCTTTTATTGACTTTCATTTAGTTTCTCATACGTTTAACCCGTGTCTGTTCACATCACTTCCCACCTCCCTACTGCTACCAAGCAAGTAGTCATTAGATTCCGATTCCGGATAATATATTTTCCCGGAGGAGTTTACTCTTCCTCTCCTATTATTTGTGCGGGGCATAAATCCTATGCCGAGTAATTACATAAACGTGCTAATATTTTCCCACTTTCTCAATTCGTTAACCTCTTCCGAAAACATGGGTGTCATCACGACACGACCGCATATTATATCCAAAATACCACTTTTCTCATTTCCCATCTCAATCTTACATCCAATGGCGACAAGCCCTATCCATAGCCCCCTCCCCATATTCCTTCCATCTAGTACCAGGGGAAAGAACCGGGTAGGATGGATAGGCTACCCGCCACTACCTGTCACCCCCAACATTGTCCCTCCTCCCCTTCTGTCTTTCATGTCCATTACTTAAGAAAGACGGACTTTTGAATAATTTCTCACATCCCCGTACACAATTTCCCACTTAGTTTCACTTCTCCTCTCGGTAACTAAATCCAACAATTTGTGCTTTCTCCACTTTCTTCCTTTCACACCATTATGGTTGAGGATCCGCCTCCGTCTTCTCTTGCTTTCTCCTAACACATTATCTCATTCTATTTATATCAATTGTTCCTCACATCAAAAGGGAAAACCTCCAAGCCACCTACTAATATACTGCCACATTGTGTTGTGTATTGAGGACCGAAGCGAGTCTCCTTCCTGCTTTCTTTTCTACCAACACGTCTCATGTTTATCGCATTATGAAATGTATTTCACATTTCACGCCGTCCCATTCACGCTCTGTCACTCATCCTTACTATTAGGCCCTTTATTCAAGTCAAAAGTCTTGGAGCCTGTCATTCAAAGAAGCAATCAACTGATAAAGATGTAACCCTTCTCTCCATCTCCTCTGTTTCGTATTCAATTCCTTGAGTCTTTTATCTCATCCTGCAGTAGCTTGAAAGTCATGTGCTGCCTAGGCTAGGCTATTCTGCTCCCCTCTGAGGCCTCGGAAGAGTTTGCAAATTTCTTCCCCAGTCCATCGCCCCCTTGCCTCTTTCTCATGCAAAATTCAACATGCTCCAGGAGCTACTCCATCTTGTTGCATGGGCTGTCATAAGGATTTTATGTAAATTACTCTCAAAAACTACACATTCCCTTTTAATGATGACTAATCAACTTGCACTTACTCTCATGCTTTCTCTACAATGCTCTCGAGCTCCTTATTAATAGCCATACATTCCCAATCCAGGCGCAAGAAGCTCCACCCTTTCTCCAATCTTTTTAACACTAAGATTCAAATATCAGTGCTTTCTCTGCGGCATTGGCAGTCCCCTACGTTGGCACTCATACTGGAAATATTAAAAGCGCACTAAAAACCGCTAAATACAAGTTCATGCAAAGTTTATCTTTTCTAAGAGAGAAAGAGCGAAAGGAAGTGGCGGGCTATGAAAAAATTGGTACAAGCAATCCTAGGGTTTACTTCGACGCCCTCTTTGGAATTTCGTAGCATGTTTCCAGCAGAATAGTAGGGTCGGTATTCTTAAATGTTTGCTAGAAATTTTCACTGTTTCCTTCCTGCGAAAATTTACAAACTTCCTTAATGACAGCTTTAAATTACAACTAAGCTAACTCATTTCTGGTTAGATAGGTGGAGACAGTTGGGAATAAAGCAGGAGTTTAAGCTAAAATACCCGGGAAACCATAGTCCATGAGTTGCAGGGAGCTATTTTCTTACAAAAAGCTTTGGAGAAAGCCGAGCTACAGTTTCTGCTTTCTCTACCGCCTCAAACGTCATTGAACTCGAAAAGCTGATAGTCATGGTAATGAATTGGATTGATGAAACAAGTTTGTGTTCACAGACAGAGAGAGAGAGAAAGCTGGAGAATTTTTACCACCATAAATCAGTCTCACACCTCACTTGACTCTACTTAACATAGAGGAATGAAGCCCCAAATCCCACTATCCCACACTCGGCCCTTGTGTTCCCCCCCGCTCCAACCCACACACAAACACACACACCACCTGCTTAAAGAGCTCTTTAAATAGCCCAACTAGCTCTACCTCTTTCATCCTCCCCACAAACAAGTTTCGCCACCTCATATGGTCAATACTCAAATATACTTGCTTTCACTCATCCTTTGGCCAAGAAGACTATATCAACTAATATCCCTCCCTCTGCTTTCTCCCTCCCCTCAGCACAAACATTGGTTTGGTCGGTACAAGTTTACGAATCCATTGTGAGTAATTCTGGCTGGTACCACCTTACCAATTTTTCCGTCAATATTTTCCGCCTCCTCCTGGGCTTTCCTTTTCAGTTTCACAGCCTGCTTCCCCACTCTTTCTCTTCCGACCCATCACAGTTCCTGTCTCGTGTCCAATCCCCACCACCCCTTAATAATCCACTCTGTCCCCGCTTCTTCTTCCTGTCCACGAAATCAATGATCCCAAAAAATACTTTATCCTCTAAAATTCATTTACAAGGAAACTTTCTCCTTCCCTCAGTCCCTGCCCTGAAACTCTCGAGAATCTCTGTGTATTGTTGATATAAAACTAAATGGAGGCAGCGTTGTAAAAATCAATTTCTTTTCGTGTTACAGAAATCTGCCTCTGATTCCAGTGGAAATTAACCAAGGAGCACATAACATGGACGATAGGGAAAACGGAAAGGAGCCGGAGAAAAGGATTAAGTTTACCGTTACAACAACCGCGAGTGCCATTTACCATTTGTGCCATTTCCATCTCTGTCTTTTTCAAATGAGCTTGTTGAAGGGCCCGACGGATCCGGGTTGCGAATGGTATGTTTTTCAATTCCGCCCTTTTAAATCCACCACCCTAACCCGTCATCACATGGCAACAGCTTTCTCCCTAAAATGAACAACAAAGCAGACAATATCCTTGACCCCAGCTGCTAAATATAAATTGGCTTCTTTAGTGATTCACAGTAAGTTCCGTAATTTAATTTTAGGAGAGGAGCGAGTGAAAAACCCGGGAAGTTTGTATATATCTCTCCAGTATTAATTTTACGACAAGTCCTTTGAAAGGGTCTTTAAAGCTACGACTGTAACCCCTACACAGTAATTTAGACTACTCTTTAATCCGTCTAATGCAACAACACAGCTCATTCTGCTAGGCAACAAGATTTAAAACGGATTTGATACAGGGTTTTCTAAAGTTTTTTGGAGACTTTCTCTACGAGTGAGTGGCATGAATAGGGAAGACGCTCTACAAGTAGTTCCTCCATCTAGGCTCAGTCAGTGCTTTCTCTCTCCGCGTTTGCTGCCAACGTAGGGCTGTGCGGAACTCAGGTGAGAAAAGCTGGAAGGTAGGCTAGAAAGTAGGACTAATCCACCTTCTCCACAGATGGAGCAGCTTGTACCAATTATGAAGTTGAGTCAAATTTTTCACGTGCACTAGGTGTGGAGCAGCTGAGCTTGGAAAGCACGAGAGAAAATCCTCATTTTAGTTAGCGTCTAGGACAGTATAGGCTTGAATGGGAAGAAGTTAACGTCCTCTTTTGTTCCATGAGAATTTTTCCATTTGTCTGGGAGTATTTTTCCAGATTCTCGAAATGTGCCCACCACTTCCATTCCAATCGATAGTTACAGAAGCGAAGAGCATTAATGTTCCTCAGAGGTTCCTCTGAATTGGTTGGAGAGTAGTGAAGCGTAGGAAGAGCGTCATCATAGAAGAAGAGCGTATGTTTGGGGAGGGTAAATCGATTTTCCTAGAGTATATGCATTCAGGAACTATGAGAATGAGAAGCTGTTCCCATTCCCCCATGTTCAGCATCCCAGTTTTCCATGGTAACCATTTTGCGGGAGTCATCTTTGCCGTTCCCTTGAGACAAGTATTACAACTAGGATTCAACCACCACCCTTTCCATCCCACTTGCTCTCTCCTCTACCCATCCAGCCACAGCTTGAGAGCTTCTATCCCAAACCCCTCTTCCATTTCCTCTTCTTTCCTCCCCTCTTTTCCGCATCCCATTTATTTTCTCTAGCTGGAAGAATAAGAGCTTTTCCTACACACACACACACACACACACGCACGCAGGGAACAATATGAGGAGGACATTTTAAATGCACGACGGGAAAGTTTCCAATATTCTGCAAATTTCAGTCATGAATGCATATACAGTCTAAGGAGGAGGAGGAGGGTACAGGGTAGAGCATAAAAATACATATCCCGTATCCCACTAACCGGATCTGAATCTCTATTCTTTGGCAGCCAATTCTACTTGTTCTAAATCGATTTTAGAAGAAGCAGCCAGGACGAATGGAAAATGTCAAGTTTTCTATTCTCCAAGTGTAGTTGCCGTATACTCGCGCTGAGCTGATTTTAAAGTACTATATATATTTCCCGATCCAACCAGCGCTATTGAGTAATACGCATACATATTTCCCATAATAATATGTCGTCCTGTACGATTCTCCTCTCACTTCCTTTCCCCAACTCCATATCAATCCTCTGGATTGTATTCTCTAAAACCCCGACAACATTCTCTTTCTTTCCAACCCATAAATTTTTACTCGCTTTCTTAGCCTTCCCTCGACTCTTTCCCTTTCCCATTGTCTCTTAGACAGAAGCGGGCTTCTTGTCCCTGTGTTTTCTCCACTTTCACTCAACGTTAAGACGGAATGTATTTTCTCCCTTTCCTCGTCTCGGGACTATGTATCCGTTTCGTGCATTGAACGAGATTCAGTGGAGTAAAACTACTACAGGAAAGTCTAACAATTTTCGCTCTTGGACTTTCTCTCACTTTCTCCATCTTTGAAGAAAATTTGAAGTGGGATGCGATGCAAGGAGAAGAGGATGAGAAGGAAAAATTGTAAAGATAAATTCAAATAAGAGAGCAAGCATTAACAACAACACTTTACATCCCCTCTTCGTCTTCTCTTTCTGTCTTGGCCTCCTCCGCGGTCCTCCCTCTCCTCTTTTATTTCTCCAGACTGTGACTGTCTTGATAATTTCCACTCTTCTTCTTCTTCTTCTTCTTCACCCAAACTTGCTTCTCACCCATCCCTTTCCCTCTTCTTAATGGATTTACAAGGAGGAGAGAAGGAGAAGAATCCATTCCAGCTTCTGCATCCGACATATATGGCTCCACTTAATACTTTTAGTTTATTTACTTAGACAATGTCAAACTTATCCAAGTGTCTTTGACAGTTTCTCCAGACTAAACTACCATCATTTCTCTTTCTACACCACCAACTAGATCTACTAGTACTACTTTGAATTCTTCTTTACTCACTCATCTGCCATCTTTTTGTTTTCTGTATTTCTCCCCCAGACTTCTAAAAAATCCTTCACCCTTTATTGTTTTCCCTCAAATTCTTTCCAAGCCCTTGTTGTAAAAGTCTGTGGATTTCTTTCAATCCTTAAAACTTTTCTTCTTGAAACTTTCACTACTTTCTCTTCCTCTTTGACGCAAAAACCTTGCAGCTCCAGCTTGTATCCTAATTTTACTAATTCTCTTTTTCCATATATACTGAAACGTCTTTCTAAATTTGCAACGCTCGCCTTAGTCACTTCCCTTATTCTAAATAGAGAACATAACATACGCCTGAAGCTTGACTTTCTTTGGAACTGATAAACAAAAGCACCTTTCTCTACAGTTTCTCTGCCTGCCTCCATTATTTTATCGACTCGGCTACAAACCAAATTAAATCCATTGAAATTATTTTAAGCCCTTTATGAAGTGTGTAAAGGAAGTAAAATTTATTCGGCTGACGCCTCCCGTTCCCGTCTCCCTTGAAAATTGAGTGAAAGTCCTCGTAACCGCGAGTAGAATCCAATTCAGTTTCAATATTTGTACTTTATTGTGCAAGATTCAGCTTGCAAGAGGAAGCTACGTGGAAAAGACGCCATTGTCATTCTATCTGTAAAGAATGGTTCGTACACTTTAAACAAGCAAGTCTGGAAATACCCAGGAACTTGGAACATTGGATTACTTCTTCTAACACCTTTTCTCGCAATAAAATTTCAAAATGAGCCGATATCCCTTCTGAGTTATAGGTCTCCAGGCTTGTTTGCCGCCATCTCCTTGTCCTTTTATAACTCAATTAATTCTCTTCCACAAGTACACTCTTACGCTGTGAAGACTCTATTCTTCAAGTCAGTCGGGGAGGGAGACAGTACAAGTTTGTGTCCCTTCATCCCTTGTATTTGTCAATCCGAATCTTCTCCCTTCTTTCATCCGTACTTTCCGTTAATTAATTCTCTTTTCCAATTTTGTCTCAAACTTTGAGTCTATTCAAAATCTCATGTACTAGATTGGATGGATTGTGAAGGATGAGGACCTCTTCTTATGCCAAGGTTGTTCTTGGAAGCAGAGCTCTGAAACCACTTCAACTTTCTCCTCTCTCTCTCAATTGTTCAACGTAATTTACACCTATTGTGTCCCAAATCTTTGTCTCATCTTCTCTCAACCTCGTTTCAATTTAAATTCTACCCGCCGATTCGCTCCATTCCGTCACCTCAACTTTCTATAATAGATCTATACTTCCGATCGAATATCCTACTTTCCCTGGCTCATGTGAAAGTAAATTGTCTTTCTCTCTCACTGTTTCGCTTTGCGGTTTAGCTATATTAGGAGGAGATGGATGGTTTGAAAAGAATTTTCGCTTTACTTGTACCCGAGTCTCTGCCAGTTCGTAGTAACATCTCTTATGAAATTGTATATTCAAATTCTCCTCTTTTCGTACTCTCTCTGGCTCTTCATTACAGATTCATTTTACTTTTCGCCTCCCAAGCGTACTAACTCTCTCTTACCACAAAGAGAAGATTCCCTTACTCATTTATTCCATCTCCGGAGATGCCAAGTGGTAGAACCATCTCAGGAAGGGGGAGGCTTAAATTCCAATTTTAAAAATCTCTTGTCCTGTTATTCTTCTGAGACGATCCCATTTCTTTGCCAATCCCACGCTTATAAAAGCCGCAGAAGGACTTGTAGGAAGAAGAAAGCTTGGAAATTGAATAGTCTCTCAGCAGTGTAGAGCTACAAGTACGTATTTTGATGAAACGTCTTATAGCTGTAGTACTGTTCATGGATAGCGAAGCGTGTGAGAATAACGTTAGGAAGAATATGTTAGCTATATGTACTCTTTTGAATGAAATTTTGGCATTTACAGCGTACTAGACGACAGTTAAAATTGTCAAGTCACCACATCACCATGCTTCAGGGAAAAGAGATTCGTAGTCGGTGTGGGTAGTAGCGAATGTGAAGGGAATAATTTAATATGCGCCGCCACAATCTTGATTTGGCCTATTGTGTGACTGTTGGGGTTGACTTGGGATTTCTCGGGTGAAAGCTGCATAATTTTTGAAAACTTTTCACCCTCCCCTCTAATTTGCAAGACAAGAGAAGAAAATCAATTTTGTGGAAGCTGATAATTCAAAATTTCCAAGCGATTACATGTATGGAACTTGGCACCTACGGGAGGGGGAGGAGAACCAGGAGACTTTTAGGGATGGTAGTGCGCGGCTACAACGGCGCTTTGTCACGTGTTTTGCTTGGAAAATGGTTGGGACTTGACACGTGTCAACAACTTTTATGATTCTTCCGGCCTAGGATGCATCTCCTGGGTTATGCATGTGGATGAGGACAATATGAGCTCGGAAGGAATATTATTATTATTCCCTTCTTATCAGCTCCTATCACGCATCATTCCCCCGCTCCCTTCAACTTCCAGTTTACTTTTGTTGTGATGATCATCATTGAAATTTCTCCATACGTTCTTGGTCCTCTCTCTCCTCCTTCTCATCCTTCTCATAATCAAATGAGCATCTTGAAATGCAGACGCGTTAATCCGGTTCTATTTCACATCAGCTTATCTATATCTCCGCATCCATCTTCATGAATCGCGAAATTGCCTGTCTGTAGCTCCAAAGAGATCCCCTCGCTCCCTCTCTCTTGAAATTTCCATCTTCCAGATTTCTGTTATGCGTTGATCCTCTCCTGGAAGTGGATCCCTCCTTCCTACAATCTAAATTCAAAGAATATCCCGGATCAACGCTTCACTCTAACGTTTATCGACTCACCCTTGAAATTTTAGAGCTTTCAGTATTTCCCCCATCCGCTCGCCCGCCCGCTAGTATTATTCCTATCATATACCCGGGTGAATTGTAAAAAAATCCTTCTTATCAGCACTCTTCAGTCTTCCTCCCCTAGGAAACTGCCGAAGCGGTTGGATTCAATGTTCATTCCAATTCACTCTCGGTCTTTTAAGTGTCCTCGTAACGAGTAATCACACTTGCTTCGCAGTGTGCTCCAAAATCGACTCGCTTTGCTCAGTAAGAGATATAAGGACCAGAAGAGTGTCTGACGCATTCCCTCATCTTGACTGGAGGTAACGGGGATTGAAGCTTGTGTGTGACGCATCCACAGCCCGTGCTCCATGGGAACCTTGTTGCTCTACTATTCTGCTCTTCGCTCCAGATATTAGTTTTTACCAGTCAAAGATGGAGGGTTTTTAGGGGGGAGAGGAATGATTTTGGGGAATGGAGAAAGCTGGAGCGAGAGAAAGGCTCGCTTGGTATGTTAGTTAGTTTTGCCGGGAGGCAGCTTCTTGACGAGTCTCTATTTCTCATCACTATCCCCATCATGATGAGAATGATCAAGGATGGCCCCTTCCCAGCTGACACGTAACATTTTCCGAGGATTCATTCGCCATCCTTCTCACCATTCCAGGACTCTGGAATCTTATTTGCTTTCCCTCGCGCTCGTCCCCCTAATTTTTTTCTAGTCTGCCTCACATCATATCCTCTGGCCTTTTCGCCTTTTCCATTTCTCGCCCTTTCTCTCTCTCTCTCTCTCTCTCTCTCTCTCTCTCTCTCTCTTCTACACACTTTCACCATACACTCTGTCTCATTCTCTTATTCTTTCTCTTTTCACTCTCTTTCTCGCTCTCGCTCACTATTTTCCCATCTCTTCCTCCTGGTATTCCTTTTGAAAACGCTTTGTATTCCAGGAATCGATCCATCTTTATTCCCATTTCCAAGTTATGCCAGCCATTCAAGCATCCCATATATTCCGCACAACTGAGCCATAAATTGCGTCCATCTCAGCATCTTTCATCTTCCCATCTTTCTCCACTTTCATTCCCATCCACCCAGAAATACTCAACTCAACTTTTCATCCAATAATCCTCGAATACATCCTCCCATTTATTCTTCTACCCCAGCCAGACTCCCTTCTTTCCTCTTCCACTCTCCACTTTTCCCCAACTCTTTTACGCCCAGTCCACAAAACTTATTCTTACTCAAATTCCCATCATTTTAACTGCTTTTAATCCAACCTCTACGGGCATCTGTATGGTGAAGACAGACTCTACATCTCCCGCTGGCCTTCTATAAAACTCTTTACCTCATACTATCCTCCTATTCGCCCTTCCTCTGCCGATCATCGTGTCTACGAGATATTCTAGCCGCCTGTCCAACTTTCACACTTTCTCCTCTCTTCAAACGGGTGCTGTGCACTTCTAGAGAAAAACTCGTTGCGTGTTAAAAACTTGGCCGGGTTTTCGTACAAAAAACCAGACGTAGCAAAATCATACACCTATCGCCCTCTATCTGCAACGGGGCTCACGTCCCATCTTTCACTCAACTCCTCCTCTCGTCTCGTAGACTTTTCCCTAGTGAAAACTTTGCCATAGATCCCACACATACACGTCTTCCTTTCTATTCACAAACCAAACTACCAACCAACCAGCCATCCAACGAGCTCACTCACCAACTGCCTTACCTCTTTTCGAAACATATTTCTGTGAGCCAGCAGATGTACCTAATGAAGGAGAGACTTTCTCGATAAAAGTTTCTTTCCCTATCCCAGCGTTGAGGTTCCAGTCAAGCGGTATATTTCCACTTTCTTGAACCTCTAGAGTGTGTTTTCTCCACATAGCTTTCTCTTGATTTCTCCTCCGGTCTTGACGTTAAAATCCTCCCGCATTCCATTATTTGAAACGTGCTAGATTTAGCTGTAACCAGAACCATGTCCCAGACTATAATAATAATAGTCGTAATAATAAGCTTGCGCTAAGCACCGCATACAGTATCTATCACTCGGGAGCTTTCTCCCATGCCAGTCATCTCACTGCTATGTTGGTACGTGGGATAGTGCTGCTGCTAAAAATATGACATGCTATTAAATTTAACAGCATCCTTTCCTTGTCTGAGAAAAAGTCATCCTCTCTTCCTCCCATCCCTTTTCCTCTCTCCACAGCTTCATCTTTATCGTTTTAAATCATGACATTATGCAAAGGAGTCAGTTCTCCGACGTTCTCCACTTTCTCCAACCATCTCCCTGCACGCAATTCCCTACACCTTTCACCCTTCGACAATAATTGTAGCTAACAAGGTGTCTTTCTTGGATTTGGCTCATAAAGAACCTTTGACTTTAGGCTCTAGGAGAAAATGTCTCGTGTGTGATCTACACTCGTCTCCCTTTGTAAAACGTCGTAGTGTTAGGAGCTTCGGGGGGAAGATTCCTCCTGGCATCTACTTTATCCACATCCCATTTTATCCAATCAAATTAAACCCCTTGACAAATTCCTACCTCTGACTCCACTTAACCCGTCTTCCCCTTATGCCGTATCACCCTTGCGTTTTCTGGAGAAATAATTCTATAGATCGCACACTCTATTTGCCTCCTCAGGGGCAGGGTCAATCTGATTCATTCCTTTTGATTTGTCCTCATCTTTCTCCCGCATCTCCGTCCGCGACAGCACTTTTGTGAATCTACACTACCCTCGCCATCATTCCATTGATATGACTCTACGTGTTTGAGCTTCCTGTAGAGATTCTCAGACTTTATCCCGACGGTTCGTTGAAAGCGGGTAAGACGCGGAGCAACTGTTACAATGCCCTTGGCGGAAGGATGGATGAGAACGAGGAGGAGGAATGAAAATTTTCAAAATTACTTTCTTTTATCACAACTCGAGGGCATCATGAACTGAATACGCAATCATTTCCCGGAGCGCATAAATGTTAAGAAAAATGATTTCATCATGATAGTGTCTCTCAGAGACAATAAAGACGGCCATACTAAATCCCGTCTCCTCCCGTCTCTTCTTTTCCAGCTTCCTCTCATTTCTATAAAAATCACACTTGCAAACAACTTAGGTATTCTGTTCATACAAGCTCCTCTATTTTCTTTCCGCTCAAAAACCCGGGCTTCCTCTCTCCGCTCCCTTCCAGCATCCCCGATAACTTTGACTCTCTTCCGCTGTCCTCATCAAACACATTTTACTTTCCCGTCCTCGGTAATTTTACAAGGACATACTGGCTATGACGAGCATAAAGATTTGTTCTGCCAGACCAGACCAGCTAGCCACTGGCGGGGCTTCCTTGTCTTTCGCATGCAGGCAGCACAACCCCAATACGCATCTCTCAGGCGTAGAGGTATTTACACATGATGAAATGCTGTTAAAATAGCCCGGTAAAATTCCAAAAACTCTTGTAAGTTTCGCTTCAAGGTTGATATGGTGATGGATAAAGCGGATGTAGGGAGGGAAAGTATGAGAATGTGGATTTGAAATGCTGTAAAAAGCGGGTGGTTTCATCCATCCCTCTGCTCCCAACCCTTGCTTTTCATCTCGGCTTAGTATACTTTGCTTTTCCCCTTTCGTCCATTTGCATATTAGATTCTACTCCATCCCCACAGGCTAAGGAGTGACTTAAGTAACCATAAGAAGAGACCGCATAAGTTGGTTACAAATTTTTCATCCCTCTTCATCCTTCCGCCCCGAATATTTCAACGTCTCCCTATTCTTCTCCTGCTGAGCTGAGCGGGCGGATGTAGATGATTACATACAAGCTACACGCTCTGGTTCCTTGTAAAAGCAACTTTAAAATTTCTCTTCAATTCCCTCCAATCCAACATTGCTTTCTCTTTAAAACTTTTCCTCTCCCTCACGCCACCATCCTCCTCATCTTACTCTTCCAAGCCCCAGACGAGGGATGCATTAGGAGCCTGCGAGAGATCTATCCAAAGAATGGGGATGGAAACATTAGAAAAAACCATTGAGCACTTCCTCCTTCCATCCCTTCCGAATACGACCCTTTTCGTAAAAGCTTTTATGTAGCGATTCCCTCTACTTCTCCTAAAACTCCCCCGTCTCTTCAGCCATCCAAAACAAGATTTGGCCATGTCGTAATAGGACTTGGGGCGGACTTTTGATCCGTATCCCTCTCCCCTTGATTGCACCCCATCCTTTTTCCATGTATTTCAAGCTTCTCATCCTCGAGTCCCCATATTCAATCATTCTTTCTCGGGCTAGAAACTAGTTTCTCTTTAACCAATCCCAAAACAATTCCCTCCTATACCCACATAACATCCTCCAAACTTAATCAACCCTTTGATCTCCACCGTCAATTAACCCTCTTCCTCTGAACTGTATAATTCCATTCCTATTTCTAATTACTCTGTCCCTTGAACTACAAAAATATCATTTATGTCTATGTACTCCTTCCCTTGCCCTTGACTAGAGCCCATCCGATCCGAGTGTTCATTCTTCATTTCCGCAGCTCTCATAGCTTTCACCGCTTTCTCCCCACGGTGAAAGTAACAAGGAGTTTATTGGGTCTACTCTCATTTCCAACCCCGTAAGCTTTATTTCGGAATCAATACTTTATTGTCGGCAACTAACTACAAGGATTTACAAGGGGGGTTGGCTATTGGTCAATATACCTTTTCAATTTACTTCCATAATCTCCTCATTGTCCCGCCGGAGTCTATTTGTGTGGGGGACTACATAAAGCTGTCGTCCAAGTTAAACCCCCTCGAAATTAAGCCTCTCATCTCTCTATCTCTTCATCCCTTGTTCTTCCCTTGCAAGGGCCGTAGTAGATCTTGCTAGCTTTAATTTCTCTCGGTATTAAGGAATTTTAGAGTAAATAAACTCCATGTCCCTTCTCTACCTCTCTGACGTAAAACAAAAGGGCTTTGTAGGGATGATGGGAGGCAAGTCGGAAAACCACTAAAGTTTTTCACTTCACTGAATCGAATATCCAATAACCCTTTCGTAATCGCTCCACCGGTATCTCTCATATAATTTAGCCGACTTTCTCCCAACTTTCTCTCTATTTATTTCCCCGTCTCTTTGACCAATTCCGACTCTTAATCTCTTTCTTCCTCTTCCTTCTATTTACCTCCTCCTTTTCATTTAGTCTATCCGAGCACACACTTCCATTAAGCCTCTTCCTAACTTTCCCCGGCTTTCACACATTATTTCTCTCCCGAGCGAGCACACACACCCAGTTTCCAGCTCATGAAATTCCTATTCAGACCTTCAAATTGCACCGTCAGTAGTCAATGTAGATCCGACATGGTATTTGGATTTTCTACTCACTAAAAATTTACCAGGTGCTCACCCAGCGTCAATAATGCTTCTTTTCTCCCTGGGACTCCTGTCCCATTTAATTAATCTGCAAGGGGATTTCCCATCTCTTCAAGGAAATTCCTCCCACTTGAAATATTCCCCATCAAAGACTCATTAATTCTCTCATATATAGCTCCGAGTCAAGAATCCAATGACAATTCTGTATTTAAAATTGTCCTCATTGAACCTGAGAGAAAGTAGGGAGAGGGAGAGCGCGGTAGGGATTTGTGGCGAGTTTTTCTGGATTGTGGATAAATAAAGATCGCCTTGATTCTACGACCCCTCTCGGCTTTCTCATTACTTTATCCGTATGAGCTGGTTCCAGAAATTAAGGTTGTGTAAACAGGAGTAAAGTGGACATATTACAGGGTTTAGATGGACAGGAGATGGAATTCATAGCTGCTGGAAATCAAACTAAGGTTTAGTAGGGATGGGATATGTTTCAAATGAGCTTCTTGCTCCTGTCCATGTATGTTGTAGTAGTAACGAGTTTGTGCAATCTCCGAAACAAATTGGACCGACACTGCTTCCTACTTTCCCAACAACTAATCCAAAGCAGGGGGTGGTTGCTCTGTTATTTAGAGAAGTACATATTTACGAGATGAAAAAATCCCGTGGTCGTCTACGTGTACGTAGAAATCACACGAGGGGGAGTCAGCCCTCCCCCTCGTGTTATTTCTCCCCGATTCTTCTTTGCAGACAAGGAGAAAGGAGCTGAGGCTTTCATGGAGTCTCGCTCCATTTCCAACGTTACTTGTTTCTCTCTCTCTCTTGATGAAGCTGCGGAGAATTGAAGTGGCACACTCCATCCCATACATTACCGCATTGTTTCTCTCATCTTGTGTGTAATGAAAAAAACCAAGTCCTCAACAAATTTTCGAGAACCACTTTAATGTCTTTACCCCTCTGGAAAGCAACTGCCTCTCGCTATAATTTAGCGGGGTAGGAGTGATTGGTGGTGGAGGTGACTCTGCTCCCTTTATCGTAAACCAGCTTTCCCTTCCGCTTTCACCTTATGGCATCTTCCGACTTGCTCCTCTCGACTCGGCAGTCCTCCCCGACCGCTTCCCTTCCCATTCAATCATTCAATATAAATCTTTTCAATTAATTCTTCGCCACTGCTCTCCCACATCCCATTTTCCCACACTCTTCACCCGGGGAACATAGGTCTGATAGTGCCCGAGTCCTGTTTGTCTAGACTACTGAGCAACCCGGGTTTTTTTTCTTCAGACTTTTTGGAATTAAGGACTCCCATTAGAGTCTTGTTATCGGGATTGGCATCTTTCCATTTTTCAATTCATTGCCCAGCCGACATCTATTTTACAATTCATTTCATTTAGAGAGTTGCCGATATTAAAAGTCTCTCTCCCAGCTTCCAAATATTACCTCATTACCTCAGTGTAGCTAATTACAGCATCTGCTTCACTCCCTCTCCCACTTGTAGCCATTAAGCCTTCAACTTAGTCCCACTAATAGCCAGGGTAAAAGTCTGGAAATTTTATCGTCGGCGCTATAATCAAATAGCATTTAACTTGATTCCATTACCATTTTTCCCCGTCTCCTCCCAATCAAACTATCAATCAGGCGTTAATTGTTGCCTTATATTTTGCCGACTAAGGAGAGGGAGCCATCCACCCGCATATTAACTTTTACCGTATAAGTAGTAGTGAGGAAAGGTGACGCTGGAGGATGGAGGCGGTAAACGTGTGAAGGGGCGGGCTTAATAGGAAGTAGCGTTAGCGGAGCGTTAATACTAGGAGAAGAAAGGATATCGTGCTTTCTCCTTGCTATGCTGTCTACATTTCTCCCGGAATATATATTTAATAGGTTGTATGTACGAGTTGCCGGCTGATGGGGTAGGAAGGAGCTAGAAGAGCGAGAATCCGGGAATAGGATGCAAAAGAAGGAGAGTGGAGTGCACTCTCGTCGTCTCTTCCACTCTCTTCTAGTCGTCCCTCTTAGTACCCGGGCAGGGCAGTTAGTCCCCTGTATTGGTTGAGTTCCTGGGTCGGCGGTGGTGGTAGTAGTAGTAGTAGTAATAGAGGGAGAAAAGAAGAAGAGGATGTGAAGGTTCAAGTCATGATTTGATTGGATACACGCAGATGCAAGAACTCAACCGTTTTTCCATATATCTTCACTGGGCACACACCGAGTAAATCTCAGTGGAGTCTCTCTCTCTCAGCCTTGAGACGAAAGCTCAAAGTAGGATCCTACTAGTATTCGCCTAGGAAGAGAAGGAACACAAGATCCTCTTCCTCAACTCTCTCTCTCTTCCTCCCGCATCCGCCTAGGCACTCTTTCCCCGGGTATTCCACAGCCTCCCGCATCCCGCTCTACCTCTCTATCTCGCTCTTCTCTTCCCCCTTACTATTTTCTCTGGATTCAATCCTGGAGCAAGCCTTACTCTCTTCCATTCTTCCCCTTTCATATCCATTCTGTCTCCCTCCAGGCCTAGCCATCATCCAAAAACTTGTATTTTCTTCATTTTCTCTCTCCTTTCTTCCCTCCTCTTCCGTCTCACCTATTATTTCACCACTTTTCGACTCCTCCACTCTGTCATATTTTCATCTCTCTCACTCTCTCTCTTCCATCCTTAAACCCTCCCCACGAATATATCCCTTCCTTTCTTACTCGTCCATTTTGCTACACCATTACTAAAATACGTCTCCAAAACTATCCGTCTCTCTCCCCATCTTGTACTTTCTCCACCGTCCAAATCCTAGGTCTTGTTTTTCCTCTCTGTAATCTCTTCTCAGCCTCCTTCCATTTTCTTTTCTCATAAATCGATATTTTCTATCAAGAGGAAGAGGAAAAAGTTGGAAGAAAGAGACAGGGAGCTGGCTGTCCAAGCATTTCCAACTTTCTCTTCTCAAAGGATCTGAGAGAGTAGACGAGAACGGATTTGTACAGCCTCTGCCGCTAGACGGCCTGCCTGCCTGCTTGACTTCCTTCTCACATCTCTTCTCCTTTGCCCTATCAAATAATCTCCTCGCATGAATTTTATAGCTCTCGGAGGTAAACTAGTCCAAATTTTATCTTTTCCTCTTTGCTTTCCTCTATTTACGCATATATTCCTCCCTCCTCTTCTTCAACTCTTTCTTTAGCCGCCAACAATGGCTCTTTTCCTACACTCCATCTCTCCTAATTTCCTCTCCACCATCCGCAACTGAATTCGCTCCTATTCTTTTCACTTAAACTACCCTTTTATTAACGGAAATATTCTCCTAAACGTTTTCCGCCAACCTCCCAATTTAACTCCTTTATTTTCTCTCCCTTTCCCACACTCTCACGCACTCTGCTCCACATTCTATTCCTCCCACCCACCTTTTAAACGCATCTAGAACAGGATTCAATTCTCGTCATCAGCCAGTCTTCAACTTCTCTTCGGCTAGTAAACATCACTTTTCTAGCCGCCATCCACGAGTCAGCATGCTCCAATGGACCACCTCTATAGGACTCTCCCGGAATCGGATCACCTCCAACTTTCACCTTCACTCAACCGGGACTTGACAACTCTGCAGCTAACCCTTGCCCTTGCTTACGAGGAAGAGGCATGGACTGCCTGGAGGAGTCAATCGTCTTTAACCGTTCCCTTTCGGTCTTCACTGTAGGCCTTGATGTGAAAAACAATATCATAAGGCACGCGGTGAATGCCAAAAGTGGTGTAACGGAAGTCATCAAAGAAGCATCATCCGTCTACTCATCTTCACTTGGAATACTTGAAATGGGACTTTCACCAGCACCACGACTTTGACTTGACAGCAATCCTTGAAATCAGCATGGGTTGATTTTCGCCGGGTTTGCCAACAATTCCACTCGGACTTACGGATTATGGCTGAGTTAGCAGCTTTCACTTACTGCTATACAAAGGGATACTCGCTTGTGTAGAAATGGTAGACTTTCTCCACAGGCTTTCTCCACCTACCTGACGAACTAAGAAGCTAATCACACCAAGATATGAATACTAACCAAGAATGGATAGACAAGGACGTTTAGCGAGAATATCTTTTAAGTTTAATAGGTAGACATGAAGGATTTTAGCTAGGTATTTAGTGCATATTCAAGGCAAATGTTAACAATTAGCATAAGTAACATGTAATAGTTAAAAGATGAGGGACTTTAGTTTTGTAGTTTGTAGAAAAATCTTTAACTTTCACCACGAGGCTCCGACACTACGCCCTCCATTCAAAAGATTCTATAGGCTTATAACAAGTCTGGTGCTTTCGGTTCTTTTACTTCTATATACGAAGGAGAAATAATGTTTATGAAGAGTTGGGATTGGAGTCCCTTTAAAATTCTGATTCATAGAGCAGCTTGTGCATTCTTTATGCATTCCGTCCCCGCTCTCGTCCCTATACTTTCACTCACCACATTACTTTCTCTTAGTAACCGCATAAAACTCCGGATCGGCGGCGTTATTCACCCTCTCTGTTTATTACCTCATTTATTCAACTTTTGGCAGTAAATATATATACATACGTATTGTGATTTTTTAAATCCTCATTTTTATTCCTCCCCATTTTCTCCTTCCTTCCTCTCCAACTCTCTTGTATTGGAGGGGCCATACCTACTATGTATTCCTCTGTAATTTTTCATCTCACACTTAACTTTTGTTTAAAAGGATATTTGAATTTCTCTACTGGTTTTTATAACCTTTGATTTTGGAAAGTATGCTTAATAAAAGGAGTTGATGTAGATTCATTTCATCATTCTAGTCTCTTGTGCATAGAAGAAGCCTGTAGACAAAGATGCACTCTATTGTCCTTGCGTTGGGACGGAAGGAGAGTTGCAAGCCTTCATCCGCTTCTACATGTAGTCACTTAGACGAAGAAAGGAGTTTTAGGTTACATGAGTTATTTCCTCGCTCCTTTCTCTCCTATCCAGTTTTTACTTTGCCGGTGAGGAAAACAAGGATTTATGTGGCAAACTTAGTGGAGACCGAAGAGCTGCGTTGATGTAAAATTCTCATAAGTTGGCAAAGTCGCTCCAAACCACCTCCCACCTCATCCTCTCAGCATCTCTCCTGCCCCAATGACATCACGGAAGTCGTAAACTTTAATGTACTAGCATCTCAACTTTTTATTTCTCCTTACTTGTTCCAACAGACTAGGATTCAGCCTCCACTAAATCCTCCTCTAACCACACACAAGCTATCGCTTTCTCTTTCCTTTTTAGCCTGTTTAAATCTTAGAAACTCGTCCTTGTCCTTCTTAGACATCCACCGAGCGTTCCGGGAGTAGGCAGGGCTTGGCCCCCTGCAGCCGGCTAGTATTTTCTGGCAGGCGTGATTTATTTACCGATATCTCCTCCTGCATCACATTATTACTCCTCCGGTTTGCGTTACAATTTATTCTTTTTTCTTACTTGTACTTTTTTCGCTTAAACCTTGAGGATATTTCAGGGAAATAGGGAATCCGTCCTACATGCTTTGCACTATGCTCTTGATAGCTTCGATTAGTTCTTGTATTTGCATCTCAAGTTTATTCATTATGATTTCCGAACACTTGAATCTTCCCCGGGTTTTAACGTTAAACGCATTGCTTTTTCTTTCCCATACGGCTTTCTACTGATCTTCTTTAATGATTCACTCGAATTTAAACTAATGCAATTTTCCTTTCTCAGCATTACTCACTCTTAATAGTCAAGAAGATGGAGTAGTCGAGGAGGAAGACAAGGTGGCTCTGAACAGAATTGTATCCGTCAACTCTTTTCAATTTCTTGTGTCTCTTTACGCATTTCCTGCCTATTCTTTTCAATATTCTTGAAAATTTAATAAATGTTCAAGTCAGTCACCACTTGCTATGCCTCCCCCTCTTTCCCCTTCACTTTCACCCTGTCTTCGTCACTTTCACCGAGCTTTTAAGCTCTGAGCGCTGGGTGCAATCCTCTTTGCTCCCTGGATTTGAATCCTATTGGTTTCCTCTTCTCCGACCCACAACCTACTCCGGCATAATGTTTCCAAATCTTGTAAATAAGGGTTTCCCTAAAAGTTTTGCCATGTTTCTTTTTAGGGATTACAATTACCGCATAACCCAGATAGAGTTAAACCCGCTCTTCCCACACATACTTTGTACAGCTTTTGACTTTCTCCAGGAAGAGAAAATTCAGTTATTATTCCATTATATTTTCTCGATCTTTCGACACTTTCGAGGTATCCAGATCGAGGGAAGGAAAAGTTATTGATATATGTTCTCGGAGTTGTCTCAACTAAAGTTTGTTTCACTAGCCTCTTTTTCCAGCGCTGTATTTCCAGGACTGAGGTGGGTGTGAATTTTCGGGTGAGAGAACTCTCAGAAGCAGATTTTGCCACCAGTCGTGAACATTAGCACCCCCTGCCTTTCCAGGATAGATGTTTTCAATGAAGGACATATGAAGCTATTTTGTAGGCAATGATTGGAACGACAGACTGTAGGGACAGCTGAGGAAATTAGTGCGAAAACAATTATCCTCTCCTAGCCCAGCGGGCTATTAATCAATCTACTATGTGTGAGCATCTACAACATTTTCACCCCGTCTACACAAAATAGTCAATTACACGCAAGCTCCTCCGCCAAAGTGTTAACATGTGTTGCTTTTCACGGCAAATTACCGCACGTCAATTTCTTTAGCTTCACATGCTGAGTTCCACATTCGCCAAAGCTTTCATTTAAAATCTGGCCCACCAAACTTAAAAAGGCTAACGTGAAAATCCTTTTTGTCCCTAATATAGCTTTCTCTGCGGACTTTCACCGGACTCACTCCAGTTTTGCTGGGTTTCCTATGGTTTGAAATCTTGTAGTTTAATAAGAGGATTTATATACCAGTGACAAATCACTCCGAGTCTCTATCCACTACTCATGCGAAAATAAGATACCCGTTTCTGTCAACGGAATTCGGGAGCTGAAGAGCAAAATTTTCATATTAAATAGCAATTTTTTAAACAAGAAAGACCATGGCTGCGGGGGACAGAGTAAAGGAAATCTCCAGAGCAAGTCAGCAAGAAACTAAGCTTGGTAGTTGATGATTTATTTATCCTCCTCAGCTATTACACTACCTTATTTATTATGCTTAGTACGCCATCTCAAAAGTGACAACTAACAATGTGTATAGTTCCCTGAGCTGGTTCTCAGCTTTTGGAGAAAGACATTCCAGCCGCCTACTTCCCCAGTTGTTCTCTTCATCGCTTTCTAAGCTAAACGAATGGCCATGTCATACGTGCGGAGGGGACGACTTTTAAAATTTGTCCTCCCTCAAAATTCCTACAGGTCTGTCATGATGAGGAGACTTTGAGCGAGTTTTACTTCATCCAATCCTTCATGTCTCTCTTAATCCTCTTGAACCTCCTTCTTCCATCACCCCTCCTCTCCCCTACTTTGCCTATCAATCCCACCTTTTCCCAAAAAACTTTCCCGTTCATATCCTACAATTCTCCATTTCATCTTTGTCTCTCTTCTCCTTTTTTCCACCCACAGATTCACACTTGTGAGCCACTAAACTTCATCAAACCCTTCTCAACTCAACTTAACACGCTCTTGTCCCCATAAAGATTTTTCTTTTTTTCCATAGGTTCTAACTTACGCCCCTCCCACCCCATACTGCCATCTCATCGCCCTTCCGGAATCCGTCAATCTGAGCCTTAAAACTCAAACTTTCTCTTGCATTATCATGAAGGAAAAACATGGATGCATGAAACAATATCGTTTCCTTTTCTTGATTTTTAATCAAAGATCCTAGAGCAACCCAAATCAAACCCAGCTCAGCGTTAAAACT
This sequence comes from Sminthurides aquaticus, assembly GCA_906901655.1. Taxonomy (NCBI): domain Eukaryota; kingdom Metazoa; phylum Arthropoda; class Collembola; order Symphypleona; family Sminthurididae; genus Sminthurides; species Sminthurides aquaticus. The sequence continues at coordinate 1,563,490 of CAJQTT010000013.1, read as the reverse complement.
CTCGTATATTTTTACACAAAAGCTGAAACAGTCTCACACTGCTATTAATCTCAAGGCAAATACCACAAATTAGTGCTTGAAGCCGGAATTACAGCGGAAAAAACCTTTTGAAGGTATCATGCAGAAGGGGGTTGGGCTTTAGGACTTTCCCGTTCAGTTACGCCATCTATCGCCGAGTTTGTAAAACTACTTTCCCCTATTGCTGCAGTGCTTTCTTTCAACGTTAAACGACAAGCTGGGGTTCCTCAAATTTCGGATCCATCCAGAAATGCTCCTCACGAATTTGTCTATGTGGGATTCTGAAAGGGAGCGAATGTGTTCTCGGAGTACTTGCTGAACCCCGGCTAGGTCTTTCACTCCTAACGACCCCTTTGGAAAGCTTTGTATTTTGAGGGTGCGGGAAAAATGTTTAAGACCAGCTGGATTTATACGTGGAGACACGCGAGCCGGTTTACACAAAGAGCTCAATGAGATCACTTCCTTACCTGCCCGTCTATTTTTTGCCCCTGCACTAGCTTTCTCCCCCTCTGCAGCCTTTCACTTTTCCAACATGTCTGTCTCCCTTTGAATGGGTTGAGAAGTTTGGTAGAAGGCTGCTGGACGAAGTCGGAGTATATTGTCCCTGTATTTGTCATGCTCATTCTCACGTAGAATGACTAGGATTTTTTTGAAAATAACAACGTTGACAAAAAGTAAGAGAGAAAGTTGTCTACTCCTTGAGCCAGACCGATTTTTCAACGGAAGTCAATGGGATTTAGAGTAGGAGACTGAATGTAGCTATAAATAACGGGCATAGTCCATTTCAAAGTTGACGACATCAACATATAATGCAATGGATGAGGAGGACACACCACCAATGCCCCAACCTGCCATCCCTACTTTCACCCTGTTCCCCCTAAAAGAAGAGATGGGAGAGTCGCTTTGTCCCTCTCCAACTCTTTTACAATTCTTCCTCGTATGACTTCTCCTGAGAGAGGGAAAAGAGGCCAGAACAGGAAGATTCATATGGGTTTTTCTGACTGTGACTATTGCTTCTGGAGGGTGGATTGGTGTAAGAGGAAGAGGATAGATATATATATAAGTGGCAAGGACCGTAGAGCATGGGTTAAGAAAAAAATTCAAGTCGGCTGGAACTTTGTTCCGCTCATACATTTCCATCTATCTATCTCCCAAGACCAGAGCCATTTCCACAGCCCTGCTAATGATGAATGAGACAGTTATGGATGCGCTTCCCTGGAGTAAATTTGCTCTCGGCACACCATGAATTTCCGGAAACATATATATCCATACCCTGCATCCATCCCCCGGCAATGTCGCTTCCTCCCTCATCCTAACCTTCTTCCTCTCATACCATCCAACCCGCATTCCGCCAAACTCCCCGGATAACTCTTGCAAATTACTCTCTTCTAACAATATTTTCAACTCAAATTCTAAATTGTTTTCAAAGTCCACAAAAAACCTATAAATCTTCAAACACTTGCACATGCTTTCAAATCTATTTCCCTCCTTCCCATCCCAGCCATGCCAGTATAGCATCCATCCAATACAGGTCATTATGCACATTGTTCTTGAAACGCAATGTCCATCTACTTTTTTCAACATTTTCTACAGCTTGCCACCATACACAGACTCGGAAACTTAATTAACTTCAATGACAACATTACTATATGGCCTCGATTTTCGTCAACTGTACGCGGCTTCTCGAAAAATGCTCTTTAGAATGTAGTTTAAGTTTTATAACCATTAGTTAGCGGTGGTGAAGCGGGTAGAAAATATTGCCTAAGGTGGGACTGGTGGCTGAGTCATAATCCTCAATAATTATGCAATCACATTATCACCGTGGAGAAAGTTCATAAATTTTAAATACATTCCTTTTGATTTGATTATTCTCGCACACTCTTCCGCGTAATTCGATTCTCTTACAAATTTTCCTCGCCTTCCTCTCCCTAAGCCCCTCTCTTTCTCTTCTTCTCTATCCATTTTCTCTTTCCCGCCCCCACCCTTCCAAGAAAGTGTGAAGACGAAGAGAAGGCTCATAATAATAACGCCAGCCAGCCAGCCAACCAACCAAAGATAAGATTAACAACAGACTAGAGCAGGCGGGGCTGGAGAAACTGGAGAAAGTACTATGATAGGAACGCGTATTTTACCAACGAGGGCATCCTCCGTATTTTTCAACGGACCTATGTATTATCTATACACTGCTTTCACTACAGTAGATTCTACATCTACAACTGCCTATAAGGGAGGAAGAATACACGTTATCATGATTGGAAAATTCCTTACTCATATCCATACAGTAGGAACTAATAGTACTTTACGCTTCAATTCCCAGCTCTCGCTTCCTAGAGCTTTGATAAATTTTGTTTCTATGCTCTAGGATTATTTTCTCTCCGGATGACGTCCCTCGTAATATCCTCTAATGGCAGAGTTAGTTATGAGCAACCTTTGTCACAGTGCTCCTCAGATGACAACCCAGCTTTAGGAGGAGCTCCACCCTGGCGGGTATTAGGCTTCTCTCTCAGCCACCAGGCCTCTGCTTTCACCCTCTAGCTTTCCCGTCCACCAACTACCCATCCAACTATTTTCTACCTTATCTTTACTACCGCACACCCACCCCCCACCCCGTGCTTTCTCCGCGCGAGGTTCCTCCCTCCCCCTCCGCGAGCCCCGGCACAACCATCAACAATCGTATAAAGATGATCCAAAGACCAACCAACTATTGCAGCCCTCATAAATCTCAATTGAGCGCATCTGCTAAACTCTGGAAAGGCATCACTGCCAGCCCCAACACCCCACACCTCTTCTCCGTACAACTTCAAACAAGACAAAGATAAAACGTCCCGCAACAGCCTCACTTTTTTTTACCTTCACTCATACACATCCCTGCATACACTTTCCTCCCCCAGAATCACCAGTCATAATTGTCTTATCCGCATATTTTCTTCTACGATTTTCTTCCCTCTACCCAGAATCTTTGCAGCATCTTCTTCTTTGTACTTTGGTTCCAGCCCGTGATTTCAAGGGTTTACCTGCCTGCATCATGATGAAATTACAGCATTGCTGTATTCTTCCAGCGAGTCTTCCATAGTCTTGTGTGAACGGTAAGGAGTACATCTGCATTTCCTTTCTTTCCATTCCGGACAAAGAATCTCGGCTGGATACATGTACAAGCATAGCATAACCGCAGACAAACGAGAAATTACCAGCGTATGCGTTTAGGGAGTTGATGCGAGTCGAACTTGCGGAAACGGCTCAAACCGGAAAACGCACGTCAGGGACAAGGAAGCGATCCAACTTTCACTTAAATGAATAACGTTCCTAGACTAGCATCTTGAGTAGTTTCGGCTTCTTCCCGGTAGACATAGAGGAAGTTGTTTGGTTGTATCTTGAAATGGTTTATCGTAGCAACGACCCGTATTTCCTAGCCTCCTGTATGAATGTGAACGGTATAAGCAGAGTGAGCTGGCCAGAAGATGAGGAATCATACAAGTTTCGTAGGGGAAATTATCCCCAAGGGTATCATTTTCTACTAGATTAAAACCACAACTCAATAAACCCTGATTATACCATACCTCTACACCTACGCCACCCATCTTCCATCTCCAACTTATTCCTGTATCTTTCCCTTTTCATCTACATCCCCTCCAGTTTCAGCTCAAGTCTTAAGCAAGTCCCGCCGTACTTTCACTTGGAATTCAGTTCATCTTAAACTCAACACCGTTTAAGCCTGGGTATCCTTCTCCAACCCCCCCCCCCCCGTTCTACAGTAATGTTGAGGGTGGAAAACTTTTCTGAGCATATAACTCTCCTTTCACTAGTTTGCTTTTCTTTGGTTTCTTTGTCTTTGGAATGTAGTCCAAGGAAGACACGGAGAGCAAGTGAGCTAAATCAATCCAGTGAAAGCAGGGGAAAGCCTTGCTTATCCTTGTTTCGCCTTGTTTCACCTTGTAGTCTTTGTTTTCTTAGCTTCCCTATTTCCAGACTAGACCTCCTTCCACGCTTCAGTAAATGTTGTAGTAGTAACTGCTTTCTCTTTTAGTCTACCAGGGCCCATGCACAGTTTCTCCCAAGCCGAACCACCACCACTGCTAACTACCACCACTAATACCCTTGATCCTTTATCCTCTCTCTCTTCTTTTTATTCCCTTCACCTTCTCTCCTCCACACAAGTTTGAGTCTAGCATATACCTTTTCAAGTACTCGTTCATCTCATCTTTAGCATCCCTTTTCCTGCTTTCTCTCTCTCTCTCTCTCTCTCTCTCTCTCTCTCTCTCTCTCTCTTTTCTATCTCTCATCCGTCAAGTATCTTGTCAAGTTTCCCAACATCCATCCATCCCCACCTCCCGGGCAACCCCATTTGCCCCTCTTACGTTCTCCGGATCAGTCTCTCATCCACCACACAATCCTAGCCTTGTATTTCATTTCTCACGGGGATCTCTCAAGATCCAAGATCCGTCTATCTCATCTCAGTTCCACAAACTTGCTGGAATCATCCTTTTCCAAAATGAGAATTTCTCTCACTCTCTCTCTCTTGTATTTTTTCTCATTTCTATTTCTCTTCCCAAAGCCCATCTTCCTCTCTTTTATACTCTTCTAATTTGTGCTTACTTATTTTTTCGCATTTAACTCCCCCGTTTTTATTTCCCGTCTCTCTTGAGTCTTAGCTCAGTCAGCTCTCCACCGAGCATTCATAAATGAGAGGATGAGCCAACGAACCAGTCAGCTTGTTTGTTGTTATTTTCAAACAAACCTGTCTATTTTTTGTACAAGTTTATTTTGTAGTTTTTGCTTTCCCATGCTTTCTTTTCCTCCTTCCTGCAGGCTGAGACTGTACCCAGTACGCTACCTTTATCTCATGCACACGTTTTACTTCCTGTATTAAAAAGGATAACAGACGGTCTGGGGAAGTTTGGATTTTGTGCACTCTTGCGAATCTCCAGTTCATCAAGATGAAGACGCGTGGACTTGCTTCCTACTTCCTTCCTTCCTCCTTTCTATCCTAATAATAATTAACTTAAAGCTACATAGCTACAGTCTCGTTACACACTTTCCCTTAAGAAACTTACAAAGCTCAGAATCTCATTTCCAGAGTATAACATTTTTTTCTCCTTTTCAACATCTCTTTCCACTCCGGAAGAAACACATATTCCAAAAATAAGCATTCAGGCAACCATGAGTAATCATGTTTACATTGCTTACATATACGTTCCACCAGCCTTCTGGGACCTGCAACTCCCCAAACATCCATCCTTTCGCCATTCCTCACTCTCTTCACCACGAATACTTCAAACTTGAATTTGAAGACAAGAGAAACAAATCTTATTCTTCTTTCTACATTTACGAATACAAGGTTGTTTCTTCTTTCTCCCCATTCCTCCACCTTACTTATTCCAAGCGAATATACTTCATCCGAACTTTCTACTACTTTCTCCTGCTTTCTCCTCCTTGGTAATAATTCCGCAGTAATGCAATACGTTCTCATGCCCTAGCACTAGCTTTTTCTTACCAACATAGGACGTATTTCAAGTTCTATTTTATTATTTATATTATTTCTTTGAATCCTCCATTAAGTTACTCATTGCAGCTTTGTATTGAGGAACAAGTATTTAACCTGCCAGCACTACGTCAGTTCCATTCAAATTAAAAGTTACATTCTTCTAGATTTGCGCATACATTTGAGTAAAGATGAAGTTATGTATAGCTGCCAATGAGGACGATCTTTGGGTGTGAAGCATTGGATCCTGCTCTCGTTTACGCGGCAAAGCAGAACGTTTAGACTATGTTTGAATAAAATTCCGTCCGGAGCTGATACATTTTAATTTTGATTTTTTTACTGAATAAACTTACAATTTAGTTAGAAAATGTCTGGGTTTGTTTGCATTCCTTTCAAGTTCTTCGCCATCGGTACATTTTCAAAGTGTGTGTTCAAGTGAAGAGTAAGTGCTGGATTCTCTCCACCTTGTGGAACGACGTAAAGTCTCATCAATCTAGAACATTTGGTTTGCTCCACTTTTCTCCAACTTTTTCATCTGTTCTTGATATGTTTAAAAATGATTGAAAAGAGACCTGGGTCTATTTGTTCACCATATCATTTTTTTCATTTTATTCCTATCCTTCACTTGAAAGTCTACTTACAAGTTTCTCTTGGAAAACTTTCTCCTTCATTTCATCCACCCTTTCTTTGCCGCTCCTCTATGTGGGCAATTCCATTCAGAATTACTCCTCCAGTCTATGAAATTTACAGCATGAGAATGTCTTTGGGGAAACAAAAAGTTTCTTTGAAGCGTTTTGCAAGTTTAAAATATTCTGTCGGTAGGTTTCATCCTTTCGCTTATGTGAAAGGAGTTTGAATGCTGCATCACATATTTTTCACAAATACTTAAACTTTTCTTCTTTCAAGCCGTCAACAACTTTGGTTATGCAAATGCTATGAGAAAAGATGAGATTCCTCTCAAGCTACCTCCTATCATCCCGCTCTCCTCCAAGTTGTTACGCATCACATCAATTTTTTTAATGGTTGGCCCCGTCTAAATGTTAACTGCAAGCCGTCTCCCAAGTAGCATCAACATTTAACGCTGCTCGGAGAATCAAATATTTCCCATTTTATCTTCTTTCGTCCGAATAAGGGGTCAAAAGTTTTGTAATAAATATTATCAAATAGTCTATTTCCACTTTTCAGTGCTATATGATTTCTATTTATGTTTTTATGGGATGGAGTAGACAAAATATGCGACTCTATTATTTCTCTTGGAGTAGTTTACGTCGACCATTAGTCCCTTGCTTTATCTCTCCAATTCCTATATCATCCCATTTAGTATTTCCTCCACATAAATACAATCTTGCTATTCAACTATTTGCATTCAGTCCATTTGTCTTCCCTTCTGGTAGCCTCCACCTCTATTCCTAGTCATAAACTTTCTCCACTTTCACAAAGTCACTTTCTCCTTTCTTCCGCAATGCTAACTCTCGCGTTTACATTAGTATCGTGGATGTGGATGAAAAGATTTAATTTAAAAGCAAAACTATACACGCAGGGGTTCAAACTATCCAGCACTTGTAGTGTGGGATTGGACGGTGAAAGCCTGTGGGATAGAGGGAAGACAGATTATCTGCTTCGTAAGTATTTTAAATTACAGCCACCTAGTGTTCCATAAAGTGAAGGAAATAAATTGCATTTGAAATAGAGAGACTAAATTTCATTCAATTTTACAACTCGACCTTTTCAATCAATCAATCAAGCGGCGCGGATTCGGGAAACAAGCTCCTATTAATTACCATCTTAGTCTTTGGCAACCTTTCTTTCCTTCACCTTTCACCGGCACCATCTGAGAAAGTGTTCCGAGCCTTGTACATACGCGTGTATCCATACGCAGGGAGAAGGGCAGGAGGGCGTGCTACGAAGGAAATTACCATCGAATGAGATTGAGTATAAGAGAGACCTTGGGGTGGCTTATGCAGGAGGAAAGTAGAAAAGAACCAAGTGTATAGTACCTCTCGGAGAAGAGTACAAAAAGAGTCTATTAAAATGGCAATTTTCTGATCAAAGAGCCTCCTTAGTCTCCTGCTGACTCTAATTGACCTGCCGCTACTTTCTCCTACTTCACTTCTCTACGTGCTTTCTCCTCTTCACCTAACCCTGCGTGTACCAAGGTGTGAATCCAGCCAGGGTTGGAGAATGTCCTCTATCCAATTCCAAAGCACTCCAACCCCTCCTATAGTCATCAAGATTCTGAGCTGTTAAATTGCTGAGATTGCAATTTTTATTTCGTTCAGGTCGGCTCATCCTAGACGTGAACGGAAGGCGTAAACTCCTCCGGTTTTCTCTACCTCTAAGGCTTGAAGCCCCTCAGAAAATTCAAATGAGAGGATTGATTCCGTCCGACTAGTCCCCCTTCTAGCACATTTAACAGGGAGGAAGAAGGCTGACGCAGGGTTAAGTGTTGTGTTCAAATAATACCGGCTGACTTGTAACATGATACTGTATATTTACCCACTGCCCCTTTCTTCTCTACACAGCTTCATGTTTGGCCACCCTCCCTTCATCCTCCACCCATCCTATCACGTCCTCCTTCTTTGAGTGGAAAGCCAAAGGCTAAGTTAAGTAAAGCAGAGTAGAGTATCTCTTTCGCACACAAACACAAAATACATTTAATAAGCTGGGTAAAGTTAAATCATTCACTAAATCATGAAAGTTGGAAGCAATATTGCCACATATCAGGCTGGAAAATTCAATTAGTTTCATCCTAGTTTGTTTTTCATTCTCTTATCATCAACTTTCATCTTGTTTCTCACAAAATAACCATGCTTCCCCATCCATAGATACTCAAACCTCTACACTGTCTCGACAAATGTATCCCTCCCAACTCTCTCTAACCGTGTACAAACAAATAAAAGTAAACTTGGGCCAAGTCGTAAGGCAATCCGCGCAATTCAGTATGTTATGTATCTACTATAGTCACCTTTTGAATTGCTCTCCAAGATATATTATATGTTTTGTATCATCCTACTTTCTTTGCCTTACTAAAATAGAGATGTAAAAGACAGAGAATCATCCCAAGTCATCCCCAAATCATATCCAGCAAGCGTTTCTTCTCATTGGTTCCTTCCCTTCTTATAGTATTTATCTACTGTACATCCATCGTATAATATCTTGGCCAAAACTTTGTATACTTGTTCTATTTGTAAAATACTTTATGAATTCCAATATGAGAATAAAATACAATCTACAAGTATTCCATCCTTCCTTCCTCAGGCATTCTTCAACTTGAAACGTTTTACTTTCCCCGCTTTCCCTTTTTCTCAACCCGCATCTTTAATGGTCAACAGTATGCCAATACTCCAATCAATGGTTAACTAAGCTGGACTGGAATCTGGCGGATTCGAGACTCTCTCCGCTTTCCCCAACTATCAAATCAACATCAGACCCTTACAACTCATTTACAACTCTACATAAATACTAAAACTTTGGAAAAAGCTAATATCTCTACAACCCTCCCCTTCACTAAACCCACCCCCAATCATAATATAACTCATATATTAAACATTCTCTTCCACCCACCTCCCTTTATCTCTACTTTCACTCCCCAGAATCTTATCAAATATTATACGCCTAGCAATTTCTTAGCTTATAGCCTCCAGTAGTTATTCTCGTTATCCACTAAACTTTCTCCTTCTACAAATTGTTTTCTCCCCCGTTCTTTCTCTGGCTCAACTTTCAACTAAACTAAACCTGCCATAAAATGATCTTATCCCTCGCATATAGTCGATGTGATCAGTATTCTGCATCCTCCAAGCTATAAGCTTAATACCAAGTGCATAATCCCAATTAGGAAGGGTATGTTTCAAAATTCTAATCATTTGATTCCCATCCACAATCCGATTATCCGGCCGAGAATATTTTACCCAAGAGATTTTTGTCTTGTGTTGTTTATTTTCTTTAAGGAACTGCTCTTTAGTTCAGGCGCGATCTTTGCTATTTAAAGAGAAGATATTTACATTCTTTGTTAATTCTATTGAAACTCTGAATACATTCTGTTCTATAGCTTGTGTTTAATTTTGAATCCATGTCATCCCAGCTAGTGCAGTGCGGACCTGGAATACGACTGGTATTTTTGTGTGTGCAAAATCCATGACTTTTCTAACGTCCGTATTTCTCAAGACCCTTTTCCTTTACTGGATATTTTGATGAATTCATTGTGATTCTATTTCGTATCCTGTTCAGATAGCATAAATCTAATAGTTTTCCCTCCATCCAAGTTATTCCCTTCTCGGTAATTCCACCCTGCCCTTAACTCCATCATGATGTGAATTGAGAAAACATCCAAGCTGATAGCTTGAAGCGGAAGACGGTGGACCTACAAAGACATAACGACAACGCAAGGAAGTAAAAGAATTCATAGCGCTCGAATTTCTACCTCTAGCTTTCCCCTATATTCTGTGTACTTTCTCCGCATTTCTATGATTTTCCATCTCACTGACACGGGAGGGGTATGTATACGCCTGCAATCTATAATCTACATGATTCTGTTTCCTGTATCATGTCTCCAGTCCTCGGAGATATTTCCTTTTCGATATTTCTCGTCTTAAGCTACATCCTTTCTCCGTTTTCCGCATTTAATAACTGAGTCAGAATTGCCTCTAGCATTTGATGGAATCGATTCCTCAACCACCATTCCGACACGTCCTTTCCAATGATCCATAAGCATGCTTTCTCCTCCAACCATCCAGCCTCTGTATTTCAGATCTGCTAAAACCAGGCATGAGCTCCTCCAAAGTCTACAAACTTTCTCCACTTTCTTCTCTACTTCATTACATACATACTTGGTCCATATGCAGCTATTACTGGTGAACTGTGAGAATGCGGAGTTTAGTTCTGGCTCTGCTGAACGAGAAGAATTTATTGAATGCTTTTTCTCTGAGTCTTGAAAAATTTCTCATTCAATCTTAAAAGAAACCTTTTAGATCCTCTGAAAATCATCTCTTCAAACACTTTCACAACTTCCTACTCAAAAATCAAATTAATTTCCTTCGCACAATACTTCTCCACATGAAAATTGACAAACGGAATGACATATCAATTCAATCACAGAAGCTGTTCCTACTTCTACTTCTACCCACTCTCTCCTTATTCCCCCTAACCAAATATATATACCATCCTGTTACAGTTTATTCTTCACATCCTCTTCTCAATTTCTTTCCGCTTCCTAAAGAATATACATACAGCAACCCTATAACTTGTATTCTGAACTCTTGGCTTCACTGCATAAAAGTCTTTCTCGCAAACTTTCGCAGGTATAAAAAACTAAACTCAGAAAGATTTTTAATGGTAAATCGAAAGTAGAACGCTGCGGATAATGGAAGTAAATTCTTTATGATGTTTTCCTTACATATGAAAACTTTAGGAATCACTTTTTGGTTTATAATTTGTTTTGATAAATTTGTATGACATTGGAGGATGAAAATTTAAAACTGCGGTCTGACCTAAATTTTTAACTAGGCGGCAATCAAACTTGCAACAGGTTTATGTAACAAAATAGCCAAACTTTACAGCTGGAGAAATATATGCCTTGAATGCAGTAGGTAGTATTGTGCTGACTGGGTGAGCGAACTTGAGTGTTAGGGTCGACGAGTCCATACTTTCTCCACCTCCCGTAATCTATTGACTTCCACCAGTTGCTGTAAGCTTGATGGCTGCGGAACTGTATCTTTTGTTTATACTGTATCAAAGTTTAATATTTTGCTTAAATTTCATTCTCCTTTCCCTCTATCCACTAAAGTTCTAAGTACGAGCCAACTTTTCCAAAAACAAGTCACCTAATTCCGGTTGGCTTAAAGCGAACGTGTTGTACTACCAAGATTTCACAAACCTGGAGGCTCTATCCACCTGTTCAACCCGGAGGAAGCACGCCTCTAAATCTGCTTCAGAAATTTGAACACGTAACTTATTGTAATCTTCTTCCTCTTAGCTTGTGTAGGCAAAGCTGGTGGATGGCTATATAGATGTGTGTTTCCCTGTACTTGTGAGCAAGGGAAGGAAAGAGCTTTCCAAAAGTCCACATCATCTTATATCCATAAAACTTGTAAGGCACTCACCTCCTCTCAGAACTTACTGCGTGAGGAGAGAAGAAGTTGTAGTTAACTAGTAGTGGAAGGGGCTTATTATGAAAAGTGTGCAAAGTTTCCCTCCAATTAGCTCAGCTCAGGATTGAGTGAATTAACCGCAGTTGTTGTTATCATTCTATATTTTCTAAACTTCCTTAATTTACATTTTCATTCTTTCCTCCTCCTCCTCGCCCTTCTTCTATTTCTTCTGGCATGTTTGCCCGTAGCCGGTACAATCCACCATAAGCCTGCCTGGGAGAGCATTACTTGCTTTCTCTTTAAAGGCTAAAATTCCACATGTTCTTTATTTTATGCACCCGTCTTAGAGGGCAGCTACGCCTATAAAATTCAGAATGTACTTTCTCCAGTATGTATTACCCGCTTGTATTTCCGAATATAGTTGCAAAAACCGGGAGGTCCGAAGGAAGACTTTCTCCACGGAATCCCAGCGTGAAGCAAGTTGATTTGCTCTTAATATCTACAACCACTTTCCTCAATACTATTATCCTCTGAAACTTTCCATTACGCTCCCCAATCTTAAAAGAATGGATTACATGAATTTAACAATCTTAATGTCCCGTTCACTCCACTTATTTTCACATCATCACAACTAGAATATAATAATCATCATTCCCCACCAAGTCCTCTACATACTATTATTTCCCCACCCACTCACATGATTCCTCTCCGCACATTTTCTTAAAACTTGTGCAACTGTTTATAGATGCTCTCGAATCTACTCTCGCTTTCTCCTTATTCTTTTCTCTTATTCTCTTAGCTCTTCCAGTTCGGCTAACCATCCCCATGTTCTTCTAAAACGAACAAGATAAGCTTTCTTGGGAAACTTTTCCTTGCCTCCAGAAAAACTAACTATGCATGTAGAATACAAAAAGATTCTTAGTCCGCACGCACGTACGTATTATTCATTCTCCTTCCAAAGACAGATGAGCTGGATTTTTATCATCAAACCCAAAGCTTATTCGGTTAAACCTGTATATTCTTTCTATCCTCCTTAAACTTACTTTCTCCCATCCTCATTAATCATACTCGCTTCCCAAAGTTCTAACTACTCATATTACCCGCTTGAAAAACTTGCTTTCTCTTATCTTCTACCAATCCACTTTTGCATACCCCATCTCTCTAATGTCCTATTTCCTTCCCCATCGTTTATAATAATTGTAAGTACCATCAATACCCTTTCTCCCGCCTGATTATACTTTCACTCTTATATGGATTCCCTCCGGCAATTCATACAAGCCGTAGGCAGCTTTCTCCGTGCCCACATCTTCTCAACAATAATGACAAGAGCCGTGTGGATTCCATCCGCTTATAAAAAAGCATATTCCTTGCCATTAGAACTAGAGGCTTGATATTTTTCAAATACTGTCAATCAGATTGAATCTAGTTAGAATAACGGAGCGTTCATATCATCCGCTAGACTCTTGCCACTTGAGTGGGGATGTATGGATACTTGGAGACGGGGCATGTTTCACATTTCAGTCAAGACTTTCACTTGGATCTCTTGCATTCCCAAGGAGCGCGGGGGTGAAATAAATGTTACGCTGAGGCGAGCTATTTGAAAAAAGTTGTCTCTGCAACCATAAGCTGTACTCTTGAGGGCTGACACAAGGGAGAAATGATGGGAAAAGTACTAGCGGAGGAGTGGTAGTAACGCTCGTTTCTTTCCTTTTCACTCCAGTGAGGCGCTTCAAAGAGAAAGTCCCACCATTCCTTTCTAGACTAGGGCTGATGGGAAGATGGGGTGAGGGCGGGCGGAAGAGAGAAAGTAAGCAAGCAAGTTAGAGAAGCATATGCTGTTCCTCCTTAGAACCCTTGCTATATTTCTTGAAAAAAATTCCACATTAGATCAAAGAAAGATCCATCACTTCTCTTTTCACTACTTTTGAACGTGAGGAGGAACGAATTTGATTGCAGGTCGACATCACTGGGCCTAAACTAGACATGACATAGGATTCCCTCAAGTCCACGTATTTTACTTCCAACCCACACACGTTGCTGCCCATTTCCAGCAACCCCGTATATTTTGCTTATACCTCAGGCCATAGATATATACCAACAACAAAACACGTCTCTTAAATTACCTAGTCTTTACCCTTAGACGTGTGCCGCTGGATTTTTTCCTCGACTTTCCCTCAAACTTGTACATGGTTAGAAGAGCCTGTTTTCAACGTATACAGTAAGTAGAGGAGCTGTTCGTCGGCACGGTGAAAGATTCCAACTTGTTTCCTCTCCATTTTGCAGCAACCCGTAATATAAATCCAAGAAAAGCATTCATCCTTAATAAAGCCTTGAAAATAACAGTGAAGAGAGCTTCCAAGTGTTCATAATTCCACCCTTTTGTAGCTAACCTTTGACAAGTTCCTAGAAAAGCCTAATAGTTTCTCCTTGCTTATTTTCCAAACGGAAGGACAAGAAAGTCGAAATAGGTTTATTAAAGCCATAGAATGTAATTCCTTTCTCTCTCGCATCTAAACTTCTCCGCCTAGGCTCTCTTCTTCTTTCTGTACAATCAGTTGCCAACTTCTCTCTACAGTTTATCGCTAAATTCCTGGAAAATGAAAAATCATAGGTTTTCATCAAACTAAATTGAGGCTAGCCACAGATTAGAAATCAGATCCTAATGCTTCCAGGTGTAGGAGTTAATCAAGTTGCATTGCAAAAATCCTGATTTCGTCAGGGCATAAGCTGTAGATCACTGAGAAATGTTTAGTTCCTTTCTCGAATTTTTCTGGTCAGTCCATATCCTTTGTGATGCAGTTATATAAGGAGAGTATCTATAATGAGCAAACATTCTCCCTCCTTCAGTTTAAAGAGGATGTAGGACTCGACATAGCTTAGTGTAATTACTACAGATTTTCTGGAGAAATAATTTTTTGTATCCGTCTTCTTCAAGTGACCAGACTCATCAGAGGCTTGTATTTGTATCCCAGCAACGCTTATATTTACTTACATCCATCATTCTGCATAGTTTAGCAGATGTCGTCCCCACATAAATGAATTTTATCCATTTATGCCCGCCATCTTTGATGTTTAAATCCGTTGAAACTCTCTGCATTGTATGTTCTCAAAGTGACCTCCCTTTCTCAAATCCCAATCGCAGCCCCAACAATACTCCTAAACTTCCTCCTCAAACTCTTTCACGGTCTTATTTTATTCTCTTTGGAAGATGCTGGAAGACAGCTCAACCTATGCATGGATTCACTTGAGAAGAAACTTACAGTTAAGTTCTTATTCTATTACTTCCTAAAATATTCTACCAAAAATGTATTAGCTCTTCAAGCAACAACAAGACCGGTCAAGGGTTTTGCAGAGATGAACGCAAGTAAGCCTACACCCATCAAATTTCCCCATGAAAACTACCGATACGTTAAAATGTAAACACATGACTTGGACAGAGCGACTGGCGATTCGCCAGTGGCGACTACAAGTTGTGGAACAGATATCATCTATTTTTTAGCATAGCTTTCACTACAAAAATTATGGACTGGGATTTACGGAATAAACACTAACGTTACTTGATTGTATTTTACTTATAACTAATTAACGACATCGTAGAGTTATTTGTGATGGTGAAATTAGTGGACACGTATTATTTTCATAGGCTAATCTCTATCAGCAACTTATTGTAAATAAGTAGGCCAGCCAAGCAGATTCGGAATACAGACGATTCTCCGTATAAGAGCCTCCTACACTGTCGGAGACTAATTTGGGAGCCGTACTCCCTATCTTCGTGATGCCAAATCATCCCTGTATAAGAGCTTTCTTGCTAAAAAAGATGTTTGCCGGATTTATGCAATAAGTCCCTTATAGCGAGAGTCGACTGTAATGTGAATCTGGGATGATGTGCTTCTTTAAGGTATTTGGGAGTATTTTCTAGTTGTGATTTTTTTAAAGATCAATAGATGCAAAAACTTGAGTTGGAGAGAACACATGTAGCCACTTGAGATCTCAATCCGTGCGGAGAAAGTATACTTACAGTACTTCGAGGGTGTTAGAGGAAGGGATAATTTGTAAAATAGGGCCTGCAATCTGTGCTGAGGTGCTGTGCATATCTGTAAATGGCGTGGTTTCCATCACAAGCCTCTTGGTAAGCTCTCTCTCTTTCTTCCTGTCAGGATCAAGGTCCGAGTGAAAGTTGAGAGGGGGGTCCTCGGGAGAAAAGCTAGGAGATAACTACAGTAGCTTGTTTTATTTTGGCTGATACTCCCCTAACCTCAAAGTAGTTTCAACTGCATATATATTTTTCCTTTGAATTCCTCAGCGTCTTTCAATTCCAAGTGAACTGAATCTCTTGACAATTTGTATCAATCAGACTAGCCTTAATGCAAATACGTTTCGCCGTGGATCCTATACTCACGGGGGAGATGAATTTTTCTCCAATTCACCGAAATATACATGAACAACAAACTATATTGTATCCCATTCTCGTGATCTATTTTCTTCTAGTCAAGTGGATGCACAAGTAGGCCATGCATATTGAATTCCCGTAGGACAGAGGATCATTTTCGTGCGAGGAAAGGGAGCCTGCGGATAAGATTCGCCCGTGTAGAGCATCTATGTAACTTGCGAGTGAAACCAGGATTCCATATTCTTTTAAAATGTTCTCTCTCTCTCTCTTCTGGGCTGGATGTAATGTTGTAAATAAAATTTATACTAATGGTGCTTATTTTTTATGGGAGTTAGTTCTGAAAGTAGCCTCTACTTCAATTTCGACATTGCCATTGCCTTCAATCTCTCCCCAGTTTCTTTAAAAGATTTCCCTTGAATCAAATCTAACAAATTGAGCCCTACTTTTATTCTCTAACTTATGTTTGTTATTGGTAGGGGGCATTTTTCAACTTTTCCCCACTCTTAACCAACTTCACCCCCATAATCTATTTTCTCCGCCATTCCTAGGAAAACTAACCTTAGGAAACCGCACAACGTGTCGATTACTAAACTTGCCTAGTTTGGTTCTCGCAGTTCTTGCTCGGTTCTCTCAAATGGTTTGCTTCTCTACCTACAACTACTTTCTCCTGATGCGAGAGCTTTCTCTCTTCATATTTAATCTTACTCGTATGCGAAAAACAACAAGTATCTTAAACAGTCTGACCAGTTTTCACTTTCCCCGCTCCCGACTGTATATTCTCTCTGGATCACGCAGTTTGGGTCTCTCTCTCTCTCTCTCTCTCTCTCCCTCTCTCTCGCTTGAAAAATCCCTATTCCCCGACTGGCGACTTCTGGGACACGCTTTCCCCTCCTGACATATACTTTTTCGTGGTAGTTCTCTTGAGACTGGATTCGCCGAGCTTGAATAAAAGCATCAGATCCGAGTTGTTGGAGACACTATGTAGGAAATTGCTCTGGCTCAGTTGAGGAGGAGACAGGGAAGCTAAATACGCAAGCAAACCCAAGGTCTGCTCGGATTCCATGAATCTATTGTCTTCTCGTCCAACACAATTCCAAAGAGCTCAAATAGTTGCCTTGTTAGTGTCTCATTTTGCGATTTCGAAATGTTTGCTTTCATGGAGAAAGATACCTTGATCCGCTAGATTTTCTCTTTCTCTCTACTTTCTCTCATAAAATCCTTTACGCTTCCATGGGAATCGCCCTGACCACCGAGCTAAAACAGCTACAAGTCACATAGAAATCTGATCTTTCTATCACCCTCAATCTCAGGAACGTACAAACAAGGAGGAACTCAGCAACCTACACACATACACACACGTCCAATTCTATTCATTCCCGCGTACCCCTCCCTACTCGGCTGTTCAAAACCGAGCCAATCCACCCTCCCAGCATCTCATTCTTCTATAGTTCAAAGACAATCATCAAATACACTCAACTCTCCATGTTAACTTCTTCAATCCCCTGCCAAAATCATCCTCATCCCAAAACTCCACTCCTTCTCCTACCACACCCATTATCAAAAATTTCCTCTTTAGCCTTCCTCATTTATGTTCTGCCATCCTATTCCTCCTTTACCATAAGCTGTAGTCCTCTAATGTCCAACGTTCCCTTCTTTTCTCTCTTCCATCCTATTCATCCATGCTATCCTTAGAATCCCTCGGATCCACAACAGCCGCCCATGGACTCTCCTTCCTCTATCGCTATTCCATGCTTCCCCCTCATTTTCAATCACATCATTTACATTCCTTATCCGTATCCTTCTACCAATCGCTAGGTACAACTTCAGAGCTATAGTAGCTTTGCAATCCTTAGAGATAAACGCGGGAAGGGCGAGTTACTCCAAGTGTCAGTGTCAACGTTTCACCACCACGTAGAAAATAAGCCTATTGTATGTTTTGTAGTATTTTACTCGGATAAGTTGCTAACCTATCGCTTTTACAGTAGTTGAACCCAAACAGCTACTTTCACCACGCATAGAGAAAGTGTGGTAGAAGAAAGAGTTGGATAGTCCCTACCTTGACGTAATTATACAGTTTTATCGTGCTTTTCTCCTGTATTTTAATTTAGTCTTCTTCACAGTCAGCAGACTTTCTACGATATATTCCTTGCTTGTTTTCATATTTGATCTTTACCTTTAATTCCATCTACTTGTCGTTTTGCTCAGCTCGTTTTTTCACTACAGTTCACTCACATCCCTGCCAAGGGAAATACATTAGTTAGAGAACTTACAAAGGAAAGCGAGTTAGAAGGAATATGGAAGAATTGCTGCTTGCTTAAAAGGGCTTTCTTCATCCTGAGATCAAAGCTCAAGTTACGTTGCGTAAAGTAACAGAAGTTACTTAACTGGGACATGTTGCAAAAAGATGATGTCATTCCAAAAACCTTTGCAATTATTCATTATGTCCGTAGAACGTTTTCATAGTGATGGCTTCAAGTTAGAGCTAGTTAGAACTCAGCTTGGGCTCAGAAACCTTTTACAAGGCCCAGAGTTTCTTCTGACCCTGATCCAGACAAACCCGTCCAAAATGAAAAAGCTTTCAGCCGCTTTCAAGATCAAGCATAAGCCTGTTTGCTCCACATCTAAATATATGGAATCATTGGCGACTTTTCAAGTCTATCTTGACATGGAGAGAAAAATCCGGCGGCGGGTCCCATTACAGATGGTGAAAAGAAAGGATTCTTTCCCGTCATCTGTCTCACGAGCTGAGCGGGGGACAGTCAGCTCAGCGCCAGGCCGACTGGGTGGAAAGCCCGGAAAGAGCGGATCATTATTGGGAGAGGAGAAAGGCCAAAACTAGTTTCCTTTCCTATATCCTTACCTGTCATACAAATCATGGCTTTAGCACCGTCTAAAAACCCAGTGACAAGAGCCAACCAGGTCAAAGTGGGCTGAATCTGGGAAGAAAGGGAACTTGTATCCGGATTACATATTTCCTTCCATGTACCATGTGGTAGGACGGGAAGTTATAACTGTAGCAGTGTTGTCTCTCATCATTTATGTCCTCCGTCTCTACTTTCCCTTCACCCGTATCCCACTTTCTCCCAATCTCTTCATCCTACGGTTGCACGACGCTCCTAGAAAGACGGCGTGTTCTCACTGGAATCGATCGAAACCAATTCAATATAACATCAGAGACACAACTTTCCCTCATCCTCTCGCTCCTCGTTAGAGACGTCTTGTCAATTCCCTCTCTATGGTAATCCGAAATGATTTTTGACAATCTCTAACGACTCCCCATATGTAAATATATCGAGACACCGAAGAGAGACGTATCTCCTGTTTCTCGTGTAATGCAGCCTCGGCGCTGCTTTCACCCGCTTTCTCTACCTCCCGGCATAACCCATTACATTTACTACTGTACTCTTTAGAATTTAACTCGGTTCTTCTCTGATCTAACCCGGCCTGAATTTCTATCCAAACCTGCTTCCGAATCACAAAGTTTCAGGCTTTCTCCAAACATTTTCCCAGCTTCCAGTCGGATTCCCGCCCTTTGTCCCCTCTTCTGCCTTGTTTTTATTCAATCCACTCTGAGCATAGTAGGGTTAAAGGTGTAGGGAGTAGGTATAGAGCCGCGATAGGTTCCCATTTGACAGCAATGCTTATAGCCGGAATCCGAGGGCAAGGATTGAGGACTAGAGCTCTTGGACTTGGTCTCCTCTCACGTTGTTTTTTCTCAGGCACCCCATGTTATTCCCGAGTTATCTCCTGGAACCCTTTGTTATTCCTTTTTCCAGTTCCCTCTCTCCATGCACAACTTAACCATTTGTGGCTCATTCTCGTAGCTTTACTCATTTGCTTAATGTAGCTTGTCTATGAAAAGAAAACTTTCTCCTTCACGTCTCCCTCGTTTCTCTTTCTCTATCTCCCACCCTTCTGCCCCTCTTTAGCAATGACTCCAGCTAGCTTCCTCCTCCAGGCCGAGCTAGGTTTTCCTCCTTCCCTCCTCTACGGCCGGGCTACGAGGCTAAAGACTAGACGTTTTGAATAAAAACAACTTTTTCAACTTTCTCCCCTCCTTTCTCCCAGGGAAATACAAGGCCTGTGTAGGAAAAGCATATAAATCTTGTTTAAAATGAAACATGATTATAATGTACAATATCAAAACTCACAACTTTTCAACAACCCTCCTTCCACAACATCCCACGGCCACAGCATCCCACCACACCGCCCACCCCACCCCACCCAACTTTACTCTCGCCCCTTTTATTCTCTTCTTTGCAAACCAGCCACACTCGCTACCAGTTTCAGCAACCTCTCGAAACTTGTGTGAGTTCTCTGGCTGCCAAGCTGAAGCATATATCCAACACATTCCCTAACTAAATTTCTAATCAACTCCATCCCAACAACCGCATCCATGTCTTTTACAGCTTTACTTTATCCAATCCCTTTTTCAATTTACCCTCGCTTCCAAAACCAATATCCATGCTAACCCCATGTTTCATCTCCTTTTTCTTTCTCTTCTCTTATGCGCCAGACCACCACTACACTAATCCCATTCCTCCGCTCCTTGTTTGTTATCCACTCATAATTCTTCAACTTTCTCCATAGAAAAAATACATTCTCCTAATTTACGTCTCCAGAAAAATAATAATGCAATCCATACGCTTCCTTGACTACCCAGCTAAAAATCATTCCTCCTCTTCATCATCAAAATAAACTTTCTCTTTTGAGGAAGTTCATGTGCAAGTTTTAGAAAAATCCCTCTTCACAACTCAATCATTCCATCCATCCACCTCCCCTTCCTTCAGACAGAACACATGAACAGACTTGGTAAAAGCTCTTGATTCATTCTTCATGGATTCCCGGCAAAGTATATCAGAAAAAATAACCCAATCCTTGGCAACAAAGAGGGATGGATCCAATAGGATGAACAAGTGGGAAGAGAGAGAGAGAGAGAGACTTTTCACTAATCAACCAACAAACAAAGTTGGTTGTAAAAAAACGGGAGAGAGACAAGAGTAAGAGGGACGGGAAGGAAATGGAAAAAAGAGAAAGCTTCATCGTCCTCTCACCAAAATCTGATTTTCTCCGAACAGAAAAATAATCATCTGCCAGCAGAATAATCGCATCGCTTTCTCCTCCTTTCTCCGCGCTCCACCTGCCTTCACTGATACCTCGAGTCCCTAAACCCCCTACGACCCATCACCCCAATCAATAGAGGCCATAAAGGTTTAAAGAACAAAGGAAATACAGAGCGGCTCGGGAAAAATCTCTCACAGGAGCTTATTCATGATAGGTTGATGAGACGAGGGGATAGACGGCGGAGCTCCGTCCTAACCCCGTTGACTTACCAACAGGCCAACCTTATTAGAGAGAGGATTACCCAAAGAAACCCTACCACCTTCACCCTCAGCTCAATCCCGTCTCATTCATCGGAAAATAATCTCTCCTTCAATCTCACAATATTACAAGCCGCACAACACACACACTCCCTCCTCCACTGACTCCTCCACCTCCCTATGAAACCAATCACAGAACTAGAACAAGCTCAAAACATTGAGTATATTCCAATATTGTGTGTTCCCATTCGTAAAATCCTCTATTGTCAATAGCCATAGCTAGCCTACTATATTTTTAGCATGTTACCATGTCAAAAAATAAAATCAAATGTATATAAACTCATAATTTCTGACATATTTCAACCTGCCTTCTCACGTTTCCCTTTTTTTGAGATAAAATTAAACACGCTTTCGACTATCCCAGCCGTCAACTCACGTCAACGAGAACTTCAACTTTCTCTTGAACCACCATTTCCACATTTTCTCTAGCCGTGTTCGCATTCAAAGGGAATGGGTGATAGGAAGAAGATGACATTCAAGAACTTTCTCTCAAATCCTGAGTAAGGTTTTTACTCTCTCATCCCATGTCTTGGTCCTTTTCTCATCCAACTTTCACCCCTTTTCCCTCAATCTCGCTTATCATTCATCCCCAGTTTTCTTCCGCCTGGGAAACGTATTCTGACAGAAATCCAAAAGTGCAGGGAGGGAAAGAAAGCATCCTCCTGCTTTCATGCCCGAATCCTAAAAGAAGGTCTCGAGCTCCCGCTAAAGGATAAGAGAGCTTTCTCCATCTACATATAGTGCAAATTTTCATCCAGCATGTTCACATTCTCCCGGCTCTATAGACGCTCTTGTCTTGTCATTTGCGAGACAGAGTTTTTGGATCAAATCCAGCATCCACTATAATAAAAGGTTGTAACCATAATGCTCCAACGCAGCCATCAATGACCGCTTCTTTTGCCGCAATCCGGATCTTTTCAATCCTCGAAAAAACCGCAAAGACTTCACTCTTATTTCGCATCTTCCCTACTCCCGCTCACTCCAAGGTTGTCGCATCCAATAACTTCAATCTGAAATCATAACCGAAACTTCCAACTAATTACTTTCTCCTCGGTCCTTTCTCCATCTCTCTACACTTTCTCCGCATAGACTCGCACTGAAGTGCATATCATGGACCATACTATTTTCCTCAGCTTTCTAACCGAGCAAAGCACATACTATTCTTTCTTTTCAAGCCGCGACAGTCGAAGACGGCTATGTTGGTTCTTCGGATATAAAACTTTTTACTGGGAGAATAGACTTTCTTTCTCCGCTTCTGTGGTTTCTATAAAAATCATCTCTCTCCCATCTCTTTTCTGACCTTGGCCGGATAAGTTTGAGTTTCAATTCTCAAACTCTCTCTGCCCGAATTTTCCCAATTACCTTCCCTAAACCCGCTATCTTCATCTTGGAGTGGTAAAAATCCAAATTCAACACCCAGCTCCAAAAGCTCGTTCAAGCAGAAAAGGCAGGAATAACAAGTTTATATAAATATAGACGTCCCCCTTTCTGCAATCCAGCAGGCATTTCTCCTCTATCATCTGACACTCAAGCCGAAGTGAGATAGAGAAATGGGGACAGATCTTGCTATCTTCAAAAATATTCTTGGGATATATATATCAATATGGAATCCTGGTTGCTTTTTTTCATTATATTATACCGAAGTGAAAACTCGACCTTTTTCTACTTTCTTTTGAAATCTCTTTTGCTTTTTGCATTTTTTCACCGTTTTCTCCATTCCCTTCTCTACCTTCTTTTTCCATCTTTGGATAAGAGACAAAATATATCACTCTCCCTCACCCCAGCTTCTTCCTTCTTCTCTCATCACTTTCCCGTGGCCCCCTCCCCGTCCTAGTTAATCACAGCACATATTTATGGCGCGTCCAAGCATCCATATCTATTCTGCAGTTCTCAGTTCAACTCTGAATCCATAGTTCTCCATTTTTTCTTTCCCGTTTTAACTTCCTTTCAAAAACTGACCTCTCGAACCGGTCAGTATATATAGTGTGTAAAAATTAATGATAAGCGGTAATTATGACTTTCTGTTTCATTTGTTCACGGAGTTCCGTCCTTTAATTATTCTCTGTTGCATGTCTCACAATTAGACTCGTATTCCTGCTTTCCCTGTAATATCACTTTGAGCTGTGTAATACCTGTTGTGTTGAAATCCAGATGTGTGATTTAAAATCCATGGAAGAGGTAACATGGTTTCCTCTGGACTCGGACTTTGTGTAGTTGAAATGGGGAAACGAGCAGTCTCCTGGATCTCATCCCCTTAAAACATGATATCGTTCTTGCCCTAAGATAATCCGTGTCTATATATTCCTTGTAATCCATGGCCGTTGGATTAGCCATTTGTGTGGTGGTGTGGTGTCCAAGACAGGAATTACTTGTAAATCTTGGCAGAAAGCAGGACTATAAGGACTGGCCTCAATCTTGAATGCATCCCATTTTTCTACGCTCAACAACGTTTTCAATTGCCTCTTCTGGGATGGAAAGAGGAGCTGTTTGAAGCAATTTCATGCATTCTCTTCGTAAATCTCTTCTTTCTCCCTCCTCTTTCCCATTACGCCACAACAACTGCCCACACATAAATTCGACCGCATACATTTGGAATTACGTGAAAATTATGGAAATGAAAAACTCTTACTGCCCACCACCACCACCACACATCCAAAGCCTTCTCTTCCATACCTTCCGCTCTTGCCCCTCTCCATCATCACCCTTTATTCCCTCTTTTGTTCCAGCAGCTCCACACATTATCCCGCACATCTGCCCGCTTAATGTGAGCCTGGGCAATCCAGCAATATCCAGCTTGACCACCACTATTTCCTTCCTCCTATACCTATTCTCTTTTTGTATTTGAGGCTGGCCGTGGATGGAAAGTGAAAGTACACGTGGTTAGTGTTAAAATTCCATTGGATGATAAAATCACAATAATTTCAATTCTGTATTCCGCGCTATGAATTCTTTGAAGGTTGGGTACAAATTGGAAACTTCTTTGATATCAGTTTGGTATTATTTTGATAGATATCCTAGAGTAGTAGTAAAACTTGTAAGGTTATTTCTCTATAACCTTAAGAGATACAAGCTGATCGATCCAACCACCGCTCATCAAGGAAGAGATCATGCTACCTGACATCTTTTGTCTTTCTTACGCAAATCCCAATTATTTGCGTATACTTTGAATCAGAGAAACAGTAGATTTTCCTCGGCTCCTCGACTATAAAAGGAGCCGAGACACAGAGCTCAGAATGGTTAATTGATTGTTGAAACTCAAACTCTGAAGTAGTTTAATAACAAGTCTCCGGACTTTTACGAAGAAAGGATCTTCACCTTGTCTTCACCTAGGGTTAAGGATATTGGGATTCATCTATCCCGACCTTTTGGCTTATCTCTATCACCAAAAGAGATTAAGTATTTTTGGTTAAATAAATATTATTTGGTTGAAACTGAAATAAGACTTGTAGTTTTGCGTGGTCACTACTTCGAAAGCATAATTTGTTAGGGTTTCATTATAGCATAATAAACCTTACAAATTCTTGGCGATCTTGCCTACCTGAATTTCACAAAATATTCAGGAGATTTCAAAAATCTTGCTACTTTCGAAGTTAATATTCACTGAACCTTCACAATGGGTCCAAAAAAGCATCAGTCAAATCCTCCTCGCACTATGGAATTAAGGAGCGAAGCTGATAGGAACCAAGATGAACAACCAGGCTCAAGCACAGCCAGGGTTATTCACTCTCCTCTTCAATTTAGGAATCCTCTTAACGATTCTTTAAATTTCAATCGTAGCGCATTCAATATATTTGGAAGCCATCACGAAGAAGAGGACAGGGAGGAACCACCACCACCTCCATCTATTAGAAATCGTACCCCAGACCCGAATGCACAATGGGGGGATGTAATACATACCATGAACGCAACTCTTATGCGAATACAGGGAGCATGCGAAGCAACAACTACCCAAGTTGCAAATTTGCAGGAGCAATTAGCTCAACAGAATGTGCAAATTATGGGAATTCAAACTAGGCTGAATAACCAGCAAGTGGTGAATCAAAGACCACCACAGGCTCCAAGAATTCCAAATCCGTACAGGGCTCCAATCCCTATTCCACAGTTGGAAATCCGTGCTCCTCGTCCACCTCCACCACCACTTCACATTCCTCTAGTACAGCCTATTCCAGCAGTACCTCTGATCAATCTCAATGCAGAGGCAGACGTTAATCCTATTGCTGCTAATGCTCTGAATAATTTCATCATACGAGATGAGCCAGAGCGCAGAATGACTCACCATCTCAAAGCTGCAGACCTGAAAATACCTCACTACATAGGGGAGAAAGATGTTAAATCTGCCAATCAATTTTTGCTTGAACTTGACAAGTATCAGCAAATACTTGGATACACAGATAGGCAAATGATCCAGTATGTCATACCTACCGCAATGGTTGACGAAGCATACGACTGGATGAGATTTGAAGAAGGTTTTGCCTCCATGCAAAATTTCAAGCAGCGTTTCCTTTCTCGCTTCCAACCACCGGGATACAAGGAACAGCTACGCAGGGAGCTTGAAACTCGTACGCAAGCCCCTAATGAAAGCCTTGCAGGCTTTACTCAGAAAATCTTAAAATACTACGAATGTATTGGCGACCCTGTGCATGAAAGGGAGATCATAAGACGCATTCTTTCTAACGTTCATCCAGAATATGGCAAAATTCTTACAGCCATGAATGTGCTAACTCTGGACCAACTCAAACTGGTCATTCCACAGGCACAGGAGCAGGTAAAAAGGTATATGACTTATGCAGTCCCTCCAGCTCATAGTCATTTAGAACCAAGTCTAAGCTGGGTAAAACCTAGTGAATTGCCTTCTAAAGCAATTCCAAGCTCGTCTTGTGGGCCGCCAGCTCCAACAGCTTTAACACTGGAGTCTGTAGATCCGTTTGCATATTATTCCGGTAGCGCTCAACATACAATCACGGATAATGCAAACAAGCCCCACATTCCGAGCATAGCTTTTGCCTCATCTTCTTTGGCAAAACCCCCTGAACGGCGTAATAGCTTCACAAACTTAGCCTGTTTTGGGTGCGGGGAAAAGCACTATTTACGGGATTGCCCTCATAAGACTAAAAGTCCGGGAAACTCCAGACCATCGAGTCCAGCCCCCAAACGGCAGTGAGAGACTCGGTGGAAACTTTATCAGTTCACTGCCACCAGGATAATATGCCCCCTCTAATCACTGTTAATCTTGCAAATCACCCTATGCAAGTATATCTCGACCAAGGCTCCGGTATTTCAATATTAGGAGCAAATGCTTCAAAAATTTTTCTTCACGCTGGCTTCGTTCCATGCAATAAACCTCAAGTTGTTCACTTTATTGTAGGCTCGTTCAAAGCCACAAGTCACATAAAACTGCCGATCAAACATGCATTGTTCTCATACGATGTAGAGTTTACTATTATACCCGACTCACCCTATACTATCTTGGGTAGAAACTTTCTTATCCCAGCTAAAATTTCTCTCTTGCCATGGGCAAATGGGTGGGCTATAGGCAATGACTTGAATCACATTCAAGCTTTCGAATTTCGCAAAAACTTTAAGCCTCGACAACACATTCCAAAGCAAATAAAGGAATGCAAAGTTGTTGACATTACTAACAAGCATGATAATGAGCCAGAAAAATTCTCCACTCCAGCCCAAGCTCTTGCTTGTTGGGATTATCTTGAATATGAGCAACTACCAGCCCATGAAACGAACGTAAAGACGATTGCCTTACCAAATTTCGCTAATCCTACTTTACCGCCAGGAATAAAAATTCCCGAGCACATGACCGACCAAGAACAGCGAAGTATATACACACTTCTCTCAAAGCATGTAGATATACTTACTAATACCCCAGGCTTGTGTCGCAAATTCAAGCATCATATTGATACGGGGAATGCTAAGCCCATTAAAGTAAGAATGTTACCTATGTCTCCGGGTAAACGCGAAATTTTTACTGAAACTCTCCGGGACCTAGAAGCTATGGATGTTATTACTCCATGCGAATTTAGCTCATGGGCTCACAACGCCTTTATTGTTCCTAAACCAGAAGGTTGGCGTCTCGTAGTGAATTTTAAACCAATCAACAAGTTTACTATTCCCGACACCTATCAAGCCGGTGATATGGCTGAAATGATCGCCTCTCTAGGGCAAGCGAAAATTATGACAGTCCTCGACATGTCCATGGGATTTTACCAAATCGAACTTACCGAAGAATCTAAACCAAAAACGGCATTCTATACGCCTCAAGGGCTGTATTGCTTTAAGCGCATGGCCATGGGTCTTCGCAATAGCCCAGCCACTTTTCAACGAGCAGTAGATGCGTGCTTGTCACCTTACAAGTATAAATTTTTACAAGTTTATTACGACGACCTTGTCGTATATAGCACAAGTTTTGATGAGCATCTTACGCATCTTGACATCATATTTACTGCTCTCAAAGCAGCCGGCTTTACAATAAAGCCTAAGAAAATGCAACTCTGTCGTCAGCGTCTAAAGTATCTTGGCTTCATCATAGAGCCAGGTCTCTGTAAACCAGATCCTGATAAAGTAGCTAGCATATTACAATGTCGTACACCAAAAAATCCCAAAGACATTATGCGTTTTCTTGGTTTTGGACAGTTTTACTCAAGGTTTGTACCCAACTTTAACCAAGTATCCCACCCTTTGCGTCAGCTACTCAAAAAAGACGCAAAATTTGAATGGAATCTCGCATGCCAATCCGCTTTCGAAGAGATTAAACAAGCACTTGCTCGGATGCCTATTCTCCACCTCCCTAATCTGAACGGGGTATTTACTATCCAAACTGACGCAAGCATGCATGGAATATCTGCTATTCTTTTACAAGAACAGAATCAAGAGCTCAAACCTATTTGGTTTGCCAGTAGAGCTTTGAAACCGGCCGAGGTTAACTATTCCGCCAGCGAAAAAGAACTGCTCGGGGTCCAGTGGGGAATACAGAAATTTAAAGGGTTCATTGAATACACAAAGTTCAACCTAATGACAGACCATCAGGCTCTCACTTGGTTGATGTCAATAAAATCCCCCTCAGGTCGTTTAGCACGATGGTATATGCTCCTTCAATCGTATGATTTTACTATATCATATCGCCCAGGGGAATCCCCTATAATGAAAGCAGCAGACTGTCTGTCTAGATTACCATTCGTAGCTTTTGTACATTCAACAAACATGTACGATAGGGAAATCTTACGTGCAGCCCAGAGAGAGGATCCTGTACTAGCCAAAATCATTCAAACTATAGAAAACCCTGTAGACCTCGGCGATCCCTTCTCTAACGCCGCACAACAAGCAGAGAATTCCCGTCTAGCACTTACTGACGATGGAATTCTCACCCGATATGTAGGCCCTCGCTCTCGGCCTTGGGAAGATGAACGGCTTTATTGGAGAATATGGATACCAAAAAGCTTAATCAAATCAACTCTTGCGTATTTTCATAACGAATCGATAAGCGGGCATCTAGGAATTCGCAAAACCTACTCTCGCTTAGAACAACGCTTCTTCTGGTCAACTATGAGAAAAGACGTTGTAAAATATGTAAATGGCTGTAAGCCTTGTCAGTCCTCCAAGCGTTCTTATTTACCACTCGTACCAGGACGCAGTATGATTCCCGAAGCTCCATGGGACGTACTTTGCGTAGACCTAATGGGTAAATTCCCAAAAGGAAAGAATGGCTATCATTACATACTTATCTTTATGTGCCTCTTTTCAAAGTACGTAGAGTTATTCCCTCTAAAGGCTGCCACGGCAGACAAAATTATGGAGAAACTTTGGTTAATTTGCACTCGGTTCGGGTGCCCCCGAGTATGCATATTTGACAATGGTTCGCAGTTCACATCCGATAAGCTGCATTCGTTTTGTAAGCTAGTTGGCATTAAAGTATTTCACATCTCAGCCTATACTCCAAGAGCTAATGCCGTAGAAAGAATGAACCAAACTGTCAAGCAAATCATCCTTACCCTAATTGATCAATGCAAAGACTGGAATCTGCATTTAGACGAAATCGCTTTTGCTCTCCGCTCAAGTTGCCATGATACCACCGGCTTTTCACCAGCCTATCTCATGTTGGGAAGAGAACTCCGAACTCCATTTGATAATATATTAGATCTCTCTACTCTCAAAGTACCTGAAACTAAAAGGTTAGGCGAAAGAATCAATTTGTTATCTGAACTCGCTCGCAATTCCAGCAAACTGCATCGAGAATCTTCACTAGCCCATTACAACAAGGGTAAAATAGCTCGTGCATACAGTGTAGGTGAAAAAGTTTGGTCCAAAACACATTTTCTCTCTAACGCCTCCAAAGGCGAATCCTTTAAATTGATGAAGAAACGAGAAGGGCCGTATATTATCACTGAAAGAGTAGGAGTCAACACCTATAACATTCACTCTCCTGAGCTTAACTGTACAATCGCCAAAGTTCACACAAACGAGCTTACACCCTATCATGACAATGAGTCAATCCAATTCTGATCTGCCTGATTTACTCAATACGCTCAAAAACTTAGCTTCAGCTCTTACCTCAAAATCAGAGCAGTCTCCAACAAAGCTATTTCCACACAAGAAGTTGTCAAATAACCTCAAATCTTATTCGCGCCCCCAGTTCTCTCGCCATTTTTCAAAAGAAACTGTGAACCGTGCTCATTCTTCATTGCCCAAAGGAACGATTAAAAATCCGTCGCCACGACAACTTCAAATTTCGGATGTCTACCAATTGCATAGAATTTTTCTGGAACAACAATCCGAACTACAAAACAGTTTTCCTACTGAATTCACCCCTAAGTTTGTTAATCGCGGTGTATTCACTTCAGAGAATCCTGAACTAAACGAGTCGAATTTGAAGCAAAACATTCCCTACAGTCCCAGAAATGTGGGTGTGACGCTATTTTGTCTAACGGGAACTAAAAAGGTTTATCTTAAACAAACCTGTCCGGATATCGGTATAAGAGAGGCAATAAAGTTTCGTCCAGATTTTTGCTCTCGTACCAGAAACTATAATTTTTCTGGTCATCTGCAAGCTATTGTTGCGAGTCTTCCCTCTGAGAAGCCACCACCACCACCTGGATTGTTTTCTTTTCCAATGGATACTAGTATCTCTACTCAACCTGAGAATGGTAAACAGGATAAATCTTTTAGTTTTCCTTCAACATTTAGTCCTATTAACCCAACCGATCAGTTGCTTCTCGATGACGAAGATTAATTCCATTTCTACAATATTAATTTTTCGTCCTCTTGTCTCCTTACAGACGTACGTTAAGCTAAGGGGAGGGGAGTTGTAAGGTTATTTCTCTATAACCTTAAGAGATACAAGCTGATCGATCCAACCACCGCTCATCAAGGAAGAGATCATGCTACCTGACATCTTTTGTCTTTCTTACGCAAATCCCAATTATTTGCGTATACTTTGAATCAGAGAAACAGTAGATTTTCCTCGGCTCCTCGACTATAAAAGGAGCCGAGACACAGAGCTCAGAATGGTTAATTGATTGTTGAAACTCAAACTCTGAAGTAGTTTAATAACAAGTCTCCGGACTTTTACGAAGAAAGGATCTTCACCTTGTCTTCACCTAGGGTTAAGGATATTGGGATTCATCTATCCCGACCTTTTGGCTTATCTCTATCACCAAAAGAGATTAAGTATTTTTGGTTAAATAAATATTATTTGGTTGAAACTGAAATAAGACTTGTAGTTTTGCGTGGTCACTACTTCGAAAGCATAATTTGTTAGGGTTTCATTATAGCATAATAAACCTTACAAACTAAGAGTATTATTTCTATCCAGAGGGAAGCACTTGCTGGAAAGCAAAATTATTCTTTGGAAAGAAGGATGCCTGCATAACAGGGAGAGAGAGAGAGAGAGAAAGAGAGCGGGGTGGGTGGAATTGTGTAGAGGATCTCGGAGAAGATGGAGAAAAGGAGGAGAGGGTGAGAGCGGCGGGAGAAAGATCGATAGTGGCACAAGTTCCAGTGCAGAAGAGAATCCTTTGCTAATGCTCGAGTTTTGAGTTGGCGGGGTGGATGCTGGCTGGTGGAAGTTGAGAGGAAGATTCTGTGAAGCTGGTTGTGTCTTGGTTACATGTTCTCGGTTTTCCCCATCTCCATGCCATCATACCTATAAAATGGACGTAATATGTAATCCAATTCTTACGGCAGCTGCCTCGTCTTCCCCTCCCGTCTCCAACCCTCTCTCCCCTATTTTCTTCCTCTTCCCATCCCCACATTTATGTGAGTTGAAGCTCATTATTACATATCATTCACAACCCATATCCAACCTCTTCCCATTCCAATCCCACGCCAGCTTTCTCTTTACAACACTATACGATCGCTTCCTTTACGACTCAAATGTTCGGCAATGGAAAACTTTTGGACCCTTTCCTCCCTTTCTCTTGTGGTGGCGGCGGAATCTGTAAGATGAAGCTTTTTTTGGAACCGGCTCAAACCCCGGTTTTACCATCGCACAATAAACCCCGAACTGAAGCTCACAACTGGATGAATCTGCCTATTCCCAGAGAAGAGAACTAGTTTTTCTAATAAATTTATAAGTCTGCCGCTTGTTATTACAGATCACTTGCTTAACAATATCCGCCGATCTCTGGTTTTTACACCAACATTTTGGAATGTTTCTTATGGCAAATTCAGAACAAAAAGGTAATTATAATGAAATACCTTTTTACAAAAAGGTATTCGGGTTTATTCTCATGCTACTAAAAGTCGCAATGCTTGGATTGTCTTTAGTCATTTGCCCGTATTAAAATTACTACATCTGGTTTCACCGATACTTTCTCCTTGAGAAAGTCACTGTTGCCGAGATAATGTATGTAGATTGTTTTCGCATCCCAGGGTTCAGGTAAACATTTTAAAGAATGAAGAGAAGCAAAAAAGAAAATGCAGCCGAAATCCTTTCCCTTTGAAAATTCATCCCAACAACATTGCTTTTAAGGATTGACCTCTGAAGCGTGTTTTTTTACTGTGTCCAAAATCCATGACTTTTGTAGTAGCTGAACCACGTTTTTCGCTTTGCTTGGTTTAGGCAATGTATGCTAGTAGCTTGCTACTACAATAGAAGATATAAGTTCTCATACAGCTCCTTCCATGAGATTATGTTAAGCCTGCAAAACCTGATTGACATAGTAGAAACAATCTCGTTGGTATTTTCCGAGAAAGCCATAAGACACATCATTCCTTGACTTTCCCACGGTGCGGTAATCTATAAATCCTCCGTTGGTGCTTGTCTTGTCTGCATGTCGAGCTACATCTTTTCTATCCGTAAGATCGGATTCCGTCTCTTCATCTTGGTTGGAAAGATATTCCATGATTTCCTCCTTTCTTCTAAGATCTCAAAGCTTTCGGAGACTGGGAAGGCGAGTCTACATGTATATATACCCATGCTCTTGCATAGTTTCTTCTTTCTTCTCAAAACACAGGCACATACCGGGATTCATAGTAGCTTTCTGGAACATCGCTGGTGCAAAATACCTTCCTGCCTCACCCTCATTTCTAGCCCACTTACTCACGTCCGTCCTGTAGGAAAGCATTCCCCCCATTCTCTACACTTTCTCCCGTCTTTGGCCATCGCTCCATCCCCGGGATCCCCTCATATAAGCTTGTGTGAGTTTCTTCCCATCTTTTCTAATGCAGGGAGTTCACTTGTAAACCTGAAAGAGAGACCAGGAGGAGAAGGAGGAGGAGAGAATGAAGCTGCATCCCGCTTCCATCTCAACCATCAGCTTCTACACCAGCTAACTCCTCTCCCCCTTTCCCTGCTTTCCTTCTCCAACTTCTTTCATCTGTATCTATGTGTATGGAATTTGTCTCACCGTCTTCACCAGTTGTCTTCCCCTCGTATAAAAGACATACAGTTTTGGGTGTAAGCAGAAAACTATAAGCTACCACTACGTACTGGGGTTCCAAGGGCCAAGGGATAAAGATGCGAGCGAGAGAAAGAGAGTAGACGGCGAGAACTGACGGAGGAGGCTATTTCTATTGCCCAGCTTCTTTTCCCGTATAGCTCGACGGATTTTCATCTTCGCATTACTTGCATGTGAAATAGCTCTTTCCTCCCTTTTTTCAACTTTCTCCATGCTTTGAAGCGGGTTACACAAACTCGCTCTCTCATTCTCTCTCTCTCTGTCTCTCTCTTATGGACCATCAAGTCTAGGAATCTGTCCAAGGCAAGGTTAGACTTAGCCGTTCCAGCTAGCTGACTCCCGTCCACATATATATATATTCCCTACTTTCTTTTCACTATAGTTTCCTCTTCCCCTCCCCCATTCAACTTCCCTCCCACTCCTTCATCTTCTTCTATTCTACTATTTTCCTATTTTCTCCTCTTTCACATCACATACTCCACGTCCTTTCTATTCCTACATATAGCTATGGGCTTATGGTTGGCGCTTTCTCCACATTTACGTCCGCCTTTTCTCTATCTTGTGATTTCCTTCTCTCTCACA
Source organism: Sminthurides aquaticus (assembly GCA_906901655.1). Lineage (NCBI taxonomy): Eukaryota > Metazoa > Arthropoda > Collembola > Symphypleona > Sminthurididae > Sminthurides > Sminthurides aquaticus. The sequence continues at coordinate 1,529,648 of CAJQTT010000013.1, read as the reverse complement.
ACTACGTGCTTGTCACTCCCTAACCACATTCATAGAAGATTCAGGATTTCTCTTAAAATCAATTCCTCTCCAGGACCACAGGACGTTTCCTTTATTCCCTCTCATCCACAAAACCCACATAAATTCTAGCACACTAGCACTCCCAAAACTCCTCACTTAATTCATCCCTTCGCGTTCTCTCTCTCTTCTTTTCTCTAACGTGTTTCGCTCCCTGTACAAAACCACTCGCTCCTTTCCATTCTGTATCCAATTCTCTCTTGGCTTCTATTTTTAAAAACGCTACCAATTTTTTAAAAAGCTTGAGCAAAACAGCTTTCCTTCATGTTCAGCGTCATGCTCTTGCTGCTTTTCCCGCCGTCTTTCTTTATTCCAGCTTCAGCCTCACTACCATAAGTCATTTTTCCCATCTTCCTCTTTATCCTTTTACGTCTCCTGGAGAATCTCAATTGAATTTTGCCAACGTATGTCATGAGCTGTCAGACAAGCTCCGGTGGTCCTAGCTTTCACACAATCTCATTCTTCAACCTCCATCTCTTATACAATCTTCTTAAAAATGTAGGGATTACAGCATTGACTTTCTCCGCTATGACAGCTTTCTCCAAACCTAACGCTACACGCTTGCTCCGCTGCTACAGCTTGCTACCACTGTACTAATCGTACTCGTACTACTAAGATACTACATTATATGCAATGATTTTATAATGCAAGGAAAAATTCCCATAGTTAGACTATAAAGAAAACCCATTGATTTTGTTTCAAGAGGGCTAGGAAGGAAAGGAATGGATTTTTAAGCGGGCTGATCCGTTCAATCTTAATAGATTTGTTTGAAATGAAGGACTGATGTTAAGAGTATGTGTGGAGTATTAGAAAACACATTTCCTCTGCCTCGTCTCTGCAATTATTCTTTATGCTGATGCAGAAAGTACCCACTGAATGAGAAAGCTATTTTGTTCCAGGGAAATCTGGTATAATGAATTAACTGCTTGGCCGAATTCTCTGATGAGATAGCTATGTAGTGCTTATTTCAGTTTGCTCAAAGAGCTGGAAAAATAAGGGGATGGAACAACTTGTTCCACCATGTCTTCTCGCTCCATCCATCGCTCTAGTTATTCCATCATTTTGTTTATCATTCATCTTTCTCCTCTCCAGCTCAACACACGCCATACTTTCACTCACTCAGGATTAGATTTACGTATGCATGAACCACCTTCAAATTCTCATCCCATTTCCTTTTCTATCCGATTCTGAGCTTGAGAACATTGTCGAGTGTGTTCCTCTTACTTGGCATCATTCTCATACAAGTCATGGAATGTGGGCTTTAGCAAGGATATGAACAGAAATGATACACGTACTAGTCACATAGCCTTGCTTTCACCAGAAGAAGTAAGAAGTAGCGTGTAAGATGTATGTCTATTTATGGAATGATTTTACCGTGTTGAATTAAAAAACGGGATTTTGTCATGCAACTTTCACATTAACATTTTCATACAAAACCAGAAGCATCACATTAAAAAACTCAACACACTGTAAATTGCCGAAAATCCAAGAGAAGGCTTAGTTAGACTTAAGTTTCTCCTTCTATTTGCATTTAGTCGCGAAGACTTTTAAATACAATCTTAGAAAGATGAATATCCGATAACTCCCACGACTCAATTATAATCAAAAGTCTGGAAACTATATGTACACATCATTGCCCGCGGGAAAGGTGCTGGAGAAAGTGTTGGAATTTCAAGTTTAACAAGTTGATTGACGATGGCTAAAGAGAGTACTGAAGACTAAAACCCTTGTGATCCACTTAAGCAGCTACGCATCTTCCTCTACGAAGGGAAAGATGGTGGAGAGGAGGGCAATCTCGTTCCTATTATTTCTTGTCGCCAACAGGAATTCTGCCGCATCCAGCAATCTATTTCATGCTATCTCGATATACATTTTATCTTTCCAGGGACAGAATCAAGGTAAAATAAATTCCTTCCATCAGCTAACCACCACTCCATCTGCTTTATCCACTTCTCAATCCTGCCATAGTTTCTGACACAAGTCCCGCTCCACTTTATTTCCACCAAAAAACCCTCCCACCTGTCTCCGACTCTCACCTCTCCAGTATCCAGCCCAACTCCCCAATCCATCTTTCCTTTATCTCCGAATCATCTAAATCAAGATAACCAGCTCTCTATATCCACTCTCGAGTTAATCAAAGATAAAAAAATCCCTTCGTCACCCGCCCAGTCTCCTTCTTCCCTTCCTACCTTCTTCACCATGGAATTATCTCCAACTTTCTCCACTTTCACTCACCAATCCATAAACTACACAGATACTCACTGCTATTCCTGCCCAACCTTTTCCTTTGCTATTCTCCCATAAAGCTTCTTCTGAAGGTAGTAGTAGTAGATAAATGCCATAGAAATTAGAAACTTCTCCTTTCAACATCAACACTTTCCTCAATCCCATTCCAAGTATGTGTTGTGTTGAGAGTATTTCGGAAATTCTTGCTAAAGTTAATCCTCCCTTCTATTCGAACGCTTCCCTACTTTTCAAATCCTCTGTCATGCCTGAATTCAAGTCGATGGAAATCAGACAGGCGTTTCAAATTTCCCGGCTTTCATTCAGATGAGGAAAAGCGGAATATTTAAAATTTTATCCATCATCCATTCCAAGGTATGAAGAAGATAATATAAGCAATTTAATTCCATGCTTCAGCTACCGTATTCACCGGCCTGTATTTCGCTCTTCCGAAAATGATTATCCCAATTCCCCATCAAGCTTGAACACTCTGTTAGGAATAAAGCGGGAAGCAGGTACAGGAAGAGCTGTCTCTAACTTTCCCCTCACTAAAATCCCTCTTATCGACTTTCTCCACTTCCAATATGCTTCGCTTCTCATCGCCTGATTTTAATCACAACGCGACAAACATTCCCCAACGAAGCGATAGTCGATCGACCATTAAACTCTCATACCCTTCCCGGTCTTCTCCCGAACATAAGCCGTTGAAATTACCCGCATCCATCTTCACCTTCATCCCTTCTGCTTTCACCCACACCCTCCCAACTTTCACTCCCGCTGTCTTGTCATTGTATACAGTTTCAAGGAAAGGAGTATAATTCGTAGTTCGTATATTATTTATTTCCAATCAAGTCACATATATAGCTACAAGTGTCGTTCTTGCACCAATTTGACAAGGTGGGGAGTGTGATATCGGTGTAGTCTGTATTACAAGCAACCCGGGTTCTCCGTCGGAGAAACCCGTGGTTTTCGTGGCCATATGGCCGAGGCTAGGCAGGAACCAGACAGAAGCTATGGTTTCGTATTCAAAGGAGGCTTAGGCCTTGAACTAACTGATTATATTCTAGCAGTGATCTCTATCTGTGGTGATAAGTCAGTTCACTCAGTTGGAAGCCTAGGGCAAAATTATAGCATTTGGTTAAATACCAAAGAGCAAGCTGATAAGCTAAAAGCTGAGGTAGTCTTCCAAGTCAAGGAGACCGTAGTCCCAATGTGGCCATATGTGAATCCCATGAAAAGAGTGAAAATTTTCCAGGCTCCGCCATTCCTTCCTAACCAAGTACTGAGTGATTTCCTAAAGAGATATGGTGAACTTCGAGCACCAGTGGACTATGAGCCTAACTATCAACTGCCAGAAGAACTTCAATATATAAGGAGCTTTACAAGAAGCGCCACAATGGTCTTGAAGAAAGGAGTCAGAGTTCCGGAGTTCGTCAAATTTACTTATGAAGATGAATCCTATCCCGTTATCATTCAAATTGGAAAGAAGAAATGTTTTAAATGTGGAAAATTCACGGACGCCTCGCACAAGAACGAAGAGTGCACACAAAGACCAAAAACATATGCAAACGCAGCAAACCCTCTACCACAGTCGGACAATATAGATGAAGTCTTTGGTTTCTTTGACGCTCCACAAACTAATCTTGTCCCAGCCAACTCCCAGCAAGAATCGCAGTCCCAAAGGAAAAGGAAAGTATCGACAAGGAAATCTAATAGAATAAACAATAAGCCTCACAACTCAAGCTCTCAACAATTGGATGATACTGTGGATATGAGCGACTTCTCCCCGCAGCCAGAGAAGACTCCCAAGAACTTAAAACCAGATGATAGCCAAAACCCTAAACCTAGTAATCGTCAGAAAGATGAATCAGCCTGCAGAAGGGAATGGAAATATGGTACTTGGAAAAATCACCTGTTTCAAACAAACTTGAATGAAATACAGTTTACAAGCGAAAATCTCATCAGTTTTATAAGCCAACTAGAATACAGTCCACAACACTACCCTACAAATTTGCAACAGACCGTAAATCCCGAAAATCGTCAAAAGCTCAAAATTATAGCAGAAATGCTTGATGAGCTTAAGCAAAAATTCCATTCCACTGAAGATGTGTTGAGAAAGAAGGCAGAAATGACATCTGCTGCGTGCTATCTCCTCCACCACCAACCATGATTGTACAAACTTTGAACATGCAAAGCTTCGTAAACCTGCGAAAACAGAGTGCACTTCAACAATCTATAAACATACATAAACCCCATGTGATTTGCATCCAAGAAACAAATTACCCACAAATAATGTTATTTCCGAAACCTATTCCTGGCTATTCACAATTCCACAATCCAGGTACTACAAGATTCAGTGGCACTGGAATCATAATATCAAATACACTCCAAGTGAACTCCCACGAAATACTCTTTGAGTCTAGACTTCAATACGTATCCTTGAAGATGGGAGCCAACATACTGCATATGTATAACTTTCACGTACCTCATAACGACAAGGAGGCTTTTCAAGTGCTGAAAACTGCCTCGGCTCATATGAAAAATTTAACTGTAGAAGATGGGATTATGTGGCTTGGGGACTGGAATTTTGTTGAAAATGCAAGCCTAGACCGTATCCGAAGCAAAGAAAGAAGGCAGTTATTAGTGGATTATTTCAAATCAATTTGCCAAGAACATCATATGATTGATGTTTATCGTTTTCTGCAACCCGAGGGACAAGACATGACTCACAAGGGAACGCAAAGACACAAACCCTTAGCTCGACTTGATCGTATATATGTGAAAGTGAATAGAAAACATAGAATAGTGTCACACAAGATTTTCCCATTTGATAGTGACCACAAAATAGTAGAAGTGATTCTCAGAGACGCAAAGCCTAAATACAGTCCTGTGTGGAAGCTCAACAATTTGCTCCTAAATAATGATTTATTTGTTAGAAAAGCTAGGAATTTACTACAGGACTTCAGCATATCACAAAATAAATCCTTCAATACCTATGAAATCCTTAAACGTGACTTACAAAACAGTGCCATGGAGACTCAAAAGTTCATATCAGATGAGAAAAACGCCTTCCTTAAGAGACTAGAACGAAACTCTCAAGATTTTTGTCTAGAAACAACCAGCGCCCTCTACCATGAATTCAACTGTAAATACTCAGCAACTGCCATCAAGTGCTCACCTAATAAACGTAATCCTTCCCGCTTCATTACATGCTTTCAAGTTTCCGAAGATCCCACCCACCGACATGTTGAAATACGAAGCGCAGTCAATTTTTACCGTCAAAAGTTTGCCAAACCTCTAACTATACCTGTGTCATCAGACTACTATTCTTCCCTTCCAAATTTAAACGAGCCGCAAAAGCACCAACTAAGAAGAAACTTTACAATAGAGGATGTACAAGAGGCAATTGACAAGCTACAATGCCATAAATCCCCAGGTCTAGATGGGCTGACATCAGAGTTTTATAAAAAATTCAAAAAGGAAATTTCCCCTATCATAATCTGGCTACTTGCAGAGACGATGGAAAAAGAAGAGTTACCTAAGAGCTGTAGAACTGGTATCATTCACCTAGTGTATAAGCGCGGGGATCCCTCCAAAATTGTGAATTTCAGACCCATCACAGTAAGCTGCTCTGACTACAAGATTATGTCTATAATGCTCAAGAATCGAATCATCAAGTGTGCAGAAGACATTATTGGTCCCTATCAAACATGCAACATACCCAATAGGACAATATTCGACAATCTTCATTGCATCCGGGACATAGTTCACCAAGATCCTGATGGTGGCTTAATCTCACTAGACCAAGAAAGTGCTTTCGATCTGCTTGACCGAAATTATATATACAATACAATGGCAGCATTTGGGTTCCCCCCTGAGTTCATCAAAGCCCTAAAGGCCTTGTATTATAACACTAAATCCATCCTGAACATAAATGGTGAGCTGACTACTCTAATTGATATTGACTCGGGTGTAAAGCAGGGGTGCCCTTGTGCTTCGATTCTTTATGTCATTGCTCTAGAACCTGTGCTCCGGAGGCTATGTAAAAGTCTCCCTGCAACTTATTTTCCCAGAATAAGCGCGTACGCCGATGATTGCAATATTCTTATTCAATCTCCAAGTGAATTTGAGACGGTTAAAAGTATTTTTAAAGAATTTAGTCAAGTAAGTGGATCCAGATTAAACGAAGCCAAAACTGAGTACTACCCCATGGGAGGTTGGAAAAAGACTCCCAGTGTTATTCCAATACAACCGTCACTAGAGGGCCTGAAAATACTGGGCATCTTTTTCGGGTCAGATCAATTCATGAAAAAGAACTGGGATCTAATCAAGTCGAAAATAAGCACCAGCATTGCATCATTCTCCGAGTCGGCCCATCAGACGGGGATACACTGCAGGGCTAAAGTTCTAAATACATATATTCTTCCACAAGTGTGGTACATTTTAAAAGTTCTCGACCCCCCCACAGGTTTCAATACAATTATCCGTCAACAGATAGAAAGTTTCATTTGGCTAGACAGAAAGAAGTGGACCAAGAAAAAACATATTTACAATGTGGAAAGAGAAGGAGGTCTAAACGTTAAAGATCCAGAAGCGCAACGCTATGCCTTCAGAATAACTCTTGTGAATCAATGTTTATCGGTGAATGCAAACTCGTACTTCCTACACCACTCCCAACAAAACATTACCTCCATAGTCCTCGGAAACACAAGTGACCAACAACCATTTTATAAAAGCATTGCTGAAATTATTGCCAAAGTTCACTTAAAGTATACAGTGTTCAACTCCTTGTTCTGGGAAAATATGAATTTGACGAATCAGATATATTTCGTGCCAGGTGTGAACCATTTAATGTACTCCAACGGAATAAAAACCTGGAAAGACCTTGAAATAAGTGACCCGCTCATTGTAGCGTCAAATTTCCCTAAGCAAATAAGAAGATCATGTACAACGTCCATCAAAACATGCCGAGAAAATGCAGCAGGAATAATCTTTAGTGATGACACACTATTTTGCAGCTCCCCAGTCATTGCCATACCAACCACACCAGAACCACTGAAACTGACAAAACGGAATCTATATGAAGTATCCCTAGGAGCAATACATGGTGACACTGTCTCCCCCTCACGAAACCGTTTTCACTGGAAACAGTTAAGATCGTGTCTTTCCAACAGACACAAAGACATAATGTGGAGAATGTGGCATAAAGCAATTCTAATTCCTAGGATAGCCGTACACATGCGAATCACGGATGAAAATAAATGTTTTTCCTGTCATCAGGAAAACCCCTCCCTTACGCATTATTACACATGTCAGCACTTCAAAGAAATGTGGGAACATATCAAAAAAATCCTCGAAAAATGTGGCTTCGCTTGGCACTCAAAGACCAAATCCAGATTATCCCCAACATTAACACCGTGTCTCAGAACCCTAGTGATACTTGGTAGTGTGATAGTATATGAAACAATTTACCTGAGTATAAACAAATTTCCTGTCAAGCCAGCTCTAGCAACACTAAAACAGAAACTATTTGAAACTATGTACTCTGATTTTCATTCTAGGAGACTAAATAGTTCACAACAAAGTTTCAAAATATTTTGGGGAGACTTGCACTTCCTTTACGAAATTAGATACAATACCATATCCCTTAATCTTTGAGCCTCTAAGATACAGAAGCTGTAATGCCAGATCGTAGGTGGAATCTCGGAACCGGCCTGAGCACATTAGCTGCTGGCTTGGTTGAGATGTCTGGCATAACTATGAAATTCCAAAGCAAGTTTTCCAAGTCATGAAGCAAATGTTAGTGTTTAAGTTACCAAAAGAATAAAAGGAATATCTCTTAATTCCATTTAAAAAAAAAAATCAATTATAATCAAAAGTCTGGAAACTATATGTACACATCATTGCCCGCGGGAAAGGTGCTGGAGAAAGTGTTGGAATTTCAAGTTTAACAAGTTGATTGACGATGGCTAAAGAGAGTACTGAAGACTAAAACCCTTGTGATCCACTTAAGCAGCTACGCATCTTCCTCTACGAAGGGAAAGATGGTGGAGAGGAGGGCAATCTCGTTCCTATTATTTCTTGTCGCCAACAGGAATTCTGCCGCATCCAGCAATCTATTTCATGCTATCTCGATATACATTTTATCTTTCCAGGGACAGAATCAAGGTAAAATAAATTCCTTCCATCAGCTAACCACCACTCCATCTGCTTTATCCACTTCTCAATCCTGCCATAGTTTCTGACACAAGTCCCGCTCCACTTTATTTCCACCAAAAAACCCTCCCACCTGTCTCCGACTCTCACCTCTCCAGTATCCAGCCCAACTCCCCAATCCATCTTTCCTTTATCTCCGAATCATCTAAATCAAGATAACCAGCTCTCTATATCCACTCTCGAGTTAATCAAAGATAAAAAAATCCCTTCGTCACCCGCCCAGTCTCCTTCTTCCCTTCCTACCTTCTTCACCATGGAATTATCTCCAACTTTCTCCACTTTCACTCACCAATCCATAAACTACACAGATACTCACTGCTATTCCTGCCCAACCTTTTCCTTTGCTATTCTCCCATAAAGCTTCTTCTGAAGGTAGTAGTAGTAGATAAATGCCATAGAAATTAGAAACTTCTCCTTTCAACATCAACACTTTCCTCAATCCCATTCCAAGTATGTGTTGTGTTGAGAGTATTTCGGAAATTCTTGCTAAAGTTAATCCTCCCTTCTATTCGAACGCTTCCCTACTTTTCAAATCCTCTGTCATGCCTGAATTCAAGTCGATGGAAATCAGACAGGCGTTTCAAATTTCCCGGCTTTCATTCAGATGAGGAAAAGCGGAATATTTAAAATTTTATCCATCATCCATTCCAAGGTATGAAGAAGATAATATAAGCAATTTAATTCCATGCTTCAGCTACCGTATTCACCGGCCTGTATTTCGCTCTTCCGAAAATGATTATCCCAATTCCCCATCAAGCTTGAACACTCTGTTAGGAATAAAGCGGGAAGCAGGTACAGGAAGAGCTGTCTCTAACTTTCCCCTCACTAAAATCCCTCTTATCGACTTTCTCCACTTCCAATATGCTTCGCTTCTCATCGCCTGATTTTAATCACAACGCGACAAACATTCCCCAACGAAGCGATAGTCGATCGACCATTAAACTCTCATACCCTTCCCGGTCTTCTCCCGAACATAAGCCGTTGAAATTACCCGCATCCATCTTCACCTTCATCCCTTCTGCTTTCACCCACACCCTCCCAACTTTCACTCCCGCTGTCTTGTCATTGTATACAGTTTCAAGGAAAGGAGTATAATTCGTAGTTCGTATATTATTTATTTCCAATCAAGTCACATATGTAGTTCCTTTTATTCTGAAAATTTACCATATAAAGATAACCAAGTTAAGCGTAAGAACATTTTAGTAACTAACGGAAGATTGGCACCATCCCCTCCATGACAAGTCAGTCGTATGAGGATGAGCGACGAGGAAGATGAAGCTAAAGATTGTAGGGTGAAATTAGTAGTTGGAGCAGAATCCTTGAGATAAATGTCATTTCTATCTTCATCTTTCTGTGTGTATGCGAATTAGGAATTCTTGATTTTGAATTTGCTTATACATTTTCATGAGACATATCTTTCGGAACGAGAGAAAGCTACTAAGCTAGAGCAGACTTCTAGCTTAGTAGCGTCTCATTCGCCTGTCTTTACGATAAACTAGGATTTCTCTCTCACACACGTCAGCTAGATTTGGCTGACTTTTGGGGTTTTCGGAGAGAAAGCCTAGAAGAAGGGAGGAGGAAATCAGGGATAGGTATGGCGTTGTATCAATTAATACTTTGAGGTGCTCACGTCCTCTCGTCTATGTACGCTACTTCCTCTTTGCTATGTTAAGGACGTTAATTACCGCTGCCAATTCTACCGTGAGAAGCTACTTGACACGAACCCCTTCTGTGGTGGAGCATGCATAGGTATATAGAGTAGTTTGAGAGACAAGGAGGGGCGCTGGCAAAAGCTAACTTCCGCCATCATTCCGAATCACTTGATGAAAGGTGGCCAAGCGTGAATTGATTGCTCATAATAATTTTTCCGCTCCCCTACTTTACAGAGGTTGCATACAGAAGATAATAATCATGTAGCTTCTTCTTCACCCTTTTCCTTCCTCTCTTTCACTCCTACACTTTCTCTTCCTTTCACGATCATTATCTTTATTACAATGGCTTCGAATTATGTATTCCCATAAATTCAAGCGTCTCCCGCCGCCAACCAACCAGCCACCTCACTCAGTAGCTCCCCCGGGCTTACATTATCCTAAATACATCCTTATCCGCTAGTTTCTCAGCTTTGACTTTCTCCGCTCCAACCTGACTACCTACTCTACATCCTCAGGTTCCTCCATCATTCCACCGGACCACAACGCTCTAGAAGTTTCCCTCAAACTTTCTCCTGGAACTGTGTACTAAACACTCTCGCTTCATTTTAGAGGATAGTATGGTATTTGAATTCCGTTGTATTTTACGACCGGAAGTTGATCGTGAATGATATAAAATTTATTTCACAATTTTCATAAATTTTTCACTTTATTCGCCCATTTCTAGCTACTTCGCTAATCCCTCCTCAATATAATCCCTAACTGAAGGAAAAGTGTATGCATACAGATAACTTTATCATCTTACCCAGCCTGGCCTGGCCTGACCTTTAATGTGCAGTTACATATATCCATCTACTTTTCCTAACTTGATGCTTATAGAGCTTGAGTCCTCCGTCAGCTCATGGAAGATCCGGACTGGGATTAAGAGTGTACAAGCAACTTCCTCCCTCTGTGTAACCAACTTCCAAGTCGGGGAATTCAAAATGCCCTCTTCATCCGACTCAACGGATTAGCCTTATTTATATTTCATGCAAAATGAGCCATCGTCTCGACCTTTGTGCTCTTATTATTCAATTCCTAATAATTTCCTTCCTTCCTCTCTCTCTCTATCTCGGCTCTCCGCTGTCTAGAATAGAATGCTACATTTCCTTGAGCTGTTTAAACGTTTCTCGTGCCCACTTCTTCCACCCACCAACATCATCATCATAACCGTAATCCTCAGAAAATTTTAATCTCTCCCCAATCCCTTCCCGTCCTAATTTCTTCTTTACGTCACTTCCTCTTTGGAGATGCTCCCAACATCCCCCGTCTCTCACCAATCCTTCCCTGCAAAGTCAGTCATGAAATATAAAAAAGCATTTGTCTCAAAGACTCTCATCATCTTCATACACCCGGCTATGCGGGCATTCATCTTCCCTTCGGATCAGAGGAATCCCAGACATCCGGCTCACAAGTCTTGAGTTATTCCCTTTGGTTTTTCCCGTCTTATCTTTTTCTTGCTATGAGGATTTGGAAATTACATATCAAGTTTGACTTTTTAGAGTCATGTGCTACTGGGGCAAGTATGAAGGTATGCAGGGTTTAGACGGGCTTAGTTTCCATCGAGAAAGAGCTTTTGCGAAGGAAAAAACGTGGATTCTCTGGAAGGGAGGACGACGACAAGGATAATTACAATCTGTCGGAGCATTTGGCTGTGTTTTAATCTTGGAATGCATTCATTTCTCATCTTTTTCAATTTTTCCACTTCAGAGGAAATTGTATGTAGGTCTTTACAAAATTTCCTCATGTTGGAATGGTTGGAAAAACTGAGGGAGGCGGGTGCATATTACAAAATCCCCATAGCAATTTAATCAAGCAACTTCTTGAGGTCTTGCTTTTACTTAGTATAGGTCGCTTTCTCCTTCTTCCTCCTTGACTCAGCTCAAATCAAATATCCTTCGTCCTCCCTTAATTGCATCTCAAAAGCAGATAACAATTCTCTCAAATCTCTCAAGGTAATAATAATCTGGATGAGGCTAAATTCAATCCTATCCGTCTGTTCAGCCAAGCCTTTTCTCAACTTTCTCTACCCGTTCCAGTCATCATTTAAGTCATTCTCCTTCTCTAGCTTACTAAGCTGACTGACTTTCTCCGCTGTGCTCTAGAGGATTGAGTGAGCGGACGTTTTACAGAGGGAAGCTTGTAAATTGACATACACAACTCTCTCAAGGAATAAAATCAGACTTTCTCCTTGTGATTCATTATTTTTTCAAGTGCTTCAACGTCTTTCGCTGTTGCTCCATCCATGCCCATGCCATCCAAGAGGTACTTGAGTGAAAATTTCAAAGACTTTCTCCAACTTTTCCATCTTCCTAATATCAGCCCATGAAAAGCATCCCCAGTCCTACCTATTACCAATCACCTTAAAAGATTCAATTATTATTTCCAAATCCCTTTCATCTCCAATTCTATCTTCATCATCTCCATCTACTTTCTCCATCTCTCAGCACTCCTCCATTCCTAGCGTTTTCTCAGCAAATTCCTGGCAATCAACTCCCAGTTGGAAATGGCTTTTGCTGCTAACCCAACTATCTCATACCGGGGGCTACCCGCGGATATGCTTGGCTGGCAGCGTGTCTCTGAGGAGAAAATAGTCTATCAAACGAGAGCGAGAGTAGCCTAATATTTACGTGTATATCCTTACTTGTCACGCTACAGTTTTTAACCTTGTTCTGACGATTGCAGGAGGGCGGCTTGCTTAGAGTTAAGGCCCATTTCCATAGCTTCCGTTTTCACACTTTGCGCGTGATTTTTACGGCAACCCCATAGCTACGGGTTTTAAAAAATTATTGCGGTAAAACGTTACTGTTTGAACCGCAGGGCGTTCACATAGCTTGCGGAGAAACGAGTCAATATAAGTTGAGAAGCAGCTCTTAATTCGTTTTAAAATTGAAACTAATTAATTAAACTCGCAGCGAACATGAATTTTACAATCAGCGTCGTGCTAAACTAAAGCTGCTTTTACTCTTGTCAACTAAATTGGGATATTTTGCTTATTTAGAAATTTTTAATTAAAAAATTATCCTTAATTAAAGCTGGGAATTGCTGCTTTCCCTTTCTTCAATGAACCTAAAGCTAAATCTACTATTTCCATCTAGAATGAATGAAATTTAGTCTCTGGTATTGGTCAGTGCGCCAACAGCTTTGTCTATTTTTGTATAATTTACTTCATCAATATTAAATTTATAATAATAATATATTCATCTCTACTGATTTTTGGTTCCCAGCTCATGAAATTTACGTTTTCTAGCGTTACAGCTGGTTCTCACCATGATGCAAACAGGTTGATCATAACCAGTAGCACTTTTGAATTAATAGTATTTCGTCCATAGACACAGCACTTTTCATCAATTAAGCAGTGAAAAGTTATATATAGCTACGAATTCTGGGCTCCAATTCTACTCAACTGCAATAATAGACCGTAAAAAATCAAACAATTTACGGAAGGTTTAACGCGAGCTATGTGAATCTAAAAATAAGTTGCGGTCGCGTTGTTACCGTAGCAACGGAGGGTTTTTCCGTAAAATTGAATTGCGGTGCAGAACCGGATTCTATGGAAATGGGCCTTTACACAGGGATAGCCGGGCAGTTTCTCTTTTGGGTATTTCCTTCCACTTCTCCTATTGCTCATCCCCCATCTGCAATTTTTCAAATGAACACAATTTTCACACAAGATTTATCCAAGTCCCTAAAGTCCGTCACCTCCCAAACCGAGTTTCCCTGAATAGCTTTCACCAGATTGGTGATGGAATGAATGCTTCCCCCGCTGGACTGAGGAGCGCTTCTATGGTTGGAAGACTATTATGCTATACCTTGGTTTATTTCTTCTTTCCTGGCCTGGAGATCACGCAAGCTTGTGTAAAAAATCTTTCTACCACCTAGACTGGACACAGACTCGTGGTGGCTGGCTGTGAGAATCTCAACTTTGTTAATGCAATCACGTAGCTGCAACGTCTATTTCACAGCTTGAGAAGCTTGAAAAAAATTGTAGAAAGGCGCGGAAAGCATTCAAGCATTTGATAGTCTCTCACATGCGAGGAGAGAGTTGTTGCAATTACTTGTGGAAAAGTTCCCAGGGTCTTAGCCTAAGCGTTTATCCATCCTCTCCCCGTCCTCCAAAAAATCCAGCCATCCATCTTTCACCCTATAAAACACATCCTCTCTCCCCTCTTCATCCCCTGTCCTCTTCTTCATTATAATAATCACCTTTCAGCTTTTTTCTATCAAATTTTCCCTCCAGTCTTGAAAAACTTTCACTCCCTCACATAATTATTCCAAAGGGCCTCAGGTCTTACATTTCATTGAAATTATCACAACCTTCGCCTCCCATCCTACTAGTCAAACATCACCAAGCCCAATCCCTTTAATCATGCTTCACTTCTATACGCCACCCATATTAATCCCTCACATCACATGGATCCACGCCTTCCATTCCCTTCCGCCTCACTTTCTCCATTCGCTTTCTCCCTGTCCTCTTATTTTTCCCAGCGCGTATATCTTCTTCTCCACTCTGAAAGAAATCCCACCCCCACATCACCCGCAATAACTCAAGTATCATCTGCAAACTCTTCCATTCAACAGCTTCCCAATTTCACACCCAATTCCCATTCTCCTCATTATCCATCGCTAATCGACACACCAATGAATCATTTAAAATTCCCTAACCAACTTTTACAGCTTTCTCCTTCACATCATCTCTTCAGAGTTTCTCTCTACGTTTACCAGAATTTCCCAGCCGAAGGCAGCTATAGCTCAACTCTGCGGGGAAAGTGCAACCACCTAACCATTAACTTTCTTTGTCCGTTTGCGGATGCGGACTCTTTTTCGTCCTTCATAACTGAAAGAATACCTTGTATACGGGATTTTACAGCGCTATATAGCTATGCCCATAAATCTTTACTGAATCCTGTAAATTAACATTCATTGACCATGCTGATTTTATTTCCACTGTCTCTTGTGTAACTCTTATGAAGAAAGTACGGAAAGAAGCGGAGAAAGCTGTAAACTAGAAATGGAAAAGGGGGACTAGGGCCTTTAACTCGTAACAAAACCCTGTTTTCTTTCCCCTAGATTTATATATTCTCTTGTTCCGTGAGAAAAGACAGGAGTTAAGTCAGTTGATCCTTTTTACACAGCTTGAAACAAAAAACTATTTCACAACCTGCCGCGGACCAATACACCAACATTGTTACAACTAAGCTTTACTTTACGTTTTAAAAGGTTTTCTTGTTTCTTTTAAAAAGTTTCCCTGTCTTCCGCCCCATAAATTCTCCCTCCATATTTCCTTAGTTTAGTCATCCTTTTTAATCCCATTTCATTTTTCATTTCCAACTTATTCCTCAACGCCCGCCTCCTCCTCCTCTTCCTATATACCTCCATTCAGCTTTCTCCAGTCACCTACCTTCCTTCCTTTTCCCATATCTTTTACCCATTAATTCTTCAACTTTATTCATTCTCCATCCCAACAATACGCACACCCCTCCTCCTACAACTTCCCTTTCCTCCTCCTGGCTTTTCATTCTATGTGAAAAATCTTTTCAATCATTACGAAATCCATATTCATTTCTCTCTCAACCTCCGCTCTTCTCTCTTGTTCCCCTTCTTTTTGTCCTAATACACACTGTCATAACTTTCCCACCTTTATTATTATTATCTTTTTCCACAAGTCCTAGCTTCCGTCCCACATAAATAAAGCTGGCCCCCTCTCATCGCCTCCTATCGTATTTCCGATGCAAATGCCCCAGTTAATTTGCATTTTCTAAACAATCTTCTCTTTCTTGTACTCTCTTTTTTCAACCAAGAACAACCATTGAGCTCATCACTCTCCTTTCTCCGTATGCATTCTCTTTCTTTCTCCAGAGAAAGTTAGCAGTATTATCTTCCTCCTTGGCCTGTATTGTATATGTTTTGACGCGCATCTATTGGGCAGCTACTGTAATTTGTAATGGAGAAATAGTCGCTATTTTCATAACATCCCAGAACCTTTTATTATTGTTTTTATTTTGGTTCTGGGATAAATCCAATGAAATTGTCGGTTTTTAATTTCTCTTCTTGATCTGGTATGACGGTTGGATTAATGAACGCCATCTCAATAGAAATCTGATTATTTCACAAATATTTTCTGTGCTTTCCCTGCACACATTTGATAGACGTAGATAATATGCGTCTATCAAAACACTTGGGCACGAAGAGAGAAATGCTCTGAATCTGAATATAAGTGTGGATGGTGGAATAAATACATTACACTAGCATATCAGATCCACTACACGTGTATATTATTTACCACAGTGGATTTTACCTCCAGGGTTCTGGTTTCGTCTCTTTCCATACACATATCTCACTAATTAGAAAATGTCGGTAATCAAACCCACCTAATTAGAACTTGTATTCCTACTTCTGTACTCATGGGTCTTGAAGAGCTGAAAATATAACAAAACTTAGATTGCGCTGAAATCCGACCGTAACCGTATATGATTCAAGAAGGTTGCGTCGTTAAAAGTGATGATGAGAGTAACGGAAACCTGGGTAACTTAAAGCCTGCCGACTCCACACAGTGCTGAGTCCATGTTGTACATATGCGGGTTTGCTGAGAGGAAAATAGGGGGCACTAGTACGAGAATGACGTTCATGACTGTAGATCACAGTATATATTTGCAACAGCAATGGGTTATGCAAGGGAGCAGGGAGAGGGGGAAGAGGTAGAAGAACTCGGTGAGAATAGAAATAAAAAAAACATAGTGTTGTTATAGAAGAGCTCGTGGAAGTGATATTGAAAGTGTATTAAATTACAGTTTAGGGTTACGGGCACGAGTATAAAGTTACGGAAACTTGAATATGAGAAGGTGTGACATGGGGACAAACACGTGGATCTCACAAGTATTCAATCTTGAAGACATTCCTATTGCGTGCACCCAGTCCTTAAATTGTAAACATAGGAAAGCTTGTATACTAAAAGAGACAAGTTTGCCTTCGAAAGGGCACGAGCATGGTTGATGATATTTGATTCTTTTTATTTGCATCGCTTTCCTTGTCTAAAGAATATTAAATTCTCGTTATATTATATTTGACTCAAGGAAGGCTGTGGTTCGGAGAAAGTACAGGGAGACTACTAAGCTAAGCTGGAAAATTCATAGCCTGGAAATGCGGGAGGATTTTAAAACTTTGTTAGATTTCGTGTGAAATTGCCTTAATTTGAGTCGACATGTAAATTAATATGGGAATCTTCGTGTGGCGGTAAACCGCTTCCCTATTGCTTTTCCTCTGAAGTTGGGTGCAAGGGTGGGAAGTAATTTGACAATGATTGTATACATGTTGTATGGTTGTCTTTGAGTGTATTCCCTGGCAGAGATTGGAACGTGTTCATGAGATTACTTTGGGCGTGAATGATTTGAGAGCGCGAAAGAATTTTGATTAAAAATTCCAGCTTTCACTACTCTACCGAGTCTCCTTGTTGTAGTTGTTTCCTTTGATGATTTCGAGTCAGCTTTCACTGCATCGTCATAGGCAGAGATCCCTTTGGCATTCTTTCTCTCAATCAAAATCAGGGAAATCCAGACGTACCTTCATTAAATTGTGTCAATGAAATACAATTAAGAGCAATGAGGATTCTAGGAAAGTCGTGTAAGGAACATATTTTCGCTCCACTCTGTAAAAGGCTATAAAGACTGTTAACTATTATTGAGAAGGGGGGAGGTGAATTCCCAGACACTTGGAGAAAGTCCGTTTCGCACTTTCCCTTTGACACACATGTATCTAAGCTTTTCCATCTTTTTTTTCCGCGACACTTTCTCTCATTATGTACAAACAACAAGCCAGGCAATTCTCCCAACTGCCCATTAGTTTTCCTGTATTGTGTTAGCATCTAAAAATGTAGCTATTCTTCACAATCTATTTTCTTACTCGACTAGCTTTTTACTTGGCCAGCCTTCTCGAACAGCATATTGCATACAGGCTACCACGTCCACATTCTCTTCACAATACATTTACAGTCTTCTCTTGAGCTTTGTTGTCAAGTAGAAGGCTTCCCTAATAAGTAATCATCATCATTCTTTATTCCACCTCTGAGAAGCAACAAGGGAGAACTCAAATTTCACATTCTAACCATGCCTGTTCCACTTCTTCTCCAGAAACTTTCACCGGGCATGCATCCATCAACCTCCAGAGTTGCTATAACGACAAGATGAAACTTAATTCTGAATCCAAGCCCACTTCTTCCCTGTTACTTTCTCCGGCGCCAACTCTACTAGCACACACACACACAATACGACTCTCAACAACAACTACATGAAAACATTTTCGAACAAATTCGCCTAGAAACTATACAATACAAGCTTCTCTCCCTTAGCTACTGCTGCAGACACCCCATAATCCCCACATTACAATACAGCAGGGAGTCTAAATTCGCAGCCTCTCCACATCTCAAGGAATTATACCTCATACAGAATGTTCCTTCCAAATTCTCATCCTTCCTCCTTCACTACTACTCCTATTCACTCATTTATTCCTTTCAGACTATTCTTAAAGCTTTCTATAAGGAATCCCTTCTTTCTCTCTCCCTTTCCACCCTTCCCACCTCCCTTAGCTCCTACTTTCTCCACTTTCTCTCCGCTTCTTAAATTAGCAATCCGACAGCCCATCCAACTTTCTCCACCTCTTCCTCAACCTCAGTAACCAAGACGAAATGACAAGAGGAAGCTCTACGGAAAGGACCATGTTATATTTTCTTCTCGTCTATCAAAACATCACCATTTCCCCCTCTCCCAGCCCTACTTTGCATTCATAATATTTTTATTTCATTTTTACAACGGCTATTCCGTCCTCCCCATAGCCTTTCCTTTACATCACCACAGTTATTCCCACCCCACATCTTCTCTTCGACACATAATCCTCTTTCATAAATGTCCCTACAATACACCCCCCTTCCAGGGGATGTATACTTTCTCTCAATAGATATAATCCCGTCTGCATCATCAACAACAGTATTCCTGCCCAATCCCACTAAATCCTTTACTGAGTGAAAGCCGATCTCACGGAATGCACATATATATATTATAGTATACGATATATTCGTATTATTATATCCAACAACGTCACACGGTCTTGAGTTATGTAATGTAAAAAGCAGGGAAGAAGCAGGTGCTGGAGAGCAGATAGACGGGTAGGGAGTAAAAGATGAATTTTTTGAGTGTTGTATTTATTTACTAGGAAAATTACGTTCTCATCCTTGGTTCTCCCTGATTCTTCTATGGGAGACAGTGTATAAATATAACTGATCCAATCACAGAGCTGATTAATTCCTATCACGTCCACTTTCTCCTTTTTCATTTCCACAACTTACACCACCAACATGCAAACCCCCCCCCGTGCCCTCTACCCTGTTTCCACGCTTTTCTGCCTTATAATACAGACGATGGATCCTCCCTAAAAAACTCTGGGATTCATCAAGAAGAGGAGAATCGCCTAGAAGAGCTCCTGGATCCACTATAGTTTCTATGAATTGGAGACTCGTGGAGGAATGGTGATGATAGAGGAGGAGCTATCATGCAATTCCATATTTATTTCTACCATCTAATTCAACATCTTTATGCAAACATTGATCCTTTTCTCCCCCTTCTCAGGATCTTTACGAAATTTTCAGACTTTAAACACTTAGTGCTCGTCCTTCTTCTGCCTCTCCTCCTCTCTATATACACACTTCATCGCCAAAGGATTCGTCTTCCCTCTCAATAAACTTTGAATCTTCTCTCTCTATTTCTTTGCAACTAACGAGATCCTCTCCCCATAGATACCAGATACCTTGAACGTGAGTAAACAAATGGAGAAACTCTTGTAAAATTTCTCTCTGCTTCTGCCTTCATCCTCCAGCCAACTCATCACTTGAGGGATGAAGGTCTCTCTTTACTGCGAGGGGATTCGCACCCCTTCCACTCTCATGCAGCCAATTAAAATTATCTGGACTCAATTCTACGCCACGACGGATGGCTACTACTGCAAATACAATCCCTTGTTAAATTATCCTATTCTCTGTCCGCAAAGCTTTTATTCTTATGCTCCTCCATACCGTGTAGCAGCTGGTAGGAGTGAAAGTCTTTCTTGATTCTATCATGATTTCCACCAAGCATCATCTCTTTTATACATACTTTTACACCCCAAATCCTCTTCAAACACTCGATTTTCTCCTCTCAGCCCTCCTTTCTTCTTCTCATCCGTCATCATAGCAACTCAGGATGCTTTCTATAGCACTCCTCCCACATCGCTGAACTGAATAAAATCCTGGATTTATTAACACAGAAATGAAATGCGGAAGGGATGTTACATTATAGTCTGTTTTTTACTGGTACATCTCGTGGTCGTCCGTGTAGTCGTATAACACTGCAGGGAACTATGTGCTTTCTCCATATACTTTCACTACAAGCTCGTAGATATTCTAGGCTAGGGTTTAGTTTGGAAATTTCTCTGAAACTATCTCTAATTTTACCTTAAGCGGTTTATCATCCGTATTGCCATTGCTGCTGCGTTACTAGGTCCGAGCAGATTTGTCGGACGTAGTGATTAAATGTAAAGCCTAAATATTGCTTCTCATAATCTCATACATGGGGTACGCATCCGTATTTTGTTCATTTAGATTCTAGCTTTGCAATTGAGGAGGATTATATAATCCGCACCAGTAAGTATGCGGATGAGAAGAACCAAAGTTCCAGTGGGCTAATGCATCATTTCAACGCCAATATAGCCTCGTCAGTTGGTTCGCTTACGTTGTATTGTGCCTCCTACTTTGGATTAATCAAATTTTATTCGCATGGTTCCATATGTTCCTAGGATTATGCTACAGACTGATGTATGTCGTACGTAATGTACTTCTACTATTCCTTGATCATAAGGAGAGTCATAAGGAGAACGTCAAAAGTTGTGATAGGAGAAATCATTTAGAACTTTCTATTGCATTTCTGCCAAATTGCTGTATACTTTCCTAGATTATGCTGTTTCTGATACAGTAAACCTAGTGATGAGTAAAATAGTGGCCTGGCCATTCTGTACATATTTGTATGAGGATAGTTTTGCCGGATGCAAGCATGGCAGGGAGGATATGGTCTGGGTGGTGGGTTTTCGCTAAAGTTATAATTAAAATAAAATACGATATAGTTGGACAAAGAAATGAAGGGTGGTGGGTGGGGTGAAAGTCCAGGAGTATGGTGAGTGACGAGAAATTATTCCACCATCAAAAGTCCTTCTGTAGTGTACTGGCTGACGGTGGAAGAATGAATTGCTTGTTTGAAGGCTTGTTTGAAATTGCATTGCATTCAAAAAGTTTTCCCTTTTTAGCGTTCCTTGATTCATTCCCGTTTATGAATGAACGTATTGAAAATCATACCAACAATCAGTCTCCACATACCAGCTGAATAAAAATAAACTGCCAAGTCCGTCCACCACGGGGAAAGTACTAAAGAAATCCTAGATATTATTTTGGCATAAAGGAATCTAATTGTTCATCCCTCTCAGTGGAGCCATAGTTTGGAGTGCTTTTTGCGAGTCCCGTAAAATTTTCTCTCTCTCTTTCCTACTTGGTGGTACAAAGCAGCTAACTTTGTGCCTCTCTTCTATATAGTTTCTCTTTATTTTCTTTCAATCAGCAACTACCTTGAAGCTATCTGTCTGGCATCATTATTCCAAGTATATCATATTTCAGTATGTGCTAACTTACTTGACCGAATAGGGATCGAGTAGGGAGAAAGTTATCTACGGGAATGTAATGTTGAACTTATTTCAAATAGATAATTTCATCCGAATCTTCGAAAAAATTCAAGACTTCCTCAGAAAGTTATACTCTACTTTCTCTTTCTCCAAAATTACACCGAGGAACATTCTGGAAGAACAAACAAGTAAATTTCTCTTTCATTCCACAAATATTTTCAGTGTATCTAACCTTCTTTCTTGTACTTTTCACCAATTCTGTCCAACTACTCGTCGTTTTTTTACTTTCTCCTCCGCTTTTTTCTTCTGCTGAAGATACGATTCACCTTAGTTTTCTCAACTGAATGCCTCTTTTCTCATACAAGGAGCTTGTTTGAGAAACGTGTATGTACTCTATTCAGTCACCAATGAACATGTAACTTTTTTATCTATTTTTTTTCTGTCCCATAACAACCCTTGGGCTTGACTCCTTCCTTGAGGAGAAAGTCCGTTCAAAATGTAGTTCAACTTTCTCTTATTCTTATATTATATTGTTCAATTTTTTGATTATTGGTATTATTCTTGTACGCATGTTGACATTTTACTCTCAAAAGTGGTTACTTTATGTGCATTTAGCGTCAAAACTTCTATCTTCATTAGAGATTATGCATAACATAGTGTTGATGTATTATCTTGGAAGTTGTGCCCTCCCAAGTATCATTATGTTTTTTTCCGTATTTTACTAATCAACCGCTACAAAGTATTCGTTTAGGGAAAGCGAATTCAATTATTTCAAGCAATGGTAAAACGGAGAAAGTCTGGACTGGACTGTATCCCTTGATTTCTTGCCATGCAAAACTTACATATGTTGCAAAATATTGGAAAGTAGGAGAATTACTTACAAAATCTATACCAGGAAATGAAGAGTTATGCATAAGCCCTCTAACAGTCTAGTGAACATAATGAAGCACACTTGGAAAAATGATTATATACTTACGCTATCTGAAAACAAAAGAGTTTAGTTTGGAAGCTATATGTACGTGGGGAAATTTCCTTTAACTTGTATAGTTCTTATGCTGACTACATATGCCTAACGTGTTTCCATCCTCCTAGTGCTGGCTGATTGCTACATTTGGAGCTCTTTGTAAGAAGAGGAAAAGCCACAGCATGCACATAATTCTATACGTACTCGAATTGATTTAAAGTGTGAAAAATATGACTAATGTACGCCAAAATTGAATGCAAATCATACAGGCTTTTTTCGGTTATTTTGCGTACATTTTAACCACCGCATTTACTCTTTGACATCATGTTTATTTTTATTCTTGCGGTAAGACGTTTAGAAGATGGCATACGTGTACTACAGAGTAAGGCGGTGAGTAAGGGATTTTGGGAATTTTTTTCTTTTCGTCCGTATATCATGGTTAGTTATTATTCTGGCAACCGTCTATATCCAGCTACCACTCCGGTGAAAGTTATAGAGTGAAAGTTTGAGTGTTCTCACCCTTATGATTCCTCGTCATCTTTTAACGAATTTTCTCAATCTTTCAACTTTATACACCCCTCTGAGTTAGTTTTCTCCCCCATGTTTCGCTCTACCCCTTGCTGGTTCTGATTCGGCAGTTGGAAACTATTGTACTTTGGTCTGACGGCTGGTTGCCTGGGGCGGATACGTGCAAAGATTTGGTTTCTAACTTTTTGGGGAAAAGTCCGACCACCTTAAATTAAGCGATAATTTTATTGTGTGCGCGGAACTCAACTTTTACCCTGAACCAATTTTCCAATTTTTCTTCTCCTTTCTTTTACTTCTTCATCTAGTCTGGAGTTACTGAGATGAGAGAAAAGTATAGAGGAGGTACGGGCCGACCTCCAGAGTTTCTCGCAACCTTTCATAGCTAAAAGTCTAGTAATTTCTAACCAGGCCACATCCTTACACACATACACACCCACATTCACCCTTCATTTCATCTTCCATCCAGAATTCCCTCCAACTGAGTAATTCCGAAACTTGTTTCTCCCTACTCAACTACTTGCTAACTTTTTCACTTTCTCCTGTCTTTCACCGCAGATGGCAGGGCTAGGAATAGGAGTAAAAAGTTGCAAAAGCCCCTTTCCAATATTCTCACATTAAATTCCCTCTCTAACGAGCCCACGGAAATCCTCAAACCATGAAATCCTTAATATCTATACATGCTAGAAAGTATTATCACTCAATAAACCATCTACCATCTGTAAGTTAGATATCCCTTAATACTTGCTCCCCATACAAGAGCTGAATCTGTCACCAGAAAACTTTTCAATTTCTCACAACCAACATTTACATATTTACTCACTCACCTTACCGTATATGCACACACGTTTCCGAGTATTCCAAAAACCATCAGAAAAATACGTGCGAGAGAAAAAAGACCACTGTACCGCCGTCGCATTTTAATACGAGACTTTCACCAATCCTCCGCCCTCCACCCGAATCTAACAAAGTTTGGGGTCTTTTAAAAATATGTATCCTAAGAATGGAAGGACGGGGAGCTTTGTTGAAAAGAAGATCGACTACAAACTCTTGTTACGTTTTCTTTTCCTCTTTCTCTACTTCAACCGTAACCATAACCATCCTCTGCGAAGCAAACAGAAAATAGAAAGCCATCTTTTCCAATCTATGTGACGCATCAATATTTCAAATTTTATCTTACGTACTTCTTCCGTACTTTCACCAATATCATTTCCTTCATATTATTGTATTTTTGCCATCCCGAATCTTCATTCTCCTCTCCGTTCCTCTCATCAATTTCCCTTTATGTACGGCTCTTCATCCTTATTTTTACAACTTCCAATTTCTATGAAATTAAAAACCTCCTTCCGGTTCCCTTCAAACAGCTTTCTTAAAGGCCCATATTCTCAGATGAAATTAAATGCTCATATAAATTTATATGGTATAACAGAAGCGTAGGCATAAATTCTTACATCTCATTTATATCCTCCCGCTTCGGTAATAACAGCAAGACCTCTGAAAAATCGAAAATGCATGCTGCTCTTCAAGAAGAGGAGGAATCATTACGCTTGTATTACCACTCTGCTGGTAACTTATGTTGCAATTTCCTTTCATTTAACATAAATAGTATTAACCGACATTCTAACGGGTACTTGCGATTTAGTCTCGCCGTGGAATGTAGACTATACGTTTCGCCCCAGGCTTAGATGACATAAATCTCAGGGAAACTGTTCAGTTTGTTATCAGCTTGTTGAATCTGTGGTCGTTCGAGTCTTCATTGTTGTTTGATAAAGTTTACATTCAACACGAAGACAGAACTTGTTAGAATCACAGCCGTTCTCTTCAAAGGAATCCGGGTTCCCACTTTTGATTCTCTAGAATCATTTCTCTCAGGTCAGCCAATGATTCAATAGGCTGCAAATGCATATCACAAACGAGAGGCTTCTTGCTTTTTCCACACTTTCTTCCAGATGAAAAAATATTAAACCAAGTATTTGTTTGCTGTTCGGCTATTTTTAACAAATGATCTCTCTCCTCCAGGGCCTCCGGTTTCAAGTTGCTCATTCGCACCAATGCGTTCATTCAGCATTAAGAAATTATTAACGCACATCCGATGTACAAAACCTGTCCTTGCTGAATAATAAATACACGGGATGAATAAAGAAGGAAGCTCGTAATATGAGGGGAGAAAGCGGTAGTGCTTTCTCCTGGAAATATTCACGGAGATTGGATGTGCTAGCGAGGAGTGAAACTCTTGGATAGTCCAGAATCTTCCGTTTACTCCCAGACTCTAGTATTGGAAGCAAATAGTGCATATGCATACCACACCTGTGGAATAGAAAAGAAATCCATCAAAGCTTCCTGTAGCCTAGTAACCAATCATCTTTCATCTCGACGAGTACAAAGCATTCAACTGTGATGAAAACATTTTGCATGTCAAGGACCCGGAGCCCGGGAATATCTTGTCATTCCCACAAAAATACACTATCTCGTTACGGCTACATACAGCGCTGGTAGGCAGTGAAGGAGGAGGATGATTCCCTCTCACCTGGATTCCAGGTTGAGTTATCAGGTTTGGTCTGTTTGCAGACTGGATGATGTAGGAAGTTGACGAGAAGGAAGACACGCAGGTGGGCGCGGAAGGGGAATGGTAGTGAGACGTGGGAGCGACAGGCTTCTTCTCCTCCGACTAAAGAGAGGGTGTGTGTTAAGCCCGAGTTGTGAGATGAGAGCTGGGTTTAGAGCTCCACCTTTTCTACCTTTCTCCTAGGAGAGAAGGCGAACACGTTTAGGAGAAAGCTCCGCCTTTTACTACACTCAGCACCTGCTGGTCTATCAAATTCACACTGCGTACATGAATATTTCTTCTCCCCCGCCGCTTTTTTAGTTTCTACCTCCTGAAGCCTGCCCTCGCTCCGCGTATCCAGAGAATTCTTTTCCTTCCCGCCCTCCTCTCATCTTGTCTTGAAGCTCTTGAAATTTTCCACACCTTATTTCTCATCCTTCTTTCCCTCCGTTTGTCAATCTATCATCCATCTGTCTCCCGTTTTTTAGTGGCGGTAAAAAACGGGTGGAGGAAACTATGATTGAGTTCTCAAACTTGCTTCACCTCCATCGAATTGAGAAAACACCTCAAGTATTTACAAATCATCTGTAATCATGTCCCACCAAACATCCTCTTCACTTAAAATCAATTTTCTTTCTAGTAAACACGCTCTCTCTCTTCTCAAGACTCCCTACCCTTTTCCTAGCCTTAGGCATTTTGCTTTTATCCCGTTTCCTCCAAGAGCCACTAACTCTCCTCCATCTCAACCTCTTTGACGTCTCATCTCTTTATTCATTCCTTCTTCTCTCCCATCATCTCCTCACCTCCCCCTCTCCAATTTTCCCAAAGAGGCTTTAAGCTCTTCCACTCTTCAATTTCCAGCTGTCTTTGTCTCCTATAGCTATTTCCCTTTTCTTCTCATCCTTGATTTTTAAAATCAAATCATTTTCTTCACCCATCCGTGTTTTCCCCTTAAAATGATTTTTACATGGAGTTGCGGCTTTTCTTTCCTGTAATTCTTGAATTGCTTTCTCCTGTAGGATTTTGTCTTTCCTCAAAACTTTCTCTTCTTCTCTTTAGTGCTCTGATTCAAATTTAATTTTTATGTCGAGAGTTTTTCCAGCCAAGGCCTGCTCTCGTCTTCAGCAAGACACTGCCAGAGGATTTCGTCCCAAGGAGGAACAAGGAGGAGAAAGTCTAAGTGGTTTCATGCTCACATTAAGTCTATCCGGACGGGCATTATTATTTTATCCTACCTTCCCATCTACCTATCTACTACAGTCGTATCCCATCCAGTCTCTCAACACTCTTACTTTTTTCAACTTAATCGGTCAGCTTTCAAGGCCCTGAACTCGCTCAGGATGAGCTTTTAAGTTCCGGAATTTCTTCCTCTCTTTCCTCTTCCCCCAAATATATATCATAGCTTTTACGTACGCTATCGCTGAGGAACAGTTCTCAAATCCTGAGCTCATCCCTAAAGAATGCATTTCCCAGATACATTTTCATTTAGAAGGATATTTTACTTTCTCCAACTTTCTCCCTGTCCTTTTCGAAGCTATTCTCTTTGGAGAGTAGAGCATACTATACAACTTTTATTTGAACATGATACCACAATCATAGCTACACAACCCACTAAGTATACTACAGACTTGATAGAACCACTCCGACCTCGGGATTCCCCCTACGTTTTCCACAGTTTGGGCTCTCCCGTGCTTTACAATTTTTCAATTTCAATCCACACCCTCCACTCATCCTTCACCTCTTTTTCAATTTATAAAATCCATAAACCCAAAGTTTCTTTCCCGCCTCCACCACTTGGTTGGTCTGAACGAACTGGAGTTTAAACGCACTCCCGCTCCTCTTATCCCAAATATAACTCTTACTTTCTCTGTTTCATTCCATCTAGGCTATTGCCACTGTATTGGCTACGTGTTGATCACATAAAATAGGATATACTGTTTGAAAGATCTAGTAGATTTTCTTCTTGAAACATCTCACGTCTAGTTTAAATCCCCAATCTCAGGGAGTATATTGTCCCAAAAACCTGGATCCTTTCACCGTTGAAATTTTCAAATCCTCCATCCAACCTCTTTCATAACCACACGCATTTGCTTTTGGATTTGCTCCTGGAATAGCAATCCCGTGACAAATGAAGCAAGCTTGCAAAATTACAAGCTCGGTGCACTCGTTTCACTAGTTATTCTTGGACTTTTCCGCAGTTTCCCAACTTTCACTGAAATGATCTCCATACTTTCTTTCTTTAGCTCTGCTCTTGTCGCCAGCCGACTGAGAGCCAGAAGCTACACAATCTGTCTCCAGAATTTACCTCGTCTTCCGACTCCTGCAGTCCTGCAGGAGGTGATTGCTAAATTCCTTGCAAGTGTTACCATTACCTGGAACAAGTATGACCATTAAATTTTCCGTGCATGTCTGACCTCTCTGCATTTTTCGTCTCCTGCTATGTATATGAGGGAGAGGTGCGGTTACCGCAGCTTGAGTTTGCTCCCACAAATACCGTATGCAAGCTAACCACGCCTTTAATGTAGCCACCAGGCGGACCTAATTTCCAGCCAGGCTGACGTACGGTTTAAGCACCCTGGTTTGTTAAATTTTAGATTGCTTCATCTACGGCGTTTCGAGAGGAGAAAAGAGCCCAGTTTATTTCACATCTTTTCCCTCCCACAGGCAAAAGCTATTTCCTCTTTCTCTTTGTCAGCTCATTTAAAATCGTCAAACCAACTTTCTAGTGGCTAACCAAAATATGCATTCAACCGCCTAGCCCCACATTGCTTTTTGATTCGTACAACAATTCCGTACATACGCCGCGCCATAAACTCCAGAGACTCCCGCTTTCTCCTCCTGCCTCCCTCATTCATGGCCAGGAGTCAAGCTTTCACGTCTCTCCACTAACCATTCACCTCATTCAACATGTTTCCAGTCTGGAATGCATTAAATATTCACTCTCCCTCTCCAAGCTTGCATTAAGCTGGTCTCTAAATCCACTCCTTCAACAAGTCCTCTCATTTTCTCTCTTCCATCAATTTTCCCTCTCTCAATTCCTCAAAAAACGAGTCACAGCTCATTAACCCGTTTCCTAGGCCTTTGTGAAGTTTCAGACTCAGTTTTCCTACATTACCGGTTCATTCCCCTCTTGAGTTTCCCTTTTCGTATTCTTGCCATTATTCTTATATGTGAAAGCGCTTCTAGGGTGAAAGTTGTGCGTAATTTTTTCGCATGTTACAGATTTGCATAAATGCATCATCCGCACTGTACTTGAAACAGACGTTAGCTGGAATTATGCGAGTTCTGTTTTGTAGGTTCCCTCTAGGGTAGGAAGGAGTAGTTAGTAGTTGCGGTACTGCTCCCTGACGCACTGGTCCCAAAACATTGTTTTCGTTAACGGAGGATTTAGTTTTCTCTGCATGGTCTTCTATAGAATGTTTCTTTGATTCTTTGAGCCAGAATTTTGGTTTGATGAAAGCAAGGGAGGAGGGCGGGGGTGGTTGAATTCTGTATTCATCAGAAACTACCGCAGGAACCGCCTCTGAATAAACAGAGCTTTCTACTTGTTCCTCTTCTTTCCGGCCGTCATTCAAATAAGCGGAAAAGGTTTAGAATACTAAACTAACTGGAGTCTGACAGGAGAGGGGAGGGCGTAGGATTATATAGACATGTAGAGAGAATTCACTAAATGAAAGCATTAAACATCAATCCACTCTCGAAATCAAATGACCTCAAACTTTCACTTTGACTTTCTCCACCCCTTCACTCTAGAACTACTGCTGATTTCCACCCCATCTCCCCACCATACTCCGACCACTACATCCTGCAAGTGAATCTCATCAAGTTAGTTTTTCTTATGTGGTTCCACTGTGAGTTTAAGGGACTGTATTGTCGCATACAGAGGAAAGAAGGATGCTGCGAGATGCGGTGTATATAGGGCGTAGATGAAGTAAAGCCCGAAGAGAAAGTTGAGAGGATTGCAGTAGTGGGCTGTAGGATGGTAGGGAGGTCAAACATTTCTATCTTTGTTCAGACCAAAGAGGCCTCGTTTGGGAAATACATCCAAAGAGAAGTCACTCGTAGAATTTTGTTCCATAAAACATGAGATGAGAGAATCGTCAAGAATAAATGAAACAACAGTCCTGGCCACAATCCTCCCAAAAGTTGCGATTCTCAACCTTCCTATACTCCAGACCGCTCTTATGCTTTTGGTCGCTCTAATCATCAGCATCCATAGCTTTATCTCCACATGTGGAATCACATAACGACATCTAAATGCCTATTTGGCACTCACTCGAGGCTAGGCTTCGGGGCCATTGGAGACCGGTATCAAAGGACGGAAAATCATGTAGCACACAGGAAGGGCGGGGACTATGGCTCTGGCTTCTGGATACTATGTCCAAGTTGGAATCGATGCAATGAGAATTCTGTATTTTGGATACTTCCGTCATCTTATTTGTAGGCCTTGGCCTGGAAACATGGTCACATTTCCATATTAAACATTCTAACCAATTCCTCCCTGAGAAAATCCAACAATTCAAGTGCGATGTTCTTGTTATTAGGTCGAAAAACTAAATTTGGAAGCCATCAGGAGTAGCTATTTCCTCGCACACAAAATTCTGTCATCGTGTAACTCTAACTCTCAAGCCGCTTTCAAACTTTCTCTCACCTTATCCTATAAAATCCGGACCGAGGACACAATGTTGCCACTGTATATTCCATCGCATCATTACAGCAAGCTGGCAAGCTTTAACGCAGTGACTTAGCCTGTGGATGTTATACAAGTTGCGATCGAACTTTCGTGGATTCTATCCAACCTTCCCTGCCTCTACAGCTTTCACTACTTTCTCCGTATAGAGAAATAAGCATACACCAGAGGAAGAGCAGGAGTCAGCTTTCCGAAGTTGAACTTGTAAGAATGTCTTTTAAAGACCATTAATACACAAAATCACCTCGTTAAGCAGGCTTTCTCCAACAACTTTCTCTCCATTCTCACCCTGTCATCCACTTTGAATCTGCTTTGAAAACAACATTTCTACCTTAGTTTCTGGATTCCGTACTTTCCCTCTGCCTCCACGTCCTATCTTTCAATCTGAAGCTAACATTATCCTGCCTTGTCCCAAGCTCATTCCGGAGCTCTTTCCCGTTTACGACACTTTTCCTCTTAAAAGCTGGGGAAAACAAGTTTACTCTTTCGTCTTCAGCTCCCAGCGGCCTTCAAAGCCAAGCTGACATAAAACTCTTTCCCCCATCTCCCGCCGCTCTTCTAGCCACAAGCTAAAGTCTATATATGCTATCTTCTTCGAGAAGAAGCGGGCAACTGGCCCATCATCCTCTAATTTCTCTCGGAGATAACCCCATGTGCCAGGCACACCATCAGGATTTTAAATTTATTTTATAGTCCACATTCTCTACTTTCCGACGGGAAAAAGAAACTAATTAAAACTTTATGCCCATGTACCTTTAATTACTCCTCTCCGCAGTCTCATCTCCTCCTCCTCCTTCGTTCCTACCCTCCCTCTCTAACCCTGGCATCCCCTCCTTCGGATTAAATCTTATCAAAAATTGCTCTTCCTCCTCATTAAACCTAAAAAATATCAACTTCATTTACACCAACTCCCTCCTCTCGTACCTCTCGTACTTTTTAAAAGCTCTTCTCTGACCCTGTTTTGATTCAACCTGCTGTATGCTTTCACCCGTCCTTTCACCACCCCCTGCACACTGTTTCTGCTTCCGGAAAAGGAATTACTTGATAAAACTGCCAAGATGGCCACAAGTGGCATCAAACTTGAACTTACTTAGTCTAACCCGCTTTCACCAAGTACTTTCCCCATCCTCTCAGGATTATTAGCCGCCCCTTCGTCTTTCATATTAGTTAAGCTTGTAATGCTCGCTTTTATCAAATAATGAGCCTATTTTAGAAAAGCTGATTATTAAAAGATCTAGAAGGAAACGCGCCCGAGTTTCCGCCAGTTCCTTTCCTTCTCTCTCTACCACTTCCTCCCACCAACTCTCCATCGTCTTTAGAAATTAAATTAAGCTCCGAAATAAGGGGATTCACAGCATCATTATTTCCAGATTTGTTGACAAACAGGAACAAATCCCAAAATATTTACGTCCTTCCCGTTACGCTAAGCCTACTTCCATTTCACTCTAGTTTTCCCCTCCAGAGAAACTACGGAGGTGGAGGCATCAATCAATATCATCATAGCACTTTTGAATATCAAGAGCATATGCTTGAAGCTTTATATTTTGGAGAAGTAATCTATGGGAGGAGGCGTATATTTATTGCCTTATCAGCATCCACACAATGATCACCAAGCCAGAAGAGATTTGCTATTAATTGTTAGGATCATTGATGACTATTAGCTTCAGGCGATTTTTCAAGGCTTTATCATAACTTTGGTACTTAAACTCACGAGTTGGTCCGCATAATACTTGCTAGGAAGCGCATTCCCTTATCGTTTAGAAGAAAGTATCCGGTAATTAATCCCATTATACTTTCACGTTCATCGACATAACCATGTACACTTCTTTTATAAGCATCTGCTAATGAATCGGCAGTGTATCGATAGTACGTATTTCTGGTCCACATCTGCACGTAAATAGTTTAGTTACATCCGTAGCGTGGGTTGGATTCGAAACGCACAAACTGCTCATTTAATTCCAAATGTACGTACGTAGTGTACTCAATTAGTTTTGGTAAATATTTTCAAGTCGTATCGAAGTAGGGCCATTAGCTCAAAGTCGCTACGGCTTCCTGTGTCCGGGTTGAACATGTAGTCTTTTCATTGCCCGAGTGAATGTGGATCTCCTTGGAAATTAAGCTCATTTCGGTTGGTATTTTGCTGTGTCCTCTCCCGAGGAAGGGGCATCAAAGCAGGAATTGGAGCTAATAACTGAGCCTAATTTCCAATTAAAGTACTTTTCCTTTATGCATACACTCTTCACGTCTTTCTAACTCCCCTAGGCTTTTGCCAGACCAAGAGGAGGGAACTGAAATCCAGGACCCACCCATCAACCTCAACCCCTCTTCTTAACGATTCATACTGAATACTGACTCATTCCTTTATAGGGAACAAAACATATCGTCCATATATAATCCTATAATATTACGAGACTAGGAGGAAGAATATTTCTTGCGAGAATCAACAATAAAACCAGAGCTTGTTTGATACTTTCTCTCGTGATGCGACACACCAAGGGAGGAGACTCTTGTGACTTTCTCCGCTGGAACAGATATGATTCCTTTAAACGTCCTGTATCCGGCGCCCTGTCTCCAACTCCTTTTCTCCCGTTTTCGGAGACCTTGTGCCCCAGCAGAGTTACAAGAATGAGGACGAGATGACAATCGCCATCAAGGGAGGGAGGGAAGAGCCTTCAACTTTTTGCCCTATGCACGAATCCCTCGGAGACATGCCAAATTGAATGCCAATAGATCTCTGTTTTCAAAAAACTACAATGTACAGAGAGGAGAGACAGGGAAGCCAAGGGGGAGAGGAAGAGAGAGAGAGAGAGAGAGCCCGGTCATAAAGTTGAAACGTGTCTCCCATCCTGAGCAGCTCACTTCCCGAGTTGCCACCAACAACCCAAACGAATAGATAAAAGGCTCATTAGTATCCTTTTTCTACTTTGTTTCCATCCAACTTTTCCTAACACTCTTCCTCCTTCCCTCTGTACTCTGTACCGACTCAAATCCTGCCATTTCACCCTCAAAATTGCCTCTCTTCCTCATGCACGACTAAGGCCATCAAAGGAAACTAAAAAACTTAACATTCTCTTTCTTCCAGCCACACTCCTCCAATACATATGCATGCATCAAATCAACCATCAAATATCCGTCGCCTACGACCTTAAGCGGCGCACTTTCTCTCAATGCTTTCTCTTCCCTTCCTGTCTTCTGTCCGCCTCTCAACCGCCAAAATCAAACACCTAGCCATTGCCGTTCTACCTATACTTTTTGAGTGGTTTTTCAATCGCTCTCATCCTCCGGCTCAATCCCATCTCTTCTTATTACACGTATTTGTCTAGTTGTATATTCTTCCCTCCTACTTCATCCCATATTAAGATTCAAAGGAGCTCTATTACGTCCTATTGAATTTCCGGATCGCTTCAATCCTCATATCTGTAGAACTCTATATCTTATTTTATATTCCGAAGAAAACGATTCAGGTTCAACTTTCTCTTCAACAGCTTTCTACTTTCTCCATGTCACCCCTTGATTTCTCTCATTCCTTTAAATTGTACATTATGTCCAAGCTCACGTACCAAGTTCAGCGGGTTTTTCTTCTAACAGAATTTCCAGTGTGCTTAAAGGCCTTCAACATATCTCTGCAAAGTATTCTCCGGAAAAGTTTTCAAAAAAGATACAAAAGTATTCCCCTCGTCCTTGTCTACAAATCACTCTCGAATTAACCACAGCCTATAATTAATCACTCACTTCCCTATCATATCTTCTGCCATCTTTCCTTCCTTTTCCTCAGGAAGATAGCGCGGAAGGGAATGGACAAGATTACTGGATTTACGAACCTACCCTCCTCCAGACAATTTAATCTCATGTAACAAATGTGTTCGCGTTCCCATTAAATCATAATATAAATCCTGTGTATTTTTAAAAAGTTTTTAGCTTCTTCTTTTTTATGCAAGGAAATGTCTCCTTCCATGAAATTCGACCTGAAACGAGTCTGTCGAGGAGAGAGAATAGAGAATGAGCTTGAAAGATATAGCTTGAGCTTAAAATGCTCTAAGCTTCTTGTGGGTCATGTACTTTCACGAGTTTTGTGGCTTTCTCCTACTAGTTGAACTCCACACAGATACGTACGCAAATTCTAAATACCTTATTGCTTCCTTTTCTGCGACTGCTACAAACAACTACAACCTGTAGATCTATGATCATTTGTCCGCTTGCAGTATGGCAGGAGGAGGCAATTAGCTCTTATAATAGTATCAAACGATTAGGAATTTGGGAAACAAAAGCTTTAATTAATGGCAAAACAAATGCGCTCGCATAGAAATAGACTACCCTTTTTAAATGTATAGATTCCACAAATGATATCTTATTTCAAGGTATTGTCACCCATTTAATCTGGGGAAGAAAAGGAAGGTGAAAGGTCTCAAGTGACTGTTTTCGTACTATGGCCTAATTTATTGCATGCCATCGTCCATTCCCCTTTGAAATTCTCTCCTGAAATTCCATCATTGTTCACCCGCTCTCTGCTACCTCATATATAATTATTTCAGATTCCTAAAATACAATTTCCTCTCGTATTCTCTCTGTTCCTACATGTATTTCTCGTACGATACAATATATCCGTGACTCTAAAAATCTTAAGTAACCATAATTTCTAAACGTTTAGTAACAGTAAGTTTTCAGTTATCACTCCTTACTTTGTATCCTTCAATCTTGCTAATGTCGGTTTTGTTATTATAATAATAATAACAATAATACTTGAAAAAATTAAATAGTCTCTTGAGTTGGTATAAGAGGAGTAAACGTGTCTAAGATTTTATAGCTAGTAGAATTTTTCGGAATCGTTCATGTTATAGGGACACAAGATTTAACGTCGTATTTTCAGAAATTGCATGCAAAACGTTTTTGTTTTTTCTCAACAAACCTATATCTTCGTACGTGAAAATCATAGTGAACACTATTTGACTTTTATAACCCTTTACAAGTATGTAAGTTTTCCACATGAGCAGCCATCTCTTAACAGGTTATATTACTCTTGAATTTTTAATTCCTTTCATCCACTTATTCTTCACGTTGTAGCAGCCGTCCCATCAATTCGCATAACGATCTCGGAATTAGGCGCTTCCTCTACATTTCATATTCCCAAGGTAGAGAATTTCTTAAATTAAAAAACTATTTTCGTCCCATCATCCCCTCTTGAACAAGCTTTACTTTCTCCTCCTCCGCCCACTTACTCTTCCTAAACCTCAGCATTACTATAGAGCTTCTACTGAACTTGAGGAGAAAGCAGACTAAGAGGCCAAATAGGCTGGAACCACCTTCTCCGATGTAGTTAGCAGCAAATTGGCTTACGCGTATCTCTTCCATGTCCTTTTCTAAATTCTCATCTATGCCTAGTAGTACGAAAGAGAGAGACTAACTAAAGGGAGGATCCATTTACATTTAATATGACCTCTTCTTCATCTACTTTCCTCTTTTTTCTCTTTCCCCTTTACCAGCAACTAACCTCTTGTGTGATGGGCTCAAGTGAACGCTCTACATGTTTTCAAAAAGAATTCATAATGACTACGATCATAGAACACATTAGCCTAATATATTATTTACATCAATTACGAGCTGTTGCTTTCTTCACTACCATTTAATAATATAATAGGCACCGGAAGCCCAACCCTTCTCTCTCCCATCCCCTCTTTTCACTCTCCTTGCTACAACTACACCCAGAATCTTCATTTCTCCCTTGCTCAGACTTTGTGTGCTTTCCTCCACAACGCAATAACCGCGGTGATCTCCGTAAAATCTCATATCATCAGCTCACTTCTTATTCTCAAGAAGCTTGGCTAAGATTGTTATTTCAAGACTCGTAGTAAATACGGTAGAGTCGGAAGCTGGAGAATCTTTGTGTATTCAAGCTGGGGTTCATCTATTATTCTTAAATCTATTTTATTAATTGCAGCAGGGTTTTGCTTAACTGCCACACCTTTCTTTAAACTGTTTATGGATGCTGATATTCCAATGTTGCATTTTTAAACTCCATCCCGCAACGCCAGTTTTTGCAATGTTTATTCTTTTAGGAAACGTAATGATATCTTGAGGTCAGATGTAGGTAATCGGATTTTTGAATTTTTGATCCCAAGGATTTTTGGTCCCAAGGATTTTTGGTCCCAGGATTATTGATCCCAGGATTTTTCATCCCAGGATTTCTGATCCCATACATGTACATAATATGATGTGACTTAAAATATCCACCAAAACAGAATTAAACTGTCCTGGATTTACTGCATAAAAGAAGACTACATTTCGCATTTATCCTGACTTTCACTTGCTTTCTTCGCTTTCCCTTTGGTATGTGAATATTATCAATTGGTAATCTACGTGCTTCCTTTCCTATGCAAGTCTATAATATTTTGAGCTAGGTAGGGATGCTGTCACACACACCTTTTAGCGAATTCTGGGTTTCTGCTCTTCCGAGTGCAAGGATCTACACAGCGCATCCCCTGGCACTGCGCATTTTAATATCATCTCTTCATGTGTTCTTCTGCTAGCGTCGTTATGCATTGGTTTCTTTCGTTCATACAGCTGTCAAAATCTGACGATGTGTATCTAATATCTGTCCGGTGTATCTGAAATATTTCTCACTTAAAAATTTCAGAACGAGGATTGGGCCCTTTTTGAGCGCACAGAGAGGGAGATTATCGTGAATGGGATGCTGAACCCGTTTAGAAGGAGAAAAATCAAAGCATCGAATGAATAATCATTATACGTTGCCTAAATCAAGGACTCGAGTGTAGTTTCATCTATGAAAGTCTTTTGAAATCCTCCTGCGTCCAATTTTCAGCTCTCACCTTGAAAATCTTGGGATTGTGTAAAGCCTTCTAAACCCTCATCGGTCTCAAACCTCATTACCGTCTCTGTCTTGTTTCTTTGCACTTTATAGCATGCTGAGTTAAACCCCGTTGAAGGGAGAATAGGAGAAACCTTATCAAATACTATATCCGAGAACGGAGTCTTATCACAATCAACCAACTCTCTGTCCCCAGCTCTCTTAGACTTGTCCCCAAGGAAATTCTATCCCATGTTAATGTTAATGATGAGAGCTGTAATAGAAAACGGGGAAAGTAGAGAGAATCACCTTTTCTCACTTTCTCCACTACAGACAAACACTACACCACTCCTTTCCCCATTACCTGTTCCCATCCTAACTCCTCACTCTGAACACAGTACTGAAACTTGCTCATAGGCTGCTTATTTTCCAGAAAACAAGGGTTTCAGAGTCAGGTTTAGGGAATCACGTCCCACTTTCTCCTCTTTCTGTCTCCTCGGAAACTGGAGATCGTGCTGTACTTAAAAATCATCCACGGCACCATTATCATGTTAGTCTGTATGCAGTAGACCAGATTCTGATATGGTAACGAAGGTTAGACTTGTGTTTGGTAATGGATGCTTCCCAAGTCTTTCCTTTCAGAGCCATCCGTTTAAAGCCGTAGAAAATAATGATCAAGTTTTCTTCTCCACTGCCACCCTTGCATGAAAACATGAATGATAGCGACAGGGACAAGGAAGGGAAGGAGATGTGAATGACGTGTTTGAAGAAGACATATCCTCAAAATCCTTCTTTCTCCAACTTACCCATGTATGACTTGGCTCAAAGTACTTTCCTCGCCTCTAATTACTTTCTCCTATCTTGCCACGTTGAGAAGTTGGAGCGGGAGACGTGAGGCATGAGTTTTTCTCAGATGGATGAGAAGGTTTAATGTGGCAGGTGAAGGAAACAAGTAAATGACATATATGATGAAGAAGCATTAAAGGAAAGTTTCCTTGGGAAACATGTTGAAGAGAGAAAGTCGGAGGATTAGAACAATCCTACATGTTTTAAACTTTAGTCATGCTATATCTTGTACTCGTAGATACAAAATCAAACGTATTCTTGGCCACATGTATGATTTTTAACTGCTGGTACAGTAAAAACCTTTGAATCACATTCCGTGTGTATGTTTTTCTTTCCATCCATCATGTTCCTTACTATGTATAGTTATTACGTTGAGTTCATTTCAAAACTAGAAGAGCACGTTCTGCGGCTACATGTAATTTTTCTTGAGCCTATTAGCAAGACTGGTATGTTGAGAGGGGGAATTCAGCACTTTCTCTACATTTAGGCGAACCACGTATTTCCTGGTTTTCTTTGATCATGG
Organism: Sminthurides aquaticus; assembly: GCA_906901655.1. Taxonomy (NCBI): domain Eukaryota; kingdom Metazoa; phylum Arthropoda; class Collembola; order Symphypleona; family Sminthurididae; genus Sminthurides; species Sminthurides aquaticus. The sequence continues at coordinate 1,490,878 of CAJQTT010000013.1, read as the reverse complement.
CTCTAGCGGGTATAATATAAAGGGACAAAGCGGAAATACATGCTAAACGTAAGTACAGGAATAATTGAAGCCATAATTCCTTCACCATTCCCAAACCAGCATCCGATAACATTAAACATTACCTTCCACTTTCTACGTGTCAATTTCACCACCACATGCATCTACCCCAAGTCCAGAGTATTTAGCTTTCTCCAAGGAAGCCTTCCTTTCTGGATTCTATTTAAGCATGAAGACAGCGTGTAATTGGAGCGCGTTGAACCTTGCCAAATATGAATTATAGCTAGTGGTCTTAAGTCATCTCACAATAAATTACTTCTGGTATAGTCGCAACCCCTCCCACCGATCGCCAAAGCACCATCCAGCAGCCTGCAAACCTAGCAACCAGCCCTCCATTGCCTTATATCAATTCCTTTCACTTGAACATCTTCCCAATTCCTACCACATCAAGTCGGAGGAGGATTCAGCAAGGCTCTACATCGTTTCTCTACTACCATTCATTTTATTTGTATTGCTCTTCAGAAGCTTTTTGATAGGTTGTACTGGTGGATGAGGGAAGAGGAGAGATGATATGGCAGTATCTTTTCCTTCCTCACGCTTCAAGTCGTTTAGTTTCTCAGGTGATTTCCTTCCCCATTCCCCACTTTCTCCAATCTTCCCTCATATCTTCCTCAGGTCATATCTTCTCAATTCATTAAATCTTGTAAAAATGTGCCCCCCCCATCCGTGAAGGCGAAACAGATGGGCTTCAGTCTACTATTTCTCGTCGTCCTTGCACTACAGTACTTCTAGGTTTCCTATTCCCATCAAAGCATATTCCCAGCCCCTTCCTCTCCTCTACTTTCTCCGTCCATTCTTATACCGGGTAATATCCTGAGTGAGGGAAGACGGTGTTCAAACTACCCATTCCTGCCCCAGCTTCTTCACTTGAATGCCTCTTGAGGCAAAACATTTTCTTTTGAGCAAGAACAAGTGGCCCTAAAGAAAATTTCATTCCTGTAACCAAGCCAAGCGAGGCAGACAAGACAAGACATACTATAAGGGCCAGAGTATGATATCTTTCTCAAGGAGAAGCAAGAGGAAGGAGCCTCGTATTTTTAGTTTCACACAATTCCCACAATTCCTCTACTACTTATAGAGTTGCCATCCTAGGGCTTTCTCCATGCCCCGCCCACCCTTCCTACAGAAACAAACAATATTGCCGGCCTTTAATATACGAGATGCTATAAATTTCCTGTATTTAGCTCCCATCCTGCCCTCCCCGATTCCTTGGTAATCACCTAAAATTCATTACCCGACTCTCTTTTCCTTCAAAAATCCCTCCCCACTCACCACCACCAACCAACCCAATGTCTCAGCCACATCACCTTAGTAACATTACCTCAAGCCCAAGGCTTTATTCCTCCTGTCGAGCCATCCATACTTCTAACAAACGACGTCCTTGGACGTCTTCTATGACTTTCTCTTTTAGTTTCCCGTAATATTTCCTCCCAACCACTACCACCACCACATGCCCTCTTTCCTTTCACTCTTCACCTTTCTCCATTTTCTCTACCATCATTTTAAGCCTCAAATTTACATCCACAACACACTATCTATAGCTTCTAGCCCTGCCACAAGTATACGCCATAGCTTTTCTTTATCACAAACTTGCCCGGCCTACTTCCATTAGTTTAGTTACAAGCTTACTGACTTTCCATAATTCTTGAGCTGCTATTCCATCGTTGGTGGTGGGAATTTTGCACGGATGTACAATAGCGTACCTTACTGTGTGAGAAAGCTAACGTTCGGGGCGTAGACGAATAAGAAATAAGATTCTAAGCGTATATTTTGCCTGCCTAGAAGGTTGAAGGTATATAGCCTTCATCATACTATATTGTACCTCTGAATAATCTAGGATGAGGGAACTTATGCAAATTGCTTCCCCTCCCAATTCCTACTCCCTTCAGGGATCTGATTCCAAAAGCTGGCCGAGGAGAAAGTCTCCCTCCCCACACTCGAGCCATTTCATCCTCCTTCCATTAATAAAAACAAAGCATTATAAATTGTCCTGTCTCCGGAGTCTGGAGGCCAGACAATTTTCTCTAAATGTTCCAGGATTTTTGTCCTCATCTACGTGAGAGCAAATATCCCCGGTTGGAGCTAAATGGAAGACGTGGGAATAGTCCCCAAATCATTCAACGATTAGTCACTCCTTTCTCCACATGCATCCCATCAATTATACATCCTCTTCGTCCTCTCCTTCATCTCCCCCAGTCTTCCACCACCACCTTTCTTCTTTCTCCATGTCCCATCATCCCGCTTCTCATCCGGGTTTCAGACCCGCGGAGAGCCCCAGTCATTCTGTGTATATTTTATATACATTTCTTTGAAAGAAATAGTGGAGCAAAGGACGAACCCATAAACCATTCTCCTCCTATCACATCCTTCCTACCTTCCAATCAACCAGTCATCCATGCCTAAGACACATATCCATCTTTCTCCAACTTTCTCCACACTTGTTCTTCTCTTTGTCTTTCTCATCCCCTCTTGAATGGATATTGCTTTCTCTCTCACTTCCTATACCTTCTCCTCATGTAATCATCCCTTCTCTTTGCTTTGACCTGGCCTTGAAAAAATAGCTGTGCTCTCAAGAAAAAAACAAAATATACCCGAGTCATGATCAAATGTCGCTTTCTCTAGATGCACGCTCATCAACTTTCAATCTTGCACCTCCGCCAGCTTCACTGACCGTATTAAGTTTACTAGTTACTAGCTAGCAAGCTCTCGTCACCGGATCCACGTGGAAGCTTCGTTATTAAAGCGATGTCGTCCTTGTATTGGATGGTTCAACAGGAAGCCGTATTTGTTTTCAGGGAAATTGCCAGGAACCAATAAGCTTTGTAAGTTGTAATAGTGATACAAGAGAAAGTATCGGAAACCTTGAGATTCGTCTCTCCTTTAACTAGTGATGTAATCCCAGAACGTCCAGAGAAAGTACTCTCCCACCTCTACCAGCTCAGCAAGAGTGTCATCTCCATCCGAAAATGTGATGGATGGTTTCTTGAAACTAGTTTTCACCAGCAGCCTCTTCCATCCAAACCCCTCTACTTCGAAACCAGGCTCAAAACTATAAGCAACCAAAGCCAAGCAAACCGCTCCGTCTGTGGCCCTCCTCAAAGGCAAATCCAGTCAGTCCTCTTCGCTTCCCTGGGAGACCAAGCCATTAAATGCAGCATCATCTTTGTGGAGAAAGATATTTCATCCGGCTCGTACGTCCCGTTTTTCTTCCGCCATCCTCTGTACTTTCTCCGTGTATAAATTTGCCCCTCATATCTGCCGCCATAAATAGGTCTAGAAGAGAAGAAGAGAAGAGTTCCTCTACGCTTTCTGTCGCAGCCCGGCCATGCAACACTCACGCCAACAGCCCACCTACCCTCGCCCCATCCTACATAAATTCGTTACAAGTGTCTAAATGTGCCGCTCTCCCATCATTTCCCCTTCCAAATCTCCAGACATATTACAAACCTTGCTTCCTTTTTACCACCGCTTCTGGATACTCATGCCAAGATTTCTACTAACACTTCGTCAACGCCGTCCTTACACTAACGCGCGTACACAAAAATACACACACAATCAACGAGACTCTACTCACGACGTAAACATGTGGTGTCCATATCAACATTCTTTACCCCGACTTTCCCCATCTCACCCGCCAATTCCTTTACAAACACAAATACAACTAATACAGAACGATGTAAGAGGTACAGTAAAGGCATGTAGCTTTCTTTCTCCTGTAAGAAGCTCCAGGCGCGGCGGGTACTTTCTCTATGTATCTCTTAGTATGCTGCACTTGTATTTACACGTATAGCTGTAGCTGTATGCATCATGGCTCGTGTATATGGAGAGGAAAGCAAGTTTAGCCTCAGCTTTCATACCGTTACTCTATGCATAGAGGAGCGTTAGCGAAAGCTCAGAGTTGAGCTCACCAGCAGTGAGAATGTAGAGGAGGGGGTTCTTTGAGACAGGCCCAGACGAGCATGTGTCTGACGTCAGTCCGATCCTACAGGATTAATCAATGTTCTCCTCCAAAGGCAATATCTACGTCGTCATGGTTACGGGATGCGGACAGCTCCCGCTCCAGCTACCTCATCTCAGATCGCAGTAGAATCCTCGAGACTCCCCCTCGCTTCCGAAAGCTCTTCCGTCCTTATACTCCCAAGCTTTCTCTCCCTTGCATTTGTATCCACAAAGGAAGCGAGAGATCCCATTCCTTCTTTTCATCGTAGCACGGAAAGAAGGACTTTTAAGTACGAGGAGAAAGTTATTTTCACAGATGTATTTCCTTATATCGCTTAGCGTCTCCTGGTTACCTTTCTCTATTTCATTCCGCATTAGATTGGCTTGTCTACTTCCCAAGAAAATCGGAGAAAGCATCAACTTTCTTCACATTCTCGTAGCATTCTTTTTCCTACCATATCACATGGTAGCAAATGCGAGAGAATCCTCAACTTGATAGTGAAAACGTTGTTGTCTTTTATGAAAATCATTAAATATTTAAATTTATTAGCAAAATCTATTTGCAGTCCATCTTATATGCACACGCTTAACTTGAAGCATAAGAGAGTGAGATTATTATGTGCATTATTACGTTTATTATTGGAGCAGATTAAATTATGGATTCAAGTTTGCCTTGGTTCTCGCGTCCAGTGCAAATTATAATGACAGTGAAAGTAACGCTGAAGCCCTTAAATGAAGCGACTTCTTCGTTATAAAATTTTTAATACCACGGAGACATTGAAATAACAAGGAAATAATGCTTTCTCTTTCTATGGTGAAAGCTGGTCTTGTATACACTAGCTCCTAAGCTTTAGTTTTTTTTACTGGCGGTATTGCGGGACTTCTTGCATGATAACGAAATACATATCAAGATTGTGTACCATGGATGATTTCATTTTTTAAGCTTTACAATTTAAAGGCGCGGGCTTGGGTTACACGAGACGACGGCAAGTAAAGTGTAGCTGAGGTTCAACGTGGCTGGATGGAAGCCTTAGAATTGGGGTTTGATTGCTTGAATTTAAAAAAGTAGTTCCTGGGTACAGAGTAGAGATCAGGTTACATGTTTAAAATGAATATTTTCCAATTATAATAACATGAAAAGCAAACTTTGATACTGGATAGAGGATGGGGTAGGGTGGGAGGCAATCCGTGTAAGGATAAGGGCCTCAGGAGGCATTCCGTTGAAGAAAGGGAGGAGAAAGTATTGGAGAAAGGTATGAGTTCTATGTCAACAAACAAAGGGGATTCGATATTGTCAAGGGAGGGGAAGACTCTTCTCGACTCAGCTCGTGTAGCTCCTGTAACCGGATAAATCCGTGGTGCAATATCTGGTAAGAGGAGGAGGTAGTTTGGATCTATGCTATCAAATTTCAAAGGATTCGTGTAGTAATTTAAAACATTTGGGAAGAGGTATGATACCTGAGAAGATATTCCCGCTCAAGTGGATGGTATCACAGGGGCTGCTTTCTAATTTTCATTAAAATTTTCAATATTCTCAGCCACCCTCACAGCATATATACATCTTCCGGCCTTTACGTTTCTCTCTTGATAATTCCGCAGTGGGCTTCCTCCAGGCTAATTACTCTTCCTTTCTGCTCTGTGCGGAAGATGAAAGGATTTAATTTTGTCCCACTAATAACCGCTCCTTATAAATGACCATCTCGCTTAAAAATTGGCCCATATTTAATCATTTCTATTCCCGCACTTTCATCCCCCATCCCCCCGTACCTTTTTCATTATTACTTTCATTATTTTAATTGCAAATTCTCTTTGCTCTGCTTCCTGCTCGGAAGGGGGAAAATAAAAATAGACTCACTCTCTGTATCTACCTATCTCCAGTACCTTGTATTGAATGCAGAAAGTACGAAGAAGAAGCAAGAAGCTCAGATGCATTAATGTGCGAAATCTTCCTCAGCTCCTTCTCGCCCTCTTCGCATTCTTCTTTTATTATTCTCTTCATGCTCATTTCACTTGGTTAGTTGGGTTCCCTTTTTTCTTTTTAGTCTTCTTATCTACATAGGGGGAAACGGTGAAATGTACCATAGCGGGGTGTAGCTAGAGACAGTGGGATATTGTAAATTTTCTGATTCTCTGATCTCTCTTCTTTCTCTTTGATCCTATCTCGACCTTAAGATGTTAAAATTCGGTCTGGAGTCCAAAACCTTTTGTCCAGAGCTTTCTCCGGGTTGTGGGCAACGAGTTTCCACTTTCTCTATACTCTAGCTTAGCTCACTCCTCCCCAATAGTAGACGTTTCCGTGAAATTCTGCGAACAAAATTGGGAAAGAAAGTATGTATATATAGGATACGGGAGAAAGCTGTGAATGAGCCAACACGTTTGAATTTTTGTCATGACTTTTCCCGCACATCCGCATCCGCTTTCTCTTCAACCTCCTGTCCTGCTTCGTCCCAGACTTTCTCCTGTCTTCCTCATCTCCATCTTTCCCATGTTGGATCCTTGGGCGAAGAGCAAACATTCTTGCTCTTCTCGTCATTTGACGAGCACTTGAATGGAGAAAGAAACATAAACTAACCGGAGAAGAATAAAGCATGTTGAGGCGACAGAGAGGGAAATGAAATTCTTGTTCAATTCACTATTTCTCTTTTCATTTCAATTTCCTACTCTTATAGCTCCTTTCCACTTTTCCCATCTCCCCCCGCCACTCACCCCTTCTTCAGAAACGTCTCAGCAACAATTGCTTTTTAATCTCTTTAAATCGAGAATCACGTCTACGTGTAAACTATTCCCCGGGCCTTGTTTTCTTCCTTCTAGAAAAAGGGTTTGTGAATCTCGATACGAGTGAGGACTTGAGGACAAAGCCATTACTCTCAAGTCACATAACTGTTTATGGATGGGATCACCGCGTCTAAAGATCAAATATGAGACAACATTTTTTTAGAAATATCCTTATAAAAATAAATACAGGCTGAAATGTTGTCTTATAAGAGCAAAACTGTTTTGTCGATTTTTAAATGTTAATGGTTTTTTTCGTTATTCCAGGATTATAGGTTAAATTTAGTAAGAACGGGGTGGAAAGTTGGAATAATTCTTAATGATTGTTTTTGCTCTCACTCTCAACATTGTAGCATTTACGACTAGCCTTTTCGAGGATTAGTGTAGCTAAGTTGATACAAAACAAAGTTTTCCCAGTCCATCCCATTTCTTGGGTTATCTCCCTGCGTCCATGAAAAAGAAGCATTAGTAAATAGTGAACTCGTAGTAGTATTTCCTTTGGTACGCTCATCTATTTACATTCTTTTGCAAGTGTTGAGAGACTTGAATCCGCTCTTGCTGCAACACCACTCTTGTGAATCTAAATTCCCGAAATGATGGTCCCCTCCAGCCTGGGAATCTTTGTGAGGATCCTTGGAGAAGTGCAAAGAGGTTGGCTAGGCTAGCGTGACAGAGGAAGAGAGAAGGAGGACAGAAGGAGAAAGGACGCGTTGGGAAAACAGGGCTTAATATTCACAAGGGTTAGAATGAAAAGAATTGTACTTTCACCATGGCGCTCTTTTCCTCTCCTTATCCATAATCGTGGCTAAAACGACCCTTTTCCACTCATCCGGGTTCTTTGTGAAATTCAATTTTCTCGCGCCTATCCTCCCACCCATACACATGATGGAAGAAGAAGATGAAGAGAAAAACTCTCTTTTTACCTTAAGAGCCCACCAAGAACCTTCTTTTTCTTTCTACTCCCACCCTGAACTCTTCTTCCAGCTGACAGACATGAAAACTTGCACTTTTTCCGACACTCTCAAAATACACTAACAACTATCCCCCATCCCTTCCCTTGTTGTCTCCTGTGTGACTCTCTGTATTTTCCCTATTCTTCTCCTTCTCCCCAGCCAACTTCTTCATCTCCTTGCTTCAACCATCTCATCCAGTCCCTCCCCCCTTGTTCGTCGTCTCCCTTTTCTCTCCCTGTCTTTCCTTTACTTTCTCCAAGTAATTTGAATTTCAAAGCTCAAACAATCTCTCTTCTTGAAGAGAAGCCTTAAGGAAGGATGAAGGAAGGGAGAAAGGCAGACAGCCAGCCAGGGACTGTTTATTCCTACAGCCCGAGAAAGCTTTCATCTTCCACCTATGCCGGGTCCCTCGCATTCCCTTTGAATGGGCTAGAGAATGTGTTCTACAAACTCATTCCAGCATGGACGCATCCCAAAGTTAAATAGACGAGACGCTGGGGTATGGGTTCTAGTCTGAGCTAAAGCACACATTCTCATGAACTACAACCATTTCGATTCTCTCCTGAATCACCATTACCAACTATCACTACCCCAGATGGAAAGGGCGAAGGAGCAACTCCGTGGAAACTAGCCTTCCAAATTTGGAATAACTTCTCTAGGGTTTCAATGTAAATCAGCTCCCCTCTTCCCTGATATTCCGAGCTTTAAATTTGGCCTGTTCCCTCGCTCTCGGCAGGCACTGGAGGGAAGGAGATGAGCTGATTCTCTTCTGTTCTACCTTGGCTTCTACCCAACGGCTTTCTCCAGCACTAGCCAATTCAACTTTCTTCCTCCTACCTTCCATTCTATATTTTTGATTCTCCATACCAAGTGCTTTCACTGGCAGAACTTATTCTAAAAACTATAGCATGCCTTCGACAGACACACTCAAATTTTTTTATCCAGCTACCTTCTCAAATGCAAATAGAATAAAAATATCCAAGGAAAAATTCCTTAAACCATGTCCACATTTAAGGTCGACTTACAACTCTAACCCGCCTCAACCCACCTTATTTCAAACTGAGCTCCTTTTCCCATGATTATTATGATATGAGATCCAATACTTTCTCTCTCCATCTCACCATGTTTCACTTCATAGACCCCTATAAGGCTCTCCAGAACTCTATCTTTCATACACGCTCTCTTCATGTAAACCAGTAAATATGCTTTTGAATTACATCTCCCAACATCCCCTCCTCCATAATATCCATCGCATTACCTCTATCACAACTTATTCTCCCGCAGTGATGGTCTTCCTCGAGCCAGCCGGCTCGAACTCCACCTTACGCTCCTCCATCCGCCTCTATTTCCGTCTCGCATCCTTACTTTCTCCACTTACACCCTGAGATCCTATCGTGAGTATTTTACAGTTTCCATCCCAGTCTTTCACCTTTTTGAATATTGTATCAACTCAAGGTTGAGTGCACTCCTCTTCAGCACGGGGCAATCGTCATTCATCCTCATCATCATCACCAACTTGACTCCTTCCATGAAATTTTACATTCCTTCTCCTTTTACTTCCTCCCAACCTTCCCATACATATTTCAGCTTCTATCGCTACATATTTTTCCTTTCCTCGTCTTTACCATCAAGTATTCACTAAAGTACATCCTATGTCATATTACAGTTTTCGCTTTTTGGCTTCATCATCGTATCATCGACAACGGCTTATGCGCACAACTCTTTACATTTGGAGAGCCGAAGTTGAGAAAGTAAAGCTAGAATCATCAAAATTATCCTTAAAAGAGCACCTTCGAGAGACAATTAACGAGCTCTTATTCGACTAATGATCAAGTTACCTTCTCTTTGATTAATTATTATTACCCTATTCTTAAAATTAAGACTGGCACCGCTCTACTTTTATAGGGCACATTACCCGCCCTCACACCAAATCCTTCCCATCATCTCAACACGAAACTCTCAACAACTCTACTTTTGACTTCTACTACCGTCACATCTCCTCCTCCTCCTTTCACCGCTTTTACTATTATGTTCATCAACCTGTCAAGAGCTCCGCTTTCTTCGAGTTACCTGCTTCAAAAATCCATGCTAAAAATTTTCCAAGCCCTTACCCGCCAATTTCACTCTTGTATAATCTTTACCCTGCTTTCTCCTCCCCTCCACCCCTATGCTTTCTCCTCTCTATTCCTTCACCTCTAATGAGTTGAGTTCATGCATCTTTGCAGCTTTTTCAGATAATTTCCTCTCCCCCTTTGCCTCTTCTTCCGATCTTTCCTCAATTCATCTTGCTTTCTCCAGCCGCTTCTAGCCATACACCGAGATTTTCCGTACTTATTTATCATCCATGTTTTTTACTCTCTCCAACTATTCCACGTCCCTGATTTTGTTCCTTCATCCGATTCCGATGGTCCAATCAAGAGAGGAAGCATAGGGGTCCTAACAAACTGTGTACACAGTCCATGCTGAGTCTGTTGGAAAAAATATTCCCAGAGAGAAAACGTGCGGGTAATAAAGCCTTCTCTAAATGACAAACTGGGTGAGCTGCGGGATAACGTCCTGAATCAAAGTCTGTCCTTCGCTTCGTCCTCCTCCATCCTCTGTCCTCAAATAATCATACAGCTATGCTTTTTCCGAAGCGAGCTCTGCTCTACCGATGTTAGCATTGGGATCAAGAGACACGACGCTCTATCACCCTACACCAAATATACATTGAGCTAGTCAATAAAAGCAATCCACGTCCCCCCACACCCACACTCTCTCCTGTTCATGCTCCAACTTTATTTTCACCATGATAACAAAATTTTCCATAAACTCCATACGAGTCCTATGCGAGGGAAGTGCCAGTATATGTTGTCCATAACAAAACCGGGGTGGGTGTTTACGGAACGGAGGGAGAAGTGGTGGCGGGGTTGAATAGTAGCATAAAACTACTGCGACTATATGTAGACCAACTCGCACCCAAGGAAGCTACTTTCTCCAAACGACCCTTCCTGCCTCAAAGTTGGACAAGTCCAGGAAAAAATCTACCTCCTTACTTTTACTATCCCCTGTCGCATTCGGTTTACTTTGAGTGAAAGCTAGCCTACTTGTTCTTCCATCTCATGTAAGTCCACTTTAGCTTCTACAAACACTCTTCACCCTCTTCCTCCTTACCTGCCACACACTTGGTGTCCCCTCTTCCTGGCTCTTCTAATTCAACATCCGTCCATCTACCCTTCCATAGATTTTCCCTCCTACTTTCTCCAAGCCTGCCCCTGCCCTACTGGACCCCGATCCAGGATTCATCTCTCCCGGGCTTCCGCATCTGTCTCGTTCCTGAAAGGAGGGCAGTGAAGAAGACGAAGGGAACAAGGGAGTCGGGACACTAACGAAGGAAACACACAGATGCTTTTAACTATTATTTTATATCATTTATCATGTCCGTTCCCATTGTCAGATGTAGTGAAAGTTAACGTCTCCTCTCCACTCCTTCCTACGTGCACCTACATAATATTCAAGTTTCAAACTCCCTCCCAATCCTCTCTTCACTAATACTCAGACCTTCACCAGAATAGATCTCCCTGATTATGATTGTTTCTCCGCTAAGCTCTTCGTCCCCGTTTTCTTCCCAAACTTCTTTCTTACATCTCTCTCTCTCCCTGTCTCTCTTTCCAAGAAAAGAGCTAGCGAGTCCCACATGTTTGCACAACAAGCCCTACTTTTTCCACACTCAAATTATCAAACCATTCTATCCCATGTCACGGATTCACATATCTAAAGTACTAGACAAACCTCTAGATTTCTAATCTCTTGAACAAGACTCCTAAATTAAACCGTGCCTACATCTCGAAATCTCAAGATTCAAGATACCGCAACCCCTATATATACGCTCTTTTGTCCTTTCACTACTTTCCCTCCTTCCTTTCCATCCGCTTTCACTCTATTCACTACCAACTTTCTCTTCCTGCCACATATTCTCTTTCTCCCTTGTTATTCTTCGCCATCCCCTCTGCATTCAAGAGGTGCAGTTTTAGTAACCCTTCTTTCTCTACGTAGACTTCCCGAAACAATTTTTCATTCTAGTCTCAATGGCTTCCGTGTCAAAGGTGGCCATATTCCATCTCCATAACTTTTCCAGATATCAATCTATGATGAATGAGCCATAAAATAATGTGGGGACTACGAACGGCCCAACGGTTTTTTTACTCTGTCAAATCCCTCCTTTCTCCTCGCTTTCTCTCCTTTTACAATAAAATATTCTTGATAATTTCAGGCAACCTCAAAGAATTGTTGCTCAGGTCAGGTCAAAAACTAATCTTCGTCTATTTCCATCTGTCATCCATTGAAATATTCTTAAAATTTAGATTCTGCTGTAGGTTCGTGCCACACTACAGCTGCGGAGCAAGCGTTTGGTGAACTGCTCGATTTTTTAAATTCCTAACATGGGGATGGGAGGATACCGAAACCCTGTCGAATTCATACAGCATCCGTAACAGCGGGTACTTTCTCCTCCTTCCTCCCCTGTTCTGATATTGTATCGAATAATATGGTCGTTTCTATTTTAGCTTTGCTGTCAGATAGTCAGATACGCCAAATCGTTTCTGATCCAAGAGCAAAGTAATGGTTTTAAGATCAGGATGTCGCGGAGGCTGAGTTGCTACGCTCCTTTTCTCCTCAAAACAATTTTAGGCTGGCAACCACGTTTTAGAGCGGTAATAATTCAAGTTCACGAGATTTCACCTCCTCCGCACGTACTTTCATCCGCCTCCCCCATTTTCTCACTCTCTTTATACCTTAAAGTTGCACACTTTCTCCTAGAGCCAAAAAGCCGAAATCTCTAACACCTTGAAGAATATATGTGCCCTTCTTCTCGTGCGCCTTCCAAGTACATTATTGTATAGAAACTGAGTCACAGATGCCAATCCTATTTCTAGTTCATCGATAGAGGTATCAGAGGTGTCTGATGACGGAGATGCGTTTAGTGTTGCAGAGATTGGCTTATGGCGGCGCAATCTAGGATTTTTCTTCCCACTCCATGCGTCCTGTTCAATTCGTATGATTACCTTGGCAATCTTTTATAAGACGATCAAATGGAACAAGTCCGTAAAACGTATATCGGGGAAATCCAATGCTCATTCATCCACTTTCTCCAATTAGAGGTATTCAATGGGAAACTCTAATGGCGTATGGACCACGGAGAGAAAGTTTGATTTTATCCCTTTCCTAGGCTTAAATAAAAGCTTAGCGAGGAGAGGATCCATGGAATTCTGGAGAGAGTTGTTTTCCGGACTGACCAGAGCTATGCCCATCTCGAAAAAGTTCTTGAAAGCAAGTTAGGCCTCAGTTTTTCTATTCTCAAAGAAGTTGAAGAAAAATCCAAGCTAAATCACATCTACACGCACATACACACACACAACATACAACTTTCTTTTTTTCACAAGGGCTTTCTAGGCTTTCACCTACCCTTGTTCGCTTGCTATTCTTTCCTTCTATCATTCCGCTTACACGCACCTCCCCTCCCCTTCCTTCCCCACCTTATTCCAGCTTACCTAGCACGAATATCTATCAAGTGAAAACAAGGCTCGCTCTCTCCTTTCTAAACGTTCTATTTCCTCGACCTTTTCTTCTTTTACCATTCTAAAAAGACTTTCTTTTCCGTAATCTTCGAGTTTCATACACAGTCCACGTCTTTTCCATCCACCTTTCCCCCACAAGTAGAACCAATCTAAAATCTGGACTTTCTCCTTCCAATCTTACCTCACAAATCCACGGGTTCCTTTCATTTACTTTCTCCTTGAGCCTGTATAGTGCGCGGCGTACAGCATCCTCTACGTAGGATTGGGCGGAGAAAGGAGGGATAAATAACTATAAGATAATTCAGTGAGTGCCAATAAGATAAATCCCTACGCTATTCATCGAATAGCGCTAAAACGACTATCACCTCTCAATTTATTGACCACCACCTTATTACCTTCGCCCTCCGCACGTTTTCTCATCGTTTCTTCTACCCTCATGCTTTCTCTCTCCATTTCTTAGTTCACATCACACCATTCCATACAAAGAGGTCGTAATTGCACTGAATTAACCCTGCGGATTCATTACGCTATACTTGTTTCTTTCTCCATGTCTTCCAAATCCCCTGGAGGCTTTCACTCCAAACGTAACGCAATCTGCCTAGATTGTAGTTCTTGTATTACGCCATCCGAGAAAGGAAAAATTCTGTAGAAAGTTTTTCGATTTTTCCAAACACTGCGGCCAACTTATTGTGAAATCCTTCTAGAACATATATTTATCAAACCAAGCTACATGTACAACATGTATGGCCAAAATGCTAGCCTTTCTCCATCTCCACGCATGCAATTCCATGTATAAAGTGTGAGAGAGAGGGAAAGAGCTCTTTGGGAACCGGCTTACTTTCACACCATGCAATCCTTCCACGCTTGGATTCCTCAATTCCTCCATCCGTTTTTCCTTATCTTTTCCTTGTTTCCATTTAGTCAGGTTTTCTTCCAATGCATGATCGAATGGTCAGTCAGGGATGGGGTCATTTCCTACTTTCTCTATAGAAGAGCCGAAAAGGGCTTTTCATTCCTTATTCTTTTCAACTGCTGTATTCTCCGAAAGTGCTATCAAAATCCTTGCTGACCACCGTTCGAAATTTCACCTGAGTTAACTTTCTCTTCTCGAATAGCGCGTAACGCACGGAAATTATTTAACTCCTTCTACCCATAAATTCTTTTGCTTTCTCCGTCTTAACCTTCGTTGCTAACCTCAGCCCAGTCCACTTTTCCATTTTCTCTGTCACTTCTTCTTCCCAGCTACTTTTACCGATAAGTTTAACTCGTAAGCTTCCAAAACTTTCTCCATCTCTTTGCTTGTTGGTCGTAAGCGATGAAGCGGTTGGAAGCATATAGAGTTTGGTACAAGATGAAAATAAATCGATTGATCTTGGCTACGATCTTGTTGTTTCTCGAAAAGTTTTCTACTTAACCCTTAAGATGCACAGCACAGTCAGCCAAGAACTCGAGGAGAAAGTCTTGGAGAAAGGGAAACTCGGGGAAAAAAGATGAAAGAGAGAAATAGAGCCAGAAAGGTATTTCCCCTTGTTTTTCTCTCAATGAGACTCACTTTGTTTATTGCCACGTAAGAGTTTTCTCTTTCCGGATCCATAATATATTTAAGACTCTTTGCTTTTCTGTCTCTCGTTTCTCCTCTACCTACCTTTCTCCATATTTCCCTCTTTTCTACACAAACTAGCTCTCTTCCATGCTTTCCACTCTCCTACCAGGGATATGTAGCCATATAACCAAAATTACAACATATATTTTCTTGTTTTCCTACAAATGTGTTCCCAAACCTTATGCCAAGACAATCCTTGACGTCCTCTTTCCCTTTCTCTCTCAAGTGTTCTCAATCCTCTTGCAAAGGCAAAACAGCAAGATGTCACCATCTTGCTCTCTTTCTCAACCTCCCAGAACCCTCTTATCTCCTTCCTCTTCGCCTTTCAATCCACCACATTTTCACACACTTCTTCACAAGTATTCATTCCCAATAACACTTCTACCTTCAATTCGGTCTTCATAAAAAATTTCAACTCACTTCTATATCCTCCTCCACTTCATCCTTCTATTCTTCTGCTTACCAATCCTCCGAAACTTTTGATTCTATCGACCAGAATTCCTGCCTGTATGAGGATGAAATCTTCCTTCGTTCGTACTTTCTTCTCCCACCTTTCTCGACTTTCACCATCTCCAACTTTCTCACACTCTTCCATCTACAAATACAATCCTTCCCCTTCACCGATTTAACACCGAATCCCCATTACACAATTAATTATCATTTCTCCAACCACTAAAACTTTGAAACAGCTATATACCTCCCTCTTCTCCAGCTCAACCTCTATCTGCACTGGAACTCTCGCTATTCTTTTTTATTTTTTGTAGCTCCTGCTCTTTTCCCATACTTTTCTTTATCTACACTTCTCATGTCTTGATTCCCTTAGCCAGTGCCTTATCTTTATTTCTCTCTCGTCGAAGCTCTCCCCATTCCTCTCCGTATCAACTTTCTCCGCTTTCACTATCTGCTATAGAAACCAGCAGAAGCCTCCAGCATTCGCCACAATGCCTTCATTAAGGCTTTTCCCCTGTCCACCTCTCTACACGGTCTCATAAATAATCCTTGGTAAACAATTTTTCTAGTGTTCTTCCTCTCATCTCATCCCTCGTCCACCCTCCCTTTTTCCACCAGCATCCACCTTTTTCCAGCCACCAATATCTTGCTAATCCCCAGCTACCTATTCGACATACCAACCCCGTTTTCAATTCTCATCGCCTCCCTGTATCAGGTCTACCACATGACCAGAAAGCAATTCCGTTCTAGCATAAATCTGGTACTTTCACCCACACTACTTTCTCCATTCCCCCATCTCTAAATTCTACTCAACATTCTCAGACCATTATCCCAAACAAATTTGTAATGTAAGAGAGATCCTTTCTTCCTCTCCTCCTACTACACTACATTTTCCTATTCCCTCAAGTTCTTACGTCACGTTATTCCTGAATAGAATAATTACCTTTCCCACCTGAGAGAAATTACCCTCCCAGCGATGATTCCCTTTCCCTCCTATGTGTGGTGTACCAGAGAATTTCCATCTCTAATACACGCTATGGATTTTGAGCTGGAAACAAATGTATTTAGTTCGGTGGCTATAGATAGATTCCAGGGTCAGAAACTGAGATGAGACACGTATTTTGAAGTTAATCCTAATGAATGATCCCAGAGCTCTAGAGTAATTAGATTTATTCTTTTATACCACCATACCTCTGTATCCACCCTCAAATCCTTATCTATAACAATTCTTATGTCAATCCTACAATCTTGCCTGTTGGCTAAATCCTCTTTTGCTCCCTTCTATTTCTGCTAGGACTTTCCCCCGTTCCCAATCCCACAGAAATTTACTTTCTCTAGTGTCTTTCCCTTATCTCGCAGCATGCAGGAGCCGCAGCGAGAGTAACTACACTTTCTTTCCTCTACTTTCTCCTCCTATCTACCCCGACCATCATCCTAGACACCGTCTTCCATTTACTCCAGGAGCTTTATTCTTCCCAACAATAATAATGCATCATCCAACAGAAACTTTCCCTTGAGAGATTAACATCTCCAAGCCTTGATCTTCTTGGTTCTATCCAAAGGGCCAGTTCACCTTCTCCATTTACCTTCTTTCCCTCATATTTGTGCCCATTAACGAGGAAGCGGAGGCAATTTTCCAAAAATACGAAACCACTTTCACCTCTCCGTCCATAATTACAACTTAACTCCCTACTTTGCTCTACTTCTCCCGTCTCCTGTCTGTCACGCAGTTTGCACCCACAAAAAGTTTCGATTCTCTTGCTGTTAAAAATCATGAGACGCTGATGCAGAATTCTTTGAGTTAAGACGTTTTTGTTTGCTACAAACTCGCCAGCATCGGGCTTATGGAACAATGTTTGTTACTTAACCGTTCAACTCGAACCCTAGGATACCTTTACAACCGTACTCTCTGGCATTCATTTTTTTGCATCCGGAATGATCATGACCCCAGACTGAGACCATCCATGTACACTGAGCGTCATCCTGGCGGAGGCTCAAGATGATTTCTTATAGTACAGCCGTGGGTTCAAAGGCCCCATTACGCAATATCTAATTTTCTTCATCATAGTCCCGCAGTCAGCAGTCACCCACCATCCATAAAGTCCATTATATTACATTCTAGCCGACCAGTGGACGCCAAGCTGGACATGGCAACGTGGCCGCTTTCACTCTCGGTAAAACGGAGAAAGTACATAGTATGTGTATGTTTCTTATGAGAATCACATTAGTATCGATATCTTTTCTAGATACGGATCATCGAAAAAGAAAATAACCATCCAAGCTTATTCCCAAATCATCTCCCAGACTATACACACTCACTCGGCATGGCATCCAGGAAAGTAGTCCCAGGTCGGAGAAGGAAAATTACCAAGACAAGATGAGCAATTGCAGCCAAGCCTATTTTGTCCAGCTTTCACCGTCCAGTCCTCTTCTTCTTTCCAAATCTTGAACAGTTCTTTATATCGAGATAAGCCTCAATGTAATCGCAAATAGCTTCCTGAGCTACTCTTCCT
This sequence comes from Sminthurides aquaticus, assembly GCA_906901655.1. Lineage (NCBI taxonomy): Eukaryota > Metazoa > Arthropoda > Collembola > Symphypleona > Sminthurididae > Sminthurides > Sminthurides aquaticus. The sequence goes on along the minus strand of CAJQTT010000013.1, from coordinate 1,473,036 downwards.
CTAGAGAGGATGGCTTTTTTTTATTCTCCAGCATGCCGTAGCAAGGAGAAAGCAGAAGGCAAGAAAGATGTTGGGGGATGCGGGATGGGGATTGATCTATCAAAAGCTTGAATTATCTTCTCCCTTTTTCCTATTTGTTTCTGTGTCATTTAACATTTGATGCGAAGCATTTATATGACGCATTAGTCTATTTAGTTTGAGACGTATTCTTAAGCGTGATGGAAATTTCCTTCCTTCTTCCTCCTATATCATTATTTTCCCCTTTCCTAGCGTAGCCGGTATCCCGGACCGTTTCCGCTACTTTCTCCTCTCTTCTATCCCACGGTACTGCTAATATTTTTTACTCTAAATGGCTCTACCAACCAGTTAGCTCCCCTTCCCTTGTCTCATCTGGCCTATGGGTACAATGGTGGTGGAGCTCCTTCTTCTCAATCTTACTATCCCTTCAATCTCCTTCAGCTACTCTTACTTCCATGTCACATGTTTCCTTCCCTTATGTTCAAATCGTAAAGCCAAATTGCTTTTTCTCCCCTGTTTCCTATAAACCTGCTCCCACACTTTTCCTTTCATTTCCGTCCCTTCTACCTTATCTTGAGCCGCTAAAACTTTTCACCGAAACAGTCGTCGAAACTCTGCTAAAGCCTCCTATCCACATGTCCGTCTTGCCTTTAAAATAGTTATGTTTTACTCTATGTATTATTCGTCTATGTATATAAATAAGCTGATTTTGAAACAAATTCTCTGCCACTAATCGGTCAGTTATGCACATTTACGACTTCGTAAGAAATTAAAAAGAAATAACAAATGCCGCACTTTCACTTAAACTTTTACAAAAGCATGGAAAAAAGAAAGCTAGGCATCAGTTGACCTCATGCAATAAATATCAAAGCCCGTTAAAGTAAAGTTAAGTAATATATATAAGTAGTATTTCGTGCCCTATGCTTGTATCATCCATAACATATTTCTGGGAACACATACTAATTATAATGGTTAAAATCCTGCTGTAATTTACATGGTTTAATTACAGAGTAGCAGTAATCGATTTATATCAAACTTGGTTTTAACGATCGCGTTAAAACAGGACACTAGCAGCATCTAGGAAGAGAAGGTGCAATTTCTACCCAGCATCCGCATCCTCCTAAACCTGCCGCTATCATTTCCAAGATGTCCTTCTCATAGTGAAGGCGGTAAAGTTCACAGGAAAGAGGAGTACCAATCAAGAGGCTGCTTTCTATCCCGAGCAAACCCTCTTCAGTCCAAATGGTTCCTCCCACAGGACTAGAGCCTTTTCCAACGAAAATTCACTATTTCCCTAGATACAAAAACCCGCCTGCTCCGACATTCTCACCCGCTCTTCCCTTCTATTCGCGAACTAGGTGGCTTACCCGGTTTTATAAACTCTCCTTCAGAATAGGAAATCTCCGCGAGATGGCACTACCCTTCCCGCTCCAGCTCATTTCTTTCCCTTATAACAAACACCACAACTATTGAACTAGTATTCCTACTTTGCCTCCATAGATGTCACTATGATTTATGCTTGTATTACCCGGAAACCCTTAGAAAGAAAAGAACTGCTTTCTCTGGAAATTCTTTAAACATTTATTTCAAATCGGAAGGAAGTTAAACGGAGGTAAATTAACAAATTCCTTTTTACAAAATTAAATAACCTTAGAATTTGAATTTGTTCTTGGCTAGACAAAGCAGTTGTACAAGCGTAACAACAGCAAGGTCACGAAACGTAGCCGTTCCTTACTTAGCCGTTCCAATACGAGCTTAGAGGCACGTTGCACTATTTATTTTACATGGTAATAATGAAGATTATTTATTTATTTATTCAGCAAAAAAAGGCATTTTACATGTATCCTTGAAAGGAGCAACTTTCTCACATTCTGAAGGGAGTCCGGGCAGATACTGTATTTATAACTAAAAGCGGAAGAATAAGAGTGTGTATTAGTAATTGATTTTCATGTTCTTCACGGTGGATGATGATAGGAATGAATTATGATACTCTTGTCATTCCAGCCATAGATAAGCTTGAGAGTTGAGCATAACCACGCTGTGTGTATACAGGATACTCTAATTAGCAAGTACAAGGGGCCCTTCTTTTCATCCCCTTCACATCGCTTCTCCGCAGATTCTCCCCTCCCGGAAAGTTTAGTTCCGGGATAACGTATAATAAGAGGGAGTAAACGGCTCTCTGGATCCATGAGCACGCGACTACCCTATTCCCGACTTATTCAAAATTCAGGGGTTGCATTATACAGGAGCTAAAATGATCCTCGGAGACAGGAGAAGCAAATTAACTTGTTACACTCTCTTTCTATTTGCCGACATGCCGACATGCCCTTAAACCAGATCACTTCCTTTCAACACTGTCCTTTCCCTCCTTCCGGCCTTCCCACAACTTAAGCGATTACCATCCAGCAAAGCGTGTCTTTAACTAATCCATTTATACTTTCCCATAACTTTATGCTCTTCTCCATCTCATTCCTACTCTGTTTGCATCCAAACATTCGATGTGATCATAAGAGGTGGGAGCTAAAATTAATACAAAGAAATGTCTTTCGGCTCCCTTCCGAAAATCTGAATAATTAAAGTCAAAGGTTTTTTATGCTTTTTCACACCATTTTCTGAGTTTTGACACGAAAATATTGCAGTAAAAATAATTTTGTATACAAGAGAAAGAAAATTTTAATTTTAATTATTTTCTCTTGGAATTTCCGCTTTATCCTTTATTAATATCTCGGGTATTTTGACAATGTTCCTTGAATGCTAAGACGCTATACCGAGTTGCTGCGTCTAAATCGTGGAAATAAGGTTCTTTTAAGCTTCACAATTTCTAGTACAAGAGGATATTTTACCAGTGCAAAGGAGTTGTGACCCATCCATGGTTACCCAGTGTCATAAAACAGTTCCACTGTTTGACGTTTCTCATTTAAATTTAATTTATCTAAATGAAATCTATATCACTTCTTACAGCCAGCCAGCTTTGCCTATCTAAGTATTGTCACGGTCACTGAATCCCCCACACAAACAGCCCTTGTCTTGCACAACCCGAGTTACCCGGGCAATCAGTTTTAAAAGCATTTGTGAAGCTACGACGGCAAAATATAGCAGCAAGCAACAACTCTGTGTATACATGCATAACGATACGAGGAGATGAAGAATATTTTGATTCATTTCAATTCATGAAAGCGTTCAGAAGCGAATCCTTCTTCGGGAGAAGGCAAATGAGTATACTGTGTACTACGCAACGAAAAGAATTGCCCCTGATTCACTGCCATATGGCGACTTCACTATCCCAAAATCTCTAAAGACCTGTCCATAAACTAGCACAAAAGGACCCGGGTCCCCTTAGCCCTTAGCCCTCTTTCATTGTGCCCCCACGTCAATACACTGTACATGTATTTTCTACCCTTCTCTTAGCTTGAATCAATTGATGTAACAGCCTTGTGCTTGTGCTGCCAGTGTACAGTCCTCCCGTATCCACTTGTCCACCTTGCCATACCGCTATTGAATACATATACTAATGTTTGAATCTGCTTTATACATGTTTTTCATTAGATTTTCACGACTACACGGTCAGCTGAGCTGACGAGGGTAAATAAGGGCCAACTTCTGGTCCTTGATTGGTGTAATTGTAGGACCAAATGGCGAAATGGAGGATTTCGGAGGATGAGTGTATGAAATATTCTCCTTAGGTCCCTCACCGTATGCCTCGTTTGAAGAATCACTTTAATTTCCACGCCATACGGATCAAGTGGTTTCCTAGCCACGAACAAAGGGATTATTCGTTCCCTCATGAACATTTAAGTAGATTCTCATTATCATCATCTGTAACTTGTCCTCGCGGGCATATACAATTCCACCCTTTCCATTAAATACAAGTCCCGCTGTCTACTTCTTCGCCTCGCTCTTAACCCCGCTTTCAAGGGCATATTCTCCCTTGTGGCTCATCTTAAAATCCGCAGCCTTAGCCGGGCAAAACAATCCGAGTTAAGCCATAATATTTCCTCACAAGCCACAATCATCTGCACGTGCTAAATTAGCTTTTAGAACCTCCTTTTAACCCGAATCCCAATTTTCACATTACAATTCCACTCCTCAGCTACATTACCATGGGATTACCATGTATACATTGAGGGGTCAAAGGATCGGAATTTATTCCTTGGATTTTCATGTTTGGAATGGTTGGGTTGGCAGTATTATGAAGCTTTCTAATAGAGAGTTGTACAAGTAAAGCAGTTCGTTTGTTATGCTAGCTGTAAGTTGGATGGGCAGGGTAAGGAGGAGAGAAATCTTGTGGGCATTTAGTGGGGAACGAGAAAGGAGATAATGGATTTAGATAAGATGCCACAAGAACCTAATTGTGTGGAAGGCAGGGGTCGGGGACGACAAACAAATGTGCAAAGTCTGATGTGGCGAACCTCACAACTTTCTCTTCTGCTTACAACCGTAACTTTCCTCTGTGTCCAACCAATCTCTTAGTCTTCCATCCATCCTTATACCCTCCAGTCTACTATTGTCCACTTGAGTCTCTCTGACAAATTCCCCTTTCTCTCACCCAAACCCAGTAATTTGTGACCATTTAAGCTTTCTTTCCACGTTTTCTCTTTTTCTGGCCAAATCTCCTCGGACTGGATTGAAGTAAATTCAATTAACTTGAATTTATTTAGTCTCTTCCTCATCCTTCACCAACTTTCCCCAAAGCCTCTTCCTCATGTAAGATAATTCTTTTAATCACACCAACTTAGTTCCTAATCTCATTTTCTCATCTTCCAGCTTCCTCACGCCCTCAACGCCCCCACAAGAGGTAACCGCTTATATAATATGAAGCTCTACCCTGGTCGAAAAATGGTATTAAACCCTCGTCTTCTGTATAATCTTAGGGAAAAAATGAACTGTAACTGAAAGTAATCATTTTATCTCCCTCTCTACATCAAATATTGTAAAACGTAACGACCCCTAGAAGTCACTTTGATTTTCTTTCTAATATTTCTTGTGCTTTTTAAAAAACTGTCCTAAAATCTGAATGAAGCGAACTTTAGAGGACTTACAGTCGGCATAGTTTTGACAACATGCAGTATTTTTGAAGACTTTGTTTTAATTTACAACTGTTTTTAGTAATATTGAGCACGTTTTAAGGTTTTTTCCTAAACATGCTGAGTCACATTTCCAAATAGCACAGTTTTAATATTCATAGCGTAATTTTTGTCACAACTGAGCCTGCTGCCGTGCCTTGTTCGGAAGCCAATGTGAACCACCACGGTGTACACTTTAAGTAACATAAATTTGTCCAAATTAGGGCTTTCTCCAGGCGGGGCTTTCTATAATTTCTACTTGTTTGGATTGAAGGATCAAAGTGTGAATATACACACAGTTTGTATTTGTGACTGGGGAAGAATGAAGGGGAAAACTAGTCGGTAATTGGTTACTCTGTAGCTCAGCCTCCCAGTGCCCTCCCTCACCCCCGTTCTGGCTTCCTAGGATGTTATAAGCCCTGCGCTGCTCGTCCTCTCCAGCCCTCTGACTGGATAACCGGTTGGGAGTCCATCCCTCAACTCTCTAGATTTTTCAATCACCCCAATAGAATACAGTTGAGGGATTATGGGCTAAAATTCTCTTCCTGCTTTCACTTATCATCTGAACCTTTGGCAGGATCGGCGGATAAAAAGTTTGGCTCCTCATTTTGCATTCGCCCCGAGCCAACTCCATAATTCCTACTAAATATTTCTATCCGGGTTTGTGAAAAACCATTCCAGCCTCTGTTAAACCTGAACTGTTTCGTCCAGTTCCTCAAAAGTGCGCGCCGCCACACGGATTAAACAAGGAACAAAGATTTGGTGAAAAGTTGATCGAAAATTATTGAACTATTTAATTCGTGCCAGATAATCCTTTGTTCAAGAGGGATTTACGCAAGTTATTTTACAACACCCTCCTAGAACGATTAATTCATGGAAGCATTTCCAGCAATTCCTTACTCACAGTCATCTCTGATGACGATAAGCGATTTAATATCACATCATCATCATCATCATCTACCTGGAAGTCTGTCAGAGGGTAAACTGCCACCTACAGATTTTTTGGATCAGCACAGGCATTTCCGTGAATTTGCAGCAGCTGCAGCGGCGGCAGGAAACCCTCCATTTCGTCATCAGCAGGGTTCAGGATCTTCAAACACATCTACTAACACACCAAAGTCACAACAATCACAGCCTCGTGGTATGTACACAAATTTAACCTCAATTGTATCTCAAGGGGCTCATCATTTACATTCCGTCCCGACATCATTCATCACAACATCTTCAACCTCTTCCGGGCCACCCTCTTCCGCCCAATCCCTACCGTCTAACCCCGTGTCCTCACCTCCCTCTTCAACACATCAGCAATTGCAGGCAAACGCCCGCTACACCAATTCCTCCACCAACCCCTTTCACCTTGCTTCATCCCCTTCAGGAGGACTCGCAACCTCTGTGTCTGAATCTTCTGCGCTTTCCGGAATCCTACCTGGGAATCTAGTATCCTTGTCCAAAGTAGCAGCACTCCTGGATAACACAAGCAGTAGTGAGGAGCTGCTGCCCAGCCGGGGCGGTTCCGGTCTGTTAGATCCGTCTTCGAAATCATCTCGTTCCCGGAACGATATCGGCTCTGACGGGACGACAACGTCGGATTGTGAGGACTCCAAGTGCGAGCTTGACGTCGGTAGAGAAAGGTCGTCAAATAGTGGGGGAAGCGATAGTGAAAATTATATATCACGACATGAGAGGATTTCAGAACGTTATCTAAATAGTCCAAGCAGTGTCTCCGCTTTGCCACCCCACAATAATAATTCTGCTCCAGGAGCCATGGAATCTGATGAAAATAATCGACCCTCTGAGCTTCTCTCTAATCTGCCGCACCATCACATTCCCAGCCACCACAGTCACCACCATCACAACAATCATCACCACAGTCTTGAGAACCCGTCGTCAAATCCCTCGGCGGCCAATAAAAATTCTTCTGCCAAAGGATCAAATTCTAAAAAGAATCGTCAGGGGAAAACAGTCCGACTTAGCATCAACGCCCGGGAAAGACGGAGGATGCACGATTTAAATGATGCACTTGACGAGCTTCGTGGCGTCATCCCCTACGCTCATTCGCCCTCTGTACGGAAATTATCCAAAATTGCAACGCTCCTCCTAGCCAAGAACTACATTCTAATGCAAGCCAATGCGCTGGAAGAGCTTCGAAGAATCATTGCCTACATGAATCAAACTGCCGGCATCCCAGTTCCAACCCCTGCTATCATGGCCGCTTACGAAGCTCAATCCAACAACTCCTCCTCAAGTCAATCTACACCTTTCCCCAGAATCAATCTTGTTTCCACCTCATCACCCTCCCCCTTGCTTTCTCCAAGCAATAACACACCCTCGGAGAAAGTCAGATCTCCCCTTGCGCTATCATACTCCAGCCAACCCCAGCAAAGCCCACTTAGCTTCAAGTAACAACACCTCCCCATCCCCACCCCTACTCAAATTAATGCACCATCAGGATAAGAGAACGAGCTACGGAATAGATGCAAAAGTCGGACAACGCCTATGTCCTTGACTTGTCCACCTTCACGCCATACATAAGTAAACGGTAGTTCTGCAGACGCACAAGAAATTCCTCATTTCACTATAATTTAGATTGTAATACCCTGTACGTCAATTACAGTAAGCCGTACTACATTAATACCCTTTTAATGTTCCGCTGAAGCACGCATTCCATTTTACAAATTATAATTTAATATAGCCACAAATTATTCGTATAAGACTACCTCAAGCTTATTAGTAGGACGGAAAGCTTCACATGACGCTTTCACCCCGCGATATTCACTCACGTTCTTTTCCACTTGTGGTGGATTTAAATTAATAGTAGTTATTAGCTGTACCAAAACTGGATTTAATTTAGTTTGTCCTATATGTAATTACTTTTTAGAACTAGGCTCTAAATTATCTAAGCTAACTACTAATAAGCAAGCTAAATAAATTGAATTCTAAATACTTGACAGTATTTTACACTCTTCCGCTGAACTGTACATTCCTTGTAATCACTGTCGTGTTTAGTTGAATAAACAAAAAAGCTTATTATAACGCCAGCATGTTACCAAAATCAGTAATGCTCATTCATCATTCTTTTAGTATACGTCTTGCAAGTGGCTCAGGGACTAGAAACGCCTGATGCTATTGGTATTGCTGAAAACATTGTGGTGCGTATGCTTTAGAATAAAGTTCTTTGACTAATGAAACTCTCTACACTTTCTTGCAAATTAAAGTCGGCATAGCTCAAGATTCTTTGAATACTGCAAACGTATCTTTGCCTCCGTTTCTTTGATTTATTTGTCTCTGTGTGAGCTTGTTGATATGCTTGAATCTAACACCATTCCTTCAGCTTCAGCCGTCCCAATCGCAATGCACCATGCCCACTGGCACACTCTTCCTCTTGTATTTATCAAGGCAGTGTTGACACGTGCCTCCTGTCAAAATTACACAAGGGTCAGCCGGCCGCCGGTAAGCACGAGCTGCCAGCATGTGTACATTCTCTTATGCCAAACAAATCCATCGTTTCTCGCCCCATTAGCCAAAAGGTTCAAGGTTTGAAAGGAGGCAGCGAGCTGACACTCTTACGGGTTTGTATGGGATACCGTTTGTTCGGTTGATGGAGTGTGTGCTCTCTCCCTATTTTCCCGCATGTGCCTACCATGCTGAAGATAGAGCCTCGTCCAGTTACATGCAATCCTAAACCACATCCCTCCTTCCTAGTGCGCTGACATCCATCTTTAGCAATCCACCATATTGTTTAAAACATCCAAAATTTTGCGTTAACGCATCCACCACATTGTTTAACGCATCCGCCATTTTGCGTTAACGCATCCACCATATTGTTTAACTCATCCGCCATTTTGCGTTAACGCATCCACCATATTGTTTAACGCATCCGCCATTTTGCGTTAACGCAGCCGCCATATTGTTTAACGCAGCCGTCATACAACGTGGGTGCGTTAACGCAAAGTGGCGGATGCATTAACGCAAAATGGCGGATGCGTTAACTCAAAATGGCGGATGCGTTAACGCAAAATGGCGGATGAGCTAAACAATATGGTGGATGCGTTAACGCAAAATGGCGTATGCGTTAAACAATATGGTGGATGCGTTAAACAATATGGTGGATGCGTTAACGCAAAATGGCGGATGCGTTAACGCAAAATGGTGGATGCGTTAACGCAAAATGGCGGATGCGTTAAACATATGGTGGGTGCGTTAACGCAAAATGGCGGGTGCTTTAAACAATATGGTGGATTGCTAAAGATGGATGTCAGCGCACTAGGAAGGTGGGATGTGGTTTAGGATTGCATGTAACTGGACGAGGCTCTATCTTAAGCATGGTAGGTACATGCGGGAAAATAGGGAGAGGGCACACACTCCATCAACCGAACAAACGGTATCCCATAGGTTTGGAATCAATACTTTTTGTTGTATTTCCAAGTTCTCTCTCTGTTGGTTATGCCATTTCCGTAATATTGTGTTCCTCTTGAAGTCAAAGCAACTCTTAGCCAATGAATGAGCTTAGCTGGTATGTAATCAAAGGACGGGTATCCAAATCAAAGCTTAGTGAATTTTGAATGCCCGGAAGAGAATTTTGTATTCGGAACCGCAGAGCTTGTGTAAGTATCTGGTAAATTCGCAGTTTAGTAAACAGTACGTGCCCGGACGATAAAGAAGAAATACATATATATATCTTGAATGAGAATTCAGTCTACTCATGTACATGATTCCACGTTTTTGGAGTCAGTCAAGTTGACTGATTTGATTCCTATATCGTTTCTCCAAGCACTCCACCCCAAATCCTTTGATATACTTTTCAAACTTGTACTTCCTTGAAGGCACGGCTACTGCCCGGGAAAGTTAACACTTACCCTGCTTCTCAAAGTAACTCTCTTCTGTATTCTGTATTCATAACTACATGTACCTAAAAATATTAGCATCATCTCCCAATCTTTCTCGTAGCACTGTATCATGATGCTCCTTCAAACGCATCCGCTCAGTTCGGCCTCGGCCCAACTTCACACTAGAATTCTCCATAATTTGATTTGTGTTCAGTGATGATCTATTTCCCAACCTCCCCGTCCCGCCCCATCCCTTCCCTTCTTTTGGGTGAGCTGAGAAACGGGAAGCAGTAAGCAGTGAGCTTAGCTTGGGGAACCCGTTTTCGAATTTTTTCCAGACTTTTTCTCCTTAACTTGATACTGTATACTCTAACTTTGATCCAGCCCATCTCTTCATTCCATTTTCCTTCCTTCCCACCTCATCCTCTCCCTACAACTTTAATCCACAGAATGGAATAACACACTTATTCCAGACAAAGCCAACGGATCCGGACTACATCTCATCCTTCAAAGACTCCACTCCCAAAAACTATCCGTCACTTGTGTATGAATTCCAATTAGCCTATTCATACTTGGACCACTTCCCCTCCAGCCGAGTCAAGTGGATTTTTCCTCGTAAAAGATTTACTTTATTCACACCACCGCTAAGCTGAGAGCTAAACCCTATCGCATTTCAAATCCTGTCAGTTCTCCCTCGCTTTCTCCTTTTCTTCCTCGCTTTCACCACATTTCATTTTTTTAAAGTTTTTATTCTTTGCCCACGAACCTTCTCCTTGCCTTTTCGTAGTATTTAAGGAGAAAAGAGTTTGCCTGCAGCCGCTCCATTCAGAATTCACGCTTCTGGGCTCTCTCTCTCTTTCTCATAAGACCAAATTGTCGTTTTACATAAATTAGTGAGTGTATTCATAACCAATTCTTGAACCCTTTAAGCCGGTTAGCTACACCAATCAAGCTGCTGCCAGGGGGGTTGTGCTTCAACCCTTGCACCCATTTCAGCTTGTCTATCTTCAAGGATTATAATTCACCATGTTCATGCTCCAGTATCTGCGTACTTGTTATATTTTTTACGAGCCCACTTACGGATTTTTATTCTCTTGGGATTTTTGTCAGGTGTAGGAGTTCAAAGTGTGTATTATTCCTCAAGAAGTGCATGAAATTGAAGTCTTTAATCCAAGTTTTCCTGCAGCTTTTGCAATGCTCTATTTCTTTTATCGATAACATTGATATTATCAGTATTACAATTCCTTGTACCGCATCTTGGTCCTTCCAAGTTTTGCTCTCTATCACATCTGCATTGAGATCTATAAACTAGAATTCCCGTGGTAATTGCGCATCCAATATATTTCTGAATATAACAGCTAAGTAATAAAGTGTGTGTAAGTTCTGCAACTTTTAAAACTGTTACTGTAGTGTAAAGAAGCGTGTTGTAATAGTTTATTATCCAAATTTTGAAGAATGATTGAGTGAAATGTTGTGTAATTTAATTTTGGGGAGTTTTGGACTCACGGGATGAGCAATCGTACTTTTATGCAAGAAACGGAATTGAATGTACATATCAGTGGCTGTATTGTAGGGGCCGTGCTTAATATGTATACGGCCGTATCAATCGAAAATAAATTTATCCAAATGTTGGAAAGTGCAGAAGACTGCGTTAGAAAATGATTACATTTCTCATTTCTACGAAATAAATGACATTTTTGACTGTATCCGTTATTTTATTCCAACGAGCCCTTTTATTATCGCTCTATGCTTGCTCGCATGAAGGAGTTGAGAAGGGAAGAAGATTCTTTTGGAGCACGCCCCCGAGAGATATTTTAAAGAATATCATTTACACCCGGCCGGGAGCTATCCCCGTGATAGCGGATTGATAAAGTAAATTGTTTTACAACAGTCTACAAGAGGAGTCTCCGGGCTTATCCCAGCTCCCTCCTGCTTTGTCCCGGAGAAAGCGTGAGGGCGTGTATGATTGTATTCATTCTTTCGGAAGTGGTTTTCTTTGAGTTGATAATTTTGGGGGTGATTGAGCAGAGGATCAAGTTAGAAGTTATTTTAGAGAAGCGTTTTAACGCTCTTTTCAACACTTCGGTTTCCCTTTCTCAGGTCGAGCCCCTCACATACGTCTTCCCATTTGCCGCTTTTTTCCTGGACAGAAGATACCACAGAAGGCAGGGACGTGCGGAGTAATGTATTTTTCACGCTTGAAAGCTTTCTCAGGATGAAATCAAGTCGGGTAAGGCTAGCCTCAAAATGACTGCTGGGATATACAGTCCGGACGGAAGAGAAAGAGGGGACGCTTCCCTCTGGAGAAAGCATGCGGAGAACAGTAACAAGTGTAACCCTAGTGAAGGACATGATCTTCGGAGTAATCCCTTTCAATAACTTGGAAAGATCCCAACGGCCATGTCAATCTTCCTAGACAAATAGATTTGTGCTTCGGAAGAGATTTCATTTCCCGAATGGGATTGTCTTTTCACACCCACCCGTCCTTGTGTATCCGCTGTCTCCTCCAACTCACTCCACAGATCTAAATGTGATCCACTTTCACCCACCCAGTCGGCTTTCTCCCTACTCTTTCTTCCTCACATGTGACTTTTTCTTATTTACTAAAAGGCTGACTTTGCTTCATACACGCTTAACTGTATTCTCATGTAGGATTCAATACCATCACATCCCAAATGGTCATTCATATCTAAGCAGACTAGACGCCAGAAACCTGAGATAAATACGTGTCATATTTCTGCACGAATACCTGCTACCACCCTAAGCCGAAATTCAGATAAGAGAAACAAGGAATGACTTGCTGTTACTGGTGAAAGTGAGCTTTCTCCGTCACCTACTTGATATAAATGATAGGAGTAATTTCTTTGGCTTTGGAAATAAAGAAAAATGATAAATGCGACCAAGAATAAAAGTGTCAGCCATGGACATTAATGCAAGTAGTTATGTAAATATCTCCCCTTGATTTCTTTTGAGTATATAGAAAAAAAAGTTTGGGAGCTCAAACCGGGGAACTTTTTCTCTATCCTTAATTTCTTTTCTTTGGGTTCAAATACATATTTAAGAAACTATCTACGAGTTTTCCCATGACGAAAGCCCAAAGGTGAAGCGTGCATGTGAGGGCTGACTTTTTATTTTTATAGCAGAGCTGGCACAACGCTTGGATTTTACCGTGGCCTGATTTTATACGTCGTGCATATTGCATAAGCATCCTTTCCTTCCAGTTGTTACAGAGTGTAAACACATTTCACATTTGGAAGCAAGCTGAACAAATTCAGATTCAAAGAGCTACAATAAAATTAGTAGCGCATTCATCCATGCGGATTTCAACTCTCATCCCCTCTTCTCCGCGTATCATAGCTATCTCCGTTGGCCTCGTCTCAGCTACCCCGCATGACACTCCTATATCATATCCACAGTAATAAAATATAACACGCCGGCTTGAATCAGAGTCGCAAACAAGGCTTGCTCTTTGCCCAGCATCCAAAGGAGCCGGGGAGCCTGGCCAGGAAAATCTGAGCATGAAAAATACCAGGAGCTGTCTTTCTTCGCCAAGGGACGGATCGTTAAAGTTTGGAGAAAGTCCACAATGGTACATATTGGGGCGGAGGGAACTACTTTTACTTCGATTAAACTCGCTGTATGAGGATGGGGAGGGCAGGACGTGTTTAACGAAGCGTGAACTTATACTTTGTGTAGTGTGGTAACTTAATCACAGTCTTGGCAATCGAGTCATCGATGAATAACAAATTAGGCATGTATTTCAGTCGACAGCCGGAAATGATGGAACGCCATGAGAGGAGGAAGGGGGAACTGAATTTTTATCTCCCAACCATGTCATAATAAAGATGATGAATACTTGAGATCCTCTTCCAGTTTTCGGGGGTGCATAATATCACCATTTCTTCCCTTTTCTCCTTTATTTTTGCCCCTCCGCTTCGTCGGCTTCGTATTCGCTCTGGTATTTTCTCTAGATCTTTTATAGCTCGTACCCAACGTGGTGCTTGACGTTCCCGAAAGTTGAACTTAATACCCAACTCTGTATTTGTTCACAAAGACTACTTAATAGTTCCGGAGCAGAGCTCTGTTTTGAGCTACAGTTCATGATGATATTGTCTGGTCTTAATATGGTTTTGTGATAGTTTCAAAATATACAGGATTTCTTCATGTTTCCACTAAACCGAATGGAAAAATTCTTAAGTGCAATATTTAAAAAGGCGATTTCGTACTGGAAATGCGGGAATAGACTGTAGCTAAACCTTGCGGGCGGAGTGTAACTAACTTTTCTAGCGGTCGTATATAAATTCGCCAAGGAAGGCAGTCTTTAGAAAATAATTTCCAGCCTCTCATTTAATTATCATTCTCCAGCTGATAACACTATCCCTAATGGTCTTTTCAAATCTTCTCTCCTTCTCTCACCAATTAATAGCATACAAATGAGAGAATGAGCCAAACCACTCCTTTACCACTGCCGCAACCACTCCAGTGCTCCAGGCTTTGATCTCTCTGACTTTCTCTTCCATCTCTCACTTTCACCGCATTCCGAGCACCATTTCTCTTTGTCTATTCTCATTAACTTCATTTTCCCGTGTATACGGAAACCCCCATTCAATTATCTCAAACACTTTCCGCCCAACCTTTGCCTTCTAACCCTCTCCCACATTTTACTCACAGATTCACGTCCCCAGAACCTCAAACCTACAGCTCTAGCAGTAGTAGCACCACCCTTCAGACCCTTCTTCCGGGGTAAGAGGTCCGTTATACTAGACACTATCTCTGCTTTCCTTCCTCGTCAGTTTTATCCCGCAACTCGTCCCAGCTACAATGGTTGGTATCCGCCTTTTACTCCACCCCTCCATCTCTATCTGCTCCTCTATCCTCAACTTTCTCCTTGGGCTATCTCCGTCTAGTCTACGACTGCCTCAATCTGCCCCTAAAGTTCGAAGGAGTTGATGGCTTATATTTCATAGAAAATGATACAGCAGGATATGCCGCTTAGTTATGGGCTCTAATTGAGATTCTTACTTGTTGCGTAACAATAAGAGTTTTTAAGTATCGTTGTCAGTATTTGAAGAGATTCGTTGAAAGTATTTCAGAAGAGAAGAGCAAACACACTAGCAATTTAACTTTGTTTTAATTCATTTGCATTGAGCCAACTTGCAAAACACAATATTGTTAGAGTATATGAGAAATGCTATCTGTGTGCCTTATCTCTCTGTGGTATAATCTCTCAAATGCCACCCTCTCACATCTCTCCCCGTCCTCTTCAGCTATATTAATCTATTATCTTAATAGGAAACAGGGGTGGATAGAGTTGAAAAGATTTCGGCACATAAATCATAGAAGACGTTACATTGATAATATCGTCCTCCTGCTTCTACAAGTATGCCGCTTTCTCCAATTTCTCCCAGATTCCAAAAGCATGTCTCTAAATTGTGCTACACTCAAGTCAATCAGTATAACAGCTCTCTTACATTTGGTACTATATAGTATATGCTCATGAGTTTACTTGTTTTCTAGATCGGTTATTCCTCTGTAGCTTTTACGGGAAAGGATTTTATGAAAGCAGGAAATATTTCTGTTTCCTATGTTTTTTTTGCAAGTGTCGCATTCTACATGACCAGGATTGTCTGAATTGTCGGAGTTTTCTTGATAAGAGCTATTCGTACAAGGGTTTTTTCTCCTTATCTTTTTCCCTTTAACATTCGCTAAGGCTATTTCTTAACTATTACGTGCAATTCTGAATCTTCGCATTTAATATATGGATTAAACATCATAACACCGTATTTACAATTCCTCGCTACTTTTATTACAATGTTGGAAGCGTCGCTATTTAATTTGGTGGGAAACTCAAGTTTTGAATTGATGAGAAAAGCGCTAAATTTTGGCAGCAAAATTAAAATTCAAAATGCATGGGAATTTAGGTTCTTTACGTAATTAAATTTTAGCAGGATTTTTAAGCAGGACTTTTTAAAACTATAGGAGTTTTTCACACCAATGTTAAAGCATATAATAGTTTTACATCAATCAGCAAGACGAGGTATTCATATCGCTTTATTTATCATCGTTGTATACAAAATATCCAAACCAAAGCCTAGGAGGATTTGTATCCGATCAGGATTAACGCCTGTCGGAGTTAGTTACTTTTGCAGTGCAAATTGTAAATTATAAATTCCTGGAATTGAAAAATCCCTGAAGCCTGATATGGATTTAAAAATGTTGCTATAGAAATTCGGTTACAGTGGTCTTTCTTGCTGTATATAAGTGATTCACCTACTTTTGTACGAAGGGTATGTATAAACATGCTCAATCTAAAGCACTCCCGCAATGCTTTCTGGCAATTGAATAAAAAATTTCGACTCCGTTTACAACCCGGGGAACTTTGGGCAGGTTAGAATGGGCATAATAGTACCGCATCTCTTTCGGTAGTTTCCAAACTCGACGTATTTTAGGCCCACAGTCCAACTCTTGAAGGCGTCTTGTCTAAAACTGTACGCAATTTATTACATTTTCTCGCTTCCTCATGACTCAATCTCTCCGGCCCAGGCTCACATCCCCATACTAATAAACTTAATAGCTTCTATCTCACTTTCTCCATTCCTTTCTCTGTCCCTCCTGTACCCCCTTTTTCTCGCCTTTGAAAAATATTTCAATCTATGATAACTTGACTCACTGTCTCACTCAACCCCGCGTCCTCTTCTTTTCGGGCTATTTTATCCTGCATTCTCTACGGAAAATGTATTAGTTTGCTCTGTTACAAGCTAGGGGTGTTACTCAGAAATCTGAGATCTTGACAATATTTATATGTTAGAAGAGCATCTCTTGGAGGTTTTGGTGTGTTCCTGCCTAAATAAGTGGATCACTACATGGACTGAATGAAATCAAAAGAGATTGAATAGCTTATTTTACCCCAAAGCTTCTGGCGAGTAGTCGACAGTCAGAGATTATAATGCAGTTGTAAGGTTTAAACACTTGTCCAGGATAGTTGTTCTTTATTCTCATCCTGAAGTGTATTCACCTTATTTGAAATCGCTAATCATTTTACAGGGACAAAGGCTCTGCTAGTAGACCTTGACAAGTAAAAAAACATAGTGACAGTAAGATCATATATCTCCAATATACTTCTCTTTAACCCACCAGATGTTCTTTCCTCCCTTGCTTTTCTCCCTATACTCCAAATCATCATCATCATAATAATCAACAATCTGCAAGGCAGAGTTGAGTCAATCTCAGTGCCCATATGTCTCTAAATCTCCGCCTCTATTCCCTTGATCAATGGCCAGTTTGAATTGAATACTCAGCAGAGTCCCTCATCGAAAGCCCTTGTACAACACCCGGGCAGCTCAAATTTAGCTCACCCTTCAGATCCGGGACACCGCAGACAGCAGAAATCCAGCCGCAGTCCCTCAACCCCTCTTTCACTATTTCGAGCTCATCATTCCGAAAAGAATTCAAAGCAAGCTTAATCCGAGTTGATAGCCGATTGGCCCTAGCCCTACCTTACCTACCCTCGGCAAGGAAGCACATGGAGGCTTTGAATAACGCGGATACCCTGAATGGACAGGAGCTATATAACCCGGTTCTACTTCTGCCCCGTCGCGTACTACCCGCTCCCGGTACACTTTACGCAGCTCGTAATGTTAAATCTATGCCAGTTGCACCCTTGTGAATAAACAAGACCTTGATTCAATCCACACCATATGGAGTTAAATACAAGCTCATCTTTGAGTCCTGAATGAAGACCAACCTGTTCCGCAAGCACAACCAAATACACAACACCAAATAGGCAGTGTCCATATGGTGACAAAATGTAAAAGAGTCTTCATTGTCTCCGTGTAAATATCCCGTCCGCTTCGATTAGCCCTCAACTTTTTATTCCAAGGGCCCATCAAAACCCTATTAACAGGAATAACAGCAACCACAAGCACGCTTCCAGCTTATACGGCGTATAACAGTCTCACTGTTTGTTCATAACCTTTAAATCATTTCTATTTCTACTATGAATTTTCCTCTCTTGTCTTTTTGAACAGGTGCTAGAGTTAGTCTGGGGTAGAATTATAAGTCGTAACCCGGTTTGCTGTAATACCCGGGGTTGCGCGCGTCTTCCTTCAAGATTCTTCACAGGCAGCCCATTGGCTCCAAGCATAGTTTCAGGGCGGAGGATGGTAAACACCTTTATTTTTTTATGCTCACCTCACCTGTGTACTCCCGTCTCACACTTGCTATTCCCTCTACTCCGTCCTCCCGTCACAAAAGATTCAGATTTTAACCGTAAGATGATGCCTTCAACCTTCTACTCTAGTCTCAAGTAACCGTATAAAAATCTGTGTTTTCAACTCGTTCTTCTGACCATTGCTTGGATGAAATTGTTTTGTTAATTACAAACGTAGTACTGTTAACTCGCGTTGCGTAGCGCACCCTCCTGTTAATTTTTAAAGAAAACGTATCCGAGTACTCGTACGTGCGACGGCTGGCCAATAAAATAATCAGGCTGATTACAGAATGTGTAATAATTCACCAACTTGTTTAGTATCACTTTAATTTTGTAGCCCTGATAATCAAAAAAATGGGAATGTGAGAGCCGGGTTATTATTTATTTTACCTCAACTACATACTTGATGAGCTCTGGGTAAAAAAGAAAAGTGGTAATGAGAAATGTAATAAAATTTTACTGAAATCAGCGAGCAGTGCACCATTGTGATCAAATACGACCGTATTCTTGGTTTGGGAGGGGACAAAAATCAGGAACATTTTCAATTTAATCCGCGTATTTCAACCAGTCATCAGCAGATCTTTAGCCATGGAATAGATCTTGCCAACTTATGTAAAGTTGTGATCCTCATCCAAAACCCAGCCCCGACCATGACCCGAACGTCATCTCGTGAAATATTTTGGACATCATCGTTCCTCGCTGTATTTGAAGCCTCCAAACTAGAGGAAAGGCTTAAGATTCTTGAGCAGAAATCATAAGATTCTGTTCTGGATTTCCTGGGAGGCTTGATACAGTCTAAGCAGCTGGAGTAGAAAATGTTTTACGTTTATTACCTTGTTTCGTAGCTTTTGTAGTGGAGAAGAAATAATTGAGCTCTTGGGAGCACCTAAGAGTGAAGGTATGCACATTAAGGTTGGGATGAAGGATGATTTTCTGGGGAGAATGACAGTAATTATTGTACTCTTTCCCTGATGAAATAGAATTTATTTTTATGATCGGTCCAACTAAAAAATTCCTATCTCTCCCATCTCTTTTATCTCCTCAGCCTCCCCCTCCAATGTAACAAAGCTAGGACGAAAAAGAGAGAGAAAAAACTAAAGGGCTTGTGCGGTTAACCTGAAAGTGGGATCCCGAGCAATTCTGTTTTGTTCGCTATTGGCCACCACATATTACACAAGAAGAGGATTCATTTCCTAAAAAAGGAACTTTCATTAATTTACATCCAGCTGTATAGCTAACTGTAAAATTCTCTCGGGAAGGTTCAGGAATATTGACAGGCGGTCAGTGGTCGTCCACCTCTTTTCTCTAAGGCTTTCCCTTCCTCTACACCATCCATGCAGGGTTGGCCGGACACTCACACACACACATGGAATCATAAAGGACACTGAATTCAGGGGAAAATAGTAAGAGATTTCTGTCTGTGTCGTTCCTTTCCAGACTTTTACAAAAACCCGCCTTCTTCTCCACCCCTCCGCGTTCCTCCTGTGTTTTTCTTTGTTGATTCCAAACGGCTTCACGCTAGGATATCCCGATCCAGGTAAACGTCCCACGCAATTAGTTCCAAGGAGGTGTCCAATTCCTACAGGTGTTATTATACACCAATACTCACTCGCTCCCTATTCCTACCTCTTTTCCTCATCCTCTTGGTATTTCCTGCAATTTCAATAAACTTGTCTTCTTTAAATGCCTCCCCTTGCACATTACTCGTCACCTTACGGAACATTTTCATTTCTCAGCAAATTGCACGCCTCAACAAGTTAACCGCTGAAGTACCGTTAAGAGTTAAATCATTCTACTGGCTTTACTAAAGGCGGGAGAGGCTTGTCTTGAGGAAATAGGTAGAAGTCGAATATAAGTTAAGTGTATATTTTATTGTTCGTCAGAGATAGAGAGAGAAAAGGGGGCCGATATCCACACCCGCAAAGGATATTTATGAGAATCATCTTACATTCTTGAATTTTCTATTGTTGCCACCGAGGTTGAGGACGATCATCCGAGAAAAAAGAAGCAGTTAAATAATCCCGCGCCTTGATCAATCCTGAGTCTTTCGGTAAAGTACAAGACGGTATAGACAGAGCAGGAGCATTCGTATCATGGCTTCGTCAGTTATTTTAAGTAGCACCTTTTAGATTTTGAATGACAGGAGGGGAAGGAATTGTTTCCAGAATAGCATCTAACTGAGTCAATGAAGAGTTGCCGTAAATGATTCCTATTCCTACTTGTACAAAATTACTTTGTTGCAAAGGATGAAACGCTCCGTATCTAGTTTTTTCCGCCGAGGAAGGGTCGAAGAGGAGAAGGCTGGAACAAAAATGAAAAAATCTGTGGAGCGGTTCATATATAATTTCAGCTTTTCAAGCTTTTGTAACGTGTCTTAAAGCATTGATATTTTTGACTGGGGTTGAGAGAGAATTTCTTTGAATCAAAATATCGTTTTATTTTCGTGAACGTACTATAGTGTAGTAGCGCATAACAAGAAATCGGTATACTTTTGGTTCTCAATCATGGTTTAGAAAGAGAAGTTTCACAATTAATAAAGACTCGAGTCTGGGTTGGAGGTAAAAGGATGTGTGTCAGCGACAGGTTAATAGATTGTACTAGGAAATTATGTAGGTGGCAGGATTTCTATAACCCGACAAAGACTATTCCCTTGGAGTTCTACGAATGTATTTAGTCTATCTTCTCTTAAAAGTAGTACATGTACTTGGCGACAATTGGCGTATTTGATTATTAATCAACTAACGTTAACTATCTAATAACTTAAAGAATAAAACTAAACTAACTAAGAGGTTAGATTATGGCAGTTCAGGACCTTGGGCTTGGGTACACATTGTAGCAGCTAAATATAGTTTAAAGTTGGTTAAAGTTTTTAATAATAGTTGTACTTATGTGGTAGGGGGTTAGAGAATGATTTCCACATCCTTGTAGAAGGCGTCCACTAGTTGTTTATTAAATAATTGTCTATTATGGCATTTAGTAGAGTGAGGACGAATGAGCTTCTGGTTTTTCGGTATCACACTGTGAGGTAAGACGGGATGTTGCTTTTGCCTAGGCGGAGGTTGATGAAATGGTATGGAGGAGGAGGCGGCGGCAGAGGGCGGAGGTGAAGAGCGTGAAATTACTACTCCGTAGTTTTCAAGGAAATCCCCGCCGGAACCGACCGGCCTGTGCCGTTTCCCCAGATGAGGATGGTGTCGATTACTGCTACGATTCAATAATCCCTTATGGGAATTGATTACATCGTCCTTGCTGCCGCTCCTATTGTTGTTGTAGCGAGAGCTGGGATGACAATGATATTTGCTACTGTTCCTAACACTAGAGGTGGGGGTTTTGGTGCCGATTCCGGCAAAACGAACTTTTCTGCTTTGGGCGGACATGGTATTGGCTCGATGTACTTTTTTTGCAATTTGACTCATTCGGGCCTCGTGATGATGGTGGCGGAGGTGATGGGAGGAGAGGCGGGCTTGGCTTGTGAGGAGCCAAGTCCGGACGTATTCCAGGCTCGTGAATTCCTTGGGGAATCTACTAGGGGGCATCATCGTTGAAGTTGTCCACATTGACAAGTTGGGCTGAGATTGATGGGGCCATGTGGTGTAGGTGGCTGTTGACAAGGCAGATGAGACTGATAGATCATCTTCCTCCACTGTGCATGTCATTTCCGTTCCTGATGGATAATCCGTTGTGTAGGATTCTAATCGCTCATCATCCTCTACATCATAATCCTCTTCTTCAAGGACGACGATATCCCCGTCTCCATAGGAAATCCGACTCGCAATATCCACCTCATCCTCCTCTTCCTCTTCTTCATCAAAAGTATTAGCGTAGAGATTGTTGTTGGGAGGTGAGTCCCAACAGGGGCGTCGGTGTCCTCCATCCCCGTCCGGATGCAGGATTCCACCTCCCTCCTCACGTCCATAATAATCAAAGATTGAATTAAATCCCTCTCCCGCCAATCCCCCATCATGAAGATGATGGGCTTGATGGTGGTGGTGGTTATGGTTGTGGCGGTGGAGGTGATCACCATGTCCGGATTTTGATTTCTTCATCCCGCCAGGTCTTAGGGCTAATAATACTTGACTCCTATCATCTCCCTTGACGAGGGACTCAGTCTCAACAACACAATTGCTCAGGAGCGGATCATGATTTTGTAAACACTTGGCACAGAGGACTTTGAGTTTCTTTACTGCTGGAGCGAAAATACTAGCTCTAATATTAACTACGCGTGAGGGTGAGGGCTGGGGGGAGGATGAGGAGGAGGAGGATGAAAATTCACTTTTTATATGATTATGATTATTGTTGCTGGTGCTCCTGCATCCAAGAAGGCCAGGATGATGCTGCTGCCCATGCTTGGGATCTCTGTAGGCTGGGCTTGGATGAGCTCCACAAGGGGCTTCATCCTCACAAATTAAAATCTTGTACGAGTCCTCCATTAATCTGTCATAGGATGAATGATCTCTCCGACCATTTATTACAGCGTCCTCACCACCACCACCACTCACATTCTTGCACTTGCAGTCCCGGGTTTTGGATGCTGGTGCATCAGCACCGGGCCCAGTTCCACTGCTTCCAGAACGGCCAGAAGAACCCACTGACTGACCCCCGTTATTGACTACAATCCTGGACGCTTTCTTAATTTCTACCGGGGTAGAGGTAAGATATCGACGAGGATTAACAGAGGAGGAGACACTTGAAGAGGATCGTGACTTTTTTCTCCCTCTTCTTTCTCCCAGCTCAGGGTCCTCTTGGATCCTCTTCATGGCGGTTACGGGTGGGGTGGAGAAGGTAGTGCGGGGTGGGAGAGTGTTCTCCTTCCCGGGACGGGGAGGTAAAATAGGTGAAGGGGGCTGCTGGCGCGTGTTCATTGACTGAGTGAACCGTTCGCTGCATTTGAGGAAGCGGGCAGAGGTAACGCTTTGCTGGATTGAAGTGTCCGTGGTGGGGTAGTAGAAGACAAAATGAGAATTATCCACATCCGTATCCTGCTCTGGGTCAAGAAGATCTCCAGCTTGGCACATCTCCCGTAAAGTATTCGTATTCCGAGAATTAGAAGAACCATTCGAGTCATTGCAGCACGTGTCCGGAACCCAGGTGGTAGTCCCTGGAACCGGACTCCCCGATGAATTCAACCCAGCCGTCCCCTGGAACCCTCCACAACTTCCTCCACCCTGTCTCCCCCTTCCAACAACTCCCTCGGGCGAATCTCTCTCCAACAACTTCTTCCCCGTCTTCTTCATCTGAAATCAAAGATAGGAATTACAAATCGCTCAATCTACCCTCACGTCACACTACTCTTCCTCTCTATTCCCAATCATTCATCCCATAACGACACGCACCTATACATTTATCCATCCCCCACCCCCTTCTCTCCGCAACATTTACTTTATTGACTTGTTACATTTCCTTGTCGTAACTTGATATTTAAATTATGCTATGCATTCACAAGGAATCGTTTCTCTCTAACTTTACTGCCCACTTGTTCCTCAATTTACAACCTATAAAAACGGATTTAAGAGCCTATCCTTCCTCTTTATTTGCTTCCCTCGTACATGTCATGTGTGGCCATCTTCTGGCCCAAAGGAGGAATGCTCGTGGACACAAAGAATTATTCCACATTCATTCCTCACAAAAGTACCGCTAGTGGTTCTCCCAGTTCTCTCTCAATTCCCAATATCTCTGCTCAAATGCGATTAAGACAATGGTGAAACTTGCAACTCCTATAGGACGAGTAGGGCGAACTCAAGAGTGTCCCTCCATCAAAGGAAAGGTTAATTAGAGCTAAAAGAATTAATGTGCTAACAAAACAAAGTTCGCTCACCTTCTCATTGAATCCGACGTTGGTTCGCACTTTGGCAACAACTTCATTAATGTTATGATAATTTGAAGGAATGCTGGCAAGGAGGACATCCGAGAATGGATTTGTGTGCCACACAGGTCTTGATTCGGCCATTCCGCTCCGCCCCACGTTATTCTTGATCTCTCCGCTGTAATCATCCTCCTCTCGAGCATCCCTTTGATTGACAGAAGAAGAAGAGCCTTCCTCGCTCTCAGCTTCCTTTCCGCCGCCGACGGATGTATCAGGAGGAGCTGATGATGATTCAGTGATGACAATCATTGGCTCAACAACCGCTGCTAAACTTTGTCTCTTCTCACCTTTCCGATCCGGGCTCCTTGCAGTCTTTCCCTGGTCGGCTTCAATGGGGGCGGTGTTGGTGTAGGGTGGGAGACACTTGGGGAGTTTGCTAGTAGCGTTTAAAAGATTTAGCGAAGAGAAGAGGAGCCATCCGAAAAGTAGGCAAGAGCTTGAGAGGATGGTGACGCCGGGTTCGGGGTGACGATGCCAATGGAAGAGGATGGTGACACCGTTTTCAAGGAGGACCAGGATTACGGGTAGGATCCATGTGGACAAGCGGATGGGTGGGGTGGAGGTGACATCCCAGAAGAGGACGTAAGACCATTCCATGATTCGGAAGACGTAGTCCTTCCCGCTCCGCACGTTCATTTCCTGGATCATCATATCCTCGAGAAGAATGTTCCCGGTTGGGGAAGAGGAGGAGTTATTATTGAGGGTGAAACTAATCCAGGTAAAGGACACTATAAAATGAGCGAGGAGGAATAAACATGTCCAGTATTTGAGATGGACAATGATAATGGCGATGACGAGGAGACGGGAAGACAATAGGAGGGAGCGACTCAGAATATTCAACTTTGTCTCCATGAATGCGGAGGGGGAGGAGGCGGAGGGTGGGCAAGCGGGATGGCTGGTCCCACTGCTGGTCACTTGTTTCTCCTGTCCAGGAGGGGATGATGAGCAGCTCAAGTTCCTTGCAATCATTTCCATCACTTGCCTCTTTGATTTAATGCATTGATCATCAGACTTTATGTAGGAAGATAAGACGAGGGCTGTCAGGATACTACACAACTCCAAGAGGACAATCCCGAGGATGACGCTTGACCAGTTCTATAATGTCAGTAACCAAATGCTTTATTACACACTTAAATATGAATAATTTATGCATGTGTCCATTTAATGGCCGCACCATAAACCAAACTCCACCAACACGGCTTTATTGTTCTCTAAAACCTCTTCTTCACCTCTACCCATCTCTATCTTCTTTTCTGACTGGCTTCTTCCTCTTCTTTCTCCTATCCGAGAATAACAATATTCTCCTAGTCTTCTTCTACTAGTACATTTAAACTCAATCAACGCTAACCTCTGAACCTTTGTAGTACAAGAACGACAAGGTTTTTGGCTCCTTTCTCCACGGAATACGGGCACAGAGTATTATTGAATTCTCCATTAAATCTCTTGCTTTCCTCCACATTCAACTTTAGGCCTAGTTTCCAGCATTATCCCTTCCAATCATATTCTTCTCATTCTTCCACATTCATCCTCATGCACTCTTGGACTTGAAAGAATCCTGAGGGCCTCATAAATGTATAAGTTGTAGAGGAGGAAGAAAGAATCATTTCAAATGCTAACCTGGAGTGCAATTCATTCCAAATTACAAACATAAATACTAAATTGTCCTTATCACAAGGATTCAATCTGAGCTGGGATTTTGAAAAGCTTTTAATCCCACACCATAATTCCCTTCTTTATCAGCTCACAGCTCTAAATTTTCTCGGAAACATCATTAACCGGCTCATCTTTTCTTCTTCTTTTTATTTTGACTTTAGAAGCTGTATTTATTCTTCATTCCCTGTATCCAAACAATGCCCTGCCAAGGAGTTGAGAGTTACTCTTTAGGAAATTTAGCGGCAGTAAATCCTTGATATCCTTCCAATACATTCAAATATTTTTCCTAGCAGAGTCCCAACATTCAAACATATACTTGAGGCTTTTATTGTACCTCCTCATAAATCATCCTCCAAGGAAAGGAGGTAAAAAATCTGCAAGACCGTTAAAATTATTCACCATTCCGCAAACATATTCTCTTTCCCATCACCCCCTACAGGATTACAGGATTGACACAAAGAAATTTACCTACCATCAAGCACATCATTAAAAACTCTAATAAATTGCAAGAATCCCCATTAAACTAGTACAAGTTTTTCTCCAACTTGTTCCCCTATTCAAAGGAATCCATATTTCCAATGAGTCCTCCGTCGTCCTCTTCAATTCTCTTTCTCTTAACCTCGCCCTCTCTGGATCTATCTCCATCTGTTCATGACTGCATACTCACTCGTTTCCATTAGGTGCACGTGTGGATGGGAGCAATTAAAAAACTAAAAGACATTCTGATCCTCCTCAGCGTATCAAAAGCATATCCCCTTTTTATCAGTTGCTCAACCACTTGCTCTTTCAATATTTAGCTGATATACTTTGGATTTACCAACAATAACAATGCAAACATGCACTTTTCATAATGATATTCGCACATCCTTGTGTATCCGTGTCACCTTGCTGAAGTCACCTGAGGAATCGAGCTTCTACTCTGGCTAGCATAAGGTAGTACTAGTACTAGCGATGTGGAGGAATCATTTGTAGGAATAAAATAAAAATGATCAACTCATTTATATATAACAGAGGGTTTAACTTACATCTCGAGATTGGATTAGCCATACTAAATGGATCGCTGTGAGGGGTATGGACTGGACAAAAGTTTGAAATCTTCTGAGCGCCACAAATTCTTGTACATCTGCCCGGTCGTAAACGAAGGCTAATTTGAGAAATCGCCACAACAGACCTGTAATCCAGAATTAAAATTCATTATATTCCCACTTTTTGTACAATCTTCGCCGGTCTCTCTGCTCCTCATGCCAAGAACCTCTTTAAAGTTCAGGGGCCATGTTTCACGCTTTTGAATATTTCAATTCCACGATGGTCTCAGAAATGTAAGACGAATTTCGCATCTTCTTGTAAAAATTTGCGCCTCTCCGCAAAAACCAACGCTCAGGATGGGGTAAATTCAATTTTGCTCATAAATTTCACCACATGCGTCACATTTTCGCATTCCATTTAAACCCCTCATTTTTCACACCATCATTTCACCAAAGTGAGCAAGCTCTGAGGAAATTATGCATTATCAGCGGTCTGCGGGGTGACGCAAGCTGGTGGCTCGGCCCATACTAATAAAGCTTATTATTGCAACAGAACAGTGCCAAATCCCACACCCTTTCCAAAATACTTATGAAAAAGAGGACAAAAATCTCATTCACCCTTTGCCCTTGTCAAAATTGTACATGTTGTAAATATCAGGAGGGTTGACGTAAAGCTTTTGTAAAAATTCTTCAGCTTCTTTTACAGTACGCAAGGACTGAGGACACGAGTTGCGTCTTGGCAAGTTTTGTTAAAAAAACTCATCCATACACACGTACAACTTTATTATCATAATTGTTTTACATGTATGTTTAATCAGGAGTGGAGAGGAATAAATTTATTTGGCCTCAGCCAGTTGAAGATAATACGAATCCACCGACCCCACTGGTTCATCATCCGCGTCACAGTTATCATAATTGTCATCAGGAGAAAAGAAAAGCGCGGAGGTTAACACCTTAAGAAAACATAAATCCTATTCATCTTTCCCCATACTCGCGCACACCTTAGAGACGCCTCTCTTTTAATTTGCATCAACCTTTCCCTGAAACTGACATAATTATTCTCAACTTCGTTTTATATTTATTTTTGCTTCCCCAAACAGTATTTTCTAGACATGTTCAGAACATTGGAACTAAGCTCAGAACATCATGTTCTGAGCTTAGTTCGGCTCCCAACGTAGGGAGCTTCCAGCTATATTATCTCTGCCAGTTATTCATTTCTTAGCGAACGCTTGTAAGGAAAAATGATGCCTGAAGAAGATAAACTCGACTTGCTAACAGAAATCAGATAACCAGTTAAATAACTTGGGAGGCATACGTATACTACACAGTAGCAGTAATTTTTGCCATAAAGCTGCCCTCAAAGCATTTAGTTTTATAATCTTTATTATCTATACACTCATCATTTCTCTTCATCACATGTTTAGTCGGAGAGGAGCCGATACACTCTGTTTTTTACAAGCACAGATCTAACGGCAATTATAATGAAGTCATTTAATCTTTATATCCTTCGTCTTGGAATCACATACAATGTATCATACATATCCTGTCGCATATTGAATTTATCTAGTCCTATAGCCTTCGCCAAAGTAATTTTATTTATGAGCCGAATCGCAATTAAATTTTGTAGACATAATTAATAAGGATTGAAAGAAACAAGTGTTTTTCTCCTACCGTAATGCCCACGGGGTCATGTCGGGAAATGCTGCCGACATCTCTAAGATTCCAGCTAATTATTCATTACCAGTGTCCATCCTGAGGCTAATTTCATAACATGTATATACCTGTCACTCCCTCAATACGGGGCTCCTACCGGAATTCAATCCCGCTTTTCTTCAATGCTCCACTCTCCACCACATATTTGCCTATTATTAAATACTTTTTCAAGCCCTCAAACCATCTCTCCAAGCGGGCTTCTTCTTCTCGGACTCCGGACTCGAGATGAAATAAATTATCTTTCTTTACCCGTCATCCATCCCAAAGCCTCAAGTAAAATGAAGCAAGCAAGCCTACTATTAATTACCTCATATTCTATCTCATGTCCCGAGAAGGATGACAACTATTCCTAACATCGAGATACTCAGCTGGGTCTACAGGGACAGGTGTGTCAGAAGTATCGTCAACGGACTCATTTCACAGCATAGCTTCAATACTTTCTCGCCGTATTTTCTTTGGCTGAATCGCCAATCGCCACCACACAACTAATAATTCTCTTCCAACTTATACCTTTGTAAAATCCATCTAGGGGATTTACACGACGAGTTCATGTCCCGTGTATGTTATCCTTGTGACAAATTACGGGAGATTTATGGAAGATCCTGATTTGAATTATAAAAAACTCACCGAGCATAAGGAAATGGAGGACGTAGCATAGGAGACGACCGCATAATCGACCTGCGAAATCCAGACTGCGGCACACCCAAACCAAGCTCACTCCTGTCACCACCAGGGAAGACACGAGGAAGCTAAGACTCAGGAAGCAAGACCAGTCCCAGGAGGCGGAAGTGCCGGACATGAGTGGCTTGTAACATTCAACCAGAAGGAATACCTGCAATGAGAAAAGTTATCAGTAATACAAATTCAATGAAAAATCTCTTCCCAACCCATAATATGATTCCATAATAATTCCCCCCCCCCAAACCCTATTTGGAAAGTCTCATTTAATGAGGAGATACAGAAATATGCCGATGTGAAACCTGCTTCTGTAAAGTTGGGCTTGGAAAATACATGCTATTGTTCCAAGATTGCATGACTTGTGCAAATTCTCTTCTAATCCCTTAGAGTCATTGAAAGTTTGAAGGGATGTAGCATTCTAATACATTGCAATCACTGATCATCTTAAAGAATGCATGTATAATCCTCTGTTTTCTCCTCCGCCACTCAATCCTCCATCTACCAGCCCGCCTTTCACAATCTTTAAAGAACTGGCACAGTCCTCGCATCTTCAAGAGCTCTATCAGAACACGCATCTGCAATTATTTATACGCCTCTAACACTGTTTCAAAAATAGCTTCCTTCCTTGTGGTATTGGTTCTTTATTTAAACTATACACCTCTGAGATTATAACTTCCGTGTTTGCTCAATCATACAATTGCCCCACTTATGACTTGGGGGCTAGTTCCAGCAGTCCAAGATTCCTTCAGCCCTTCCCTCCCTTGATTGTCTAGCATTGAGTTTATTCAAATCCCTCAGACTTTAAATATTCATATCCCTCTCATCAAGCCGCTATCTCAAATCTAAGTTACATAGGCCACAAGCAATGGATTCCTTTGACTTGGGCCATGTCTATGTTAAGACTGTGCCGTCAGGTAGGATTGTAGGATCGGGATTGGGGAACACGCAGCTCTCTTTTCCGAATTCTACTCATTCAGAGTTATTTCTTTCTTTCTATCATAGTCTATACTGAGGTAAATGCTTGGAGGATTCCGTGGAACTTTTGTTGTGAGGCCGAAGAATCTTGATTTTTTTGGATTTCATCTTAAAAACTTCATCCCGGGAGTAGAATGTCACTAAATCTTGTCCGCTCCCCACGTAACTACCCCACACGTTTAACCAGAGGGTAGTAAAAAAAATAAGCAGATTTATATACGTAAGTAGCTACAGTTGTAAGGATATTTTCTTTCAAAGCGCCCGCTTCGCTTCATCATCGCATATTTGCCCTCGAGGAGACGATTGAAATAACTCAACTACCTCAAGTCGTCCCACGTATTTATTTTTGAGTACGCTAAAAAAATCACCCTCATCTCATCATTCTTTTTTCCTCTGCATTCCTGGTAATTCTGATACCTTTGGAAATAATTCCTACATGAAGCTAAAGTTTAGCCGCTAAACAGTTACATAATCTTATCCGGCCACTAAAATAACGGAATGTCAACGGGTTTCAAACTTTCTATTCATAGATGAGAAGGACATTATAGTAAAAGACTGTTGTTTTTCCCACAGTTTTTCTCCACATTAACCAACTGTCCTTTATCATTTAATCAACTGGATTTACTAACTACCGACAGACCGACTTTGTAATGTCCTCTCGTCGTGTGATTTGAACTTTGCGGTAGACTAACCCGTCTATTGCCCGCTTT
Organism: Sminthurides aquaticus; assembly: GCA_906901655.1. NCBI lineage: Eukaryota > Metazoa > Arthropoda > Collembola > Symphypleona > Sminthurididae > Sminthurides > Sminthurides aquaticus. Next base: position 1,442,303 of record CAJQTT010000013.1, on the reverse strand, counting down.
TCTTATGTCGCTTTCCTATAAGTTCCTCCGACCGACATTCTCTAAAATACATTAGAATCCAAAAGTGGACACCATTTCACCTGTACGGAAGGGGTTGAGAGCAATTATTCTTTCCCTCTGTCTCAAGTCACTTGAGCTTCCATGAGCTTGGATTGGAGTTTGGAAGATAATTAAGATAACCGCTAGGGAATTTTGGCATCAAAAATAGATAACGTTTTCATTTTATTTATTCCCCTCATCATTTTAATCCAAAGGAATGACTTCTTTAGGAGGATTTAAGCCATAACAATAGAAACAAACCGTATTTGTCTATTTTCTAGCTATCCGTCGCCGCATAAACTTTCATTCATGAGCTGACTCGGTAGTTAAAAAACCGTTCAGGAGCTTGTTTAAAGAGGAGGGTTCAAGTTGAGGTTCTTCAATAAAGAATTAAGAAAGTGATTAGATAGGCTCTGCGTTTGGCTCCGCATTGTCCTTGCTAGTTTCTAAATGCCCCGTCGGAGGAGAGGATAGAAGAAATCCGGAGATGTTATCCGAGTATTCTTGTGCTTCTTCCATTTTTACCCTTCTTCTATTTTCTAGCTCTTTTAACCCTGTCCTATAAATGTCCTGTAGAAGCAAGGCTACACGTTTCGGCTAAAGAGTACACGTAATTCTTGTTTATAAATTACAATACAAGTCATTGAATTACTCCTACTATCCTTCTTATCTTAATGTTTTTTGGGGGGATGGATTTATTTTTCATTTAATGCCTTCCTCCATCCTCTCACCTCAACGATTATCTCAATGAAGTATGTCACAATAAGCCCGGTAGCGGCAGCAAAATGATCAAATCGTATTTGACCATGAAGAAGGGAAGATACATTGTCAACGTCGAAATTTTGATCCGCTCCACTACTCTCGGTCCCAGTTTCGGGGTCTCCGGATGATGCGGTCGTCGTGGTCGGGACCGTCATTGAAGTTGTTCCTCCAACTGGTTTACCCTCCCCCGCCCCTCCGGATAAAGCGCGACCAGACAGAGACTCTGGCCGATCCTCGCTCCTGCTACCCCAAGATTTCTCTTGTTCCCTTCGAAAGCTCATGATGTCACATGGAAAAAGGGTTTGACCGTCCCATGCCAAGCACAACATCCCGGTTGAATCCTTTTCCACAAAATCATGTCTTCCACGCAACCCTCCGTCCCAGATACCTGTAACAAAAATCAGTTTGTTATGGTTAAAACATGCATCTTTCCAGCCTTTCTCTGTATCGGAATCCTATAGAAATCAGGTCACTACCGTTATAAATCCCTCTTATGAAATACATGATCAACCAGTTTTTCAATGCATCATCCCAAGGTGACAGCTAATATTTGTAATCATCACAGCTTCAGACTAAATGTCTTGTCACTTGGATTTGTTTTCTTGCGTGAGCAATGGCAATAGCTCCGTTTTTAAAAATCGGATGTCACTAAAAATCCGCCTCTTTTCCTTCCTGACGTGACCTAATCCATCTAATCTCTTGGGAATAATTATATTCTGTATAAACACACGACTTTTCCTCACCAGCCTTCAAGCCCTGGCCCTAATTACCAAAGTAATAAATGTCTAAAAATCCGACCCTCCACTTGTTTTCAGAGACCACCAGGCAAGACTTGCTCTCATCTCACCGAATTTTCATCAACTTCAACAACAACCCATCCATCACCCACCTTTCTCTAAACGGGGCTAATAAGTCTAGTCGCGGGCGACTTTGTTTCTCATAATCTCGCGCGCTGATTTCCATCCCAAAACTATTTACCCTACTTCATCCATACAGATGCATATTATAGGCTTGATACTACAAGAAATTAATTTGCTCAGAGCGAAGCGTGCTGTCCAAACGAATACCCTCCTTCCCAGAGTAATAATATCAAAGTAAACACCTGTCTCTAAACAAGTATCTTCACATTCACACAAGTAGCCCCGTCCATTGGACGGAAGAAGGATAAGCAACTTATTTCATATATTACACTCCGTCCTAGCCTCCTCCAGAGAATATTGAATAATGTGTCTTGTATTAAGTAGCGAGAAATAATGAGCGCGCATTAACCAGTGAGACCTACTTGGAACTTTGAAGCTCACATTTATAAGATGATGTATCAGAGACAAGGTATGGAAGCCAGAGGGAAATCCCTCAAGAGTCAAAACTGTGACCACAACATACTTTTTAACTCAAGCCAACTTGAAGAAACATGAAGAGGGGAGTGAAATGATGGAGGAGATGTAGAGGAGAAGAGCTTGATTTTGTATCTGCAGTGGCAGGGATTTTGAAAAGATTTTATTCCTAGTAATAAAAAGCATCTGTGAAGAAGAAAACCACTGACTGCTTCCAGGTCCCCAGAGCCAGAGCCTCAAGGTTAGATCCGAGTTACAGAAGAAAGATTTTACAGAAGAAACTATACACACACCACCACCACTTGCCTCACCTCATACATACTAATCAGCCAAGTTTTACCACGTTCAGAGAATGATCAAGATTTATTACAAGCAAACTTCATATATTTGACACCAATCACGAAGAAACCATTAAGCCCACCACTACCAATCCCTTACTTGTTCCTCTTTCTTGTCCTCATCCACACGGATTCCAGTATCATTCTCGGACTGGAATATAACCGTTGCAGAGACGTTAGTAAAAGCCATAACAGCACAAGACACAAAACAACAACAGAATACAACCAACTAATCCCTAGAAGCGACCCAACGACTCTCTTATCCTCTCTCCATTATCAACCAAGAACGGGTCCATCATGATTTCAATTAATTACCTAAAGAAATCCACCTTAAACCCCCTAACCTGGCAACTCCCGCCATTTCCTCTGCCTCATCTTCCCTCCCGCCTTCTCCTGTAAGTATATACAAGATCCTTTTGGACAGGATTCTTAGGAGGGTCCTCTTCAAACAACTTTCTGCCCTTTTCTCAGCAGCTAAGCAGCTTCAATAGTTTTTGAAAAAAAACGTGAGGAAACTTGAGCAAAACTGGAATTCATAATTTTAACGACTGTCCACATCCTATTGTGAAGCTTGAAGCTTGTTCACCTTCAACGCTCGAGCCGGAGCTCCGCGGAGCCACTCCGTCGAAGGCGGATGAATTAGAGTTAGAGAAGAATGTCGTCATTAACTATCTTCTTTCACTTCCGTTTAAGATTGACAAGGTAGCTGGGCTTGATTGGGATTGACGTTCCCGATTCCTAAGGAGACAGTTGACAGGGATAAACTCCCACGGGAAGAGCTTGCTATCACTTAAGTTGTTTCGTGCGGGAATAATATAGTTAGAAACCCACTGAATATTTAAGCAGAGTAAGTTAAATTGCAAACATTGCGTAGCATGTCGTTTCTTATCATCATTCAAATTTTGAACTCGGAAAGAAGGATCTGAGAAATATTTTTCCAACATACAAGAGGAAAATGTCACAATCTTTCCATCTTCCTCATTCATCCATAGGATCCTTCCCTCCTCCTCCCTCACCTGTCCCGCCACGGACCAGCTAAACTAACAAGAATCTTGGCCCTCTTTTCTCTTATTCTAACAAGAAGCTATCCTTCATTTTCTTTAGGTTGAAGAGAGGTGGAAGTCAAATATGTTTTGCCTTTCCTTTATTTTGAACTTTATTCAAATATCCTCCCTGCCCTGCCTAGCAGGGAAACAGTTGGCTCCCAGTGGCAGGACACGGGGACAAACAATTAACCGTTTCCAGAACTCGAGAGAAAAAACTTTGCATATTTCCACAGGAAGGGGAAGGACAAGAGGAGGAAGAAGAAGCATAGGCTAGTTGGTGATCTTGTAGGCAAGGACAGAGGGTGTCCACATTGTTAAATCGTCTCTTGTCCACCCACCCCCTGTACAACCCCCCGTTCACGTCTCGGTCCTCATCCCAACGAGATTCCGCCCGTGCTTAATCGTTAACATAAACTCACTGGGGAGCACGTATTGTCTCCAAAGTCCACGTCCACTGTCCACAAAGATACAAAGACAGATAAATCCTATTGACCAAATAAACCACCCTCGTATATATTCCTACAAAACTAATCCTTCCCCGTCAAACCAAACTTTGCGGCCTACGGATTCCTCCAGAGGCTAAGGCATGCAGGAGTGAGAGCCAGCAGGGCGCGGACAAGTGGAATGAATTGTGTAAAAAAAGGAAAACTTTTTTCTACAATTCACCTTCCCCATACCATCTGTACACTTTAAGGGGCTCCGGGTCAAATTCTCTTTGAAAAATCCCCATTCTTCCACACATCTTTTCTTCTCCGAATCTTCTTCCTACAATTTCTTTCTCTTCTTCCCAACTTGCTTTCCTGACTCTCTTCCCTCCGTCATCCTCATCTCACCCCCTCCAACATTCATCTACCTCCCCCCCCACCACATCCATAACTATATACTAAAACATCCCTCCCTCCGCCTAATGGTCTTTTCATAGCTCCGGAGTAATATCCCGCGGAACCCAGATTCTTTTACCAACCTCGGGGAAGCATTTTCCACATATTTCTCAAAATCCATTTCTCCAGCCCTACTTTTTAACAAAGCAAGCTGAGCCAAACGAATTTACTAGCGATTCTCTAGAATTTTTCTCTAGAAGCGCGCTTCATCCTCTGATTTCTCCAGGCAAAAATCTCTTAGCTGCTCAAGGCCTTCCTTCCTCTACGCATATTTCTTCTCTTCATTCCCACATGCGCTCATGAGTCAAACATTTAAAATTCCGACGCTACACCTCCTTCAATCCGATCCGTCAAACCCAAGAAGACAGAATCCTTTATTATCCTCCGCCCCTTGAACAAATCCCATCCAGCTTTCTTCCTCTGTACATTTAAAGCTTCACTATTTCTACCACCACAGTCCAATCCATAATCTGTCTCTTTTGAAAAAATCATTCCACAACCCCCACGCTACACGAGGTAAAGCTTCATTTCCTTATTTGTCTCTCTCATTCTCAGACTCCCCTTCTTGTGTACTCTATCATCCATTCAAACCTAACTAAAGACATTATTATCCCGAAATTGTGTAGATTTTCTTTTCCTTGGGCTGTACACACTTCCCTAACAAGAACATCAGTCTTTGTAATTCCTCCACATCTCATAATCCTCGCAATACTTGTTTAAACCCATGCAGGAAATCCCTGGACTTTTATAGTTTTTCTTAACCTGAAGCAGCATGAGGAAAAGACAAACTACAGAGGCAGAGACAGAAGAATTTGTTTCTTTCTCCATCTGCAATTATTTACGCATTACCCTTTTTTCTAATTCCCAATTTTCTCTCGTATTTCCTCCAATTACATCACCTTCAAAGCTTAACCATGCCCCATTCAGTTTTTCAATCTTGCTCCATCCATGCCAGGGGTATCACTCTCCTTCATTGCATGAAAAATCCAACATGTTAGCCTTAACCAACCAGGTAAAGATCACATCAGCCCATGCCCTCCCCCTCTCTCCATCAATGCCAGATCGCACCCTCTTTTTCTTTTTCCAACAAGGAAATCACTGATTACACACACACACACAAGTACCAACATCTACAAATAGAGAGAAAACAACACATTTTTTTCAATCATTACTCGCAGTACGTAGTTCCAGCTCTCTATTACAACCTCAGTCAGTCATCACCATTTCTTCAACCACAAGGAAATTACCGGCCATCTCTATCACTTTTAAAATTTCCAGCCCGCAACTAAAACCAGATTATGGGCCTCATCATTACGACAAGGTTGAGTAAGAGAAGTGAAAAGTTCTCGCAAAGAATGGCATACCCATGTGCTGTCTATAGCGTTCTCCGAATATTGTATGCTCTTCCTGGAGAATTTTATGTAGAAGCTGGTAAACCCTCCGGCTGGAGCGGAGCCTGATTTTTTCCTAGTTCAGTATGAATATAGACTAAAATGCTAGCTAAGTAGAAAAATTCAATGTTTTACTGTAAAACTTTGGTCCTTATACTTACGTCCAGAATATCAGAATCTAGTATGTACGCACGAAGGATAGAATTATAATGACAATTGTAAAAATGCACACTCTCTCTCACTCCTAGAAACTCGCATCTTCTCAGCGCGTCTTCTCCCCGGAATCCTGGTATCCCTCACCGGGGAATAGAAAGAATAAGAAAGACTCTGCATCTGGTAAATCTGGTTCCGACAGCCAGCCCACCACCAACGTCCACTCACCTTCATCTTTCACTGTCATAAGTGTCGGGTGGACAATACGCCCCGCGACATTTTCCTCTTTGAACCCCCCTGATGTTATTTTGAAGGACTTTTGGAATAATTGTCATCCTGGTTGGATCCTGGCTGGCTCTCAACTATTCTCTACATTTGAATCTTTTCAAAAATATACATCAGATTCCATACTCTCTCGCCTCGTCATCGAGAATAGCATCGTTAAATACACAACATTCCTCCAGAAAACCTCTGCTGGAAACTTGCTGCGAAAGAACAGCAGCACATTTTCCGTCTCTAAACCCGAGTCCAAGCTTCCCGGACCGAATATTATTATTATTATTACGGTATATACCTGGAATAAACTTTTCTAGCCACAGCACATTATTGCATGCATTAAAGTTAACCTTTATCACAAACACATTATCCAGCTGGCAGAAGGGAAAAGTGAGGAGAAAGGTGTACACACTATAATGCCACTTCAATTATTCTCGAATAGCCGAAGCAATGCCGGACGTCCTCCTGCTGCTAACACAGACGGACATGGCAATGGATTCTGGCATTTATAATCTGACAGGAGCCTGAGCAAAGAGTTGCTATTGAGAAACTATAATCAGATTCCTTCATACAATCCTTCCTTTCCTTCTTTCTTATCCTCTTTAAGAATTCAAACCACAATCATTGTAATCTTGTCCAACAAAATCCAAATGTCCATCCACAAAGCAATCAAAATGACTATTTATTCTCCCTCAACTATTCCACTCCGGACGCTCGTGGTACTTTACAAGGCAAACAATAAGCGGTCTCCTACCGCTCATTCCCATTTTTTCTTGAAGCTTTTCTATAATCTGCTCCTCTGCGGTGGAGGGATTATTGCGAAATTCTTTGAAAGTTTCCTGTTGAGTTCTTCAAAGTTTAAAGATTCAAATGGAGTATTATTATTATGGCTTCTTTTTACTGTATATCTAGTAAAATCCGGCTGAGAAATCGCTAAGGATTTGAGGAGGAACTTAAGGGTGAATTATCCTCCATTAAAATTCAAACCGTTTTAAAAAGCATATCATCATTCTCACCTCAACCAATTTTGGGGTTTGATCCCATCGTTTAGTGTGCTAATAACCCTGCGTTCTAGTCTGCAATCTCTTGGTGGAAGATTTGTGTTGATTTTTCAAATTACCCATACAATCAGGTGCAATCTTGCTAGAGCTTGGATGGATTTCCCCCCTGAATTTCACACTTGAACCCTGCATTTACCTTCCATACTTGAGATCATCCGTCATCCTTTGCCCCGGTACTAGAAGAACTGAGTGGAGAAGTGTATATACCTTTTTCCTCGAAAACCTATCAATTACAGGCACAACCACCACATCCCGGGCGAATTGCCATGTAAATGGGGCTAAAGATGGGGATTTTTGGAAGTACATTTATCATCCACATCCCATCTATCTCTCCCCTCCAGCCATCAAAACTCCTAGTTAGCAGCATCCCCGAAAACTTATCTTTCCACCTGTCTCCATTCCCCTCCTCTCCAGGTATTAAATGAAGGAAAACAATTCCTCCTAACCTAATTCTCCACACGTAAAATCTCATCATTCTCTTCGCACCTTCAGCTCTCATTATTTTCAAAACAAGACAAAGCACCACACCTAATCCCCTTAATCTCCCTCAACCCAGCAACTAAGGGCCAACAGGACAATCTCTTGACCAGCCCCGTGAAGTACAAACAGCGGCGCAGAATCCTATGTTAGTTGCGCTCCATCAGTAGACACAGTATTAGAGTTTAAAATGGAATCCGGGCTGTTCCTTGTTCCCTCCTCCAATTGGCACTCATGTCACTGTCCAGTTTTATATGAGACCGGATACCGGGGATTACCACCGTCCAACCATCACTAACTTTAGATCCACCTCCCGCTTATTATAATCCCAGCCTTCTTCATCCCATTCTCGACTTTTTTCCCAAGGGCTGCATGGAGAGGATTTGCAGATGGAATAATGAGGGGGATGTGTGTTTTCCCTTGCAAAAACTCTTAACGTCCTTTAAATTACACCTTTCACTTGAGAAATTCTTGAAGTGATCATGTGAAAAAGAGCTAGGAAAAGGGGATGTCAGTATCATGATTCATGATTATATTTTATCTAAGGCATCCGCGAATCCATAAACTTTTTGCACCTCTCTTCAACTCCTTCCGAGAGTGTAGCCAGCCTAGCTATAAGCCAACCTCTCTGCTACCGTGTAATTTAGAGATTCTCTTCAAAAGCACCTACTTGAGAAAACCCTCGAGCCGGACACCCTCTATCTAGCAACTATAAACTCCAGGAGCTCCTTCACTTTAGCCACATTTCCTAAAGGGATGTGTAATCCGGCCTCAAATCACCACAGCTTCCATCACTATACTCACTACGGCTTTTTCTTCGTCGTCTTCTTCTTGGCTTCAATCACCTTCAATACACGCCTCTAGCCGTGGCTCTTGAATATCCCTTGCACTTCACATAATATTCGGATGGTTGGATGGATTAAAAAAAAGCTGTGAGGGAGTGTAGTGAGGAGCTACTTGTTGGAGGAATAATAAAAAAAACTCATGTTCAAATAATTAAAGTTCGGCAAGGTAAACAAAAGCTAGCCTCTGGGGTAAGAGCCCTTGTTGAGATGAATGGATTTTATAAAGATACACTAACATTAACGTATTAGCTCCACTCTTTACTTAGATTAACCAAGTCCCTATCGGATTTTGAATTTCCTTCCTAGTACTTTTGTAGTCCTCCTCCATCCTCAACCCCTCCTGTATCTCTCAAAACGTCTGCCTTCTCCTCATTTTCTATTATACGCTCCTGGACATTAGACAAGTCACACTTAAAAATAAGTTTCGTCTTGGCGCCGCATCAGCTTTAAAAGTATGGCAGTATTTAAGGAGTTGAATTTGGGGAGGATGGGAAGGAAATCCAAGTTTAAAACTATATCACCAATTTCTCCGTTTCCCTTCTGTCTTCCGCCTTTTTCAAAATGCTGGCGTGGCTGTTTCTACGGAAACCCTTGAATTCCTGCAAATGTTGGAATCATACAAACCTATTACTTTGCTACCTTTCATCATCACGCTCCGCTCAGCCCGGTTTATCAAGTTTTAAACATGGGAGAAGTAATGTAATCTTTGACTTAAGAATGAAGCTTTCTTTAAAATCCTAGGAATTCTACTGACATTTTCAAATGAATTCTTTCCTATCCTTATAATTTTCATTGAGAATCTTAAAAATTCTCGAGTCGGGATTGAATCCAGTACATTTATTTCTTCCAGGCATATTTTTCAAAAGCTACAAATTTATTTTCTTATTGGGATTATAAGAATCCTGGTTTCATCCGATTATCCAATCTAACGATTCAAGAACGACGGAGAAAGTAGCGGGTAATTCAGAAATTCAACTCTTTTCATGTCTCGTACTACTTCCTCAGTTACCATTCAATCAGACCTGTGCTTGAATTGAACTATGTATATCAGCCAGGTAAGAATTACAAGTCCAAAGTCCGAGTTGAATCTATGATAAAATATTTTATCCATTGCTAGTCTGGATGTATCTAAAATGTATCCCTGCTCCTGTAGAGCTGGTTGAAGACATATGGAAGAGATTATAGAGGAGCGAAGGAGAGCTTAGAAAGATTTTTTGTCCTCCACAAATAGTTATTGTCATTCTCCTCTCGCTGGTCTCTATCATAGGGCCGGAGGGCTAATCTGCAGAGGAACGCAGCCAGACCCGGCAGTAGAAAACGGAGGGAGAGAGAGAACACACCCTTGAATTGAATCCATTGGCGTAATTATTACACACTCTCCTACAGAACATGACACTTAATTTCTACCTTTCAAAGTCCATTGAATCTCGGCGGGAAGGATGAAACAGGGATAAATCCAAAGCATCTTCGGGTTTCAAGCTACAGAAAAATGTAAAATCAAGTCTACTCTCAGGTCATTCCTTCCTGTCATCAAGCCCAACCCAACGTCCTGGGACAAATCCTTTGATTTTCTCTTCAAATTTCATGCGTACAAATATCCACTCATCTCTTGGATTCTTATTTTGATCCCGCTCCCATTCTACAGGGCTATTAATTCCCAGGACATGTCATATGCGGGTGCGGGAGTAGGATTTAGATTGGAAATATCATGTCGCAATGCTAAAAGAGTGTGTGGAAAAGGCTTTCTTTGGAGAAGGCAGTCAACTAATTCTTAGACCCCGAATTTGGAATCTTTATATCGTCCACCCAGGCCATGCCATTGCCACCATTCCCGGATGGACGGCTCAACCGTGGGCTTCTTAATAGATTTAATAGAAGATAAGTTCCCTTCTTCCCTTACCTCTCTCATATTCGTATCTCTTCTTAGCGGAGCTAATCTTGAAGGAAAACTGGATCCTACTTGATATTCTTAAGAGTGTCTTTCCTCCAGAGAGAGAGAGAGAAATAATATAAATCTATAGCATTGCTTAGAATTGTAACTAAAGGGCGGATCCATTAAATTCAGCTGGTAATAAATCTACACTGAGTCTCCTCCAGGATTCCAAACTCCAGCAATCTCTTGTTATTCTTCTTGGGTTTTTTCATCTCTACCTGTGTGAGAGAGTGATGCTGCTAGGACTGGACTGCTAGCTAGCTGCTGCCAAGCTGTAAGGACCTCATCATCCTCTGGGTTTGTATTCCCCATTTCCTTCAAAGAGGATTTCTTCACCTTATTTACCTTTCCTTAATCATCCTTGTCCCTTCTTTGTTGGCAAGAAGAGAATCTCGTTAGCCAGCCAGCATCTTCTTCACTCCCTCTCTTCACAGCTTTCCTAGTCATCTGCTCCACACCGTATCCCATCATCCACCACCTCTAATCCCTCCTCCCACCCATCCCAAAAATTCTACAAGAATCACACTGAATTTGTTCCTCTTCTTCCTCAACTGACCTTATCTAACACATTTATCAATTTACCTCACCCTATTCCAAATCTTCCCCTTCCGTTTCTTCCTTTTCACCTTCTTTAAAACAAAATCCCCTGCTCTGCTCTGCCCTGCCCTAAATCCCGCCGTCTCCAGGCAAGCCCTTTCAGTTAGTCCCTTTCCCTTATTCCTTCACTACCTCGGTCGGATGGCTTATTCAATCCGGAGAAACATAAATCCCGGATTCAGTACTATCGCATATGAAATCCTTCCACCGTTTACTCATCGAGCACAATGCGTTAGTTATAACAACCATAATACTGTTTGTCTTCCATTGTAATTCAGCTAAGCCTAACTATTCCTTAAATCCTCACTTTGTATTTATCCTTGGAACAGTTTACAAAGGATACCTCCAACTGTTTCCACCTAAATCTCTATGCTTCAATCTCGCAGTTATTTTACCTATCCAGCAGCTGGTGTTGTCTAACTAAAGTTTGGAAACTTATCAAATGAGCGGCATCTCCTTCTCTTTAAGGTCCACGTTCCTAAAATTTGTCAACACTTTTATTCTTCTCGCAGCGCTTTTGTAGGGTTCTTGGTGAGCGGAATCCTCGACAACCATGCACTTGTTAACTAAAAGCTTTTTATAGTAAGCGTCCAATTCTTGGCCAGGCACCAATTCATATTCTACAAGTTTTAAAATAAAATCCCAACAAGTTTTCTTGGAGTTGTTGCAGTAACTTAACACACAAAGTTGGGATATATATTCGTAGTTTTTGAGCCCGATGACCCATCTCTAATCAGGGGTGAGGAGGATTTGGCAATGATGACCTTTCTTCCCGGACTCGACCTCTTCCTCGTTGAGAAAGAAGCAATTCTTTGATGTGGATTTAACAACTTTCTCCATTCAAACCGGAGCGCTTATTCCATTAAAGTTTTACTCATTCCTGTCTAATGTTCTCTGTAGTGTAGAAGAATATGTACGAATTGTACGATTGTAGCCAACCAACTAATCCTCTGAGAATGCATTATCAACTTTGTAAGGATTCATAATTCTAACCAGTTAGTAAAATTTTGACAGCGGATGGCATGGAACATGGCACGTTATACATTACCCACCTCCTCCTCAAATTCCTTAGTCCGACTTAATAGCAAGTTGAAACTAATAAGGGTTGTCCAGGAAAAGGATGAGGCTTTATTTTGCAATCCTTGCCATCTCAGGAGACATTCACATTTGATACTCATGTGAGGATGATGGGTTGCCGTAGTTGAAGAACAAGTGCTGGATAGTTAAAGGTATAACAAGTTTTTCTTGGCACATTGTAAGTTTCAAGTGACGCTCAGGAGCGTTGTACCGACTACGCTTAATTGCAACCTATTCTGCTACCTTCCCACTGCCAACGCTAAAACTTGACGCATAAACATTGCATTCCATAGCTCAAATGAATCACCAACCATCCCAACTAACAGTAACTAAGAATACGCTTTACTGCACATATCTTTTGGTTTTACTATAGTCCATACCATTCCGTCATTTCAATGGACAAAATTCCCGAGTCAATAAAACATACTCTCTTCGCATACTCACATAACTTTATCTGCTCTCTCCTCGTTGAGAATGAGCTCTGAGAGAGCTCCCGTAATTATTCCTGGCTCGCACCAGCCATAAGCCCAACTATTACCTGTGTTCTGTGTTAGTAATAAATGTATGTAGTTGGAGAGCATAGCCTTCGTCATCATCATCCCTTGTTTCTTTCTCTTCATCGCCCTCACCCGTCTTTAAAGCTCTTCTCATTAGTTTCGCAAAACAAGATATGCTGGTCTCTCATTGAACGGTTGAGCTTTTATTGCTCTTCTGCGCTGTAAATTTTTCAAATCCTGATTTTAGATACCTGGGCCAAAGATGGGAATTGATTGAAAGAATTCTGCTCCGTCTGTAATTAAAGCTTATATAGGCTTCTATTCTAGTAAGCTAAAAGAGCACATATGCAGTTAGATTTAAAAACCCTGCCAACTGCTGGTATATACAACCTTTACAATACTCCACCCCTCTTTACAAACACCATTGATTGGTTCGCGTTTGGGCAAGCCAGTCTACAATTTTGGCTAGTTAACGGTGGTTGGTGACCGCTGGTATGATTTCAGTCCACGTTCTTAGCTATAATTTGATAACCGAACATGTGGTTGGCAATCAGCTTTGCTTACAGGTGGTGAAGAGCTCGGTGAAGCCCACAGAAAGAAATCCCGATTATTTCCGCAAACTCCACACCTTGGCAATCATCCACCTACCGCATTCCCTAGAACCATCCCTCTTGTTACACGCAATCCAACCATAAAACAATTTTCCAGTAATCTATCCTCTTTACAGCCAGTCCACCAAATAGCCTATCTTCCTCTCCCAAAAATCTTGGAATCCTACACACACGCAGCCGTAATCATCTTTTATTTTATTAGCTACAATTTTCTTGCTCAAGCTTTTGGGGATACTAAAGTTGATGATTTCCAGCAATCGTATTCAATCCCTCTGATAGAAATCTTACATGGTTCTTCATGGACAGAAAGTGATGGAGTTTTATTCTCTCAAATCTCATATTTTCCATCTCTCGGAAAACTGTGTGGACAAGTGCCTAATTTCATGGAATTGACTCGGAGGTGCAATAAATTCTTCCGAGTCGCCAGCCTTTATGACTTTTCGAGTATGATCAAAGAGGAATCCACGCGCCGGGGCCAGTTTTCATCCTCTTACATTAAAGCCTACTTATCCCCCCTCTATCTCTCTGTTCTTCTGACCACAATGTTACCTTATCCTAAAACTAATTACGGTCTCTTTCTTTCTTTCCAACAAAACTCCCTCCTTAATATTCCAAGACAAGGTGGACGACACAATTCCAGATTGTTTAAACATTATCCTTTACCACACCGCCGCCTAATAAAGACCCTGTCATAATAACAACATATGGCTCACGCACTCCTTCGCACGAAATTTTACGGTTACAAAACCATACTTTCGTTATCTAACCGCAGGACAAACAATGGCTGTTTCGTCTGCCGCCGGGATTTACGACACTTGGTGACAATTAAATCCCCACGAGAGATCATTACTTAAGCGCATTTCCTCATCCAAAGCTCAAGATAATACGTTAATTCAAGATGCTTGTAGTTCTGTGCACATCTTTTCCCCAATTCCAAAAACTGTTCTGTTCTTGAACATGTGGACAATAATATTAACCGCGTCTTGAACAAGATTTCGCAATGAAAAGCGCGTGTCATTCATACTTGTATCCTATTCGTATTCCATCTCTACCACATTTCTTCTCATTCTCAACCCCCTGGAAAGCGAGTTATTAAGTAGAGAGCTGAAAAACAAGAAAATATTGGAGAGCCACTAAGCTTCTGTCCAAACATTCTGCATAATTTAAGGAAGGCCCTCCCCTTCTCACCAGCTCCCACCCAAACTAATCCAAATACCTTGTGAAAAAGAAATGAATTACAGCCCGCACAATTATTCACTTTGCCTCTCTCTACGCAGTGCAGGAAGCCACGCACGGATTGAATCTATGAGTGAAAATTGTAAAGCTCGACAATATTTACATACTCAATTCCGCACTAGTCCAAGATCTTGCTCACTTGGATACTGAGTCTGTGAGTAGCTTAAGAAATGACCATCACACAACACCACCGGTTTTTTACCAACTCGTAAGAAATTCCTCAAGGAACAATACGCGGTCAGAATCTAAAATACTTACAGCCAGAAGAAAAACTCCCAAATTCTCACCCCCGTTCTCTACTCCCTATCATTCACTGTACACTACTACATCCTCCTTCCTCCACCAAGGCTTGTCCAGTTGAGCTGAGGCAGGGAAAGTCGTCTAGCAATGCATCATCCAAACTATGGCTCCGTCGTCTTCGTCATACAATCCCCGTGAATTAAAGACACGACGAAGAAGATGTAGCAAGTGTATATAAGCCATGATATAAGCGTCTTCTTCCCTTCATTCGCCAGGCACAACTTCCCAACTTTCTTCTACCTCGAACCTCCTAAGCATGCTTTTAATATTGAATATCGTACAACTACTACTGTGTATACGACTGCGGTTGCACTTGCTTTGAATTCATGTTTCCTAATCAATTCTTGACCACAATAGTCCCTGTAATTAATTTCCCGGGCCGGCTGAGAAGAAGCCAGGCAGTCATAGGACAAACAAACAATGGGGGGAAGGGTAAAAGCGTAAAGATGCAAATTGTAGCAAGACACGAAGAGGGCTGGTTGGAGGATGATGATGGAGGATGATGACTTGGGACGGATGTGAACTTGACTCAGGATTATCTTCCTTCTCGCATCCTCATATTTCATTTTGGCTTTCTTATAAATTACCCACTTTGTCACCTCTTCATAAATTCCTGGTTTTTCTCCGTCCACGAGAGAAGCAACTACAAGAAAGAAACGGACACTTTCTTGACCATTGCTTGACCATGAGTAGTACAGTCAGTTGCGGAGGATAACGTGCTCCTCTCTGTTTCATCCTGTCATCCCTGTCGGCAACTATACTCGTTACTGGTATAGAAGGATAATTAAATTTTAATCGAGTCTCCCTCCCTCCAACTCGTCCAACAAGGGCAAGCAAGAGATGAGAGTGTTATGGCGGAGAGACATGATTTCAGAGCTTGTTATACAGCCGATTCCCAGTCTACTAAGCTCGATAACCACATGACAGATGACATCTCATCATGTTTCGCTGTGCAAAATAATCGTGGAATACATCTCCACTCTCCACATTCTTTGCCAACAATACTCACATCAATCTTGCTTGTTCCTGGTCAAGAGGGAAGGGAAGGCTTGGCCTTTCTACACACAGTTTTCCCATTCCTAATCATTTCCATCCAGGAGGAAGACATTGAAGAAAAATACTGGTTAGCCAAGGGAAAATGTTGGAGGAATCACAATTTATGCTCGATCATACAAGGAGCAAGCTCATTGGGAATTCTATTCTCATTAGCATACACACAATTCCTCTCTCTCGCGCCGCGCTACAACAACATTCTTCCAGCCGTTCCCTCTTGAATGAGTAGGAAATGTCACAAAACCTGGGTTTTACAGTCATTTCAAGCTCCAAGCTTCTCAGAATTAAACTAAATAATCTCTCTCTCTAAGAAATTATTTCCTCATGCTTGTCCTATGCTGCTCACGCTTCCGCGCTTTTCCTATTAACCCTTGGAAGTGGAAGGGAAAGATTGAAAAGCATCGCAGAGGTAAATAGAGGTAAATGTGGAGGGTTGATTGTAGCAAGCTTGGAAGAGGGAGCTACTGATGACTGCTAGAATCGCAATCCTCTATCCACCC
The DNA here is from genome assembly GCA_906901655.1 of Sminthurides aquaticus. Classification (NCBI taxonomy): domain Eukaryota; kingdom Metazoa; phylum Arthropoda; class Collembola; order Symphypleona; family Sminthurididae; genus Sminthurides; species Sminthurides aquaticus. The sequence goes on along the minus strand of CAJQTT010000013.1, from coordinate 1,425,896 downwards.
AAACAGCTAGAAGGCTGGATATACAAAACGGCTTTTGGTATATTATGAGCCCAAGCTGTGTCGCAGCAACGAAAACTTAACTAAAATCCAGACTTCACATTTGATTCTCCTCCCTGTCAATCCATCCACCAAACCCTGGGCTTGTGTATTCTGAATTCCGTGGCAGTTATTCACATTTCACGGATTCAATGTCAGCTTTTGAATAGTGGTGGATGGAACCCCGGCTCCTTCCCCTCCCTCCCGCCATTCATCCAAGAAAAAGATGCTGGTCAAAAATGCCAAGTGGTGGTGGGTGGGTTGAATAATACGAGTTGGATTATTCCATCTCATCTCCTCTTCCCTATACCTCTCCGTCTCTCTGGACACTAGCGATGCATCTCTCTAGGCTATATGATTCTCTACACAGGTTTTCTTCTTGATCCTTCCCTCCAGCCTCCAGCCTTGGAGTCGGACAAAGGTGGACGGATTTACACACTGATTTGATAAAAGTTGAATATTTTTACGCACCTGCGAATCTCAATAAGGATGAACCTGTTGATCATCTTGACAGGACATGAGCTTTGATTTCCTTAGATTGTTCATCTTTCAAACTATTACTCCACACAGCAGCATGATCAGCTTCACAATCCCTCAATCAGAGCTCTTACAGGAACATCATCTCAAAGATTCCTCACAAGTCCCTATGCTATACCCTAGCCTTAGCCCTAGTAGTTAGTTGTGCTGTGTCCAGTCTCACCTTCCCTAACACGAGTCTATGGTCCAGGTGGAGGAGGTAGAAAGTTGAGACAGTTGAGAGGCTTAAAGATCTATCCACGTGTGTACTACTCCCCATCCTCACAAACCCAGGGAGCTCCTATTGAATTACCCTAATACGATGATTACAAGTCAGTAAGCACATTTAGCTAGAATCTTGTGAGAAAGACATGCATATATGTTTTCTTATTAAACTACTACTACTACTACTAGCGCGAGTACTACAATTAAAACATGTAAAAAATCAAAAGACGTACCCGAGACTTCTTCCGTCACTCTGTCCAACCAAAAAATCCCGCACTTCACAAATCCGGAGGAGCAATAGAATCTTACTACGAACCTTTCCCGTCTCCACAAGAGATTTTACACAAGAACAACTTTTAATTCATTCTTCACCCTATACGAGTGCATAATTATAATAATTTTCCACCCCTCTTGGCTCTTCATACATTTCATCATCCCTCCTCCCTGCATTACACATTCCAGTTCTTCTCCAACCATTTACCCTCATACACTCCTCCGTCAGCTACTTGTTTCCTCAAACACATCATCTTCCTCATCCAGCATCAAATTATTACGTTATCCACCTAACCGCTACAATAATCATGTAATCATCCACCCTGGATCAGTCTCGTAATTCCCGCCCACTAAATCCTCCACACACTCACACACACACGGTAGCTCTTCAATCCATTAACGTTTCACGCTCATCCACTGCACTTTTTGAGCCACTTGTGACTTGACGACTTCTCCGGATAAAATCCTTGTTCTCTCAAAACTGTGCCTCTTTAAAAACATTTATATAGAGTCTCCACTCTCCTACACAAAAACCGGGCACGAGGAGTCCTTAACGTCCAAAACACAACATGGGATTCACGTGCTTACTACAAATGAAATGAACAGTTAAACTTGAGTCCACCAATTCTTGTATTTAGCATCAGAATGTTTCACAAGCTGAATGTATTTTTAAATGTCCACCTTCTTCCGTATGCAGTATGGATCCTTGTGTTTTCACTACAACAAACTCTTTCTCTAGGATATCTTCTCAACTTGCTTCAGGACAACAGCATCCCTCGCGTACTTGGGGCTGAGGAAACAGAAATGACATGTTACCTGGATGGTAACAAATGACTGACTGAAATCCCAAGGATGCGTACAATGTGCGAGTACAGACAAGGAATCCTACTCTGCCTCTTTCTCTTGGCTCATACCTGCCTGCCTGCCTCATCTTCTCACCTGCCTATACATCCCCTGTCTACCTGCATCCTAGAGAAGCATGATTTAGCTACTATACGCATCTTTAGCTTGCTCTACCTTAGAGAGGAAGGAGCACATTGAAAACATTTCTCCCGTTGGGCACCAATACTTGAGCTGACAATTAGAACCTCTTTCTCTCTCTCTACCTTCTTCATACCATCACTCCCTACAGCTCTAACTCTGCCTTCTATCTGCTACCACCTCATCGGTTGATGGAAAGTTAAGGTGAAACGCATTTACGCACACACATTCAAAAGTTATTCCCTCTGCGTTACAATCAGCGCTTAACTTGTACGACTATACAATCATACGCTCTTTCCTCGATTTGTACCATCTTTTCTTCCTCTTTACGTCTTTCTCTCCTTCTCAAGACTTTTCATCTACACTTTCCCTCCTCTCTCAATCCTTTAACTAACTATACGCAATCAAAGTTTGTTTCAGCACATCGCAAGGCCGGGCTACATGCCTCAATCATTCTCATCACCAGATCACACCACACCTCCCACATCCTTAAAATCAACTGTACACACGTACAGACAAATCTTCTTCCTTAGGAACCGTATCCAAGTGCCTCTTGTTCCATTTCTTTACATTTTCATCTTCTCCTCCTCATTACTCTATACCACTCTCTTATGGTATCCTTTACTCGCAATCCCCCCATCCTCTCATCATCCCGTCTTTTCCATACTCATATAGCCACCAGCTATAAGGCCATAACGCTTGCATTTTTTGCTTCCCGGGGTAGCTAGCCTGGAGCATGGCATGTGCCCACTTGCCTCCGGGTACCGCGGAAATATTTTCGGTCCATTCTTTTCCTTCAAACAAAAAGACGTAAGGAATGCGTGGACCACAGAATCCCTCTTCATCATCACCATCTTCATCAACTCCTTGATTGTGTTACTCTTCTTCCTCTCCCATCATCCCTTCCTCATCCCCTGCTACATCTTCTACAACCCGGCCAACTCCCATCTCGTCCCAACTTCCCCGTCCTTTCAACCCTCTTCCAGAATTAATGTCCCTCCAAAATATCCCCGCCTTAATTCTTCTATTTTGAGCGGGCCTTGTACTAGCAGAGTGAAAGCTATGGGACGGTTTAAAATATCATCAAATGTATTCAACTTTAAACTCAATTCCGCTTAACTTGTTGTGCTCCCAACTGACCTGATACGTACGAGCATATGGGCAAAAATTGGGAATATGGGTAAAAAGAAAATTTGCGTGCATAAAAAATGCGGTTTATGATGGAGCTCATCGATAGCTACCGGTAAAGATGGATTATATTTGGGTGCCGGTGCGGACTGAGCTTGGAATGAATACCTTTTGAAATCCATGGAGTTATGCTCCAATTGAAATTCAGACGGTCTTCCTAAAGTGGAAAAGTAATTAGTTTTAAGTTTAGCATCAAGCTACTGGGCGTTTCTTACAGTCTTGCCGTGACGCGGCAGCATGTTCTCCGTCTTCTCACTATACTTCCGTCACACCATTTAATCAATTTACTGTCTTCTCCCACTGGCTGCTGCTACCACTTTGCTAGACTTTGGCTTTGGAAAGTCTAGGCTATTGCCTAGACTTTCCAATTCTCACTTGACGCGCCAGCGTCCAAGAAAGTGCTTAAACATTATTGAATGTCTACAAGTTGGCTATAAATGAACTAATACGGCTATGAAAGCGTTTACAAGCTGGAGTGATCTAGCACCTAGTTGAAGCTGTGATTCAACTGTAGTTTTGATATGACACAGTTGATAGTTTGCGGCAAACGCTGCGTGTAAATACAGGTGAATCCACGTCAAAAATATGATTTTAGTAGGGCATCCAGTCATGTTTTCACGTGATGGTCGTGACCTGCATAGACTTGATACGGCTCAAAATAGATTATTATTACTATCTATGGTCTATTACGTATTTTACATTAAAATAACAAGCATATATATACATGGATCAGAACTTGTATGCAAAAGAAATTCAAATTTCCATAAAAGATATTTCAAAACATTTTTCAGTCTCAGATGAGTGTAAATTACAGCAATACTAGCTACTCATCCCTTACAAAGCCATAAGGAAGCGTTCATCCACAGAGCTAGCTAATTTAAGTCATTTCAATGAAAATATAATGTAATTACCTCAGGATTGAAGTATGTAAGTCCGCCCGTCCAGCATCATATGAGGAAAGAAAGCTCAAAGAAGAGAAAACTGGAAAGTTTAGGTTGAGCACACCTACTGATTACTATAACAAATGATATGATTTTAAAATAATAAAAAAACTGAAGAACAAGATTGATGAGGCATAAAGCCGAAGGTAATAAGATCAGAAGAACGCCCCCATAATAGGCGTACCACGCAGTTCGTGGCATTAAACAATAGGATATTCCCATTACTCTGAATTATTGATGTACGAGGCGTCTTTTAACTATCTGATAAACCTTTGAAACGGCTGCTGAATTACACTATCACAATCTCCCCAACCTTCCCACCTCCATTGATCACTCATCCAATCCTTAGCAATCACGCAACACTGAAATTATTCTTTTAAATCCACACCATTCCGGCAGTGCCTGCACTCTAATCACGACTCTTGAGTAAACCCGTCCGTCCTGTACTCCCCATCCATACGAACAGGCTTTTCCTGTGGAATTTTTAAGAATTACAGGGAAGATAATACGCACAGAATCCATAAAACATCAGTACGTTCTACAACAATATACTAGCTCCAAACTAAAGGTTCACAATTTCAAAAGGCTGACAATTGTGAGTCTACAATTTTGACATCGCCGAGTAATGGCAGTCTCACGTGTGGCCCCCCGAATATAGTCAAACTCTGCTCCGCGGAGAGAAAATCTGCCGCCAACGGCTTGTGGTACGAAGAGCGAGTAGCAGATTTTCTCATTTTGAATTCCAATTTCTCCACTCCAAAGCGCCATAGCGTCAAGCAGTTGACAATGCGGGATAGCTGAAGTCTGTACCGTTTTTTCTATTTTTGGATTGGATAGGTCAAAGGTCGACGACGCTGAAGCGGTGAAAATTCCACTTGACCCAGAACACTAAGATTTTTTAGTTTGACGTGGATAGAGATTCTAACCTTTGACCTAGGAACTTTAGACCCAGGTCATTAGCAAGAGCGTTACTTATAGCCATAGCTTCTTGACTCTCTGATGCTACTGCGCGAAGTTATATAACTGCGAAAATAAGAGCTATATCTTAGTTTTTCGCCAGCCAAGTAGCTGCATGACTTTCTTTGATTCTTTTGATGGGGTAGCAAGTGCGATTGGATCATTGAAAATAGTAGCACTTTATATGGATTTGTTAATCATTGCTGTTTCCAGATTTATATTTCCTACTTTCTTGAGTGTGTTCAGTTTCAACTATTTGTGTGCATATTTTATTTATTTATTTCATTGATGAGTGATTGACAAAATCGCAGCAGCATATTCACTCTAATCGGACAGCAAGACAGATAGCAAGTGTCCGATTGGCCACTCGCTATTCCAAAAATATTTTAGAAGCTGTATGAGAAACCCCACCCAAGGTGCGACTTGGTGGGGCCAATAAATAATACAACCAGTGAGTTTAATCACTGACATAGTTTTGTCCAGAATGTAGAAATCCTTATTACTGCTTGGCAACGGTTAAGCTTGACCTAACTACTTGCTTACTTTATCCTCATTAACTATGATCATCTTAGCTATATACAAGCTTTCCTGCACTATTATTCACTCAATAATAAAGCGTTTAAACCCTGTTGTATTTCTTCTAGCGCATCATGTTTGGTTAAGCGCAATAAAATCTTGCCTAGTTTCCCTATCCTTCACCTTCCTGTACTATGCAATGTCCTATTAATATAATCATCAGTAACTGAAGACTATATGACTTTCTCTAAAAACGCAATTGCCTGATACGGGTATAAGAAATTTCAAAAATGCAACAAAAGGTAAGCTACAGTCTTGAGTGAGAAGATTCAAGATCAACAAGGATTACATTGGTAGCAGTTAGGGTACATTCTTTACGCGACCTCCATGTCGTAACTAATTTTAACGTCAGAGTTATACTTTTTCCATTTCTGGAGCCCTCATGTTCGGAATAGCTGAAATAGCTGAGCCCCGACTTAACCAAAATGTTGATTTCCTTCACGAACATACGTATCTTACAAATGTATCCACTTATTAATTCCACCACCGAGCCCTCACGCCCTCAGGATGATTTTTGAAACCCTTTACATTCTTTACAGATTCAAAAAATATTATTCATAGAACACAATGCCTGAGGTGAAACAAATTCAGAGTGGAAGATGGAGGCTATATATACTATATGCTACTCCATTTTCATCTGTTCTTCATGACTGGACACACTAGGTTGCCGAGATCTTGGAAATTGTTGCTGCAGTGCAGATCCAGATTGTGCAAATATAATTTATTTTACCCCACAGATTTTGATTACCGAGATGATTTACATCAAGTTTTTAAGTAAACAGGAGGACACTTTCTTTCTCCAAAAAGAAATAATATACATATGCCGAGTCTTAGTTGCGTAATTCTGTGGAATGTGCATAGAAGCTTAAGCTTGGTTCACGAACCTGAAAACTTAACTCATATGGTGGGTTAAACCTTGTTGTGGGTACGACAAAACTAATACAAGTTCTCCGACTCCCGATTGAAGAAAGTCTAGAACACAAATATTAGAATTTTCAATTTAGAATTGAATTATCCTGAATTTTATGAATAATAGTGAAAAAGTGAATAGGGCAACTTACGGTGATCATGGTCTACTCTACTGTACCTGCGTAGCACTGCCATGGAATTTAACTCACTCAGCCATAATAGTGACGTTAATTCCTTTTCCTTGAGCCATCACAAATATGTTGGAATAAGATGGCAGGTCTTGAAGAGCCAGCATGATGTGTTCCTTGCTTGCAGTCCTTCCTCCGACAGGTATTCCCAACTGCTATCGGCTGTCATGACAATGACATTCATAAGTTTAACGTCCGGGTAAAATTCTTGGAGGATCATGAATCATTCCTCACAATGCTGCAAAGGATTAACATATTCTAGGCGTAGAATCATTCAAGATTATTCTTAGAGCATCAGAAAAATTATGTGATTCGAATCATTTCAATTTGAAAAAGAATCAAAAGAAGCATATAATATCTCCTCTCATTTCATCCTCCTTTCATCTTCATCCATCCTTCATATAATTTCTCCACTGCAAAGACCATCCAAGCAGGTGTAAATCTCCTCGAATAGTTCTAAAAGGAGCAATTGCTGGAACAGAATCTTCTCAGCATTTATGAGTAGAAGTACCTTTCCTCCAGTGAGTCCTTATAGCGATCCCAGATGACTGCCATCAAAATGGCTACGTACATAAGCATTACAATAAATCATTCTAACCCATTGGAAACAGTATGACTTTCGCCCTCCCACTGGGCACCCATGTCATCTTGAAGGACTTAGCATATTTTATTTAAGTCACCATATCTACCTGAGCAAGCTACAATATATTTTCCAGTCCAAGAAATATTCCAATAATGCACGCAATCCTATACTATTATTCCACAACTCTACCGTACTTACTACAAGATATTCCCAAGTCCCTCTGAACACGGATTCCTGTGGAGGGTTCATGGCAATCAAGACCTTGGCAAGGGCTTCCTAGTACAAACTGTACATCACATCAACTTGGTTTTCCATTTAGCCACAAGCCACACTGTCTTTCAAATAATAAATATATACATATTCAAAGGACCAGTCGCGCAGTCCATCAATCTATTCTTCCAATAATGCAACAATTCCTATTCTCATACCTTGAATCCACATCATCATCCATCTACCCGCCTCCTTACATCAGCCTCATCTCTGAACCCTCTTCCCTGACCACCTGTTTGTTTATCAATTTAATTTTATCAAGTCTTCTCCCTTAGCATAGTTCACCATCATCCTTCCCGCTAGTCTTGCTTTATTCATTGTCCTCTCTACTAAATCCATGTAGACATTACAGATCTTAAATCATTTATAAAGAAGCATTGTGCCACATTCTTCTTTCAACCAACATCTGAACTTTAGCCAATCGAGGCTATGATGAGATGTAACCAAGTTAAACAGAATGCGAAATATGAACCTTCCACTCATAAACTATAATCCCACTGTTTTTTTCTGAGGTAGGGTATTGTATCCAGAGATCAGGAATCGTGTCTTACAAAATAGCTAGTGTTTGTAATAGCTGCCTATTTTATATACAATATCGTAAGAATTTGATAATAAACTAATTGAATCAAGTTTAATTTAAAGGGCATGCAAACGCTAGTTAAAACGTTTATATGATGATATTTATGAGTGTTGCCGCAATGCTTATAAACTTGCTTTTCCTGCCATCTACAATCTAAAAGGAGAAAAATGTACTGAGTGACTTTAGTAGACTGTGAGGAAAACTGCCTGACGGGACATCTACAGGAAGTGAGCGGCATCACGAGACTGGTGAGTGTATCTTCTGACATACGGCGTGAATGCGGTTCCGTAGTGCCGGTTGCTGAATTAAAGATCTTGGAAAAAGTAAATTAATAATTGTGAAGAGCTCGTTAAATTATCTTTTGAAAAAGTGCAGTTCCGTGATTATTAATAATTACAATGGCGCAGTACGATTTGACGCCGAAAATTGGCCAGTATATGGACCGTCACTTGGTTCCTCCAATTTTGGAGTTCCTGGCAGCACAAAATGTAAGGATAAATTGTTATTTTCGTAAATTAAAGTATGGACAAGTATTTCTTAAATTGCTAAGTTTAAATGAAAAGGAGCAATTTAAAATTTATTTCTCTACAAGATGCATTTCCTTTATTGTGAATCAATGTTTCGGAAATATTAAAATCACTTTGTTAACGAAAAATTTGAAATCTCTTAAGAATTCAATTGCTAATGCTGCTTTGTATTTGATATGCAGGTGTACAATAATCATGAAGTGCTTGCTAGCAAGTTAAATCTCCTGAGTGAAACTAAGATGATGGATTACGTCATCGACGTTTTCAAGAAAGTCCATCCTAATGATGAAGTTCCCAAAGTAAGTGGAAACAAAAAGTCGTATAGCTGAATGAGATCAAAATATAAGAGTTGGATAATCATCATTGACAAATTTGTGTTGCAGAAATTTCTTGACAAGCGTGTCGTTGTTGTGGAAGAATACAAGGCCGTTCAAGAAAACTCAAAGGCTATTACTGCGATACTGGAAAACCCGGAATTGCCGGAACAAATTTCCAACTCTCGGGATTACAGACAGCTCGTGGAATATCTCGTTAAAAATCATGATGTGAGTAACATACTGTCTCTGTGTAAACGAAATTTCGCAAGTGCGTAAGATTGAATTAATATTAAACTTCTTTGGATTTTCTGTGTAACAGTTCCGCGTGGAGAAAATCGATTCCATCTATGACTACGCAAAGTTGTACTACGAGTGTGGTGATTACTCTACAGCCTCTCAGTATTTGAATTTGCACAACGAGTTGGTACCATCCACCGACAAGGTAATTATTCACCATACACGTCTTTTCAGTTTAGTTGCAACCCGAACCACAGACTTAGGTTACACTACTACTGTACTAGGTTATGCTATTTACTAACTTGTTTGTGTCGTCTGTATCAATAGAACTATTTGAGTGGATTGTGGGGTAAACTTGCCTGCAACATTCTCCTTCATCAGTGGGACTACGGTGTAGAAGATTTCGAGAAACTGAAGAACTTCATAGATGAGGATCCCTTCAGAAATCCATTGCAGGTAAAAATTGGATCCGTTTGTCCGTTAACGTTCAGAATGGTCCCACTTAGAAGTAACTAATACTACGGATCTTTTTTCAATAGACCTTGCAGCAGCGAACATGGTTGCTACATTGGGGACTATACCTTTATTTCAACCATGCCAAAGGCTGGGACCTCCTTTTGGACTTGTTATCAAATAATGCGAAATACTTGAATGTCATTCAGACAACATGTCCGCATATTCTGCGATATTGGGCTACAACAGTCATTATCAGTAAGCATAGCCGCCACTCCAGCGCAATGAAGGAACTGATTCAAGTTATCCAACAGGTATAGTGTTACATAAAGAAGGGAAAAGGCTCAGTGATGCCCTCGTATTAAATCCATGGCTAATTTAATTTTTCGAATTTATAGGAGGGTTATACCTATAAGGACCCGATCACAGAATTTGTTGAATGCATCCACGTAAACTTTGACTTCGATGGAGCTCAGAAGAAACTAAAAGAATGTGAAATTGTTCTTAACAACGACTTCTTCCTTGTAAACTGCTATGATTCGTTTATGGAGCATGCACGTCTCATGATTTTCGAAACTTTCTGCAGAATTCATCAGTGCATCAGTATAGGGTGAGCTTAATCGCAATTATTGACTGGAATCGGTTAAATGAATGGTTGAAGTGACTTTGACTAACTTTTGTTCGCTGCTTCTAGGATGCTTGCTGAGAAGTTGGATATGAATCCAGATAAGGCCGAACGTTGGATCGTAAACTTGATTCGAAATGCCCGACTAGATGCTAAGTTAGATTCGAAACTCGGTCATGTCGTGATGGGTGTACATGCTGTTTCACCCTATCAGCAAATCATTGGAAAAACCGAATTTTTAAGTATGAGAAGTCAACTTTTGGCAAATTCTGCGTCAAGAAAGTTAGGGGACAAATCACATGCGGTAAGTAATTGTTATTAATCAATTATTCCTGGATTATCACTACGTGTTTAAATTATTGCAACGATTTTTGTATTACAGTACGACTTTTAAGAATACCCGGACGCCATCCTATCAGTGATCGTGTTTGCGCGACTTCAAGAAGTGCTCCATTAATTAGGTATTTCAGCTGCTACGTGGTTTGAATTTTAACATCAAGATAAAGAAATGTTTGAACGTTCCCATCATCAAATAAAAGTTTTTCTAATACTGAAGATGTATTTAAGCTCAACTTTTGCATATGCTCATCGAATCGAATAGCATCAAGTTGAAATTATAAGTGGAGGTAGTAATAGTTCAAGATACTACACATCAGGTATATTTCTCCTGTTCGTATCCATTAATGCATAATACTTTATTATTCGTAATTCATCAGTGACAGTGATTTTGCTGTTTACATCTTATCGTATAACTAACGCCATGAATGAAAACGATGCAAAGTTGTGAAGAACTTAAAGTAAAATCAACCAAGTTCCAGTTTTCCGATTAAAATAGTTAAAAATGGTTCCTTTTCTGCACTTGCACCTACGAACAACAAACTTGTTTAAAATAGTATTCATTCTGAAAAAACTGGTTTCTGTTATACCAGGAAAGGAATAAAAAGGAGATAAAATGTCGAAAACATGCACGAACACTCTTTTCCCAAGTCGTATAGCATAAATATCACTGTGCTCGAAAAGCTTTCTACATGTATGGAATCCTCGTGCCGACCTGAAGTTAGATTAGATAAATTAGATTTAATAGCAATAAACTGCCATGATTTTTGTATTTTCCGCTGAGAATGCCGTTTCCGGAAGTTCCCACATCCAAGGCAAGCGCGTTCAGTTTCCTTCTCAGCGACGACGCCCCCGTTTAGCTGCTTTTGCCTTTCTTGCTTGTTCTTGCTTGACAGCTTTCGTAATTTCCTCGTTTTCCAAAAACTGACTTTTTTTTATCTGCTCGTTTTTACATCCTGGAATCGGACATCTAAGGCGGAACAAATAAAATATTGAAACATTTTTCTAGGCTATTTCCCTCGCATTTTGGTTAAGTTTACATTTCTTTTGTAAATTACCACTTACTTTACTTTGGAGCTTTTACTTTGAACCATGTGCGAGGTAATACTCGCTTTACTGTAGAAATGACCACAAATCTTATTTTTAACAGGGTCTGTCAAAGGTTTCTTTGAAATCGGGTCTATCGTTGGAACATGCTGTTTACTAGGTCCTTCCACATCTTCCCCACTTTGTTCGTCTTCATCATTTTCCTCCTCACCATCGTCATCATCTTCATCCTGTTCCATCTCTTCTGTTGCCGTCGAACCCCCATCATCATCATCTAGAACGATAATGCGCGTATTGTAATTTTAGGCTCAACAACGATTTACAGTGCTTGAGATTCTAAATAACATATTACCTCGTAGGTGTCTACTAACAACCTCCATGAACTCCACATAGCTACGATGTGAAATGATGTCATTCTCAGTGATGGAATTAGCATACGTGTCAACTCGCTCTTTTGATAACTAGCGAAAAAAATCAAGTTTTAATACATGTATTATTTGAATATCATTAGCCATAAATGCCGGTTGGATTGTTCTCACCGTAGCGATTCGTTCGCAAGCTGTAATAACTTCCGACTCAGTTGCCTCATCCCCATTGATATCAACTTCGTCAGAAACTTGCTCTACAATTCTTGAACTCTCTTGGTGTACAATGAGGGCTTTAATTAAAAGTTTGTACTTTGTTCTCAACTTCTCCACGTTTTCGGCGCTTTGTTCTGTCAAACCCAACGAATTTACACTGAATTAATTGCTTTCTTTCAATGTAAGTATTTCAGTTCAAATAAAAACTATGAACCATATCTTTACCTTTTGTTCCCAAAGGTAGCAGATCTTGACATAACTGTTTAATCGATTCCATACCAAAATGAATGGACTCAATCATCTGATCTGTCTGGTCACCCTGGTCAGCATCTTCCACAGTGGCTCTTTGTCGACCCATTCTTTTGCGGCTAGGAAATGTAAAATATTTTTAAATATACTCCGTACCCTGAAATCCTAACGATAGATGTTTACAATTGGCAATCTTTTAAATAGATACTGTGAGGGTGTCGCTAAAAAGTAAACTTAACTTACTTCTGTTCTGTTTTTCTCTAATATTTTCAATTTCACCAAGAGTAACAACTGATGGGTACTTTAGGAGCACAACAATAAAAATGCAAGCAAAAAGAACGTTAATAAGCTAAAGGGCGGGTAGAACCTTTCCAACGTAATTCACGGTCAACTACAGTGGCATACACCCGCCGAAAATAGTTTGCACAACCGCTTTAAAATGTTTTGGTTCTTACCCGTGCTCACTCAAAGCTTTGCTTCGATTTCGATACTGATGAAACCATCGTCCTAGTCCTTGGATGAGACTGATCGTTAATATTCTAGTTTGGGTGGATTTCGTCGGTAAGGGAACATGGCTCTCCAGTCAATCCAAACTTTTAATTTAGAGAATTGCTGTACAAGCCGGAGTAATTTCGTCGATTGGCATTCAAATTTCTGGTGGGAGATCTAACAACATAATAACCAGAATAGACAATTCAGCTGCATGAATGATTAATTATTGCCCATTAACTGCATTTTGACACTTGTTAAGTCCAGCTGCTGCAGCTATACATACGCGTGTTCAAAAAGCGGACAAGCTGCAGAAAACACTGCTGGTTATACTTTGTGATGTTAATAATCATACCCACATTGCTCCATGGTTAACCCATATAGCTTGACCCGTAGATCCTGTCAGATGAGTAATTTAATATATTTAAAGATCTAGATCAATATGAAGGAGATTAATGGCTTTGATTACTTTTATAGTATTATTATCATTTATCCGTGGCAGATGCACAGAATGAGATCTTTATATTTCGTCTTGACAGGGATTTCAAGGTGGTAAAGGACGATTACAGTTGCAGTTATGGGGTACAAATTCGGATATTGGCAGCTACTGAAGCTGTGGTTCTTAACGTTGTTCTACCATTCCTCCTTCTCATTTGATTATGCAATAGATGTTCTAGTGGAGCCTTTGTTTTGGTTCGTAGATAACTTTACCAAGTCTTTAGGGAAATTCTTTGTTTTCATGGTAACTTTAATGGTAGGTGGTGTAGCATTTGTTGCGCATTTAATAGGAATACCATTCTGGTGGAACCGAAGCAAATTATTTACTTGTGCCCTTTTTGTTTTGGGTTACTGGATTTTTGCAAATGTGGTGTTCAACTTGTATCAAGCTGTTGTTGTCTCGCCGGGTCAGCCAACAGAATACAAGAAATTAGGGACTCGTGGTGTGACAATTTGTCGGAGTTGTGTCAGTCCAAGACCTCCTCGAGCCCATCATTGTAGTATTTGCAATCGCTGCTACCTCAAGATGGATCATCACTGCCGTAAGTAGACAATTTGAGTTAACATTAATGAGGTTTTGACGTCTCAAGTACATGATTCTATTGCTTGGTTACCTTACATTTTTAGCTTGGGTGAATAACTGCATCGGTCATCATAACCACCGATATTTCTACCTAGTTACAGTTTATATCGTCTTGGGATGCATTTTCGTTATGTTATTTGGAGTTGAGCTTGCCTTCCGTACCGTGATACTCGACCAAGACGTTTATTCATTCCATTTAGAAGATGGTGGTGATGTTGCCCATACACGATACTTTGTTCCCGGACCTATTCAAACTCAGGTGGTCTCAAAAGCAAACGATTTGTTGCTCCCTTCTTCCCCTGGAATATCGGTTTTACTGTACAACTTCCTCTTCACGAGACCCCTAGGCCTTACTCATTTGGTCGATGAAGCTCCGAAAAACTATGAACGAGCGGAAATGTTCTTTGGAATACGTGTTTCACGGTCTGGGCTCCGTACCATCCTTTATTTTACCGGGTCGCTTTGTATCGGTAAGATTAGGCCATAGTGTTTGACATGTAGCACGCGCGGCAGTAAAATGCGTAATTAAGTAATGAAGTTAAACGTCACTCTATTTTTGAAGCGGCTACTGTTGCTCTTGGAGGGTTAGCAATCTGGCATGGTCGTTTGATAACCAATGGGGAAACAAGTATTGAATACCACGTGAATCGAAATTGTAGAAAGAAGCTAGGCAGTGTAAGTTATAAGGATATTGAAGATGTTTTTCAATCTGGTTCGATGCACTTCTGTTGGTATTTTATCAGAGTTTGGAACTGTTTCATTTTTTAGAGCTACGTCAACTTGTACGATTTGGGTCCGAAGAGGAATTGGAAAGTGTTTCTTGGTCTGGATGAACCCACTAGGTCATTTTTTCGTCATATAATGTTGCCGTCTAGTCACAAGCCATCGGGAGATGGTTATGATTGGTCTCACGTCTCCAACTTTGCTGCGTTACGACGTCGTGATGCAGAACACTTCTACACCGACTAGTCTACTGAATAGCTGTCTACATGCGCTATGTAATTCCGAAATAAGTTTCCGTCTGATGATCTCCATTAAAATTTAACTGGACGCTATTTTATGTATTGTATACACAGACCCTGTTGTGTATGAACTTTTTTACTGCAAGAATTGAGATTCGGAAATTACTCTTATTAAACGATTTCCAAGTGTGGAAATGAGAATAAGACCGATTTTCTGAAGTGTCGCGATGAACGCCTTTTTTATTTACAGAGGTGAAAAAAACATCCAATTACACATCCATAATTGCCAGCAGTTAATAATAGTAGTGTTGACTATTGCGTATATTGCGATTTAAGTTTCCTTGCCCGGCTTCGAGACTCCTGTCTTGAGTTAGTGTATTCGAACCAAAGAATATTTGGTATTAGTGTAGTATCCCGCAGTAGTAAGAATTCACAGATAGGCCTACGATATTAAATCAAGCAAATGATGACAGCTGATACACTATTTGTAAAGAATTCTCAAAGTGAGGTTAACTTACCATGTTTGTATGTCATGAAATCGAGGTGTGAAGACAACTTGTGTTACGATAAACCAAATAGTGGCAAAAGTAGCTCCCATAATTGCTCCCCAAAAGATTTGCGCCCAGGTATGGTACATGAGGTATATCCTAAAGCAGAAGAAGAAAGTCTTGTTACTATCCGATCAGCTGCAAACTGCCCGATATTCATCATCAAAATATCATTTTACCTGCTATACGCTACACATGATGCGACAACCAGTACTGTCAATATGATCCCAGCTTTTTGAAGTAAAGTACTTAAGCCCTTTCCTGGGTATTGATGTAATCTAGATTTAAATGTATACAACAATGCATTACACCTTTTACCCTTCACACGCCATATACATACGCTTCCAGTTCTAATGGACAAACCTGAGTAGCGTAAAGTAAACGGAATAAGTTGCAAAAAACCACATGAGCTGCGAATGCGAGGACGGCATTCCAAATTCGGTGTACTGAACATTTCGATGCATAGGTCGGGATTCACGAATCGTATATTTCAAAATCATGTTCAAAAGCTCGTTGAGCAAAAGGCCAATGAAAAAGGTGATCTGAAATGTTGGGTACACAGCAACAAACACGTAAGACCAAAATTACCTTCAAATTCATTTTAGCAAACAGGAATACCAAACACTTACCGTGTGTAAGTCTCTTCGAAACATTATTAGCGTAATAAAACCAGCTATAATCGCCATTGGCATCAAGCTTGAAATGGCGAGGATTTTGCCAATAAAGTCACCTGCAAGGTACAAAATAAAGCTATTCAGAATGACGATAAATTTCAAACACAACACGCTGGAATGACGTTCAGTAAACATCACTTACCTCTCGGGTACTCCACATGGGTAAGTGCGAAGGGTACCCAATCAATCTCGTTGGGATCTTTGACGGATGGATCCATCTTAATGTCAATTAGAACGGTATTGAGTTTAAAATATCAAGCAGCAGTTAGTTTCGTGGTAGTTTCTCGGTAACTTAGGTAGCAAAAATCTCATCCAGTTTCACTGACGATTTAATCTGAAATAACAAAGAATGCTTCATTTCTCTTAACGTAAGTCATATCACCGATAATTCAGCTAGCGGAAGCTACCATGGTGAATGGTGACGCTAAAAATATACACTTACAGGAAATTACTTCATATCATAGTGTTGAATTAAAATAAATTGCATGAGTTTGTGGCATCAATCCACATAAACACTATCGCAGTAGATTTCGCTAGCTTTACTACCTCAAACAAAACTAAGACATGTAAGAGCGATACGGTAAAAACTCTGTGTCATTTCATGACAGCAACCTGAGGTAAATCTCTTCGACCCGGAGCTTGCACATCAAGAGCACAGGTTCTACCCGGTTCGGTGCGTACAGCAGACGTGTTTACGCACAAGCATTTTCTCTTACTTTTAGAGGGAATATTCAGCAGAATGCAGATCGAGTCTGACTTACTCCTTAAATGCGTGCCGTTCTTGCATTCATTCCTGTGCAAAATTAGTTAGCAAAGTGAGGATCATCCGTTCCCCGAATCCTGGGATAAGGCAATTTCACACGTGATAGTTGAATACTTGATTCCGACTTCCGTTTATCCCAGGAGGATAACCTTCAAAGGTCCTGGAAAAAGTTCAAACTTTATTGATTAAAACTTATCATGAAAGCAATGGCTCGATTTTCTTGTCAAGAACCAGCTTTGACAATACGGAACAAGTACTTCCAAAAGCACGTTAAACGTCAACTACATATTTTTATGCGATTCCGCCTGGCCGTTGTAGCCAGTCATACACGATACTACTTTCCTCCTTAATATTAATACTCCTTCAAAATAATTTTCGTCACCCGAAGGTTACACTACCCGGAAGTTAATGTTAGGATTTGATAGTTTAAAGTGGAAATATATTGGAATTCTCTTAAGATTAATGCTACCAACAGAATCTATTCACCAAGCACAAGACACATGTTTTGATTAATGCAAAAACATACCATGACAAGTACACGAATACTCTCTTACTTGTTCTTTTGCCTCTCCTATATACATATATATAATTACTAATATTTTATAACACGTGGAAAATAATTTAAAAGAAGATGCGTACGTACTCGTCTCACCAATTATAGCTCAAAGTACGATACACAAGAGCACGTAATCCTGCTATAAATCTATTTTAACACCGGCTCTGGCTAAAAGAATGTTCTGTAGCTTTAGTTAGTTTGAACAAGTGGCAATCAGGAAGATACTATTTTCAAACTGTTTTCTATGTTTCTGCAAAAGTATTTTGGAGACAAAAGACTTGCACACTCACGTCAGACTCTATTTGATCGTGGTTTAAATGACGAATGAGGGATTATCTAGCTGCAACAAGTTGGAGGAAAGAGAGTTTTAAAATTACGAAATAGGTATTCCGTGGATCTCGGCTGAATTTGACCCAAAATATATGCTTCTTTGAAGCGAGAAAAATTAATTGCTCCGTCCGTCTTGCAACAATACTTTCCACTTGCAGGCAACAATGGAAAGGACGATGACGGAACTACAATCTTGATTATATCTTTAGGTTAACAGACTTTAGTCTTACCATTTTGACATGACACACACACACATACACATGTATTCCAAAAGTCTCATAGCCGACACATTTCACAGAGCATTATACGCTGTAATAACCCATATGTCAGGTTACAATCTTGCTCCCATCCCAGCGTCCCAGCTCATATTATAATCATTGCCTACACTATGTGCATACATTCCGTTTCGTTCGTAAGCAACATCAAAATCCCTACACACCTCATTCGATCATCATGCAACATCAACCCTTCGCCAGCAAACACTTCCTCGTCTCGTTTAATTGCAGTTAGGACTAACTAACGTCTCTGAGAGAGTCGGTAAGCATATATGCACGCATCACTAGCCACTTGTCACCTATCTTTTCATATAGTTTGCCTTAACTTTAATCTTTAATAAGCCTCTCCCCCCTTCTTCTCTCTTGTAATTTCTCTTTTCTCCTCTTCCTTCCAACTAAACATTCTTCCCCCAACTTCCTGTCTCTTTATCCCTTCTTGATTCGCAATAATATTCTTATTCTTTTGTACAAAAATGTAACGTAGATTCTCTTTGCTGCGGAAACGTTTCTTCTACCAGTCAAATGATCGCTGCAGTCTAGCGGTAGCGTTGTATGCATCGTTTCCTTACCAACTTCTTGCAGAATTCTCTCAGCCGTACGTTGAAGGAGCCCAATAAATGCAATAACAACTCTATGCGCAGTGCGAAATTTTCACATTATTTAACCACCTTTGGCAAAACTCTCACCGAGCACATTGAATCTCATTCTTCGTTGTAGCGAAAACTTGTAGCGAGGTACAGTGCAACAGCCCTTAGTTTTTTAGTCCCCGTAATCTTCGTGTGGCGTATTCCCAGAAGAAATTGACAGCAAGTAATACCTTTGCGCCATTTCACAAATTTTCCACTTGTGAAATTGTTTTACAAAATGATTATCAAGTCCTACAATGTATAGAATAAAATTATGAAATTATATGTTCTTCTATTTTCTGGTAAAACGTAAATCGACTCCGAAACGTAGTTAATCAAATTGGATATTCATGTCCTACTCGTCTCTCTTTAAAGATAGAAAATCATTTCCGAAGAAAGTGTTTATCATGTATGCAATTCTGGAAGTCAGTGGAAGGTTAAATGTTTGATGCAATGGCTATTATTTAGTTACTAAAATCGCTATTATGGAGGAAAACCCGTCGTGATGTCGCTCTATCTTATTCAGTGAATGTTACACTTAAATTCTGAGTTAAACTATATAATATTATTGTCCTTTAATTACTTTACGAGTTTCTTCATGATACTGAACATGCTTGGTCTATTCTACAACGCAACGCCAGCCAAGTGCAACAGCAGCTAGAGAGGAGACAGACGCAATAGTTGTAGCTCCAGTATTATTGCACTATGTGTAGGTTCTCCAAGGAGAAAATATCCCTAAGAGCTTATTCCATGCTATCGGGCAACACACGTGCTCCTCACCGACTCCTCAAAATATTCCAGAGAATGTAAAACAGTAGTTCATCAATCCATGGATTTAACTAAAAACTTTACTAGAAATTTTCAAATAGTATTATCATAATATGCACTCGTTGCATTAAAACATGCGTTACTTTCCTGGTAGATTTTAATTTTCGATTTTAATAGGAAAATAGAAGACCATTACTGAAAAGGAGTTAGCCGTTTGTAAAACAGCCTGCTTGTGGATACTGAATTGCGTTTTTGTCTGACTCAACACTTTTGGTAAATCCTTTCATGGATTCAAAAGGGGGATGATGTACCTTGTATCGCCAATTATAATGTGCGACATCCATGGTGACTCGTGGATAACTGACTGACCCCGACCAATTGTCAAGTTAAGAATGAAGTTTGCAACACAGGGGATGAGAGGCTACATGAATGTATGAAAATTTGATGTGAATTCGTCACAATGACGCGTGCCTGTGCTTGAATACTGCAGGCCGCTTACTTGACATCCCCAAACAAGATGTGCAAAGTTAGAGTTTTCAGAAAAAATCATAGGTTCTTTTAATTAACAAAGATCCTCGCTTCCTGTGGCCTGATCGAGAGGCTCGTAAATATATGGCGGTTTTGGTAAGCCCTCGGAACATTAAGAATTCGGTGACAGGTAGAAGGAACTGATTATGGTAAATGGTCGTAATATTTTTATTAATGCAACTTTATTCACTTTACGTGAGCGTTATTACAAGCATTGAAGATAGTAATGAACTATAATAATTACAGAAAGGATTTCTGTATCATGGTCACAGCCACCATCCGATTCATTTTACAAAGCAAGGTAAATGTGGCAGGAGAGGGAGTCACTAACAACATTAAAGGGAGTGTAGAGAGATAGCCTAACTAGGATTCACCTTATGCATAGGGTGTAGCTAGGCTGAACTAACAATTGTAAGCCAGGTTTAAGAATTTACGTGTCAGAGGGCAGGGATTAGCTCCAGTTTCGGGGCATTCAGATCCAGTGCACCTGATTTGTCTTCCTGCGATATTGAGTAATGAACCTACATATTACAATTGAGTAGGTTAGATCTTGATTGGCTATTTAAGAAACGATATCATAATTAGCATATCACCATATGCAATAATATATCTATAGCATCTGTTGCCCCTGTGTTAACTTATAATTCGTAATTTCCGATACAAGTTGTACTCTTGTAGTACAGTCATTCACTAAATTTGCTAAAATTAACACTTAACTGGAGTAAAGACTTAAGCTAGGAAATTTTAAAATACAAACAGATTATATTATCTACTACCCCGCCTCTCACTCCGTACCTCCTTTTGATGTGTGAAGAGGTGGATGGCATAACTAACACCACGACATAAATATAGTAATTTTGCATGCGTTTCTAAACAAGTTTGGAGCTAGACTGTGCAGCCTACACGATGATAAATTCAAGAGTAATTAATTAAGACTATAATAATTACATAATCGTAGGATACAGAGTTTAGTACACATACATGGAAACGTTTGTTAGTACGTTGATTGATCATTCAATAATAATGTACATAGATAATAAACCTAGTCAAGCTTCACAGCCTTTAGTCTTGACTCTAGAATCCTAATGAAGAACGAATAAAAGCTGATTGCATTTCCCTTAACTCCGAATAACGTAGCTATCATTATCCCGTTTTCTGAGTTTCTGGTCTCTTTTTTAAGGCCTCGCTCCGGTGGTCTGAGAAGGAGAATTACGGTATGTAGTAGGTTACGATATTCCAAAGATTGTTCGATTACAACTTAAATTAGAGCGAACGGGCCAAGACTACCTAACGGCAACACTAGTCTCAACCTTCAAAGTTAAGCCATCAATGTCATTGAATCTGACAGACGTGGAGATTGCTAAGGACAACATCTTGCAAATATGATAACTGGGTGGTTTTATGATTAGTATCTAGTAGTAGGATTAGGACCTTGATTGTAAATTATAAGATTAATGTAATCCTGCACTATAGTGCAAACCAATGATGAATGATTTAAGGGAAGAGTAACGGGTTGTATTGTAGGGGCTGAGCTACTTTTTGGAAGCGGCCATATCAATCGTAATAAATATTATTATTATATTATTAGATGGGTGGGTTTCATGGACAAGTTATTGGCATTCTAGCATCACTGAAACATTATTTTCCTCATTTTCTATAGGCTGGCTGCTATGTTGTCAGGATTTTGTACTTTATCTGTTATAATTATACTACTACTGATTTCTGCTTCTGCTAAAAATATATATACTGTTGTGCAAACTATAATTCAAAAAAATAAAGTTTTTCTTACTTATTTATGGATGATGGAACCCATGTTCTGAATATTCTTTAAATTCCTAGCAATCTATCTTCAACAATTAATTACTGTATTTACGGTAAACTATTTTCTTTCTGCTTGTATTGAGGAATATAAACATGGAAAATTTTTGAAAAGTCAAGTTCTGATATTTATGGCGCAGGAGAGAAAACGCTAGTGTAAGAGAAAATAGTTGCTACTCTACGTATAACTCACTCGAATTTGGATTAGATGACGCTTTCATATTTTATTGCTTTGTGTTCATCAAATAGTTACCAAGAAAGACGCTGTGATTTTTAAGCATGCATACACTACGAGAAGACAGATGATTTTCGTAGTTTCGCCAGATGAAAAATTAAAGAATGAACACGGAAATGCGGGTCTATTACTAGACACGGAATTATTTTTACAGATAGTAAAACCCTGATGAATTAAGTTATAATCACCGATAATCATGCAATGATTTCCGCAAAAGTACACTCCTGCTGTCCTGTTTTTATAAATTGGGTAAAAATACTTTGAAGGGCTCTGTATACTGTAAGCTGTAGTGTAAAAATATCCCAGATATACGTAACCGTTTTCATAATTTTTTTTGGTTGGCATTTAAGATTGATTCAGGGTTGGTTCACGCTAAAATGTATACCAAGAATCAATCGGCGGATACTGTCCAGTTTGGAGGCATAAAATAATTGATAATTTCTATACTTAGGAACCGGAACAAATTACTGGTTTGTTGACTTGTTTACAAAGATTTCCTAAATTATCCTTCACCTGAATCATCGTGATAACAAGGGATTAGTACTTAAGTTAGTTTTTGACAGCTTGAGTTTCGCGAAACCCTCAATTATACTTACAAATGCAGATGAATGTATCGAACAACTTGATTCCTATTATTTACTGGCTAGGCCTGACCCGACACCGCAATTACTAAAACAGATGGAGCAAAATAATTACAACCCTGAAGTTGAGAAAAAGAAGCAATCTAAACAGAAGCAGTACATGTGCTTTCTATGAAACTAAATTTCGTACGCGGATTACACACGAAACTAAACTATACACACTGACGCTGAGACAACGAATTCTGCTCATCGTAATAGTGCAGGTAAACCGTTTTAAAGCCTATGTAAACAGTTGCATAACCAGCTTATCGATCCAGGTATTGTTCTGCTTTCTGTCATTGCTTCTGAAAGACACTCATCTACCTGATTTAGTCCCTATTGATAGCATATAACAACTAATTCTGAACGCCAGAATTCTTAGCAACTCTCCAGTCGAATCGCGTGCTTTGGATTTTGGGATGGCTGTATGAATCGGATATTGCCAGTATTTTATCGGGACGCACGGCCGTCGACTGAACCGGCGCAAATCCAGGAGACAATATATACTCCACTCCATTCGTAGAATGCTTTGTAACTTAGAAGCTAGCAAGTTCGATGAGTGGCATAATTCACAATTGCATTTTTAACTGCTAGCAAGTGAGCACGGTTTGAACGAGATTGCTACGCAGATACTGTTTCCACCATACTTTTCTTGATAATTTCCCCGAAATTTTCAGATATGGTACTGTCTTCTGAGTTTCTTTCATTGTCTCGCTCCTCTTCCTTATTCACAACGTCTTCTTCTACCCCGTTGATTTGCTGCACAGAAGGAAATGTATTCTTAGATACACCTTTAGTAGCTCCATCCAAAAGATCCGTGAAAGGTTCCAGCTTGGTGTAAGAAGTTACAGTATTTAAGTCGGTGTAAGCTGGAGAAGGTTCAGTTTTAGCTGAATCGTTGAAGGACGCGACTCCGTTGCCGTTACGATTCTCATCAGGCAGAAGCGAGTCAATCCCATTTACATGTAATCTTCTAGTATCGTTGGTATTAATTGGCAATTGCGATGAATGATTTCCACTGGGGTAGGTGGCACAATTATTTGCAATGGTCGGTAGAGTATGGTAACCATTTGAATAATCAGGAGTTTTGTCATACAAGGTATCCGGCAAACTGGTTGCAGCATATTGATGATGTGCATGCTCAAGATTATGTGCTAAAGCTACGGATTGTGGATGTGCTATGCTCCCGGGAACGTATGTTACATGATTATTTGCGTTTGTGTGATTGTACATCTGTGCCGAAACTGTGGGATGAGAATGATGATATGAAGGCTCTGACTGAGTAACGAGATGTGTGTGGCTATGGCCCATCATTCCAGGATGGTAAGGCTGTTGTTGATGAGCGGTATGCTGCTGAAGGGACGATTGCACGGCAGCATGATTTTGGCTATAGTAGGCAGCATCGGAGTATGGAACATGAGAATGGGAGGTGGCTGAAGCAGGTGTGCTGTCAACGCCGTTCGGGGTAATAATTCCGGCTCCAGGAACATTGTTTTGTACTGCAAAATTCATTTCTAAAGGCCTCAGGCCATTGTTAATGGCAACGGCTCCTATGGCTGGTGGAAAGCGATTGTCACCGCTCTCGTTGGAGAAGTCGTCGCTAGTTTCAGAGTATGAATCTTCCCGGAAAGTTGAATATAGATCCAGACTGTCTTCTCTTCCAGTCAGTTCATCACTGGGCTGGAACACGGGTTGCGAACTTAGTCCAGTGTTCATGGGGTTCGCTCCATTGAGTGGATCAAGAGGAGGTTCGAAGTGTACATTTGTATAATTTCCAGCATTCACACAGGACTCCAGTTCCATTGTGGAGCTGAAAGAAATATCTCGCAGCATGGACCGGCTGTACTTGTATTCTGCAGTTCCAGTGTCCGGAGCGGGAGGTTGGTGCATTCCATGCGTAGTAGGACCTGCGTTCCAGTGTTGCTGGAATGAGCAGTGCGGTTTGAGTTGGTGAGTTAAAGTGCTGCCAGTCCCGCTGTAAGATGAGGTGAGGTCACTCAATGCATTCAATGAATTTAGACCATTTAGTGATCCAGGGTCATGCGTGGCTTGAAGATGAACACCAGGTAAAGGAGAGGTATTTAAATTCACGTTTCCGTTTCCCTAAGTAAACAAAAACTTGCGTCAAATAGTCTTCCTGGTTTTATTGACAATGAATTTAGTAAGTAATGAGTAATAAAATCATATTTCCGAACAACGCACCAAGTAAACACAAGCAATTAGCACTTTTAGCATACAAGTTACTGACAAGCAGGAGAACATGCGGCATAATGTATGCGCAGAAATGAATAAATAATCCTCTGTTATATTTTTGCATGCATATACTCTACATATGAAATTTAAAGAAAATAGGATTCACAAGGGTTAAGCTAATAAGTAAATATACAAAAGGCTAAGATTATACTGCTACACAATCATGTTTTCTCTTTCTAAAAGAAATTAATGAGTAGACTAAGCCTTGACGACATACAAATCTATTACGCTTACCTGTTCACACTGTTTCTTCTCCATTTCGATCCGCATTAATGTATGTATAAAATGAGTCCTAACACGAACGGGGTTAAATTCAATTCGTCCATTTTGATTTGCGCAACCGTCTCTACTACAGCCACATGGAAAACTCAGGCGATCGACCTAGAAAACCAACAAAAATTAGCAACTTCTGCAGCCACAAGAACCATTTTCGTAAGAAGAAGTGGTGAATTCGGAGCTCAATAAAAGCCATGATTTGTAAGTTTATAGGCAGGGGCATATGCAGGGCTTCCCACCAATCTCAGGATATTTCAATCATGACTGACATAATCCGATTTGGCATTCTTTTCACGCTTTCAGGTGCATAAATACAAACGGAAGATTCCTTTGAATACAGAGTGGGAGCCGGGAACACAGCCGACTCGCGTCAGAAACAGAAAGTATTCATATTACCTGGCACTTTATTCCCGCTTGAGCGCAAGAACATGAGTCAGGATCACAGTACGATTTGCAAGAGCACCCACAAAATTCCCTCGACGTTCTAATATCTCGGCATTCTTCTTTCTCAATCGAATCAATCTTCTTAATACCCGCTTCCCGGAGAAGAATTCGGCGTTGCCTCGTCGGTACCGGCTGGAGGAAATAGTAGTTATCTAAATCGATTTCTAGGTCAGAATCACTTTCTTCCTCGTGACTGTCACTATCATCACTCGAATGCGCGGGATTTTGAGAAACCAGTGCGCTCATATCATCATCTCCAGCTAAGGAATCCTCTGATTGCTGTTGCTGATGTAGTAGCTGTTGCTGTTGTTGCTGTTGCTGCCGCAATTTAAGTAGAGCTTGTTTATGAAGTCTGCGCTGCTCTGCAGCATGCTCAACCAATGAAAATTTCCGCGAGAACGTGTGCTGCGTGCCCATTCCTAACGTAGAGCCACCCTGAAATTCATTATTCATGTCATCATACAAGTAATTACACAACTTCCACACTTGAGCAATTCATACTTGACTGACTGGAGATACTTGAAAAATAATTAATACTCCCGTTCTCCCTCTCTCATCAAACTTTGTCCTTTGTATTAAAGCTAAAAGTTATTGTTACTTCTTTGAGAAAGATACTTGTTTCAACAAGGAAAATTTCTATAATTGGTCCTCGGAGCATTAACGATTTGAAAGTGTTCCAGCTAACGTGCTACACCAAGGCACAACACAGTCCACGCAGTCTGTAACACACGCTTTTCAAAAAATCTATTTCTTTTCCCTCCTGCTCTCTGAAAAAGTCCTCCAAAATCTCTTTTAACTTTATGGAAATAATATATCAATGGCGGATTTCGCTCTTCCAGCATTCCAACTCACCTGTGAAGGTACACAAGTAAATCCTTGAGCTCTAGGAAAATAATACACTGTGACTCCATCAAACTCGATGGAACGCTTTCGTTTGGCAGGGGTGCAGTCATCCTCCGTAGTTGTAACGTTTTCGTTTCTCCGCTTCAACAGAGAGCGTTGCGGTTGAGCGTCGAATCTGGGTTCATGAGGAAACCCAACCATTTCTTCCAGCGCATAAGCTCCACTGGAACACCCAGCCTCGTTATCGTTATCTTCCTCAGAATTCAAACCTAAGCCAGTATCGACCTCGTCCACCTGTTCAATAGCGGGTGTCAAGTCCGTTTTGCTTCCATTCTCAACAGGCTCACCTCCTTCTCCAATCAAGTCTTTGACGAAGGAAGAATCTTCTTGAAACTCTCCATTATTTCCGGCGCAAATATCCGTTATTTCGCGAGAGGGAGATGACTGCGTTTCTTCGTCCGCACCAACAACTCCCGTTTCATCTACAAATGTCCCAGGCTCAACTCCCTCCTTCCCCACAACTCCCTCTTCAGATGAAGGGATACAATCACCTCCACCCTCACCATTCCTCTCCTCTTCTTTCTCCCCATAATTCAGCACTGCCGGCTCCTTCTTCAAGTCACCTTTCTCACCCATCTCATCTGCAGGCCTGATTTCCTCCACTCCCCCCTTTTCTCCACATCCGCCTTCCTCACCTTCAGGAATAACATCCTTTTCCGTCCTTTCAAGTGTATCACTCATACCGTTCATTTCTAAAAAATCCCGTCTTCTTCTATATCTTCTTTATCAGCGTGTCACGTCGTCCTCTGTCCAACAACATTATGACAGTCACAGCTTCAATTCTCTTTCGTCTCCTTCCTCCCGCAAAATTTCTCTTCACTTTCACACCCTTTTCACGGTACTCTTCTCCTCATTCCAAAATTTTTCGTACCTCTCCCTAGAGTCGGATAGGAAGCATGCTCCAGGGTAATCTGTAAGTAAACAGACAAAATGTCATCAATCAAGTATCATCACCAGCTTACATTTGCATTATCCGATCCTATCGCAAAATCATTTCCCTACCCTACCTACCTTACCTATACACACAATCCCACTCCCAATGTCTCAGCTCGCCTCCCTGCCTTTACCTACATCACTTTTGGCCACCGGCAAATTCCACACACATGTGGGTATACGATCAAATTCCTCGCTGTTAGTCCCAAATCCACCTACCTTCCGTACGTCATACTTACTTTTACGATTTACCTTTGAGAGCATAAATATCTGAAATCCCTCCATCCACCCGCCACCACTCTCCTCTAAAACCTCTAAAAATATATAATTAATTCCTCCTCCCACCTCACCACCATCAAGCACACATACATGGAGGCCAAAATTTGGACAATAAATCAGCCGTACCCAAAATCGACACTATCCGATTCCCCTTTTTTATTCCTCCTTTCTTACAATTCCTACCCGGATTCATAATTTCCCCATGACTCATTCATCTTCCCCGCCCCTTTCCAAACTTTCTGCTTATCAACAAGCCTCTCTTCCCAAGGAATGCATCGCCACAACTTAATGCCATCTCTCCATCCATCCTCACTATTTTCTCCCGGATCTTATTCATAAAAACGCTTCATGGTCTCAGTCGTTCCTCCCTTTAATAATTTTCTCTTTTCTGAGCAGAAGATGAAACACATTTGATATTCCACAAAACGGGCTCGCTAAAAGTTCTTCTTCTCCATTAAGTTCATTTCTTTCTCGTGCTGGTGCTATATCCGAATTCTAATGTTCTATGCTTGTATAAAATTCTCGGGGGAAAAATCCGTAAATCCGAGTATCCAAAACTTTCTCCGATAGCAAAACCATCCCAAACTTGACCAATTCTTCAAGCAACAAGCTCACTCACGCCGACGATTCCAAGCACACATTACAAATCCCACATCTTGAGAGGAATCATCTTCATCATCCTGATCAACATCCAGCCTCCTACTCTTCATATCACCCCGAGAGTGAGTTGGAGTGAGTAGTACGAGATTAAAAGTAAACCTTTTTCCTTTGCATGTATGCATACATCTCCAGAAGAGCATCTCTCTGAGGGAGAGCAGGAGCAGAGAAGATGGTCTCTAAAATGTTACGGGGAAAAAACTCTGCCAATGACCTTGCTTCTCACCGTGCATATATTCCAAGACTTTCCTCACAAAAATACAACTGTAAACATCCACGACCAACAAGATTCTCACTCCCTCTTCATAATACATACAGCCGGGATAATAATGTACTGCTATCCACATTAACATTATACTCCAAACTCGCTCCCTTACCTTACATTAAAGTTGATCAACAATCCTTTTGCTACAACCGCCTTCAGCCCGGCTCCCTCCAATATAACAATTCATCTCAATTCCACATTACCTTATTACAACAAGACTTCTTCTTCTTCCTCTCACTCATTCCCAACTTGTTCATCCTTTTCCTTCTACCACCACATTTATCCCAAAGCATCCTTTTCCCTTTTACTACAGAAAGAAGAATAGGACGGCAAGTCTTAGTATTTCTTCTCCCATTCTATACTCTCTACCTCTCTCTACAAATTCACAGTTCCCTTCAAAGTTATACCTTTAAACTGATATTTTGCCATCGCCCTCCTCCTCCGTCCCCCCTCCCCTTCAAAAGGCTTCAGTCCTTTCCCTGTCATCCTCAGTCAGTTCAATACTCTCACAACTTGTTAACATAATACAAGGGAGGCTTTACACATACACACACACTAGGCCGCACCGCATAACCTCACATAAGAGACTTGAAACATTTACCTCATCCTATACAAAGACAACCTCCACGAAATTATCTTCCTCCAAGTCCTTCGTCTTTCTATTATTTCCAAACATCCTTCTACTTGCTCAAAGAAAATATCCCCCCCCAACAAACCAAACACGACTCCACTTCCCCTCATAACCATACATCTGCCTCACCTGCCCCCTTCCACTTCCACAACTCCATCTTCAATCTTCCCCATTATATGAAAAATACAATAAAAATAACTCGAGACTTCATGCACTTTTTGTAAATTCCTTCGTCTTGGCTTAGTATTCTGCCGCCTCAGTCTTCTTAAATCAGCTCTGTCTTCAAGTTTACTTACTATGCGAGCCTATTGTAAATATTACTTATATATTCTCCGGATTCTTAATTCTATGCTGCTAGGAATAAGTTGGTCCCTCTTCTTGGACAAGAGGAAAATAGACGACAAATCACTACACTTTTCCGCCTCCTCCATCCGAATCTCCTCCCGAACAATCGTGAAAATGAAAATATCCTCTCGGTATTTTAGCATGTCGTCTTTTCCTACTTTTTATTTGCTTCTCGAATTCATTCCGGTTTGTAACCTACCCGAACATTTCCCCCCCCCCGTTTCCGCCACACATAGGCCACCGCCCGGTAAACATGTATTTCCCCAACTTATGTCTACTTTTACGACCAACCCAAGCTTTCGCAAACATTTAGCATAAATCCCGTCTTCTCTCGCTTCCCTTAGAAAACGGGCAGTATAGAGCATCTTTTTTCCCCTTGCCCGCTTCTTCTTTAAAGCTCAGTTGATTAATGAAGCGCCCCCAGTTTGTAAACCATATAAGTTTCTCCCTATATATCCAGTATTTCCTCCCTCGACCAAATCCCTGGCATCTTCCCAATCTTGGCAAGAAGCTAGCAGACAGATGCTAGCATGACGGCCGACTCTATGTAGCTCGCCCCTATCCTTTCACCATTCCATTTATACACTTTTCAGACAAGTTGCTAAAATTAATGACTCATGCACACGCCAAAATTCTTGCTAAATCAATACGATGAAATAAAATATTCCACACAAATTATTCACTCGAACATCACATCTCCGCTTCCTTTCCCTTAAAAACCATCTTTCATCACCGCAAAACCCGTGGACACGAGCCCAATGCCCTCTGTAATCACTTCCCATCGCTGTAACAGAAAACGCAACTGGTGGTGGCGAGTCCAACAGCATATATGCATGCATAGAATTTACATACGTACAACCCTCATCATCATCTCATTCAACCAAATTCACTCAATTCCTTTAGAATATACCAACAGTCGTCATACTCTTTCATATCTTATAATAATATTCAAAAATCTCCGAACTCATTCTGTCTTGTGTGCTCTATCCATCCTTGTAGAGATTCCAGGTTTTCCTCTTGTGACTTTAAACTCTTTACTTGATAATCGTTGATCGTCAATCCTACTTTTAGAAATCCTTGGGATCTGAAAATACATTTCCACAAACTACACACTTTCTAGGTACCTCTTAATCCCCTGTTACTTGTTTGACATGCTTGTCTTGAAACAAGAGAATACAAGAGGATTTACCTGCCTCAACGCTGTTTCCTCGCACTTCCACTTGATATCAAAATTGTTAGTCAAGAATAATCGTTGGTTGGTAAAAAAAAGTATTTGTCACCTCTCCTCCCCACCACCTTCATTTGCTATTACTACCCTTCCGAGCAAATACATTACCCGTGTCGTACATTAATCTCCGAGTAACTCAATCCACCTTTTTCAAAATCACAGACCTCGCACACTGTAAATCCGGTGGAATCCACCAGCCTTATTCTTCGCACTAAGCACAATTTATGCATCCTTCCATCTCTCTCCATGCTAGACGCTATCTATTGAGACGTGTCGAGTCAGAAGATGATGCGGCAGCTTCCATCACAAGGAACGTAAACTCCTTCACCACGTTAATCTCCAACAGCCCCGACAGTCTAGAGGCCACTTAGTCTAACCGTTCGTTTAGCTCCTCTCATTACCAAACTAAGCACGAACATGCAAACAGGGATCATTATCATATTATCTAGAACAAAACTACACAATTCAACTATTCCCTGCCACTTGTCATTGTCACACATCTCTAATCCAATCATCCTCCCACCACCCCACCCATATCGCATGTGCCAATCTTTTCTCCATCCCTCCGCGTTATTACAGTCCTTTTCCAGAATCTATTTTCCTCCCCTGACTTTAATTCGCATAGTCCATCATCAATGTACCGAAAACGTAGCGTTCTTTCCTTTACACATTCTGTACTCTGCGTAAATGAATTCAAACTTTAAAACAAACATACCCAGCAAGGAGCAACAGTTGACTAATTTGATAATCATCGATTGATTTCTAAAATTTCCTACATCCACCACCACCCCTTTGTAATGAGCCCCCATCACGCCATCATCATCAACCCTCTCTCTGTACATCCTTTTACAGCCTTTTCTTAATTGCCCACAATTATACCACCAAAAGAGCCACACACGTTGATTCTGCTGCCCTGAAAATACTTCGTCATATTTTGATTTAAAATCAACTTATGCACGCTCACACACACAGGCACATCCTACACAGTATCAAGTCTACATAACAATTCAATCATCGTATATATACTTGTACACTGGGATTAGGAAGATCTTAAGCGTTAATCAAATCCATACTTTTCCTTGCTAGTTTCAACTTATACCCATCCAACATCAATCTCTCTTTATCTTTCTAGCTAATCCGATGGATACGTCTACAAATAATTACACAGTTCTAAAATCTAAAAACTCACCCTCGGTCGGTGATTTCTCTACCGGACCGGATACACGTACTTTCCCTGAGGTTTCTCTCGAACTATGCACGCGCTAAAACTATGCTCTAACTTCGTGTCGCTATCTTAGGTTCGCTCTCTCTCTCTCTCTCTGCCTATTTCACATTTTCCGTTCGCATAAACATTGATGAACTGTCATAAACTTTTCCGTAACGTTGAATTTTTGGCATTTTGCTGGGATATTGTTTGGTATACGAAACATATAGTTCTCCGTGGCTACCACAAATCGGTTAGCGCGTTCATCAGACTAACTTCAGATTTCCCGTAAAATCCATGTGTGAGACGGGATAATGTTTCTAGAATTTCGCCTCTCCTGTAAGCCTCCGCTAAACCCCTACCAATCACACACAAGCCCTTTCAAATCCCTTCCTCCCGAGTCATTCTCTAAGCATACTTGCCGCGCTAATCCTCTCCACACCACACGCTTTACATCTTATTCTCTGTTCAACCTCTTAAAAAACGTTATCTCAGATCCAACAACAGGCCACCCGGAATACTGCACTAACCAATGTGCAGATACACACATACCTCCAATTAATTTCCGCCTATTTCCCCATGCAAATATACAATACTTAATCCACAAATTTCCCATGAAATTCTAAACAACACATTACAAACTCTATACTCTTTACCGCCCCTCCATATGCGGCTCCTTTTATCCCTTCCCCGTCAACGCATCCTTCATAGTTCTCCGCTAGCTATCTAACGTCTAGCGTCTAGAGCGTTTGACCATCCGTAATATCGATTCCTCCACCTTTTCTTCCATTCTTCGCCTCATTTAATCATTCCGCCCCAGCCGTATTTCTTGTATATTCTAGTACTTCCAGCACTACGGAGCAATTATATTATATCCGCTCACAAGTTGTAATCTACTCCAACTTCCTTCGTTATGCGAAAGCTAGGTAGGGTAGAGCTACGGACATCAAATGATTAGCCTGTGCGGTTCACTGAACGACTGAACCACCCCTACCTTCCTGTCCCTTTAAGACTTTGGAGTAATTTTACCTATAATGCGCTCTA
Source organism: Sminthurides aquaticus (assembly GCA_906901655.1). Taxonomy (NCBI): domain Eukaryota; kingdom Metazoa; phylum Arthropoda; class Collembola; order Symphypleona; family Sminthurididae; genus Sminthurides; species Sminthurides aquaticus. Next base: position 1,392,566 of record CAJQTT010000013.1, on the reverse strand, counting down.
CGCTGCATCAAGAATCCCAGGACGGAAAAGAAGCATCATTCCTCCTTTTCCAATCTTCCGATTTTTTATTATTCTCCACTGTTCCTCTTCATTCCAATTCGCCCACTTCCCAACCATTCCAGCGCTTTCCATCCAACTCAATACAATCATCGAAGCAACCTTTATTAGCTGCGTGAGGAAAATTTTTCTCTTTGAGTAAAAATACAGCGGAGAGGGATAATTATCTTTACAAATCTTGGATTTCTTCACATACACACACACATGTTCTTTTCCGCGTGTGCCCAACGTTCCTTGCCGCATTACAACACCCTCATGCTTGTTTCCATTAAGTTAATCTACGCTGATGCACTGCTTTGCGCAGCACAGGGTAGTCAGCTTGAAAAAAAGCTTGTCATACTTGCTTACTTGCATCTCTACCAATGCGTTTCACCTTTCATCCCTATATTCACAACAACACATTTTTCATAGCTCCCAGCGATTCATAGCGCAGTCAACCACAGGTGACTTGGCCATAGTCAGTCAACGTTCTTTTGCAGCACGTTGTATCACATCATCATCGGGGAGGTTTTTTCACCCCAACCAACGCAGCAGCGTACCTACAACAAGCCAACGCTGAACGTAAGTTGGTCCGCCCGCATCAGCTTCCGCCGTTCCTGAAATATGAACGCTTTCTCATTCAAATATGTTCAAAGCGTTCATGCAAACGTTGGTCAGAGTCAGAGTAGCATTGTAACATAGCGCGGCCCCAAGTTGTCTTACACTTCCTGAGAGTAAAACGTCTTGGGACCATCAGTGAGTACTCAGAACTTTTAAGCGCAGCTTGATATATATTCGTTCAAATTTACATCCACCTTCTCCCAGAATTAACCCCTCTCTAAATAACCTGACATACATTTCAACTTTGCTTCTAACTCCAAACATACACTCCTCCGAATCTTATAGAATTCATCATCTAAAACTTAATCGATTTTCACGATCCATCTGACTTCTTCCTACTAATAACCAGAACATCAAACGGCATCCTGCATCAGTAGTATGCCTCCACATTTGTGCCTGCTGCTCTGCCCTCTGACTGGATCAATGTTCATCTAACTTTCATTTGAAAATCCATAAAAATACACAATGCATTTACGTTTCGTGCTTTCACCTCCGGCGTGCTATTTTTAGATAGCCATGCTTCTTTGAGGAAAATATTTAAAAATCCCCATGATCATTCTTCCGTGTCAATTGCGGCAAATTCCTTCGACCCTGCTCTAATTTCATATTCTAGGACCAACATTTTCGTATCCTCCATCATCATAATTTTTACGTTCTCATTCCCATCTATTCATCCATCCTTGCTATCCTTCAATGCTACATTAAGAAGCAAGGATATGCATCTGATGTATATGTGCGTCTTATCAGAGATTGAAGCTTAGCTCACGGTAGCGCCTTCCCGTATCTCATCTCTCCATCTCTCTTGCGGCCTCATCATAACTAATTAATGTTCTTTTTGGTTCCTTGTTCATCACTGTTTGAATTTTTTAGTTCTAAGAACCTTATGTTTTACCTCGTACTCTGCCTGAAAATTTTGCGAGTTCTCCAAATTCTTTACCTATTTTTGTTAAAGAAAATGTTTTGGAAATTTCCAATTTCAACAGTCGTTACATTTTAGAACTCAATATTCTTTGGATTCTTTAGCGCTCTCGTTCGTTTTAAGCTGTTTTGCATATGCTTCGGCGTAAATCTTACAAACCTCTTTAACCAATTTCACCCAGAACAGCATGACTTGAAGCGTAGTTCCTATATTTGAAATTTCGAGATTGCTTCTTGAATTTGGAAACAAAATTCCCTTCTCTCAAGCTTTTTCTCTTCCGGAGTCTAATTACCAGCTTGCTTTCCATTATGAAGATTGTGGAAGGAATGTGCGGGTCTGTTGTAAAGCCGGGCTTAGGAAGAGAATCCCGACTATTCAATAGCTGAAACCACGGAATCCTTCAGCCCCGTTATTTCCCCCAGCCTCCTCCCTGCCTGCCTTGTCGATACATCCATCCATTTCCCCCCACCCGCTAGTTTCATTCATCCAACGACCCTGGGTGTAGAAAAGAAGGCTCTCTCTCTCTCTCCCCGTGGCAGCATACGAAATTCCCAAGTTTCCTATTTGAATTTTCCCCTCAAAATACATCTCTCTCCAGCAAATAATCCAGTCATCCAACAGGCCCTTCTTTCTTCATGCCGTTTGCCGGCAGGAGCGCACCCCTCCGAGGACTTTTTCACTACAAACTCCGCCTCAACAACGCATCCCAGACTGAAGCGTTATCATTGTTGTAGATCCTGCTGTTCCTCTCAAAACAAGCCTTGATCCTTAAACGCACTTAAACAAACTCGGTTTGAGGGAAGGGAGACTTTGCGTCCACTCGTGAGTGAAACATGAGTCAATCTGAAAGGATCACATGAATCCGATGTCAAACTAAACTAATATACGGACAGCAGATGCATATTCTAACCCACCTCCCACCCTTTCCTCGGCTACAACAAACAAGCAGAATACAACCCGGATTTTCTGCACAGTCCGAATCCTCATCATTAACCGACCCTTTTCCCCTCTATCCGAACTAAAAGAGGGAGGGGAGATGGAGAGAGAAGACGAGGGCTAAAGAAGGCTGTTGTGAGACCTCTAAAAGCCAGCGGACTTTGCTAGTCGTAAGAATGTATGTATAACAACTTGCTTAATCAATACGCAGGATTCTCCAGGATGAAATGTATAGCGTACGTCCAACCCGGCACATTCCATCCCACTTTACCTTCAATCAATAATTTAAACTCGACACGGAAAATCCTATATACTCCTCCCAACACCACCCGCTTCTCATCACACTCACCCACGGATCTCTACTATTACGCTCCCAAAAAATATACATCTCTATACAACAACACACACACACAAAACAAGCCATATCTTTTTCTATCCAGCCAGCTCCTACTTGTTCTTCTACCTTGTTTCTCGGTTTCGTATACATATTCTTACTCTTCATCGTATATTCCCAGTAACTTCTCTCCACACCAAACTCATCTTCTTCTCTTCTTTCTTGCTTTGAGAAGCATCATATCTATCCGTGTATTCAGCATCTTCATCCTTTCTTCTTTTTCTTCTTCCTCTCCCTTCTTCTTGTCCTCTCATTCCTCATTCACTCCATCCAAACTTGTACCTCTATCTTTTCCTCCCAATCTTGTAAGAAGCGCAAAGAAAATTTTCCCTACCCTCCAAAATATTTCCTTTTCCCTCCGCTCTCGCTCTGTCTCTCTCTCATTTATTTTATGACGAAAAATAAATCTTCATGCAAGTTCAACTGGAAGAGAAGGACAGATAAAAAATCGTTAGATAAATAAAAATAAAACCTTTTGTAACACTCCAGCTATACCACCGCCCCACCCCGTCCACCAAACAAATCCGTTCGAAGCTAGCTCCCTGTCCAATAATAAGGCCTCTAAGCGGATCGAAACAAGACGACAAGACACTTGCGACAGCGCGACACTCCAAAACAACAATCCACCGCATCTTTCCTTCCAAAGAAAATCAGGAAGCAAAGATATATTAATGCCAAACAAGTCGGGATGGATAAGAACCCTAGGCTCATACAGACTACCGACTAGCTGGAATGCAAAACTGTCAAAATCCAGCACAAGTTTATCATCTCATCCCGGAATAGGAAAGAGAATCCCAATAAATATAGGAGCTGCCTCCTCATTTTCTCCTCAATTCCACACATCCACTCCGCCCTCTCCATGCATCTCAATTCCTGGGCTAACCTTCTTATTCCTCTGCAATGCGAAGGCTTCGTTCCGGAATTCATCGTCTGTACACGTACACAACTCCAATTCCCGGACAAGATGCAGGGTAGAACAATACCCGGGATTCTCGTCTCCCACTACTATTCCACTTGTTTTTTGAGAAGAAGAAGCTCTCGTTTAACATAATCCTTCTCAAAGTCTCCGGCATACCATTACTTTATAGTGAGGCTCTTGTGCTCAACAAGCCTTTACCCCATTTTTTCGCCACTCTGACAGATACCATCACCACCAGCCCCCAACCTTCCGTCCCATAAATATCTTCAATAATGTCCTTTTCCTGTCTCCTTCTCCCCACATCCGAACAAATCACCTTTGCATCAAAACCTATACACTCCTCTTCCTCTCCCGCCTACCCGCTTATGCTTTTCGCACTCTTTTAATCTTATCCATCCCCTTAACTTTTTCTTGAAATAATCTCTCCCGGTTCAAACGCCGAGAGGAAAGCACTTAACTCAAAATTATTCATTAGGATTAATCCCTCCTGACAGTCCTCTTTCTTTCCCTTCCAACAATTCCCCCGCTTTCTCTTCCTTTCCACCGACCAATTGTTGGAATTAAAGTCCCAAATCAGGGCGGAGCATAACTTTCTCCTTGTGTCACTCTTTATTTTCTCCTGGTGGATGGAACCGCTATGGCTGTACCGTACATACCTGGTTGTTCACCTCTAGTCTCTTTTCTTATTACTGCATTTCTTGGAAAACAAGGTTTAGCCACCCAATCTTGTCGCCCTTTCTATAAATCAATGTGTCCCACCGACTTTTGCACTGCCTTCTACGTACCTAGCCTCTCGGAAAATTGCACATGGGATGCAAAATTAATTCGGGTTTTCCGTCCTTCCTCCGCCGCCTCGTTAGAATTTTGTCGTGCATCTGTTTTTCCAAAAAGCTCGGCGAGTCGAATCTGCTCTTCTTCCCATCCTAGCCTTCTAGTTCTTTATTCATTCTCTACACTCCACATGTCACCGGAGCCCCGAAGAAATTCACCTAGTTTGAAAACGAAATCTCACTCCAACTTCTCCTCCCTCCCAACTAATCTACCACTTATATTTCCAAACTTACTTAGTTTACTCGCTCAACTATAACACCAATCTGGGGATTCGATATACAACAAACAATTTTTCATCCACTCTTCCTTGACTCCAACCTCACTTGGCATGTCTCACATGCTTTACTCAATCCATCTACTACCTTTACGTACATAAATTCCATTCCTTTTAAAACCAACCCAAATATCTACATCAAGATCCTTCGAGACTAACTCAAAGGAGCAAGCTTTCTTCATCTCTTATATTCCCGCTCATAGTCATAGTATATATCACGCACATACCATCTCTCTCTCTCTGCTCTGTAGCATATATATAAAATATCACAACATTCTCGTAAGGTAAATTACGTAGGGAATCCTCCCCTTACATAATTCTCACTCACCTCTGCCTATATTGACAACATTAGGAAAGCTACCTCATAATCAGAGAGGCAAAATCCCTCTCAACTCGACTCTTTGTCGTATTGCAAAACCTCCTGTTCTATTAACGTCATTATCTGCATGCACATGTTAGTCCTCAGAAATTAGTATCGGCCAAGCCGAGAATCACAATAACATGCCATTCCATCCACCCTATCCATCTACCCTCCACCAATGACGCTAAATTAAAAAAAAGGAGACAACACACAAATAATACAAGACTTTTCCTGACAATTCAACAAATCAGCTCAGGGAGTAACCGCCACAAATTAACAATCCAGAGTATAAAGGTACAACTCCTCACACGCTAGCCTTACTGTGACTCCCTCTGTCCCCTTATTAGTTTGCTTCCGTCCCTCGTATAACGCATCCTCCTATGTAGAATCCCCCGAGGGCGAATTATTTTAGCTATTATCTGAGAGCTAAAAATTCCCAATCAAATTACAATCCTCTACTTTCCATTCTTACCTACATTCATCCTCTCCCGCATGATTCCCTTAACAAATGTCAAGCTCCCAATCTTGCCAAGAATGACTCCTCCTCACTCTTCCTCTGATTCTTCGTCCTTTCACCGTCCTACCCACTTCCGCTCCCCATCATCGACGCACCACCAACATCGTCTCGCTCCTTTTTAAAGCTCACCGTCCCACTTGTTCCCTTCAGAGAAAAGCAGGACAAATCTGTCACCGCAATCCTCTTCTCTGTCTTTTTAACTCGATGCATCCATACTTCCATCTCCCCTACTTCCCCATAGCTGTCACTGAAGTCTTGCTTAAAATACAAATAGTCTTCATAAATCTGAATAATCCATAAAACGTAACGACTTTAACAAATACTTCTCCGGCGGTAATTAAACGTAATCAGAAACCATAGGTTGAGCGTCTTGAAGTATAAATCCTCACAGCATTACATTCATTCAACTCCTTCCATCATACATAACCCTATCCCTCTCCGTCTCTTATCTTGCAAAAGTGTCAACGCACTAGTTGATACATCGATAAGACGCGTAATCAATGTCAACCTCCCAGTCAAATCTAATCGGTATCCACTTCCTTTCTTGCTCCTCCACGGTTCTTAGGGAGCTTCGTCTTGTTCACAGTCTTCACACTGTACTTAGCCGTCGACCCTTGGATTATCGCCCCTTCTTTAATTCCCACATCCTCCTCCTTTGTTATTAAACTCTTATAACTTGATACAATACATAACATGTGTTTTCTACACTGACTCGCCTTCATCCTTTAAAACAAACAGTGGGTCATTTCATTGAAAAACTCAAATTGGAATTATAAATCAAATGTGCTTCACATAAATGATTCTATGAGCTCAAACCCAAACAAGAGAATACTTTACCTTGAATTATTCAAACATTTCTCACAGCAACTCGTACTTTTTCCTATTATTCTCACCATAGCTTGTCTTAATCCAGGGAAACACTGCTGGAAGATTCAAATAACAACAACATGTACATTATACAGCATTCTTGCTAGTTCAAGAGATCAGTCAGCCAGCCTGTCTCTCTCCACATCTCTCTCATAATCCAACAATTCTGCACAGTTCCTCCAGCTTCCTTGTCAGGTGGCTCAGGCGTTAAAACAAGCTCATAAAGCTACATCACCTCGCAGATTTTTTAGCCATAGATTCTACAGGGCACGTAGCTCGGGGAGTTGCACAGAGTTTGCAATTTCTGCACAACGACACGTGAGATTAGGATTAGCAGAAATTTTCCCTCCGCCGTCCTCCTTCCGTTCCACCATCCTCCCCATTCACACAAGGAAGACTGTCCCAAAAAACTCGCTTCTCCTTCTAGAGAATATATATTCACTCTTATTTATCATCACGTTGTATGTAGAAAATCCTGCATATTTTCCAATACACAAGATCACAAGAAGAGCGTCATGTGCTTATCTCATCCCTCCATATCATCATTTCTTTCCTCCTCCTCATTTCACATTTACAATTACTACTTTACTACAATGCAACATCCACCTTTAGAGGATCATTACATTTTGTCTCTTAGGCCATACGCTCCACACCTCTTCTATACTCCGACACACAGGCTCATCACATGGACTATGGACGAACCATGGAAGTTCTGTGAAACAAACCAATTGTCATCTAGCTTACATCCCATCAGACTCCTAGACTCTCGACGGAAAGAATGTACATATACAACTAAATGTGGTGAAAATATTGGAATCAAAGCAATAGCTAGCAAGAATAAAATCAATTCATTAGTTAAGAGAAACAATAACAGCAAACGTCCTCCCACTTGATAGAAGGAATCGTGGAGAAACTTGCTATATAATTCAAACTTTACATATCCACAGCATATTCGGGCTAAGGTCATGATAAGTACAACTTCCCCCTGGAAACTAATAATTCCCCGCTAATTTTTCCTCTCTTTCTCTCTCTCTCTTCCTCCTCATTTTATTACCCTTCCCTAAGGATGAATACAGTCCCACTTTTCGTTTGACCTTTAAAATCATTCACTTCCTCCATGATTGAATGAACAGCCCGGATTTCCATCTCAAACTGATTTCTTTCTTTCCCGGGTTGAACTTGTTAAAAAGAAAAAATTCGCTCCGGGTTTTCAAGGATTTCATCAGCTCCATATACACGTGATTCCGCCTCGTCTTCACCGTTCTACTGTCGCTCAGCTTTTCTGAGCCTCTGTACTAAGAATCCGAAATTGGAATCGGATTCTATCTAACATCAATTAACTGATACATATCTGCAAGTGTAGGTATCACAGGTGAGGGACGCAGGTAGGTTGAAACCTACCTGGAGTTGATGCCACCTCCTTGTTGTATAGATATATTACATTTGAATTGTCTATACTACAGAGAGACATTCTGGCTGGAGGTAAAAAGATAGTGGGGACGAAGGAAACAAGTTTCTACACACTCTACAGAAATAACGTAGGAAACACAGGGAAGAAGAACCATCAAATACTCCTCTTCAAACATAGCGAAAAAGGGAGCCGGACACAAAGGGCGGGCAGGACATATTTTCCGCTTAAACTTCAACTTGCCTGTCAATCCCATGTTATGGGAATAAAATCCTTCTCTCGTACAATCACACATAGTCGACCAAAAGTCGATAACTTTTAGCAAGACGAAGCTAAAAAACACATTCTTGTCTCTCAACCGGCCCACATACATTCAACTCAACTGTCTCCGATAATAATAGTAATAACAATACCTAGGTGCAAAATTTTAAGGGAATCATAACATTAATACGGATCAATCAATCGGCATAAATTTAATATAACAAAAAATCAATAATCATCTTGGCTAGCTCTGTTTGATCACAATTATAAAGTTAAGATATACCTATTCTTTAAACACGATGAAATGGAGAATATCGTCAGATTATGTGAATTCTATTGAGAAATGTTTCCATGATATTATCAATATTTTAAACTAAGGATACACCGATAATTAAAAACATATGTATATACTTACCGAATCTGACAAGAGGTTTATTATTCCGTTCTAGTGAATTTGGTTATTCAAATGTTTTAAATTTTGGCCTTGTCGCAAGAAAATATAGTTTTTTTGAAAAAATTCACAATCAGTTTTCGCACAACACAATATATCGAATGTGCTCCAAAATTCGGGGGAAAAGGTATTAAACAGGTCTGTCTGTGCCCTTGAGGCAGGAGGTCCGTGGGCCGAACATCCGTTAAACTCCAAGCACAAAAATACACTAAAAGACAGAGAGAAAGAATTGACGGAGCAAGGATGGAGGTACAGGGAACAGGAGGGAGGGGTGAGCTAAAAGTTAGTCCTGCTCTCCCTCACACAGTACCGTCTGTCTATTTTGTATTTGGTGGGAGAAGAGGAGACGATCCGTCCACTAGTTACACTTGGTTCTGAAGAGACCAAGGCAAGGCAGGGATGCGCTCGCTATGATAGTCATGCATATGTATGTAAGGAGGAGGATGATTTGACGGGGCCGACGACTACACTATGCACCACCACCACCCTTCGGGATCATCATCATGAAGATGATGATGATGAGAGAGGAGTTGTTGGATGAATTCGGGGAACAACAAGCTGTGCGGTGGTGGGAAAGAGAGGAAGATTCGCTTTTCTTATATTACGGGCTACACTAAACACAAGGGCATCGAGAGAAGAGCCATTTCAGCCCAATACTCGGACGAGATCCTCAAACCTCGTCTTCCCGTCCGGCTTTATGGGACCAAGCATAAAGGAAAAGCTTAGGCATTGCTGGTTCGCTCTATGCCTCACACTTTATGACTGTGCGCCTTCTAAATAGATATCCTTGCATCCATGCCAGTGCTTTACCTCTGTATAACATACAGTCTTAAGTTAGCACACACCTACTGCCACCAAGCATAAGGGATACGTGCTGTACTCTATACCGCTGCTCTTGTGTTCTAGCATACATCTGTGTCACCGACCACATTAGGTGTAAGCTAAATCCTATTTCTTACTTAAAATGCCGTGGACACTTTAATTGCGCATGGATTTGACTAGTTTTGTTTTTAAATCATTACTGCATGTTATGGGTCACAACAATCCGGGGTGCAAGGAAATGCAGCAATTCATGTTTGCAGGGAAAACTTATTTAAAGTTTATCTTTTTTGGCATACGTGAGAACAACGTTGACGTTCAACTTTCCCGCGTTCCTGATCATGTGGTGACAGCTCTTGTATCCTACGGCCAACCGTGGTGTGGCATTTTGGGCACAGCTGCTATTTCTTTTACACAACTAGTGTATTCTACGACGGGACTGACATACATGCCCTATGCTGCAGCAATTTAACTCCGCGAGGAGACTCTTACTATACTAGAGGTGAATGCTAATACCTTAGCATGAGAGCCTACTATAAACCCAGCTCTCGCTCCGCCACACTCCTGCCGCATCCCTCCAAAAATCTATGCTCCCCTTTCTTTCCCTCAGCTTAATGCTCCGAATACCCCAACTTGAACCATGCTCACTAGTCCTCTTTAGTGCTTCGTACCCTCCACACTCTACTTTTACTATACCTTGCTTTGGTCTCCTCTAGCTCATCATACTCCGCCCTCCCCTCCAAATGTGTATACACTATACTATGCAGCGTACAACTTCTCCCTCCTATTCATACCGTCCTCCCTCACGTGCTCTCAGTCAGTAACACCCACATGCAGCCAGCAGTCGCCGCTCAAACTACCCATTGTGGGGTTTCATATTTAAAAAGGAACGCGCTTGCCACGTTTTTCATACCTGGAGCTTTTGATGCAGCTTTAGGTAATTTGCATTGAATCGCATTGTGTACAGGCTTTCGTCTAAGTGTAAGTAGATTCGTCGGAGTTACCTCATTTATTCTGTAATATTGCGAAGACAATCTTGTAATTGTAACTCAGAACGACTGTTTCGTTCGGGAAGAACGTGGTGTCTCGTATTTTCTAAGCATGCACCAAGACGGATCGAAAGCTTTTAGAGAAAACATGCATATTGGTGAATAGGTAGTCCCTGTATTACGTCACATGTTAGTTTTCCGAAGGTATTGGAATGCCGTAATTAACACGGTATATTTTTGTAGAAATAGTTCCGTTTTTAAGTGCTTGATTTATCAATAATATTCACGGGGATGTCAAGTTAGTTGTGCTGAACTTCTGGATACTTCCAGATTTTCATAATCATCGTAGAATCAGCTTTGCCTCTTTAAAATTTATAAGCAATTTCGGGATACTGCGTGGTCGCTAAAGACTTAACAAACTGTATTGTAGAGTGTGGTTGATGGCTAAAAATCGAAAAAAGTTTTTTTTTTAAATACTGCATATTTGGATATTTTAGCTCCGTAGTTGGAAGAAGCGATTTTAGTCATCAAAGTTAAAGATTTTGTAGCATGAAGGTATGTTGATTTTTGTTAATAAGGATGGTTTTTAGAAGTAATGCAGAGTAGGGGGTGTCTTTACGTTAGAATTTAAGTGGAAGGTGTATTACGCGCGATGATAAATATAAGCATAAGAATATGTTTTAGGGATGGATTTTCCTCAATTCATACTCGGGCCTGGCTCTGCTTATGCTTGGTCTTGGTAGGTCCCAACATACAGAATAAGTAGGGAAAAGGAAAGATAGGTTAGAATCACGGTCCGCACATGCTTACTATATTACTCACTCACGCAGTTTTATTCTACACTTGTAGAGAATTTCCAGTCAAGGAGGGTCGGGTGGCTACATTCTCAACCGAGACTGGCTTTTCGTCCACCTTCTCCCTGTATTTTCCCACGTACTTGCTTCCATGGAACAGTGTCTTTTGCTGCTACACAAATTTTCTTGAGCATTTTATATCTACCCTGGTTTTCTTAAGCTATTGATATTTTGCTATGCCCCGGATGTCCCCAACTTCTCTGCGCTCTTACGAATTTGTTGAATTCAGTTTTATGCGTGCAGCGGTTTTTCATGCCTCATATTTGCCAGTAGTAGCTCATAGCAGTTTTCTAGTGTTGCACATTCGGATAAGCTTCAAGTCCCGGAGGGTAAACTCGTTTAAGGATCTGCAAATTTTTAAAATCCTGAAGTCTCCTAGCCCGCGTTCCACTTGTAGGCCCATTTCTCAGCGCATCGACTCTCACTTGTATTCAATAGTTTCGAGAAAATCGGTGACAATGTTTTCCCGCTGCATCCCTCTCATACGACTGGATCCGCGTCTAATGTCATGGGGGTGGGGGGGGGTAATTTATAAAGTCTACGAGCATGTTGTAGAGATAGCTACGAGTTTTGTAAAATAACACTCTTATTTCTAACTGAGCTATTACAAAAGTCGAGATATAATACACAGAAGAAATCGAGATACAATATTACAGAAACCTGCGCATACCTTTCAGTTAGTAGCACATAATATAAAATGTCTATCAAGTCATATTTTTTGAAACGCCTGACCTTTGTTTTTAACTTTCGCCTTGCAGCGGCTACAATTGGTTTTTCTTGGCTTAGCCGAAGGTTTTGAACTGAAGCAGCTTGCCTCGGGTGTTAGGGGGGAAACTTTCACCGGATTTTATCCAAGCCCTTGTACTCTCCATCCTGAGTTGCATGTATCTCCTTGGAAGTAATGAATCCTGGTGTGCATACGCCCTCTGGCGTGGATTCACTTTCACCCCCATACAAGCTTGTAGTAGAAGATCCCTTTAAGGAATGGACGGCTTATCCCCCATACCTTTTAAAGTGAATCTTTTAAATAAAACTGGTACAGTTTTCTTAGCAGCTGCAAGTATTTATATAATTTACAGAAGGGCATGTGCTCGACATGAGATGGAGTGGGGCTTTTCTGGAGTTCGGACATGCTGCCAGACACTCTTTAAGATGGACGTTTTTCCTTGTACTCCGAGCAGATGGCTAAGGGTAGAAGAGGAGAGCAGGTGAGAAGGAGTGTGTGGCGGGCATTTGTTTTTCGACTTAGTTAGCAGCTTACTTTCCTTGAATCCCGCCGCCGACAGATTGTTCGGCAGCATTAAGCTAATTATTGTGGTGGAGGGAAGGTGTTGGATTCTTCCACCTATCTCTGGCCCGGCATGCATTTAATACCCACAGGATTTATTCACAGCCCCTTTCTCAAGAAACGCATATTGAATAATTGTTACTTTGCACTGGTAAAAGTGAAAATGTGGGACAATCGCAGCTCTTTTTAGCACAGAACAGACATACTCGCACCAAATTACCCCTTAAACGTTGTCATCATATACCTTCCTCTGAGCCACCTCCCTGTTCCAGTTCTTTCTCTTAATTTACATACAGAGAGAAGAAGTATAATATCCCGTGCCCGGGTCGATACCAATGACCGAGTGCCACCAAAGGTTTGGCTGGAGAGTAGAGGATTCATACCAGGTTATACTGCAAGTCCAATGTAGATTACAAGTTACATATCATAAGCTGAATGTTCGCATGCCTCTACTGTGAGTAGTAGGTTCGCGACAAAGGAAACTATAGGACAGAAGACAAGGAATACGGTGGCTTTTTGAGAAGAGACGGAGAAGCACAATTAGTTCAGTGCTTTGTCTCCTTGCTCAGCCAGCGTGACGCTCTGCCTATGAGACAGAAGCTTGAAAATAGGCACGTTGTCAACCTTTCACCCCATACTTTTCCATTATTATTATTACTATCCCGCGAATTTCCAATTATCTGGGAAATATAACCACCATCCCCAACTTTGACCTCAACCAACTTTCCCCACGGACTTTCACCAGAAATGGGCCTGGTATTTCCTTCTCCCTCGTGCGTAACAGTGGAGCTATTTACAAAGTATACAACATACACCTTAGGTCCTTTAGGAAATTAGAATAATAGTCCTGTCTTTTGTGAGATGGCAGAAAAAGCGCTATAAGGCATCCGGAGCTGAAGATGTTGGGGATGAATTTAGAAAACCTCAGGAGGAGGATTTATACGCATTACGCATGGGAATCTGGAGGAGGGTGATAATTTGAGTCGTGTCCTAAAACGTTAGTACCGTTTCAGCCATTTTCAAGCGGAAGCGTTTGAAGAGACGCTTTTGTAAAACGATATCCACATTCGTGTTCATCGCTATCCCTCCTTCATGCATTCTCTTCTCACAGGCTCCTGCGCTGCGTCTTGTGCTGCACTCGATTTTGCATTTTTGCTCTGGAGGCCGACGACTTTTTAGCTCCGCTGCTGTCAAGCTAGGCTTGGTTGAATTAAAGGAGAGTGGAAGAAGTTTCCTTGCTTCTACATACGAGTGAAATGAGCGCAAAAAAATGTTCATCATCATCTTCCAACATCACCTTCCTTCCAATCTCTTGTGTCTTGTCCCTCTTCTTTCCGTTTCTTATTCAGCATCTTGGGCGAGAAGGCTAAAAAATAACATCTCCCCGTCATTCTTTTCTTCCCCGTCATTTCGTTTTATCAAACTCGAACAATCTTCCACTGGGTCCCATAAGTATCTTGTTTGCCAGAGTTCACACTACCCCATCACCCCCACCCTCCCTCCACCAGTACCATGATCCGCAATCCATCTGCTTGAGTCACTACATGCATATTCAACTCATTCATCTCCTCTCTCTCTCTACCGTATCGCCGCTATCATCTTCAATTATTTCATCAAAACTTTGTCCTCGCCTGTCTTAATCGCCAGGAGGTCAATCTTTTAAAAATTCTTACAAAAATACCCCTAAGCTCTTCACGAATTGCAAAACTTTTTGCCGGACTTTCGTTCTACTCATCCAAATCTACTTTTCGGCATTCCATCCTTGGTATTTTGTGTTCCTTGGATTTGAATTTACTGTAAGGTGAGTAAACGCAGTCTCCCAGTAACGTTTTTGTATCAAAATTTGTATCAGCTTACGACAGCTAAAAACAAATGGCGACAAAATGGATTGTGGACTTCAACGAAAATCCTGTGTTCATACCAGTACTATTGATTCCTGTCTGACTGTTTCTATAGGGAGTCGTTCGTCTTGCAAGTTTTTAGGGTTGATGGCGGAAATCCCCTTCTCGGAAATCTAAGAGGAGTAAATCAAAGACTGTAACCATGGAAACTGTTTTAGTGGAGAGGAAATTCTTATAATTTGTGGTTCTTTTCAAGTATCGTATATCGAAGGAAGAAATTTGATTGAGGAAACTATAGGAACGCTACTTGTTACTGCTAACGTGGCTTGGAGGAAACTCTTTGACTCTTGAGAGATAGGGAGAGGCTGGATGAGAATGACTGATTTCCTTGCTTCAATCTGGAAGGTAACATGTAATTCTCCAGCGGCCTATCCTTCATTTAATACTCTGAGGGTCAACAGGTGAGAGAAATGTAGGATTCCTCCAACTTTCACCATCCAACTACTGCCAGACCTTCCAGAAGAGCTGGAATCAGGGATGATAGGAAGCGGGAGGTATCGTTTTCGCCGCCTTCGTTATGATATGACATTCAGACTTTCTCCAACACCTTTTTCAATGTTTCGTCTTGCCTCAAATGCATAAGACTTAATTTGACATCTACGGCAAGATGACGGGATTAGTATTACTTTCATTACCTCCTGTTGCTTGACAGCACGACTACGTTTGTTTTAGCTGTGCCTTTGTCATGCGTACAAAAAAATTTTGATTCGCCGCAAGTCCTCATGGACAAATCTTCTTTTGTGCACTCGTATCCTGTGAGCTCGAGCTCGTACATGAACATGAATTCTTTTAACGCATTTATAATATATAACCTTATTCTATGGGAGTGTAATCTTATGATGAGTGCATAGTTCAAAAATGGAAGAAATTCATGTGATGGGTCGTATGAGATTTATAGAATAAATCAACTGAGATGAAGGCAATGATATCCGACTCGGGGAAACATATTACTCAGATAATAATAAGGAATTTTATATTTTTGAGTAGATTTATATTTTTAGTTCTCCTGCAGATAAGTTTAAATCGTTCAATTATATATACTGTATGATACAGTTGGGGGAAAATTGGAAAACTTGTGGAATAAGTTTTAAAGAAGCTTGGACAGATGAATGCGCGCATGAGATACACTGCGAGGGATGGTGGAGGAGAATAATAATGCTCCGCTTCGAAACTCTTATTGTGCGTTACAGCATCATGAAAACTCTGCACACGCAATATCAAATATCCTCCCGCATAACCTGCCTATTGTGTCGCCTCTTATTTTTCTAGATCCTACTTTAATGTAAAATATCATGTAACTGGTTATCTAGAAAGTTTACTCATATTCCCTGTGATATCGTGGTCTATAGCGGCGGACGGGGGTTGACTTCCTGTCTCACCGCCACCGCTCGGATAATCTGCACTCATATTCAAGCTGTCACTTGACAAGTGATGCTTTGGTGTTTGACACAAGGAAATTTCAGTAAAAAGCTTTTCAATTGAAAGTAAATAGTAGATTTGCGAAAGGGGAGAAGGCCTTACTGGCATTATCCAAGGTAAAGAAGAAGCATAAGAAGCGCCGGGAATTTAAAGGGGATGAAAACGTTGGCATGTGTCAGAAGGTGTTAAAAACGGGAGGTATTAAACAATCGGTAAATATCTCGAAGAAAACCACAGCTTTGAGGGGAGATGCGAGAGGAAAATCGTGCTGGAAGCGCGCACGTGTGGTAATTTTAGGTTAAAAAATTCTTTTATGCTTATCTTCCATTAGGCACTGTCCCTGAAATTAGATGCCAGGCTGAATGGCTACCCTCCGCCCTACACGGTCATACAACCACGTTATGATCCTGAGTATTTCTCCGCATAAGCGACACTATCTATTTGATGCATAAATATCACGGTCCTGAGAGAAAAAGGAGGACGAAGAAAGATCTGGGAGGGGGCTATGTTCCTTTGGCTTTCACAAAGATTCAAACTTTCTCCGGTTTAAATATACGTATTCCTTTTCTTCTTCCTTCTTCAAACTCTTTTGCTTTCTCCTCCTCCTCATTTCATTTCTTCTATGAGACTAGAATTTAGAGAGCATATGTGCATTCTCATTACACCTAAGCCAGGAACATCTCACTTCCTCATTTCTCTGCTCTCTACAACCTCCGCCCCCACTTTTCCATCTACCTCTTTAATGAAAAGTGAAAGCTGAGGAGGAATTCCTCCTATTCCCCGCTCGGCTTCATCCTCTTATCTATCATATACAAAGGATGGAAGAGGACAATTTTCAGCCCTCTCGGATCCTTTTCCACCTTTCCCTCATTCATACCATCCCATTCCACCTCCTTCTTTCCATAAACACCAAGGAAGATACACACATACATCCCTATATTTGCCCGCCACAACTGTAAATATCATCTTCTTCAACTTTCTCTCATCTCTTTCTCTCTTTTCCTCATCCTCATCGCTTGCATAAGCTTTTACCACTTTCTGGTCCAATCTGTTCTCCTTTTTGAGGAGAAAGTCAAAGGAAATGAGGAGGATGAAACGGGGAAAAGAAGCTTTCTTCGTTGGGATGCGGACGGAACAGATTCTATTCTGAGCTGAGTGCAAGCATAAGTTACTCCTCACTCATATACCGGTCTCGGAGGGTGGAGATGCAGAGTTTTATTCATTTTCTCTTTCCGAGATGCACGTATATATGTACGCAAGAATGTTTCCGCTAAGGTCACCCTAACCTTCACACCGTCCACCTGATACCAACACCTCTTTATCCTCTCAATAAGATCAAATCATTTAACTGATTAGATTTTATGTTCTAGCCCAACCCAAGCCTCCAAGCAAACCAAGCAGGCTCCCTCATAAAAACTTACGACACTTTCTCCAACATTCCCATTGATTCTCACCTTATTCTTCTATATCCACTCCCAGGCTCATCAAAGCCTTTCTCCTCGTTTTACTTTTCCTCCTTCCTCCCTCTCCCTCTTTTTTCCCACGCTTGATTCCGCCTACCATCCCTCCTCTTCAGCAGCCACCCTAGTCCTCTCATGCTCATTCATCTCCGCATGCATGTTTATGCTTTTCCTCTTTCATTTCAGTCCATCCAACCAACTCTGCAATACTGTAGTCAAAGCCTCCCGTTTTTATTAAGCCCCTTATCCCTAGATTTCATGGCTTTTCCACCACTTTCTCCGGCTCGCTTTTCCCCCCTTCCTCCTCTGCCTCATCTGCTACCTCTAGCCGAAAGCTTTTCAACTAAATCCCGCAAGCTTCAGACTCCGAATCACATATCTTCCTCAAGCTCTCCTCTCAAAGCTAGCTTTTAGCACTGGATATTATTGTAACGATCATCTCTCCCCATCTCCGGGTCGTCCTCTTCCGATGTAATTATAATTAAGCTACAAACAAGAGGATGATAATTCAGTACCCTTTGGGTGGTGGTTTACATGCTTCTGATTTTGCTTTCACTCCAGTGCACATATCTGTGAAGCTTGGAGAAAGTTGGAGCTATTATCTCCTCCTGTTGCTTATCTCCTTTGTTCCTCAAATATAAAAGTTTTACCCTAGCCCACACGGCTCTTCTGTGTTACTTCTGAGGTCAGTCCCTGATTACTCACTTGATATCTTTGTGTTTCTTTCACCAACGTCCAGCGCGGACAATACGTTAGCAGGCCGGGCATCCATGTGAGCAAGGATGCCCGGACGTGTTCTTGTAGTTGTTGTACATGTTGTAAAACACGCCTCATTTCTTCCATCCAACTTGTCTCCTACTTGAGGCTTTCACTCTAAGCTCTCTGCCTATGATATAATGTTACATTGCGAAATAAAAGTAATTGACCAGTTTACTCTCCCTGTCTGTTCCTAGTATCAAGTCTGGTGGGTTTGTAGTTACCCGGCTTTCTCCATCTCAATCTTCCGCATTCCAGATATTTTCTATATAAATGTAAATACGGCTAAGAGACGGATTTTGCTTGGAAATTCTTTCCCCTACCCACTCCACACATCATCTAACCCTTTGTTGCTTTCTCCTCGACAAAGAGAATTCCATCAGAAAGGAACATTAACTCTGAAATATCACTCCATCCCTCGCAATTCATTATCACACGCATGATCTCCATTTGCTCACTTAGCTATTTATCATTTAAAATAGTTTCTTATATTCTCTCCTTTCTCTTCCGGGGAGTCGGAGGAGCCTCTTGTGGAAGTCCAAAGCCACGCTGATGCTGGGTAGAACGTGTGCAATAATGCAAGTACGTAACTCAACCCTGGAAAAAATTCTCTCATCTCTGTCGCCAACTCCATTATCGCCACCGATTTTCAATCTTATTTCCACCCGGAAAGCAACGTTATCCTCTTCATTCTTCTTCCCGTTCATTTGTCCCCGTCTTTTGAGGAGCAGTCTCGGAGAAAGTACCACGAACCACCCCTCAGCCGCATACCGACCAACCACTCATTCACTTGTTCATCCTCACTCATTACTGCAGTGAACCGAGAAAGACTTTTAACTATAAAATTTATATCTTTACTTACCACTTCTCCCTTCCTTTTCTTCATATTATTCTCTTGGTTTCCCCAAAGGCGGAAATCTATATACATATATACATACATATATATATATACAACGGATATGAAATCCGAGCACAACAAAACAGAGGTCCATCTTAGGATAAGTATCTTTTTTCGTACATGGTCAGATTGTTTGTAGAGAGAGGACGCTCACATAAGACAGATTTCAAGTACCTATTTATTTTTTCCTTTATCTCCTTCCTTTATATTTGTTTTAGGGTAAGAATGAGGCTGAAGCTAAAGATGCTCCCGGGTCTTATCTTCTGCTCCACTCCCTATTTCATTGCCTCCATTGAGACTGGGGTCAAGGATGGCTATTGTAAGTTGCTTCATACTTGCTCTTGATTATTGCTTCATAGACAAGAACCATGGGGATATTTATCTGCTTTTAGCCAAATAATCCTCTGATTTCTGCAATTATACTTTTAATTTAATTGGTTTGCAAAATTTCATCAATTGTTTCCAGCTTACAAGCATACTATCTCGCTATAACATTAAACCTACCAAAAATTCACAATAGACACTGATACCAGGAGGAGTATAGCTATTCGCTTTATTGACCTTTGGACATTACATCTTCAAAACTCTGGATGGCCTATGCTCATATCTATGGATCCAAGCCGGAGGGAGAGAGACTTTCTGAAATGCATAAAATATTTTTCGCAATCCTGAACAGGCGCCCATTTTGCATTAATCTTGCGACTTTCACGCGAGTATGAAGATCTCTTGTTTTTTCCAACTCCACATTTCCCACTTGTGTTAAACTGTGCGACTTCAAGGTTATATATACTAGGCCTCACTTTTCACCCTGCGGTTATTCCTCCAAATACCAGAACCTATGGCATATTATTTTCGCATTTTACGGGCTCAGAAACCTTAAAAGAAATCCTGGCAGTCAAGGGCCTCAAGTTGCATTGATTATAGTGAGTGCTGGCTGGTGGTGGTGGTTAGTAAGGACGCTAAAAGTTTTTCACATCCCCCTTCTTCTTGACTACACACGCAAGTTCCTTGGGAGGCCAGAGCTAACTGAAATTAGTAATGAGATACGGAAACAATTAGCTTTTCATCCCCGTCTTGAGTTCATCACGCCAGAATCGGATTGATTTGGATACATAAGACTAATCCGCTGGGGCGAGTGACTTATAATTTTACGGTAATTGGCTATAAGATTATGTCCGACTTTGTTAAAGTTGGAGGAGAGAAAGCTTGAGCCAGATTTCTACTCCTCAATAAAGTAAATACTTATAATATTATTCCATCTATAAAGATTTTCAGGACGATTGGCAAGGTTTTTGAACCGGATTTACTCCCAGCATGCCATTTGACAAACCGCCAGACCCGCTCCTCTTGTAAGCTGTCTGGTGGACAGGAGGGCTAAACGTGTGTGTGTGTGTGTGTGTATTCCGTTTCTAGGGTTTGGTCACGAATAAATTTTGCATGCTATTCCACAAAACACGCTCCCACACATGGACACATGTGCTTCTTGTGGAATATGTTATGGTTTTGAGGTTATGGCCGTTGTGTTTTGTTAGTCATAACATTTGGGATTGAGGCAAGCTGGTTTATGCCGGCCGGGTGAAAGCATCTTGTAGCTACACTACTTATGGAGCTATACTGGGTAGTTGGATAATTATACATTAGAATGTGACACCAGGGTAGGTCTGCCATCTTAAATTTGAATTTATTACAAAACTTCAATGCTAATCGCAGACTTGTTAATTACAAACGAGCTAATGGTTGTTGGGGAAAGCGTGTTTAAGTTGGTTTTGGATTTCTCTATTGAGAGGGACAGGGGAAGAGGGGAACAACGGGGGAGTGTGTTTTACCTAGCGGTTAGCGTTATAGCTACGTAGCAGTACATTGAGAGGATTTGTTGGGGAAATGAATGGTGAGTAGAGGAAGGGACATGGACGCGGGAGAAGTAAGAATAATATATATATAGTATAGGCTGCCTGGAATCCGCCGGCCGCCCTGATTTCAAATTAATCCCAGGCATGAAACACTTTCCTCTGGCTCTTTTCTTCCCCGTCTATTCTGTCCTCCTCATACGTAGCCGTTAACTAAACAAGGAGGTTACATTAGCATGCCAAACCTGTTCCCCGAGACCATAAATTACATGCTTTCACTTCCTCACATCATGATCACACCACCCTCCATTCTACACAGGTGCAACTAACAAGTCCTACGTACTTTCACCACATGTATATTCTCAACCCTTTCTCCGCTTTCACCCTCCTTTCTCTCTCCTAGCTTCCTACCTTCCCCATCCTAAACTCAATCCAAATCCTAATCTCAGCAGGTCTCCTTTGTTTCAGCTTTTGCTTAGCTTTACAGTTTCCCAATCTCGCTCTCCTCCTCTTCATGCTCACGTTGTCCCCTAGTGCTTGTTTTCTCCGCAAAATGTGATTCCAAAGCCTGACTACTTCTTGTAGTACTGTGATTTGTTGTAGGATGTTGGAATTTCCCACAGTAATTCTTATCCGCCCTCCGTGAAAAGCTAATAATTTGCTACCGCATATTTTTAACACGCTTCTTAACTTAATAGCAGCAACCTCCTCCCAATCTTTTCCTTCTTGTTCGCACTCATGTGCTCATAAATATTAAAAAGGTTTCCTCCATCCCTAGTTTTTTTCTAACACGGATTTAGATGCTAAATACATGGGTTGTAGTGGTAAAGAGCCCAAATTCCTTGCAAATCCACGGGGGAGATACCAGATATTATTCCATACAATACCCTTTAGCTTGAGCTGTTCCGGAGGTGAAAGTTGCGTCTTACAAACACTTCCTTTCACTCCCACTCCTCTCTTTAAATTTCAAAAGAGGGGAGTCGCATACAGAGCTTCTTCCCCATTTAGTTTTCTCTAAATCCTAGCATATTTTACTCTGATTCTATAGAAAATCCGCAGTGATGCCATTTGGAATTTATACAAAGGGGGAGCGGGAGTGAGAGGAGGTCACATGATCTAGATTAATGGATTTGAAAACACATTCCCACTTCCGCACCTACTATGTATGTTAATAAATAGATGTAAATGAGCAATTAACACACCTGATCCACTCATACATGATTTCGAAAGCCCGTTCTAGCCTACCAAGGATCCGCCCTCTTGAATCCCAATCCAATACCTCACCATCCATCCCACCCAATAGTTCACAAGGGTAATCATTTCATTCCCCTGTATAAAGTTTCAATTCCAGGATTCCTTCTCAATCCCCACCCCGTTCCGTCCACAATCACTTAACCAAAATTAACTACCCTCCTTCTCACGCTCCACTAACTTTGTACATATTTTTAACACACCATTGCAGACTCCACTCTTCCGTTAACCACCGAGTCGTACTTAAGAGCCGCGGATCAAGAATCAGGCCAGCGGTTTTTTGTTATTTAATCTTAACTCTGCTTTCACTCCCTCGTATCTCGCTTTCACCCCTTGTCCCATATCATTAACCTTGGCCAGCCAGCCAGGACCAGCGGACAGGCGAGTATTTCTCCTTATCCTTAATCTATCGGATGGCTTCGCTACACGCAAATCATTCCCGGGAGCGGACACCAGGGAGCGTGAGTCTCTGCGCAAGGATTTTCTCTAGTGCCCACCACACCAGCTGTGCGAGCGTTAGGAGTGTGGACGAGAAGACCATATGAAAGTCAACTTTCTCTTGCTCAATATACTTTGGCTTCAGGAGGATTTCTAAAGGGTGATTGGTTGGTTGAGGGCGTTCTGATCTGTATCTGATGATGCCTTCTTGGTTTCTGTGCAGCTTTGGCTTTCCTCTCCGGAATCATGTGTGTGTGACAAACCCAAAGAGAACTTCAAAGTTGTTCTCATTTATCAAACACTCTTTACTTTGGTGGAATCTGGAAACAAGGGAATCGGACGGACAAAAGATTTCTGTTTACCGTAATACATGAGCTCAAAGGAGAAGCTATTCAAGCGTTACATTTAAATACTCCGAGAAAATGGCACTACTCAAAGATTACGCCGAGGAACAAAGGGGGTGAGGGCGGAACTGGAACTTTCCGAAGGATTAATGAAATTCCTTGGGCGGGAGCATCAAGTGCTTGTTATTGAACAAGATACCAAATGTAATACAATTCAACACACTCACTCACTTACACTTTCTCCATGTCCCTCACTTTCAGCCCCAACCCTAGGAGGTAGGAAACCTCCCATTGAAAACCTCTACCATCTTTCCTTCTTCACTCCACACTTTTCTTCCTATCTCCCAGCTTTCTATCCTACTTTCCATTATTCCACCCACCCACTCCCTTCCCGGCTTTCACTCTTTCTTCCCGCAGTCTTCTTCCTTTGCTCTGGCTTTGCTTTCTTCTGTTCTGGGTGGGATTGGAACGGAATGAAATCGGATGGGGTGGGTGCTACCCTCGCCGGAGTTTGTATATTCAACTATCCTCTGTTACTTAAACGTCCAGTTCTCTTGCCTTTATCATCTGTGTTCGGTGTCAAGATTCAAGAACCTCCAACTGGTTATACTAATAAAAGACAACACGAGATCCAGATTCCGCAACTTTATACATTTATCTCCTATATATTTCATACTATTAGTTGCGGGAGAAAAAAAATCCGAGCAATACTAGCAAAGCACTACTAAAGGAAAGGGGCAGATATAATTCGACAAGAAAGTAACTTAATGCAAGCCACAAGAAGAGAAAGAATTAACTGGTACGGCTGGAAAGAAAGAAAAATATTCCTTAGGATCAAATAATTTCCGAGAAAACAAGACAAAAAAACCAGTGATTACACTGGCCTGGGTCCGTCGAAGCTTACAAGAGGGGTATATGCTCAAGGAGAAAGCATCCCTAAGAAGAATCATGAGGAGACAAGCATCTTTTCAGTGCGCTTTCTCCTAGGACTCCTCTGTATTTTTAGTTTTGTGTGCAAACTTTCCCTACTCACTTCCTCCCATCCCATCCCTCCCTCCATCTCATCAGAAAATGCAAAACTTGTGTATTCTATCTCATTTCGTCGTCACCGCAGAAAATATAGCCACCCGACCAGCAATTCCCACAAAATCCTATCACATTCCCCCTTCACCTTCTACCGACGTAGTAAAACTTTCACTCGCTTCTCCAAAGCCCTCTTATTTCCCTACCAACCTTAAACCAATCCCTATCTATCTTCCCTCTATCCGTAATTACTCCCTTTCCTTTCTAGCTTTCTCCCACTATTTCTATCGCCTATGCTTTGACTGAACCAAATCCCGGCTAACTCTCCCTCATGGCTCTATAGCTCTTGAAGAACATGATGGCTTCCACCCACCCCGGTACTATATTTCTCTTTTCGGATTTAGTACCCCACCCCCGTCATATTATATACATCTCTTCCTCTCTTAGCAATAATATTATCAACACTTCCACACCAGAATAACGAATGACAACAAATAGGGAGCTACGGGAGAAGAAAACTCTCGCTTAGCATCCATCCGATTCACCGACACCCGGCCCCATCCCACTTCTTTCACACTCCGGACCGGATCAATGTGGAAAAAAGTGCGAAATACAAGCTACAACTGCAGGAAGGAGAACTTCAGTAGGAGAAAGGAAGAGAAAAGAGAAAGTAGGGAGAGTGAGAGAGCTGGGCTCGGTTAGAAAACTAGAGTGAATTTCACCAAAATGAAAATCTTGAGGGGAAAGTGGAAGCGGGGAAAGGAAAAGTAGGGAGAAAGGGAGAGACACGAGTTCTCCTCCTCCGACCCTACTCCAAAAACTCCAACTCCCCAAACTCTTCACCATACGAGATCGATATTTCCATGGATCTTTGAGAACGTCCCCTATAGCCGGGACCCGTCCGCCCAAGAAAAGCTCGAGAAAGAAACGAGAGTCCAGGATCGATATCCAATGTACTCCTCCTATGCCCTACTCTTCCATCTCATCCCCTCCTCCTACCATCCATCTATCCATCTCTACCGTCTTCAAATCCACCACTGCCACCGACCATCCAACCTACTCACACCCACACTTTCTCTTTATTTTCTCCCTCCGTCTCCCTCCACATCTTTCACTAAAACTTTCCTTCTGCTAGTCCTCTCATCCTTGCACACATTACTCTATTTCAACCTTTCACTCCTTCATAATGGAAGAATGAGGAAAAGAGTTGGACAGAAATCACTACCCCCGGTATTCCGCATCCCAACAAGGAACCCAGGAAGACAAGAAGCAAACCCAGCCTAAGGCATACACCGACACCCGGCTATGAGAGCTCAATGCAGTCTCGCTTACAACCACACTACGTTCCTAACTTTTTTCCTCATGCCCGCTCACTTTCTCCACTCCTCATCTTTTCTGCTTTCTCTCTCTCACTCGCTGTCTTTACTTCTCCCTGTCTCTTTACGCCCCTATAACAGGGAGAAAATGTTCCAGTTTTTTCATCCACAGGCACACACAGACACACACACACACACACCCATACTTAAGCTAGCCGCATTCACATTTAACATCCTCTTGTCAAATCTTTTGCTGTAAGATCTAGCCTCTAGCTTTCTCTTGCCACAACTCCTTCCTTACACAGACAGTATTTTGTCTGTTCTCTGTATGCGCCGGCCTTTCTCTCCCTCCCTGTTTTCTTTGCTAGGTTTTCTGAATTATAAAAACCCGAAACGCTCTACGCTTTCTCCATCCCCAATCTCACCAGCACTCATCTCAAAAGAACATGACAAATCTCTTTGAGCAGCTTGTTGAATCATCACACAAGCCCTGGCTTTCTCATCATCCTTTTAATTCAATCCTATCATTCCCTTTTACTCCTTTCGTATCCTCAAAAATCTCAATTACCTTAATTACATCCAATTAAAGCCACGTATTATTCATATTCAAACCCTACTTCCTTCTCATTATCCTTTTTGGTGACAACATCCTCTAGCTTTCATCCATTCCTTTCTCTTCATTCCACTGAAATTCGACGTGTACATTATTCAAGGGATTCAGCTCATCCTTCTCTTCATATGTTCGCACAGAGAGGAAAAAAGATAACCTATAGGAATTTCCATTGACTCCTCAATCAGAATCATGCTTTCTCCTCCTCAGCGTTTTTTCCCTAGGAATCCCTAGTGGCTTTGAGTTGGTAACTTTATTTTTCCATCTCTGTAATTAAAACTAATACGGTATCTGTCCCAAAATATTTTTAAACTACTCCGTATTTGCTTCCTCTTCCTTCCTTGCGATCTCTGCTCATTTTTTCTCATACATGTGGAATCAACTTTCTCCCGCTTTCTTTCACGGCATCTCCACGCATCAATACCCATCATATGCAACTCACCCCCAAAGGAGTCCGGTAATTACGGAACAAGCATTTCCTTTCTTCTCCTCTCCCAACTACAACTTACACCTCTGGAATCATGTTCATCCATCTATCACTTCTTTTCATTCATTTCTCCTTCACCAACCCTCCTGTCCTCCTTCCATCTCCCTCCCATCCTACACAAGTCTCACCCGAATTCCCCGAATTCTCTACATACTTATGCCTATCGTATTTATCAAAACTAACCGCACTCGAGATGGACGCGATCGGTTCTCTGGTCTAATACTCTCAGCCTTCAAACTTTCGGCTTTCCCTTTGGTCATATCCCAAATTCTTCCCTCCACTCCTCTTCCTTTCACGTTAATTATTCCTAAATACATACGCATAGTGTACCCACGAGGCTTGTTAATCCATCCCCTTCAACACGTCACCTTTCATTTCATCCTTTCTGGAGCTTACAACTTTCAAGTACTCCCTCACTCTGACCTTTTCACTTTTATTAGAGATTCATCATGCTGCGACGAAAAGTCAGGATTTCAAAAGTTTTGCACCCTTTATACCGAGGGTGATAACTCCTATTTTGGACACTCGTTTGGAAAGCTACCAATTAAGCAGATAAAGAGTGAAGGTGAAGATGAGTACATTATTCGATAGCCCAAACGTTTTTACGCATGCCAGTGTGCCAATAATTTCATTTAAATTATGAAAAAGATCATTGACATCAGCGAAAAAAAATTACGACCCAATCAAGTTTTTCCATTCCTATGATTTACATGTTAAATATCGATCGGTTTTTTTCATAATTCTGCGGATGTCAAGAACATTTTAGAAAACTTTTGAATACTGTGTACAGAAAATTCGTTACTAGTAACGGTTACTGCAAGATTCTTGGATAAAAGTTGAGATACATTTAAGAAGAAGGGATTTTAGTTATCATCTTCATAATGTTTAGAAAAGTTGAAAATCCGCCAAAAATGATATATTACATGCGCCATAACATTCGTTAGACAAGTCATAATTTGGCAAAAAGAACTTTAAAATTACCGAAAAGTCAAGTTGTTTAAGATGAGAGCATTTTATAAGCCAAATGTCAAGTATTTTGGAAAATATTTAAAAAATAGTGTTTTTTACCTATGGAAAACGGAATTTCGATCTCTCTCGAAGTATTCTTCAATTAAACCCAGAATCATAAAGTATAATCAAGTAGAATCATTGTAGATGTAGCTAATGAAATTGTCGTTTCGATAAACCCAAAATTCAATTAATTTTTTCGTTTGAACTGTCAGTAGTTAGCGTTCGAAAAGTGTCCAAAATAGGAGTTATCAGCCTGTATTCAGTAGTGTCAGTGAGAAGCTTATGTCTACGAAATAATTAGATTTTACAGTGGAAATTTTTCAGATAAATTACTTTTGGCGCATCTATGAAATGAACCATGAAAAGATTTAATGGGAATTTTAAATACATGGTTACATATTGTACATGCTGATGATAGTGTCCAGTAAAATATTTTGGTGGGGGAGATTGCGAGTCTGAGCTACAAAATATAGAGTGTGAGACTACCCGCTGCCCCTTTCCTCTCAGCAATAAAGCTGCATGAATAAACGATAGATAGGTCAGGTGTATTAATAATATTCAAGGATCTATTTACTGTACCAGTATTTGATTGTTGCAAAGATCAAATATCTGTCTTTGTTCTGCACGATTGAAAGTGAAAACGATCTGAATGTGAGCACAATAATGACATTAATATATAAAGTGTTTTGCATGAAGAAAACTAAAAGCTGCGAAGCCACCCGATGCTTCAACCGGAAAGTTTAAAACTAAAAACGTGGGAAAATTGAAATATCTCCTCATGTGTTCCGAGAGATATATTAAGACCGCGTGCACCTGCATATTTTGACTTCCTCGTGTAGTTTTGTAACTGTTGATCATTGTTATTATAATTTCGAATGTTTACGAACATATATGTTGATTAGGGAATTATTTTTGAAAACCATGAATTAAAGGACGAATTTAGTAAATTTCCTTGTGAAATTAGGTGAACTGAGTAGCATATTTACATAGTTAAACACGTCTGAAGTGTAAAAGAAAGGGCAAGGGAAAAATGGTAATGCATAAACAATTGTTTGAATGCTTGTGAAATTGGGATGCTATTATATTCTATTTGATACAATATAAATATATTGACCTTCAAATTAATGGATCATATGTGATTTATTGATAGGTGGAGCGAAACGGAAATTCAGAAACAATGGAAATGGACTCCAAAGAGATTAAAGGCGAAGCTGGCTGCATTACGTTGAACGTTCATGTCGCAAATGTAACTGGATTTCAGTACGATCCGATAAGTTGCATGGGACTCAGTGTTGAAAATAAAAAGTTGGCGATTTTCAGGTAATTCATTTTGACAGCGTTTTTAATGTGTTCACACATAGCGTACGGATACCATAACGAACCTACTTTAGCAAATATGTTTATTCATGAAACTGAATGTTGGCTCTTCACTTTTGTTTAAAATAGATCTGGTGATTGTCCAGCGATTGAAGTTTGGGATTTGGCTCATCAGACCTTTCTTGATTGTACGCTTTATGATTTAGAGAGCGTTAATGGAAAAGTATCGGTGGAGAGTCTAGCTTGGGCCCAAGGCAGATTGTTTTCCGGAGGATTACACGGGTTCGTCATAGAACATGATCTTGCTACTAGGAACATGAAGGTAAATAGAAGATGACGAATAGCTCATTGAAAATCAAAATTTGAGAATTCGAACCGAATAATCTCAGAATGAAAGGTATTTAATCCTATTTCTAATTTTATTCAGAAAAAATATGCCGCCACTTCGGGGCCTGTGTGGAATTTAGCCACTAGCCCAGATGAATCGACAATCGGCGTAAGTTGATCAAGCATTTTCCTTGCGAATAGTTCATTGAAATTTTTTATTTTAATTTTACAGTTCTTATGAACGTTTTTTTGTTTCTAGGCAGTAACTGAGGACGGCTTTGTCAATATCTTCGACGTATTGGATGACGAGCTTCAGTTCCGTAAAGTTTTGGACAGGCAAGAAGGTAAAAAAGCAGTCATTTGTTTTGTTCAACAAAACTGGTTTACTTCACTGGAAATTAATTGTTTTACGAATTAAATCCGATTTCTTCATATTAAAGACTAAAGGTTTTTCTTAAAATTTAGGACGAATTTTATGCTTGGCTTGGTCACCCTGTGGAAAATACATTGCTACTGGATCTGTAGATAATATACGACTATGGGATGTTGAGAGAGGTCGAGCCATCCAACGGTTGACTACTGGTCGCTCTAAGAAGAACGAGACTATAGTATGGTCAGTCAAAATTATCGATAAGCTAACTATAGTTTCAGGTGATTCCAGGTAACTTTCCATTCATTTCGATTTCGGCTTATGTAGCATATATGTTGGAAGTAAAAGGATATTTGTGAATGATTCGTACGTTTTGATTTTCAGAGGAATCGTCAGTTTCTGGGATGGAAATTTAGGGGTACTGAAATTTAAAGTTGGAACACATCGTGCGGACATCTTGTGTATGTCAGTTTCGCCTGACGAATCTATCATTTATGTTGCTGGTAATGATACCATGTGTGAACACAAAGTTGTAATGCACCGTTGTTGAGGACGGGTTGACCCGAATTCCTAACAAAATTAATAATTACATTATTTACAGGTGTTGATCCAAGTATCGTATTGCTGCAAAGAGTAGGAAAAAATGGCGACAAGTGGGTGAAATCACATCAGCGTCTTATCCACACCAACGATGTAACCTGTATGCAAGCACTTGGAACACACCTCATTTCTGGAGGTAAGGATTTGTTGGGAGATTGTTTGAAAGGTGTTATGTATCAAAAATTATTTCATGCCTTTTTCCTAACAGGACTTGACTGTGAATTGACAATCAGTACACCACCGATCCGACAAAATAAGCAAATCATTAGGAAATATCCCCCGTTTCGTAAATCACCAACGATATTCGCATCCTCGGCGTCTAAGAGAATTCTTGTCCAGGAGTCAAGAGGTTTAACCCTATGGCAAATGCCGGACGAGTCTGAAGATAAAGAGTAAGTCGGTTAGAATCAGAACTGTTATGTACATCGCGATCATGAATTAGTTGCTTAATTTAATTTTGTTTCTTTGTTCTACTTTTGCAGATTAGTGAATTTGTTAGATTTTCAAAGTTCTGGAGATCAAATAGTGTTTTCCTCAAGCCTAAGTCCTTCGGGTAACTATATGGTGTACACTACGTTTAACAAGGCTCATTTTTTCCGTTTTGCATCTTGTAACGATGGATCCGTAGTCCCGGTACGCTTAAAGCGCAACCTCATGGAGAGTATTACAGACGACGAAAAATCTGCTCCAGAACCACAGAATTTGTTATCAACTTTTCTTAACGATACACACGTCTTGGTGTTGCCGATAGATGGTTCTCTAATCCAGGTATGGGAGCTAAGCCAAGAAGAAGAATCGTGCCTGCTGAAATCCGAAATTGAGACTAGTGATTACCTTGATGCATCCGGCCTTCGATTACTTCATTCAAAACGAAACTACGCTGCAGTGGCGACTCAGAATCAAGAAATCTTTATATTATCTTTCCACGATAATAGCGCTTTGAAGGATGCATGTATCCTTCCCAGTTACTCATGTGCAGCAACATCTTTATTGTTTCATGAATCTTCTCCTCTTTTATTGATAACCTACTCCGATCACTCTTTCCGGATGTACAACTATCTTACCCGCCATATCGTACTACATGACAACATTGGAGGGCCCAAGATGGAATCTTACAAGAGAAAGCAGCCGAATCCCAGATCGAACAGAGATGAAAAGCCATCATCAGAGACGACAGTGGGAAGTGCAGTAATATCCTGCCAGCAACCAATCTTAAGTTCATCCTGGTCGTCCGACGGTTCTGTGATAATTTTCAGGGAAGTGAATAAGCTACACTATTTGGAACTGGATTGTGAGAGGCTCAGCCCCGAAGGTGTATCGAATGGTCAAGTAAAAGCTGGGAAACAACCTAAACTAGAACTAACTCCCACACGAGGAACAGGAAAAACGGGAGTGTCCTCCCCGAAACCTCGGCGTGAAAATTTATCGGAAGATACTAACATGATCCTTAAGCAGAAGACATTCGAATGTGACAAGAGTTATAAGTATGTATCACACATTGAGTTTTTGGACGATAAGAAAGAATTATTGCTAGTTGAGGTCAAACCAAGTACTTTGGTGGAAAAGCTTCCTCCGGCATTTGCCAGGAAGCGATTCGGAATGTAAGTGCAAGGAGACCATAGGCGTTCCTGACTGGCAATGTTTTGTTGTCTCGGATATTTTCTATTAAGTATGTCCTGTTAAATGCGCAATGTCGTATTTCTTCTTCCGAGTCTTTGTACATAATGACAAGAATGAACTAAATGACATATAGCAAAGGATTAACTTAGAATAGGCTTGACAAAATGTTTGGGCTGTCGCGGCGGAATGTTAGTTTTAATATTATTATCCTCTTGTTGAGCTAATTTTTTACTCCGGTAGTATCCATACGTCTCCTGGACTAGTCGAATTTTCGGTGGACAGTTGGGCGTGGTGGAGAACATTTCAAGAGAATTGCCCAGCTCAGACGATCGCCATCCAACAACTTCTGTAAAACCGCATCAATCACATGCCGTTAAGCTTGTTGTCGGGAGAGGCTAAAGTTTAAAGAAACTTGTAAGCAAATAAGTACAAGTAGAACCTGCGGAAGTTCGAGGGTACTGTTTGGAGGGGGTTAGAACTGCTACATGACCAGCAGCACAAGGTTGTTTATGTATATGTTTCTGTACGCCATTAGCGGAAGCAGTTTCTCCTGCTCTTTCACTCTGTAAACCGGAAAGAGAAAGTAAATAAGTAATTCAGATGAATAGAATTATGAGACTCTTTAAGCCGGGTTGCACACACTCATTTGGATTGCGTAAGTATAGGGTTTGGTGCGATAAGATAAAGGAGTTGTGGAAATAATCCATTATGCTACATCGTAATTCATTATGATTTAACGTCTGCCTTTTCTAGGTGTAAAAATGGATTTCATGTAGTAGAGCACACAATAGGTCACTGCGCGGTGGCTGTTATCTTGAAGGAAGTTGGTAGGAAATCATGGGGCTTTGAAAGCCGAAATTCGAATGGAAGGAAACGGTTTTTCTCGTCTTTTCCTAACGACCTCGCAAAATTAGGATTGAATGGTGAAAACGCAGGTGGCCCGCTGTGATAGGTGGGGTAACCGGATCACTATGGTTTTTCAAAGAGCAGGTAGATTTTATCGCTATCAAATGATTGCATGGAGGAGATGATGAAGTGATAAGGCTTTTGGGGAATATTCGGCGCCTTATGTATTTGCCTGCGCTCCCAACTCCTTCCGCCCGTCTAGCACACATCGTTCGCAAGTCACCACACTTTATCGGATCCCATAAATCCAGTCAAACAAGGCAGACTGCATGCCGGGCGAGAGACCCTCTTTCACTGAAGCGTATAGCCCATAATTTCATTAGCAATCCCGAGAAACAAACCAGAAAGGAATGAAAGAAAGCCGGGCAGACGGTCCTCTTCGTGCTGGTTGCAAATCTGCCAAGGCTTTCCTTTTCTCTTCAATGGACTTTTCCCCGCCTTTCTCCTACAGACGTTTTCTCCTTTTCCCTATAAAGAATTTTGATTCCCAGACTGGAGAATATATATAGTCTAAGACTATGGGTAATTGTTTCCTCGGGATGTGAAAAAACCCATGAGCCATGGCGTGAAATATTGAAAGTGTTACCGGACTCACGCTTTTCCCTTGTTCATCCCGCGTTGGAAGAGGGGAAGACGACGGGGACAGCGGCAGCCTCTGTTGGTCTTGGTCTTGATGCGGTGAAATCAAAAAATCCCATTTCCACTTCCATAGTTGTTCAAGCTGCTTTTCATGTTTTTGCATACTTTTCCTGGGAACAAAAAATCCTGTTCATCTCATGCATATGTATGAGAACAGCATGAAACGCTACCCGAGTCCTTTCTACGTATCCTCAACGTACATAATTATCTACTAAACGAATCTAAAAATTCTATGCATTCACGTGGCCTACTCAAAAACGTTCGGCTCTCCTAGAGTGAAAGCCATGTTAAGAGGAGAAACCCATTCTCTCACAGACGAGCCAGTCAAGCCGAAAAAGCCCTTTGAAACAAACGTTGTGCTCTATTCTCGTTTGGAAAAAGAATGCTTTCCCTGCCATAGCTTTTCTCTGCGGTACAGGCTGAGAGCTGAGACGCCTGAGAGTGTGTTGCTGGATTACTGGAACTGGAAGGTTCTGTATATATATATATACAAATATAGATATCTTCCGAGCCACAAAACGAATTAGGAAAAAGTGGCGTCAGAAGAAGAGGGAAGAGGGTAAAAGGAAAAAATGAGTGCTATTAAAGACACGAGTCATGCATGCGTATTCAGGATAAATAGCTTTCTTCTCCGACTCCACGTAATAAGAGCGTATATGTACTTACCACAATTCATCCTGAATTGCGGGTGAAAGTTTTTGAGAACGCCGGGAGAAAGTACGGTCATCCTCTAACCTCTGCCTTGATAGTGTCATGTAAGTAATTTTCTTGGACCAAGTCTCATCCCCTTCCGACAAAGCGGCACCTTCCAAGCGTGTCGCTCCCCCCACACTATGCTCTTCTTTTCAAAGAGATTCAAAAACCAAGGCAAGAAACACACCAACTGTCTCTTCCTCTGCGGCTTCTCTCAAGAACGCCTTCCGCAAGAGTCATACACCTCCGGAATCTGGTTCCCAACACTACACTCCAAGGAGCCCTGTGCCCGTCTCTCTCTGGACCGTGTAAAAGGAACGAGGGAAACTTGTACACGTCCTTTTATTTCGACTAGGACAAATCTTGTGGAATCCAAATAAGCTTTCACCACCCTCCTTCCGTTACGCTTCCCTAAGACCGCCCGCCTAGCTTTCTCCAACAAAGTCCCAGAAGCTGGACGATCTTTGGTCACGCTTCCGCAAAGATGAGCAAGGAGGAGTGAGAGAGTAAACTGGACAATCTTCCTCTCCCTCGTCACAGCATCCTTCTCACACCTCCCTCTGCACGAACTCCTTCTTTTAGGTTATGCTTCACTTAAGACTGGGCTTCAATTTTGATCTGCGTAACTTTTCAGATTTAAAACCAGAATGGTCTGCATCAGCTCCAACACTTTCGCTCTCCCTCCCTTCTTTGTCTAGGCCCAGCCCTAACGATAATTGTGCCAGACTCGAGCCAAACTATATCTGATCTTCCCTGGGAAGAATGACATAGAGTCACGGAGTGAAGATCCCATCCAGTAACCGACCTTCTGGAACGGGAGTTTTTCCACCGCCTCCTTCTTTCACCAGTCCTGCTGTAAACACTACCCCCTCACACCACCCTACTTTCACCACTTTCTCCGTCCGCTTTCATTTCACTATTCTTTTTTCTATCTCATTCATTTCCTTGCTTATTCCTTCCCTTCGTCCAACCTTCTCCCAGAGTAGCCATGTGGCGTAGCTCCGAAATTGTTCGGCTCGATATAGGATCTTAAATCTCTCTTTCACTTTCCCACCGTGATTCCCTATAGTCTCGGCACGTGGAAAGAGTCAAGGAGAGAACGGAGACAGGGAAATCTGCGTCTAGGATTATAATACTACCCCGAAACCACAGAAACCACATCACATTATATGCATATTTATACACCTGGTGGTCTAAAACCATCCCTACTGGGTTGCCCGTGCCGCGTCTTACTTTCTGCCTCTTTCTCCGTCTGAATTTCTCTCCAGTCCGAGTCCCTCCAACTTTGCATTGCTTTCTCTTCTCCCCTGCTTTGGTATGGTGGATTGAAAATTTGCAATGCTGTATTCCTCTCCGTCTCAAAGAATTTGAGACACGCCCCAAACTCCCATCCGTCCCGTCTCAGTCGATACAAAACACATAAACGAAATGTTTGATCAATCTATTTTCAGCTCAAACCCGCATAAACGTCCGCCCTCCTTTTCTCCTCTCAAATTTATAGACAGCTTCTTTGAAAAAGGCCGAGCTGTAGCACTCTATGCCAAATCTCAGCCTAGCAGAATCTACGTATAGTTTAATGTGCATAGCGATAGCCGCATTCACATCTTCCCCGTCCATCCCTTCGTTCTACCTTATCTCTGCGTCAGTTGCGCGGTGGGCGGGTGATATGCAGTTATGCCTGCTTTATGCCCTTCTATACGTCAGTTCAGGCTTCGGATGGGGGTGAATCAGTTTCTTACGCGGCTATATTTTCTCTGCTGTCCTTGTCATTGTCGTCACAATCTCGTGCTTCCATCCCACAGACAAGTCTCCTATTGCCTATGGCTACCAGGTCTAGTATGTAATGTCTGGTAAAAAAACTTTGTTTACACAAAACCTGGACAATTGGTTACACCTACCAACTTTCTCCTCCTGACACGCGACAATTTCTTCACTCTTATTCTCCGAAACCTCCCGCCGGCGCTTTTCTCCTATGTATACGGTTCGGTCTTCCAGGAACTAGAAACGGCAAAGGGCATATGGTCCAGCATGGGGAACGAAATTTTGGAAATGTTTCGGACTAGGGTTTCTTAGATCCCTTGTAGTGAAAATGCTTCACTATGCCATCAGAATTAACATATTTTTGTTGGAGTACTTATGCCGAAAGAAAAATTACACGGAACTGGGAAAAGTCATGAGAAATGAAAATGCATGCTATGCTCGTGTTTTATTCTAGGGTTGCGAAAATGTATAGAGCGTATCCCTTCCCTGCTTGCGGCGCGGGAGTTATCTTGACTTCCAGGCTGGAGAAAGCGACGGAGGTGGCTTGGGGTTTTTAGACTTGGAGGTCAAGGTAGAAACAGAGAGATAACAATTTGTGTTAGGATTTCGACTGGCTTGTATTCGTAAGTACAACATTTAATTCATTATCATCATCAGCATCGTCGTAATTATATATGGATAATACATAAAGCTATATTGCTCAACTGAAACAACGTGTAGCCGAGTAGTTGCATCCCGATCACATGACGTATGCATGCACGTTACAGTAATAATAATAATAAGTGTCGATATAATTTAATATATTTAATCAAATAATAGGCAACATACAGAGTAATAACAATAATAATAATACTTGCATCCAACGCATTTTCATATTTTATCATTTCATTATATCCAGAACGGTAGTATAGTATCGTAAAGTAACGACAAATAGCAAAAATGGGC
The DNA here is from genome assembly GCA_906901655.1 of Sminthurides aquaticus. NCBI lineage: Eukaryota > Metazoa > Arthropoda > Collembola > Symphypleona > Sminthurididae > Sminthurides > Sminthurides aquaticus. The sequence goes on along the minus strand of CAJQTT010000013.1, from coordinate 1,355,882 downwards.
CATCACAAGCATCGGTTCATCGCGTCTGAGAAATTGCGACCAACCTTTAGAACCTTCATCCACATGCTCATCACTTCCCACAAAGCTCGTCGTTGAAAGACTCGACTGGCAGCATCAAAGAGAACATGGAAAAAACAAACGGCACCTTCTCCACCTTATTCCCCAACAATAACTTTGGTAGCACAGGAGCAAAGAGTAAAGCCTGCGGAGGATGTGAGAGGCAATTAAATGTTTGCAATGCTTTCTTTCTTCTCACGCTTTCACTCCTGCTCACGAGTACCTTCACCCGCCCTCCCATTTCCCTCCTTTCTCTCTTCTTTTTCCAGATTTCAGTACCCCAAAAAGTGTGTCTCACATTTCTTATTCTTACATTACCTACTACCTACCTTAAACTCCCTCAGTTCCACTCTGGCCTCTTCACTTTGAGTTTTATAGCCTTCTTTCTTATCTTCTTCTTCCTACTACCGCCTTATTATTCGCCTTCTATCCCTAGATCTCATCTTTTCACTCTTTTCGTTCTCCTTCAACCTCAGGACTTCTCTTCATATGGCTTCAGCTCACTCCCCACCCCGTCTCTTGAATCCTCTATCACTCTTACTGTGATTGAAACTTGAAGTGAGAGTGATTGACATTGTGGTGGAATGAAAGTCACTTGTAGCAATTAAAGACAACAATTAACTTTTCACCTAAATAAATATTAATAGCAGACTTTTCCGTGAAGACTTGCTTTTAGTTGGGTCGGATCAAATCCTTTTCTTCCTCACCTTACATACCTATACGTAATCCCTTTCGTTTGACAAGATTTAAATCCGTGACAGGACGGTTCATAATTTTCCAGCGAATCTTAAATTATTTTCAAAACAATTTCGTCTCTCCTCTCTCCTTTCTTCATCTTTGCTTTTATTACGTACACGTTACCTTACACTACCTTTCACCTCCCTCTCTCTCCTTTCCCTCCCTACTATATACTTAGTCTCCTTTTCTTCTCATCATCATCACCTCCTTAGTGTTACTCATTCTTCTGTTCCTTATAATCTGATAGGCGGCCGGCCAGAATTCCATGGCAAAATCCTATACGTACAAGTAATGAGACCACTCTCTTGGGCACTGTCATCAAAGACACAAGACAAAATCCCCACCGATTCAAAACTTCCAGTCTCCAGGCGTACTTACGAGTGTGTAAATGTATAAAAACAACAAACGTTTCCTCTTTTCCCAAGATGTCTTTGATCCTTCGTTTCGCATCCTTTTCTTCTTCCGCGATCTCGACGCACAATATTAAATACATTTACATACATATATATCTATATATATGGATAATATATAAATATTTGATTAAGTCTACCCAGAAAACTTCAAATTGATCTCGCCAATACTTTTCGGTTAGTTAATTACATAATTCTCACGAGGTGCTCAACTCAACCCTTACACAAGTCGACTTTTTTCTCTTAAAAACAATCTAAACTCTCCGATATTATTTATCCAGTCGGGGTTAAAAAGATGGTTCAGTCAAAACCATGGAAGTATTAAGAATAACATAAATTTATACGTCGTACGTACGCATTGATTCCTAAAACTTCTTTGGTTAGAGCAGAAAATTGACGCAGCTACAGTAGTACCTTTTTTACACTGGAGTATACATTCATATATCTTTATAATATTTATATACTTATCAATGCATGGATAATAATATTTAACTATTACATTGGGTATGTATCTAGTAACACGCGCCTCAAACATTTTCCTCTTTTGTGTAAGGCTCCTACTTTGAGCCGTAAAAATATATGAGAATAACATATAATAGAGTTTGATCATATTATTTTACGTCGATTTACGATAAAATCAAAGGTTTTGGATTCGCTTTGATCTGTTAGTTCATTCTGGCTCGTGCTGCATAGCATTTGAGTCACACTTACATACATCTTCCAGTCTAACCTGAATATCACCACTTTGTTCTCGTATCAATGGTTGTTGTAACCCTCTATTTCCATTATCATCTTTTACCGAACACTGTAACAGCAATAAATCTTTTTTTTGTCTCTCCAAGTCATTCATACCGGTATATGAAGAATTTTGCTGACTACCATGTACAGAAGAGTCGTAGGGAGACTCGCGACAAGATGTTGCTTCTCCCCCTACGTTACTAACGTTACACATAATCCCCCCATCTCCCCCATTGGACACCCTAACATTGACTTGGCTTTTATGTTCATTGCATGATACAGAGGACGAGGACTCTCGACAAGGAGTAGCAGTAGCTGTAGTAGTAGCAGTATTAGTACAAGTAGTATTAAGAGAACTAGAATTAGTATTATTTGAATGACAGGTAAAAGTAGTAGCAAGATTAGTAGAATTATTTATAGAAGTTCCAGTAGAATTAGTGGTAGTAGCAACCATCCCAAGTAGTGCAGACTTTGTTGACGGATTAAACCCAATCATCATTGACATTCCTGGTCCTCCAAATGTATCATTAGTAGTACTAAATGAATTCCCACTGGATAATGTGGTTGGAGATAAAATTTGACTATGAATCAATCTCCCTACATCTACTGGTACTGGCATACACTTAGAATTACTAGTATGTGATGTTGTTGTTGTGGCTGATTGCTCCGTCTCGGTACATTTGTCCACGGAATGAACATAATTTTTACCATTCTTATGATTCTTTTGACTCCCATACTCCTCTTTCGACGAGGGCGACTTACACGGATACTTGGTCTCATCCAGTGATTTAGAAATTACACTTGTTGAAGAATTAGTACTATTATTATTATTTGGATTTGTCCAGAGATTGTCCGATCCCGTACTTGCACACGCAGTTGAATGAGTTGAATTTTCTAAAAAAGCACTTTGAAATTTACTTCCTATTGCCGAAAACACTCCACTTGACACGTTACAATGACCACTAGAAATCCCACCCAGGAGTCCGACACAAGACAGTGTGGTGGAGGACGTGGATGATGATGAAGAGGAACAATTAGAAGAAAGTGATGGGGAGGGGGTTGTTGATAAATTATTTTTGTGCTTGCTTGACGAACTGGAAGCAGTTGAACTTGACGTGCAGGAATTCTTAGGATTTGATGTTTGTGAATGTCGAGGATGATTATGACGAGTTCGATTGTGGGACGACGGAGGAGACTTCCCCGACCGGCTCAAGTACGAACTCAAACCACTTAAATGACTTGTTGAGCTATTCTTTGGCCTGCCTTGACTCTGTATTGGGGAACATGAGCAGGATTTTGTTACTTCAGGGTTCCAATCTTGGCAATCCGGTGAATCCCAAACCGTCTTATTAGGAGGTCCGCGATGATACGTTCTTGTTCTCTCCGGATCCTGGGGAAGAAATAGGAAGAATCCAAGTTAAAAACACATTTCATGTTGCCTTTAAACACTCAATGAAGGATAATTATAGTGTGAGTAAAATATATAGTTTGAGCTTGTTCGACACAATCGTCAAAATCCTTTACTTACAGGCCTCCGCCTATCATCATCATTGTTGTATCGCAATCTAGAGGACGCTCCCCAATACAGTTCTTCACCATCAGGCCTACGAACACTCTTGGGCAGATTTAGCAAAAGATCTTTGGCCACCGAACGGGACCGAACCAGTCGATCTCTCTCCAATGCCAAGGCTCTTTCGTCACGTACCCGAGACTTGTCAGGGGAAAACCATTCATCATGCTCTCCTCTGGCCACAAAATTTTTTTCCACCGGTACCAAGACCACCTGCAACACAAGTAAAATGATTATTGATTTCTCTTACTCCAATCCCAAGCCTACACTGCACAGTATAACCTTCCGTTCATCAATCCCAAAAGCCGTGATTCAAAACCAGGAGCTCCGGGTTACATGAGTAACATAACATGAGCATAGCATAGTATTCAGGCAGAGGCCCGCCGCGGGAAGGTTTGGCGAATCCAAGAAAACAATCTTGGTTGACAGGAACTCGATTAAAATATAGACGGATATGGACATAAGTAAAAGACTCACCGGTGGATGGGAGGAAGATGATACAGGGATATTGCCGGGGGTGGCAGTGGATGCATTAGAATAGGTAGATATGGCCGTTGACAGGTTGGCCTGCAAATGTTTATGATGGGAAATGGAAACGGCAACGGAGGCTGCAGCGCCGATGGTCGCGGGAGTATTGCCAGAAACTGTAGAAACAGGAGCACCAAGCAAAACTTCCGCTTCCGGCGAAGACGACGACGACGACGATGAAGAAGATGATAAAGACGATGTAGCGGGAGTAGTGGGTCCCGCAGGACGAGCAGCCAACGCCAGTTTCACGAACTGGTCACAGCTACCAACGCAGATGACAAGTGAGAGTGCCTAGTATTTTGGCTCATCCCCAACTCCAATCCGTCGTTTTTCCTGCAACACCACAAGAAATTGCACATCATCCTCCATTCCTACTAAGAGGGAAGCGTGAATCTTAAGAATTTTATCAATTTTTCCCTCCCCCAAATACATATTCCCCAAACAAGAATTAGGAACAACCAACTAGTAAGTACATGCTACACTACGATTCCCACACAAACACACACACATTACTTCCATCCGTAATCGTATCCGTTACTCTGTCCCGCGCTCCCTCCCTCTCTTCCAACTTGCAATTATCTTTTTCTCTCCCTCCCAATTCCATTCTCATCTTGAACAAACATCAATAAATTTCAAATTATTGCTGCTCCTGGCCCTACATAGTGCGAGCAAGCCCGCCGCCGGCTTTCTCCCTCGTCCCCGCGTCATCCAATCATCCCTGTACACTTTTCCAATAAAATTTCTATTTCCCCATTAAACATATCAAGAATTTATTGCGTGCATGGACCCTTCTTCATGTCAGCAACACCATTTCGCTATTTCCATGTACCACCCCAAACCCACGTAGATACATTCGTATTTCCATCCACAACTCTCCCTCCCTCCTCCGTCTTCCCGACATTTCTCTTATCGCAAATCAAATACATCCAGGAAATTAAACATACTTACACCCACACATACATTCTTAATCCTCCTCCATGTATTCCCTTTGTTTGGGTCCTCTAGCTGTCGGGGGATGTGGTGTTGGAAAACGTTTGTTCCCAACACATAATTCCCAGTCACCACCACCATCACCCATCTTTTTTCAATCTCTTTGCAAGACTCGCGAATTTTATCCACCAGCCAACAACCCAGCAGGAACCATTATGCACCCAGCCCAGAGTCACCAGTCACCATCTCCCCACAAAGTTCAATCTCGTCCTAAACTTGCCAACTGTCACCACGACCACGGAGACTCTACACACTATACTATTACCCACAAGCCGTGTCCCTTCCTGCAGCCCTAGCCCTAATAGATTAGCGAGCAACTTGGTACAACCAGCCGGCGTGTATAAATTCTCCTCATCTCACTTTAAGTCAGTCAAAAACCTTAAAACGGCAGCGTGTATAATTCCTCCCTGATATGGAGTTATATCAAACAAGCGCAGACATGAATTAGACATTATGATTCATTTGGTGGTGTAAAAAAATTGCATTAATCAAATGGCGAATTAATAAATTCCTTGATCCTATACACTCCTCCTCATTACAACGTCGTGTAACACAATATCACCAAAACACAGACTCACACTCTCACATACTTGTTCTCTCTCTCTCTCTCCCCCCTTTTCCAATTCATATGAGCATCACCTCTCTCCTCTGTTGAACAAAAAAGCGTCTGCAATCTATCCACAATCTCGTAGACTCCGTCCCTCTCAAATCCTCAAGTAAGTCTACTTGATTGTCCTTCGTAATTTCTAACACGCATAATTTGCATAGCTAACACGTCCAGCCTGAACAAATCCTGAGCACACGTTAAACCACTTCCCTCCTTGCATTTAAATAGTCAATTATAAATACAGAGCCCAAGTCTCCACTCATCAATGTATGCACATGCCCTAAAATTTCTTTAACATTTTATATACCTCGTCTCAACATCCTACCGCTGCCACCGTCTCACTTTCCTCTCTCAAGCTTACAGCTTTTAGCCAGTCAGTTAGTGAGAGTGAGAGCCAGAATGGAGTCAGCTTTACTAGTAGTATTACATACATTTTAACTTGATCCTTTTTGTTTCCCCCTTAGCCCTCCTCCACCCGACACTACACGTACACCTGCTCCGCCAAATCTCCATCATTCTTTTCCTCCTAATTCCATTTTGCAAACTTTAAATGGAAGATTGTTTCCTTACCCGCTCTCTCCCACTCTGTCCGCATCATTCTCGTTTTAAAAACCTCCGCCAAGCTCCCAGACCGGCAGTCACCCTAATTCCACGCACTTCACACATACATCATGGAGATTAACATGCAAGGTTTTTGTTATTTCTATACCCAGCCTTCTCGTTTCAAATCCAATTCCTTTAATCCTAATTCGGTCCTTGATCTCCCTCCACATGCATATCCACATTATTCCCCTCCTCTGTCTACGTTTATCCCTCCGCATTCATTTTCATTCTATTTTCTCTAAACCCAGCTCAACTTCCTAGCCCGATAAATCCACCACTGATATTCATTCTACTTATGTCTAGACCTCTAACACCAAACCCGTCAAAGACTCCATTCTTTCTCCTAACCCGCTCCTATTTCCCTATTTCCTTCATACAAAAACGCTCGAAAGCAAGCCAAAGCTACCAAACCAAACCAGCTCAGTGTTACTCTTCTTAGTTCCTCCAGTAAGAGGCTAACTGATTTCTCTCCAGACCGTTAGCTGAATTCGTCATTCCTTCACTACTTTCTTAGAATTGCGAGAAGAAAGTAAGACTACACGTCCAGGCCTAAGCCTAGGGAAAGAAGAAGTAGAGACATAGAATCTTAGCATGGACATAATTTTTATTCGCCGCCATTTCTTGAACTTTACTTCCTCATAGTCTATCCCTAGGAATCCTGGGTCAGGATTGAGAATCCTCGCAAAATCCTTCTTCTTCCCATCTGAGAACAGAGCTCTCTTTATGCTACATTTAATTTTCATATAAACCTTAGACAACAACATCTCTTTTTTCGACTTTTATCATCTTCTTATAGCCTTCATCTCTTTTACTGTGATGCCCAGCTTCATAACTAGCTTTCCGACTCTCTCCTAGTAATTTAACCTTCTGACGTCCCACGCAAGGAGCAATATTATGCCAAAGTCACTGCATTGCCGGCTGGACGAATAGTAATATTTAGCAAAGATTTTCCTTGTCTGTCCACTACGTTAGAAGAGCCAACCAAAGCTCTGGCTTGGCTTGAGAGTAGAACGGCAAGGTTGTTATGCAATGCAAGTCTGGATATTTATCTGACCAGCAGCATACTTTTTGTAGGCCCTACTACTAGCCACTAGCCTTGCATTTCCTACCAGACATGGGAAGGTTATTGAAATTACAACGCTTTCCCGTCTAGAAAGAAATAGAGAAACGAAGAAGATAATGATAAGCACACATTAAACTCCCCATTTTTTTTACCTAAGCCTATACCCCTCCCCCATTTCCCTTGTCACAACCCACGGAGTGACGTTAAACATTTTGCATCACATTGCAAATCATTAGTTCACCAACACGACCCTATATATCGTCAACATCAGAGGCTACGAGACAACCCAGGTTACTGGCCACCCATTACAAGCACATTGCCAGACAGACACTACTCACATACTACGTAGAATCTCAATGGCCCCTTCTTACATTAGTCTCCAACACGAACGTCTCTATCAGTTAATGTCCAAGCTTAATCTATAAATTATTGATCCATTCCTCCTGATTTCATCACGCAATTCCACCTCGTATCATATCATTCCATATAATTTAGCTGCTCTTCTTTTCTTCTTGTCTGTTTCTACGTGTGCAGATATACAAAAGAGATAATTCCTCAATCCGTCTCCTCCTCACCTTCTTCTATCCGTAAGTCAGATTGCCCTTGCGGCTAAGCCATACCCTTGCATTATCTCAGAGCAAAGCGTACATTTAATATAATTACGTTCGTTCCCACTTAAATGAAAAATAGCCCTATTATTGTCCATTCACATTGTGTTGCTAATAAATCCATCCTCTACTCTCACCTCTCACTCGACTCAGTTACAACAAAACCTATGACCCTGAGAAAAAGAGAGATTCCTATACACTTTCCTGTTTTTTTTTTCGTTTCTAGTTTTCGAATCCTACGCCTCCACCCTTTTACCCCCATGTATATTATATCTCCGGCTAATAATTCAACTTTCACCGTCAGGATTTCACCGCTTCCGTAACACGCTTTCACCCAGTCAGCCAGCCAGCCAGCCAGCTTTTCACAATAGCATGTAACTCATCTGCCTGCTACTGCTACAATACGAGTCGTAGCCTACGACCCCTCCCCGACTCCCACCAATATGTACGAGAGATGTGCTCGTCCTGTTGGTATTGCCTCTCTGCATCGATAAATCTTGAAATTAATTCACCTATCACACACTGATAGTCTAATCTTCTTCGATTCCAAAATAATTACAACATAAATTCTCTTCCTCAATATAAATCACCGCAATCCCATCCTTCTCCAGCCGGCATAAATGGAGGAGAGTAGACGAATGAATTATTGAGGAATACATGTAGCTTTCTTTCTGTATCCCGTCCTGGCTTTTACAACTACATGTGCTCTTAACTTATGTACGGTCTTCCCCAAACCCCCACCCACCTCTTTTTCAAAACAAACTATTTTCCTTCTTTCCCAATTTAATTCCTTCACCTGTCTACCATCCCGCTATACGCACTCACTCCCCCCCTCCGCTACAACTCTTGTACTGTCTCCTTGACTTTCTCTAATTTATTATTCCCTTCCATCATCCCGTCCCTACAATTTACAATATGGCTCATTTTTCTTTTCGCCCTCCTCCCTGCCATACTGCCATTCTTTCCATGGCCGTCTGGCTATGAGATGCTGGGATGAGACGGGACCGTTGCTCCGTTTCCCTCCCGTATAAAATTTCACGACGCTCTCGGGACTCGGGCCATATTAGGAGGAGAGCTGTCGTCCATACTAAACCGGCATCTCCTCCACGTGCACTAACACAAACTTCTCTCGGCTTCTTTTACAAACACTTGCGTGCTCTCCTTCCTTGTAGCTGCTAGAATACCTCCGTCGCAGTCTTCATTTCTCACTGACAAATACACATCTAATATATCCAGGTAAAACTTGGGCCAAACCACCCACGTGCTTCCAATTCAAGTTAACGTCCTCTCATTTTCCATCTCTCCATTCTTGATCTCCTCTCTTTCTGTACTCAGTCAGTGATTGAGGGAGTCAACGAGCCGTAGTATGCCAGTCAGCCGCCAGTCAGTCACAGACCCGGCCAGCCGGCTTTATCTCAACCTAATTTCAATGTACATAAAATACTATCAAGAGCAGAAGGTGGAAGCTCATCATCATGTTTTTCTTTGGGGTTTCTTCTCATTCTACCCCTCCTTCCCTTATACAATCCCCAGTCCTGGTCTATCCCAGAGTTGGCTTTCCCCAATTCTGAATTCCATCCTAAAGGATACCATTTAGCAGGGGTCGGAATAGTCTCGGATGGAGAAAGTCGAGGAAGGAGGAGAATGAGAGAGAGAGATTGCAAGCCAAGTATAGAGGAAGGAAGAGTGGGAACGTGGATCTGTTGAAATTTTGACCAATAAAACTTGGGATTAAAACGTTCTTGATTCTACTCCTCCCTATACATTTCTCCGCTCTAGCTTTCCACACTTGCAGTTCCCAGGGCGTATTAGAGAGTTAACGAGGAATGAATGAGAGTTGTAAAAAGCGGCGAGAACTTTCCTCGCTCCCAGCTAAAACACCCGGCCTATGCTTTTCAGCTCCAACGATGGGCTTAAATTCTTTCTCCCCTGGCAAGGAAGGGGTTATAGCATTTCCGCGCCCTGTAAAGTAAACTCATTTCATCCTTTTCTCTCTCTCTCTCTACTCTTTTAATCACCTCTCTTCAAAGTAAAGCTTCTCTACAATTATACACGCACACGTTCAAGTGGTTCGAAAGTAAAGCCCGGACTTTTCATCTCAGCAAGAACAACTCAAGAACTCAAGGAAGCGGGTATGAGGAAAAAGGAAGAAGCACGAGTAGTGGGCAGCAGCCGGAACTAAAGGCAGCTATTGAGTTGAGAAGAGTTCTAGTTGACTGAGTGAGTGAGCTTGCTATTCATATAGTGAGCTCTACTCACTCCCACTTGCTCATTCTATTATACGAAAATGCGAAAGAAAGAGCGAGAGAAAATACTTGGTTCAAAACAACTACACACAGCATACGCCTCTCCACGTTTAACTTTTCTCATGAGCCGATTGGACATAAAATAAAATGTTGGAAATTTGTCAATTCCAGGCTTGAGAAAAGACAGTTGGAAAGATAAATGAACATATATATAGCTGGTTTATGTAAGTAGTTGCAAAATTCCTAATCCCACAAACCATAATCCCGTATCCTGTATCTTGTTCCTCCCGAATTTCAGAGACACACTTGAGTCTAATCTAAACCAAATACCCTGGTTCTCAACAAGCGCTGGGAGGCAAAAGCGGAGCCGGCTCCAGCCTTTCTCCTCTTCTTCTGTGCAGAAATTACGAGAGCCTCTCTCTTCCCACATTTTCTCCGTAGTCTGTAATCCGCTTTCCGAAAAAGTTTTATCTACTTCTAGCCGTATCTGTATATATATAAATATATATATATATATATATATATATATGCTGCACACTTGAAAGTTGTGTATTCCTGGCCCTACTCCTAAAACTAATCGTGACTGAGAGTAGTCAAGTATGAATAAACAACGAGGACCGTCCTGTTGCTTCCAGTCAATTGAGTTATGTATAATTGGAGTTGCTACAAAAGCCGACAAATTTTCCTCCTCTGTATAACAAATACTACCGCTATTCCATCAACTAACTAACTACACAAGTCTTTACTCACTCACTCACCCGCTCTTTCCCTCGCCTCCGTCTATCTATCCATCCATCTATCTCAAAACGTCTTTTAACTTTCGTCCCAGTAGCCCTATAACCCGGTAGTATATTACAGTTTTTGCGAAAACACCGCCGCCACCCTTCTCTCTAACTCCATTTGGCTCTTTCTCTAGTTCTAGTGTTCCACCACAATTCCCACACACTCTGTCTGTGTAGACTACACTTGTGGGCCTCAACCCTTTTTCTACTTTTCTCCCTTACACTGTTACCCGCTTTTCATCTCATCCCGCCCGCCAGCCAGCTAGCCAACCTCAGCCTGATGATGCAAGCAAGCGGGGAAACTAAGTAACATTTTCTCTTGAGGCTAAAGGAATCCAATGCTTCCGCAGTACTTACTTCCTGGTATATAATTTCAAGGGGATAAACGTCAAAAGAATATACATGTATATGTGTTTACCAGACAGACTGGTGGGTTGAGTAGCCGGATGCGACTCGTAGTAAGTCGATAACTTGTCCTGGTTTTCCTAGATTCTTCTCGAGGGCCCGGACCTTTAATCCCTGGCCGCACGCATCCACGTCCGCTCGTCGGGTAGCAACTGGTGGCAAGATGGACAGAAGAATGGAAAAAACAACATTACACTCCTGTCCGCTTCCTAGCAGCAGCACCAGTAAGCATTTCACTATTTCTTCTCCAACTAAGAGCAGGAGCAGCCTTGTAACTTTCTTCTTCCCACCAATCAAACCCAGTCTTGGAATCTACCAAAAATCAAAGAAAGAAGAATCGTAATTAGAACCTTTGTTTCAATTCACACTATCCTTCCTCTGCTTGTAATAAATCAAACACCAATCAGTATATGGGATGGAGACAAAACCTCTTGTTTCTTCACCACCCATTTCTCTCTATTTCCCAATCGTCCTTTAACTCATTCAATATACTTGTTGTTTAGAAGAAAAAGAGTGAGGGAAAAACCCTCTGGAACCCAATATCTCTCTATCCGACAGAGTCGCTGCATTCCTTGGACTTTTCCCAGGCTAGCAATTCCTTTACACAGACACACCCAATCCGAGAGAGAGAGAGAGAGAGAGAGAGAGCCGGTGAAAGTTGGAGAGTAGACTAGTAGGGTAAGGGTAACTCCGAGTTCACTCACTCATTCCCTCCGTCTCTTCCCATGCTAGTTCCTACAACGCCCCGAAGCCAAGAGGCCCTGCTCCAGACTTTCTTTTACCGGAACACATAAGCCGGCTTCCGCAACTGGATCCATCAGCACACAGTACACAATCTTTCATTCTCTCTCTCCGTCCTACGGCATTGAGCCGTCCTTGTTCTTCTCTCCTTTCTCTTTCTCCTCTTCTACACTACAACATCTTTTTCTCATCCTTCTCCTCATCTCAAATCAACTACCATCTCAGGATTTCACCTCCAACTTTCCCGGAATCTTTTCAGCCAATAAAATTTACGGTCCCGGCACATCTTCCCTTAATTCGTAATACTATCCCCCCATGACTCACATTCCTTTCTTCCTAAAGCACAATCTCACAAATTACTTCCCAACTTCATTTCATCATATAACTACCACCGTATATCCTACCAATTCTTTTTACTTTTTCAAACTTGAAACTTTCTCTTCCTACTCCCCATCCTTTTCTCTCTCTTACTTTCTCCAACGTTTCGCAAAAGCTTTCTCTTCATCCCTCCCAGTCTTTTATTCCCCTCGTCTTTATTTCTTTTCCTCTCCACTAACCTACATCTTCTCATCTTCCTCCAAACTAATACACGCTACAGCCCTCTTTACAACTTTACTCACAATTAGTTGAAACTATGTATCTGTCTATTTACTTTCTCCCTCCATCTCCACTACATTTACCAACAACAACAACAACACCACCACCACTCTCCTACCCTATCATAATAACCTTCTTCAACTTAATAGAATTAACTTACTCCTCCTCAAGTTAAACTAGCTTTACGCCCTCTCCTATCTTACTCTTCAATCCCCCATCAGCCATCACACATTCCCCCACCTCTACTTTTTCTTGCTCTAGTCTCTGGCTAAAGTAAAGCCTAAGCCTCCCATTCTTCATTCCTGATTCCACAATTTCTCATTTCCTCAACTCTTCTAAACCAAGTCTCCAGCCAGCCCAGACTAAACCGACCCGAGCCATTCCCAAACGTATATGTATTCGGATCTTAAATCCTTTAAAATCTTCCTCTTCTTTCCCTTGCACTCTCCGCCGTCTTTATCATACTTTACCATTTGTAAATCCTGGAATAAAAACTTTCCTCCTATCCACATTTCTACACGCTGCAAGCCATTTCCTTCTTCTTCTTCTTCCTCCCCATTACTCCAGTATTTTCCCAGCCGTCTTACAATCCTTCCATTCCCACCCCTCCACACACAATTCCCAGACTCTCCATACATTTGTTTTACTTTTTCTCCGGGAGAGAAAACATACAAGCTACTAGGATTCCATTAGAGCTGGATGCGCATTTAAACATGTCTATTAGGAAAATTCCTACTCATAAACTCTCCTCTTCTCAGACACAGAGGTCAAATGATTGCAAATTAATCTCAACTTAAAACTTGCTCAACTTTCCAGCTCACCCTCCAACACACTCAAACCTAACCCAACTTACTCTCTTGTCTGCTTTTCCCAACGCGCGGAAATATTTGTCTGTAGGATTACACATTTACTGTTCCCCCATTCTCACAACCACCCTTTTTTTCTTTTTAGAAGCAACTTTTCCGTAAGTCCTTTAGAAAATTCAGGCAAAGTACAATTTATAGTTGGCTGTAGTCACTCCAAGTTTGAGGTTGTAGTTACTCCCCTCAGCACTAAATCCACATTTCTTTTCCCTATAAAACCAACCACCAACCATCACCCTTATCCCGGCCTCAATCAACCCTTTAACACCAATTACTATATCGGACCAACCCTCTTTGCAGAAAGTGAGAAAAGATAAAACGCTCTTTTAACCCCAACCATCTCCTCTCTAATTTTCACTCACTTTTCCTCTCTTCACACACACACACACGTACACAATACTTTTATCCCTCTTTAGAATCTCTTATCTTCGTTAGTCAGACCAGTTCCAGTCCCGCCCGGACTCTACCCTCTTGAAACAAGGCACATATGGCTAAACTCTGAAAACTACAAAGAGAAAACTACTACATAAACTACACCGACTCACAAACACACCCTCAACAAATAGCTGGAATAATTAAAAGAATAATTACAACCTCCGTACTTCCCACCTCCATTGGAACAGAGTCTTCTAAAGTTTGTTTTTGCAAAAGGGAGCCAGGATAAGGCGGCGGAAGGATTTACTCCGCCTTCCCCTTCCATGACAAAACCCTCTGCCATCAATTACGTATTCTATCATCAAAACGCATGTACATCCCTCCCTATTTTCCAATTCCTTCCCAGCTTTCTTTCCACAGCTGATCCCTGCCTTTACTCACCTCTTTGAATTCCACCACCTTCTTCTCCTTCACCGATTCTTTCTCAAGATTGAATTCTGAAAATCTCTCTATGATTCCGAACCCAGGAACTATTTACTAGGATTTAATCTCTAGTTGATGTGCATAAAAAGTCTTAGTTTTCTCCCCCAAGCTTGCAGATATCGCTAAAATTTGATCCACAAAAATCCCAAATACACAACCTCTCTCATCTCCTCTCACCCGTATCTTTCCACCCCATCACCCACACTGCATACACACAAACACACTCTTGCTAACAAAACATCCCTAAAGCAAAATCCCTACAAACTTAATGCACCGTCCTCACTTTTATCAACGCTCACAACCATATCACTCACACTATCATAAGCTTGATCCTCACGATTCAGCATCTTATTCTTAATCGAAACACTAACTCCATCCAGTGAGACACTGATCCAGCTAGGGAGACTCTTCTTGAAGAAAACTACAAACGCATCCCGTTCTACCTTGATAAACAAACTAAATACAAAAAACTCCTCCTCTCACATCCACAACTTCCCTCCCTCCTCATAAAATTTCCCGCACTCCCCTTGAATGAGGAACAAGGTGGAATGAAGCTGCTATGATGGAAGTTGATAAAATGTATTTGCAAAAAACTTATTCGCAAACACGTACCCCCGGGAAGACATGCATCCTTAGGAGGATCCGACTTCTCCAGCCATCAGCAAGCCAGCCACCTTTTCTCATCCCTCTCATTCCATTTCCATACAACCATCCAGACTTAATCATCGAATTCAACTCGTTCGTTATTGCTTCAAATCAAACTACCAGCATAGCCAAGACCATGTACGCAAAAATCCATGCATTCTACACCAAATGAACTTTGTTCAAAATCCGAGCCAACTACATAAATTCAGACTTGGGAATGACTAGAAACAGCACCCGAATAACATAAATCCATGGCATTCACCAGACACACGGGGAGGGTAAGAAAGAAACATATTGAGGGTTTAGATGGAAAAAGACATGTGTGTGTTTTTGTGAGTGACATATAATCCTTGCTGCCACAGCAAGAACGTACTCTCTCCTCCCCCACAACCCCCAGAACATAGTAAATCGTAGTAAAGCATACTTGGATGGTTTATCGCAGTCAGTGCTGCTCCCTCTCTGAATAGGACCTCATCAAATGTCAGCCGACCATGAAGGAAAAAAGTTTGGAAGATCCGAAAATATAAGAGGAAAACTACACTGCGGGCGCGGAAAGAAGGGAACACTACTGCTTGCTTGCACGGAACAACTTGGCTCTGTAACGATACACGGGTACACTTGATGGTTGATTGCACTTTGACTGGACTTTTTAGAGGGGACGGACAAGAAATAACCGAGCTTCCAAATTGCATGAAGCCATCACAGAGAAAGACGGGAGGGACTCGGAGTTTAAATTTTTAAAGTTGCAAACTGAAAAAAAGGAGACATTTCACCATCAACAAGTTGAATTCTAAACAAACACCTTCCCGTACACTGTCAGACATGGACTGCAGCTTAAAATCCATGTCCCTCCTTCTCTTGTATACATTCAATTCCTCCATCCAGAAACATGATTCTCAGCCGGTCCCTGAATAAACATGTATAGAAAAAGCTCCCTCCTTTCCATATCTCCTCTCTTCTGTCCCTCGATGATCCCCATCTCACTCACAACACCACCACCAACACTCCATGTAGATTCCACCTTCCCGTCTCAACTTGCTCTTTACTAAAACTTTTTACTACTATACAGCAACTACGTATACGCTCCACGTCCATACACATTTCACCTTACCGTCATCACCATCATGGACTGGGTTGTGTGTGTGTGTGTGTAAAAACTAACTTTGCCAACATGCAAAACTCGTTAGGAAACCTCGAAACACCATTACCGTCGCCTCCTTTCAACCTTCAGCTTTTCGCCAAGCTTTTTACTCACACTACAAACTCTACGCTACTACTACTCCCAAGCAAAGCAAGACAGGACCAATACAACCAACTCTTTCTGTCCACCTTTACAATCTCAATCAATTCACCTGCGACAAGGTGAGGCCAACGTCATAGGATGGGAAAGGAATAAGCCCAGCAGTGGTGCTTGTATTCTACAATTCCGCATCTCTTCCTAACAACTATTTTTCCTATCTCTCATTCTGTCTGTCTTCTCCCCCTCTTTTGTCCACGTCCTCTCCCCCTCTCCCGCCCCATTCCTGTCTGGATTTTGTACTAATTTCAAATTCCCGACGACTCACTCACTCCCTCCTCCCTACCCACCCCCCATCCATACCAAGACACTACTTGAGCCTATCGTCTGCTAGGAAGCCATCAATCCCACCTGCCTCCTTGCAATCACAGAACGCGCAAATATATTCGCTAAATACACCCGAGTCAAACCTCCTACGATTACCATAGGAGGATAACTTGCAATTACATGGATTGGAAAACTCTTTTACAAATCGCGTCTGCTAGACTTTTGTAATATTTTTTCTATCACTCCCAATCGTTTATCTCCTCCAACCAACCACATTTTTGCATAAATTTTGATATCTTCCTCCTCGGAATAGATTCAAATCCATCCCATCCCCTTTAAATAGTTGGACTTGGAGTAGGAGGAAAAACCTCCGTCACTCATTTCCACAATGTAACCAGAATCCCGAGGACGACCACGACCAAGATTAGATCTTTGCAAAAACTCTTTCCATCCACTCCGTCAGTCCAAGCTTCCTATAGTTTTCCCTTCCTACCTTCATCCCTGCCTTCCCTTCCCTCCACAATCTCGAGAAATAAGCACAGCCAAAATCAACCAGTCTTAGTGCAGTAGTGTGAGTCTCTATCAGAAACAGGGAAACAACCCTCGCCTCCTATCCTAGTCTGATGTCAAATATTCTAGAGTGCAAAATCCAAGACTGCATTGTTATTCTTTAATTTTTGATTCTTCTACTGCGTAAAACGGATTTCTGCAGTATACGGGCGGATTGGAGCTGCTAGAGGCGGGCAACGATGGTTTACCCAACTAACTCTTTCCCAGTTTCCCTCAAAATCAATGCATCAGCCTCATATCCAAGCCACCCTTAATTCATTCTTTCCCCGCCACAATCATAACAACTCCCTCAACGACTAAATTACAAATTCGGCTTTGAATTTGCATCTTCTATTGTAAACTCCATCCCGTTCTGCTCCAAACCTTGCATGTACGCAATTAAACCTTATTATATTCCTTCGTTTGTTTCATTTTAAAACAAGAGAAGAAGGGAAGACAAGTACAGCGTACGTGCAGAAGGGGATAAGGATACTGATTGTATCCCTGATTCCCTTGAAGGCATTAATAATGATTCAAGGACAAGAATTTGGATTAAAGATGAACTCCCTTTGAAGATTCCTATACAAACAAGGAATAATTTCCTTGTCGACAAACGCAGGGATTGTTTTCCTCCTTCATACCGCGGATTTTCAATGAAGCATTCAGATTTCAATATTCGCACAATCTTCTCAACACACCCTATTCTGACCTCGAGCTCCGGGATGAATCTCCCTCTTCTCGGCGCCATTATCTGAACTAAAAGTGCATGAAATAATGGATGAAAAGAGAATCCTCATTCCTGTACCAGCTCCATTATCTTCTATCTTCAATGTAGGAAGAATATACACATGCGGCTGGATCTCTCAATCTGACTTGGTCTTAGTTAAGTCTCACATAGGCACATATTCGCCGCATTCAAGTTTCTCTGAAGGTAGTTTTCGCAAAGTCTAGCAAGTTATTCGCAAAGCAGCCGGCTGAGGATGTGATGTGGCAAATCCGGCCAACACTAAGAGTATCATCATCTCTACCTTTTCATCCCATGTACAGACTAACTTACTTATTCCGTCTCTCTCTCTCTCTCTATCTTTCAGGATTCATGGAGGTAAAGGCTGGTTCTATTGAAAGCATTTATTTACATGCTATGCATCAATGCATCCTGCATTCATCCACAATCCATACTTACACAGCCAGCTTACTTAGCTTCATCTTCCACTCTTCCAGACTGTTGGCGCTGGCTGGGATTGAATCAGGACAGTATAGAAGGTAGCTACTCACTACTTGCTTACTCCTAGGAGCTCTTCTTACGACACGACACACGCCAAACTGTCCATACGTACACACAGACACTGCATTATTTCCAACAAAGTCTTCTTGCTACTACGTGTATTATTTGAGCTAGAGTTGGCAAAATCCTCCCATCACACACACAATTCCCTTTCCTTGTGCATTCAGCATATATTCTTCACCCACCCTGCCTGCCTCCTGCATTATTCGCAATTCCTTGTCGCTCTCTCTCTCTCTCTCTCTCTCTCTCTCTCTCTCTCTTCCTCTCTCTCCTACAGTTACATTCAGCCCTTCCACAATCTTCTTCTACATCCATATATCCTACGTGTCCATCCCATTGTCAATTACTAATAGATCCAGTTGCATCCTACTATTCTGCTACATGTTACTTTGAAACTCTCAACTCCCACTGCACTTTTATTATCTTTTCCTTGTCCTCCAATCACCCCACTTGCTTTAATTCTCTCCTTCTTTTCCTTTTCTACTTCTACAGGAATTACATCCATCCGTCTACAAACCTTTTCATGGACCTTTACAATTTTAATATGGTCGAGACATTGAGTCTTTTAAAAACATATACATACTCGTATTCCCGTCTTTCCTCATACGTGGCCTGGCGTAGTACAGCTCTGACTTTAAATACTGAAATGCACCCTGTCTGCAATCCGGAAAAAATCAGACTATACAAATCTAATCTTGAATTAAGTTTCAGCTGCACTTTTCATTCACTCTCTCGATGAACTGCACCCGCCCGGAAGATGCAGAAGAGGAGCAAGTCCTCGCAATAGCAATACTTACAAACTACTACCCACCCTCAGACCAGACAGACATATCCATACGTACATGGATAAGTTGGCAGACGAATGCATCATTCAGTACTAGACGTAGAAAGAATAGAGAAACAAGTCGTGGATGGGGAAAAAATCTCTCCTTCTTCTTGTCCTACCACTGTGCCTTTGGCTACATGTCTTCTATTCAGCTAGCTCAGCTGTTCCACAGAAGATGAAAAAAATGAGAAAAATGAAAGCAGAGGAAAGAAGGGTTTAAAGATTAAAAGCTCGAGTCCGAATAAGAGACAAGTGAGGGGGGGGGAATAAGAACAAGTGGAGATTCTACACCACGATTCCACATATAAAATCCGAAATTCCTGATCTCGGCTCACAATAGTATCATCCCACAAATTCCCATCCTCATTTTAGCAAACATGTTCCAAAAGCACGATCTTCATTTCTTTGCTCTCTATTCCATCTTGTTAATATATTACCCTCACTACACCACGTTTTTTTAAGAAACGCGCTCTCTGTGCTAATCTACACACAAGCCAAGTATTCTACTACTTCGCCTTCCAGTTAACGTTACCCGACTGGTTCGTTTAGTTTCTTCTGACGTTGCGCAAGGCAGTCCCACAATTACGCTGCTCTAAGGTAAAAGTAGAGGCCCGTGTACAGGTGTACACTTGTCAATTCTTGTGGCGACTCTAGGTGCAATGAGGTGGATCATTTTAATAGAAAGTTGTGTGGCCCGTATAGGCCTCTTCCTCCGTAGGAAGTCTTCTTATATTGTATAACTTACTTTAGAAGAATCACAGAGAGGAAACTGCTGGAGGATTGTGCAAGTGGAGAGGAGATGAGGAGCTGCACTGTGGATTGTACTGGAGGAACAATTCCGGGAGATTTAGCACGTTTCTATTTCTGAAAAAATCCGCAGATTTCTGTTTATCCCTCCGATATATTTTTCAGACGGGATTCAATCTCTTGAAGGAGGAACAGTCCGAGATGGAAGGGTGGAAAACGAGGGAAGGACACAAGTTAAAGCGACTTGGGAGGGAAGGATGGTTGAAGGAATATATAGTAGTTGTGCGGTTGTAATAGCCTACCTCTAGTGAGGCAAAGCAAAGGCAGATGGGTAGAGTAACGAGCCGACTGACTCTGGTGGTAAGGAAGAAAATCCATGGTGATGATGATACTACTAAAATTGCGAATATTCTCCTCTCCTCTTCCTACCTAGCTAGGATGAAGAAGAGTAGAAGATCATGTTTTTTGTAGCGGCATACATGGATGAAAATTGCAAACAGTCTGCTTTGCTCGCATCCCTTCCGAAGATACAGGGAGAAAGGAGGAGAGAGAATCTTTTAGAAATTCTCAGCCTCCTCATTCTCATCTCCTCCATCCTCCTCGTTGTGTAATAATATTAAATATTCCCATCCTCCATTAACCAAGACTTTGGTAAGTTGGGATAAGTTGCTGTCTTGCTCTTCCATCCATACATTTCCCTCCACGAATCCTCATGATAAGAACCAGAGTCTAAGAACTATTTCTTCCCCGGCTGCATTCATTTTCTTCTTTTCACCTCTACTCAAGCAAACCTAAAGCTTAGAGCCAACAACGCCAACCATGAACCAGCCTCCCTGCCCGCCATCCTCCCAATCCAGAGACCGCACATGTAATCTGTTATAGGAGCAGGAGTTGGTAGAAAGGAAGGAGACGCACGGAGAAGGTTGTTCAATAAATCCACTTTTTCTCATCCTTCTTCTTTTCCATCTCCACATATTTTATCTCCATTCATACTTTTGCTCCTCGTATCATAAATTAAGAAATTATGCCCACCCTATATAAGATTCCACCTCGAAAATATTATTTACCACTCATTTCCATACAACCACCAAAACCGACCCACCACCGACCTTTCTCCTTCTCCTCCCGTATCCTCCATCTTTCCCTCGCTATCCCTAATCCTTGTGGCTCTATACTACTACTACACAAATCCCTTCACCACCACCACCCACAGTCGTGTATACGCAGGCTGTGGGCTAATTTGGACGGAAGGAACCCAGGAATATATATGCGGAGCGTCTTTTGAAACAACGGACTACGTAAACTATGCAGGAAGCGGGTAGAATGAGTTGTACTCGGGTATTTCGCCGTCTCCCACCCGGGATTTCTTTAGAATGAAATGAATGCTTAGTGAAGAGGAAGAAGAAGTGAAGGAAGAAAAGACGGAAGGAACGTAGAAGAAGAAAAAGAAGGCGAGTTACAGCCGAGCTAGAGATTTTCAGTTAGCCTTTTCCTAATACAAGAATAGCCGAGTTTAGAATTAGAAAGGAGAGAGAGGAAGAGTGAGAGAGAGAGACATGAAGTTGCAGACACTATGTACATGGGAGGTTGTAGATATATATTTATTTATATTGTAATTAACTTTCCGGGTTATTTTATTTATTGCACTCTCATCTCAACTTCCATCCAAGAAGCCTCATCAATTTCCTATATACTTACTAATTACGCACATAAGCACAATATTAACTACTCATAAATCCCAGGCTTGTCAAGTACCCCACCTATTCCTGTCTCTTTCACTCTCTCCATATACTCAGCCCCCATCTCCTCCCTACATCTACATCTACATTCATCTACATCTTCCCAAGGAGGAAAGACGCTGCTGTATATGGCTTTCAAAGACCAAGTCTGGATGGACTGCATGGAAAGAAAGAAAGAAGCGGGCGGGCGGTGAAAGACCCCAAAACCCTTGTCTTCCGTGTCTGTCCCTTTCGACTTTCTCCAGGGAGGTTGTGTGTTGTATGCTACTTTCACCGTCCCTTATATTCTCCCCCCTGTCCACTTGCTCCTGCCGACCTCACAGAGTCCGACTTTGTAACATATGTATCCTCATGCCTAGCCTCCAACTCCTACCAACCTGGCCTCTGGTTGGATGTATCTTTCAAAGCTTTTAATAACTTTTCCAACTCCTCCACAACATGTATGATTGGACATTAAAATGGATTCACAAAAGAAAACCAAAATAATGTCCATAGTATCCTGGCCATCAGTGGGCAGGGGGGCGGGGCTCTCTTATTCTTATTTCAAAACTACCACTAAAAAATCTCTGCTTAAATCTACCTTTTTACTTTCTTTTCTCCAGACTTTCTTTACCTCCATTTACCTCCAGCTCTCCTCTCTTCTGTCCGACCCACTTAAATCTGCCCTCTGACTCTGTCCTGGAAATCCGCTAGACTTATTTTCCTACACACTACAATCAAGCATGCCTTCTGGGGTCATCTTTCTCCATTTCCATCCGCCCACCTAAAACCCTTTTAACAAATAGCACGTACAAGTTTCGTAGACAGGCAGAGTCAGACATGAGACGCATTCGCGTTGGAAACCCAGGACCGGCTTTTTATCTCTCCGACAAGCTCCTCACTGCCTCATCCATTCCTCGCTTCTCTCTTCCTCTCAATCCACCTCTTCTCTCCACCTTTTACTCATATAACATTTTCCTCCCGTGTCATCCTATAGCATACCTGTTTTCTCCTTCCCTTCCTCGACGACACTGACTTGAGAGAACGGGGGAGGGGGAGAGAAAGCGAGGAACTGGAAGAGAGTAACTAAGTAGTAGGAAACTCTTTCTCTTTGGAAAACTTTCTTTTCCAAATTCTAATTCTAACTAAACAAATCCAGGAAAAATAAATCCAGCATGTATGGTTAATATGCCTTAGGAAATATGCATAAATTCTAATACCTGACTCCTTTCCATCTCAACCTCAACCTCCATTAACTCCTCCCTGTCTTCTCGGGCTCTCAGAGTTTTACCCTTCAATCAACCTTTTACCCGACCAGGACTTCACCCGTCTCTCTTTAACAAAAGTTTAATTCCTCAGTCGCTCCCTCCCTTATTCTTTTCTCTTTTTTCCAAGCCCTTTTCTACTTTTCCACTATATTTGCAAATCAGTTTCTAGAGATTTTTTTCAACAACTTCCTCCAGAAATATGCACCCATAAATACCTTCTCCAAGTGTCCAGGATATACATGCATCATCCCCCTCCTACGAGATTCCTATGCTGTGGCCCTGATTCACTTTGTCACCCAACAATTACATTTCCCCTCCTTGTACTCTCTCCAACTTCAAACTTCTCGGTGAGTCCTCCCGACTTTCCCAAGCCTCCCAATTCCCACCCACCCTCACTTTGTCACTTCACTTACATACATATACCACCCTCTAGTATATCCTCCTCAAATTCAATTCCCGTACTTGTTCTTCTTTTTTCTACAGTTTGAAAACTTTTACTTTCTCTCCCTCTCTCTGTACCTGGCCTTGGGTCTTTGGACAACTTAACTCTTGTTCTGTCCAGAGAGTAGCGCCTTTCTCTCCCACTCACTTTGTAATTTACTATTATGCTTTTTTCCAAAACTACCCTCATTAATATAATAGATCAATTTACCACTCTACAACATTCCAAGATTCTTGAGCGAATACATCCATCTACTTTCACTCTGCCACCATCCCCTTCCTCTACTTGCTAGCTAGCTGCAACTTTCTCTCTTCCAACAATCTCCATCCTCAGTCTAACAACTATCGATTTTTAGCCGGAATCACTTTCACGTCTACGTTATTTCTCTTGAGCAGACATCAAACCATCCTCACTCCCTTCTTCCGACTACCATTCCACAAAGTTAACTTTACAGCAACCCACCACACTTGGTCTCGTATGTCTCGTTTTTTCTAGAGTCAACTTGAACCAAGGAAGAAGCGGACGCGGACGAGAGTAGATAGAAGAGGAAGTGAAGGATTTTGATAAACATGTAATTCCACATTTTTTGGTTTCCATCTTGGAATATTGTTTGAAAAAAAAATACTCTCTTATTTTTATGGAATCCAATTCTTTTTTTCTCAACCTCTTCCTTTTTTCCGTAGAGCATGCAAAAACTTTACTATTCCCTAGCTTTGTGACTAGAATTTTGTGGAAAATCAGGAATTTTATAAGGAAAAAAATGTTCATCCGCACCCAGTTTCCCTGTTATACTTATGATTGTCCCCAATCTTGTTGTTCTTCTCTCTGCCCTCCTCTCCTGGGCTGTGGGCTTTGTTGCAGTAGCTTTGGTAGTAGTCCTCCCCGTTCGGAAACTCGAAATAGATTTATTCATAAGTACGTAAAAATGCGGAGCTCCGGGAAACTTTTACAGGATTTATAAACTTTATTTATTTTTTCATTATAGTTTTCTTCCTCCCCACCGCACTCACACCACATGTATAGATAGACAGGGGAGATGAAGAGGTAGAAGATGAAGAAGAATAAGAAGACACTTTCGTGGACTCGTCACATTAGGCTGTATCAGAATGTTGGTGGGAGTAAGTGAAGTATTAACATTCCCTCTACGACCACCCTTTCCAATGCCATTCTCCCCGCACAAAAGGTAAATATTTGAATAATAATAATAACAATACTTTGATTTGTACAAGGACTCAAGGACTGGAGCGGATTTTTGTCGTAGATATGCGGGATATATGGCTGGGAATATAGATTTCTTTCTCTTTTTCACGGGATGAGGAGGAAGAAGAAGAAATCAACTATGTGTCTGGTTTGCACTGAGTTGAAATGAAAATAAACAAAATACTAGCACTGGAAATTGGGGATGATGATGATTATCGAAATGTCGCTCCTCTCCTTCCTCCGTGGCGACGAGCCTATACTCGGGCTTGTCCCTCATGAAACTTATCTTTAATGTTGAGAGAATTGAAAGAAAAATGGAATCAACTCAAGAATTCATCATTCCACATTCGAATGTTCCTACTTGACTGCGCTGTGGATTTGACTGAGCCAATGGAATTGGCAACGGAGCTGTCTCGCCTGTTTTTCTTCCGTCTCTTTTTTGTAGTATAGGGAGACACACACACACATATACACATTCACACACAAAACACCCGTCTCCCTTTCTCCCAGTCGTCCCTAAAGCCAACTCGACTCTCTCTTTCTCACCATGGTTTCATCGCAGGCGCAACCTGTACTCGTAGCCTTTGGGAGGATGCATGTACAGGGAAATTCCCGTCTCCATCCAACTACTACTACCACCACCATCATCCATACCGTCACACACATAGCAACCTTCCCTACACTTTCTTCCCGATAACCGAATCATTATATCCTCCCGAGCCTTTCTCTTTCTCGGTCTCTCTCCCGTCTACACGCGGAACATACTTGCCGAATCGGGAAAACATCTACTGGCTACACTCACATTCCGCCATGCATCTTCCTCTCCTCCTTCTCGGGAGTGTATATATCGTCCTCATGTACAATATAAGTCTCCCGGCTGGTCTACCCGGCAGAATAGCAAGGTTGATTTTAAAAGAAGTTTTAGGGAAACCAGATATATGCCGCTCCTTCCCGTTACTAATACCCGCTTCGTCTTCTCTCTTTCTCTCCCTCTTCTTTCCCGGTACACAAGACTCGAGACACACTCAGATATCCGCCGCCAGCCCGCCAGCCAGCCAGCTCCTTGAATCTCTAAACCTTTCGTTTCCCTCATTCTTTGTCGCGACTCTCCATCCGTCCACATCCCGTCTTTCTTCTCTCCGCATAAGTCCATCCTTTCCTAGCTAGCTCTTGTTCCTCGTCTTCGGCCATTTTCCCCCGGCATGTGCAAAAATTGACAGATTTCAAACTTTACAAAGTTACTCGGCCGTCGAGGAAAATATAATTATTATTACTGTCCTTCGAGTCCATCCCAAAAGGAAGGACATGGGAGAAATGAAGAAGCGTCCCTAAATCCCAAGTTGCAAAGTCCCTTAACATCCCCATAACCATCACTCTCCTCTATTTCTTTTTTCAGTCTTCTTCTTCTTCTTCATTCCTCCAAGCCTGTACCAAGACCCGGGTTATTTCCTCCGTCAAACTCCCTCACCCCTCACCCTGTCTCCATCTTCTACCAATCTTTCCCCATAACTCATCTTTGTCCTCCTCCTCCTCCTACTCATCATCATCATCATCTCTGTCGTCCTCTTCCCGCACACCATTTCAATTGACTCGCTCCCTCTCTCCGGACGGAAAAAATCATCCACAAATGTGAACATCCTACAAATACCTTTCCTCTTTATGGAAAACCAAAAGAATTCACAATCCAACTCCTTGTTCATTCCTCATACATGTGCAGGCTTGTGGAAGAAAGTATACGTTATTTTGCGGACGCGACGCAACCTTGTGGGAAATGCTTTTTTTCCAACTCATCGCACCCTATATGCCAGCCTGAATTTTGATGCACAAAGAAAACCATGACACATCCAAGAAAGGCAGGCAGGTATGATGAGGAAGAGAAAGCAGGGGATAGAGGATGAACAAGAACACTTTGGGGTAAGAAAACATACTTTCACCTTCCACTCTTATGTAATTCAATAGATACTGTATCCTCCCCCCAACCTGCTTACCCTCGCTCTCTCCCGCATTGTAAACCCTGACATGTTCCATCCACTATCCTGGAGACATACACACACACACACACACACTCTTCAACATGTATCGCTAATACCCAGCTGTGCTTCTTCTAAGCCCAAAAAGAGAAAGCAACAAGAATCCTCCCAGCCATACCAAGAAGTAAATGGATATGTGCCATGTGTGCAAAATTTGACACATGACAATAAATGCTTTGTATTTGAAACTTTTCTTTGAAAATTTAATAGCAAGTCGTCGTTCCTCTCTACCCTAATTCCATTCCCGTATCACTTCTTCTTTCCCCACCATCACTTTCAATCCATCCTTCCTATCCAACCCCCCAATCCCAACATGATATGTATCAACCTCTTTCCCCTTACACAGCACCAATCCCGTCACTCAACCTTTTCTGCTTTCTTCCACTCTCGCCTCGCCCCTACTCTCTCTCTCTCTCTCTCTCTCTCTCTCTCTCTCTCTCTCTCTCTCTCATACACACACACGCTTTTTTTCTCTGGCGGCTTTCTCCAATTTCAAACCTAAAGTCCCACCCGTCTCTGGTAAAAAAAACCCGGCCGCCTGACTATATCCCCCATACGTAGTCATCACATGCTAAGACATGCAATCCTGCCACGAAATACTTAGGTATTTGGCCAAATATATTGAGGACACTTGAAGGAATTCTCTAGGTTTGAAAGAGTTGAAAAGTCGGGTGGATTCAGATAGCCGAGACCACCCAACCTTTTAAATTCCACCTCTCTCACATGTACATGTTAAAACCCACGGCGGGGTCGCGTACTTATATTACCCGCATTCGACCACCTAACTCACCAAATTACCATATACCCTCCCCGAAGCCTAACCAAGCCCAAATATTCAAATTGATAACTTTCTAAACTTTCGTTTCTTAAACCGCTACCCAATTTAACCCTTAAAATCTACTACTCCGATTCAGAGTTTGAATCCTTTTCCCGGCCTTTGCATGCATAACTAAACTACAATTCCGGCCCTCCTTCTTGAGCAAGCAAAACATATAGTATAAGCCGCATTTGCCTCCTTCTACCCCTCTGCCTGTCGCCATATTTATTCATGTCACTGGAATTCTTTGCCTTTCCCCTGCCTGCCACTTGCCACTTTGCAGTTTTCACGTAGCCGCCACCACCCAAACTCAACTGTCACTCATCAATCCAACTCTAATAGCTATCCTTCGTCTTACCATCCTCAAACCCGGAATTTTCTCCCTTAGCACCACTCATTACTATTATTAACCTCTCAATGCTCCTTGTATATTCGCACGGTAGAGGGAGGGAGAGGGAGTAAGACGCAATAAGGCTTACTTCCCAGTAACCCAGCACTCATTAATTTTCGTCTTAACATATAATTACCTCGAGGCCGTGTACGCAAAAAGAGTGTCCCCTCCTCCTTCCACTTAAGCTCCCAGAAATCGCCCATCATCACCCCACCACATATTAATTAAATCCCAATTCCCCTAATATTCAGCCCTCTGACATCTGTCCTTCTTCTTACCCCCTCTCCCCTATGCTCCTTTCTGCCAAAACCCTAACCCTTCTCCTCAAATTCCTCCATATGGTCTCCCAAGACAAGGTCGTCGTCACATCACACGCTAATCGCTACCCGGCAATTGGCAATACAGACAGAGACGTCGAATGTAGTGGTGCGCGGTGGAGTACGTGGATGAGGGAGAGAGAGACAGATGCCTTTTTTGGTACCAGACCGCAGCTACACTTTATGCTGGAATGTGTCTCTTTCGACGGCAGTCAGCTTTGCTTCTCTGTCTTTTCTTGCCCGCTTTCAAGACGAAATCCCCTCTCATAAATCATCTTTGCTATTTTCTATCTACTCGCTTTTCATCCTCTTATTCCAGTTCCCTGCATCCCTCCTCCCACCTAGTACAATCCCCTTCATCCTCCTCCTTGTTGCTCAAATTCTAGTTTTAGCAAAACAATTAGAACAATATCCAAGAGAGGAAGGGATTGATCGGAAAGTAATCAACTTCTCCATTCCTAGAAGGCAATCGTCCTAAATTTTCTCTCATCTAAAACGGATTACACCCAATCCCCCTCACTCACTCCTCCCATCAAAATAATAAACCCCCGTAGGATTTATTAACAATTCCCTCGCTCCAAAACCAATCCTAACAAATCCGCAACATTCCACAGTCTAAAGTTGCTCAATCTCCTCTTGCCCTCTTAGTCAATTTAGTCCCTCTACCGCCTGCCTTATCTCTCTCAGCTCAGCCGCGAGCCTTATTGAAGAATCAATATGTATCCTTTGTATCAAACAGATTGAACGAAACCCCTAGGAAAAACGAGCAACAATGGAATGTCTATTATGTAAACAACGTAATCAAGCAAGTGCTGAGCTCAATCCCCCGGATTCGGATTCTTCTTCCCGTCCCGTCAACCCTCAACAAGCTAGACCAATACATTCTATTCCCATCATTCCACCCCGATGAACACAAAACACACACACATACACACACAGTTCTCTTACTTTGCATATTTCTTTAAACAAAGATCTTACTCTGCCACGGCAGACGGCAGTGAGAGAAAGAGAGAGAGAGAATGGATGAGGGAGGGAGAAGATTGCCTTTGCAATTTGCAAAATATGCAACAGGAAAGGAAGAGACTCTCGCAGAAACCCAAAAACCTCCTCTCAGCGTCATCTCAGTCGCACACATATGTAACGAAACCCACCGGAAGCATTATTGTGGCAAACCCGGGAATGCATATAGCCCTTACCTAAGACAAAAAAAACCATCCTAGATTAAGTAGTTTTGTACTTTTTTTTCTCACCGCCACCACCACTGGTCTGCCCTTTTCCTAGTGTAGACTGAAAATACTCGAAACAGTAATACGTCAGAGGAAAAACGGTTGAATGCGCACTTAACATGTACACATCTACGTTGTTTGGAAAAACATGAAACCCACACAGAGTCCTCCACCCCACCCGAGAACAATATCCCATCCAAGTGGACGAGGTGCTAACGGAAGGGCACTGCTGCTAAATTAGACTTTTCAAACCTCTCACACAATCTGTCACATTCTTCTCCCATCCAACAACAAACGAGACAGGGATGCACAAGAGGGTCTGAACTAACCCTGCCTAGTCACTACATAACCGACATGGAAAACAAAGCAAGGAGAGGTGTTATTCTCACAATCCCGCGTCTTATTCTCTTCCCTCTCCCCATCCATATCTCTAACTGACTAAGTTTGAAAAAGAGAAGAAAGACAAGAGGCCTAACATACTATAACCTAGAAAACTAAACTTTACACCCTCGAAGCCTTCTTCTCGGAAAAGTTGGCAAATCCCAACCGCTTCGTCCACAATCCACGTACACACATGTACGTACATCCCCAAGAAAGAACCACACACATTAAAGAAGACAAACATACTTCTCCAGCCAACCCACCACAAGACACAATCCTCCGAAATGCAATTTCCCGACCAACAAACAAAATGTCATGTCACACGTCCACACTCATTATCCTTTGAAGACCCTTGACCAAAGTGAGCTAGAGAGAGAGAGAGAGAGAGAGAGAGAGAGATGTAGAACCATTAATTAGCCTTATCGCTTCTTAAGACATCTAAACGCCCGCTCACATTTATATATCCTCCCTTTCCCGGGATTTGTACAGTAAACAGAGAAAGTCAAAACCAAGATAAATACAAAACACAAACCTCCCTCCTTTTCCTTCCTTCCTGTACACAAGAAGCTCAGAGGCAGTCAAGCCAGACTTTCTCGTCCCCATCATCAGTCCCCTGTTATCCAGCTTTCTCTTTATTCCTTTCTCTCTCTTCACTCGATGACTTTCTCTTCATCTTCCTTCCTCCCTTCTTTATAGACAGAGCACTTGTTCAAAAACAACAACTTTCACCATCCTCCCAGACCTTGATAATCACGTCTAAAATACATCCAGCCATAACTTTCTCCGCTATTTTACAAGAGCAAAAGCCAAAAGTAAGCCGTCCGAACTCAGACCACCAACTTGTGCAATATCGCACCAGCTCACCAGCTTTCTCCAAGCCCATTCCATCCTCCACTCCTTTCAAAAACTCTTACCTTTTGATGCAGGAGGGTGTATCTGACTCTAAAAATTAAATTAGTTAATTATTTGATTTAACTTATAAATATAATTACTTGATTTGTTTCACCAATATTTGTAGTCTAGAAAAGCCCTTGAAAATATCAAAAGCCTCTGGATGAATGAATCCAATGAGGCCATGAAAGAAACCTATCTGCTTTCTCCAGCCGCTATCACAAATTCATCTTCCCGGTATATCAAAACTCGGAAAAACATAGTCTTCCCTATTGGTCTCCATCCACCTTCGCCTACCCATGTATAAACTTATGCTCACCACCTTGAAGTATTTCTTCGGCTTTCATCTCTCTCTCTCTCTCTCTCTCTCTCTCTCTCTCTCTCTCTCTCCCGTCTTACTTCCCCAGTCTGCTTTCTTTTGCTGGCCCATCCTCTACCCGTCCTCTCTTTATCTGAGTGAGTCTCTTCTTCTCCTATTCAGATGCGACCACTGTCGCTTTCTCCTTCTTCTTTTTGTCTCGCAATTCTTTCCCTTCATCTTCTACTTTTTCTTCGTCTCGTTCATCAAATGAAACTCCTTCACCCATGACCCCCTCCTATTCTATCCTTCTCCATCTTCGGCACGTCATTTACCAAATGCTCCTCTCATCTCTTACCCGCTGCTGCTACCACCTTACTTCATCCCTTTATGTCCGTTTCGAAAATTGGAGCAAGTACAGTAGCCCAAGCCTTGGTCCTGAGGTCACTTTCACCTAATTTTTCCATGTCCTCCGCTACTTTCTCCTTTCTTCCATCCATCCGCGTTCTCTCTACTACATTTCTCGCTAATACCATTTATGCATCATTTCCTTCCTCAAAGTCACTACATTCCGATTGAGGCAGTGACTATTACAATTTTCTCTTGGGTATTCATTCGAATCTGAATTGAATAGCGGCGTGGATGACTAGTAATATGCTTTCATCTTTTCCGCAAACCTTCAAAAAGTTATGTAGTCAAGGAGAGATTTTCTTTAGCAATTTCCCAAACCCATTTCTACAGCTTCACTGATTTATTCCATATACATTCCATACATGCTCCAATCTCCCATCCCCGTCTCGTCCCTACTCTCAATCCATCTCCTCCTCTTCCAGGAAGTTGAACGCATCTCAGTGACTGACTCCGAGTAAGCTGACTTTATTTCATCCTCCATCTAGCATTTACAATCCAGGATCAGCATCTTTTCCATACCATGAATCTATCCGGCCATTCATCCGTCATCCATCCATCTATATCCTACTACTACTTCCCCATCACTTTCCGATCAAGTATTTTCTTTGAGTCAATGCGTCGGGCGGAGGAGACTCTTGCTCCTCTCCGCCGCCGTCTCAATTCTCTCAATCTTGCCAGTTTCATGCACACTATATGTATAGGAGAAAATTCCTCGGCCCACCCATCCCTCCGCCCCTCTTCCCCGCTTTCACCATGCAGATTTCTCAAAAATATTTGCCTACATTTCATAAAGCTAGATGATCAATGAGATAAATTCCAGTAACGTTAAGTATTTCAAAAATTACAATCATCTCAACTTCTTCCTTCCGCTTTCTCACATACATGCTCGTTAGATGCTAACCAAAACGGGAGGAGATCCAGCGGGGAAATCATCTCCCAATAAAGATGGCCATTCATTCCAGAAATTTACCTTATTTCTTCTTGGCTAGGGAAAGGGAAGAAGGAGCGAAGGATGTTTTTCCCATAAGTTGAGAATATTTGAGGATCTCTGTGTGTAAGTCTGCCGTGTGGCTGTATGGAGTTGGGAGTAACTAAAAACTCTCTCGTCTTTTTCTATAGAGAACAAGAACAACTCTATTTCAATAGCCTTCTTTTATCCATCCATCCATCCCGCTTCCTTGTACATATTATTCAAACTTTTATTCCAAGCAAATCCAACAACTATGCCAAACCTTTTCTGGCTCTACGCTATTTCTCCGCCTCGCTTTGAATTTTCTTCTCTCTTTCTTTGCCATCCCCTTCCCCTTCCTTCCTGTTCCTCTCAGCTTCTTGCTCTACTCCTTTGAAGGCACATCCATCAGAATGATTTCCCAGAACCACTACTTGTTGTTGCTTTTGTAGGAACGGGCCATGAGGCGTAGTATTATTGAGAGAGTTTCCTAGGCTAAATGATGGTGGTAAGAGTGGTATTGAAGAAAGTAAGGGGGAAGGTGGGGGTAGATGCATAGAAAATCTCCTCATCCTTACATTTTAATTTAATCCAGACCATTTTTCAGTGCATTGTGCTCTGAATAGGAAATTCCACGAGGGAAAGGATCTGTACATAATTTCAATAGACATTCAAAACGTCTCTCAAAGATTTGCATTCATCCCAGCTCATAGAGGGTGAGAGTATGGAAGAAAAACCGGGAGGAAACGCTCGGAAATGAATCCATCCACGTACATCTCAATTGCTAACATATGACCCAGAAAAATCCTTGGCGTTCTCCTCCCATTCCTGTGTTTTGAATAAATACGCTTCCCACGACACTCCTTCGTCTTTTCCTTATGATTACACAGCACAGCTAGTGCATTTTTCGACTCTTCTTCCCTCAATTGCGGAATTGAAATTTAAGAGAAAATACTAACAAGCAAGCACGAGACAAAACACACTTACGTAGCAGTACCATCATCATCATAATCATCTACCCTTCAGCTTGAATCATACACATGTTTTACCCGCTCTCCTCTTCATATTCTTCAGTCCTGTTCTGTATCCTCCGGATTGCTCACATCACAAAAATCGGGCGAATGAGTGAGAGTCGAGAGTGAAGACTGAGGATTGGGAGAAGGAGGGGAATTGGAGAAAAAATGAGAAATTCCATGGAAATACAAAACAACTTTGCCATTTGCTTTTATTTTATTTGACTAGTAATTCACTTACAACTTGTCTCTCTCACCCGCAGACTCCTTCATTGTCGACTCATATTAAGCTCACAAGTTTTTAAGCTACCAATGTCAAAAGCAGAAAGTAAAATATTTAACTAGCAAATATAATTCTGTTTCTGTTTCTCCTCCATCTCCTCAATCTCCTCCATTCAAACTATTCCGAACCAAGTCCTCCTTTATCCTCCAACCAACAGCCTTGTTCAAGTATATAAACAAACCTTTTCACTTTCCTCACAAATCCATCTCTCTCTCTCTCTCTCTCTCTCTCTCTCTCTTCCCCAACCTTTGCCATCCATCTTAGTTCAAGTAGTCTCCGCATCCTCTGATTCTACCCCCCTCATCCCTCTCCCTGCCCACACCTCGGAAGATTGGGGTTGCTCAGTTAGTTAGAAATCTCTCTCCTAAATCTCTGTCCATCGATCTAGATCAAACTAAAGCGAAGATATATAGTATAGGATCTGAGACTATGGCTTTCAAGCTCATCATTCTCCTCTCCATCTCCAGCCCTACTACTGCTTTCCCTCAGCCCAACATACATAACTGATTATGATATTTCACTCAGGAACAAAACGACCACATGCCCCCGTCCACAATCTTCTATAATTAAAACTCTGCTCATTAAATTTATGCATGTCAGAAAGCGGTTTACTTGGCAGTATTACTGCGAATATATGCAATCAGTCCTCGCGCAGTAGAAAGGGCAAGGAATCCTCATACGAGGCAAACGCTAACCTTGTTTTAACTATCGTTAAAGGAGGAGTCATTTCATTACTATCATTACTAACTCAACTAATACGTCAATCCTATCGTTATTCCACTCCAGCATGTCTCTTCTATCCCGTCCGTACTCCACTCCGTACTACAGACACACACAGAGACGTTCACCCGCCCGTCATCCGTCCCTTTCAACCTTTCCTCCTACACCAAATAGAAAAGGCTAGAAATCAGGGGACATTTTCTTCAACCTAGCTATCATGAAGCATACAAGGAAGATTGACTTAATGTCCCGTCCTAAAAGGCAGCCAACTTCCAGCCAGTCACTCACCCAGCGTTTGCTTTGCAAATATTCGCAAAGCACACACAAGGATCCAGAATGCCGTCGTTCACCGGCTCGCTCATGCATTTCTGCATATTAACCTTCATCATTCCAAAAGACTTCCTTGCAACAAAAGTTCAACTCTTCTGAACCAACCAAGCCCAGAGTCAAAGCATAAGCATATCCTTTAACTCTCAAGCATCCAATTCTCCTCCCAGACAGGTGAGTAAGCAAGGACTGGTGAATTTTTAATAGGTTCGTTCCCTTCCTAACTTTACGACCTACCAACAACTTTAACGCTCCTCTGTTTCTCCTTTCTGCCTATTTCGGCTTCTCCAACCACTTACACTTAATGCGTTACTATGTTGCAGCCTCGAGAGAGCACAGCACAGACTGTGCTAGTCGCAATACGGAATACGGACCTGGAGGAATGAGTGAAGTTAAAAAATTAACCATAACTACTACTTTACTATTCATCAGACAGAAGGACAGACAGAGCTTTAGCGAAGAAAGTTGAAGGTGTGTCTAGTTTTAGAGTTTTCCAGCATACTTCCGCCCGTACTCTCGGAGAAAGTGAAAAGCATTGAGTCAATCTGCCAACTAATACTCACCGTCTTCTTGTCTCTGACTTTCTCCTCAGTCTACCGGTACTGAACTTGCATAGTGGCATCTACATCTACTACTCCTTTCTCCAGTTTCATGTCTTCGCTCCCATCATAATTATCAACACTATCCTCAACCATCCCAGATTCATGCCCTAGTCTTTTAGTTGGAAAGTTTAAAATTTTATACCGACTTTACATACATCCGTCCGTCTAAACATTTCCCCATCATCAAACCAAACCTCTGCCAGTCAGTGAGCTAAAAGTAGGTAACCTGAGCAGGCTGGGAAGGCGCGGCTGGAGGGGAGCACAAGCAGTGCTGGTTGTAAAATTCCAAGATTCTTTGAAATCAGAGCGTCATCAAAAATTCAGAGGGAGGAAGGATATATATATATTTAAGTAGATTCTTCAATATATCTCTCATACTCATTTCTTACTCCCTCTCATCCCATCCATCCTCTTTGTCTATCTCTTTTACTTACTTTCTCCTTTCCAATAAACCAACTACTAAAAACCAACCAGCCCGTACATCATCCCCGCCCGCTTCACACATCCATCCATCCACCAATACCGAAGCTTATGTATCCAAAGCTATGCCCATCAAGATGCAAACAAAATCCATCTTAGTTTCCACCATCACCAAGCATCCCAGGCCCTAATTCATCAAATGCAAAATGAATAAAAACCCATGCAGACAGGACGGGAGAGAGAGAGAGGGAGTCGAAATTACAAAACTTTCTCTTCAAACTTTCACCATCCCGCATGATCGATTGTTGAGAAAGAAAACCTTGCTCCATCCATCCCATCGTGGTCGGAGGGACTGCTGCTATTTCGAATTCACGTTTCATAACACGTCCCCCCACCTTCGCCTTTCATCCACCAAAAACGACGTTCCTTACCCCAACGCTAAGACGCAACAATACATGTGGAAAAATACGACCCGGAGACTCTGCCATCAAATACTCTCTTCCCTTTCATCTCATCCCTTTCATGATGGTGGAGAAGTAGGAAAAGTCCGTAAAAACTAGGATTTGGCAAGAGTAGAAAACATCAAGCTTTTATAATACATTACGTATGTCTCTTGTGCCTGAAATCGTAAAATGACGGCTCTTACAACAGCATAACTAGAACGACTTGCATTACTTACATCAAAAAAATATTTCCCAGTCCCAATGAGAGTAATAAAAGTTGAAACATTCCCTTTTTTCACCCTAACATACCAGACATACGTACGACTCCCTCACACACAAACAGACCAAAGAACATGCCGACCAAAACAGAGGGCCGCTCGTTAGTTCCCTCCTTCATGTAAAACATGGCCAGCAGGACGGGGAGAAACGTAAAACGCAATCCGCTTGCCGCTTCCAGTGTGCTCTTAAAACTCACAAGTTCCATGTCCTACCCATGTCTGTCCTGCTACCCGGGTAATCTTCTGTCTTTCAATTTTCCTCCCCACCCAAAGCTAAAAACCTTATTGCAAGGGAGACGGATTTTGAAAAATGTTTACAGCTTGAATGTGGGGACTAGAAAGGGACGCCCTCAGAAAATCCACCATCTTCAATTCCCCCAATCCTCCCCCTCACACAATCCTTCCTACTTCCCTTAAGAATGTGTCATCAATCCTTCTGCTTCTAAGAAACAGAAACATTTCCCACCAACTCCGCTCAACCATTCAAAAACTACAAGGAAAACTCCTTTGGAGAGAGAAAATATTGGAGCTCCGTTTTTCTTCCACGCCACCAGAACTTGTATCATCAAATAACCTGAGCTCAACCCCTCAGACAAACAGAGTCTTTTATGAAAAATGTAAAAACCCCTTCACTCAAAAGAAGACAATACTTTGGGATGGAGCTTACGCGCCATTCCTTGTTCTCCATCAAATCTTTTCGCACACCCATCTCGTAGCCGGTTTGACAAGAGACTTTTATATGTGAACCACTGCTGCCTACACATATAATGTGTCTCTTAGCCTCATTCTCCCCTCCCCCAACTTTTTACACAGATTGCAACAAAATCCACAAAGATAAAGTTCCCATCCATCGAGCCTTAGGAGTTTTATTAGGGAGTGAGGAGAGGGAGGGAAGCTTCATCTAAAACCATATCTACTACTGTCTGCACTTAAGGCAAGCTAAGAATGTAAGTGAAGTAGCTGGAAGAAGGCTACTAGCTTCTCTTTGTTCAGTATGGAGCTATGGAGTCTGGTAGACAAGTTGATATCTACTACTTTTGAAACTACATCCATCTCCCACCCCTGACCAAAGAACACCCCAAGACCACCACATACATCCAAAGGGACACACACATGACAAAAAGAGACACGGAGGAGCTTTTTAACAATTAACGACAACATACTATTTAATCACTGCAGACATTTTTATTCCATTATTTATTGTGTCTATGTCTAGCAAGTGTCTAGTGTCTAGCCTTGTGGACAGGTTTTGTGTAATTTGTGTGCGCGGAATTTTGCTGGCCTCTCCTCGTTTCTACGCATCAGACAGAGTCCTTTACCACAAATTCTCCAACTATCTCCTCTCCCTATCTCAATCATTCCATGGTCACCCATTCACTGCATATGCTTTTGGATGGAGGGAGCAAATAGTACTACAAGAGGGCTAAATTAGTAGTAGTACTACTACTAGTAGAACTAACTACTATCTCCACTTTTGCCCCCTGGAAACTGGAAACATTGTCTAACCTTGCCCTCCTCATTCAATACCATTTATACCACATGCTACAATGTTTCCCTCACAATTACGCTCCTACACCAGCTCTCACACTCCCCCTTCATCACCTCTTCTTAGTTTGTTACTAATAGTAGCAACTTACTATGTACAGTGTCGTTGGAAGAATCGTACACGCCTATCTAAAAATTAACTGCGTAAGTCGTAGGAAGCTAAACGTGGGAATGTATAATAGTTTTAAGGGAGAAATGAAGCTCATCATTAGCATCACTTCAGCTTTTATATGCTCAAATAAGGATTTGGGGGGAAAAACGAGCAAGTCTCAACAGTTTACCTTTTACATCTCCATCATTTCATGGGTTTCCAAGCTTTGCCAAATTTGCGTGCAAATTTGCAACAACATCATCCCTATCTCAAGAACCTCTTTGCGTAAAGAGAGGGTTTTTTTCTTCTATAGCTTACTGTAATGCTGCTGTGCTAAACACCTGCCAAGAGCCGGTCTGTAATCATCTCTCTTCCCACTATCCATTCCGCTTAGTTAGTTTCCACCTTCTCTGAAGCCTAATCACCAGGCATCAGCTTCTACTCCTCACACTCTTGAAATCACTATCATCCAGCAAAATTCCCAATCACTTGGATAAATAAATCTTGCCAGCCTCATCACACCACCACCAGGATTCCATACTTCCATCTCATGTAGCCATTGCGTAGAAATACGGGAAGAGAGATTGAAAATACGGATTGAATCCTTAATATTCCTGATTCATATAACACGGGCCATTTTCCATTTATATCCTCCTCCACCCCCACGTCTTCCCTTCAAAGAGATGTGTTGAGCACTCTGCTAAAATCATCCATATCCCAGCCGCCATCAATTTTGCATCTCAAAAGTCATTCACTCAACACATGGAGAGACGGAGCCGGTGATGCATACAGAGCCCACATTTCTCCACACTTCTCTCTCTTTTCCTATAGCTCTATTCCTAGCCCTGTGAAAACAAACAAATCCGGGGGAAACATATACATGTTTCATATTTGCCAGGGCTAAGTGCAGTAATTTGCATGAAAAATAGCAAGCCATTTCCCCACCTTCATTCCGAAATCTCTCAATTTCCTCGAAATTCGCAAAACCACTCCCCCCGATCCTCCGCCTCTCGCACTTTTCCTCCTCGTGTCTAAAGCTCACTCCGGCGGCTTCTTTTCTTTCCCCTCTTCTCCGCTTGCTTGCTATATGTACTATACTCTTATATATATACAAGCTGTACTCCTCTTCCATACTCCTAAAGGCAGTTTTGCTTTGCTAACATGGGCTTTCGCAATTTCTCTCTGCCTCCTTCTTGGGCCACTCTGTCTCTTTCGGCCTCTGTAATAATGTGTACTCTTTAACCCGGCTGGCTTCCAGTTCAACTCTCTTTCCCTCATTTCACATTTCTCTACTCAAAATTAGTCTTGTTGTATAAGGAGAGGGAGTTGTAAAGGAGAGAAAGTTGTGGGCTGTTTCGGGAAAACTTTTCCCCGCTCCGCATACATGTCTCCGTCCCCACACACATGTCTAATCTAAAAACAACTACATGAGAAGGGAGAAAAGCTACGACTTTAAAATCTCTTTACCTTGTACCCCTCGCCCCAGTCTTCTTCATCCGCATTTCTCAGGGCAGCATGTACGTGTGGTTGGCGGCGTAAAAGTAGCAGAGTAGGAGCCAGGAGGAGGAATAGCAGTAGTCAAGTCAATCAGTCCACTCGTTTTTGCCAAAAGTAGTTAGCACCAGGAAAACTACAAGACAAGAACAAGGGAAAAACTATTAGAATCATCATCTTTTTCCTATTGCAAGGAACATTACATGCAAGTATATATGCTCAAGTCCACCGCCCCCTCCCGTCCAACAACCCTGTCTCGTCCCATCCATCACAATCTTATACATGTACAAGAAATATATATTCCCATCTTACATGTTCCCTATCTTGCAGTTGTGATCCACAGAGGGCGGATTTTCCCTTGTGCTTTTATGGCTTGGCCGCCAAACTAGGAAAACTGGTGAAGGACATGGGGCAAGAAGTGAAGATGAGAGAGACTTTTGCTAGAGTTGGTTGGGAGGGAAGTTGTGTAAGTACAAGAAGGATGTTAAAGCACTCTGAGGAGTCTGTTCATCCTTTTTAACATGTTTCTTTATCTCTTCACAATAACAATATTCATCCAACTAAAATATACTTTCCGTCAATCCCTCCGCAAAGCTCAAACTTGACTAATTTATAATATTATAATGCATAAATGAAAAGGACTGAAAGTCTAACTGACTGAGAGGAAGACTCCGCAGAGGACCAACTCAACCTATTCCTCTTAACCCGTCTTCTTATCAACTATATCTTTTCCATTCTCATCATCATCATCGTCCCACATGTAATATTCTTCTCCATCTCTTTCATCCTTGCCCAGCTTTTCCCTACAACCACCACATCTCTCTCTCTCTCTCTCCAGTCACAATTCATTATTCAACAAGATGAGAGCTTTTACTCTTCTCCTCATAAAATTGGTAAAAAAACCTCTCTCTTCGTACTCCTTTCCTGTTTTATCTAATCCTCGTCTTCTACTTCTACCATCCTCCATCCCCTCCTGCCATCCATCCATCCAACCTCGCACATCATCATTAAACTCACACTCAATCATAGGCCAACACCACTCATCCCGACAATTAAATCACGAAATACACATGTAATCATCCTCCTCTATCCACCCAAACCTTCTTGTCATCCCAATTCTCAACCTTCCACAATATCTCTCAGTCTCACTCAGGACTGATGGAAGGCAAGGAGCCAGGAGGGCAGACAGGACGAGTTGTAAAACTAGAGAAAAACCAACCTAGGAGTGAGGGGCTGCGGTGGCTTGTTGCGAAAATGTTTTTGCAAAAATCCGCTCATGCGTTACTCCGTCTACTTAGTTGGCTGAGAAGATGCTAACAACCAACTCATTACTCCTGCTACTACAGGCATCTTTTTAATCTTTCCTAGTTATCACTTAGAACAGAAACCAGCTTCCTCCTTATCAAAGTGTTACAAAGTAAGACAAAACAGATGAAGCTCCCTCTATAGGTAGCCCCCCCCCTCTGCTACAGCGCACTAGCATCATTAAACCTTCCTCCGCCTCCTCCTCGAATCTCTGGATGTTTTAATTGCGAATTTTAATCAATCCATTTGCTCAAAAGGTTCACTTTACACACGTCCGCGCGCTCCATTCACCCCACCTCATGCAAGAAAACGCGCTGCTGCATTGCTGACTGACTGAGAGGATTACTGAGTTAGAGTGTCCTCAAAAGTGCAACCTCACCTTAATTTAATGCGTCTACTACCTCTCACAACAACTTCTGTCTGTCCGTCCCACTGCAAAGACTATGTCTGCCTTTTTCCCAATACATTCTACTGTACATCCCTTTGGAAAGCCCTCGGCTGGAGGCCGGACTAAATTCGCGAATCATACACACACACTCCACTCAGTACCTCTCCAATCCTTTTTGTCTGCAAGGCGGAGAAGAATGTACTTTAAGTTAAGTATTATTTGTTAGACAAACTCATTCCCTGGCGTCCAGAAGAGGAATTATTGGTTTGCCATGCTTCTAGACCTCATTCTTACTACATTTACCTCGCTAGCAATCCACCACAAGCTCTATCAAGATTCAGGCGACATGGAATTGATTACACTGTGAGACGAGTAGATATAGCGAACTCAAACAAAGATGACGGGAAGCAAGGCTCTTATGAATACAGTCCTGGCCATGACTCTACATCAGTTTTCTTATCAACCTAAAAACTCAAAGCCCTCTCTATACACTCCAAAATCAATGTCTGACTCTTTCGTCTCCAGTCCAGGCAGACATGGACTGGGTCGAACCGCATATTACTTACTACGCGTCACGTATTTCACTTTACAACGACTTTGTTGCACTCCCAAAGCATTTACCCACCTCCCATGTTTTTTATTCAAAAGGTCCGCCAAACTTTCTAACGCAACGTGCCTCATTCACGTGGCCATCA
This sequence comes from Sminthurides aquaticus, assembly GCA_906901655.1. Lineage (NCBI taxonomy): Eukaryota > Metazoa > Arthropoda > Collembola > Symphypleona > Sminthurididae > Sminthurides > Sminthurides aquaticus. The sequence continues at coordinate 1,313,919 of CAJQTT010000013.1, read as the reverse complement.
GAGAGAGTCAGCCCGTGGCTTCCTTGTAGGCGTCACTCTCTATCCATCCAGGCCAGGTAACAAACAAACCGGGAATGTGTGGCAAGAAGGGAGGCAAGTTTGGATTTGTAAATAAGCTACAACAACTCGCCGTCCGTCCTGCACTGAATAAGGGCAGTTAACTCGAATCCAGGACAACCCGTTTTCACAATTACAGCAGCATTTTCCAGCGGTTGTTTACTTTTCCAGTTCTCGAAGCTATCCACGAGATTGTTAACTTTTTTTTAAAAGTTGGCTCCTCATAATAAATTCTGGAAAAGCCTGATACAATTCTCCGTGTCATGCAATCAATCTCTCTCAATACAAGCGAAACAATTTATTTTTAATTCTCTCACAACTCCACTCCTATCCCTCATATAAACCACCTTCGTATATCAAACTGGAGAAAGCATACATAGAGGCAGAGCCGCAGGGAGGAAATAAGACTCCGTTTTACAATAACTACAAAACTACCCCATTACTCAAGGAGCCACGTCCCAGCGGTCACCTATTTCAAAAGTACAATTTCAAAACTCACAAATATGTTCCATGGAAAAAGTACCTCTAGAAGGAGAACAACACAATACCCGGGGAACATCCCCCATTCGTATATTTCTTTTTATTCGCAGCTCGGCACGGGGCTTCTTCTACAACTATATATTTTGGCTTCCACCCCCTATTCATCCGATTTTGTGCAATCCAGATCAATTCAAATCCGTTTGCTGAAACTTTATAAGCGTGAAGGAAGGAAAGAGGGGAGGAAAAATAGACGAGAGGAGCGGAAATAAAGGGACACGCTAGAATGCAGGATAAAAGAATACACACACATCCACGCTTTTCTTTTATTCTCCAGACTAACCATACTCCTCCTCCCTCAAGCCATAACTTATTGGCATTTGAAAATGGAAACATGCGACGGAGGATTGGGCTCCAATTTAACGAAAAGACGCTTCAAATCTATCATATATAGTTCCATACGCTATCATATGACTTGCTTGCGCAACTCTTTTCCTATTTCCTCGACAAAGCATTTTCCATTATTCTTTACCTGAAACCATTACGCCTGCTTACATGAAACCACTCACTTCCCCTCATTTTTTCTCACATTCTGTTCCGCTCCTTAGAATGTCCTTCACAGTCCCGCTTTTCCCCAATCCATTGGACAAACCGCAAAGTAACCAATTTACCCATTCATACACACGTTATTTTATTTTTGCAAAAAATCATTTTTTCCCCTCGTCGATGCAGTAACCTAATCATCACCGCCTTCCGTCCCTCGCATCCTTTACCGCATGAATTCCAATTCACCGTCACCTCTCTTCTCTCTGTCTGAAATCTCGAATACAAATCCTCATCATTTCCCTCCATCCTCTTCTCAACATTCATAGCTAATTTAAAATGAATTCAATAGCTACCTCAAACCAGGAAACTGAATCACGTTGGAACGTATAAAAATTGGAATTCAATTCCACCAACACGTCTGTATCTTGAATCCTGAAATTCGCGAAATTAGCCATCTACATAACCCATTCAAATCCCATCCGTCTGTCTCTCTTTCGACATCCTTCTGGGTCGTAACTAGCTGGGAGTCAGAGATGAGACCCATTTCCTCCCAATCCTCCTGTCAGACGCAAACTCAATTATCTTTCCAGGAAAAATTCCAACTCTTCCCTTCAATCAACTGCCCTGCTTCCCAAAATCACAATGCCCATACACATTCCCTCTACATTTCCTTGAGACCTATTATCCATCACCATTTAATTCGGGAAAGAAATCCTTCCTCCTCCTTCATTTAAATCCCAAGCAAGCATATATAGCCATCCATCCCGAAAATCCCTCTATCTCTCCCGGCAGCTGGAATCCCAATTTAGGTCGTCATTCCTCCCTTTTATCCTCTATTTAATCCGTCCTCGGGAAATTTTGCCTAATTTCTTTTCCATCTCATGCACAATTTCCTTGTAATTTCTGAAGCTAAATCCCGGACGATGACGGCGGCTTGAGTCTTGTTCAACTTGTACACACCATCCCTTTTCCCCGCCCATCCACGCACAGTCTTCTCTCTCAAGTTGCAAATTTTTTCCAAGCCGCTCTCCTCAACTTCCCGCTACTTCACAACCAATTTACCATCCTACCCCACTAATGCCTCATGACTTTATCAACTCTTGTAAAACTCAACGACTACATCCGTAGGGAGAGGAGACGGAATATTCCACACGACACCCACCTACCAAGTAAAGTCAAATTATCCACCTTCTTCAATTCATTCAGATTACTTCAAGATTATTATCATCATCCTAATCTTTGTCCCTCCTCCAACCCTGCCCTGTATTTTTTCCCGGAAAGCACCTGCCTGCCCAGCAGTTTCACCAGCATACCTCCGGGACTGGAACTGGAGACTCGGAAGTATAGCGGCTAATCTAGAAAGAAAACCACGTTGAAAGAGGCTGCAAGCTAGCCCTGCTATATGGGGCGTGCGGAGAAATAGGAAGGCTAAAAAGGCAAAAAGGAAGTGATGGAAGCAAGTAGAGGGAGGGAGACGGATTTCCTTGGCTATTTCCATCATCTTGCTATTTGTTAAAAATTTAAACATCAAAGCAACCCGCTTCGTGAGAGAGCATATTTTATGTCATTAAGATTCTTTAAAAGCATACACACGCACTTAGTTAAGGGCCTGCTAATACGTTGATGATGAAAGCTAGCTCTCCGAGCATCAGGAGCACTGCTGATCCTTCCATTTTGCCCCCAGCATATATCCTCAAACCACCGCCAGGCACATGGTCGTCTCGTCACCAGACAGACAGACACACACATCCGTCCGAACATAATCCTGCTAAAGCTATCATAGAAAACTTTATGACACCCACCTAAACCCTTCAAGATTTTAGACTTATTAGTTAGTAACCTCATACAAGTTTTACAGGGATCCTATTCACATGCTTGCAAAGGAGCTCATATGCTGAAATCACTACATCTTAGCAGAGCACCCTCCGTGCATTACATTTATTATGACACTATATATACACAAGAGGAAGGAGTTACAAGATAGAGGAAAGTCCTCGTTATTTCCTCGCCACGTCTTTTTCCTCTCAAGTCACTAAAAAAGTGAGACATGCACGGTTCGTTCGAACACAAACCCGTGTCCTTCAACTCAGAATCTGGCCACATTTCCACCTCGAATCCATGCCCTGTATGCAATATCTCCTACAATCTTTGCTTTGCCCTTGCTTTGCTGGGAGAGGAAGAGAGACGGACGAGAAGAAATATTGTGACCGCCGCACCTGCTTCCAGAAAATCCTCCAATTAAAATCCGCACAAGGCAGGCACACACAATACCCCAGAAGGATGAACAAACTTTGTATACGCTCTGCTTGGTCCTGGATGGAGAAAAAATTGAGGCAGTCAGCTATTATAGTATAGCTTTACCCCATACTGCCGGTGGTGGTAGGTAAAAGGTGAATAGAATCTTCCATATCTCCCCCCGCCAGCCACTCCACTCCACTGTCCACCTTATTCATCCAGCCAGACATGGAGGAGAAGATTCCACTTTTAGTGAAACTCGACATTATCCAGTCTCTCAAGTACTTCCAGCCCATTTACTACCACCGCTGCCATGAGGACCGCTTCTTCCAACTTTATTTTATTCCATTACATTAACGACCGCTCTTCTTCCATATAAGAATGGAATATATAGGAACGGCGGAGTCCAGTCCAGCCTCGAAAACATTGCAACTTTTTCAGCCAATCTCAACTTTAATTTCCTTACAAAGTCCACCATCACCATCAACTACGACTTACCACACACGGAGCTAGACGTATATTTGCATCACCTTCGTCATCCCACCTCAGAACAAATCCCACATGACCATGAAAGAAGCAAGCTTGGCTTAACTAACTACTCCCGTCCACCTTACAAACAACAAGCTCATCATCATTGTCTTAATCTTCCCCGTTTTACAACAATGCTCTCCCAGACAGACTGCTGCATTAACATTAGTTGTCTTCTTGTCTAGCTCCTCCTACACCTCCCTGCCACGCTCCTTAATTCCGCTTCTCTCTACCTTATTCTTCCAGCTCTCCTCCACGTTGTTCACTGTGTCCTTGTCTAATTCAAAGACATTCAATTTCCCAAGATTTCCCAGAGACATAGACAGACAGACAGGGAGCGAAGGAAGGAAAGGAAGAAAGAAGCTCGGCTTGTATTCCCCAAGAAACTTTTCGAGGAAACCCTGGAGCTAAGCCTCATTCCAATCCAGCACATATATGCAGCTTTGTCATACACTCAAACTCTGGCACACACTAAAATCTCTTATATATATACTTTGTTCGCTTCCCATCTCTCAACGTCTGGGTCCTCGGACAACATTAAGGATTTCTCGCATATTTTCGCAAATTCTCCCAGCCGCATAAACGGGCAGGGGCTCCTTGTCCACAGCCAGCCTGCCAACCAGCCCAACTCAGCATTGCGTACGCATAAATGTTGATTTTACAAACTAAAATATAAGGAAGAATGTAGGGAAGGGAGAGAGAGAGAGAAGAAACTAAACTCGAAGCTATAGAAAAGCCAGACTGAAAAATGCTCAGTAACGGCCTCATTATACCTACCACGAGCCCATCCCAAAAATACAACCCATCTTCCTAGACACATTATGCACAGTCCCCACCCAATACATGTGCACATTGGGATGAAATATTATAAATCCAGCCCATAAACGCACAGACATGCTCTCATACCCCACCCCTCCTCTCCCTCCTAACAATATTCTCCATTTAGCAATCATGCCTATTAACTCAGAAACTTAATGGCATTATTTACACAGCCGGGTTGGAATACAAGTGAAAACTTCTCCGAGAAAGTTACATGTCTCCGGCTACATATCCTTTAATGGGCGTACATGCAAGTTTAGCATACTCTCGTCTACCTAGCTCCATTCAATCTCTACTTCCTCGTCTCCTACAAAATATACGGACAGAAATACTCTCACATACACACTACACAACACCCTCCCACCAAAACCAACCTCTCATAATAAATAAGTCTTCAAGAAAATTATTACCGATATTTCCTCCCTCCCTAAAACTTTTACCGTCTTTTCGCATTACACACCCTTTACAATTACCGCTTCTTCTTCTCCTCCTCCTCTTCTCTCTTCCATCCTAGAACTCTCCACAATAAATCCTCAAACGTGCACGTACACACGGCTCGCGAAAAAATCTATTCATAATTACCAATCCTCCCTCACTCTTTCACCCTCTGCAACAGTCTACCTGTCTCCCTTCACCCGTTCCTCGGAAGACAAACTACTAATTATCCCATTCCCCCCTTATTATTACCTTGCCACCACCACAGAATGCATTTGAGAAACAAGAAATCACCCTTTGAGTTTTCCATCAAATTTTTGCAAAAACTACGCAAACAAGATTATTTTCTCTTCTTCACCCCAAGCTTTTGTAATGACTTACTATTTCAGTTTCCCCCTTACTCTTTCGCCCTCATCCAGTCCTCTTTCGATCCAGGACTTTTCCTCCCGTGAATTGTCCTTCTTCTCATCTTCCTCGTTTCCTTTTCGGGAATAGAGGGACTATGGGAAACGACTTCCGCCCCCTCCTCTTCTCTTCCCATTGTCATCATTAACCTTCCCTTTAGACCTATCATCTCCTTGGAGGGAAGGAATAATATTTGGGACAAAGAATCCGGCATTCAAAGCTGGGGCAGAAGCCTTCCTCTCTTTAGCACTGAGCCAAGCTATTTCTTCTCCAGCCATACTATACCTTCATTCAACATCATTCATTGCCCACTCAACCCTTCCCTGTCTCTCTTTCTCTTCCCCGCGCGTACAATCATAACACCATCAAAATTCAATGACTCTCAGTCATCCGTGAAGATGAATTCAACTACTCCGTAGCCGCCTCCTCCCTTCTCAAACAAAGTATATATACGGAAAGTTTTAATTCCTTTAACCCCCGACTCTTTTCTTCTCCCCACCACGTGGAAGTAAAGGAAGGAACCTGAGTCAACATTCAATCTTCCATAACCGACAGAATCATTACACCGTAGCAGACCAATTATACCTACAGCTTCTCGCCCCCCCCCACCCGTCCTCTCCTGTCTCTCACCCACCACCGGATCTTCTCCCTACACGATTCTCTCCCCGTATCACCTTTCACCACCACCACCACACACACCATCCAGTAGTTTTTTCTCTACGCTACGTGTAAGCGTCTCGTCGGCTTTGCTTCGCTTCACTTGAACCCTTGTCTTGGTCCATATATACATTCTCCGTTTTTCAATTTCCCCTCAAACGCTCTTTTATACTCTAAGCTGACCTCTTGCAAGTGTGCTATTCCGTGGTTGCCTGTACTTTCTCCAGCTAGCCTATATAATGTTACGCTAGGAAGCAAGCTTGGGGAAGCAGGACAGTGTAACATCTAAATCCCCCGGCTCTTAGTTACCCTCCAGTGATCAACTACAAGTTGACGAAAAATAACAAACATTTCTTACTCTCACATCATTACTCTTGAGTAAGCTCTAGACAAGTAAGATTCCTAGTTATACTTGTATGAAAAGGCCTAGTCTGAAACTATTCAAGCTAGCGTAGCTATATCCTCTTGCTCCACATCCTCCAGTTTTACTAAAATCACCTTCACCCAGCTCCCCGTCAAATAAATAATCAATCTGCTTCTCTCTCTCTCTCTCTCTCTCTCCAAGATTTCTGACCGTGCCGTGTAAGCCGTACTGCGCTGTCTTAGGCTAGCCCGTAACCTACATACACTCACTTTCATCCGTCTACTTCTTGGATTCAATCTTAGCTTGCCATGAGCCATGATAAACTACTCGCTCCTTTCCCCACCATTTCTCAGACTTCATTTCCAGTTTCTTCTCTCCTTCTATCTTCTTCCATCTGAGCAGTCATTAAATCTTGTTCCTTCGCCACACCTTTACATTTACATCATCAAAGTATTAGAGCGAGGAGGAAAATAACACCGCTCTTCAAACTATCAACTTGAGCGAATCCCGGCCTCAAAGAAAGCCTCAACTACAAAACACACTCGAATTGAGCCGTATACTTACTCTCTCTCTCTCTCTCTCTCGCGTTTGCTTTCCTCCCGAATGAGTTTTTCATATCTTGAGGCAGTTTTAAAGAAAAAGAAACCGAGGGGAAACGTACTGGAATCCTCTTCTTCTTTTCCTTTTCTACTTTTTAAATGAGTAAATTACGTTATATACATCATCTCTGCTCCTTATTCTCCTCCTCTACACGCTGCTTGCATGCTCAACATAATTCTCGAAATTCCTTTAAAATATGCCTAATTTCCTCTCATACACTACGTCCCTATTTCATTTATCCTTGTCGCGTCTCCATCAAATCACCTTCTTCCATGCACAAGCATGTATATTTTGCCAACTGAGCCTCTCTCTCTCCGCGCTTTATTTCCCCCGACACACAATTACCCCCCGTTTAACAATAATCCTCATCCATATTCTCCTCTTACAAAGTAAGCAAACGACGTACATATCCTGTAAGGCTGGACAAGGAGCCAGGCAAGGAACTACACCCGCCCGCCCTCCTACATAACAGTTAATGACTCTTCATGGAAGCATGCATGGAAGAATGCAAGGAAACATGCAAGACGATTTGCACTTTCTTCTCCAGGTCCATATACAAATACACACACACACACACACACACACGACATAATCAACATGGAAACCCTAGCATACGCACACATACACGGACTAGGCTGACGTGCTTGTCTGATGTCTTTTGCATTATTACCCGGCTCGGCTCAACTACCTTCTCCATATTCAACTCTACCTCATTAACTATGAAACTGGTTGGGATTGAAGACTCATTTTGTTGGGCTAATCCCTCTCCTTCTATGCCCCAACTCTTTCCGCTTACTTTCTCCAAGAGAGTCTCTCATTTGCTACTTACATGTTAAGTTTTTCTTATTTCCTCGCTCATACTTGGTTATAATTTCCTTTCACAGTCTACCCTTTATCCACTAACTCGACAACATATTCATAAACATAACCTTTCTACGTCCATCGTCAATTTCTCCGTCTCCTCCAGCCGGCCCTGGAAATGTTACCCGGGTCGGGTATTCGTCTCCTTCTACCCGTCTACTACCAGTCCGGCTACTCACCCTCGCTCTTTGTTACTCGGTCCTGGTCTCCTGGATAGCCTCCTGCATTCCAGCCTGCCATGTCTCCGACTCCATTGATTTCATGAAGCGGAGGAAAAAACGTATTGCATGCAAGCTTTTTTATTACTTAAAGCAGAAATAATACTTTGTTTTCTCCTAAAAAACTCCACTTGGAAATGACAGGATGATTGTTTCGTTGTTCATTATAAAGAGACGGACTGGGAGGAATCAGAGAGGAAGACACGCAAAGAATTCGACTTATCAAATTTCAAATAGCTCTCGAGCATACACTGAATTAGCCTCTGTAAGTAATTCTCTTTCTATGTGAGCTTCTTTATTTCCTCCTCCCCTCCCTTACTATTCACGTCTTCTCCCTCATCTTCTTCTCCTTCCTTATTATGGCTCCGTCTTGTAATCTTATACTGTGTGACTACTGTAGGAACACGCCAGCCAGTTCGCTACATATGCATCCATCCTCTTACTTACTTGCACATTATTGTCTCAAAAACGTTTCCATCTAAAAAAGTAAAAAATCAGCCAGACAGACAGCGAGCAGCCTTGCTCCATTATACATTGCCACCAGCAAGGAAACCCGCTTCCAATCAAACCTTTCACATTTCAAGCAACCCATCAATCCCTCATCCATACAGTTGATTCCATCCTCTGTGTTTCTTCTCCATGTAAGACAGAGCGTAATTACGTCAACTATATTCAAACTAGTGTCTAGCCTTCTTAGCATACGCTAGATCTGTGGATACACAGCGTCTCTATTTTACAAATGTATTTCCCCTTCAATCCCACTGTCTTCATTTCCACTTTCAATCCAACTCATCATGTCCATGTCCCCCACAACTCTCTACTTCCTCTACCTAAATTTTTTCACAACTTGTTCCACAAAATCATCTCCTCTCTTCAACAACACTTTACTCTTCTGTCTCAAAGAAGGCAAGCTGTTGCTGCTAGCTGTGAATCTGTGAAGTGAAGCCTAAATCAACTTCTTCCAAGACACTGTTTCTAAAATCCCCGTGTTTCTTACGGGCAAAAATACGAGCGTGCAGTGAAACTGCAAAAGGAAGAAGAATGTAAAAATAAAATCCACACACTGTGTTGCTCTAGAAAACATGGCCCGGAAAACTAGGAAATCAGTTCAGTGGCACTCCTTCGCCTCGTCTCGGAGCCTATGCCAGCACCTTCTCTCATCTTCCACATCCAAGCCCGTCATCTCATCATTTCCTTCCCGCATCGCATAACCCCGCATACATCAATATTCTCGTACATGACCTGATAGGAAAAGGTTCAAGACACCCGAAGCGGGCGTTTCTCGCATTGGTTGCACTCATTTCGTTGAGCCATTTCTGCTTTATATTACCCCTTCTTCATCTGTTACCCTATTTACCGGCTTACGCACGCATGTAAGAACCCTAACAGATTCAGCTACGGCGACAATTAAGCCCGCTGCTGCTGCTCATCTACTTGAGCTTGAAAGCGGGCGGGGGGAAAGAGGGAGCAATGTCTCCCCTGTTTGGAAGCTTTGGAGGTACTTTAGAAAAGGATAAAATGGAAACGGTAACTTTCATGAAAATGATCCGACTGTTTCACCGAATCCATCAACATTTCGCAAAAGTTACGGGCCACTAACCCAATTATCTCCTGAGACGGCGGCATCCATTCCCTCCCAGGAGGAGTGATTCTCTTGAAAATTAGTTGTACACACCCAATTCCCCTTCTGACCTCGACGCTTTTTCCTCTCTGTCCCTCACCACACATCTCCTAATTAACTCAAGAAATCACCTCCTCTGTCTCATGCGCCACTTTATTTGGTTAACAACACGCTAATCCATGCTCAGAGTTGATTACAAGCTAACCATGGGCGACCGCACTGTCTCCGTCTCTGTCAATTCCTTGTCAAAAATAACCTTAGCGAATCTAACTACAGAGGATAGGATCGGAATCCCGCTATATGAACAAGTACAAAATTCAACCCCTATCCTGTATTCCTCCGACACAAGCCGTGAATCTGGGATTGTCCAAATAATAACGAGCAAGTAGTAGCCGAGGACAGACTCCGACGGCATAACTAGAAACTCGGCCATGCTTCCGCTGGCTTGAGCGGATTTCCTAACAAAATTCCGAGTTCACAATATGCTCATCCAAATTAGCAGCCTGGCCGCCACTACATCTTTCGCTTGAAAGTCCGAAAATCAGGTTGGGGAAAAAAGGGAAAATACAATAATAAAAAATGTGCGAGAAAACTCTCCTTCTACATCTTCTCCCACATCACTACCAACCAGCTCTCATCTCCAAGTCCATTCAAGTTCACATCCACTGACGTGAGGCCCTCAACCTGTAATCGCATATATATACATCCAGTCCAAACACAAAGAGAATCCGCTCAATGTCCCAATAAAAATCCTAAGCACGTACAAGCTTTATATATGTTGAACCAGAGTAAATTGCGTTATTTTAGAATCACGAGACATTCACAAAGAAAATGACAAAATCCATCCTACACATCCTCAACCAACTCAGCTCCTCTCGTCTCATCCCCTTAACCTCGTACACCTTTCTCCATCCGTCCCACAAACTTGCTTTCTCCCCCGTTTCCGCGACAATAAAAAGTGTATTCTAAACATATAGCCGGCGTCCTCCCGCCCCATTCCCACCAACTCCACTTCCCCTAACAAACTCCTCGTAACTAAATATGAAGAAAAGTCGTCTTGAATCCCCCTTGTCCACAGTCCAGGAGCGTTTCAAGCCCTATAAAAGGCTGGAAAACTCTTCCCAACCCCCAACCTCAACATTGCCAACGCCAACACCCCGATTCCTGTTTTTATCCACCACCTAGCCTGAATTTCACTTTCCATTCATCCGGTCGTCCGCTCAACGTCTGCACTCCAAAAATCCTCATTCAATACGTACACTTAAACGTAGCCCACACAGGATATGACATGATTACCGCACGAATCTTTTATCAAATCATCTCCATCCCTCTACACAGACTACTACATTACTCCATTCTTCACACACATCCAATCAACACCTTTCCCTGCTTCCTTTCCACCTTAACCACGTCCGTCTTCTCTTTTCTATTCCATATTCTGCTTTCACCGCCCTTTCCTCATCCCTCTTTTCTCAAACTCTGCTTTCACCCTCTCATTCCCAGTTTTGCTTGTCCCTGTCTCTCGTTTTACAATTCCATCCAATCATGTCAGACACTCACTCATATTACATGTCCTCATCCTTGTCACGTCCGAACAGAAGCTCTCCTATGTAAACATTTGTTGCGACAACCATTCCTACACATCCTTTCCCCGCCCGTATACATACAAATCTAAAAGAATGTATCCACCCCGAAAAATCCAACTCCGCTCCCTCTTCTCTTGTACTTGACAATTCACGGACTTAACTCCTCCTTAGCTCCGTCTTTGCTAGAAGACATCTGTAAAGTTGTATAAACAAAAAATCTCATCTTCTTGTCTTGTTTCTCTTCTCCAATTCTTCGCACTTGCATCATCATCCTTTTCTCTCCTCCTTGTCCTGCTCAGTCCTGATGCTCGTAAATGATTAAAAAACCTTGAGAATCCCTACGCCTGCAAACTTTTCTTGCCCATCCTCAACTTTTCCTCCGCTAGTCTGAAAGCAAGTCATAACACCACATCTCGGCCACGTATAATATTCACGCCTATTTCTTTTGCATCAAGGAAAATTTGTTTACATTACCCCATGATGTATCGCCACTCATTCCATCAGCAAGCATCATATCATCCTTCTTCATCCCTCCTACACAAAATCCCCACCCCCTCGATCCTGACTACCCTGACTCGACTTGGGCAAAGTAAGAAGATATAGCTGAGGAGACGTTCTATGCCCAACCTAGAAAGAAATAACCCGGGAAATCCTCTTCATTGCCGCTCCTACATGGCTGGCGACAGGCTTTGCCTACAATGTTTTATGAATTGATTTACTAATGCTCGGCCTCGTATTTTATCATTTCTGTCGAACTCTTCCAAGTTTCTCCCCATTTTCAGCCAGCTACAAGATATTCTTTTCAAGGAGGCATACTGTCCTAACCTCCGCCTCATTCTCTCAACACACTGCATTTGCTTTAATTACCGCATTTAAACCTGCCTCCCCAATCTCCTCTTCCATCTCTCTACCCCTACTCATTTCCCTAATCTCTCTGCACAGCTATCTCTATTGCCAAATACTAAATTACCCACCCCATCCTCTCTCTCTCTCTCTCTCTCTCTACCCCACCATTTCCATAAGTATCCATACAAGATAGCCATTCCAAAAGCCCAATCACCCCTCTCACTCACGAGCTCATGTTCTACAACTAAAATCACCTTAAGTCTTGCATGAATACTAAAAGAGCAAGTTAGCACAACCGGAATCCCTCTCCTACTCCAACCATACGTTACCCACACGGTCATCCCCCTTAAATTCTTCTATTCTCCCACGTTGAAACTATTTTCTTGCCAAAAAAACATTCCATGTTCCTCCTAAGTTGCCTTTTTCATTTTCTCCATTCATTTCCATACAATCCCCTTCATTTAAATTCTTGGGCTAGAAAAATACCTCAACAAGATAACATCATCCCACACCCACAAACCCTTTCTCCATTTACACGTACACTATGGAAAACTCGCTCACCTCCTCGTCTCATTTCCCTACCAAATTCAGCTGCCACGGCCACGCTCTTTCTGCTCAAATGGCTTTTCCCACTCCTACATTTACAAGGAGTTTAGAGGAAAAACTAAAAGTAGAGAGAGCAAACGAGGGGAAAGATCCCAGTAGAAGGGCGTAAGAGAGAGAGAGATAGCTTTTCTCGATAACACGATGGTAAAAAAATGACGGAATTCAAACTTACATGTCAGCAGATCATGCTGATGATCAAATGATGATAATCAAGGGCGACACGGACGCAAAAATCAACTTTCACCACTTGGCCTCCCCCAACAATGGTTTTTCACTTCTCCCCGCACGCCGTCTACTTTCTCTCGGGTTTCTTCCGCTCTATACAATGTATGTTCACTCTTCCCGTCTCTTCTGACCCGGCCTCTGAGCCAAACCGGCGCAATTCCTCCCCAACACTCAATCCCCTGTCTCTTTAAATCCCTTCCTACTGTCAATCAATTCACTAAGTCGATGAATTCAATCTAATTTAATGAGCTGTGGAAAGGAAAATAATTCACAACCGAGAGGCTTCCCGACTCAGCTCTCCTTAACTTGCTCCTTGCTTTCCCCCAGTCAATAATATAAGCTGGATTTCAGAGTTGTATTCCAAGGAGCTCTTGTTTCTCTTCTTGGTTGTCAAGTAGGTTGTGGGACGAAGGGATGATATGAAAAATGAAAAAACGTTTCCAGTTTATGCAAATCCGTTTGATTTCTCTGCTGTTCTTCCGCAGTTCCAAAGGATCTGATCCGCCTCCCGTCCTCTCTTCAACTACCAGACTACGGACAGACACTGTGTCTCTTGCTCCTTCCAGTCAACTTGAACCAGCCCACCTAAACCTCTCCAGCCTTCCTCCTGTCCCTGTCTGCAATGCAAGGAAGCAAGGAGGGATGTTGATGATCTTTCTTTCTCTTTTCCCACGCTCCTCTACGGAGTAGCAGACTGTACAGAGAACATGGGCTTTTACTCTCTCCTTTCCCCTCTTTCTCCTGTTTCCCTCCACGCTCCTTTCCTTCCACTCAAAGTATTATATGTTCCCGGTGAAGCCAAAGTAGTAGTAGGTACGGTTCTGAAAGAGTTGTACAACTACCACTATGTTACTTACACCGTAAAGCTTACCCCCGTCATCCACCCAACGCGTCCCTTCCTGCCTTCACTACTACTTTCCCATACCGAACCCCCGCCTCTCACCCATCCACTTGACTCGAGCAATTCAAAGAACTCACTAACTTATGCTTCACCCAGTCATATGAGCCGGCCAAGGAGCCAAAGTCACTTCCTCGCACCATTTCCACCCGTAGCAAAGCCCAGACTTATCACAAAGACTAGTGCATCACTGCATCAACCGGCCTCCGCTTTCATCCAGCGTATTACTAAGGAAAAACCCTCTTTCTAAACCTTTCTCCCGTACTGTCTCTCTCTCTCTCTCTTCTCTCTCTCTCTCCTTCTTTCACTCTTCAGTTTCCCAATACGGAATCCTACTACAACTCCTGTACCTATCCTTGCCCTCCTTTTCAAACTCCCTCTCTATATTCCCAATATACCTGAATCTCTCACTCTGCCCGAATTACAACTACATGAAGGAGAAGAATCCCTGCAGTTACTTGCCTTACGGAGGGAGTCAGGCAGGCCGTCAAAGGAATCCTTGTCACGAAGCAAGCAAGCACTAAGCACAGCAAGTAGGCAGACTATAAAGGAGCATTGGAAAAGAGTGTTCTTGGAAATCCTTGGAAGAGGAGAGAGAAACCCTGTAACTCCATCCTCCTCTATTCCTAGCTCCCTCTATCATTTAAATTTCTCAGCTCTCGTCTCTTCTCTGCTTCAACCAGCACAAGCCAGTAGTACTTCTATTGGGCAGGCCAATCTCTTTCCCAGCACGTCCTAGACTTGCAACATTTAAGCAATCTCTATACAATCAATCCCCATGTAATATACATGTGCCACAATAGAAGAACCTTTTCACATGAGCCAATACCACCAGTAAGACCACTATGAAACCAAGCAATCCTTCTTCTCCTTACTTACTTAGTCTCCACAAGAATTCTTTTTTTCTTTTTCTCCATCTCTCTTTGCAAACATTCCGGCATGATTTTTCCCCAAGTCCCCACCGCTATAACCATTCTTCTCTTATCTCTGGAACTGAAGTCCAGTGGACACATCAAACAAGTCCCGGACGGCATCCTTTCTTCTCCCGCTTCTTGTAAACCAGTCACCGCCGCTACCGGTAAAGTCAAAGTGAAAGCATGGATGGGAAACTAATAGTAAATCCCTCTTTTTACCTCTCATCTCCATCTCGTATTATTTTATTTCTCATATGCCTCCGCTACTTCTCTCGAACCGAGTTTACCGCCCGTCTCTGGAACAGTAGGACAAAATACAACTTCATCCCAGTAGCTTCCATACCTTTCTCTTTAACTAGTCCAAGCCCTCCGTCTCCTTATCGCTTTACAATTTACATCCATACGAGCTATAGGAAGTTGGGGGTGTAAATCCATCGACATTTCTCCATCTTTCTCCTCACCCGGACATGGCCTTTCTCTGTGTAACCCCACACTAGAAAATACACTTACATACTCTCTCCACCCTTTCCGGCTTCTTGTTCTAGCTACATTCCAGCCCGTATCACACCATTCGCCCGCCGTCTACTTTGTCGCTATCCAATATTCTCTCTCATGTCGAAACAACTCATTCGCAAAGCCTGAGATAGCCGCCTAAGAAGGAAGCTTAATGCTGTAAAAGAAAACTTAAAGGATCCCTTCTTTCGAATCAAATATACCTATTTTCGTCCAAACATGGCTTGCGCCTCCACGTCTTGCTTTCGCTTCTCTCCTTCCTTCTAATTTCTCTCCAGCCGTTCTCCATTTCGAAATATACGAACCGTGATATAACCAACACAATAATCCATAACTGCTCTCCTTCTAGTTGTAGTCTCAAGATCAGCCGCTCCGCCACCATTCAAGTAGTATCCGCTATTTTAGTTTCGAGTCTCTTGATTACATCTTGTGTTCGGATCCGAGAATGAGGGAATTCGCTAAATTGCACCACATTTAAATCCACATCGGAAGCCATGCCTAACCGTTACTTTTCTTGCAGGGAATTTCACCCAGCAACCTCCATATCCTTTCCTTTACACTGGTCCCTCCTACACATTTAGTCTTCATTGTTCTACTGGATTGAGAAGCGGGAATGCCTAGTTGTTATCAAGTTGCTTTCTCCAACCCCAGTGCTTTCACTTCTTGCTACTCTGCAGTCTCAATGCGTCCGACCTCCGTTCAAAGAAGCTCCTCCATCCTGTAGAATTCTATCCTATTTACATTTGTTCCAGTCTTCGCGGCCGGGTATCTTATTCCCTTTAACAATTCATCTCCTTTACCAACCCCCAAGCAGATATTTATTCTCCTCCTACTTCTCTTCCTTTTGTATGTCTCTATGAGCGGAGGGTCTGGTCTATGTCCGTCCATGAAGATTGGAAACAAGTTAAGTACTTAACTTCCCAATCTTGTTCCAAAATCCTCGAGGCTTGAGTTTGAGTTTTTCTGTCTATCTTATCCGCTTCACCTTTTTACCTCTAGTAAATACAGCCAGTGACTGGCTGCCAGTCTGCGGCATGTGAATAGAAGACGGGCGGCGGTGGCGGTGGCGGCGATAGCAGGCTCGGCCGGGATTCACACTACGCCAGGCCAGCTCCCATCACCCTGCCTATGCATCCTTTCCCTGACCCGATGCATACGCAAACATTTATGTATTCAAATCACAATCAAAGTTTCCTCCAAATCCTCTTCTACAAGTTTGAAACTGGAACTGTCCTCATTGTCAGGCAGCTATTAAACTACAATGTAAGTCATACATGCCGGTTCATTTCTCTCTATTCCCTCCACCTCCACTATTCTTCATCATGAACATGTACTTTCTTCCCAATCTTTGGCTCATCTACTTTGATTTACAAAAACTCTCAAACCATATATACACGTACGTCAAGGAGGAGGAGAAGCTCTTCTTGATACATGTTTTTAAGTAAGTGGTAAGTAGTTGAAGTAGAAGTAGTACTAGGATGGAGAATTAGGGAAGGCGAGATGAAAGTATGGGAATTTTCTTTATATATTTCCTCTTATTCCATCTTCTCCTTCTCCCCTCTTCCATCTCCTCTTCTCACATGCACATTTAACGCTCTAAAATTTGATAATAAATGCAACCATATACACACACACAAGTTTTGCATGAGATTTCTCTCTCCATACTGATTACATTAGGCACGGATGAGACGGCTAGGAAGCTTACGAAAGGGAGACTGCAGATGTATGTTATTTCCATCTTTGGATTCCGGACAGACAGAGAATTTGCGCTCAGATGAGATTCAAGACAGTGGACGGACATGAAATAAAGTCTTGCTACAATTTTACAAGGCCACTGCTACTATTCCAGTTTATCATCCAGCAAACCAGGCAAGGCAGCTACCAAGCTATAACCAACCCGCCGACCTTCTTCCATCTATTCCCAACTCCATTTTGACTTTCTTCTACTTGTTCTTCTTCTTCTTCTTCTTCCTTTATTATCTTCTTCTCTCCAAGTGGAAGTCATGGTACAAAAGTATTATACCTTAAAATTCACTCTTCTGCTTCTTTCCAAACTATATCTTCTACTTCTTCCCGTCTCTTTCCTTTCTCTCTGTCCAATCCAAATTGTGTCCTACTCGTCGTCGATACACACACTTCTTGCTTCCGTCCTCTATAAACTACATCATACTCCTTTTCTGTCTAGTTCTAGCTTTTCTCAAGTCTGTCTCTTCGACTCTCTCATGCTCTCGCATACACACACACACACACACGTTGTGTTCAACTTGAAGGTCTAGCCATGATGGAAGGAAAGCGCTTTTTTGCAATTTACTACTTCTTACCTACCTATGCTACAACCATATAGACAGAGAGACAGACGTGTATACTGAATGAAATACTGAGAGAGAAGTACGGAGAGGGAGGGAGAGTGGGGGTGTTTGTCCATGTATCTATGCGGCTGACTGGCTGGCTTGAGTTAAATGGGAAATATGCAAACTTTCCTTCCGTCTCCACCCATATTTTCCTACTAGCAATCACTTTTACATCTTAACAAAGCTCTCAAGTACTTTTATTCCTCAGTTGGTAACTCTCCATTTCCGTCTTCCACCTTACACTTTTTATCTGTTCATTTGCATGTGGAATACACAAGTCCTCCTCTCCTACTCTGAGTCCTCTAATTCCCATTTCCCCGTACCCGCATCCAATACATACGAGTCCAGAGCCAGACAAGCCCAAGAGTATTGCGTCCATACAGTCCCTGCCCTATTCTGCATTCATAATTACAACTCCGCCACATTTCTATCCATCCCATCCTCCTCCACTTACACACTTAGCTACATCCCAATCCGCCAGTAGACATAGGAGAAAAGTTGGAATCCATTCACCTTTCTTCCCGACAATCCCCCACCGCTCATCCGGCAGGGGCAAACAAGGCGAAAATTCTCCCGCATTCTCTCTTCTGCTTTCACCAAAAAAGCAAAATCTCCCACTTTCTATTCTCACTCCCTCTCTACTACCACTGCCCGTTCTCGTCTACTCCTGCCCGCATCACCACCAACTTACCAGCCAGCTAGCCAAGGTGAAACATAACTGAGATTCTACAATTCTACACCACAGCTACAGAGGCCGGCACGTCCTCTAACTTTATCCCGGATCCTTCAGGAAACTTTGGAATGACTCATGAAAACTCTGGCCGCCTTTCTCTACGTATATACTTGATCCCTTCCGATCAGATGGACAGCTACATGTGAAAACTTAAACCAAATTCGACCCACATCGCCGCTAGCGTCACTTGAGCCCGTATCAAACAAGCGCCTTCATTACATGATCGCGGAATTCCGCATTCGATTCAACTCTAGTCGACGACTCCTAGGATCGGGAAGCCTAATCCCAAGGTATTCACAAAATTTTAGAAAAATCACTACAAACTACCGCACATTCCACACATTTCAATCCCCAAGACAATCCTATCTATATGTAGTGTGGAGCGGAACGAGCGGAAATTCTGACCTCGGCTAAACTATCTCACTTGACTCACTCCTCCACTTTCTCCAGCTTCCTTCCATGGATCCTCTATAATCCAGGATGGGATGGAAAAGACTACAAGCATTTACATTATTCTCCAAACATGATTTCCCTTTTCCTTTCTCCAATTCCAGCCGGATAGAGACCTTCCATCTCTCTCCAGAGTATACAACACCACCCGCCCCGATATTTCCACCACATCCATCCACAACAAATACATCTGTCTCTCTCCTCCAACTTTTACTTACTGAGTTAGCTGCACCCAACCTCTTCCATCATACGTACACACACCTGTAAAAAGATACGGGGAGGACTATCCTACTATTCCACTTATTCACGCCTATATATGTCTGCCAACTGCTTACAAACAACCGGAAAACTTGCATTCACTTTCCTTCTTTTCGTACCCACCTTTACTACTTTCTTTGGGGAAGGTGCATGGAGGTTGCTGTTCCAGAGGTTTCTGACTTGATCTTCTCCCACACTCCGACACTCCCACTATGTTGCCTCTCTTTAAATCTATTCGGATTTGCTATATTCAAAAGGGAGATCGGGATGGATGGATGGGAAGATAGGGAAGGAGGGAGATGAAAAAGGCAGGTAAAAAGTAATACCTTCTTCCCCTTAGGACAGCAAGCAAGTCAGTCAGTTACTCACCCAGCCAGTCATCCACCCATTACCTTGAATTTGCTAGACAGTCTACCCATACCCCTCTCCCCAGAAATACAGCCTTTCCAGCGCCTCGTATTCTCTTCTACCTATACAAACCCAGGTCGGGATACCAAATAATCACCTCCAAACTCTTATTCTTTTACGTCTTCCATCCCTATCATGCACATTGCTACGCAATTTTTTATCCGCCGTCTCACCGTCCCATCCTCCTATTCTTCTTCTCAGCATTTCTACTACGCTCCTAACATTCGAGCTGGTTCCATCAGCCCACTATTCTCCACATGAAAATCCCCAAGTGAGATATACATTCTTGCTCTTCTCTCCACTTCTACATGAAGCATGAAGGATGAGAGACCATGCAGATACACACTACACACACTATCTTGTATCTGCGGACCTCCTTGAGAGATAATGTAAAGATAATGGAACTGGAAGGTTACATATGCGCTTCTCTTCACCTCAAGTTGAATGGGATGTATCTCGTAAAGTTGTAGTTAAGCTAGAGACGGTGCTGTGCTGAAGAATATTTCGCTGAGCGTCTTCAATAGTTTTTCAGCCTTCAACCTCCTCAAAGCCCAGCAGGAAGATTATAAGTGAGGAGGACACAATCAAATACTATCTAGCAGGCAGCTGGAGTCGGGGAATTAAGCTTATCCTAAAAGTGAAGGGAATTGTAGCTCGGCAGTCCACCCTTTATTTTCTATAAGATTGAACGGACGAAAGCACGTCCCTAAAATCCCTCCAAAACGTTCCTATTATGCTACTGCCATGAAGGAAAATGCGAAATTCTAGACCTATAGTAGCTACAGACGCAAGAGACGGAGGAAAAGAGGCTGGGAATGATGATGATCAGCAGCTCCGATAACAATATCAGGAGGTGGCAAGTTTGGCGAAAAGAAAGAAGCCAAACTCTGCTAGAAGATTGGGATTCGCTTGCATTGCAATTTCTCACACACAAAACTTAACATATCGGTTTCGTCCCTCCTTCCTCGCTAGCTCTCCATAAGACCATGCACGCCCCTGTATACTTGTCACCAAAAAGCCGTGGAAGAGACGATGGAAGGAGGAAAGCGAGTCAGCTCAAGCTCGGCAAAGAAAGAGGCAGTCAGGAAAGAAACGTGCTAGAAAGGAGAGAGGAAAGAGGCTGGAAGGAATTCAACCTTATTTCCTAGACATAAGATGCATGTCTCAAAAACGTTTCTCGTCAGCACGCTAGCAGACAAAACTAAAAGGAGCCTAGCCTGGGGAGAAAGCAAGCCTAGTGTACATCTTTCTCTTGCTTTCACCTCTGCACTCTTTCCCCTTTCTTCCATCTCCACACACCTTGAATGAAAGAAGGAGAAAGCTCCTTCATTATGCACATTCCCTCCCCATTAATTCCTATGAATCCTCGCGGGGTGAAGCTGGCGGAAGTGAAAACAAGGAGACTGTGAGAAGAATTACAGCGATCAGTCTAAACTGGACTTTTTATGAGGTTCAATTTAATGTCCGCCCGCTAACCTACCCACCCCACCCTCTTTCCCCAGAAAATATCAGCTACTACTTTCTCTTTGACAATTCCTCCCGAGCGGAATTCATGATTAACAAGTATCCCTTAAGTCCAACGAAACCAACACTTTCAATCGGACCAGACACTGTACAAGGAGAGAGGGGGACGACTCACGCGGGAAGATAAGCCACAGAAAAAGGTCGTCATGCCTACCTACACTCACTTTTACCCGAGCTCTTTCAATATATTTCACTCCTCCAAAACGTCACCAATCTACTTTCACCAAGAAGCCTGAATATTTTCCCAACAGGATTCAACCCTTCTAACCCATCACACTCTCTCTCTATGTCCTCCGCTCTATACATTCCCCACATTGTACATGCTACTCCTGGTTTTCATACTGTACCGGCGCCCCCCCCTTGCTTTCACCAACGCTTATCCCTAACAGGCTCCAAAGCTCATCCTTCCTTCAAAGATGTTATGCTTTTTCAATGCTGTCTACAGCTTATACCACCGTCTCTAGTTTTCTTTTCTCTTGTTTGATTTTTCCTCCTATCGTTGGCCCAGCTCTCGGCTTCCCCAGCCAACACTAGCTGTTTGCATGGCATTCCATGATTTCCTTTACAAAGCTTTTTCAAGCAGGGCAAAAAGAAATAAAAAAATTTCATCTTTTCTCCCAGACAGGAAAGCCATTTAGCTTGCCGCAATGGACTCTTTCACACGATTCCTGAAACTACTACTACTACTATTACTGCTTCGCCGAAATGGACGACAGTTAGTGGAGCAAGTGTCCTTATATTTACATATTCTAAACTACAGCCCATTCCTACTCTTTTCTTCTTCATTTTATTCTCTTCTTCTATCTCTTTCTCCACTCTTTAAACGGAGTAGCCAATATTCCCCAGTTGGACGACCTCCCCCAACCCCAAATATCCATCCCCATTCCGCCCACCCTCTTCAGCTACTTTCCTTCCCATAAGCTTATTAAGATGCGAACATACCCTCACTTCATTTAATAACTCCAAAGCTCCATGCTTTCACTCCTCTCTATATCCACAACTATATGCTTCTATTGCTATTCCTCCGATCTTTTCCCGACCCGCAACAACTCTTGCTCCAACATAAAAACCAGTCGGAGCGACAGAGCAGTCGCCTCACTATAGCAGTCTGCTATTGCAATAGGTGGCACTATTGAGCTACCTGGATTTCATCCTCATTTGAAAAATCCTATGGTTGAATGTTCTCGTCATAGCTCGTGGAGCAAATTAAAGAATATGGCAATATTCTTGAAAAGTACTCATCCTTAAGGAGGCTAACTATACACAGAGACGGACTTTCACCCTCTCAATGCAAGCAAGGGACAAGACTTTCTCAATCCGCAAATCCCTGTGAACAATCCTGGAATCATGTTGTGCAAGAAGAGGAGAAAGGAGTAAAAGTCTGGATGTACATGTACACAGTTCGGGTACTTGTAATGTGTACACAGAGGAAGTAAAAGATGAGTAGAAGAAGGGCATGAAGAGGACGGATACAAGTGAATTCACTCTATCTCTTCTCTATTTTTTCATGTCCTCCCAACACAACCACCAAGAGCGACACGTATTCCTCGAGTATTCCTTATAAAAGCATGATTCTCTGTAATGTAGCATGTCTTCTTCTGGGTCTTCCTATCTTATTTTTTCTTCTTCTCTAACTGTTGCTCCTGAGGGAACTGTCGCACTTGAGCCACTCTTCTCAAGTTTTACCAGGAGCCAGCAAACTAGGAGACAGGGAGACACACACTCTATATTTACTTTGGTGTCTTCCTTTTTTCCCTTCTGCAACGTCTGGGAAGATGGTAGATATATAGGAGTGTAGGAGTAAGAAAGCTGTCGTCATCATGTTATCAATCCAGAGCTTTTCACCCGTCTTTTTATCCTCGAGCCGTCAAAAAAAATTCATCATCTTTCAATTTATATTTGTATTTCAATTTTAGTGGAAGCCATCAGCCGGGAGGAAGGAGGACGGACATATGCATAGATGGAATCCAATTCCCGGATTTTTATCTCTTCTAAGACTCGGCGAAAACGTTTCCATCTCACTCAACGCTGCTCCTACAACTCATCTATCTTGTCCTCCTCAAATCATCTTCTCTTATCGCTAGTACTCATTCTCACCCGTATTCATTCCGTCTCTTATTTTCACATATTGCGAAATAATTTGCCACGGTAGAAAACTGCAAGATTCGCGGAATTGTGTATATAACACTCTCCTCTCTTCCATCCTCACTCAAATACCCAGCATAACCCTTCGGTTCCACTATATACTCAAGTCCAGCACTATACGGAATGATATATGAGAACATTGCCGTTTTTTCCTACAGCCATCATCTTATTCCCCGCCTTCCATCCTTTCAACATGGAAGCTTTGACAATACAAATGTGGAGCTGATGGACTCTCTGTTTTGCCAAATCAACTCCCTGAGCGTCTCTCCTCGGATCTACCCAGCCATGCCACCGCAAGCTAGCCAGAAGGGAAGCTTAAAGTCCTTGTTGTTAACCTTGTAAAAAATTACCTCAGCTCTCCAAATCTCTACGGAGAGTCACCGAGGATTAGGATCCAATGAAGAACTATAGGATTCAGTGAGGACCATGGACCACGTTAGGAACATATTATAACTTTTTCAAAGTTGAACAACATTCTGCGTTGGCTGGAGTTGGAATCAGGAGGTTCGGAATGAGGGATTCATCGCCCTATCCTACTTATCAGAAAGTCTGGGACTGGGTTGCATACGAAGGTAAATGTATATATACTTGTGCATGCTTATTTTCCAGCTCCTCACCTTTGCGTGTCCTCCTCCTCACTCCTGTCCTAATCACCTCCCGCCCATCTCCCCCAAACTGCATCAGCCACCTGCATATTGCATGCATACACCACAAAACTAATCCCAGCCAGCATGAGCGAATCTTATCATGCCAGAGCGAAGCGAATATAGATCCTGCTCCTACAGAGAGAATGCAAGGGATGAGATTCGTATTAGTTTGAGATGCCTCCTATAAGTTGCCCACCTAATAAAAATACCCACACCCGCTCGCATAATTATAATCCACGCTCGCCCCCCATCAAACATCCCATATCACTCAGCAAAAGTTCCAGTAGACGCTGCAATTTTCCTACACTGTAACACTGTAAAGTAATATTTGCCAGCCGCGCCAGAAATCAACCTAACTCTCCCACCCCACCCCAACCCCACCCATCCTCTTCCCTTGTCTTATGGACTCACAACTCGTATAATTTGCCATAGGCTTGACGCGGCAGATTTTGAGAGTCGACGAAGAAGCTGCTGTTTTTGTACTACACACATATCTACACACGGAAAAACTTGTAGTTTCCCCACATGCACCAGCAAGCATTGTGTACTCGCCAAGGGATTTCGCCAATCGGCAACACGTGTTCGTCTAGAAAAATTTAGAAACATCTTCCACTACCATCCACCCCCTTCGTCAAACCTTGAATGCATATTTGTAGTGTGTATTATTGAGGAATAGAGGGAAAACTCTATGTAACAAGCTGTGCGGACGGAATAAAACTACAAAGCCCGGGCTGCCGGCTGAGATAATCAAAGGAGAAAATGGAGAGGTCGGAGGATAAGCAAGTCAACTCTCGTGGATTTGACTCCAAAGAGATGGTATCAAACATAATCCTTACAACTTGTACACACACATGCTTCTCTTACGTTTTCGGCTGGGTATGTAGAAAAATCCCCTGCCTGCATCTGCATCCATAACTATACATATCTTTATAAATTCAATTCTGCAGACAGGTATCTAAAACTGCAACATCCTCCCCCACCCTTCATCCATAAATATATATGCTATATCGGGGATGAAAAAGTTTACAAAGCTCATTCCACTCTACTTACTCGTACACAACTTGATCCATATCCCCAATCGCATTGCGTAGCCAGAGAACTAGACTCACGTTCACGTCATCTTCTCTGTCCATACCCGCGAACCCCTCTCTCCAAAATTATCTCCGGGAATTCCCCTCAACCAGCAATGCTTATGAGGAATCTGGGATTATCCTCTCTTTTATTTATCAAGCTAACAAGATTGGTGTCATCCAGAATCCAGGTGAACGGAGTAGAAAAGCCTCTTGTTCCGCCTGGAAAGCAGCAAGCAAGTCTGGAAGAGGGAAGGATGAGAAATAAGAGGCTGGTGATGAGATTTAATTGGGCAAAATGGAGAATGCATGGAATGAGCATTAAAAATCCACTCAAATCATGAATCCCATCAGACTAAGAAGCTTGGTGGAACTCTTGAGAATTTTCCAACTTAATAATTCCTTCACGTCCTCTCTTCCTCCTACCTACTAACTTCTGACTCCCATATAAAACTTGTTCTCCCCACAAAACCCCAAAACCATCCCGTAACCACAAAAACCTCCAGAGAGATGATCCACTTTAAACTATACGTAATCCCGGATCGCTCTTCTTCAACTTCCCTGTCAAAATTACTACAAAACTATTAACTGAGCTATTTTACATCTGGAACATGTACATTGTCAACAGACGACTCACTCAAAAGGGTAGACGCTTTCTAATTCATCCAAATTATATGGGTGTGAATTAAAATCGGGTGTATTTTTTTAAAATCCTGTACGCCATTATATATAATCTTTTCACAATTTATCCGCAAACAGATGATAATTAATTTGACAAGAAACCTTTGCAGGTTCTTCCTTGTCTCCTTCTTCTCTTCTCCATTTGTTTTCCCCCATCCTAGCTTATATATACATAGCGTCCCAAAACAGAAAGAAATCTACTGGATCGAATCTGCAATCCCTCTTTCTACCTCTGCTTCCAAAAATTCTCCCAGAACGAATGAATTACAGATCCTCCTGAACTGACTGCGTACGAGGACTGAAGACGAAGAACAAGGCTGCCGCGGCCACTACGGACAAGAATAATTCTCGTTCTTTTTTTCATCCGTGCTTCTGAGCTGAATCACGAGGAGTCTTCCGCTGTAGGATTCTTATTTTAAATCCGGAAAACCATATTCCTAATTCGCTCGTTTTTGATATAAATAATTACAATCTTCGTCTCTGTCGCTTCCACATGTTCTCTCAAGCGGACTTGACTTGAGCAAATTTTTTCTAAAAATCTCACCCCTTCCGTAGTTAAGCCACGTGTTACTGCATATACAACAGTGGCGTACAATAGCTATAGCCCGCGGAGACGAGGGCTTGAATCATTCTTCCAGCTTATCTTCAATACATGTACCAGAATTACTCGTACTAACAGGACAGGATAAAAGCCATAAGTTGGCAAAAACTCAGAGGCTCATCTCCTTATAGCTTACATCCCTGCAAAAGCACTCTCAACTCCCGATTACACAATTTCCCCTTCAAACAACTGTTCGACCTCCACACTTTTTCTCCTCCAATAAGTCTTCCTTTTTCTTCGCTTTCTCCTTGTACTACTCTTTCCCTCTGCCTTACCTTGCTCACCTTCGCTAAAGCTTTTAGCTTACCTTAACTCAACTTATTCCTCTCCCTACGTTTTCTCTCAAAGCGAGCTATGGAGCAAGACTCCAGAGCAGGGATTTTTTAGCAAAATCTTCCATGCAAAGCTAAGAAGGATCCCCTCGAAAAACTCTCATCTTCTTTCTCTACTCCATCTCCTCCATTCTCATTCGTCCTGCATTCTCTTATTTAACCTTAAACTTATTCTTCCCATTAAATTCCGTACTCTTTGGGCTGCTGGAGCTAGAAGGAAGCTCTTGTTTTTCCATCTCCTTCGCCTCACAGGCTCCAAGCACCGCATCCTATATTTATATATACGCGACTTCCCATCCAGCTAGTACTGTTTCTCTCTCCTCCATCATCCTCCCTATTTGGCGTCCTCTTCCCCGTAAATTTCTACAAAGAATTCACTATGTCAGTAGCTGTAGGGATTTTTTCTCCTCCAATCACTCAAGATTACTAACGACTATGATACACCTGGAGGAAATCCCACATTTCTATTGAAACCTTCTTCCATTACATGTTTTTTCTTGCCCTGTTTTATTATATATACATATATATTCCCTTTCCCCTCCAGCAGCGTTTCTTTCCTCCCTCTCATTTCTCCAAACACCTTGTAGTCAACTGAGCACGCGGCCGCTCCCATCAACCCGAACGCCACTTCACCGCAGATATATACCATGCCAACCAGAAGTTTCCGTCTACAGTTACATGGAATACCATTATTTTACCTATTCCCTTCCTCGCCCGCTCCCCGATCTACCTTTTCTCTTCATCTTCTTTCTCTCCGCCGAATTTCCTATTCAGTACCTTACTCCAAAGCAGGACTCAAATCTCGTCCAGACGACGCGGAGACCCAACATCCGTATATGGACAAATATCCGTCTTTTGAAAGACTGAGTGGAATTTGGGGATGTGATCAACCCGTTCTGTGTCACACGCACATGTATCTGGCTACTAGAGTGAGTCACTTAAAGTCTTAATATGCTTCCTTCGTCGCTCCCCGCATCCGCCCGTACGTAACTAAAATCTTTTTTGAATAATATGGAATCCATCAAATCTCCTCCCTCAGCCACTCTCAGCCAGTCAGTCAGGGAGGCAGTGAAGCCGGTAGCGGTTTTAAGCTATACTCCTTGAAATTAATGCAGACAACGACAGCTTTCTCCCGGAGAAATTCTCAGTGGAGGGAGGAGAGAAAGTTGGGAGAAAGAGGGGCAGAGGGGGGAGAACTTTCGGGACGCGCGCGGGGAGGATTTGGGAGAAATAATTGAGAAAAAATTGGAAAAAGGGAGACAAAGTCTTAGGAAAAATATTTTTCTTTCGCGGAAGAAGACAGCGAAGCGAAGAGTGTAGGAGGAAGGGAGGGGAGGGATTATTGTAATACGTTTCCGACTTGATTGAAGTAGCTATGGCCTTTGTATAATTTGTCATCAAATAATCATGAAATTTCCCACGGCCGCCTCTAGGCCGTGTCTCAATTTCGAGACACGTAGAAGTGTTCGTCACAATTTCCCCTCATGCATACTCGAAAATCATTTCAGCATATAATCTAATAAAATACATTGACCCACTCAACCGCAAAACTGCTCTTCATACTCCGACACGTATTCCCATGCATGTCCCCCACTTGATATATTTTGCCACGTCCACCCCTCTCCCGTCTTCACTTGTTCAGACTCCAGCCAGTCAGTCCGCACACAAGTAAATCCTGTTTATTTATGCACATTTAATCCATCCAGTCCGACACATCTCACCACCCATGCACGCCCGGCCGGCTTACGTACTACCTCCTCCTCAGACTCACCAATACCGGGCGGCTCAACATGCACGTCAACACTAATCATCTCTGGTTCGAGAGTCAGCCCTGAGTCAGAATCGTCCGAATTTCGCCTTCACAAAGGTCTCTCTCTGTCCTAAGCCGGTTTTACACGCAAGCCAAGTCACCCATCAATTTACGCAATTAGAAGCCCACGTCTACACACACCACCGCTTTCTCTCTCTCTCACCAAGTTTGTACCTTGAATTCCTCCTAATTACAACGCCGACTTTTACCCTGCGCTACTTCACTTTCTCCTAGTCATTCTCATCCCTACGTCAATTGCAAACCTCTGACTAAGGCCTCATCTCATTCATCTCTCTTGTTGTACTGGTTTGAGGGAAAGTGGCGAAAATCTAGGATTGGTGGGAGCAGCTTACGAAATTTAAAGGTTGCTAAACTAATAAACCGGGCGCTTTGGCCTTAGCTAGCGGAAGGTAGGAGACACAGCATGGAGTTTAGTTATTCTTTTCGACTTTCTCTTTCTCTCTCTCTTACATCCATCCCTCACTTAAGTTTATATCTTGTTCATTGAAAGGAGAGGCGAAGCGTAATAATACGAGGATTGCCTAACCAAGCTTACTTCCAACACAATTTTGACAATGAGGCTCATTCAAAGTTAAACGAATTATTACTATTCACCTATTATGGGATGATGAATAGCAACTGATTCGAATCAACAATATGCACGTAGCTTCCAGCATATCAAGTTTCTCCCGGTCAACATCCGGATTCTACCCGTCTACCCGCCATGCCTCCTCCCATCCATCTACTCCATTCAATTTTCTCTTTCTCCACCACTATGTATCTATTCCCGCCACATATTTCCAACTCGTTACATATCACCGTATTTTCCATCCAACACAAACGTATCCTTTTCTCTTTCTTGCAATTCTTTCCCCCAGCCCTGCTCACTCTTACCTATTTAATATATGTCCTATTCGCTCCCGCCCGCTCCCATGGCCCTCACACGTCTTTTCCGAGAAGCGACAGTGAGAGAAGAGAGGGAAAGATACAGACAAAAAATCCCCGACTGGGTCCTCAGGCAAGGCGGACACTGACAAAGAGAAAGAGCTTGCTTGAGCTGGAGAAAGCTGAACTTTCTCCTACTCCCTTTCCTCAGCTCCAATTTCCTAGTCGTCTCGTCCTCCTTTTACCAGTCTCTACATTTCTCTTCCCAATAATGCTTAAGCCTCGATATCTGCAGTTTAACTTTCTTCCCTGCACGGACTAGGAATGGGAGGGTGTGTAATGTGTGCTGGAGAAAGTAAAGCGAGTAGCGGAAGGTCTACTAGCTCCGTAGAGACGAGAGGGAGAAAGCAGATAAACGCATCCAAGAAAATACGTAGACATACGATAGACGTGTTTTCTTGGAGGAACAAGTCTTTTTCCGGCGACTCTGACTCGAACCCTATGTAACTTGTTCGGGGGGCTCTTTTTTCCTTCGTTCTCCTCTTCTTCTTCTTTCTATTCTCCTCCAAGTTAGAATGATTTCAATTTCTTGATGCTCACTTCCTCGCTCTTCTCAAGCGTAGAATTCCTAGCCCAAGCATTGAGTTCCACTTGAATTTCCCTCGGAGTGAAAGTAAAGCCTTCCGTCCGCAATACAAGAGAGAGGATTTCATCCCATCCTATTCTTCATTCTGCACTCATTCTTATCTCTTCTCCAGATTCTCTTCCACTATTATTCCATATACAACTCCCGGGTAATTCATCCATCTAAATAACTTAAGATATTTGAAATATTTCTCCTTCTTTCTCCTCTTCTTGTACTTGTTAGCTCAGTTTCAAAAATCCCTCTCCCAGTTTTCCCAACCAAAACCCTCCACCAAACAGACACAGAAAAAGAAGCTCAATATTCCTTCCCATCACAATGCACATTTTACCTACAAGAAAACCAATATGAAACTATGTGTCCTTCTAATACATACAAAGTATCTTATCACCATATCATCACCACAACCTCGCGTCCTTTTCTTCTTCTTGTTCCCTAGTCTAGCCATCGTCTTTGGTCTTATAGCCTTTTCCTTCCATCTATCTACCATCTCGTATCAATTTTCTCCGTCTTCCTCTTCTTTTCCTCCTCGTTGTCGCTTTCTGTATCTTCAATTCACACTACCCTTATTCTTCTCCTCACTTTCCTATATTTGCTCCTTTTCCACCACCAATGCGGCCGCCGCCACCACGTCCTCCCCCCCCCCCCCCGATTCTTTCTCTCTAGTTCAATGCACAAACCAATCCAGCTAGGACATTAGCCTAATTAGTTACTTTGCCTTTAAGCCAAATGTTTATTTAAGTAGCTACCGACTTACCATTAGATTCCTCTTTATCCTTCTTTACGGCCTGGACTGGAGAAAGTTAGACAAATATATCATCTACTTAATTCACAACTTGTACACAAATATACCATTCACTATGATCACTTGGAATATTATTTAGCTCATCAGGATTTACATTTGTATGGGTTCGGCTGGGAGGAGGAGGAGAAAGAGAAAGGAAGGAGGAGGAAGAATATGAAAGAAAGAAAGACTTCTAATAAAAGCAAGGTCTAACCGACTTTCTAGCTTTCTCCTCTACTTTCTCTCTCTCAATCTAAAACTTTATTCATTTTCTAATGCAATCTCCACCCCACACGGCCAAGTAGGCACACATACTCTCACACAAACACTTCCTTTCTCTCCCCCCTTCTAATTCAGCCTATCCTCTCGTAATCCTTGCTCTCTCTCTCTCTCTCTCTCTTCCAAACCCTTCTTCATCTCTAATAGAGATTCTCTATACACAACGAAAGGGAAAGTTTGAAAACTTTTATGACTTTTACCAGGAAACCTTGGTATTAGACAAACTCCATCCGCCACACTCTGCCACTCGGCCATGATAACAATTTATTATCAGGAAAAATTATCAAGTTTCTTACGCCATCCAAACTTTTCTTCCTGACCAACCCCTTTTCCTCCTCACCTTATTAAGAAACCATTCCAGCAAGACTAATATAAGAACAAGCTAAACTTTCCCTCATCTACCGCTTACCGACCACCCCGTCTAAAAGAATTTCCTCCAACTCCATAATGTATGACAAGAGAATATGATGGTTTATCTATACACAAAGCAGAGTCCCATTTCTTTTAGCACGGGATTTCCCCTCATCTTTTTTAATATTCCACAAGCTAAACAGCCTTTCCAGTCTCCTTCCTCTGTCTGTCTGTCTGTCTCGGAGAAGATCAATAATCAGTTGGTTATCACGTAGATATTCCCTGAAAGGACATTGGCAGAGGTCGCTTCCCAGACAAATAGCAACCAGGCCATGCGGAAAGTGTCAAATAATCCACACTCCCCTCACTCTCCCTCGCTCATCCTCTTAAATGCCAACTAATGATTTCTTGCTACATACAAAACTTGATCGGAGCCTATTAGAGTTGATCCAGAAGATAAATATGGATTAGGTTATACTTATAAAGTTTACCGTAATTCCCTTTGCTTCCAGATTGAGAAACAAGTTCACAAGAAAGCTGTGAAATCTGCAGGCGGGTTCGGAATAACACCAGCTTTCCTACCCGGTACACAATTATATTCCCCCAAAATCTAGCGAGGAAGAGTCTGCAGTTAATAGTTGGGTTGGGCCAGGCGTTCTCTGTTATCAGTCCAAGCTGCTCCGCAAGGTAAATACACTGATTTTCAACTGTTAACTTCAAGTAAGAGCTGGAAGTGCTGTTGTTGGGTCAGCTAGCTTGATGTTTGATGAAGGCTAGACAGACAGGTAGGCATGAGGTGGTATAGACAGGGAGATAGGTGAATGAAGGAGGTGGATGGTTGGTTACATGAGGATGAGTAGCGGGTGATGGAAAAGGTTTGGAGAGTGCTGTGGTTATGATATCGCACCTCGGCACATGCCATGAACGACCCATGTCATTCTGAAAGTCATAGACAAGATAAGAGAGCGCATTATGTTTACCAAATAATTACAGCTGGGAACTAAGGAGCAGTCTTGTTCTTGCACTGATTACAATTCCAATGTTTGTATGATTCAGTGGTTGGATTTAATGGGAAGGACGACTATTGGCTACCACAACTAGTTTCTATAACTCTTATAATGTGTATAGACAATTGGACAGCACGGACCGTGTATATATTTAATATTTATGCCTGAGCGGTTCCCTGCACTACTACTGGCTAGCTCTTTTCATAGCCAGGCAGGGCTGAAGCGGAGCATTGTGTATTATTCCCCTGCTTTAGTTAGTTTGGTATGTAATTTAAGGGGCTTGATGAGGAGTTAGTTTGTGATGGTGAATACTAGCCGCCTTCTTGCATTTATTCTCCTTGGATGAGTACATTAATCAAGGCTGTGAATGAAATTGTCAATATTTAACAGATGGGTTGGATGGAGATGATGCTAGACGGGGGGATAGGGAAGTTTTAAGAGGCTTATCGCAGACGCAGCATTCTGGAAGGAGGGTCTCGTCTAGACTCTAGACGTATGCTTTCCGGCCGGTGCTGCATCATCATATTACGTAAAATTGAAACGGATTTCCAAAGAGACCAGCTTTTCACTAAGATATGCTCAGTTTCTCTGAGGTCTACGACGACGTTTCTCTACTCGCTACTAATGTACTTGTGTCCATTATGCATTCACATTTAAGTTTATTATTACTTGTTTCAATCCTCGGATTCTCTTCTTCATCATCATCCTGATCTTCCTCCTGCTATTAGAACTACTTCTCCGCAGACTTCCCTGTCTACGATTCATTCTCTCCTTCATAAATTCTATATTCCGCAGAAGGATTCAAGCATTTAGTTAGTAGATGAAGGAGGAGATGGAGGAGGAACAAGAACAGGAGGAAACTCTGACTTTGCCAACCTTGATTATACTCGTGAAACACTCGCGTCAGCGTCTCCGTTTCCCTCTATCCTTCACGATTCGCTCTGTCTATCCCTAAGATGTGCATCATCACAAGTTATTTATAACATTATAATCTGGAATCTGCATTCCATTCAATCCGACACGGATTTATCAGCTCAACCTGGGAAGGAACAACCATTTGAGGAGCATCCATTAAATCTACATAAAAGTCTGCCTCTAGTCTTTCTCTGCCCATCAAGGAATCCTCGGATGAACTTGTCACTTAACCATCCCACATATGCACGCCTCAAATTAGGGTGGAATGTGGGAAAAATTTGGATAGAACTCTCGGATTTCATTATTACCCTACCTCTCCAACTCAAGCTCACGTAATGGTGAACATGAAAATTTAATTATTTTCCTCTCTACCACCCTCAAACCGCAACCCCCCTCCTCTCCCAGGACCCAATAAATTTCTATACATCCATCTCCCAAAACTCTAATCTTCATTTCAGCCCAACTTACTTTCTCCCTACCCGCATCCCCTCCTCCCCATTTTCCACAACCTCCAGCATTATTACTCCAGCCCTCAATAGCTCTTGTTACGCTCCCTATATTACTCATATACTATACAGCAACCACCAAAAGTCTCAAGGAACTAATAATAATCATAACAATATTCAGCTCCCCCCTTCGTCGTCTTGATCTTCTTCTGAGCATGCATACCCATTGTGGGTTCTCTTCTTTGTACTTTTCCTTAATATCATCTAAGAGATATGCATGCAGGCAGACTAAAACTATTTACACACGAGTATAATGTAGGGCAAGACTTACCTTTTGGGCGAGAATTCTTGATAATTATTCTTTATTACTTCATATAACAATAACCACAAAAATTCAGCGAGTCTCTTTCCACAAACTACCCTTCTTATAGAAAGCCAGGATTCCTCCTACGGATTTCATTGCTTTCCTTAGTGTACCCACAAAATAATATTATTCACATTCAAAATGAATCTCCCTCAAGTCACCAATTCCGATCCGATTATTATACTCTCTCTATATATATATATATATTATGTTCCTGTGTATACTATTTTATCCAAGTATGTATTATGTTCTGGACGAAAATCTAAAACTCCTTCAAGGCCAAATATACCCGCACTCAGTCAGACCGACAGACGTTCAAGGCTTTGAGGATTCAACTATTAGTATAACTATAGGAATATACTATAAAATTATTGTTTCACCGGGGAGTAAAGAACCGAATCAAGTATATCATATAATCTTGTCCAAGTGGAACTTAAGGCAAAACATTAAAGTGTCACAATTGAAAAATCTGCTTTTCGTCTTGAATTTCCGCTTCTATTATTTCAAACACTATCGTGAATCCCAACGCATGAGTCCAATAGGAACAATAATAGTCTGTTCCAGAAATCAAAAGAATGAGAACGGATTAGATCTGATGTCACATGGATTTGCACAAGGATACGGAGATTATTTGAAGCTACACAATTTAAAGAACCCGATTGTACTCACCCGTACTACTGGCTGTATTCAGTTTAATTCTCAATCTCTCACTGTGAACATTTTGACTGTATAAACATTCTTAACACAATTTCAAGACAACAATCATGTATTTTAAATTTGCTACAACTATCAAGTCTTAGGATTGCTTTTATTATCGCGTGTATTATTTAAAGCTTTTGGCGAAAGTGTAAAGCTAAAGCACTTAATGCTGCTTCTTCTCAAACTACTCAACGAGTACACATAATTAAGGAATTAAAGTAGACGAAAGAACTGTTAGGCTTGGTGACTTTTAATCTCACTTGACGGTCTCTCGGCGACAATGTAAATGCGATATAAAAGTACACTACTTTGGAAACGTGGAAACTATGCATATGTTAATTGTGCTTGGAGTTATAAACCTTCTCACTTTGGAAAAGATAAAACACTAGGAGCCAACAGTGTAAAAGTTACCTCTTAATTAATTATTGTCAAACAGAATAACTTGCTGTACTTATTGAAAGAGGAGAATGGAGAGAGGACGTTGATACATTGTTTGGAGGAGTGCAAATTTAAGGAATTAAATGTATTTTGTAAAGGAAAATAAAATGAGACGGCGGGTGCGTGTGTGTTTAAAGGAAATTGCAGCTATTATACTGAGAAAATAAGTTGATGCGATGTTGTATCCCTCCGTAAATCACAATCAGTAACTGAGACGAGACATAGTGAGACAACAAATACGAGAGTGTACACAAATTAAACCACGTGGTCTTCCTCCGTCTTTGGAATATCTACCTTTTCTCTGTCTGGAAGTCTGACGAGGGTGGGAATGCCAATAGGATTAAATGCAACTCCTCCGTCTACATCTCTGGCTGCTGCTCTCCTTGTGTTCCTCACGACGGTCATACTAGAGGAGGTTAGACTAGCCTAAGAAGCAGCAATAGCAGGAGCCGTGCATAAAGTGCAACACATTTTTGGAGGATGAGAGAGGAGTTTGCCGTGGAAACGTCATGAAGCCAGACGGACATCTCCGTCGCCCTTGTTCCATACAATCTACGAATAGTGTTTAGCCTAACGTAGTCAACTGACACGTCTTTGTCTAGCGCGGGAAATTCCCATTTCCCGACAAGTTTTTTCGCGAATTTTGCATTTCGCCAAACATCAGACCCGCGCCGTCTATTTGTCCAATAAGAATTCCTGTGGTGTGGTATAAGTTTTAAAGGTTAGACGACCACGTTTTGGATTGTGCAGAAATTACTCCACCGCCGCCCTCCCTGTCTGCCTCTAAACTCTGCCTATGTCTGAGAAAGTGGTGGTATGGTATTTTCATCAATTGGAGCCGGCTTTTGATTGTGTGTACAACAATTAATGTTGTTGGCATAAATTAATTGATACAAGTAATTAATATTACGTTTTTATAATAATCTAATGTGTGTATGGAATAATTTAGGTATGGTATGTGTGCTGGTTATTACTCTGCCGGCAGTAATAACCACCAATCTTCCAGTAATAACTGGAAGATTGGAATCCCTTTGGGAATTACCAGGCATAATTTGATTTTCTTTGGGAGAACTTCACTGAAGGTCCTGGGCGATTCCGTATATTTCAAATTGATTGGGGCTAGCGTTATGAAACGCTGGGTGAAAGAAAAGTTTGAGTGTTCAACCAACAACCGTTAAACCGCATTAATTTTTGTCATCGATTTTATATATAGTTTGCGGAATTAATAGCTCGGAATGATTTACACGTTTTTTTCTCCACGTTGCAAAGAACAGTTGATTACAATTACAGGTGAACTGTAATCAATTAGTCTGTAGATTTATAATGCCTGGTAGTCAAAATGATTGATTGATGCTTTGGTGGAGAACTGGGATGTGGATTGGTATTTACGAGGAGGTTCGTATGCAATTTTAGTTACAATAAGTGCTTTATGATCCAAATCTTGTGCGTTTGAACTAATTGCAGTTTGCAACGGTTGTTTGCAACTAGCAGATAGGTATGCATTAGGAAGGCCCCTTGATGGAGCTGTAATGTATTTTATTGATGTTCTGCCTTATGACGACTACCCTGTAGCTAGGGGAAAACCTAGTTTTTAGCTTCAATTAGTAGGAAGTTAATGGTAGCAAGGAGTTGTACTCAACAAGACTAATATTAAGGTTTTTTACAGTGGAAATTGTACGGGAAGCATGCAAATAATACGTTTTTGGTCCAGTTTTCGATGGAATGGATGGGGTGCGTTACAGTTTGAATATGGAATTTGAAAATATATGAGTAAATCGTTGTAGTCGAAGCAGTGATGGGGTATTAACTATTGGTTCCACAGTTCAAGTAAGCTCGGAATAGAATTGTTTATGAAATAGAACGAGAAGGGGGTTCAATCCAAAACGTTCATCAGCGTATTTTATACATACCTTACCGTATATCAATACTGAAGGAATTTATAAATTGCTTTTGGTGACTAGGTCTGACTGTGGCAAAGGAGAAGGTATGAGGGAGGGTAAAATTGATCACAAGCTTATTGATTCGCTAATCAAATAGAGGAAATGACCTTAAATTCTTGCACCGGTTATGGTTTTGCAGGAACCAGTACATGCATGTGGTAGACTTCTGGTTTACGATTTGTACGAACAGTTGGTTAATAGCAGAAAGGATTGATACCCTGTACTTGGATAATATGGACTGCGGTTGTTACTACTGTATACTGTATATATACGGGTTCCGGGAAAAGGTTTCTTTACTGTCGAGGTCTTGTGCACAATTTTCCGTTTCTAGTGGCGAGGATAAAATATCTTACGTGCACATTCTCAATTCTGGAAGTTATTAACAATATTGACCGAAGTGGTCGTAATGGCTTGATAGTTAACGCATCATAAGTATTCGTAAATACATGCGTATACTGTATACCCTTTTACTATTTATATAGGTGCTAGGTAACGTTGCTGTGTAGAGTAGAAGTTAAGAACGGTTTGGCATTTTAATGCACCTGGACTTTTTATAGTTCGCCATAGAGTTTAGAGGTTGAAAAGTGAATTTGTAGGATGGAGGTGACGTTGCGTTGACTGGGAATTGAGGTAGGAGGTTAGACTTGTGTTTTGAGTTTTTGCTGGAAGAACTTGGAGGAAAGTATTCGGGAAGGGAGGGAAGAGAAAGTTTTGTTCGTGCTTTTAAAGGTGACAGGGCAATCAAGAGGATTCCTGGAAACAATTTAAGCAGTTGGTATTTTAAAACAGTTTGTTGTGTAGTTACGTGGAGGATGTGGAATTTTTGATTGCTTTCAAGATTTCTTGATACATATTTTCAAGCTGCTTCTCGCTCGTCCACCCCACTTAACATTCTGAGGGAAGAGGAGTCCGAAACTAGTGTGTGTTGGGGGTTGAGGTAGCTTTCTCCGAAGGTCCAATATACGTCAATATCAATTACGGATTTTGGCAGTGCTAAGATTTCATGTTCTCTTAGCCATTTTTCTTCCTCTCCTCGCCGTTGCTTGACATCTCAAGCTGTAGCTTCTGATAGGCTATGCAGAAGAACCAATAGGAAGGTGGGACGGGATGAAAGAAATTGCCGGATATTTTAACTCCCGAGAGTTTCTAGACGCGGTGTATTGTGAAGAAGGGAACTTTAGTGAAGAGGCCTAGGATGGGGCACCCGAGTTATTGTTTTGTTTTACGGCTCCTGTGTTTTCCTGGAGTTGTAGTGTCTGTCAGTGTAAGAAGGAGGAAGTTGAAGAGGCTATGTTCTTGACTTTAGGAAAGGTATGACTGGCGGTTCCGTGGGGTGAAAGTGGGCGGAAGAAAGTATGGAGGTGAGAAAGAGATGGATGTTCATGTGGCCTATTCATTTAAGAATGTGATGATTTTGACGGAGGATGTAAGGGCGTGAATAAATTTAGCGGATGATTTCCATTTTCTTTCTCGTTTACCTTTTACTTTTGCTCTTTGATCATGTTCGTTCCAGGGATTTGCTTGGGGGTTAGTGGGAGTCCTTGTCAGATTTCATTTGAAACTTTTGGCTTGATTTAAGTTGCTCCTTGAATAACT
Source organism: Sminthurides aquaticus (assembly GCA_906901655.1). Classification (NCBI taxonomy): domain Eukaryota; kingdom Metazoa; phylum Arthropoda; class Collembola; order Symphypleona; family Sminthurididae; genus Sminthurides; species Sminthurides aquaticus. Next base: position 1,275,151 of record CAJQTT010000013.1, on the reverse strand, counting down.
TTTAAACTTGTTAGCTATGATCCAATTTATGAAGGAAATGAGAATATGACATGCGAGTTCTGGAAAGGGATTAGTCCTGTATTAGTTAATGTGTATTTACAACTTCTCTCTATATATGTCTCTGTTGGAGTTTATTTCTAGTAGTTCCTTCGTGTGCGTGGCTGCTACGGTTTTGGTCCAGCGATACACTACTTTCCTCAACCAGCTTTCACTTATGTACTTGCTACTCACTTCTTCTTACTTACTTATTTCTTCCTGTCTTCAGCTTGCATAAGCCTGATGTCTTAATTTTAAAGTTTTAGAATTTCCACTCCATCTCATCTGTATATGGAGGAGTGAGTGAGCTCTTTTTGGTGGTACTGGCTGGATGGCTTACTGCTTGCCTCCCAGCCAGCCTGACTTCCTAGGTCTTGATAAAGTTTTAGCGTGAGTAAAAGTGACGCTGAGAGAATTTATAATTTGAAACGTCAACTCTTTCTCGGATTGACAATACAAGGATAAAGAGGAGACGAGTGGTGTCGTCTTGTCGTCACTCCCTGGCTGGAGGGGGTAGGGGAGAAGAAATTGAGGAAGAAAGCTCTGAGCTCTGCTGCGTATTCTCTTTCACACTTTCACTAATTGTTGCACATGGGAGAATATAAGGATTGAGATTGAGAGAAGTTGCTTGCTCCTTGTTCTGTCTGACTATAATGAGAAAATGGAATTATGTATTTTGTCACATCAATAATTATTATTCTGAAGGAGAGGGAAATCTTTGGAATACAAGAACCTATTTATGTCCGTTTCCGTTATGGTTCAGGAACCCTTATCTTTCTCCTTTCTCTTAACCATTGACTTTCTCCGTGAATTTTAAAGAGCCTCGCTTTATTCCTATACACATATAGCTGTCCTCGTCCTGGTTCTTCTGCTGTGCAAAGGAGCATGAATGAGACAAATTCGTCTTTTGTTTCAAGAGTTTAAGACGAGGTCGAGGGAAGAGGTTATTATGTAGTCTGGCTGGGCTGTATGAGCCTTTGCGGGTACGGAAATACGAAGAAGGCGGGTGGAGAGGCACAGAGAGAAAGCTGGCGGGCGGGTGACGGACGGGAGAGCTTAAAAGTCTGGAATTGTGTGAATATAGACGAGAAGAGGTAAAAGGAGTGGTTGGTGTGTCTCTCTTATGTATTTCCGTCTGTCGGTCCTATATATTTAAGACATTCCCATTTCAGTCGTCCTATTCAAATACTAATGTCATTTTAATCCTTTACGGAGCTAGCCCAAGGAGAGTGAGACTGTAGTGAGTGGAGAAAAAGTTTTGCATTTTTTATGGGTGATGTACGCTTTCTTGTTCCAGAACGTGACCTGCCTTGTGCTTCCTCATCTCCCTGGAGTGGGTATAAGCATAGTTTCGGATGTGGATGTACGTGCCGGGCTGGGAAGGCTTTTCTCGGGATGAAACGTAAACGGAGTGGTGACATTTTAAGACCGGCTTTCCCCTCTGCACCCTCATCGTCCTCTTCCTCCTTGTCAGAGAAAGGGAAGGAAGAGAAAAAGAGCTCTGGACTTAATTTAATTCATGTATACGATGATGAAGACGACGACTCAGGGGATTCTCCGGGTTCATCTGACGACACAAATCAAATCGAGACTAAGTAAGAAGAAATTGATTAAAATGCCTAAACGGCTTGGGTAATCGAAATCGAGGTCAGGTTGGTGGGCTGATATTCCCAGCTGGTGCGCACGGGGTAGAAACTGCCCGAGTAAAACCAGACCACTAGGCTTTTATGCGGGAAAGATGGGCTGAAAGCGTGTCACTGTCGGAATTCGAGATCATCAATTTTGATTTCCAAAGGAGCTTTTTGTCTAATGGATTGTCATGCAGCTCATGTCTCATCCCTAGGTCGGAAGGATCAAAAAGACTACAGATTCCTACGGAAATATGTAACATGTTCGAGAGTCGGAGCGATGAAAAAGAAGGACGTCAAGACCAATTACACAAACATGAAGGAAGAATTAGATCATTTCCTCATGTACGCGGGAACTGGGCATCTTTCCTACATATCCCTGGTATTGGAGGAAGCTTTAATCCCCTTGCGGAATGATAATTTTATGATATATCGCCAACGCCAGGGTCGCTCCTGTCTTATCTTGGAATACAATCCATGAAACCACTTTCAATCTCTCATTCTCTCTCTGGTTTTCTTTTCTAGTTCAAATAGAAGGCGAGACAAATTATTCCGTCCGCCTAATGACTGATCTCATCCAAGAAGTGTTTGGGGGGAGCGGATATGAAATCCATACAATCCCATCCGTCCATCTCTCCCTGTCCCGGACTCATGTTTTCCGGCATCATTGGCTCCAACCCTTCATTGGAGAGCTACGGCTCAAGCTCAGCCACTTAAACAAGTGAGTTATTTGTTCAAGTCATTCTTTGTGTCAAAATATGTCTGGTTCCAGTCCATTAGGAGGTCGTTAGATTACATTCCCGCCCTGGACATTGGGGGCAGAGGAAAGAATTTCGAATTATACGAATACATGTGGGCGCGAGGGAGATTCAGGAGGAGAAAGCTGCCAAACGGATATTTCCAAGGGAGTGATACTTTTCCAGCATTTGCGCTAGATTCCGCACATCGATTACTGCAACCGAGAACGGATTAGTTTAATTGCATACAACGTTTTACTCTCTTCCCTGTCACATGTACATGTAATGAAATATTGCTTTTGTCATTGTTAGGGTGATCCCAAATTCACATTCCGTCCTCTCCTTTGTCTTTCCAGATTCCACCTAACTTACCATCAGTTCGAACTCTTAGTGAACGACGAAAAGACTCGGACTTTTGTTGGCATGAGAATTTACGATGCTCCCGTCCTCAGAGACCTGGTCAAACTTTCTGATGTCTGCTTGCAGGACTACAAGCTGGAATCTTATTACCAAGTGAGTAGTGAGTTCGACTCAAGTGAAAATAAATGATCTTTTCTGCGGGTGAAATAACAAACACCAGTACTCCACCACCCCCACACCGCCTCGTTAATTTACATTTCTCTCATTTCAGAATCCCATTTTCCACATCAGTCTAGCATGGGTGCTTGGTGACCAAATGGAAGCTCTCAAACCTCATTTACCGACTCTAAATCAACGCTGGAATGATACGCTGCATGACGATGTCACTGCTGGGATTTTAAATGTTTCCTCCATTTCATTCAAGTATGGAGACAGACTTGCTGTCTTCCCCCTAATGTGATTATATATAAGAAGATTTCAAGACAGTGGGGTAGGATTACCTAATTAAAACCACTGAAATAAAATTAGCTTCAGTATGAACCTCTAATACCAGAAATGCCAGAAGCTTTCAGCACTTTCTTGGCAGCTGCTAATTTTATGCTTTGTCCTGAGCATCGGGATGTTTAAGCTGTGTAATTAATAACAGTAATGCGTTTAAAAAGTAGTAATTATATTCTGTTCTCATTTAATATTTTAATGTTAACTGTTAACTGGAAGACAACGATAGTGTAAGCACGCTGCAGGAGACTAAATACTGCTCGCTTTACCGGCTCAACATATTGCATCATGGTAAAAGATTGCGCGCCAGAATTCAACGTCTTTCGCCTCATTGAATGACATTCTATACTGACCCTATACAATTCAATACGTTGAAAAACATGAAGCACGCCTTTTTGCAAGCGAATTTCACCGGCTTTTCCTGAATTTTTGTTAATTCTCAATTAAGTAATACTTAAACAGAGCAACTACAGTTTTGACGTAAACAGGTCTTCGTGGATTGCACCATTTTATTGTTCTTGGAATTTTAACGGCGATTGAATACAAGGTACGTAAGATTTTATTTTCATTGCTAAGACTTGACGCACATGTATAAGATTAAAGTGCAACATAAGGTCAAAATACTCACGAAAATTGTTAAACATTACTTTTTAGGAATTTGATATTGCTTTTGAGTTAAAGGAATTTTGCTTCAATTTGTTAGTTACTTTCGGGTAACCAATCCCGCTGCTATAAAACTTTGGTTTACCGGTATGAATCCTCGGATTCGTTTAAATTTGCAGTGTTTGCGAAATGCATACGCGAACTGTAGGGATCTATCCCGATGCTGAAGTGTCGAAACACAGTTGATTAATGTTCTCTAATGTTTTCTGAATTTTAGAAATCAAAATGCCGCTCTCGTGTAGATTTTACAAGGAGAAGTATCCTGAAGTGGATGAGGTTGTGATGGTCAACGTGAAGAGAATCGCTGAAATGGGAGCCTATGTTCATTTATTAGAATACAACAATATTGAAGGCATGATATTGTTGTCTGAGTTGTCTCGTCGGCGTATTAGGAGTGTCAACAAACTTATTCGAATTGGCAAAACTGAACCTGTCGTCGTTATTAGGGTGGATAAAGAAAAAGGTAGTGAAATTGTCCGGGGCAATTGTCGTGATAACTATAATTCTTGTTCGTTGTTCGTGTGATGTGTACAATCCTGTTAACGATTTCAGGTTACATTGATTTGTCAAAGCGACGTGTTGCCGCAGAAGACGTGGAAAAATGCAATGAGCAATTCTCGAAAGCCAAAGCAGTGAATTCAATTTTACGGCACGTGGCGGACTTGTTGGGTTATGAAACTGATGTACAATTGGAAGAATTGTACACTAAAACTGCTTGGCATTTCGAAGAAAAATACAAAAAGAAAGCGTCTGCTTACGATGCGTTTAAGCAAGCCGTTCAGTAAGTACTGTCTGTCAATTATTGCAATTGGCTAGTTCTGTATGGATTGTGTTAAAAGATATACAATTCATGAACAACATTTTGAATTGCAGAGACCCTTCCGTGTTTGATGAATGTGGATTAGATGAGAATACCAAAACTGTTCTGCTCAACAATATTAGGCAGAAATTGATGTTACAATCAGTAAAAATCAGAGCAGACATTGAAGTGTCCTGTTATTCCTACGAGGGCATTGAGGCAGTGAAGAAGGCTTTAAGAGCCGGAATGGAATTGTCAACGGAACAAATGCCAGTTAAAATTAATCTCATTGCTCCTCCATTGTATGGTAAGTTGATTATGATCTAATGAAATAGTATAACGTTCTGTAAATGGGTGTATATCTTCTGTGTAACTTGTGGTGAATTGTGTTTCTGATGTTTATGTGCTGACATCGCAAATTTTATTTAACAGTTGTAACAACGTCGACTCCAGAAAAGCCTGAAGGTATCGCACTGCTCCAAGAAGCCATCAAGAGAATAAAAGAGGTTATTCTTTCGTTGGGTGGAAGCTTCAATGTTATCTTAGAGGTAACCAAAAATAATTCACTTTGGTTGTTAGCATTGTAGTCACTGTAAGACTTCACATTTTGCAAATGCAATGTCGGAATTTATTCATAACTATTTTTATTTGCACCCATTTAGCCTAAAGTTGTCACCGCGTTGGATGAAGAGGAATTCGAGAAGAGGTTGAACGATTTAGACAACAAGAACAAGGAAGTAGCTGCCGATGATGATGACGAAGACTTCGATGATGATGAAAATGAAAATGACGAAGAGGAAGAAGCAGAACCAGTGGCAAAAGAGTAACCGAATAGTTAATTAAGTTACTGTGTACTTCCTGGAGATGCAACTGAATTTTTCGAGAGCAACTGGTGACCAGCTGAACTTTAAATGTGTTTAAGTATCTATGTATCATTTGTTATCATTGGTTTTAATATCACCGATGCCGGCGCATGCAAATGCGCTCATGATTTCTGTATTTTGAATAAATCAAACGGAGATCAATTATAATACATGCCATGAATACGTATTGATTTGCATGTTACACCTGTAGTCATATGCCATAAATGATGATCGGTAGATGTACTAATAGATTCAGGAATCGTCTCGTCTCACTTGTCTCGCCCCTCATGCCTGAGCATGTACCTAGGTGCTATGATGAGGTAAAACTAATTTCTTGTATTACATTAGCAACAATCAAGATTTATATCTGAACTTATGATTTATTGAACCTCGGAAGTTGTTTGTACCATTCGTTGCGCATTCTCTTACACATACATTCTCTTACATGCGAGTGTATGAGGTACGGCAGCACTCAACTTGGTATTGCATAATGACTTGACCTGAGATATGCTACCGGACTATCGCAGCCAAGCGGATTCCTCGAATCGCTACAAACTTCTAGGAGATTAACAACTGGATGGAAATTCTGAGGATAACTATCCATCTACTAAAGCTGTGTGTGAACTACGACTGCTTGAAAATTATAACATTCTTTCCTACGTGCGCTAGCGCTGAGTTTGAGTCATTCACAACATGCCGGAAAGCTTGATCATACTGAGTTGCTAAGAAAGATTTGGCCACTACAGGTGCAACCATATTGGCTTCAATCATCCGGCGGCACTCTTCCAAGATGTTGAATGATGAACCCTCATCAGGCTTCTGAAAATCATTTGAACAGTTTTAAACCTATACTTGCCGGTTGTAGTTGAGCCAACATTAAGGGAAATATCATACCTGTTTTGAAAAAAGGAACCCGAAAACTGATTCAAATAGACTTGAAGTACGAGAGCCTAGCTCTGGGACAAAGGTTTCGTAAACTCTGTCTTTCAGAGGGTCTTTGCAAAAGCACTCCAAATGGCTTGTAAGATCTGATGAATCCGTGTTAATTACTACGTCAAATATTCTGCAATAATACATAACAACACATAAAGATCTGAACGCAGCAGACAATCCTTATCATATCACGCGGATTTTGTAAATTACCTTTGAGCTACATTAGGAAGTAAGCTGACGTCACTTGGCAAAATTAAATGGCACTCTGCGCCAAGGGACTTCAACGAATGAAGGAAAGTTAGCTGAGCGACACCGGATCCAGTTGGAAAAAAATCTTCGCTCTGCTCTGTTATAGAGACAGTAACTCTAGCACCCCAGGATCTTAGCACTTGCGTGGCCAGCAACCCAACACCATCGTTTTTGCTTATGGATCCAAAATGGACAAGAACTCTTAAATAGAGTAGAGATCAGACAGAGAAAGTAAATTAATCGGCGTTTTTTCTTGGTACGAGTATTTGCTGAGCAAAACCAGTTTCGGTATTAAGGGCATACCTTCTGTTTTTAGCATTGGCAGCATCGAATTTTCCTGGTATTATTACTTTTCGCCACAGCGTTACTGCAGCGTAGGGTATAGTAGCAGCTGCCTCAAAACTGATGTTCTTTGGTTTCATTCCCACATACTTTTCGGGGACAACGATATACTCTGCCATCACGCCACGCGGTGCCCACATTGGTACCGAAACCCACACACGATCGTTAATATCAAATGCGGATACTTGATGTCCAACATCCACGATTACCCCTGAGCATTCTCTCCCCAAGATATACGGTTCTCTTATCTATTAATAAAAACCATCGATTTGTAAGAAAGAATATATGCCATTTCTAGCAACGATCGGGATAAGCAGAATCGGTTGGGATGTATACCTGAGGCAACCCTAGGTAAAACCTATGTAGATTTTTGTAGCCACTCGCGATTTTCACATCTATATTGTCCACTGACATGGCTTTGACTTGAATCAGAACATGAAGTGGATCCTCTAAGGTAGGCATGGTAGTAGTCCCAATAGTTACTCCCTTAAAAACAAAACAGTTAATTAGATGTCTACTTGGACTTTTTTTATGACTACAGGAAAATGATACTTGACAATTCCCCTTGTAAGTACTTACATCTACTTTTCTTTTAGTATTTGTCGTCAGGATTGCGCGCATTAATGTATTGGATATTGAGGTAGAAAATAATTGACTAGATCCTCTACGAACAGTATAACCTATGCATAGTCCTATGACACTCCCAGTAAGAAGTCCGATGGCTCCGAAATACAAAGCTTGTGGAGATACTGCAACAAGTAAATCACTTATTACGTTAAATTCAAGATAACAGTACCATCCTTCAAACTTGCTCTCAAAAACATGTGCATACCTCCATGCTGCAAAAAGGATCGGACGTTAGCCGCAACTGATGTTATTTTTACATGTATGCTGTGATTTCGAACTACCTCAGCCAGATCATGGTACTTGATTCCAATATCGGCCCATACTTCTCCTAGCTTATCGCCCACTGCATTAAGGACTTCTGCATGGCTTGCTAAATAGTCAAGAAGCTGTTGCACTCTTCCATGTACAGTATCTGCAGCAGAGTTGGACCACTTCTACAAGGAAAGCAATGAAAGGAATATAATCATCAAGATATTTTCACCGTAACAACATTTTAATAGTATTATGGTTTACCTGAACACTATCGATGGCAGAAGAGCACTGATCCCTAACCACTTCTTCTAAATTGTCGTTTACGACTTTTTTCGCGCCAGTTTCGTTAATCATATCTAATTTTATCGGCGCGCTGTAAGAGCTGGGACTAGAAATTAACCATATTTACTGCTTCTTAAAGTTCTTCATATACTTCTGCTACCTCCTATGTGTAAGTCACAAGAGTTTTAACCTGAAACTTTCCCACTAATACGTTTCTTCCTTAATCTTAGCTTGCACTACTTCTTATTTAGTGACAATATCCTTCTCGATAATGCTACTCAAAACAAAAAAACGAATATGCGTAGCAAGCAAATTCTACAGCTTGGAGAAGAAAGGTACTTTCAAAAAAATTTCAATGATTCTCAAAATATGCTCTTGCCAGGCAAGACTTGCCTGCTTGGTATTCACCCTAGCAAAGTTAAAATAGCGTGAAATAAAATAGATTCAGTTACAGGATTGTACAAAGTTCTTGACAAAAAAATTCGCTATCCTAATTATTCACCAACTACTTAGCCACTGCTTCCTCATTCAGCACCAATGATAATTATCTACACTTGTTCATACCCAAACTTAGTTGTGAAATCACAGAATTAGAGCGCGTATGTATCGCCACTTTCCTATTATATTTTTACAAATCCTGAAGTACACGCCTAATATTCATATCATCTGTGTCACGGTAAGGAGCATTGAATAGTTTTCGGTTTTTATTACAGAATTTTTCCTGCCGTCAGATCAGATGACCATTCAATTGCTTCTGGAAGCTCTAGTATCGCTTTAAGTAGTTACTTTAGCTCTTCCATGATTTGGCTTAATTTCAGTCGACTACATGCTTGAAGCTTCAATCCATTCGCATTATTATTTTCGGCAGGGAAATGTTGTTCCACGATTGTGTTTGAGTCGCTGCAAACCCATAATTGCATACTCAATGGTAAGTACTCTTTACTTCTTTGATATTACAATTCTATAATAAAAATAGTTTCAGGTTTTAATTTCCAGCAATGGTTTCACAAGGCAGGACAATTTGAAGCTATAATATTATAATATTTTTTCACCTTTACGAAGACTCAGACCTGTGCAAACCGACCATTCAGTGATATTATGAGCGAAACGAGTATAATGTACGCCTGAAATCAACTTGAATGCAGCACAATTAATTAGAATAACCACGTAATGATGAAATAAAAAACAATGGCACAATTACCTAGTTTTTACTGTGTGGGTACTGTGATAATCGATAATTACACTGGACAGTACACAATCATATAATCTGACCAGTTTTGAGCACTAGAATAGCTATAGAAAAAATATGGCTTGTTCATTTACTATTCACCGGGTATTTAAGCAGTCAGGGAGGGTCGGATATTTATAATTAGGAAAAGTCAGACTCATGCAATGTATGTGTCCTAACCTTCTAACCAAGAATTAGATGCACATGCATCGCGAGCGATTCACCAGTTCGTCACTCACTAATAAACCGCAGCTATCAGACAATCATGCTGCAGAAGAGGACACACACATTTTACATACACATTCTACCGTTCATATTATACGGTATATATACATGCTTTTTACCCTGCTGTAGGCAGGCTGTACGCTGTCCTGTTGTTTACTGGATTGGATAAGAATTTGGTAGTTTATATACACTTTTTAATGACATTCTCTGTCGCACATTGCCAAAATCAAGATAAGTTGAAAACATTCTATGTATGTTAGCGGAAGTGAGCTGTTTTAAATATAGCTAAACGGAAAGTTTAGCAGCAAAATGTCATTAAAATGGGAGCAAGATTAATTAACAGGGGTCGTTTTCTACAAGTCAGCGTTCTCGTATTCTCTCTCGCCTTTCTCTTCTGTGTCGAAGGTGAGGGTTCTTCTAACGCTGCCGTGTCAAGTAAATCCCAAGAAAAATCCAACAGTCTAGTCAACCTTTCAGCATCAACTGCGGGACCATCATCGACGTAAGATATTGACGGATTTTTTATATGTAATTATGATACTGTTTGGATTCATTAATTTTCAACTCTGTCATCATTAATGATAGAGCAAGCTCCAAGGATGGGTCCGGGAAAGATTCTGGAAAGAATGGCTCGAGCACGACACCGCCAATTGACATCGGAGTATTACCCGCAAAGGGTGCCGCCGAAGAAGAGCACCACAGCTCCATGGCTATATTCTTCGTACTTGGAGTACTTGGTCAGTTTTTAATGTTTTGCCATGAAACAGAAGAATTAATATTTGATTGGTTCAAAAGTGACGTGATTAGGATTCTTGTTCTTGCAGGGCTCTGTATTCTCTTCATCCATGTTATGATTCAGACTGATTTGCAGTACTTGCCGGAAAGTATTGTAGTAATATTTTTAGGCATGTTTTTAGTTTTCTATATTCAGTTCTAAAGAATTCTTCTTGAAACGAATGTTGAATGTTATTCATGTTTTGAACTTAATATTTTTTTAGGCGCCCTAATCGGATTATTCTTAAAGTTGATGTCGAATTCTTACTTTGGGAACTGGCAGGTAAGGATTATGTGAAATATGCATGATTTTTGTGAATTCTACAGTTTAACTGATAAGGAGCTATGATTTTAATTGAATTTCAGAAAGAAGAAGCCTTGTCTCCTACAGCCTTTTTCCTTGTTCTTTTACCACCTATTATATTTGAATCGGGATACAACTTGCATAAGGTATGCCTGAATTCTGATCATCGTGTCGGGTTTGTACTAAAACTAGTCCTCGTTTTTTTATTGATGATACATGTATAGAAGATTGAAGACCGTGATTTGGTTTTGTAGGGAAACTTTTTCCAGAATATTGGTTCTATCTGTGTATTTGCAATCTTCGGTACCTTTATTAATGCACTTGTGATTGGCGGTGGAGTCTATCTTTTGGGACTGGTAAGTGCTGCAAAACGTGCCTTTCTTGCTGTTTATCTTACGAAAGAACCATCCGTGATTCTTTTCTTTGTCTTTTAGGCCGATATAGTCTACAAGCTAAACTTTGTTGAAAGTTTTGCATTTGGTTCGCTCATTTCTGCTGTTGACCCCGTCGCCACACTGGCCATCTTCAATGCACTTGATGTCGACCCAGTATTAAACATGCTTGTCTTTGGAGAAAGCATTTTGAATGATGCAGTCTCCATCGTGTTAACTTCGTGAGTGGAAAATGCAGAATGCAATGTAAAATATGGAAATTTTAAGTAATAGAGTGTATGCATAAAGTATATTCTTTACATTGCAGAACCGTCCTGGATTTAAATAGTTACAAGGACCGCGAGTCTTCTAGTACTTTCTTGCAAGGCATTAATAACTTCTGTCTCATGTTCTTCGCATCCGCCGGTATCGGTGTCATGTTCGCATTAACAAGTGCACTTCTTTTGAAGCATGTAGACTTAAGGAAAAATCCTTCCCTGGAATTCGGAATGATGTTGATATTCACGTATGGACCTTATACATTAGCCGAAGGGATGCATCTCTCGGGTAAGTCAATTATTCTCTCGGAACGTTCAGGCTAATTAGCAACTTGGTGAAGGTATTTCTGTGGGTAGTACTAATTGGCCAGAATTTTCGGCGTTTCAGGGATAATGGCAATCCTGTTTTGTGGCATTGTGATGTCACACTATACACATTTCAACCTTTCTCCGGTCACGCAAATAACGATGCAGCAGACTATGAGGACATTAGCGTTTATAGCAGGTAATATTTCTGAAATTAATGCATTCAGGAAGGTTTCCACCGACGTTATCTGATTATTTTATAGTTTTGAAGAGTTCTGACGATCTTGCTTTATTACAGAAACCTGTGTATTTGCTTATTTGGGTCTTGCAATATTCAGTTTTCATCATCGGATTGAGATTTCTCTTGTGATATGGAGCATATTCTTATGCTTGGCTGGACGAGCATTAAATATTTTTCCACTCGTAAAACTAGTGAACAAGTTTCGTGCTCACCAGATCACGAATAAGATGATGTTTGTTATGTGGTTTAGTGGATTACGAGGTGCTATTGCGTATGCTTTATCTCTGCATTTGGAATTTGAGAAAGAAACACGACAAGTTATTATTACCACTACGTTGATCATCATACTATTTACAACTCTAGTCTTTGGGGGCCTTACTATGCCAATAGTCAAAGTAAGTTTTTTCATCGAATGAACGAATAAATAATGATATTCTATAAAATTGCAAAACTATTAGAAAATAATTTATGTAATTAAACTATTATAAAATGATTGTAGTACGTGCAAGGGAATAGCCGCAAATCTTCTAGAATGCGGATTAGAAATAGATCGCGACGGAAGAGCAAGGAAATAACATTGAGCAAAACCAAGGAGATGGTAAACTTTATGTTGTTAAACTTAAATATTTTGAATCATTAATGTGCCCGAATATAAAGAAAATGATTATGGAACTATTTAGGGACAAACAATTGATTCTGAGCATCTATCAGAATTGACGGAAGAGGAGTTTGACTCTAGCTTTGCCAAGCAAAACGGTTTTGTTAAACTGGACATGAAATACTTTCGCCCGTTTTTCACGCGACGATTTACTCAACAGGTTAGCTAACTACTGCACACAAGCTTGTAACTAACATGATAATGACAAGTACTGATAATCCTGACATTCTATCCAGGAACTTCGTGATTGCCAAAGCCAGATGACAGATTTGACTAACAGGTGGTACCAAAATGTTCGCGTGTCACCGATTCACAGTGATGATGAGGATAGTCACGAGCTGGAAGGCGATATCCAGATACTACAGAACTAAAACAGCTGTCTTTACATTTTAATACAACAGTAGAACCGGCAGATGGGCGATATTCATGAAGAGTAGTGTCAGTTATTTTTGGAAGCATTCTAGCCTTCAATAAAGATTGGATCATCAATTGATTACAATGTTCTTCTCAAAATCATTTGAACGTCCCTAAAGCTGGTTTTATGCTATGATGCGAAAGATCATAACTGCGAGTACTGAAACAATCAATTTAAACAGTAATTCTTTGGTCTACCACCCACAGATATCAACGATTGTTATTTCCGTATAAATAAGTACACAAAACTCGTGATTTTAGCAATACCAATATGACTCCTGTTAGCCCCCCAATAATTAATACATCTGAATGTGAAAGCATATCATGAAGTTACCATTCGAACATGGTTGTACCGGCATACACTCCTGGTATAAGCCAAGCAGTGATTCGCGAATGTCATTAAATCCTGTTGTCGCCGACTCAATGTGATTACCGAGTGTGTCTAACCGAGGAAATTCATAACGACCAAATGGAGTAGCAGATGAGCAAAAATGAAATCCGCAAAGGCTCGCTCCGGACTTATACCTTGGAATAAACTTTTGTTTTCCGGGTTAACTTGAATCCGTAGACAAACTGCAACAACAAAAATTATTAAATTAATCATGCGACGACATTACGACACACGCTGACATAATACATGACGAGCATAAAGGTCGAAGACATTCAGTTTACAACATTTCCGTGGTCAAAACTGGCAGTGTGTGTAAGAGTACATGTGTCAGAGAATGGCATGTATACCTGCTAATATAAACGATGCCACAGTAGAGATGAAACCAGACAGGAATGAGTTGAATGGGAAAGTCCCCACCAAACAACAATACGCGAATTGAACAACCCCAGTCAGGAAAACGTACACCAAGTAGGCGTCAACTATCTTCAGCTTCTTGGGCGTTTGATTCCCATATTCTGTCAAGAACTTCTGGACTACAGTACCCACGTTCAAGGCCATTTTGTTGCTACTTCCTACGATAACTGTCAGGGGTATTCGCAAATATTATTCAAATCACTGGAATGGATAACAACACATACCAACAGAGTAAGACATCTTGTCTAGTGGAATGCAATTCCCAAAATTTAACATATTTAACAACTTACACCAATCAATCCAGATGCAGGTGTCAGTGACAGCAGAAAGTATGGTCCTGGAAAACAATTGATTTCACACGTCTTAAATTATTTGTTGCAAATTTGTACATGATAACAGTTTCATATTATGCATAATGTTTTAAATTGCACAAACTTACCGAAATGAGATAAACAATTAAGCGGCAAGAAACCTCGTTAGCCTTTTCTGATCCGACACAACTATATTCTCTGTCAGAAAACCACATCAATTAATTCACGCAACAACTTTAACCGTGGCACCATATGAAAAGCGGCATACGTGTCACATAGTCACATCTCCACATCTATTCGCTGCCTATTCCATCCTACCCAATACAAAAAGGACGTACATCGAAGTGGCTAATAGTGCATCGCCCGTAGAGTCGGCAACTTTGAAAACTCCCGCCGTCTTAGGTTAGTCTCTACTCTTCAAGGTGGCAGTGGTTGTACCAAAATTTATTCTCGATAAAAATAAATTTTTGTAACAAGCCCATCATGACCGCTAGATTTAGGTTGGACTTGTACAAAACGTTGGTTTTTCTTGAAGCTAAATGAATTTAAATTTAAGGTCTGCTGTCCTTCCAATCCAGGGTATGTATCCAATCCAGGGCTGGGGATCTGATGAGACAAGCTTTGACACTTGTTTCTGTAATACAAAAATAGCGCAGGTCAAAGTGAAATAATAGCAGAAAGGATTGTATTCACCAGGACTGTTATCACATTTTGCGTTTAAATGTTAATTACCTTTTGGTAATTATTCACAACGTTTCGACCGGTATCAAGCGTACGCCTACATACAATATTACAATCTACCGCCATATCTACATTGATAAAGGACGTTCAGCTCGAAACCTGTTGACATGTATACCGTGAAAAATTACCGAAGGTTAATTAACAATTAAAGTGTAAAATGTGATAACAGTCGAGGTGAATTTCAATAACTTCAGCAAAATTGCTTTAAATTCTTTAATTTTGCAACTTACATTCTTGAATTCGTTTAAAAATTTGAATTTAATGTTTTTGAATCTGAATTTTGTAATTTGAGTTTTCTGTTTTGAAAAGTCTACTATCAGTTTGGATTTTTAAAGATTGGGGGATATGATTTTGGTATTTTTCCTACCACCGTGTGTTATTTCAAGTTCGCGTAGTGTAGAGGTCCAGTGATGAAGATTAATTTATTATGATGTGATGCAAACTGAAAATAAGACCAGTCAAGAAAATGAAAATAAGCTTCGCTGTGAGGTGAAAAAAATCAAATTGAAGTAAATTGTCATGGTTTACCAATATCATCATTGTACAAAGGATTATCCAGAATCCAGAATGAAGACTAAAGGCTTTTGAATGAGTTGAAGATTATGTTGGAATTATAAAGTTATACGAAACACTCTTTCTCCCGTTTTCTGTCACCTCTGTATTTCCCTGTCCACCCGAGAACAATAATGATAAAGGTGAGAATATCAACCTGAGAAAAGGTGAGTAAATTCATAGTTGCGCTTCTATTTTTGCCCTCTTGTATCATATGACAAAGCATGTGTATAACATTCATTGGAAAGGAAAATGTTTTTACAGTACACGGCTCACTTATTCACCCTCGGGAGTTTGAAGCATCATCTTACACGGATTGTCAACAGACGCACGGATAGAAAAAATGGATACGGCGGATAGGATTTTTTGAGGAAAAATGGGATTTTAACTAGGTCGATTCCCATCCCCATTCATGATGGACATAAGGTGAGTAAATTGAGATTTTTTACTCATTTTCATTGTACTCGAGAAATGTAGGGAGGCAAGAAGGACGGGATTGTAATCACCTTTTTCTCTCATCATTACGTTCTATGGTGTGAAGTAACAAGTTATTCTCGGTTAATCCCTTGAAATATTTCTGAACCCCTTACGAAAAAAGCACAAGTTGATCAATTCTTTTGTACTTCACTCTCTTTCAACAGTTTCTCCCTTAAAATTCGGTAAAATTCTGCATCCCTTCCATCAAAACATTGAGTTAAGTCCCTTGAAGGATTTCGGCAAGGAGCGGGTTTAGAGGACTCAATACGTAGGGCAGGGAGGGCTAAGATAGGTCGATTCGTCCCAGACTTAAGCTGTGTGAATTAAAGACAGTGAGGATTGGAGAAAGAATAGAAAAGATGAAGCGTGAAACTTTTCCTTGATGGCAATGAAATGGATAGTGAAAATAATAAAATATTTTTCTCGTTTATCTTCTACTAAAATCATTCACTTGCTCGTATCATAGCTAAGCAAGATCTGGGTATAAGCGTGTGGCAGACTGGTTAAATGCCGGAGCTAAATTTTTACTGGACACTAATAGGATTCCATGTTTTTAACAGGTTTGCGATCCCATCTTTGCCTTGCTCCCAAGTCCCGGTATAATGATTTCCTCTCTGTCGTAAAATACTTCACTGTGCCCAAGAACAGTTGGTTTCCCCAGTAAGGATCATTTGCTATCATGCCATTGTATGTTTGTTTCAGTGAGGAATTCCATGAAGACAGGGAGCGAATTAAGGAACTCTTTCCTGCCCATAACAACCCTCCGCTTTATCATCATTCTCTTTGAAATATTATCATTACGAGGTTTAAATCTCTTTTATTTACTACATTTGATTATTAGATTCCATACACTTATGCGCTATTCCTCTGTCTACCGCACACTTCACTTGTTTTGGGATTCTTCTCTGTAGTATGTTGGATGCGCTATGGGATTTTCCTGTTTGTGACAAAACTCTTGTTGTCGTTGTCTTGAGGTCATTTTATTAACACATGCTCGAGGGGGACAGCATTCCATCCGCGGAATTGCTCCATGTCTCACTGACTCGTCAACCGGTAATGCCTCCGTTCAAACATGTATTCCTGATAATTTTTTCGTTATCATTAAAACTTTGTCATATTCTAAAAGTTGAAGAATTCTAAGGAAAGAGACAAGTGTGTGCATTATTCATCTTATTTTGGACTGCCAGAGCCAGACTTGGTGAAATCCCTCCTCCTAACATACGCGCACCTCGAATTATTCAACGTGGGATTGATTTGTTGCATAAGTTCGAAGATTATACGACTTTATACAAGTTTTCCTCTTGAACCATAAGAGTTAATTTCGGCTCTTGCATGTCTCAGACCTGAGACTTGACTGTCGGATGTGGATTTATAACGTGTTTGAAAAGCAAGCTTGTGCCAAGCTCGGGCCAAATGTTGTAGAATTTCTGCCCTATTACTCCGCCCTCCCTTTGTTGGAAGGAAGACGGTGGTGTATCTGAATAGTTTTAAATTTTAAATTCTCCGACACAAAGTTTTGCTTGAGGAAAGCTAGGATGGAAGGTTAGACAACGTATATATGGTAATAATTAGACTAGGGGGTACAGGTATTTTTGGCTTGCTCCCGCACCACCGGCCGGAAATATGCCAGTGTCCAACTTCCCCGGCACCTGTCACAAGGGTGCATGTGGTAGACGTAGAGAAACGCTTTTAACTTCCCCTTCCGGTTTCTCTTTAAATTCATGACTAAACCCTCTTCTTTCCGTCCAAAAGACACTTATCCCATTCTCAAGTCAGCCGGGACTTGTCCTGGATAATTTCTGTGTAGTTGTATGTAAAATGCAGACAGAAGCAGTCCAACTATTCTTTCTCCTCCTTCCTTGTGTCATGCCATGTAAAGCCAGAATCTACCGGGCAATCTAGCCCTGCATTACGCTTTCCCATATTCCAGTGGCTCCGGTCTTGATAATGAGCATAACCTTCTGTTTCTTCATCAAAAGTCATTGAGCATGCCGAATTTTGTTTTTTCGAACATAACTTAATTATGGTCAGCCTGCCCCTCCTGTACTCCTTGGATAGCGCTTTCTGTGTATTAATTTACGTCGTAAAATTCATATGAGTAATAAGAAAACTAAAGAATATTAAAGAAAGTTAGAAATGAGGTAGTATCTTTGTAGACACCCAATGTGGTAAAACATGGTTTAGCGCTAGTAACCTCCGGAGTTAATGTAACTAGCCCTGATTTCACTATTGATCACCTGCTCCGGGGTCAGCCATATTGAAATCTAATCCCGCTGCACCTCTTAAAATGCCGTGTGATAATTTCTTGTTGTTGCCCCACACCGATCCGAACTGTATAGCAACAGAACAGTACAACTTGCCTAATCTGAGTTGGAAGAGAGCGGAATGAGTCTAAATTGTCGGCAGGTGTTTTAGATGATATCATCCTCCACCACCGTTCTACGTATGTGATGTAATGCAAGTGCAGCAGCGTGTATATACATCCGGGTAACTACAGTGACACTTGCAGCTTGAACTAATCCCTCCCCTCTCTGGGTAACTCTTGAAAAAGTATGCAACTTTCTTCCACCCTCACCAGGCCCTTCCTTTAAACAGAGTCTGATGGAAATCCAGTACTTGAATCAGGAAAGCTGAAGCTGAGTCTCGATAGTCTGCGCCTTTATTCTTATTTCGCTCTTTAGTTAAGTCGTTGAGGGGAGAAATCGGGAAGTGAGGCTAGAAACTTAAGGGTGTATTTACTTGCTCCCTTGGGGTTGATGAGGAAGATTGGCTCTTGATAGAAACATATCCGGACAATCCGGAGACGGATACAACCGCCCCAACACTTGTCCTTGGACACAAATGTGCCAGTACATAAGTGTACTAGTCCCTATTTTGAAATTACCTATGTTTATCTGAGCATGACACACACATCTGCTCTCCATGAGCAAACTTTTGGAGGCAATTAATGAAATTTACCAATAATTTGTTCACCTCAACTCCCAGTCAGTCAGCTTTAGCTTTGGAGGTTTTTTTGAAAGGATAGATCGCGTCCCGCTAACGGTTTACAATCTTCCCTTGCGGTATTGCGGTCTACTTAACCTCGTATATATTTACTCGTGGAGGTAAATCTACTACCACCCTGTCTTCTTCCCGCCCCTTTACTTTGCTTCCCGCACCTTCTCCCAAATACCCTATGTTTGATATTTCCTTTACCAAGTTTAAGTGTTCTAAATTGACGAGGAATGATTTGGCGGTTCTCATTACTTCCGCTATAGAATGCGCGTAAGTTTTTGTAGCGTTTGGTTACTGCGCTGTACAACAAGGGATTTTCATATTTTATATCGGGTAAGGAAACCGGATACAATTTACGGTGGTAAAGATATGGGAAGGATGAGGATTCAAGCTTCTGTCATCGGTTGATGAAGGGTGGAAAAGCGGGGAGAAGCGTAGCGAAATAAATGCAAGCATTCTCAACTTTTTAATTACATGGTTTTTAAGACATGACCACCGTATATTCAAATGATTCGTTGATTCTCAGTGACTATGCTCTCTTTTTCTTCATATCCATATCGATGATGATTTCCTATGGACGTCGTTAACGTAGGACAGGAGGGTATACGGTTTTCCATGTGCAAGCTTAATTGGAAATTACAAAGACTCATAAGAAGCAGGGTGAGACGCTTCGGTCCTTACAAGGTAATACCGTGTTGCATATTTTTCTATTCCCTCTCGCTTTCCCAAAACATTGTTTAAGACGGAAGGATGGTGCGGTGTGGACGGAATAATTACTTGACCAAATCATCCCCACCTTGTCTTAAGGAGGTTTTGTCCAAAACTTTCCGAATGCATGGCTTCTATCTGACACGGAGAATTCAAAGTACTGGCTCGGGCTGAAGGTATGGGTTTTTGGGTGGGAGAAGTATCAAGCACATGGCATATAGATGAAGATTGCAATTTTAGGGAGAAAAACATAGGCGTGTGTAAAATACATTCCTTAAAAAAGCTGTGACCTTATCAAGACATTTCCCGCTAATGAAGCTCGTAACTAGGCGAAGGTCTTGTTGTTTGTTGCTTCAAATATGAGACGGTGGTGTTGGCTTCTTCATTGTTTAGGGGTCGTACCAATAACTAGATGCATTCCACCAACAGTTTTCTACACTGACCACAAAATTTTCTCAGAGACGTCATGCGTGAATGGATCAAGTGCATCATAATAATAAGTTGGCTTGAGGTGTAGTGGGTAGGGACAAGATGAGTAGTAGTTAACTTAGTTGCACCTTGAACTTGGACGATATCTTGTTCCCTTATTGCTTCTATCACATT
This sequence comes from Sminthurides aquaticus, assembly GCA_906901655.1. Classification (NCBI taxonomy): domain Eukaryota; kingdom Metazoa; phylum Arthropoda; class Collembola; order Symphypleona; family Sminthurididae; genus Sminthurides; species Sminthurides aquaticus. The sequence continues at coordinate 1,254,892 of CAJQTT010000013.1, read as the reverse complement.
CTGTCTGGCAGTCTTAGCAGTGTTGTGCCTGTAAATTCAACCTCCTTCTTCATCATGATCGCCGGGAGTGAGTGAAAAGAGATGCGCGAATATTAAACTGGATCCGAGCAGATTCCAAGAATTCGAGCTGCAAGAAGAGGCTTTTTTGGAGGAAATATATGCATGCGTTTGATGTGGGGGGGGGGAGGTGAAATGCAAACTATTTAGCTTCCACGTTGACTTGGACTTGACTTCTCCTCGTCGTTTCACTTGCTCTCTTTGCTTATTTCTTGTTTCCAATCATCATCTTCTTGAGTATGGGATGATATTATGATGCTTGATGATTATGTGACCTGTCCAAAAGATTACCCTCTGAACAGTTTTCTCTGTATACGCACCCAAACTGAATGGGGAGTGCGTGGAAAAATCTAGCTGATCAGGGGGACCAGATGTACGCATCCTTTTGGAGGAATCATCATCTCTGAGGAGAGCCTGGTCAAGTCTTCTCGCTACCGAGGATTAGAGTAGATCAAGGTGGTTGGATGGAATTGCCTCAATATGCAAATTTCTCTCCCTCCCCCCATCTCACGCACCTTGGTTGCCTTGAGAAGGATGTTTGATTCATCTCTCTTCATTAAATTACAATAACTCTTCATTTCTCCCAGGAAGAGAGTAATAACTCAATCAGTAAATCAGCTGGGAAACTGGGTCTTTGGAAGACGCACTTGATTCCACCAAACCTACCTTCCCATCTCATCACCACCGGCTCAGCTCCACATCACACCTTTCTCCACCTTATTACAAGGTTGAAATCCGGTCCATTCATCCCCATCACTCCTCATGCTTGCACAGACGTTAAAGATGAATTAACACTCTTGAATTGTGTGTATGACAAGCTTATTACTTGTAAAGGGATGCTGTGTTGTGAAGCAGGCACTTTCATCCGGAATGAATTTTGAAATAATTCAGCGTGAGCATACATGTATGCAAGCCAGGAGTGTGGAAAGTATTTCATTCACCTTGCGGAAAGCGTGCGTCGTCGTCACCTAGTCTGCAAGTCTGGTCTGGCGGTAGCTTGGGCATCTCCTGCTGCACAGACACGTAGTAGCTTTGTTCTACAGGTTTTTGATTAAAAACCAAAACATGGTTTAATTACCCAGGGAAACTCATTTAATCAGTTTGGGGCAATCAAATTCTGCGTACATCCTTGAACAGCCTTGGGATTACGTGGCGGAGTTGCGTTGAGCTTAGACTCGCCATACGCACATACACGCATAAAATCCATCCATTCCACGTGTGTATTTACTCTGTCAGACTAATGAATTCGGTCAGAGAGCAATTTTGAGCAAGAATCTCATTAGAGATTTCGCGCTACATGTAATTGAAAAGGAGGGAGGTGGGAAGGAAGGACAGCTAAACTATCTCCCTGCATATTCTGCTACAGTTATTATAGATATTATTCCCTCCTGTCCTGCATCCGGTCACAATTTTTCTTGTTTAGCCTACAGTAGAAAATTAATTTGATGCTGTTGGGGAAAAGCGCAAAAATCTACAAGAATTTTAGCCTGCTTCCTTACTGCGTATGCGGATTTGAAAAATTCAGTGTTTGCATACCAATGATCTCAATAATCGCCTTCTCATCCTTGTCCTTTCCCTATAAGCTAAATCTTTAACAGCTATAGCCTATGGTCAATGTCATAGGGCAGGTGTTTGCATCGAGGATTATTCTCATTAAAAACTCTATGCAGTGATTTGAATCAATCCACTTGATTTCTGGGACATTGAAATGAGAATCAGGTGAGTTCTTATTGTCCCTCTGCCTCTCTCTTCGTTTGAGGAATAATCAATAATCCATTATGAGACATTTATTTTACATGTTTTCAACCATGTTAAAATTTCCAATCATCCTTCTAGTTAGCTTTGGAATAACAACTTTATCTGGATTCATCATCTATTCCCTTTATTCCTTTTAAATTAAAAGCGCCGCCGCGTTGGAGGGTGTTGGGAGCTCGTTTACAAAGTAATTACCATCTGAAACAAGTTGCACCCTAATCACTTCCCATTAGCGATTAACATAATCCTCAAGTCTCTTACTCCAATTAAAACAACTCCCTGTACATGGGCCAAGAGTGAGGAGGGCCGTGACACGGTGAGGAGGTAGAAACCTGGAGTTATCAGTCATAAGTTTGCATTCTGTCAATCAAAATGGTACAGGTTAGCAGATGGTAGGGTGGAGGATGAGTTTGATGAGGAAATGCTCCTGGATTCTAGTGTAGTGTGTAGGAAGAAAATATTTGGGAAATAAATTCCACCGGGATGCGTGTCCATGGGATGCAGAGCGGTCGTAAATTATCATACACTTGACGCACTTCTCAGTATGGAGCACGCCTCGTCTCTTTTAAAAAGTCTTGTTGGATTGGAAAAGAATGGAGAATTGAATGAAGAGGAAAAAGTTGGGATAGTGCATTAACTCGGTTGATAGAAGCTGTAGCCCGTGCTTATTGACACGCGCTGACGTATAACCTGTAGCGTGAAATTAATCTGTCATCTTAGTGCTGTTATTATTTTATATTCCTATTTTATTGAGCCTATAAATTATATAAGCTAACCAGGGAAAAAGGAACACTGAATCTTCTTCTGTCTCATGGCTACTTACTGTTATCGTCAGTCTTGACTTGAGAGACTATACTTCCGAATACCAGTAAGAAGGCACACATGACCTGCGGAATGTTATTTTACTGTAACAATAAATGATGCATTTTGGTAGATACTCCTCCCAAAACTAATGCAAGTGTAGCAGTAGTAAGTAGCAGGTCAATTCATGGCATAGTTGGAAAGCATCTGTAAAAGCATGACGGAAGATTGACTCTGCGTACGCTCTCGTCCCGAAATAATGGGAGGGTTAATTCGAGACAAATTAACGCTTCAAAGTTAAGGATAGATGAGAGGCAAGAGACTATTTCGGAAGGTTCCATTAAGGGAAGGGTTTGACACGTAATTATAAATTCCAATCTTGTCAAAATTGATGCATAATCTCCGACTATTTTTGTCTGTTCACAGTAGTCGAGGAGGAAGGTGGAATGGCTTATTAAATGCACATGGAAGAATGCATCAAAGGAAACGTGTGTAGCTTGTAGTTTTTTTGGGATGAAAATACAGAATTAAAAACAAGAAAGCATTCTCGTTCACAGGTTGCACTAGCCTGGCAGGTCTGGAAGACTGACGATGGATCTCACATTTATGTAGTTTGGGGGGAATAAAAGAATAAGAGAGCGACGTCGGACAATGTGAGAGGGAGTGTGTGTGTAGTGTGGATGAAATGATTCAATGATGATGATGGGTTGCTCCTATCTTCATTTAATCAAGAGTGAAAATGTGATGGACTCCACCCTAATATTGCGGTTGATCCGGAGTTATCAAAGTTGTTTTCCCCACCACCACTGTATTCTCTCGCATCCTTGTTTAGTCACCAAATTAACCTTGACGGCCTGTCTGGACCCTAATAGTAACATGACATATGAACGTAACCGAGTTTATAGCTTGTTATCATGATCTTCGGAAACATTTTATTTCCTTCTAATTCCTTTCATTGTCCCTTTAGCATTCGTTCCTTCGTTCGCCCGTCCGCCTTCGATCCGGCTAGAAACTTAAAAACTATCTGAATCAACACACACAAACTCTCTCTCTCTCTCCACTTTCACCGTTCATTTACCCTCGTATTTCAACGCAACTAATTTTAATACCACACCGGCACATGAACGAAAACCAACTAACTAAGATTGTAAACAATGAAAACCTTAACTATAATTGCTAGTCTCTGCGATACGAGATAGCGGGTTAACTATATAGTAAACTGTTTTTTATTCTCACCCACACATACACTAAATAAATTAAATGCACGTGCAGCGTATATACCTTCTGGCCGCAACCATGTACCATCAAGTCAGAAGAAGACTGGAACGGGTTTTAAGGAGGTTATCATCAGTTGATGGGGACGATGTGCAGGCTGATAAAATCGGAAAGTCACACACGGTATTTTTTTACGGACGTGTGTGTAACTAACATGGTATCGTCCAAGCCATCAGGGTTTTATAAATTAATATTGATCTTCCACTGTGGTTCATGAGATGACATTATTATATATCATCATCCCCCACACAGTTCCTTCCGTAGTTCATATAGTTTACACAAATCATCCCCGCGCACAGTCAAACACGCTTCTATCGCACCGTGGGCTGGCTCAAAGAAGGGAAGGAAGATTACATTATTATTGGCGATCACTGCCCGGATGATGACAGGTAGAACTGTACATGATATCTTTTACGGACTCGCTGCTAAAACAGTATGTGACATTCACATCCCCCGCAGCTTCTCTTCATTCACTTCATTGCTCAATGATTGAAGGAAAAAGTCTCCCTATTTAGTTGCCCCTTCATCCCTGGCGTGTCAAGCAAAGCAATAGTAAAAAGAGCGGTTAAATGATAATATTATAACAAACCAAGATGGAGCTGTGAGTCGGAGGGGCCAAAGACAGGGCTGATATGTGCGTCCTGTAATGGTCACGTTATTTTCTATAATTGAATCCACTTTCCTCTCTAAAACATCCCTGTCACATCCCATTAACGCCTCTTATTTAAAAGTACTACATCTCATTTTAGTTTTATACAGCTACATAGCTAGCAGGAACCGACACACACTATCATCTGTTGACTTTTAATTTTTCTACCGTTTGTTCATCATCCGTCCGCCGTCCCTTATTATCTCATCTTCGTATTGTCCATTTACTACTCACTATATACTCATGACATAAGTCGTTGTAACCCGGAGGGTTGTCGTTGTAACGAAGAGTTCGCAAAGATTTTCAAAGGGCATCACGCAGGCTTTTACCGTCACCAATTAAAGCTGGCTTTTTTTATACCGGAATACAAGAGATCTGTAAGGTAGGAGGACAACAGCTACGGCTAGCTTAATTCTTGCACGAGTTTGATAATTATTGGGCTGAGCCCAGGCTATACGCGTAAGGTGATGTTGTTCTTCTTTATGTGCAGTGCCCCGTTGTATCTTGCATCATCACGGAGGGAGGATTCATTAGAGATGGTTGATCGGATGAGAAAAGTTTTCAGGATTGAGCTCACTCTAAAAGCACATTGTTTTTTTAAAGTTTTATATAATATTAGATCCTTATAGTGAAGTAGTGAAATCATTTATTGATGCTGTTCGTTAGGGACATGGTTGACGGCGTTGCGGAGAGTCGGTGTGAATAGAATTAAAAGCTTCTTCCCTTACAAGTTGTAAGTTACAACATGTTCCGTCCGCGAGGATAAAGAATATTCAAATAAATAGCCACTTGACTTCTAGAGATTCCGTGGGGGCAGTAAATACTTTGATACTATTCCATTCATAAATAACGCTAACCGCCTTAAGAGATATTCAACGGGAGGCACAGTCGGGAGTCTAGCAGCCCAGCCCCCCAGGTTTCGTCTTAAGCAATCCCGTAAAATCTCGTCCACTTGTTGTCCTTCCATGAAATACTTGAGAGGATGCGGATGGGGAGAGAGCTAATTGTTTGTCGTGCAATTTTTCTTAGGAAGTCTTTAACATATGACTGTTGCGACAAAAAGAAGAGGACTTTTGTCAGTTGTTGCCTGGAGGAGGGTCGTACTTTTGCGTGAGCCTGTAGGTATTAATGTAACTTTTGGTCTAAAAATTAAAGGCTGTATGTACTTGGATTACAAGGTATTGCAGAATAACGCTGTGCATCTTAATTATATGGAGGTCCGTGGAGCATTGCCTCCGTTTTATCATGTAAAGCGCTCTTCTGTGGTTCTGTACAGCAACTGGGACTCAACCTTTGACTTACTCCTGCGCGCAATCAGGTGTAATTGAATCGGTAATAATATATGTCCCGCTTCCTCCATCAAGTTGAATTCAGTCATTCATAGCAGCTCCATTCTCATACCTGAATGTAGCTGAGTGAGTGAGAAATTTTATTTTTTATTGTACTCACTCTTGTATTGTCATCTTTTGTAGGATGAAAGAGGGACAAGCTGTGCGGAGTTTATATTGGGAAATTATTATCAGGATCCGCTTCATCTTGTCACTCCCCTAAATTTCTTTCACTCTGTGCGGGAACTATGTGACAAAAGCAGAGTTTGTTCCCTGCCCCATGCTAGCGAGCGTGGCTTTAGCTAATGCTATATTATATTTACGCACATTTACACGACTATAGACCAGGAGCTCCCGCTTGCATAGAGTTGAAAATAGTTTTAAAAAGGTTTGACGCAATGCCCTGGGGGTTGTTAAAAAACGTCGCCGGAGAAAATTTAGTTTTCGTAAAAATCCCTGCTGTTAAACTATTGTTAGCCTGAGATGTGCCGTTTAAAAGGATTCGGAATACATCCTGCCTGCTGCCTACAGGGAAATCGTCACATGTCCGTACTATCATTGTCTCTGTATTTACACGTGTGTCCGATGTGTATTTCTCACATGTCCCCATGACACCTGACCTGATTCAGTTTCACACGTTTAAACATGACATCCCTTGAGAAAAATATCACGTCTAGTTAAGCAATCCATGGATTTGCAATCAAGAATTAAGTTTATCAATTGCAGTGCTTTACACGCACATCATGACACCTTACACTCTCAGCCCTGCACTGTCTTTGGAAGCCCAACCCAATCCACTTGTACCGTCTGACTGTGGAATCTGTTTTATACACGTTTCTACAGGATGGGTGCAACAAAGATTTATGAGCGGGAAATGTGCACATTCTTAAGTTACACGTATACAATTGATAAAGAATCAATCCGCGGCTCATCTGTTACGTTTAATCTTATTGCAGGACCAAAGGCGAGTGATTTGTTTCATCAGAGGCTCTGATTCAGAGCAAAGATTTAATGCATTCCACCGTAACTGACTCCGAACATGGAGTTGAACAACGCCGTGTCAACAGCCCGTCAGTGAGTTTCTTTAGGACATAATTAATGCTGTACTTGAAGCCACTTCATTTGACAACAAAAGGAGACGGTACATGTACTAAGCTGGTGCTGATTGCATGTAAATCCTGCAGAAGGTGGCCACATTCATATATATGCCCTAATAAATTTTGAAGCAGGTTATATAACTCGTGGACTTTAAATGTACTCTCATGGTTTCCATGGATACGTATTAATTGAGTGGAGATGGAAAGAAAAATCAGTGAAGTTTTATAAATCCACTAGTTTTTTTTTCTAATTTTGCTATTCTAATCTGGTACACTTACCAAGAAATAAGCCTCGGAAACTTGAAAGCTCATCTCAATCTAATTTGGTTGCCCTATAATGCTCAACGTGATATGTGGATGGAAAGCAGGAGATTGTTGTTGTGCTCGATGTGAATGTGAGTGAGATTTCTGTCAAAGTGTTGGCTCCTATTTTAGATGGAAGACACACATATAGTAACGGGATTGCTCTTCCTTAAAAATATTTACCATCAAAGTCAGAGTCATCCAAAATGTATGACATCCCCACGGATTTGTTGTTTTCGTCTTCTCATTCTTAGTCTGTCGATCTCATCTTCTCGATTCGGCTAACTGTCACAGGTTTCTTGACTCCTTACCTGACTTCTGCTTTTATGCTTCTTCCTCTTCTACCTCCCTAGCATCCGTCCAATTGATGCGAGAAGATTGAAACAATTGAGAGGAAGTTTTACGCGAGACATAACAAACACCCAAAAGGAAGATAGGCTTTTGAATGTATTGGAAACATAAGGGAAAAACTGGAGCTATTGCTCCTCTTTATAAAGTGTATCTTTGAGCAGATCAGCAACTGCAAAACGAAGGAGGGAGAGATAGAGATGCGCAAGAAGTATAGCTGAGGAAATAAGCGGGAAGATGATGATTGAGCAGGTTTATGGATTGACTGTCTGTAAGTCACCTTACTCGGAGGGTGGAGACGATCCAAAGCAACAAGAATGAGATGAAAGTTTAGCGATAAACTCTCCTTCCCTCGCACACCCTCTCTTTATCTACTACCATCTCTTCCGCTTTCTTCCGACCCTTCTTACAATCTGCACACAAAATAGCTATTTTCTTGTAGGCGGGATCCTTTGCGTGCTTGCTTTCCATCAAGTCCTTTTGCACCTTGCATAATTCCGCCTGCTCCAATGCATTTGCCGATCTGTGCTGTGCCATTGTTGGTTTTGGTGAATTTCTGCGGTGGTGGGACGGGCGGCATGTTTTTGTCGAGTGCCTTACTAATAATGTGTATAAGTTATAAGACTCGACGGTAGAAGTTATAGCTAAAAGTTTGGGATCGTCGGGAGAGATTTCTCTTACACAAGAAATCAATGACAGCCGGCTCTGGCCCAGCAGTCCAATTAATCATTGATCATTTACTTAATAATCCTCCTCCCAATCCTCTCTCCTACAACAATTACTGTATTGTATGTTGCGGTCCATCCACGGGCTTATCACCCAGTCCTCACGCTTGTATCCCTTTCTTGTGTTCTGAGCCCAAGAAACGGTAATAAATCCTCAAGTCCAAATACTATCTACCACCATCAACCACACACACTCGTACTTAATCCATAATCCTTTTACTTCTCAACTCATAGGAGACACTAAGATGCAAATCATATGTTTACAACCAGCCACTCAGCAACTCATCTCATATTTCCCCGCGTCCTCATTCACTCCATTCTGTTTCTTGTTCTTCCTCTCCTTAATCTCCTAATGTCCCTTAAGGTTCTATCTTCTCCATTATCCTTTAAAGCTCAAGATATAGGTTTCAAGCGTCTCATCATCACGGCCCGGTCTAAGTACACATCGGGTTGGATGGACACCGAGGATGTGTATCGTATCACACACCCTTCTCTTCTTCTAGTTTACTACTATAGTGACTAGCGGCGAACATGCTAATGTTTTTATTCCGTCAAAGGGAGACAAATTGCTCAGGTTTAGATTTAGAATTTTTTAACTTGACACTACTACTCCCACTATAGTGCTCCTGTGGCGGCCCTTAAACTTGTTATAGTTTCTCCTTCATTTGTCCCCTTGTTGTAGAGTTTTTTTCCATTACAACATCTCTTATATTCCTAGGTCACGGTCGGCCTTAGTGAGAGCTCCGTTTACTACTTGAAATGCACCTTGTTCCTACTCTCTCTCAAATGTAGCTTTAAAAAGACCGCTATGGAACTTTTCCGTCTCGGATTACAAAATATGTTGGACTCGAGGAGGATGAGAAAAGAGAGAGAGGTTTTTATGAGCGGAGACACAAGCGACTGGAATCTAGCCAGGGATGCATTTCATTCAAATTTTTAAAACGGTTCTCCCAGCGGCTAAAGCCAAAAGTCTTTTATAAAGGAGGAATCTTGTGTACGTCAGTCAGAGTGCAACCCTTGCTTCAGGAGCTCATCACCCAGAATATAACCTCTATTAGCTTATTCTCAAAGACTACGAAGTTGGGAGCCTACAGTCTTTGGTATTTTAAATAATCTAGAATCTCAAGGCACTATACTATTACCGTTAATGTCACGAGGCACCGATGAGGAGAGGGCGCAAGTTAAAATAAACTGCAGCATTTTGAAAACGACTCAAGGAATGGATAGCGAGCGGGTGAGGATGTTTTGAAAATACAAAGATTTGAGGATAATTCATAGGAGAGAAATGATGATTATGATTCCGGTAATGGAATTTAAACCTGTTTAAACCACTGTAAGCTGTAGATAATTCAGTGTGAAGAATGGAGAAGTGTAGTGCTAGAATTGTCAAGTGAATATCTAAACATTTATTCAAAAGATTCCACTAACAGTCTCCTCTCATTCATCTCAATCCCTATGATGGCCTATCATTACTATAATAATGTCAAAATGAGTTAGGTAAATAGGAATGAATTCTTGTGCTCCGGCTTCTTCCCCTACTTGCCTCCATCATAACCTCCAACCAACTTGGTCTTGACTAGATTTAAAGGACACCCCCTCAACTAGATCTTCTTTAAGTCAGCCTCCGACTCCCACTTGGCATTTTCAGGGTGAAAGCTCATGTGGTTTCTGAATGGAGGGCAGATGGAGCGATTTCGGGCTGAAGGCGTGCTTGGATTTCTTGAGTAGAGAAGCGGACACGAAGAGATTTTTTAGAGGACTCGGCGCGTAATTTTTTACACCAGTTTAACGGAGTTTATTAAGTAGTTCAAAGGGGTAAAAAAAGAGTGATTTGTGAAATTCATGTGACACCAGAAATCTTCATTTGCTCCATTCCTATAGTTTGTTTACATGTCCCTTTTCTCCAGCTCATGGAATGGTGTCCATCCATCGGGGTTTAAACGCTTATCCGCTCTCTTTTACTTTAATTTCTCCAGCTTTCCAACATTATTCTCGAGTTAAAAAAGTTGTAGGGGAGGACTCCGGACTGACTGCCATGCATCTTCTCAGTTCTCCCCTCTTTATTACGGCCTCGGAGTAACCAATTTTGTCAACTTGCTCCTGTCTTATTAGCCGATAGTGTGTCATAAGTAACAAGTTGTGATCATCTTCTTGAAACTTATCCCCCCGTCACCACTACGGACCGACACCATGCTAAAAGTGACTTGTATTTGTGTTCATCACATGTACTCTCCATAAGCTTGCACCAGACCAGGAGCAGAAAGAGTTTCGGTTACATAATCTGAAATAGATGAGCAGGGGCTGTAGGCTTTAGCTTTGCTACCAGATATAACCCCGTCATAAGAATAGCAGAAGAATAAAAGGGCTGGTGGAGTATACGGATGGGGCAGAAAAATGAGGTTGCCGGGAAAAGGGAGCATATTGGATAGAAACTTTAAAAAACATAAGCCAGGAGAAGAAGAGACAGAGCCTTGGAATGATCCTATGAAGGAAGAAAAAAGCACGCCGCTAAAATGATAGCGGCTCCAGTAAATCATCATTCCATTGTGACCCTTCTAGAAATACCCATTTTAAAGAGCCATACATCTTTTTAAATGAGACTAAGAGGATCATATTCTAAATTGCCTGCATATGGATCACTATTGTAACTAAAATTAAATGTAAACTTTTTACGCCACAACAGGAATAGGTTAGTCCGGGAAATTATATCTCCACTAACTCATTCAACTTTTACTTCAAACAACTGCTCACGCTGCAAGTCTTCCAGGTTTCAAGGGAATACGTGCAAGGAAAGCTTAACTGGATGCAATTGTGGTCGGCCTCAACGTTCCAGTTTCTGTAGTCGTTCTTCAAGTCCAGGATGCTTATATGCATTGCAGACTTGTTCTTATTACTTTTAGGGATGTGGAAACGTGAGAGAAAGGGCGAGGTTGGGGCTTGTAGAAGCATATTAAGACAGTATGGGGAATGGTTAGCGTTAACGGGGAAAAGCATACGGTATCGCCCCCATCTAAAAATGCACTGTGTGCATGGGATAATTTGGAAAACATTAAAAAAGATAGAGGATGAGGTCCTGAACTTGGCCTTCATTCATTACGCGTTCACGCATCACATTAATTTTCATTACACCCGCACCACCACATCCTATATGTCCAATTCCATCACCATTCTTTCTCCTCCTCCCTTCCAAACCATTCCTTTTCCTCACCTGCAACCCATTCACAATCACATATATACAATTCGCCTCATTGGAAGAGTCCCGAGCAAGAAAAACCATAACGCCAAGAGAAGAACAAGCACCCAGAAGTCATCATTCCCTCCGCTTCACATTCTTTATCTACTGATAGCATCCATCCGGGAGATTCACCCACTTTATTTAAAATTAATTAAAACTTTAATCACATTACCCTCTCACTCCCCTCACGTTTCTTCGAGGAGAGAAACGCATGAAAAGTTGCAACGCAGTCCGACCTGCTCTCGAAAACAGTTATTTTCCAACATGCCAGCCAACCGACAACCGACTTAACATGACCGAGTCTTGTGCATGCGCCTGTCACTAAAATGTGTCTTGGATTCTTACAATATTAGCCGGCTGCAATGCACGCCTCTGTCTTTAGCTTGGTTTATAACTAGCTTCCTTCCATCCTAGAATATCCTTGACTCTTTGGCCTCATATCGTCTAAGCCATATCATTTCAATCAAAAACCAAGGTTCTTTTCTTCTCTACGTAAATCGTGCAGGTAGAGACACCTTGCTCGGCGTGCTTTTGCTAAAATTCATGTGTTTCTTGCATGTAGCTTATAGTGCCTACTGCTGCCTGTTTCCAGTCTCTGATCTCATCTGTGAACACTTAATAGAGATGGCGGAGTGATGGTTTGGCAAGCTGGTGAATCCGTACATGCTGTATCATGAGGTCCATGGAATTACAAGCATGTCTGCCGTTCAGAAAACGAGAGCAGGGAATTGATTTAAAGAAACACATGGTGAGAATGGTCGTGAAGATATTGAAAAATCCCATGGTTTCTTCATCTTCTTTTCTCACTTGACTGGTTCATCATCTTTTTGCGGTTTTGATTTTAATTACCTAACCCTACCCTCTTTCGGGAAGTTGGAATTGTTGAAGAAAGGATTGAATTATTTACAACCCTTCCAAAAATCGTTCCAGCTATTCTCTCAACTTTTCCTAACCCTTACCTCCACGTCTCCTCCGTCTGATGACTGATGAGTTTGGTGATCCGACTATAGGAAACAAGTCTTGCGAATCCTGAGAGGAAATCTTGCATGGATCCTATTGCAAGGTGGAGAATTTTACTATTTTCTACACACTCCAACTATGGTACGGATATTAGCCCAAATCTGTTAATAATCTAATAGTCTCTGTGTGTTTGTGATCTAGAAAGAGCTTTGTCATGCAAACTACAGTTAGAAAATACAGAGGAAATTATACTTTTATGTCAGGGCGTGGATTGCTCGTTTAAAATCCATCCTTGCCTTCACATTAGTCTCATTCCAAAGAGTTTAAACTCATATACAGCTCTCCGAAGACCATCTCTTCACCCTCCCGTCCATAACCTCTCACATATGCATCGTCAGCCTCGTGTATTTTTAACTCGGGTTTTAGTTGAGTATAGAAACGTGTCACTGTCTACTATGGCTCTTCTAATTCTCTGTTCTCACCCCCCCCCCCCGTATACAATGCATCTTTTCAACTTGTCGTGGGATTTCTGCGAATTTCCTCTACCTGCTTCCTCATACTCCTCTCTCTCCTTCACATCCCCACCTTTCTCAACCCGGCAGCCAGGTGCATTTTGAGCTCGCCCTCGTGAGAAGTGGCCCGGTGTGATCATCCGGAATCCGGGCCCTAAGACGTGCTACCCGGGAGAGATTGATTCGGTGGAGCCCTTTTAGAAATCCGTGGCTTAAATAATTGCACTTACTCCAAATAGTTTGGTGGTGTCTAAAAGAATGTTAAAAAATGGGGCTCTTCTCAAAGAAATTATTCTTCCTACCCGGCCACCGTAAGTAATCCACCATTCCCCTCGCCCCTAGTCCTCCCCTACTCTATGACCCTACAACAGTCTAATGTGAGGACAAGATTTTTGAAAAGAATGGGTAGCAGGTATAGAAGAGGGAAGTTGATTCCATCCACATCCACTCACCTTCCATCCCCCTCTTAATGCATTTCATCATAGCCTTGAATGGGTAATAAGAATAAAATACAAAAGTGGTTGGACATGTAAAAATCATGGCCAGTGAAAATTATGAGATGGGGATGAGACATAATGGGGTAGAGTCAAGTTTCAGTCTCTGGATATTAAACAGTTCAGGGCTCAGGGCTGGGAAACTGGGATGTCCCGTCCCTCTTGTGGCCTTAGTTAGCTGCCAATGGACCATGTCATGGTCCCTCTCAGGACTTCTTCTAAGCCATCTTCTACCCCATCTTTCACTCATTCATCCCTCCGACGATCCTTCATCCCACACTCAAGGTGCAAAAGAAGCTGAATCCGATTTTAGGCCGACAATCGCCCTCTTCGGAACAGCTCCAGGCAAAGACCGAAGGAGCCGGGAACCGTAAGAATAATGCTGCCCCGAAACGGGTAGAATACACATGCATGGGAAGTAAAAGCCCGCTCTTTTCTTCTTTGGCTATTGTGGTGGTGGGAGCATAAGGAAGCATGTGCTTGTTTACCCTTCCTGGGTTACATTTTTTGCCAACAATTATTACAGCGTACAGGCCAAACCTCATCCAATTTCTTAACCTTACTTACCTTACCCTATTTCCATGCAGATTCAACAAGAACATGCCTTGCATACTTGATCATTTCAGAGGGTAAGATTTAGTGAAAGTTATTCAATCTCTATCCCTCTGTCCGTGGGCTTTTATTATTCCTTCGTATATTATGTCCTTTAAATTCTCACTACCATCACTGGGATCCGCAGGAGCTTGTGGAACGGCAGGTTATTTTTTTCATTACTATGTACACAAAATAACGGTTGAGGCTCATCTTTCTTCTCGGATCCTATCGCCTTATTATCATTCAAGAAACGTTTCAGTGTTTCAAATAATTGCAATTCAAGAAGTAACAATTGAATACTAACCCAAGGAACCGCTATAGCCTGGGTGTTTTTATCAATTCCGTTTTATTCTCCGAATCTATTCATCCGAGATTGAAAGTGGTGCAGGTTACTTATTTATCCAGATAAGCCTTTGCGCTTTGGGATTCTCTCTGGGCCGCGAGGACTAGGACTGGAAGGAAGCGGGGCAAGATGTGGGATTTGGGGGTGCTCTATACCGTTATTCAGTTTATACCGAGGTGCTTGCTGAGGGCTCTTGTTACTGTACACTCGCAAAAAAAGCTAACGGGTACTATTTTGTTTAGACGGAAATAAACCTTTTTTCCTACCTTTTCTTCTACCCTTCTATGCAAAGGTGTAAGCTTGCAAGTGAATTTCCGCTCTGTCATGTAAAACAGGGAAAGCATCTATTAAAACTCATTGATTAATTTCACTAAGCAAGCAAGAATCTTCCGGAGGAAACACTTTTAATTTCCATGAGAATATTTTTACTTGTCGCCTTTGGGTTTGGGATGCATACTAAATCCCCCTGCGGTGTATACACTTTAATTACTAACCCTTGTGTACGTGGGACAAATGTTTGAGGCATATTGGGTATTTTTAAATCGTCCTGGTTAGTATGGAAGGAGGAAGATTTAAATACTTGTTCCTTGTTATTATTCAAGTCTTTAGGGTAGTTATAGTATTTATAATACGCACTGCTTACACATTTTCTCCTCTAATTTAACTATTAAGCCGACCTCTCTATTCTACGTATTGCATAATAGGTCTAGTATTAACCAGATAATTTCCGGGTCGTACGGTAAAGCTCTTGATTACTGTTAATAAATACCGGGAAGAATAGAAGTCTGCTTCTCTTCTGGAGAATTTTTTCGTGATGACCGATACACCTTGAAGGCTTAGTGGTGAGGGGTGGCTAAGACGGGATGGTTAAAAGGGTGGAAGAAGAAATGTTTCATTTTTTATACCATGTGATCCTCAAAGATACTCTTGGCATTCTGAATTAAGATTATGCAAAAGAAACGAAGGACAAAAGAGTCTAGAAAATAAAACTGGGTGAACGGTCCTAGTGTTTTTTCCTACAGTTTTCTTGTATATTATCCAGAATTCCCACACACACACACATAAGTTTAATTCATCTAAATCCGAAGGTAAAGCTTTTCTACCCGTCTCCCTTTCATCCCTTCTTCCGTCCCGTCCAGGGAAGACATGTTTCTTTGAATGTTTGATAGGATTTGATTGTTGGTTTTTAGTGTTTCTTCCTTGCGGTTCAGAAACTTTAAACAAACTCATCCGTCTTAGGTGTTTGCTCAGTTGAAGTTGGATAAAAAATATTTGTATCTTGGGTCTTGGATAATGGGGAAAGTTTATTACAGAGACTAGTGCAGTGGAATAGCGGGAATAGCAAGGAGTAAGGAAGGATGCAATATAATTCTGAGTGTAAAGAAGAGTTTTTAGGATTGACGTAATCGGATCCTTAAGTTTTCTCTTTTCATTGAAGGCTTTTGGTGTATTTGTACAACCCTTTTATCTCACGATCGTTTTCCACCTTTCTTGCAATATCTCGGGATTACCCTCGGGGTAGCGTTCCCGTATATTTCTTCTTAATTTTTTCCTCCGTTATTAAATTAGGATCTTTTAGAGAAAATGTCGTGTTTCCCCTTGAATTTTGTACTTGTCATTCTGGAAAATCCCGGGCATTTGTTTCCTCATCATAGAATTGTGTGAGAAAATTAAATTTTTAAAAGGGGTAACACCAATACTCTGTAGAAGAACCCTTCTTCTAGATTCCAGCATCATCCGCGTTTGATGAAATACAACTCTTCTTATAACACCCTTCAATTTTTACGAGATCCATTCAGTTTCCCGTTTCCTCCACAATCTGGAAATGATCCATTTTTTCTGGGACCGATCTTCCCTGAAAAACCTGAAATACTAGCAGGGAAACAGGTAGCTAATGCATACTGTACAAAAGTAATACAGCTCTCGCTTTTGTGTGAAACATCGGGGGAACCGTGTTAGTTTTCTCTCGGTTTTTTTTGCAACTCGTTCTCCGTTCGTACCCCTTCCAGTATCTTTATCATCATGGATTCACGTCTAGTTAACGGTACTATTGTGGAAATTGTATGGTTTACAGTTGACAACCCGTAATCGTTTCCGTCTCCTGCTTCTAGCCCTCCAAGTAGAAATGCTATCATTTATTTAGTTGCGCATCTTTAAAAAACTCTTAACGGTTTACCAGCAATAATAATTCTAAAAAGACACTAGTAAAAATTTATTTCCGGCTCCATTATGTTGCAGTATTACACGTATTTCTGGAAACGCTTTCTCTCACACGAACAAATCATTCAAGCTTAATTTAGCGCTCGTCATGGGCAGTGTGAGTGAGCTAGAAAATCCTAAACTTTGTTTGTTATCCACTGATTTCACCATTTTTATTGCCCCATATTTAACAGAGCTGTAAATCATGGGATTATATCCACCAGAGAGCTGATAACGCATCGTGTTGAGCAGAAGGTGTGATAATGATTAGCGACAAGTTATATGGCTTCTAGACATTTAGTGCTAGGACATTCTGTGGTTAGGATTTCTCGCGTTAAGAAAGATTTTAAAGAAAATCCTTGATACTACTTTACATTAAGGTTAACAAGGGAAGGTCGTAATTAGCTTGGAGCTAGGAAGCTAGGAGCTAAGCTAAGCAAGTAAGTTGGAGCTCTCTTCTTCCTCTGCTGTCGGCACCCTTCTTCTGGAGATTAAGTCGGTTCCTAAGTTCTCCTAAACAAATATCCAAATTATTTATTATTAAGCAGACCCTGAAGAAGCACCTGTGAAAGGTCCGAGAAATTATTCCCACACACACAGATACACAAGCTACACCGCTATCAACTTGCAGAGAACCGTAGCTTCTCAATGAGAGAACATAGTTCTATTTACGAAGAGAATATTGCATTGGACTTGCGTTCAACCCGTAGCGTAGCTAAGCATAGCTAGGGGTTGAGCAAGTCCAGGCTGTTCACTGATGAGCAAGTTGATCACTTCCAGCCCACGTATTCTATCTAGAATCCCTAATCCAAGAAGAAGAAGAAGAAGACGAGCGTGAGAATGAATGGTGGAGGCTGGGAGGATGACCTTTGAAGATTGTCTTTGGGGTTTTTGTGTAGCCGGCCGACACCTAGGAGGATTCTAGCTGAAGCTAGGACTGAGCTTGAAGGATGTACAAGTATATTACATTGTAACAAAAACATTCTTGAGAGTTTGAGGGGAAAGCAGGTAGTTTTATTAGCCGCAAAATATCCTTGTCTTTTCATTCATAGATTCCCTTAAAATCTCCCATCCTCCTCCTCCAACTCTGGACCCTGGACCTTTGAAGTTGGGAGGGAGGACATTAGAAGACTTTCCAAAGTGAGAAAGTCCATAAAACTTCTGTAACACCTTTCATCTTCCGAGACTTCTTATAGCCAGCTGCTTGTTTGTGGTTTTACTTGCTGGTGGAACTGGATAAACTGGACGACTGGATGGCTGGAGGAATTGACAAATCCGTCTCAATAGCGAGTATGTATCTATTATTCTCAGTTTCTCCCATCCTCTAACTGTTTCACCAACTTATTTTCTCACCCAATACATTTGGCCTCCCCCCTCCTTGCCCTTTTAACAATGCGTATAGATATTTTACCTTTGAAATGATTCTTAGGTGATTCATGAGTTAAACCTGCCAGCCTCATGGGTCAACCCAAAGACAGTCAAGCTTTAGCCAAGGATTGATTTCAGTAGATTTTCCCTTCCTGTGCCTTCTTGTGTTGTTTGCGTAGAAGGCTCTCTTGGGCAAATCTAAGAGAATCTTTGGAAGATTCAAACCCCTCCTGCTCACGAACCCATTGGATTTGTTTCAAGGTTGACATTTATTCAAATATCACCCTACAGGTTCTACATAGCCAGAGGAAACACCTTGCTTCTTCCACCTTGTCTTTAACCATTCTGGAGTAAGCTTAGTAATTGTCACCATCGTACCATACTCGTCCTCTAGTTGTAGTCATGTATTCCATCTACAGAATAGCGTTCTTCCGTGATGTGTGCCACAATTTTCCCAAGACAGGGGTGACTGGTTGGTAGGAGAGTATTTTTGCTGGAGAAACGGTCTCAACGTTCCCAGGCTTTTCGTGTCCTTGCTTTCTGTGTAGGGTGTATTAAACACTAGACGGGAGTAAAGATGAATACACCTGTTATCCGATCTACTACCCTCCACCAGAATTCCCTGCCCTTTTCTTCTTCCATCCGTGAATGCATCTTATCCAGCATCTCGCTCCAACTTCACAGCCAGCCAGATCCAGGCAGGTCGTCCAGTTTACTCTGCGCAAGATTTCTATTGAATTTCTTCCTGGGAATAAATTCTCAGAGCCTCCTTCCTATACTAGACTAGTACACTCAAGTATTCCCCCTCCTCCCTGTTGCTCTCCTTGGTTTCATTGAGTAAAACTTTTTCCAAGCTCGGATGAAAGCTCTTGTGGATTTGATTCATGCAGAGATGGTTCTTTCTAGGAACTCGGTTTACACGGAGTTTGCCGGGACGTCCAAGGTTTGTTCTCTCTCTCTTGGGTAATTCTTGTGATAACAATAACGTTTGGCCACGCAAGAATTTCATTTATTCCGCTTCTTCTCACCTCCTCAGTTTCTAATATCCCCTGACACTTGTTGTAACGAGGATTTTTTCAAGAATTTCCTAATAGTTTTTCAATTACAATCCGCCCGAAATCCAACAAGGGCCGCCTGGTTATTGGGAAAGCTCTGTCCATCTTCTTCCCTATTGTCAGATCAAGGTCCTTGTTTTGTTTAACAGAATACACTCCATCTTGGTGGTCATGCATGCGATAATCAAGTGATGGTGCCCGTGATTCAACCCAGATCACAAGAGGAAGAGGATTCCATTCATCTTTCAACTCCGATCTATGCATTCATTTCCTCCAACAGAGCTTAGAGAGAGAGAGAGAGATAAAGTTACTTCTTTTGTCATCTTGGAACTTTACTGAATGGATGACCTGTGCGGTAGGAGATTTTAAGAAACTAAATGACCATCCATTAGATAAGAAATACACCTTCTTCTCGGAAGACATGTGGTGTTTTCTTCACTATATTCTTGCATTCTATTTCTGCAGATTATTGAAATGATCCGTTCATAATTTCACATCTTCCTGACACATTAAGGCATTATTTTGAGGGAAATGAGTCCAAAGTAATCTTAAAACTCCTTTGCAGTCTTATTCAGAGGATACGTCGAAGCCACCCCTCCTTCAACGCTTTTACCTGATATCTCCGCCTTCGATCCGTCAGGAATCAGAGGAAGGAAGATTTGACCATACAAGTGAATACAAGAAGATGCATTCTAAACGAATGCTAGATGACACGTTTCATTCATCTCTCTTTTCATCTCATCCTATCTCTTCAACTCTACTATTCCTCTATTCATATTCACAATGAAGAGAGCAACAAGTTTTGAGTTATTACAATGGAAGAATCCCATTCTTTGCTACTCCAACACTTTCGTGACAATATCCCCTCTTGAGTTTGCTGTGCCTGTGACGACCCTCTAGTTGGCCACCCACTCATTTATTTATGATGACTGTATTCGGATTTGCTATGCATGTCCTCGTAGACTCACCTGTGGATAATCCTCAATGTCAATGGGTTGCTTGAAAATGATATGGTGCGTTATCTATGCGGCGGGGCGAACCTTGGACTTTGATACAGTTTTACTGAGCTGTTACAGACGTTTCTGGAACTGGGTTTCGCTAGTTTGAGTTTTGAGCATCAAAATGCATTCATGTGGGGATTTCAAAATGTTAGCGGTTATTCTACTGGTAGGTCTGAGGTTAGCCGTAATTAGCTAACGTATGCAAGAGCAATTTGGGGTTACTTTACTCAATTATTGGTCGATAAATTTGGAGAAAATCCAAAAAAAGATGGGACAAGCGTGTGAGAAATGTATTATTTCATTAACAATTATAACCTCTTCATTCCAAAGTCGATTTCCTCTGGGCTGTTTTCCCGGTTTTTCAGGGTCACTTAGACAGGCTTCAAGAGTTTCGTTTCACGGAACAACTCCATTATGTTCACATCATCACATGTGTGCTTCTTGCTGAATCACTCCGTACTCTGTCATCTTCCATATGTAGACTTGTTTTCGATTAAACAAACTCAAATCTTTACCTGCCCTTCACTACGTTTACTAGTTTAGCTTGGAGTAGATTTTGCCCCTCTCAGGACTTCCTGTCCTTGTTCACTCGAGGGCTCTTCTTTTATTTCGTTTGTAATGCAAACCAAGCAAATACATTTACCTTGCTTATGCAATGAACGCTTAAGTTTGGTCCCAGGAGAAAATGAAACTGGGACAGCATACAGCATCTATCAACTGGATGCCATGGATGCCATATATCCAGCAGTTTGTTGCGGTGAAGCAATAATACTACACACTTTCGGATAGCAGACCATCATGGTTTTTACCACGTAATTTTCTCATTTCACTCGATTGAATAGGTTGATTAAAACCAGGTTTTTGAGACCTTGGAGTATGTATTAGCCAACTATATGAAGGTTGTGCTGCTGGAGACGAAAGAAAGCATCTTTATGGAGCAAGGATTGATTTCAATCCATTTCTTCTTTCTATGTGAGGCGGAGGGCGGAGCGGAGCAAGGTGTATTGATGGGATACAGACAGGTAGGATTAGGAAAAAGGGCTGCTGACCTGATTACTCTCCTATATCATGTTCTCGTCTCATTCAAGGAGGACCTCCTGACCTATATCCTTTTACTTGTTTCCTTTCCTTCACTGGTTCTTCTACTCGGGAGCAAGTTTCTCAAGGGGAGACGCTGGAAGACGGGGTCGCATTAGCCACTATTGATGGAGGTGGCTGACGTAACCCGGGTATTCTGTTTGTTCCTTTTGCTTTTTATACTACGTCCATGGCATGATGACTACTTCCGCTTCTTTTTAATCTAGGGACACTATTGGCCCAGAGAACACGCCTACCTGTTCGCGTAATCGTTTCAAATTACAACTCGGCTTTCAATTGTCCCATGTCAACACACTTGTATTATTGGGAATGGAGTGTGAACTTGAGATGGTGCTTCCATAATGCTTAGTAGGCACTTTGTTCTCAGTGAACTTGATCAATTTTACATTTATTGGATGTAATGAGTGGTTCCCTCGGGGGACGGGCCGCATCTTGAACAATTCTTGTATCTAGTAGGGCTCCAAAGGATAATTATTCCGAATACTGAAATTGAGCGGTTCCCACCCTCCTTGGGAGACTATTCTAGTTCTCATGAAATTTGCCACGGGTTGCCAAGCTACGGGCCATCTTTCAGCATAATCATCTCTCTTCGCACATGTTTCACGGCTTAAATAAAAATTGCGGGAAGAACCTCTCCCGCCCGGTGAGCATTAGTTAGGAGTCTTACGGATATAACCGCCACCTTATTGAGAAACGGATAGCGTCTGTGTGATTGGACCATGAACCGGAAATGCGGGCAAAATGTTTGTGAAAATTTTACACATGAGACTCATTAGGATTTGAAAGGGTGGGGGAGGTGTTGTAAATGGATTACATATTAAACTCTTTGTATTGACAGGATAGAAATTAATTTACTGGTGTTCATTTGAAAAAGCGGTATTTTTTTCTCCCAAGCACCATCATGTTCCACAACAACTGACGCTCTTCTGCGAGCTCCTCCGACAAACATGGTGTTGACAAGGAGTGAGACATTTGCCAGACTTGCTTCTCGTCTACTTGTGCTTATACCACGTGTTTCCTCCCAAGGGTCAAGCTATAATTCAAACTGGGTACGGAAAGTAAAAGAGGTGATCATAAAAACGTTTCACCCATAATCATCCCCTCCTCCAACTCACTATCATCCCTCACCCCTTTGTTTTCATCCTCGCATCAATACCTGCTTACTTTATGCTCACCCATCTATACCTTGCTTGCGTACAATTAGAGGGTCCCTAGCTTATGGCGGTGAAAACCATTCGGGATGCAGCCCTTAAGTATCCCACAACAACCAGCACCCACTCAACATATGGGCAAGTGATTGAGTGAAAATTAGAGAGCAAGTCCCGCAGTGAGTAACACCCTTATCGATCTCTACTCGCCCCTGCTACCCGCCCTTGTTCCGCCCGTCACGTCTTTCCATGGTAATATATATCTAGTAAATTTCTCCAGGAATTTCACCCTCTAACCCTCAGCAGCCTCTAAGTACATTGTGTTCCCTTGTACTTTGAAAATCCACACGCTGTTTCATTAATCCTTTCGCTAATGCCCCAATCCTTCTTATATAGTTTACCAACAAGTCCTAAATCATCAGCCCGCTGGACTCCCAAGTACTTCCGCGCTCAACGGCACGAGTGGGAGAAACGAGCTTGGGCATTACTTCTACTAATTAATATTTTAGCTCCTAAATTAATCTTGGAAGCTTTCTCAATTTCCTCCATTTAGTTCTGCACAACTACACTCCTTCCATTTCCATACTCAAGCTCTTCCCTTTTCAAATTTCAAAAGGATGTGTTGTGGGAGGGATGATTTAGCTATACCGTCATATATGAGCACTGCGTGGATGGCTTATTTAGAGAATGAAAAATTTTCCACTGGAAACATCCACATATCCCTGTTTTCACCCTTCGTCATCCTGACAGTCCAACATTCTGTTTGCTACTTTTCATTATTCATCATGGTTTTGAAGAAAGAATGTATCATCAGTTTTGGAGTGGAGGAGAAATAAGCGGATCTAATTTTTTGAGTAAACCGTATAACCCTGTCTTCCTGGAGAAAGTCCGTTGGTTGGTTTTTCTCAGTTCCCACGCCCATCTGATTTGCGATGTATGCTTCCGTTACGTTCAATTTTACCTGGTTCGGATGATTCATATTTAATACCGTTGGAATCGTTGAATGCAGGAGAATTGCTTGCTTGGATACGTACACATCCAGTATCTGTATATATTCATTGTTCTATGGACACAATAGTATTTGGATTCGTAAAATTGAAACTTGTTCCTTTCCACTAACTCGCTAATTAGATTTAGCATCAAGATTCTAGTTTTCTAATGGTTGGATGAGCGGGGTTAAATATTACAATTTTAATACTCTGCATCCAGCACTCTTGTAAACATTTGAAGTGAAAACTGTCTTATGATTGGTTAACTACAGGCCTACTCAAGAAATACATGAGACAGTACAGCTCATATTTCTTTCATTCTCTATGGTTCTCGACGGGATGAAATAAGTGTGCTAAAGCGCACAGACACAAATCATGACCTTTAGCCGACATCATAACTCATAAAGGCGGAGGAATCCCATAAGGTTCCTCTCCTCCCTCTTCTTTCTGATTACCTGTAGTAGTGGTTTTGAGGTAGAAAGTTATAGGATTCCGTAAAGTAATTAGAAAGAATGGTTTCTCGGGATGATTTGTCGCTTCCGGAACAATGGGATCATTGCATCCCTTTATTGTTTCTCTTACATTTCTTTTCTTTCAACTCCCAACCAAAACTTACTCTATCTTAAGTAGAGTCAGTTGGCTGATTACTCAAATCTATTTGAATCGTGTGGATTCCGCATTAAGCTCGCGGTTTTCTTTGACCTGAGCAGCTTCCTTGTTTCATTACAGAATCAATTCCGGTGGTAGAGGAGGTAATTTCCAGGACGTAAAGATAATTTTGCCGACCATAAAGGTCATTATAAAGTGTTTCAACGATGAAGTTAATGTGAAGTAATTAAAACAATGCCCACCCGTAAATAAAAGTTGAACGTTTAAAGTTCCGTAACAACGTTTGTCTCCTCCGTTAACCTTGTTAATCCTTTAATAGGTTCACACATTCACACTTGGATCTCTGCTGAAGGGTGCGTATCATAACGGCTAGAACAATAGCCGTAACTGTAGATAACAAAGGAGGATAATCATGTTCAAATGTCATTAAGGAGACATAACGGTATTGCTTTTAGGTTTGATCTCTCTGGAGCTTGATCTTTCCGCCAGCCACCTCCCACCCATTGCTTAATGGTCGTTTCTTTTTCCTCTGGAATTGCTTTGAGAGATAACTGGGTTGTAATTATTACTCTCGCTGGAGCGTGCAATGGTCATACAGGAAGAAGAGAAGAATAAGTGTGTGTAGTTGGGTGGGGACAAGTCCTTTGGATTTGGCTTTCCGCTTTTCCCCTCCTCTCCTTGATCAATGAGACAAAGTAAATTAGAGTAGGTAGTCCCGTCCCGCTCGTGCCTTCTCGTCATCAACCTCAAGAATCCAACAAGATTCTTTACGGCCGGCTAAATGGCCTTACACTTGTTTCATATCCCCGTAATTCTCGCCTTGACTCACTCACCCTTCTCACCCGGCTCCAGAGGATTTTTTCCACTTATTTAATAACCATCATCCTCCTCCATGGCTGGCTGGCAAGCATGCTGAGGAACTTTTACTTAAAACGTTGGAAGGTGTGGACTACGGAAGAAGAAGCTTTAGCTGCAATATAGTAGCAGTAGTGGTATTAGTAAAAATAAAATCCTTTTCTGCATGCGTATATGTTTGTTAGTATATTAGTTTGTAACACCCACTTGAAACTTGTAATTACGTGCCCCTGCTGTCCTGAAAAATACATCCTATAAGCTTTTTAACGGCTGGATTTACACTCAAGCCCAGGCAGACAGGAGGAGGCTACTAACCACCTGTTACTCTCTAGTTTCTATATTTATCATCTGCCTGCTCCTGAAATGCTCAAATTTTCTAGTTTATCCTAGTCCTGGATCCTCCTCTTTCCTCCTCTAAATCTTCTTCATCTTATTGCTCCTCCAGCGGTAGTGGTCCAACCTTGACCAGCCCAATCTCAGTGAGTTCATTAGCAGAATTATTACGTTGCCTTCTTGCTTGTTTAAATCCCGGAGCTGAGTTCCAAGTCCTAGTCCGAATACAGGAGCAAATGAAGAACTGGATGACGGAAGAAGTGGAAGAAGCCTAAGGGCAAGGGGTTTCAAATGTTATTAGAAGAGTAAATTTTTGATTTGTTCCTTTTTTCTCTCTGCAACTCCTATCATTATAAGTCTAAGCATTTTAAACGAAGATTGAGGAAGCTGGAGCAGTAGCTTGCTGTTCATAGAGCCTTGTAAAATAATGTTTGAATCAAAGTTGCTTCCAAGAGTTGGGGAGAAGAATAATTGACTTTTGCTCCTCATCTCCACGTTTTTTCTTGGCAAGTTGACGGAGGCCTCCACGCATTATCGTGGATTTTCCCTTATATGGGATACAGTATGGGAATGCTGGATTTTATTAAGCAGGGAAAGCTGTCATAAATAAGTCTTGTAGGTTCATGGCGCGAGGGATTTCATACATTGATGACATTCATGAGATTTTTAACACATTAAGTGTAATTTAAAGAGGCTCATTCCTCGTAAGGTGAGAGGGGACATGATGTACGGGATGGACGGGAGGAAGCGGTGGTGGTGCTTGGATATGGTAGGAATAAGAGAGGAGATGAAATTCATCAAGCTTCTCATCTTATGGATCAATAAATTTAATGCGATCATAATTCTTCATACTCATTCATAATAAGCCGTGGTAAGTGTATATAGTAGGAGGACTGCGCTAGGACTGTTGTGACTGCTGCAGCGTTTGGAGGAAGCACTTGCAACGCAGCGCAAGTTCCAAGGAGAAAAGGAAGGAGCATATAGACACAAGCCTTATTGGCCGCCGTTGGTAAAATCCTTGCTTGCTTACCTGAGAGACAGGTAAAACTTTCTTTTCAGTTGGAACTGACGGATGGCGGTTTACGCGTCAAATAATTCACGATGATAGTTGGTGGTAGGGAGTGCGTGAGTCCAGTGGAGGTTTCAAGGGTTTTGACTGTAATTACAATACTCTTCTCAACTTTGTAAAACCATAGATTCCCAGGCGTACAACACAAGGACTATTACAACTACTATCCACCACACCTTTGCATCCAAAACCGCATCTTTCCTTGGTGAATCTCATCATGGATGCACTTAGTACATTCTATACATCCTTCTCATCCTTTCCTTCTGCACAATTTTTATGATTTAAACAGGCTGGCACACACGCACTTTTTCACTGCACTTTGAACTCGTTGTTTACGCAGGACGTGGGATGAGATGTGAGAGCGGATTATTATGTGCATACATACGTGATGGAGATGATGATCCCCAATCCGCTGACACAAATCATGTGTGTACACATAAACTAAGCGCTAAATCCCAGGGCTGTTTGGCGTGGCATGTGGAAACAATGTTCCACTAATTTAGCTAATCCAATTAATGTAACTGAACAGGTGAATGGATGAAAGAAATTAATGAGATTTCGCAGCCTGTATCATCATCCAGCCAGAAAATTACAGGATCAGTAGAGGGCTACCACAAACAGAGTACAACACGAGGAAAAGAAAGAAGCATGGGATCATGCTTTTTTTCTCTCATTCCTCCCCGTCAGGCAGTATCATCCCTCTCTCGCCGTAACCACCAACGCCATGGATTCTGCTGTAGCAGCAGTAATGTAGCGTAGTGAGGGAGACAGGTGTCGTAAAAAGTTCTCTTGGTCAATCATTGATTTACGAATTCCTCCCTCTGTGTAATAAGGTTGATTGCCCCGTATGGCAGTTTGATTCTATGCTTTGTATTTGCGATAAAATTCTGTTTCCAGCATATATATCGAAAGCTCTGGTTCATCTCCGGATGTAGCTTTGAAGCTTATAATCCTTGTTTGTCTCCACGTACAGATTATTGCTGCTACCAGAAGAATGAAGAACTCTTTACCTTTTATGAAAAGTTTTAACCAGGGCGAATTCATTTAAGGACTAACAGAGTTGTTTAAGCAGGCGTTGAGCATGCTGTAAACGTTTGTGGCTGACGCCACTTTAACATCCAGCTCTATTCTATAGTCACGGTGATAGTGGGGAGGAAATAAGGGAGAAGACACGGTAGTTTTACATTAGTTTCTTCCTACTACAAGCTCAACCATGTTATCCGCCGTATCCGTCATCCGCTTATCCTTTATACACAAGAAGAGAAGGAATTGAGCCTTTATATGTCCGATTAGCCGATAAGATCTGAAAGCCTGTTATATTTGCATTTAAGCATAGCTTTATGATTCTCATAGTTTCTCCCAAACCTAAACAAGCATCTTCCATTACCCAGGTATCACACAATCCTTTCTCAGGTGCCAAATCCGAGTCGTGTAAGGATAACCTTGGGAAAACTAATAGATAAGGCTTCAAGGATGGCTACTTGATGTCGAGAATCCTCCACTTGCTAAAGCGTGTTAGCTTTTTCCTCGTCGACTTGTCGCAGTAAGTGGTTTTTACATCAAATACCAGAGAGTTAACCAAGTTTCAGTAGCAAAGGTCCAAGAAATAAATGTGAGGAAGATGTGTGATGAGGGCATCGTATGTCGAAACGGTTTGAAAGCAGAAAAAAAAAGGGCAGGATTTTTTCAAGGATAATTCCATATTCTTTTCTGTCTCCGTCATCTGAATTGGATGGGAAAACTCAGGGAGACGACCTGGGAAGAAGTTGGGAAGATTATTGATGCAATTATTACCAATTTTAGGCAAGGAATGAACTTTGTAAATGATCCCCAGCCAGATCTTCCCTCCACTTGTTTCGCCCAGAGTCAATCTCCTCTATGAATCTAGTATTTATTCAAAAAAGAAAGAAAGACGGCAAATGATAATCCTGGTCAGAGGGCAGAGGCGAGGGATGGAAGGAGTTGGTCAAGTTTTTAAAGTTGGATATTTGGAGGAGCTCACCTGCTACCTGCCTCTTTGCCTCCGCAAATCCACCCTCCAACTCCTGCAATACAATCTTTGGGAAAATAAAGACAGGATTCGATTGTAGAGTAGAAGAGCGTGCCTTACGGAATTCTTGCTTGTTTTCTGAATAAGAAGATGCTCTGTCTACCGATGGGGTGGGTGGCGGACCGCCACCCACCCCATGGCATTCCTGGATTGAACTTGTTCCTCTTAGGAGAAATGCTTTGATCTCTTCTTCTTCTTTACCAACTCACCTATGCTTGTGGCACGACCCAAAAACTCCTGCCTACCTGCTTGCTTTCTTTCATTCATTATTTCACCTTTTCACTATAGCCGATTTCTTGTTCTTCTTCGGACTGAGAGCTTTCCTTCATTGTATATCATGGGATAGATGGCTTAAAAGGATCTAGTGCGTGTATGTGAGCATTCTCAATCCTCGTTTCCTCCCTTGATTTCCCCCTGGCTCTTGAATACTTGAATCCAGACTGACTGATCTTGAGAAGAAGAGCAGAGCTCGACGGAATCCAGGCTGGCTGATGGTTAGGCCAAGGCTATGATGTAAGCTGATGAAATTGTGCGGGGATGGATCTCATAGATTACCCAAAGAGAAAAGAATCATATGGCACGCTACTACAAAGCAAGGTTGAGGAGTTGAGGACTTGGGAGATAGGCCAAGCCAGCCCCTCGTCGTCAATCCTTATAAACATGTGGTCTTAAGTATAAAACTTCCGCTCCAGATCTTCGTCTCTAGGGCGTAAGCAGGAGGAAAAAGCTTCTTTTCCTCTTCTTCTTCTCCTTCTTCCTCCCTTCAATCTCTATCCTTCTATGCTCTTTTCTTTTTCTTCCTCCACGTGACGGGTTTGTTTTGGACGGTTCTTCAAGCCGTATTTTACTACTTTGACCAAATCTTCTGACCTGTTCTAAACTGTGGAGCAGTCAGGTAGATTCCTTGCAGAGCTTCTGCTTGAAGACCAAGAAGAAGCCTGTTAAGGCTATGGAAGGATTTAAACTACTTGTGACCAGAATCCTTAAAATTTAGCTACCTACCCTCTTTTCTTCTGGCGTATTCAAATTTTAAAAGACTGCAGGACATGCTGCTGCTGTTGCAGTAGCCATGATCCCAGCAGGTGTCTTCTATTGTTACTAAACGTGGCTCCAACCAGGGATAGCAAGCTGTGTAAATAGCGAAAACAGCACGGAGTAAAAGCTACAATTCATAAAGTATAACCACCCCACCCCCCTTTTGCATTGATATGCATGAATGGAGGAGGAAATTTGGGAGCCCCCGCAAATTACCACCGGCTCACCCACCTACCGCTCCTCGTGCCCGCGTATTACACACTAAAGGCTTTATAAACATGAGCCATAAAATTTGTTGCGAAACTTTAACAAGCAAATTACCCATAAGCTCAGCACGCTTCCACCCTTTAAGCTACTCGTGATTTATGTGAAGAGCAGCCATTCCTTTGAGATGCAATGAGGGTTGCGCGATAAGTCGGTGACCAATCTACCGAACTCGACTGTTTCGTAACCCCTGGTTTATAACATCATCTGGATATTGTGCGGAGCCGCAAATATAAGCGTCTAGTGGAGAAGTATCTTAGCGTAGCGTCTCCCGCTCCCGCTTCTCTTTGCTATTCTTAAGCTGGAGCTGAGTTTACACATCTGCCCACCATTTTTTAGCCTTCTCCTCAGGATTGGTTTTTTGTCTCGGAGTTTTAGCTCAAAGTTGTGTTGGCTTAAAAAACAATTATTTATGACATTCTCTCGGTGACAATTGAGATGATTCTCAATGTCCTCTCCACGAAACTTGAAAGGCTTGAGCTTGTGCAGATGATCTCAGCGAAAGCTACAAAAATCATCCGTTAAAAAGATAATGAATGAGCTCCTCCATCATGCCGATGCTTCTCATATTTTCTTCATAAGTTTCACTGTCAGTGCTGGATTCGTTTCCTCCCAATGCAGGCTTATTGAGAAATATCTTGTCCTCTGGAAGCCTCTATTTCTATGGAGATGTGCTGGATGGTAGCGGATTTGAACGTTTGTAAAAAGGGGGTGTATTGGATGGAAGGGGGGCGGGTGTGAGAGGGAAAACATAAAAAGAGATATGTGTGGGTGTAAGGACATGTCTTTGGATTTTTTAGTTTTGTCATCATCTTTTACTGAATAGCCGACGGGCAGAAAGGAGGAGTAGTACTATAACGTGTGAGAGGGAAATAAATAGAGTAAAAGAAGTAGGACAACCAGCTTGGTTGAACCAGGGTTAAGGACGGGGAACGTTATCGAAATACATGTTGCAAGCGCTGGCTGTTTAAGCAAGCAGTAGGAGAACGTGTCGGAGGAAACCCGGGAGGAATGAAAAGGATGTGAAGAAATCCGGAAAAGGTGTGGGTATTCCGTTCTCCGTCTCCCTCTGGATTTCCTTCCACGCTTCTCCCCCTCTTTTACACACACACACCCCACCGTCCGACTCTTCCTCCGACATTATAGATTTCTCTCCAGAGTATCCTTTCAATAAAAGAGGATTGGCAAACTGGGAGGGTGGAGCGGAAGCGTCTGTCCCCTCTAGTCAAAGGGGAAGCACACGTGCTAGAGCCTTTTTAGAGCGCATTTCTTAATCTCCTCCAACAAACCCGATTTTACTATTGAGTAGTCAGTCATTTTTGAGTATTGAGTTGCAGCTATGTTCCGTATGAGATGTTCGTAAGAAAGACTATTCGAGATTTCCTAACCTTGAAGGAAGTTGTAAGGAACCCGGCTGAGCAATCCGTAACCTCATGTTGCGCATTAACATACACTGCATCCTGGAGGAGGCTGCTCCGCTACCAAAGCCCTAAATTCATTAAGATTTCTAAACTCTGTAAAGATGACGGGATATAAAGTGGCGCTAAATTCCAGTGTATTTCGGATAACATGTTCCCAATCTTGAAACATGCTGTAATGTTTACGATAAGAACACTTGTGTGAAATTAGTTTCTTTCCCCTACCTAATGTTGTTATTTACTCCCCTTGGTTCGGGAACGTGTGCACACCCTAGCATGTGCAGCTTTTAGTCCAAGAAAGAATCGTAGAGCGTATCTATTCCACTCAAGAAGAAGATGATCTTCTGAGGATGTGAAATATCCCCTGGAAGGGATGGATGTAAGCAAGACAGAATGCACGCCAAGTTTCCGCACCCTTCTTGTCTCAAAAGTAGGATAAGATTCCAGGAGGATTATCCACTCCACACACACACACACAAATACACCTACAAGCTTTAAGAGCATATCGGCTTCAAGAGATGCACAACTCACCCTCTCTCTGTCCGTCATCAGCCATTGGAAAACTTAAAACAAGAACAACAACCCTTGGGGAGAAGACAACAAGATGCAACTCGGTTTTACTTGTCCTCCATCATTATCAATGCATACTTGTGCGCTTACAGAAGATGCTCCACATGAGGACATCTGCGACAATTCCTCTTGAGGGAATCCTGTAAATCTTTTAACTACTTTAGTTGATGGATACGTGAGTTTGGAAGAGAGCACGCTTCTATTTACATCTCTCCTTACATTCTCCTTTGGGTAATAGTGAAAGAGCGGGGAAGAATCTTATTGTGTCTCTCTAAGAAGATTTTACTGACCTACCTTCCTTCCGCCTTGGATCGCTTCAATTTCCCCCTCTTTCCGCACCCTGGAATTTCAGACTGGGTCTCTCTTATAATGCTCAACTGATCCTCGTTCAAGATTGCCTTGTTTTAAAATAGATTTTTCTTCATTCACTTCCTCAACTCCTGGATTCATTCCTCTTCTTTCACCCTCTTCTACCATAATTCCGCATGTGTTCTCTCTTCTCTCCCTCCCTTCATCCACCCCGTCACCCTTACCTTCATAGAATTTAAGTTGCGCATTCCCCTTCCTATCTGCCTCTCGATTACCAAGCAAAGCGCGCTACACTGCTTGTACTTGGCTTTCTTTCCCCTTCACAATTCCTGACTATCCAAATCCGGGGGAAAATAAAGGAGTAATCGGAACTTGAAAGCAAAACTTTGAAAAATACATTGCGAACGACACGAGTACAGACAATTTTAGGCATGGGTCGAGGTATAAAAGTTTTGTGGAATATAAGGTGGTTCAAAGGATGGAAACGATTCTGTGCATTTTGACGGTGGAAGTAGAAGCTAGACGGGCACGTACACGTACTGACGTACTTCTATACCGAAGCGGGTATTAGAATATCATACAAGTTTTTTTCCAGTGCGTCCAGCAAAGACGTAGAAGAATGCTTTGATTAAATTTTGTTTTCAAGGATTCTGTTGCACAGATGTAAAGAGCTTTGGTCCGGTTTAAAGGAGATTATAGAGGAGGTTATGAAGACATGTTGTTTTCTCTCTTCCATCTTGATTCTAGCGAGAAAAAGTTGTTTGAAAAATCAAGGTGTGGAAACAATGAGAGGAGTGTGGCATAGCTGGATTTAATGGCCGTGGAATTGATTATCACACTTGTAGTTTTGACTGTGTCAAATGGCTGTGAAACATGTTGATTTGTAATCGTATTCCTCCTTGAGACAAATCCAAAAAGGAAACCAGTCCGAGACTCGGAGTTGCATCTTCATCAGTTCTGCGAGTACCGGTGCTGCTTTTTGCTTTTGCTAGGTAAAGTATAAGCCACTAGACCTTGAGGCAGGATTACTGGATTTTACTATCATATTTTCTCTCTGTATTAATTACAAGGAATATAGTCTGTGGTGGCAAACGTAACATGGAGAGAAAAAAGAACATGATGATATGCGGGGCAATAGCAACTCGCTTGACACGGGGGCAAATGTAACATGGAGCAGTAAGCGTGCACAGAAGATACGCTGACACTGCCATAGCAACGCGCTTCAATATAACTCCCATGTTACATTTTCCCCCATTTTCATCAAGTTACCTTTGCCATCCACATTGGCATGTTATTTTTCTTCGGAAAGTTACATTTGCCCCCTACCACTATAACTCTTCTCGTTTCTTAGCATGCTGAATCTTGAGTTACTCCGTACGTCCTTGTACTGTATAGCATGGAAGTTTTAAAATCATTGCTGGCACTGGAATGTTTCGTGTTAATATTTTGAAAGATTAATAACTGGAGGAGGAGCAGATAATGGCGATAATTTTAGCAAATGTGAAATCTACGGGGCAAGTCTTCTAAGAATTGTCATTGAATCTCGAATCAAAGGATGGCAAAATGAGTAAAGATTGAGAGATGTGAGTTCCTGCGATGAGCAGTAAATATTGAGATTTCTCTAAAGGATTTATCCAAGATCGACATTCGTGTCAGCCCCTGGCTTTTTTCCCATCACCTTCATATAGTATAGGAAGTGAATGAAATATAGGAATAGCTCATCCTGTCCTAATTTCGTTTTCCCCTTGCTAACCGTACATCCACCTTCCTCCACATCTAACGCTATTAAAGTCCCTGTATGGAATGTCAGTGATAATAATGATCCGGTAAGATGGAAGATCAAGAGCATAAATTCTTATGACAGAGCCCAACTTGCGTACGTGTACAGTGGAGTCTACTAGCTGTCAAACCCAATGGAAGAAGACCTTTAGCCTTGTATTTACAGCTGACTCTTTTGAAGATAAGCGGGAGAGATTTAAAAGTGATAGCCTTTTGAAAGTTGCTATTTTTGCAGGGGAAATCAGCATGTATACACGGAGGGACAGCAACAAGGCTTGTTGGCCGCATCACCAAATTCACCAACTTGGCAAACATACATTATTCTTCTCTTTCTGCCACTTGCTTCTCTCTCCCCACTTCATTCATTCCTTCCCAGTTTCTCATCCTCTCTCTCTCTCTCTCTCTCTCTCTCTCTCTCTCTATATATATATATATACATAATATTCTTCCCTTTATAAGCTCAACACTCGTAATTAGATCTTCTCCCTCGATCTTTCTTCAAGAGCCGCTACTACGAATCCGTTCTCAAAGAAGAAAAGCTCTTCTCAGAAGAAGCCTTATCGCTTGAATCCAGAGCCTCCTTTAATAATCCATGTCACCTATGTTAAAAGTAAATAAAAAACTGTGAATGAATCAGATTAGTTTTTTACTAGGAGGAATTCTACCTCCCGCCCCGCGCCCTTGACAGACGGCTCTTTACGCTTACACTCACTCCGCTCCTACATATGCTCATGAAGAAGACAAATGTTTAAAATCAGGTGACGTTAGCTCGGAGAACATAAGTAGGTGTTTCAATTATTATCAACTTTGTTTCTGTCACTATAACAGTAATGAAATTATTCTTGTTAAAGTAGGCGTACGGTCACTCACTCCGTGGAAGGGGACCGCATACTGATCTAATGGTTTTTCTTCTTGAGAAGGACAGCCGGATCGACAGCTTACATCCCCGCTACATTTTATCCCATGGATGAAGGAGTCAAAGAGGATTTTGATTCAAATTGATTATTCCTCCATGACATTTTCATTCTTTGCCCCACTAACCTTTTCCCCGAATATTTCTTGGAGTAGCTTGAACAAAACAAGCACCGCACCACCGCCGTGGTATTCCTCAAGTTTTGTAATACGGAAAAAACAGGAACCTCTGAACTGAACAATACCTTTCATAGGTCGCGAGCCCCAAAATATCTCGCATATGGAGATCCGACCACAGGAGAGATAATGCAGATTGAGATCGAATGATTTCCGATTATCGATTTTAGTGTCAAATTCAATTCATTTTCGGGCTGGTCTTATCTTTGTGATAAGAGTTTGCCCGTACGTTGCCAATTACACGCATGACTTGCAAAAGAAAACATGTTAATGTCAAGGGTTTTCTACATAGCGTCTCTCAGTCTCTTCTTCATACACGAAGGCTAGTACTAATCAGTCCTAAAAATCCGGAAACGTTTCTCCCAATTACGTTCGTTGCATCTTCTTCTTTGGAAATTTGGGATTTGTCGATAGAGGGCGGGAATGGCGAAGGGGCAAGGCAGCATTGCAAGGAAATTAATTGGAGGAGAATGTAATGAATTGAAGCTGCTGGATTGAGCGATGTAAATTTAAGTTTTAGCGGTGTTAATGCTTTAGCATGGTACGTATGACGCTCACGATGGGAATGAAAACGAAGACTACATGTACATACATCTGGGTATGAGTGAATTTGCAACATTGGTGTGTTCGCATTAACCTATAATGTTTATCGGAATAATTGGCAGGGTTTAGGAATGATTATGGTTTACCAAAACACTGTGTAGGGAGTTCTCGTGCTAAGGTGGTTGCTTTGTAGATTACCTTTATCTGATTGGCCAAGTCTGATTTTTTGAGTGCTTCCTTTGCTGATTACTAACTAGCAAGATTGTGTGTTTAGGTGTATTGTATGGATGGGGCTCTCTGAATATTTGGATTTGGCGTTTGGCAAGCAAGCTATAAGGTTCTTGAGAATGAAGCAAGTGCAGAGATTCTTCTGAAGCGGGTTCGGTGAGGAAGAGTCACGGGTTAAGAAGGGAGAAAAAATGGAAATAAAATAACCTTTGACCTCCAATCATGTTTGAGTTTGAATGATGATGGGAGTCAGGTAGACGTTTTGGTGTTTTGATTTCATGTACTTTGGTCTCTCTTCCTGGGGAGTGGATTTTAAAGGGAAAAGAAATATTGCGCACATGCACCTGACTGAGATTTTGCAAGAGAGGTGCAATGCAGAGGGCAAGAAGGAGTCGTATGTACTTTGTTCTAAAAGTTCCTCAATCCCACACACACGCATCTCTCTTTGAAATCCTCGTATTTACAGCAGATATTCGGAAAACAAAACTGCCAAACATTTCCATCATCCGTCCCCATCCCTTGATGCTCCACTCTTGGAGATCAAGAAAAACTACTCAGGGTTACAGGGCTTTGGTACCGGAGATGTGGATGAGGCTTGATTAGCGAATAATAAACAAAGATACAGGTAAAGACAGGTAAGGACATTGAATATCTTTTGAGAATTCAAGTCTCAAGACGGATACAAGAAAATGAGGAAGGATGAAACAGACATGGGTAGTAAAGAAGGAAAGGATTGCATGCGAGAGCTTTGCAGATACAGGGAATGAATTCAGCGGGATCAAATTACGCAGGCAATGTGGTCTAGGGCGTACATTGATTCTCTCTGCAAAGTGGTGAAGCTGAAAACCACAATGACCATGTAGAGCAATATTTGTATAGGATTTATCAGAATCCCCCATAGAAAAGATGCAAGTTTGAGTGAGTGTACTTGTATGGTCTTCTCATCGGTAATAGTCTTCCTAATAACCATGATAACATTAACAGCGGATTAGGCACTCACTCTCTGCCGTCTCTCCTCCACCATCCCTGCCCCAAAGTCCTCATATATTTCCTCTGGAATCTTGAGCTCCTTGCAAGCAGCCTTAGTTAAGGACAAAATCAGGAAACTACGAGCAAATTAGAGCCTCATCGCGTGTGTCTTTCAATAAATTGAAATCCACACACACACACACACACACACACACGAATTACCGGATCAGCTCATTTTATTACACCCTCCTATTCATTCACCTCAGACTCAGACTGATCTTCTTCCGTGTTATCCTCTCTTGGTCTACTACCAACTAAGTAAGTCAAGCCAAAACAAAGAAGTTTCCAGCCGTCTAGCCATTCCTACACTACCTGCTATATTCTCTGGTTTGGTCTTCTCTTTGGAATTTGACTTTGCCCTACCACTCCCCGTCCTCATCATTCATCATTCACTCATTTCGCGACATGGGTCAACCAAATCCCGGTAAACGACCACCACGTCGCTTCTCTCAATTTTTTGGGCCTGGCTTTCGTGCGTTACGTGTATAGTTATAGTAGTCTTGTTTGTTTTGCCTACGCAGCTTTTTTCAACCTCTTCTCAAACGGTTTCATTTCATCAGTGTTTGAAGTAAGAAAGGATTCTCGTGGCTTGGAATTAAGAAACATGACTTTGTAAACCACAAACGCGAAAAGGATCATCATTTAAATTCTTGTGAACCGCAGGTGCTTTGCAAATAACCGGTAATTTCAGGCTTCTTCTCCTCGTACCCTCAAATAATATGGCTTCCAACCTACTCCACAACGCATTCCAGCTTGTCGATAATTGCATTTTAATGATAATATAGTCGAAATCTTGCGGCACATCCAGCTCTTCCTCATCTTCTCGATTTACTTCCTCGGTTATTACGAAGAAGGGAAACTAAGCGGAGAAAAAACTGAAAGGAAATTAAAGCTTTCGTCGTCCCTATTTCAATCCGCGGGTTATTATGGAGGCTTAAAACTCACAGTTTCAATTATTCTTTACCATCGAAGAAAAGACTGCGAAGAGACTCTCTGAGCTCGTCAGATTGAGGGTGAATTTTAGGCTGAGTTATGTAGGATGCATAATAGGAGGGAGAGAGTATTAGTTTTTCTCCATTTCAAAGTAATGATTATAGGAAGGATCTACAAATAGCCCAAAATCCGACCGGCGTCATCCTACCTCAAACCTGCCTGCCACACTGCCACTGCCACAGATTGAACAGGTGCGAACACGCTTCCCATCCCCCAGCCACAAGTTGCTAACTAATCCTGAAATTTGAAAACCGTTTCTCTATCACCTCCAGAATCCGAAAACACCTTATTTTTTTACCTTCTTCTCCCTCTCGCTTTCTAATTGCAAGATCTTCTACCCCTCTTAACATGTATGTGCTGCTCCTTCTTAATCCCTGTTTTTTCTCCCCAAACTCGAAAAGTTATAATATCATCTTCTTGGACTGACTGGAGTCGGGAGGATTTACCGCAACAAGTGTGGATAGAAGATATTATGTGGATAAAAAACGAGGAGGGGGGAGTCGAGGACGTGTGTCCGTCTGTCTGGCTTAGGGTGTATTTTAAGCACACAAGTTTTTCTTACAAACAATTACGCTAGGAGCAGGAGGATCATCTACGGAATTGATCTACACGTTCCCCTGATTATTTTTCTCCCTCCAATTTGTGGTTGAACACCAAGAAAAGCAAAAGGACGAGAGGAGGACATGTGTAGAGCAGGAGCTGGCTGAAGCTGAGGGAATTGGAGTCCACCAAGGACTGCCGAGACTGGCACAAGGTTTTTTCAAGACAATCCTATTTTGCGTATCACCTGCACTCCAGGATTTTTTGCTCCCTGGCTCCATCCTCCCGCTACTACTGCTTGCTAACTGCTACCCCTTCCTTCCTACTTGTGCCCATCTTATCCGGAGACGGGCCACCCTCTCTTTAAATAGCTCTAAAAGTAGAAGTTGGTATAAGAAACCCTTGAAGAAGGCTGTTGCTGTGAGCGTGCCATGTTATTGTTATCTGTATCATTAAGCCCCGGCTGGTTTGTTGTAGAAGGCGAGCGTAAGTCGTATGTTAGTAACAGATTTTTATCGTTTCTACGTAACGTTGAAACCAATTGGAGCGTTGACTTGCGTACACTTGCTCTCCAGCATCTCCTCCTATTTACTTAGCCACAGACTACCAAGATTATCTTTTCTTCTCCATCTTCGCGTAGATAGGGATAGGAGAACAAGAAACTTAAATATATGCATTATAGTCGGATCGGATCGGAGTTGAACCCGTTGTTCCAGAAAAGTTCCGTCCAAAAAAGTCCGTAAACCTTCTACCTGTCCACCATCACCACATCCTATATTATGTATAATATGGTCGTCTTAGTTCTAAGATGAGGCAGATTAGTGAATTAACTCTCTCCTTCCCTTCTTCGTCATAGTCATATATATTCTTTTGTATTTCTTAATGTTGCATCCTTTAACTCCTGTACCAGTGAAGGATGTAGGCAAGCGCTGGACGGTGAATAACCAACTTGCAAAGGGAGTCCATCAGGTGTTCTGTGTTCCTGTCTGAATCTTCCAAAGACTTGTTGTTGCACGTACATTTTACATGCTGGTTTGAGCAGCGTGTAAAGTAGTATGCTTCTTGTTGAAAAAACTAGACTTGAGATATTTACTTGAAGAAACACATGTCGTGCTCCTGCTACCGGGAATTCAACACCCCAACTTGTTCTTCCTTCCCCACGTACGTCTTCTTCTGTAGCTGCTTGCTACTACGCTAAACCACTTTTACTTAAAGGAGTGAGGAGGAAGCGGGGAGCACTTTTGGCGTGCGCCGAGTACACATCATCATTCAACAATTACAACATTACGTGTCTTGAATTTTTTATCCGTCATCATCAAACTTTTTTTCCCGCGGAATCTAAATAGTAACAATCCTGGATTCTGATACCAAATGCTGTCAGCCGTCTTTAAATTTGGGCGTTTGTACGCCAAAGGGTATAACAAGTGAGAAATACAGATCTGTATTCCAAGAAACAAGTTTTTTTCAAGGGAGCTTCTCCAGGAACTTACTTAAAGTGACTGATACGCGGAGCATTTGTCTGTGAAACAAAACTAGCCAGCTCTCGGGGTAAAAGTTAAAGTTTAGTTGCTAAGAATAACCATTATACAATGATCCAGCCTTCTCTTGTTCTTCAACCCTGCTATAACACTACTTCCACCTGGCGCAGAGCACACTTTCCCCAAGAAGACAGCTCACATCTTCCAACTGTTCATAATATAATATAACTGTATGTGGAATGAGGAAGGCGAAGGACAGGGAACAGTCTGGTCTTGGTTGGTGCACCACCACAAGAAGCGGGTTCACTTTTGACTTGCCGGCTTTAAAACAAGTGAAATCCTTGAGGAGAGCGTAAATATATCATCAGCTTTCTTTTCCCCTCTTCCGTTTCCCTCTCTATCTCCTCCAGGGCAGCATGTTCTGCTTCCGGAACATGAGGGTATTTAAAATCCACCACCACCACTTGCTTCTCTTCTGTTAGCATAGTTGATTGGAATTGAGTCAGTTGCTGGTGCAGGCAGTCCACATACCAGCTAACCAAGAACCTACACTCACTCACGACAATAGTCCATTTAAAGACCTCTTATAAAATCCGGCCAAGTTTTAGATGACGCTCAGGTGTTTCTCCCCCAACACTTCATCAACCCCCTCCTCCTTAATATTCACAGGGCAAGGCCAAATGGGTTACTGGGTGATCTAGTAGCTAGCATCCTAACCACTACAACAGATCCAAGCCGCCAGATATACATTTTTAAAACACGTGCCACCTTTTTCAACATTAAAACAATTGTCCATATAACGGCAAAGACACATGTCGTCTCTGCAAAAGACCGACAAGTCTCTCTTTCCCTCTTGTCTCTTCCCCTGTGTTTGAAGTCGTCAACACCTTTTCTAGACAACACTATCATCAATCCCGCCTACGCTATGCCCTCGCACAAAAGCTTTAGCGCTAAAAATTTAAATTAATTTAAATTTTTTATACCCGAATTACCCATACACACTAAGCTACAGTAATTCTGTATCCGTTTCACCACTGGAAATTGGAACAGAAAAAAGACTCCGAGTAGATTGTCTCTGAAAAGTCGTAAGTAAGCCGGGCCGTGCGCCGAAATTCTTTTCTCTGTGTTTAATTTTCTAAACGGTGTTTGCTGCTGACTACCAAGATTTTTAACTGATTCAACCTTGCCTTGAGATGGTCCACAGCTGGCGTACTTGGTCGGTGCTCTAAATAGCGTCATTTAGAAACTGATGAAAGGCACAAGGGGAAGAGAAGCTGAGGAAGGTTTGAAAAGATGCTGGCAAGTGGTTGATCCTCTGTAGTATGGTGTCTGTGAAAAGAATGATCCGAAGGTCGCTGGTGTAGCGGCTGGTGGAAGATGATGAGGAAGATGAAAGAAGAAGAAGGTAAATCTTGTGTTGACCAGGAGTCACCTTGCCAGGAGGGAATAATAATAATAATAAAAGGTGGGAGGGAAAAGGTGCACGCACTCCACCTGCTAACCAAGTCGATCAAAACGGTGGAATGAATCTGTTTTCAGAGATCCTCGTAGGACTTGGGACGACTCATTCTGACTTTGATCCTCCTTGGAAGGATCCAAAAACAAGCCTATTACCACCCTTTCTCTACTACCTGTTTCTTTTAAGAGTTTCTACTTTCTTGTTGGGATCTTCTTCTTTCTCATTGCCCAATTTCCCATTCCGGACTAAACCCACTTTTACCGACCTATTTCTTGTCCCTCTCTCCCGTTCTTCGGTGAAGCAACCTGCTGCTGTAACCCGACAGCCAGCCGCTTCATCTTTAGTGTATTATTTTATCCCGAATCCCTGGATGCATGTATTCTGCTCCTGTATTGTCCTTATGTTCCTCTGATCGGATGCTTAATTTAAGTGAAGGTAAAAAACTTCCTGACTAATGACAATAGAATAATCAGTAGAATGATCCAAAGCTGGCACTTGCCGCATACTCGCGTCTTGCAGGAACACCCGCCGACCCTCCTCTGCATCCGTACATAAGCCTACTTTAAATAGCTACCTGTGGATATTATTTTAAAGTGGCTAAGATTAGAAGAGAAGTAGACTGTTTTGTTGAATGGATAATACACATCTGTTGATTGAATTCTCCTAAGGTGTATATATATCCAAATTGCTTCTGAATTCGCAGTTTGCAAACTGAGGGATTGGCTATTGCGGATCCCCTTTGAATCAAATTCAAGAGAGATGATATCGCTACAGTATATTCTCTCTCTACCTGCATGACATCCTGTCAGGTAATTGATAATTGTGCCGTTCAACTCGGGCTTGTAAATATACAGAGAACTCCATGAACCACAATGGTATCATTTATTTTAAGACGGATCTGGATTGGGAATCTTGGATTGTAAATTCATTAGCATTGATAAGCTGAGGAGCATCCAGTTGATAGCATATGGGAGTTGGTAGTGACAACATAGATTCGCCGCCAGGTATCCGCTAAATCCCCTCTGCAGCCCGCCTCATAAACAGACATTATTACATCCTATCCTTTATCTTCCAATTGTCCCGCTTCTTTGTTAATCTGTTCAATTACTTATTATTTTTATCCCTATACCACCGTACGACGATCCTCCTCTTCTCTTACCAACCTGACATCCCACCGCCGCCGCTTACCTGTTGTCCTGTAACTAATTGCGGGATATGAGGAGGACGATGAGTGAGTAGGACACGTTCTGTTTCTTCTTCAAACGCCAAATGACTTGTTGCATTTTCTAAAGGAGTCACAACCCTTTTTCCAGGAGAGCCTTTAAACCGTTCAGTTTGTCATGATGGTGGCCAGGAGGAAGCAAGTTCTCAACTCGGAACCTGTTCTTCTTCTTATTGCTCATTTCCTTGTCTTTGATAATTTTTCATAAGACTCTCGGAAGTAATCCCTTTTTTGGTAGATTCCTGTAAAAGAAACTGAGCGACGCTACGCTTAATACGGGTGGGCTTAGAGTGAAGTAATAAGGAGCCGGGTTGGTTCCATACCTGTTCCTGGATCACGGGTCGTGATAGATGGAAGTTAGTGTTGGACACGCTAGGATATAAAGCTACCGTTTACCACGTGTCTCTATTTAAACATTGGTTCTTATTCCAGTAGTGCCCCTCTTCCTCCTCACTTATTTACCTCTTCCCTTTAATTTCCTTTTCCCTCCATGAAGAACAAGAGTGGATGAGGCATAACCCACCCGGCATGCAACGTAATTCACCTGTTCTCTTTTCCTATCCGGCTTTTTCTGTGACAGCCATCAACTTCTCTTGCATCTGCTCTCCCTCTCTCTGAGAGGATCTTCAAAGTACTCAAATTCATCCAAGGTTGAATTTTATTTATTTTTAGCTCTATTTTTAGTTTGCACAAGTTTAAATTAAAATTCAGGTTTAAATAGGCAGAGCATCCAAGCAAATTCAG
The DNA here is from genome assembly GCA_906901655.1 of Sminthurides aquaticus. Lineage (NCBI taxonomy): Eukaryota > Metazoa > Arthropoda > Collembola > Symphypleona > Sminthurididae > Sminthurides > Sminthurides aquaticus. The sequence goes on along the minus strand of CAJQTT010000013.1, from coordinate 1,211,942 downwards.
AAATACGAAGATGATAAGGCGTAATTGATGAACTCAGCTGGATTTTTCGAGGAGAAAATGACTTTTCGATGCTATTAATTGCTAAAAAAGGATGATTGCTTGCGATTCTTAAGTGCTTTGTGAAAAGCGTAGGAAAATAATGGACTTGAGCTTTGTTGTATAAAGCTGAAGGCAAATAGGGATTAAGGATGGGCTGGAAGAGAGAGAGAGAGAGAGAGAGGAAGACTACCGGAAAGGTGTATATAATGATGATTCCGGGGAGTGTTTGCCCCCCTCTAGGACATAATGTGACTTGATGCTGGTTAATGTAGGATGGGAGCAGGTTGGTGGTTGAAGTAAGGTGTTGTCTCTTGTAGTAGTGCTGTGTGGCTGCGTGGACGTCAGAAAGTGATGTTGGTGTGGCCGGTTTGGTAATTAAATAGATGTGTGAGTGAGTGTATCCCATTTATCAGGATGTCAATCGATTCTTAGCATCTTTTCTTTCCTTTTCCCAAGCATTTTTCATTTTGTATCTTCCGCCCTCATCATCATCATCCTCCTCCTCCTTCCTTTTGTCTCTGACTAATTGTAGCAAAGCGAATTCGCTCGTATTTCACCAATCCGCGTATAATGGATGCATATTCGGAAAGGGAGAGAATGATGAGCTTTGGGAGGAATAGGAAATAGTACTAGTAGAGGTAATAGGATGATGAGATGATGTGGAAACTATATAGCATACAACTGTATTATGCTGTGGATGCTTGGGCTGGGACGAAACGTTGACGTTCCATCTTCTCATCAATTCCGGAGCTTTAACAGTTTCTAATTTCCTTTCCTCATATGGTTTCGATAATCCGTACGAGTTTTGTCCCATGCTATGATGTGAGCAGGGGTGGTTGGTAGTTGTGTGAGAGTGTAGGTGTGTGTGTGTGTGGAGAAAATGGTAAAATAAAAGTGCCTCATCTCTTCCTTTGACCCATCTCTAATGTCATTAATGTGAAAAGTGGATGGATGGAGCCGGTGCAGAAGGCGAGATGATTTTTAGAGCAAGCCACAAGGAGAGGTTGTCTCTTTCTTCCCACCCCTCCCTCCCTCAACCCCTCTTGTACATCTCTTCTCACCTTGTTCGGATTAGTCTTGTAAGTCTTGTTGGCTAGAAGAAAGGGACGGACGGACGGACGGAGGAGTGATGGACGGACAAAATACTTATTAGGTATGTCATGCAAGTGGAACGTATGGGAAGAAGAAAACAAGATGATGATGATCTCCTGAACCCGATAATAGTATGCTTTACTCCTACTAATTTGATAGCAAATCTTTACAAGTGAGTCAAGTAAGCAATGTAGTGTAGCCAGAGCCGGTACGTCACGGCCTCTTCAATCTCATCATGACCAGAGTAGATTAATTGCTCTCTCTCTCTCCCTTCACAATCCTTCATGTTTATTTATTCAGGCGGCTGTGCCGGCTTTCCATGCTTACTAGAGCCACAGCTCTCATGACAGCCCTTCCTCTTACATGAATTTTACACTCTACAATTATAAAGAGCCAAGAGAGGGAGTAGACTGAAGAGTTTTCACTCGCTTTTCTCTCACACCTCCCTCACTTTGCAAAATTTTCACCCACCCCTTCCCGCCCTAACTTATCTTTTCAAACTGGACACATGAGTTGATTCCTACAAGTGGAACTCGTAAAAAACGGGAAGTGCTTAATTTGCCTCGGAGTAGAATAGATGGTAGAATTTCGCGAAATTTCGCACATTATTTTTTCCAAGTTGGAAAAATTTCTTCTTTCTTCTATGGTTTGATAAGTTTTGCCAACTATAGTGGCTAAAGTTTTGGTATTTTTTTTGACTAAACCATCGGCCAAACTTACATGATCTTCATATCTTGTGCTTCCTGAATTTTGCATTCCGTTTATTCTGAGAGCTGCCTGGGATTCTGCTGTCATGAATTAAGAGCCATGCAGCTATTACGCATAGGTGTTACCTTTCCTGTTTCCTTTGGGATATTCCGACTTGGAGGCGACGGACGGGTGCGTCTGGCTGGGTTAATAATATTCTCTCGCAATTTTCATTTGTCAGTGGTAATAAAATGAGAGTGAGAGAAGACTGGGAAGGCTCGTCCTTATAATTTGTTCTCAAGCTGTATTATTATTCTTGTATTATCCTTGTGGTGGTGAAATCCAGGGAGCGGGATCTGTCGGACTAGGGCTCGCCCATAACTTATCCCAGCCTTATCTCATCGTGGAAGAAAGCTCATCTCATATTTGCAAATCCCTCTTCTTATGCCTCCCATCATTCCTAACTCGGGCGTCTTGTAGAAGACCAAAGAATCCCTCATCTTGTTACAGTATGGAACATGTTGGAGGAAAAGAAGAATAAGATGAGGAGATCATCTACCACCCGGAGGGGATTTGCCCCACAGAATCCAATCAAGAATAAATAGAAATGCTCTATTACGTTCCCGCTAATCTGTAACCATGCAGAGAGGTGTATGACTGTATATGTTCTTATGCTTGAAGATGCTGGCTTAGTCAGCGCTCCCCCAAAGCAATGATCGTATATATACTTGTCAGACGCTTAATTCGAAGTAGCATCAACTCAAACATTTCCAATCATTCTCCTCCCCTCCTCCTGGATTGAAACGTTTAAACAGGTGTAATCAGGCTTGTTAACCAGTTTCTCAAGTGCAGAAGCTGACATATCACTCACTAACAATAACCCGTCCGTAACGTAAATCCACTTGGTCCAAATTATCTTTCCCATATATGCATTTTAATATCTACTTCTCAAATCCTATATCCTCGCTATCTCTCACCTCTCTTTTCTTCAATCACTCCCTCCCTCAGTCTCACATAAGAAGCCTACCCCATTTAACGCAAAACCCTCTTCGTCAGTCCAGATCCTCTTGGCTGAAATTTCGCCGAGGCTAATTCTTCATTTGCTAAAATGACCTACCCTCATCAACATAATGTAATCTCTTACCCCATCATCCATCCGACCTAAACCTTATTTATTTTTTGATTTAAATCTATATCTTTGTCTCGCCTAAAGAAGATCCGCCATCCTCGTGGAACACACCTTCACTACTCACCTTCTCTGACATTTAGCGCGGACAGTCCGTTAGCTAAATAGTTTTAGCGCCCAGCTGTCAACTTACAAGTGTTTAAAGCAAGCTTGGAGCGATCTTGTGGGAGAAAGCTATGCAAAGCAGCCGGCCGGGCGGCTTCAGTCTGAGAAAATATATTCACCAATCTATATAAGTATCCTCCCAGCCAGCCGACTTCTCTCGGCATAGTTCAAAGGCCATTTCCAAGGTTCAGGTGATTCATCCCTTAAATATAGCGCAGAGGCAGACAGCGGATATTCATTCCAACACCACCACCACCACAACAAGGATGAGGAACTAACCAAAATCTTGCTTACATTACAACAAGATTGACACCAAAATCCTACCCTACCTTCTTGTTCTTTGCTTGTCTTGAGGACAGTGACGCTCGTTTGGGCACATCTGCATATAGTCTCTAATCACACTGCTGAAAAGATGAGAGGGGGAAGTTGAGAAAAAATAATGCATTCACAACAATCAAGAGCGGAGCAAGGGCATAACCCTTACTTATTCTCACCTGTCTTTCCCTCATTTTTAGACAAGTCCCTTTTAGCTCTTCTCTTGTTTTCTATGATCCGCGATGACTGGCTCTACTGCTCCGGGGAGGACAGACACACGTTTGACGATACGGCCGCGGAGTACTGGGAAGTGAATAGAAGTTTGGTCTTTTGGAAAAACGAAAATTCTTCTCTGTGCTCGAAACAAGCTCACAGAAATTAGGTCTGATATTAAATGGATATAAAAACTCGTAGACATGCTATGCATGAAATTTTGTCCTCCCTTATCAAGTTAAGCAAGTTTACGCTAGTTTTCTCTTCCCACTTTTCCCCTTTTCCCGCAGCTGGAGTGGAGTTTTGTTGGCTGACATTGTTTTGAAAACTTGGGGTTTACTTCTTCTCGTTTGATATTTTTGCAAATACATTTTGTGGACGCTTTGTGGAAAAGCTAGAGACGGATTGCGATAACTTTCCCGTCACTTGTACATGACAGTTACAAGGATAGAATCCTAGAGGTTGAAAGCTTTGGCCCCCTCTAGAAAGCATTTCCGCGCAGTCCGTCACTATTTTATCGGTTCGACTTTCTTGTCTTGTCCTTGTCGAATATCTTGTTGGTCTTCTTTAAAATATTCCCAAGGGGAGGGAGGAAGGAGCAACCACTAAACACAACACCCTCTTTCTGTCTTCTTCTCGGCCCCTGATCTCGGATTGCCTTCCTTCCAACTATATTCCTTCTTCCTCGTCTCTTTTAAATGAGGACGGAAAGTTATTGTTGCTTCACATCCATATCAAACAAATCTCCGTTGTTCAACCTGAACTCTGACCTTCCGCCCCGAAAATGATTCCTCCTCAAGATTATGGCGAGTGAAACGATGATGATGATGATGAACCGCAATCCCTAAATCTAAAAGATCATTTTAATAGTTACCTTTCAGATCCACCCTTCCTACCAATCCATTCTCATTCCGCATTCATTCCCTTCTATAAATCTTCTCATCTCCTCACCAAAAACTGAGCAAACAATTTTCTCTTGTTAATTCTTTTCCTATGGCTGCCATCTTTTCCCTTTACCCATCCATAATGTAAAATTATCATCATCCTTCTTTTATTATCCATAAGCCGCTGGTTTACTGCTTTCTCTTCCCCTTGATTTTTATAAGCCCCAGATTAATAAATATAAGCTTAAAAACTAGATAACTTCCACCCATAAACTGCTACAATTATTTTTTTACTGTGAATAGATGCTCCTGGAATTGGTGTTTAGTGTTTACTATCCTTTCCTAAAAGACAAATTGATTTCTTTTAAAGATCCACGACAATTCCTATTCAACATAAGCTCTCTTCCCGTACTCAATCGGCGCTCTGGTCTCCTTTTAGCTCATCATGAATTAAACATTAAGAGGATGGAAGAATGAAAGATGAACTTGTTGTTGAAGCTAAGTTGGGGCTTCTCTTGTCTCACAAGAATTGTATACATGGATTATTGATTCAGTTTCCACTGGGCTTGTAGGAACTAAGAGGAATCCCGGTCTGTTGTGTAGAGATACAACAAGCTGGGGACGATGATTTTATTCCACGTTTTCTCTGCACAAGGTAAATGTTTTGCATTTATCGGATCATCCCCCGTCCTGTGTTTCGACGTGTATTGACGGAAGACACTGTAGAAAATATGACAGGGACAAATATGGATGTAGCATGGAGAACACCATCATGTCTAATATGAAGGTATATAAAAGCCGTTACTTGAGTTCAAGCTCTGGTTGTTTATAAAAGCAGATTCAGGATTTTGCAATCAAAATCCCTTTGCCAGGTAAAACTAAAGCTAAGAGCTTCATTAAAATAGAAAATTCCGATTGGACCGGCGCACTACACATATATACTCCTGGTCTGATCACAATGGAAAGCTGGAAGAATGTGAAAAGAAGAGAGATTTTAAGGGGATCGTGATGAATATATGAGTGCGGTATGAAGTTTGCACGGTATTTATTTTAAGGACAGGTAAAAAATAATTGCTCCCGCACACACTTCATTATCATCCACCCCTCCCTCACCCTCTTTTCACACTATTCACCCTCTTTGCGAAGAAGAAGGCGGAAAAGAAGAAGATTGCCTCAAAAAGTTTTCATTACCACTCGTCTTTCACCACCCCGCTTCTTGGCCACATGTTAAAGAGGACTTTTGAAGGTGTATTCATTTCATTAAAGGCGTACATTAACCCGATATCTTTTAGAAATCTTGTGCAAAATCTACCGGACAGGTGAGCAGAGAAGCTGTAAGTGAGAGAGTAGCTTTCTTGTACTCGTCCGTCCGTCGCCGTGTTATTGTAAAAAGGAGTTAAAAATCACAAATGAGAATTTATACCTTCACCTTAAAATACCCATATTCCATGTACAACACTAACAACACAACCTCTCTCTTCGGTCTGTAGCCAGCTTCCTATATAACCCTTGTTCATCCCACATGGATCCAAATCCAGGGCATGTGGCATGTGTATACTGCCTACTCAAATATTTTCTGTAAATCCGTGAAAGGCTAAGTATAGCTGACGTGGTTGGCGGAATAGGGCAAGGAAATATTTTCCTCTTGGATTTTTCGTGAGTGAGCTATTTAGAATTTTTAAGAGTTGATAATTACCCATCTTCATTATGGGGTTTGAAAAAGATAAAAGATGATCAAGACGATTCTCTCACCTTCCTTTGGAGCAAGTATAAGCAAGTAAATTTTTTTATATTTTAGACAGTGTGGTACTGCGAAATTGTTAGTTGAACTCTATCCGGTGCCCTTGAACGTGGAGCTTTCCTTAAGTCATGAGTTTTATTAACATGAAACAATCCGCCGTTTCTTTCGTCCCGTTCAATAAGTTGAAATTCTGGCGTTGTTCCTGGGTCTTGATGGCAATCAATGCTGCTTCTGCAACCGGCCTGTATCCTGAGCCGGCAAGACGCCGGCTTTCTCTAAGACGACGTCTGCGGACTCATTAGGTCTCACTTCAATTGAAAGGCTATTGTGTAGATAAGAGGAAAAAGCTGGGTTTAAAACTAGTTGGCGAATGAAATAATATTTTATTGCCATTTCACACGGCGTTAACGTAATTTTTACCACCCTTCCAACAGCGGAGTATCCAGCAAAAGTCGAGAGAGTCCCACCCAAAATCATTTCTCACGACGACAGGGACCGACAGAAAGAAATAACAACTTGGACAAAGGAGAGCTTGAACATTTTAGCGGCGGATTCCAAAAGGAGTGTGTGTCTCCATCAGAAAACAAGGGCAAGAGCAAGGATTAAACATCCATCACATAATCCTCCGATCCAAAACCATATACAATGAGCGCATTAGCTAAAGGAGCCAAAAAATACTTTAAAAAACCAATGGATACCAAGCAGAGGAGGGAATTGTAAGCACACGCTTTTTAACTTGGCACAGCTTTCTTCTTAACTTTTACCTGTCCTCCCTGCTTGCATGACATGATTGCCATGCTCGTCTGCTAGCTCACACACACACCTGACCCTTGCTTTTTCTAAAGGTCACTACACTTGAGGATCCTCCTTATTCTTCTCACTGTCTTCCCGACTTGAATTCTTTGAATTTCGGGAAAATTCGGCAAGCATAATTATTAAAGATTCAAGATGATTCCTCCTACTCTTTCATTTCCTCCTTCTCCTTGGTTTTCTTTAGATTCTTTGTTTCCTTCGTCCTCCCGTCACCTTTTCACTATAGTTTCTATTTACCTTCATCCTCTCCTTCCAATTGATGCTCTGCATTCTCTGGCTTGATCAGTCCACTCCTCCTGTCCTTGTTGCATAAGAATTAAGAATGATTTAAGGAAAGAATTCCAATGAATTCTGTGGAGGCGGATGCTCAGCTTTCCATCATTTCCCCATCAACTTCATCATCCACCTGTTCCATCCCCTCCCCCCGTCTCATCCAGTCCAGTCATCCATCCCTTGATTGCAATCATCATGAGGATAATGTGGAATGCATGCTTGTAATCCTGTATGTCTTCCACCAATTTCTCTAATTCTCCACCATTCCAACCTTCACTTCCCCTTGCCTAGCTGCCTGGCTTGTAGGAGCCATTCCAGACCTTGCCTCCTCTCATGCATGTCATCAATGAAATCATTAGCTTTCCTCCCCCTTTTACACGGGGGCTTTGGAATATTTCGTACAGGTGCGCGCTCTCCAATCAATAACACACGCAGAACACATTCAGTCTAACACCTCTATTGAGCATGGCCACTGCGCAGAGCTGATAGAGCAAAGTATACACAGTCTGTAGAAAATATAGACGGCCTTCCCGGAAGATTATCCAGGCGAAGTGTCTTTGGATTCATTGTTAAAGTAGTTGGTTTCCTATCGCTTATTCTTCTTTACATTACAAGCTGTAATAGGGAATTAAATGCTTTGGACCCAGAGCAGAGACAGGTAGATGGAAGAATATGGAGGACTACACGGAGGAGATGCAAAGATTCTTTTAACTCTCACCTTCAAAGTTCAAGGAAGATTTCCCATGAGTTTTTCTAAAGCGTCTCCACATTTAATCCCAGCTACCTCCAGGAGGGATCATGACTTTTATGGACTAGGCAAAGAAATGGTGTAAGATGAGGATGAGGGGGGCGAGGATGGTGTAATTGTAAGTAGGGAGAGAGTCAGGGGTGGATTGTATGAATACTAGTTGATTATGAGAATTTCACAATGATATTTATATTTAAAGAGAAAAAGTCTGGAAGGTTATTATTGAATTTATAAAGCTATCTCTCCTCCTCCAACTTGTTTTCCTCCCTCACACAAAAGAACTGGACCAGAAGCAGATGGGAGGATGAGAAGGATGACACATGTCTCACACAGTCTTCTCTTTGGCTCAGGGGAAGGAAATCTTATTCCAACCCTTTCATTCATTATTCCACATCATTGTTTGTTCAAAATTCACCTGTTAAACCCACTGTTTCATTGTCTCTCTATCTTCTTTTATTCGTTCTCTTCTTTCTTTTCTCTCTCTCTCTCTCTTCCAAGAGTCTTTGGACTTTTTCTCTCTCCGTGTAGCCCTAGTGAGTGTTGGTTGCTTCCACGGGCTTAGAAGACTTGAAGGCGTTGAAGGAAGAAACGTTTTTTTAATTCATTGAATCCATGTCACAAGCAAGGAAGATACGTTTTCAGATACATTTTTAAGCATTGGCTCTCCTCTTCTGAAAAGCTAAAATCTGCCTTCATCTCCCCATTCTTCCAATACTATTTTCACCCCAGAACTTCTTCCAGAATCTCTTCTTTTTGTCTGCAGTATTGGATGGAAAAAGCCTCGGCCTGGATCATTGGCTTGAGGAACGTCTTGTTGGCAAGTCTTTGTTGTGTGCATCATTTGCTCATTCATTCTGGGGTTTTGTCCACGGATTCTAAAGGACCGTTTAGTAGAAATTATTATTTCAATAACAGGATTTTTTATACACCCTCTCTTTCTCCATCTGTATTGTCTGTCTCATGATGATATTTCCACTTAATGTTGACACGACTTTGGAATCTCATCCACGGCCACAACATCCTCCCCATCTTCTATCCATGTATTTTCTTTCTTGTGTGTATATACATATAAAAAGCTATAAAAGCTTGGCTTTTAAAGGAGGAGGCGTGCAGGTGGAATATCCTTTGTGAGTCCCAGTCTTTTGGCCTCACTTTGAAAGTTCATGCCAAATACATGTTCATATAAGCTGAGGTTGGACGATGATGGTGGGGCAAGTTTGATTCTTTACTATTTTTAACGGGCTTTCCCTATTGTCGTTGATTTATGTTCCCTTGAATCTTGAAGGTATTTGCAGAAAGTCCCATTCTTTTCCGGAACGACGGTTGCGGATTACTGTTCTTCGTTTGAATTCACCCATATAAAAGTGGTCGGTGTAGGTAAGAAATATATATATGTATAGAAGCTTCAACGTGTGTGATACTCTTATGGATTTTTCAGAGTATACAGTATATAGGAATCGTAGGAAATGACCTGTTTATCAGTTTTGTAGAGGGGTAATGCTTTAGCATCAAAATAATATAATCCTGCATTTCATTGCGTTCCGCAGTTCACAGTTGGGAGTTTGTCACAAGGAAGTTTAAAAGTTTTAAGTGAAGACTAAACAAGAACTGGAAGATTTGTTTAATACACACAGGAGCCGGGAGGAAGATTAAATTCTAGGCAAATTATTATGGAGATATTTGAGTTTAATCTTATGATAAGCCTTCTTAGCCTCCCACACACACTTGCCCTTCGGCGTATGCAATATGAAGGTTCCTGGGGCAGGGAGGGTTGTGACTTGTAGATTATGATCCGATCCCGTTAGTTATGAAAAAGGTATTTAGTTTGCAAAGTGTATTAAAATCAAGCTACGGTCTTCTACCGTACTGTATTCTGATAGATGAAATAAGGCTGGGCTTTTAGCGTCCTGTTCCTACCATCATTTCTTCCAGTAGGTTGCATCCAATTACAGACAGATGTTGCGGATTTTGCAGATTATTCGGGATGAATTGTTTTTTCGATGTGTATAGAAATGGCGGCGGGGACGGTGATTTTCGAAATCCCGGCCAGTGGAAATTCTTATTGGTCTCGGATTCATAATACTTTTTTGCTTTGGTGTGAAAGAGACTGACGCGAACACTCAATTCCAATAAACTCGCTTGCGCTCTGAGTGATTGGATATTATTTAAAAGTCAAGTGATATTTGATACAAGACCGCCTTTTTCCTCGGGGCGTGTACACTTGTTTGAGGCATAGATTGGAGCCGTGGATAGTCTTACAGAAATCTGGTCTTAGATTATTCCTTGGGCCCGCTCTATAACTCACTATCCGACCAAGTATTTCCTTGCTAGCTTCAGAATCTTGGCTGACTTTTATACGGATATCAGTGGGGCCAGGGCAGGTACGGTGCGAGAAGAGATTTAAAATTATAGTTAGACGACGCTGTGGATCTTTGGACAAGGCGACTTTGATCTTGATCACTCCCCGTGTATGCATTGAAAAGTGGCTTGACTTATGCTAATTAATTCACTCATCTTCACCCTATTGTTTCTTGGAATTCCTCGACGAGGATGAAGAAAAGGTACTAGAAATTCAAGCTCTGGGAATCTTTAAAAGCTCAAGGAATCCGTCCTCCTCCTACTTGATCAGTTTTCTTTATGGCTTTTGCTCATATGATTTGATTGATGCATTAAAAACTGTGTGTAAATCCTAACTTTTCAATAACCAAGTGGGGATCATAAGCCACTTGAATTTTGACTGAAGGGAGGGAGGTATATAAGTTGAGCGGGGTACAGGTTTTATTTTCTTAAATCCATGTATCCATGTGTGCAGTAGTAAATCCCTTGGATGTAGTTTATAATGGATTAATACATTACTCCTCTCTTAGGAGAGAAGGTAATTTCTATGAAAGTTTGCAAATTACTCTTTCGCGCTCTCTCCCTCTGCCCACATCCCGTCCTACATTCATCATCATCCAATTGAAGAGCAATCTGTTTTGCTATTATTCATCCTTGATGATAATTTGAATCCTCGGTGCTGGGACGTATAGGACATATAGGCGGGAAGGAGGATGGGAAGGTTGGGAAGTGGAGGGGGCAGCGGGAGACTGACTGGGGAGTGGATTAAATTTACGATATCAGTCATCATCCTGATAAAAGATGCGGTTAGGTGCAAAGTTCGGAGATTTTTCCTCAACGGAATGCATGTTACGAAATTTTTCCATACTAAACACAACTTGTTGACGGCCACTAACTATTCAAACACGCCCATTTACCTCGTCATTTACAAGGAAGAGGAGCGTCGTCGGCAAGTCTCCTTATGATCCGATTCTCACACACACCGCTAGCTATAGCTATAAGCCAGCCCGGCTGAAGGATTCATCTCAACCCGTCAACCCGCCCTGACTTGATCAGGAATTTCATAAAACACCTTACCGGAATCTCTCCATGCACTTGTTCATTTTGTTATTAATCTGGGATGGCCAATCGTCCAGTCGCCTCGCCGCCGGACCAGGAACCCGCTCTAACCCATATTCATTTACAACTCCTCTTCGTAATTCACTCCAGTTCCTTGCTGAGTTAGGAGGTAGTGAGGGAGGGGAGAAGAGGAATCTTGTGCAGAGGCGGCAACTTTTACATCGCTTCATCTGATCCGATCATTGTCTCACCTGAGACGCAACCACGGACAAGGACGCCCGCCTCTTTCCTTCTTGTACTCTCTTGAACCCTCTTCATCTCTTGTCAACCTTTGTGACTTATGCATTTCCGAGTTTTCTTCTTCATCGCTTCCTTGGTTTTGCTTCCACCAGGACGGGATTTGCTGAAACTATTATTTAGATCCTTCCTTTGCACGCCTTTTTGCCTGATAAAGCTGGCTTTAAGCTTTAAAAATGCTTGTTTTTAGGAAGACGTGAAAGAGTTTGCCCTGTTACACGAGTTCTGCCAAATTACTCTGCTTCCACCCCAATGAGTATTTTTGGTAATGCGAGCATTGTGTTTTGCAACATTGGTCAATGCTGGGTTTTTGCAAAGCGCTGCAAATTGATGTTAACCCTGCGTCCACAACAGAGGAGCCAACGTCTGGCACAGTGGAAGTGGAGGGAGAAATTCATTTAATGCATGAAGAAATATGACTTGGCCTGCATTATTATTGAAAGGGATGGCCCGGAGGAATTTGAGAAAATATTTAGATGTGACATTCATTGCTCTATAAATATGATAAGCCTTGGAAAAGTTTAGTATCCGGCAAATTAAGCTCAGAATCTTTTCGTGACTTTGTACCCACGTTTAAAAAAATTCATGTTTTCGATTAGAATGACTTGACTATTGGTCTCCTCTTCCTCTTTTTGGCTCACCAATATTAGCCGTGGGATCCATAAAGCTAAAGCGAGTTATTATCTACCAGGATTAAGGAGGATAACCTGAGATGAATTATGGAGAGATTAAAGAAATGCAAGAGAGGGGAGGGATTGGGGAGCTGATATCCATCGTTTAGGCATATCCACCATAGAATTAAACAAGTGCACAAACACAATCTTTTTTCTGTGTCCCAATAATACCTAGACCAATTATCCATTGCACAGTTATTTGAGGATAGTTTTTTTTGAATGCATCAGCTTTTTTCCCTCCGATATTCGTGCCCGTCGTTACGAAAATCTCAACCGTCAGTATATCTTATCGAAAAGAGAAAGAACGAACAGGGAATCTCTTAACAGATAGCTAAATATGAAGCTGAATAGCAAATCTTTAACCGGATGATAAGAATTCCGCGATTCTGTAGCTTATTTTTCTGTACAAGATGCAAATTTTACCAAAGGACGCCCGACAACCTGTCGCTTACTTGTTGTCCTGCTAACGATTTTCCTCATTTTGCACTATCGTCGGAGCCGCGGAAATGTAAAATCAAATCTTGAATTTTACATTTGAGACAAAAGGCAAATTCAAGAATGTCTTCCTCATAATAATCCATCCGAACGTATGGCGGATTCTGGGTACTGATTTGATTCAGTTGGTAAAAGTCTTTTAACTGTGGCGACTTTCTTAAATTAATACGGAAGGATAGAAAATGATTTACGGTTGTGTGAATTTGATAGACTGCTCAGAGTATCTCCGGTATTCTCATCAAGTATAATCTAAATTTAAGCTACTTACCGTTATTATCAGCTGGAATCTTCTCAAGTGAATGTGTGTATCACGTGAAAAAGGCTATACTTGGCTGGTGCTTGATTTGAATATATTCAAATATTTATACCGTTCAAGCCAAGCCACTTGTGACATATCTCTGTTGTTCTCTTTAGAAGCTTATGGTGAGTTCGCCAATGCTTCTCGTCCTACTAACTGGAGGTTTCCAAGCTCCAACACTTGTTCAACTATTCCGGCGCTTAACCTTTTGCCCTTGCAATTCGTTGCTATTTTGGATATCATTTGCAAAATCATTAGAAATGCAGGACAACTTTTTCCAAAGCCTCTTCTCGGTTATTGTACTCTTTCTATGGATGCATTTAGTTTAAAGCATTAATGCTTAAAACTGAACCGCCGCAATTAGTTTTAACGATAACTATTTTCGCAAATGTCCTAAATATGCAATCTTCCTATCGTTATTGCTCCAGTCGTAGCAGATTCCTCGTTTAAATTAGAGTAACGTTCGTTTATGAGATACGTTGTTTACACTAATAATTGCAGTTTAGTTGGATTTGCGATATGTTTTAAGAGAAAAGTTTTGTAATAACAGATTTGTATTGATTATCGGATACAATTAGTCTTGTCCAAGTTATTATTTGTGATGCAAAAATCTCATTGGGTCGACCCGATAACATCTCTGTTTACTTTTGCAACAAGTCTTGTATCGATTTATTTTCCCATCCCGTATTTCAGAGTAACTTCAAGTTTCTCTAGAAAACAATTTAGAAATGGGTTTTTCGGCAACGAGGTACTTGGACCAGCAAGTAGACTTATAATATGCAAACTATTGAGGAGGAAGGAAGAGCAGGATTTGAAAAAATTGCTAGAGGGAAGATTGAGACGTTTGCTAATTTTTATTCAGGTGGATTTAAAGTAGGGATGGATGGCGGCGGGATGAAGTGTGACAAGTTGATTGTCATATAAGTGTTGGCTATGTCGGGGAAGAGTCGGTGGGAAGAAGGGAGATGCTCAAGTATGCTCGATTTCGGCACTCACAAACAACTTGTTGCTCTCTTGAGATTTTTTACCCTTTGATTGATCTGAGGCGTGGGCAGTTTGAGCTTGGACTTTTGTGCCCTTCTTCCTCTGTCTCACTACCGCAACCCTCCGCTCCGTCCTATACCAAATCGAATTGTGTTATTGGTCATGAAAGAATGAATTTTCTACCAGTCGCAGACTACAGGCAACTATTTGAAGTTGCATATTATTTCCTCCTTGTGCATACCAGTAGTGGATATGAACACAAGGTATACACTGTTTCAAAGAGGAACATTAATAGCTTGGTGAAGGATGTGGAATGAATTAACATGTTATTGCGAATCAATACAATGTTATCCATATGGAATTTCTTAAAGGTCTTCTTGTTTCAACCGCCAAGGGTAAGAAAGCATACCAGATGTGTCCTAACCAAGAGTTTAACTGTACCAAGTAAATGGATTAAAATCCTGAAATTCATAAGTTGAAATCCTCGTTTGACCGTAAAATATTCTTGGATGGTTCTAAAGGTATTTGAATAATCATATTGATTTTTCCCGTACTTAAGATACGTAGAAGATACTATATGGAAGGTGAGTGAAATACTTTGATCGCTCCTGTCTTTTTGGCCGGCTTGCCCGCCTCATACCCGAATAAACTATTTCTACAACGCCCTTTCTATCTACACTCGTCCTCTACTACTTCAATGTACATTTATTGTCCACGCGGAGCATGGTTTACCAACGACGACTAAACTTTGAATGTTTGGTCGTGATGGCAGAGTCGCCGTCTCCTCTCCCGAGTAGACTCCAAGAATGCTTATGGGATCATTAAGAGCATTCCTTCGTCTTGATCATAAAAATTATAGTCGACTTAATAGTAGTTTCACCTCTACAAAGCATGCCAAATCCTCCATGTTTACAATCACACTGTCACACTCATTCCCACGAACCAGTTCATCTTCAACATTCTTCGGTGTCATCCTCGGCAGCTCAACTAATTTACATCCTTGTTCCTTGTTTATTTCCTAATTTCTAAACATCCATTCTGTCACTATGTCTCTCTCTCTCTCTCTCTCTCTCTCTCTCTGAGGCTTACCTGAACCTCTCCTCTTCTTCTCACCTTCATCTTCACCCTCCTAAATGAAGGCTCTCTGTAAGTGTATGACATGGATTTGCAAACTTTTATTTGCAGGCCTTCCATCCCCACGATCATGCATAAATCATGAGGAAGCGTGCGAAATCACCTTTCGGCTTGTGCCAAAAATGCCAATTTGTCAGTTATTTTTAATTTGCAAGATAGATTTATTCCTATACCCAAGTGTACAAAGATTCGCAAAGCAAGTGACATTTCCTTCAATGTGTCAACTTGGAAAAAATATGCATATAGCCATTATTCTCTATTTTGTAGAATTCGTTGTTTTTGCCAATTTTTTCAAAATTTATCCGGAATAAATCATAGTAATCTGTAGGCACAGAAATTACATCCGTATCACCCAGATGTTTTCAAACGTTTACGACCAAATCCTACCTGTTTAAACTTTCAAATCTGTAGTTGTTCTTCAGGGAAGACTAAGCAAGCAAGTGACATAACTGGTGACAGGAGTGAGGAGTGTTGTGCGCTGACATGGATTGTTTCAATATGAACAAGGAATCAATCCTTGACAATCTCTCTCCCTTCCCTCACCCATCAACCATAGAACTCGGCCATCTACAGTTAATGTATGCGTATGACCAAAAATTTAACAATTAGCTCATGTATGGCTGGATCGTGTTACACTATTGATTAAGATGAGATATTAGTTTGTAATTTCATTCCATGCTCTGTCTCTTTGGGAAATGGGGAATTAACAAGCCAGATTTACACGCCCACAGTACTTTTGAAAGCTTGTTTACAATAATTTCACGTTCCACCTCTCTCCGACCATATGACCTGAGTAAACCTAGATTATTCCAGCCCTCCCCACCATCCTCTTCTTCTCTGCAAAATCAAATGATAATTCTAGGAGCTCGTGCAGAGCAATAACTAATTATTCTTAACGGCGTCCTTCTGTGAAGCGATGGCTGCTCACATAATCGTTACACATACTCGATTAGATAAATTCCGTTGTAAGTCTGATTGTATTTATTTGCCCCTCCCCCCAGAGTGGAGAGGAGGGGGAGGGGTAGCGAAGATTCTGCGCTCGTATTCCTTATGGACACTGCGTGCAGCTACAGGTTATGGTAAAAGGCTCAAGGAGCTCCCTGCTTCTTATTCTCTTGCGTTGATAAGTGAATTTTGAGGTGAAAGTTACAAGTGAAATGAAGGAGGATTGATCAAGCCCTAGGTTGCTGACAGCTTTACTAAAAATATCTTGGTCAGAACAATTGGACTTCGTGTTGAAAGATGGAGAAAGATTCTTAACAAAGGAATAAAACAATGGCCTATCAAATTCTCTCCCTCTCCCTGTCTCCGCTTCCACAATTCACAGATGATCCCAATAATAAACTAAGATGAGAGAAGCTGTTGAAAGTCGAGGAGACGGTTTACATATTTACATAGACCAGTTTCCAGCCATCATCAGCATCTGACAGCTATAAGGTAAGCATAAAAGGATTGTGTACTTACATCTGCGGACTGGCCATGTAGTAAGTAGCTATCCCCCGCTTTGTCTCCGCTAATCATTTTCTCAAGTATATATCACAATTGAATAAAACAAATCCAGTACACACACCCCAGAAGCATACCGTATTCTTAGCTCCCACCAGTTAAAAAAATACAAGCATTCGAAATCATCTCTTGTGGATCAGAAGTGTAGCTCTTGTATGTTATTAGTGTATTACATCAGCCGGGGAGTTGAAGCCAAGCCTTTCTGTCCGTCATTCGCTCAAACAATCCAAAAAGCTCGCATACATTAATTTCACTACTCAACAAGCTATCCATCATCAATTATTACATAAAGTGCCCAAGCCAAGTTTCATTTCTGGTCGTGATGACCGCGTCTTTTCTTTACTAAACCGATATATGTGTGTATACCTTCCGTTCTGTCACGTTCGCTCACACATCCTTGAGAGTTGCGTAACCGCGACAGGTTAACAAATAGAGCATTCTGCTAAGCAGTAGTGCAGTAACTCCCGAATTTGTCCCGTCTACCCCTTCCGGGGATCCTCCTGCTAATCGTAGGAGATAATATAATTAGTAGTAGTAGCCAGGAGAAGTAGCATCGGTAGAAAAATAAGCTTAAGAATTTAAATGAATTCATTCAATTTTAATTAGCAATTTTAAACTGAATTCAATAACCGTTTTAATTTCGCAAACCTTTAATGAGGGTTGCTTTGGATAGTTTCGCATTATGGAATACAACGGCATTTTACACGGTTGAAATTTTATAGGGCTGTGAAGCACTGTTCAGTTCCAAGCAAGTGCTCCTGCTCAGAAGTAGATGATGTTGTCCCGATGCAGTTGTCAAGTTAATGATTAAGATTTAAGTTTTCTCTTCGTATGCATTACACTTTCGTGCATGACGCAATCTATGTATCATGGAGCGGGAGCTGGGGCTAAAAGCCGCTCCCAGAAACGATGCAATTGTCTTTCTTGAACGTTTCAATTTCAAGTTGCTTCATCATCGCCCACCTTATTTTCAATTGTTATTTGTCGATTCTCCTTGGTCTTCAAAACCTCTGTGATCAAGTGTAAACAAATATTGTTAAATTATATTTAATCACTAATCATTTATACAGATCCCCTGTTCGAGTAGCAGTCTCCGTCTGGATGTATCCGTTCTAGATCAATCTTGAATCTTTAAATTCTATTCAAACAGTGAGCTGGCTCATAGATTGGGTTTCAATGAGAACATTATTTGTAAACTTGCACTATTAATTCTCTTGCATCCAACAGCCGTGAATTGAATCAACACATAGCAACTTTATGCCTTTCCCTTAATGCTATCCTGTCTCCCTCATATTATATCTTGGTGAATATTCTCTCAAAGTCTAGCGGAGTTACGCAGAGATAATGTTGTTTCCTTGCTCAACTCGAAATGTTTGATACTTTGAATAATTGAATTAGTCAATAGCACTGTGTACTCCAACGAGGATATCACACAATAAAGCTCTCCAAGGTCTTTTGTCATCTGGGCATACACCTGAGCTAATTGAACATGCTTTCCCGAAGAGTATCCATGAGCTATTCCAGGTTTCTGCATGTATCATAGCCAAGGTGTTTGGCTTAAATAAAGGATGATTGGGTGCAATTACACCTGCGTTTATTTTTACAGTCGCCCTTGTTTTATCTGTTGTATTTGCAGAATCTGGGTGCAAGTACTATGATAATGGGATAGGGAAAGAGTATGGCGATTATTTCAAGGGGAAATTCACCTGTGTAATCCACACACCGCACGACACTTGACGCTTTTTCTCGTGAGGGCAAGTTGATAAGCCCGTAGGATAAAACATGACTATTGGCTCATATATATTTATATTAATTATAATATATAACAAATTCTCATGAGTCAATCCCTCCGCTCCAACGACACTCTGGCTAGGCTCACAAACTACCGGCCAAACTATGAAACCAATCTTCCATTACCTCATTTACAAAAGTCAAAGTCCGCATTGAATCCGTGAAAATCCTTGTTTCTCATCAACACCATCAAGGCATAACACTATAAATGATAAAGTGCAGGTGGTTTATTAGTTGGTTGCTAGTGTGTGGACTGTGTACGTCCGAGGCTTGGGACAAGACACGAGCACTGAATGCAGGGAGATGAGAACGTCTCCTTGCAACTTTTAGTACATCTGCACTCTTACAATGTCCGTACAAAACACTTATGATTTGACTCAGGAATGAGTTGGCTAATAAAATCAAACTTATACGCTTATACTTTCCAAGAGTTTACTCTCGGCTTCCTCTATTTATATCCCCTTACATGATTGACTTTATACGGTGTTGTCTCCGGATTCATGTCTCCATTTCAGTTTCAGTTATCAATTCCCTCATCTGCATCTGTCTGTCATCTTCCGCCTTTATTTGACAATTACTTTTAAGTAAACTCTACTACAGCTTCATCCTTGCCCGATCATAATCGGATGGCTAAGTAAATAACTACCGTATCAATTGATTTGATCATGTTAGCATCAAGGATTTGGTGATTACATTTTCCTATATTAATTTCGGCTTAATTGGTGCTATGCCAGTAGGCTTTTTCGACCAGAGTTGCAAAGTTTTCAGTATGAAAAAATATGAACGCAAGTTCGGTGCGTTATGACTCTAAATCCATTGGAATTGATTAGATTTATCCTTGTTAATCGCCATGACTATCCTTCCATGATATACTTGAGACTATCTTTTATCTGGATGAATGAATTATTGCACTGACTGTGTCTTCTCATCCTTGGCTTGATCGGCTCTGGAGGGAGCAAGGAAGACGACAGGGACATGGAAGGAGAATGGATGTCCATAAGAGTACAAAAGTCAACGCATTGGATGATTCAGAGATAGGAGGTTTTATAGATAGGAGGTCCAGGGTGTTCGCTACATTAAATATCCCATGTTGTGATGATGACACGACAAGTAATCATTTTCTCTCGTGACACAAACAGAGAGGAAAGCATACACACACTATGGCACACACGGTCCTATCCTTTGATTCCAATGCATTCAACCTCCATAAATGTATTAACTTCAATTCCAGCTAAATGTCCAGTACGCTTGCACCCAGAATCTCTCGTATACTTGCTAAAGGACACCGAGTACTCGGGAGGAATTAGGAAACAGGTGGTTTTTATCTTATCTCTTTATTTGCTCCCAACCTAACCGTTCTTTCTCCATCCATTCCTTGTTCAATTAAATCTACGTTTTAACCATAAATGGGACGAAAATACTTTTGGATTTGAAATTCAAGATTTCCCGTTGGCCTCTACGTAGTTTGAACGAAGAGATTTTTGCAAAACCTGCGGCGGGTTTTAAATTTGCTAATTTTTTAATGTGTTAAGGTAATTGGGATCATTGTGGCTGGAAGGTAAAGTACGTGGGGAAACTTGGTAGGAGTTGGAGGTTATTGTGAGCAAATATTAGTGGAGACGGAAAGACTCGTAATGTTTTCACCCGTCCATCTTACTTATGTCATCAATCCAATTATCCAACTAATCACCACTGGGATCCTTTTTATATCATGCAAGCCTCTTCCGTCAACCAACTCCTGCCTGCACTCTGCTGCTCACAGACGTTGGGTTTCATGAGAGAATTTTACCTTTGCTCTCTGTGGTCATGATATCATAACATACTCAACTCACCTTTGCCTCCATGGACGAACGCAATAAAATAATAAAGTCAAACAAGACAAGTTAAAAGCCCGGAGCTTAATTGACGTGCCATATGGTTTCCTCCCGCCCCACTCTCACTCCTTCCTTTCCTCCATCCTCATTACCATTATCGCACTCACCTTTAGCTTTATCTTCCGCCCCCTCCCTCAAAACTCAAAGGGCTCTACCGAGGGAGTCATCCACGCTCTTGTTTTCCTGGATCAAGCCATGCTTTCAGAATGTGTACTAGCCATTTTGACCCCACCTTGGATAAAACCCTGAGGCTTTTCTACCCAAGTTCCACACCTTCCAACTTCCCTCCACGTCCTCCCATCTGATTAAAGAGGAAGGAAGAAATCTTTTAAAAAGTGTTCATATCTTGCTGGAGCGTGGTCTGCAATGCGATTGCCGTTATCAAACTACTGGGCATTATTCAGCCTTTCTTCCCGCCCGGGCATGTAGCTCCCTAGTTCATCCATCTTCCGCTGGATGTCCCTCCGGGACAACCTTTTAAGATGTACTGTTGCGGGACAAGCCTAGGTCTGGTGTGGCGTTGCGTGGCTTGAAATACGGGACCGGAGGCGGATAACTTTCTCAACTCCGAAAGAGTGATGCAATTTTGCAGTTTTGTGTGGCATAATTGTGCAATACCATCTTATTGTACTCCACACCGTAGGATGATGATGAATCGCTTGGATTTTTAGGGCAGTACGGCACTAGAGCACCTAAAAGACACATGATGAAGATCTAAAGTAGAATCTGTAGCGCATCATCTACCTGGTGAAATCCTTTAATTGTGATGCATCTTCTTTGAGATCATGTTCAAATCCTGTCATCAACATGATAGAAGACTAAGGCAATCAATCTTATAGCCTGTCCTATGCGCGCATACTGTAGCGCTTCAAATTATATGCTTGAGTGTAGTAGCAGTGTTTCCTCATGCGCTAATTATGGGTTGATGCAAAATAAGATATGATAATTTCCTATTCGGCTGTCATCATCTTTTAAGATTCCTCAAGATCTAATAATAGAGTATGTTTGGAATAATGCAAGTGAAGGACGTTAAGGTTTTTTCAGATTATATACCTTCCGGTCATAATTGTTTATTGTATCAATGAGGCCAGAAATTTCTCGTTGTCGACATTAGGTCTAGTTATCTACATTTGTAATAGCAATAATAGTAAGCCTTGTTCATCTTCTTAGGAAATGCGTATATTTGTCGTAGTACATTATATGCACAAAGTAATAATTAATTGAACAAGTTGGCACTATGCCTATAAAGGTATGCTGGATATGTGTTGCTTCTCTGTGTAATTACTGTAGAGAAAAGACACGGGAGGGAGTCATTATTAAGAGTATATATTGGTACAAGAGTGGTGGTATGAGAATAATAATAATTATAACATATATTTGTACATCTTTTGGTTCATAGATACTTTTACATGTGAGACAAGTTTGCACTCAAAGAATAATAATAATAATCCACATCCTCTTGGTTCTCTCTCGGTATTAATATTACAATCTTGTATTAAAAGCTACTCTTTCACCTTCTTCTTCTTCATTAAGATATATATTTGTATTTACAGTGTAGGAAAATAGATTAAGCAGACATATATTTCATCACGAATAAATCTCGTAGGCACACATGCTCCGATTCTTTCTAATAGTATAGACAGATACAGGATTTGTGCAGAGGCAATCTCTTGGATCCTTCTCCATCCTTCCAGGCATTTCTCGCTATTTACAAGATGCTTGTAGGCATCATGTCGTTAATTAGTGAGTAAAAAACTTAAACGCTTCTGTTCCCTCTTCCTCTGTCTATACTTGTGTGAAATTCATTATTGATTTAGTAGCCCCTGAATTTAAAACGTTTTCATAAACTTTCCTCCGAGGACGGGCTTTAAGCTGGCACATAATATTATTGGCGTCAATTAAGCGATCCCTGGATCTCCTATCTCTCTCTCAGGTATTTCGTATAGAGTATACAAGTTTGAAAAAAGAGCTATCGTTGTGAAAAATATTTAAATGACTATCATCAATTTGTCACCATTTGACTAAATAAGAGGAGCGCAAAATATAGGAAATATAATGTTCTTAAAACTAAGAGAAAATAAACTAAATCAAACTAAGTGTTTATATTTTATGCAATTAATTCAATATTATTACAAGTATATATATATATATACCTTGCCCGACGAGCATAGCCCCGGAGGGTCTATGCGGAAGGGAGGGATGATAGGAAGGATTATTGGCGGTTGTGTAATGTGTTAAGGCTAAGACTGGAGAATTTCAGGATTCAATGGCACTAGATCTATTACTGGGAGGCTGTGTGGCTCGAAACCACACAGCTTAATTAGTTTTGTGTTCTTGACGTATTGTAATAACTGTAACCTTTAAATGGTTTCGAAACTATGTAATTGTATGTTTATTTCCGCGTTATTAATAAACACTGTCATTGAATTGCAAGTCATGTCAACTTTACTAACTACAGTTTACTGCATAATTGAAATAAGGGAATCGTAATAAACTAAAATAATTATAATAATAGTAACGAAATTATATAAAGTCTAGTGTAGATAATATATAAATGTCATAGGATGAACACACTGGGTTTGTGAAGCGTTTACTGGATTCTAATAAGGGATATACTACGACGGAAATTGTGGTAGGTCAAGGTCTATAAAGTTTTGTAGTCCCTTAAGTAGCAATGTGTGTGTGTGTGTATTATCCTATTTATGAGTACAATTAACTAAATAGGATGAGTACAGGAATTATGCACTGGGCAAAGTATCGTATGGACTCTGTTGTTCATGTAATCATGAAATAACTTAAGGAGAAAAAAGTATAGTAATTAACTGGTTGGTAGTATGGGTGCATCGTAGACTGAGCGCGATGCGTACCTAAAGCTAACTTAACTAATTGAGACAAGATTGGAGTAAAGATTGGGAGAGGAGCGATAATAATTATGAAAAAATAGGACTCAAATACGGATTAATTTGATACGGATGAAGAGGAGCATCCGCTATCCTCATGTTTGACGAGCAAGGACATGCGGGAAAATGTTTTCGAACAGGATTTGCATGAGTATTTCTTGACTTCCGAATGGGTTTGGAGATGAGCTCGAAGGTTGGATCGGTCTGCGAAAGCTCGGTTGCAATGTTGGCAGGCGAAGGGCTTTTCCCCGGTGTGTGTTCGGATATGACCCTGAAGGAGCCAGGGGCGGGAGAAGGCTTTGCCGCAGAGATTGCATTTGCAGGGCAGTGTGTGCGTTCGGATGTGCATCTTGAGAGCACCGAGTGAGACGTAGACTTTTTCGCAGAATTTGCAAATGAATGACTTTTTGTTCTGGCTGGCACAATGGAATTGCAAATGCTTTGACAGGCCCGAGAAGGTGGAGTAGGATTTGTTGCAATCCGGGCATTGATAGCGAACACTCCCGTTGACGTTGCTGGGGACTATCGGGGAGTGGCTACCGCTGGAAGTAGAGGCCGTGCTACTCCGACTGCTATGACTGATTACAGAATCCCGGCTTCCGCTAGATCCTTGTGAGTGAGATGGGGAGGGATAGCAGCACTGCTCCTTCTTGAGGCTACCAAACTGACTTCCGTAATTTCGGGGCAGATCCTCCATGATTCGGTGATGATGATGACTGTGGCTAGCGTGATGATGGGTGAGGTGGGGGAGTTGTGAAGGGTGGGGAGGAGAGCTGGGATGATGGACAGACATCATTTCTGTTGGGCTCCATAAGCGTGACCTCGAAATGTGACCGCTGCTGCTCTCTTCATGATGATGACCCATATTGAGGACGGAGGGGTAGGATGGCTCGGCTTTGAGTGGGGGTGAGACGTGAGGTGGTGATCCACCGTCCCGGCTTGAGAAGGGTGCGTAATGAGCTGAGAATTGCGAGTGGCTTAGAGCATTGTTATTATTATTGCTACCTGAGGATGATGAGCGGGGGTAGGCGGCGGTGGCGGAGACGGGAGATTCGCAATTCTGCTGACGAGGCAAGGTGTGACTGGACGGCGGGCAGTTGAGGTTCATGAAGGAGGAGGAGGAGGAGCGAGACCATACTCCTTGAGGGTTAAGGCTGATGGGCTCCAGAGGTCCGCCACTTGACATGGGCTTGAGAGGGGGTGGGACCGGGAGGTAGGAGGACGGAGTGTAGACGGGTGCGGTGGAGCCGTAGGGAAGAAGGCCGAAATTATTACTGCTACCGGACTCAATCCGGCCCGCAACCAAGGCAATCGGTGGTGGTGACGGGAGTTCATGCTTTACAGAGAGTCGCAAGTCTTCCGGTTTTGTGGACAAGTTCTCTGGTTCAGTCGAGTCTATTGATTTTGGTGAGCAACCTGGAAGTAATCAAAGACAAGTCATGATGAGTTTAAGAATTCCAGAAGAAATACTAAATTATTATATACTATGAGGAGCTATCATAAGTTGAGGAGGCTATATGCACGTGTTTAAGAATATGGTCCAGTTTGTGTTCAAATGTAAATGGATTTCCCCTGTCCTGAGTGTATAATAGAAGCTTATTGCTTCAACCCTAATCTAAAAACTCCCGGTTATAGGCTCGAGGCCTGTGTTGATTCCTCCGGGTATTTCCCTGCCTCCGTGCGTCTGGGTTTAGTGTCTGTCCACATCACCATTTTATGCATATTTCTTAAAAACTTTCAATCTAAGCATCCCACACACAGCGAATGGAGCCGTGTCATCAAGATGCCTCTGTTTCTCTCCTCCACAGAGCACAGCCCTCATCTTATCACTTATCACCACCTTCTTGTTCCTTCAAACTCGTCCAAAACCCTGTAGCAGCGTATGTTACACTTGCCCTTAAAAATTTCAATATTTCAACCGCTCCATTCAAAAGAGGGAGTGGGGAGTATGGAGAGTATGATGATGATGATGAGCATGGGGGAAGCAAGATTCTCATAGATACAACATGGAGAAAAGAGCCTGCTGACGGAAATGGGATTTTTTTCAATGCCTACTGGAAAATGTCCGATGATACAAGACGAAAAACGCTTCCTCTTAGCCTTCATCTCCCAATTTCCCATAACATACACAAGAGAAGAAGAAGCTGGATGAATGGTGAGAGGAAACGGGAATTTTGTACAAGTTCAAAGTTACTTTAGCCAGTCAGTTATTACTACGTTCACAGGGAAGTAAATCAAACAACAAGAGTTTTTTAACACAATTCACAAATTCCGGCACAAATCTCTCTTCCCACCCACATCCCACGTACTTTCCTCCGAAAACATATTTTCCTAAATCTCTCTACGCTTCCTTTCTCCCTATTTAAAGTTGAGCAGGGAGGGCTGAGAGTAGCCGCTTGACAGACATGTCTACTCTCTCATTTCAATAACTCCTCCTGGAATATACAGAATTCTAAATGTCCAGACGATTAACATACTGGAAAATTAAAATATTCTAACGTCAAGGCTAGTGGAATTCTAGGTTTGAGCTCCATTTGTAGGCAAGTTGAAGTGTTGTTGAAGTAGGATATTTTTCTCAACTTTTGTAGAAACTCAGAAGTGCAATGTCAAAAGAAAGTCGGAAACTTGAATCAACAAGTTCGCACATTCATTGATGCTTTTGAAAGCTGTTCCTTTTAAATCTACTATACAGAAATTTTGGGAAATCTGTAATGATTTTTCATAATTTACTAATGATTTTCAGTGTTCTCTGATACTTTCACCAAGTTTAAAACTGCTTTAGCTCCCTGACAACTGGCTGGCAAACTGTCAACTTGAATGACCACAAGGTAATATAATTTGAAAAACCTTGTAGAGATATTCTAAACTTCCGACTTAACCATAAGCTCATGCATCAGGATTACTGACTGCAGACTCAAACTGAACTCGTGACTTGAAACGGTAGTCTCTGAAATTTTGGTCTTATTCGAAATAAAACTAAATGTAACTAAAATAAAGAAAATGGAGAAAGGAATGGAAATAATTCTTACCATTTCGTGAAAGATCCGAATCAGAATCATCCTCAGCGGGATCGTATTTGATGGGCCGCTTTTTAAGAGGGCAATTGCTATAATTGGCCGCTCGTTTTCCGGGAGTCACAACGTGAGGCATTTTGAGATTTTGTGTAGAGTTATTTGGAAAATGGGTGAAAAATAATAATTCCTCTCCTCAAAAGGAAGATTCACAATTTCGTAGTGTGGCACTTGCAGGATTTTTCATTAAGGTAACTTTTAGTAGGATTGATGATAAATTGTGTAGTAGTAGAAATCCTTTGGTTTTGTCACTTTATAGTAATAGCGGATATTTCACCAAGTTATTTCTCTTTGGGGTAAACCACGAGAGAAAAGTGTTTGACAGCCAGAGCTTTTGATTTGTTCTTTCTCCACCAAGTTGTGAATACAAACTGACGTATCCGGCTCGAAGCACTCAATTCTTATCAGGTGTGTCTGTCCTCTCTCTATCTCTCTCTTGCTCCAACTTGATCGTTCAGGAAGGGCAAGTAGTAGTGATGGTTTGTAGTAAACTTAGGGCGTAGAGGCAGGGTAGCGTTTAGGGGAAAATAATATTTCAAAACTTGTATTCCTCTCTTCTTCTCTCCAACCAGATCTTTAAACTTTTGTGCTTAAGAAATGAGAAGCACGTGCTTATTCCTCCACAACAACTTCTCGACTAACTACCCACTTGAAGAGCTAGTGTACTTTTATATGCTTCACTACTACTGTACTGAATCCCTCGGACAAAACTCATCTGTCTCTCTCTCCCTAGTCTTTACCACCTTTCCTTCCCAGCTTCAGGTAGTACACCACCTCTCAATAAGTTATCCCAAACAATCCTGAGAGATGCTCCCTTTCTACGTTTTAAACCGAGTGTACTCATGCGTAGATTAATTCCGAAACGTATTCAGAGAACAAGTACAAGCCTCTTATGCTCTTCTTCTCCCCTTCCGTCTATTCCTCCTAGCACTGAGAGCCCGACTGAGTCTGTTAAAGGAAGGGATAGGTTTAAAAATACCCTTTTGAAAATCTTTCTTCCAAGAGAAATCCACACGTCTTTTCCCTTGAGCTCCTAAAGCAAGTCTGTGGATCTTTCTCCTAGACCAACCGTCTTTTACCCTCGTCCCTCCTCTCACTTCTCCCCTTTCCACCCGACCTCTGGAGTCCACATCCAAGGCCTTGAATCCCTTGGATGGAATAAGGGATAGAGGGCAACCAGCCCTTAGCAATCTTTCCGCGCTTCCTCCGGCACTCGGGTCCGGAGAGCGCGGATCCAGAAACAGGCCTGTAGGGGGAGCCCTCCGTTCTCCGGGCGGACAAACGCATTAACCCACCGGAATCCTACCCTCCATTCAACATGTGTTCTTCTTCCAGTAACTAACTACATATCCCACGTAATGGAGCGGTGGAGAAAAGAGGGAGAAGATATAGTCAGAGGAGAGAAAGATTTAAAGGCAGAGCCAACCCAGCTTGTTCCTATACATAAGCATTTCCCTCGCACAACTTTTCATTCAATGAACAGGTGCAACTTGGAATCCCATACACACACACTCCCATCCATTTACTCGGACTTGGGCAAGGAAAGTATGGATGAGCCAGCTCCAGAAACGTACAAATGTCCCGGGCTTACACGTTTCTCTCCATCATCATCCAGTGAAGGAGATTCCATGTAAAATAGCCATAGAATCCTATGTAAACCCTCAGCCCTTGCTCTTCCATCATCTTATTCCTGCTCTGCCCTGCCTCTTCTGCTTTTACCCGATTACATATTTCCCCATCAGTACTCTTGAGTGTGGACTCAAGGAAATCCATTACGTAGCCAGTTGGGTAAATCTCGGGGGAAAAATAAGATATGCTCTTGTCAATCCACTCATCCTTCTCTCGCTTTTCTCCCGGGAGTTTCTTAAGAACATAATAAACGAAAGCATACGAACGGCATCTCATGCACCTCTGTGCTCCAGAAAAGGGTTGCAGATCATCATATATTGTCGTCTTCAATGTCTTGAACAGCTCCAGCTCACGTTCTTGGAGAGAGCATGGAGTAGGATTTGATGGCGGAAAACGTTTCTCTAGTATTGCTAAAGGTACAAGTGAGTGAGCGAATTTTGATGGCGTATATGATCCATCCACGTAGACTTTCAGTGGAAAAGTAGAAAATCTAAACTCTATCAGTTACAGAATTTGCTTGTCTTCAATCAACCTTGGTTGTAAGTAATTCAACTTGAGGAGGAGAAGACGGATTCTAATCATTTAGTTTTGCAAGCTTGATAACTGACAAACAGGATTGAGGAAGCATGTAACTACGATCCCAGATTTCTCATGTCCCTTCCACAGTTGACCCAGCAATATGCTGTAACACTGACCGTGGTTTAGAGAAGGCTTAGGTCTAAAAGGTTTAACTTTATCATCCTTTACTTAACGCTTTCTTTGATTTTTAAACTTGTGTGTTTCCTGTTTCCGTGAAGCGCAAATAATTACTTCACTTCATTGATTAGCCCCATGTCCTCCCCGACTTCAAAGGCTAGAGTTAACTCGACTGACGTGACTTGTCTGTACCCACATGTCATTGTTCCTTTTACTTCCAGCATCCTTCTTGTACTCACCTGCGCTCATAAGCTGCTATCAAGAAGTAGACATGATTAACATATTATTTGCTTTACCACAATTATCAAGAGGGTGCATAAAAATGGACTACATATATTCAGCAGAATGCTTATTCGTTTCCCTATTAAATAAATAGGAAAATCTTGATTTTCTGAGCAGAGGCTGAAAAAACTAGGCTTTTACTCGGACGTAGGATAGCAATAAGGCATGGTCCAGATAAAGTGTATGTGTGTACGGTCACTAATATAATGCTGCAGTGGTTGAGCTTATGAATTTTGACATTTCATTATTTTTCTTCCCAAAGTTGCTTGGAATCATCAACTACCTTGTTTTCTAGCTTAAGGAGTAGTTTCCTTGATTACAAAGAACACGTTGAAGGATTGGGATGGGAGCATACGGAATAAAATGGTGATTATCATCACCTTTAACGCCACACAGATTACCGGTTACCAACCTAAGCACTAAGGACCAAGGTTATTATGAACAAGTTTATGGCCTATGGATGGAAGGCAGGCTAATTCTTAGTCTTCCTCTTATTCCTGAGGAGCAAGAGCTTATATAGCTCAATCAGCCCCACCATCGCTTCTCCCCACCTCCATCATGTACAACTAAATTGATTATAGATTTTTATTTTCAAAATTGCATATCCATTTTCACATCTAACAGCTCCCGGAATTGAAAATCCGGATTTCTCCTCATTCATTACGCTTACTATTGATCTCTAAGGTTCCTAGGAAGGAGGGATTTGATCCTCCCAGGTTATAGTCATTCATATGGGCTGATCCTTGATCATCATGCCTTAAATTTAATGGAAGTCATGGAAGAGTTTATGGTAGATTACAATGCTGTACACAGATTTCGACGAAGGATTGGAGGAAGAGTTAGATCAATTCTATTAACTCAAAACTATTATTTACCAATGACATTTCTTGTATGCAGAATAAGCAAGAAGACAATAGGGAGTGATATATATATTTTTGCTATATGTGCAAAACTCGTATGTTTTAAGCGGAGCTTGCAACAGATTTCGCCAGTAATCGTATTTATGGCTAACCGATAAATCGAAATAAAGCCATCATCACGTGTTCCTCGAAAGTTTTCTCAGAAATCAAACAGAAATCATGTTAGCAAGTATATAGATTGATGAGGGGGAAAAGTTGGTTCATGAAAGATGTCACGTTGGTGTAGAGGGAAACTTTAAAATCATTCAATGAAGTGTGCTCTACCGGATAGCTTATAAATGATTCCTGTAGCATCATTCAGAAGCTTCATGTAACCCCTAAGATTTGAGTCTAGTTTTTGCTTTGAGTGTATTTAAAAGCAATCGGAAAGTTTTGCACCTTCTTTAACTCCGATCACGTTTCCGCTTTACGGAACGTGTTCGATATTCTGCTTATTATAGTCCTTGTTATTCCTCACGTATAAATTGATTACTAGACAAACGTGGGTGTTTTGTAACCTGCTCCATCCGCACAATGTTTTGCATTGAAGCCATTAGCTTGTATTCTCTAGCGCTCTGAATCTTTCTTATTGAAACTAATACTAGACTACAGAATCTGTAGTTTTTTAATTTAAATCCTGGAAGATTTGATCTGTTTTTTCAGAGCACGTGGCTGCTTCTTGCTTTTATTAAATGCAGAATATGAATTTATGGATTAAATCATTTTAGTTTAAAATCTTCCTATTTTCTTGGAACATTTTGTCCCGGGCAAAACGTGAGCACGTGCTCCTAACTTGTAAGCTACTATAAGATTGAGTTTTTTTTTGGACAAAACTTACACAAGGATGTCATGCCCTGAAAATTGTTTAGTTTGAAAAAGACCTGGAATTGAATTCAAGGGACACGTTTAAGAGCGTGGAAAGTATGGGAAACGTAATGGAAGAATATGTAGCGGTTAGAATATTGCCTAATCTCATCATGTGAGTGAGGATGAGAAGAACAGGTCGACTTATTGATTTGAGTGAATTTAAATGAGGAGGTCTATCTTCTAGAGGCATCTTCCATATGAGAAACTAAACGCAAGGATTGCTCCATAGTCGACTTGTACACACGTAATTCATAGTATTCACCATGGCTGAAAATCACGGACACTTTGAAAAAAGCCAAGGTCTGTCTCCTTCTTGACTTATTATTCAGTGAGGCTGCCTTGTTTGATTTCTGAATGATAGCCGCCAACTTTGCTCCTATCAGAAAATATCTTTATGGAGCTCAGGAGAAAGGCCATGAGCTTTGCTATCATCATCAAGGATACGCGATGATTATACCAGCAGTTCAGTTTTACCTCTTTCTTGCTCCTGTGACTGCGGTTACAATTTACATTTATACACAAAAAATTGCATCCCCCCGAATGAAACTCATGTCTCTGTAAGAGAGGAGGGTTTAGGGACGGGAGGCGGGAATGAAATAAATATATCCGAATACGGAGGATGGGGTAGAGAGAGAGAGAGAAAGAGTGCGGGATTCCTAGGAACCGTTTAAAATTCCTATTATAAAAATCTTCGGTTTGCAAAGCGTTAAATAAAATATTTTATTCACCGACTCCATTGCCCGGACTGGCGGACGACGGCCACCTTCTCTTCATATTGTTCCTCTCGATGGTATATTTTTTTTAATTCCATTGGCATATGTCAGCCTTCCTCTTTTGATAATAATAATGATTACCAGGATGGGTAATCAAAAGGTTGAAGAGGAAAGAGCACACTTTTCATTATGCATCATAGATGATGATGACAGAGTCATGTTGGTTGCTATATTATTTGATTTAAAACTTATCTGACAGCGTATGCAAAGAATGAAGACAGTGGTTTGAATTGAATCTATCGTCATTCTCATCCGGACTGCTGATCTGGTTCTTGCAGCAGGATTTAGATTTAGGGAGGCTGATTTTAGATTTGCTTGTTAGTATGCGGTTCTCTGTTTCCGTTGTTGCCCGCTCAAACTATTTCCGATCGAGTATTGGATGGAGTGTTCGGATCACCTTGTTTCATATTTGTGCTGGACGGAGGATGAAGGGAGTTTGGCGGGATGGGATTCAAGGATGGATTTGGATGTATAGTATAAGGATATTGTTGGGGAGAATAAAGTGAAATGCACATGTTGTTGGGATTTTCCTATCTGTCTCTCTCCTGTCCGGGAGAATAGAGGAGAGGAAGACGAAGAAG
Source organism: Sminthurides aquaticus (assembly GCA_906901655.1). Lineage (NCBI taxonomy): Eukaryota > Metazoa > Arthropoda > Collembola > Symphypleona > Sminthurididae > Sminthurides > Sminthurides aquaticus. The sequence continues at coordinate 1,179,699 of CAJQTT010000013.1, read as the reverse complement.
AAGCGGATAATATAGTGGAGGGGATGCAGAATACAGAGACAGCAAGCAGTGGTGGTATCCTATATACATGAGGGTATTTTTCTGTTTGTTTCTAAAGAGCCTGATTGGGGCGTTTCGGCAGCTGGAGAATCTGTTTGGGGAATAAAAGGTGTGCTCGCGACGGACTCGCGACCTGGCGCAAGCCAAAACTCTGTGAAAAAAAGAGACTCTTCTATCCACCTACCTACCTACCACCATCCCTTTACAACACCACACCAGCCATTATTATTGTTATCCTTATTATTATTCACCTCTCATCTCGTCCATCCCTAGGCCCCTTTAAACCCTATACGCGGGTCCAACCTCTATTATCCCGCCCGGGCCTGAACACATGAACACACCGAACCGGATTCTCCTCAGAGAGCAGAATAGCAGAGAATCATCCTCTTTGATTTTTAAGGTCGCCCCTACCACCGGTACGCTACCGGTGTAATTTTACAGCAAGCTAAAGCCTTCTCTCTTACCTTCTACCGGGTCTAAGGGCCCGGGTAAAGGTGTTTCTCATTCTACGTGTACTCCAGAGACCCTTTGCATGGAGAAATCAAATCTCTTCCTTTCAAAGCTACATCCTTGGAAGAGATGAGGATGCATGAGGCTATAGGGTAGGTTAGATAAACGAACCTAGGAAGCACCGGCAGGATAAATCCAGGCAATTTTTGAAGCTTGCGGCAGCCAGGCCGGGTTAAAGCCTGAACGTTTCGGTTGTTGACTGAGCCCTGTAAGGCTTAACTAACGTGGCTACGGGTATACTAGTGTCTTCCTCGTCTAGCTTTTGGCTTGCGGGGAATAAGTACGAGGATGGAATTAGGTATAATGGCATGCACCCTGTGAAGGGATTCGGATCGGATGGAATGGAGTCGGCGGGTGAAATTATCCCGCTTAAAAATCAGCGTCACCGGGATTTTTGCCCCTCTTTCAGTACAAATAGCTGGAGCTCTGAAAACTGAAAACACATGTACACCTCACTACACATGAGTGATTCATTGAAGGAGAGTTTTGGCTGGTATGGTCGCACTTATTTTCTACCTACCTTCCTATTGCTACACTCGGTCAAATCTCATGCCCTCCAAAGATTGCATCCCTCCTTGCTATATAACCCCCAACAACACCACCACCACCTCTCTCCCTCTATTCGGTACATGACAATCCATTCATCCCTCTTTTGGACAAGTACCATAGAATTCTTTTACGTCTTTGTACAAGATTTCACTCCTATTATCTACGGAATCCAGTCTTGTATTATTTTGAGGATGCACATGTTGTCATACTATGCTAAGCCAGGGAATGATGGCGTTACTTGCAAAGATTCCCCTCATGCCAATGCCCGCTGAATCCTCCGCATCCCTCTCTCTACAATGCCCCGCGAGCCATTAACCAACTAAGCAATCTACAGAGCCTATCGGCTGTATAATCGGTAAATTTTTCTGGAAATTGAATAATTCTCCAAGCTCCCCCTCCTCATATCAGTGGATGGATGGGGCCCCGTGGCCCGTGTCACCTCACAATCACACCGGTTGTCCCTTGTCCCGCAGGTCTCCTTTCAAAAAATGCACCCTCAAATCCTCCCTCCGTCCTCGGTTAAACAATGACTTTCATCCCGTCACACAAAAATATGCCATTACGAAGCTTAGGTGGAATGAGTGAGTTCTGATGAATACCTCTCGGCTCTGCACTCATAGAGGAAACATGTAGCCTATACTATGCGGCTTGTAATGTCCCGGGTAAGGACAGAAGGCCGACCGCGTATCCGATAAAATCTCTGCTCGTTCCGCGCAATTAATAACTTTATAAAGTTTTGGAGAAAGCATAAACCCGACCCGCTGGTAGAGCAGTAGAAATGTATCAAATATCCTCCAATTTATGGACAAAGTTGCTGGGTTCTTCCAGGTTTGTTTGGATGTCTGACCGGGGCGAAATTCACTCACTATACACGAAGGACTTTTCCACCTTTCTCTGGAAATAAGAATCCACGCTAATAGTTTTATACCTTGTAGGTTAATGTTTTATAAAGGAGGAGTTGTATTATGATACTGTATTCTGTTACGGATTGTCACGGGGTATGACCCGGGAGTTTCTACACATTAACTCGGGGCATGGTTTACATTGGAGACAAAACCTGATTTCCCCCCCCCCCGACCCCGAATGGCATGACTCTTTCCAATGGTGGTAGCCTGAGCTGAATAAACAGAATGGAATTAAATAGCATCCTTTATCCTTTACCCTTTACTGACTGAGGAGTGGAGTCGGGGTCGGTGCTATGTATAAAAGCGAGAGAGAGAGGGTGAGGATCAAGTGAGGAGGAAGCATTATCCTTTGATGAATAGCAACAATTTAGCCCACAAAAGGGTTACGCACACTCCAAACATGTGTACACCTGGACACTCGTCCTCTTCCGTAATTTCCATAGACTTATTTTGCTAATTTCAATACGCAATACCTCACCCTTCCACTTATCCAACCCGCCGCCAGTCCCGCGTCCGCATCCCCGCCAATCACTCATTCCAGTTTTTAGAACTAACTTGTAAACTATGCTCTTCTGAGTGCTCTAGTATGCAGTAAGAAGAGGACAACGGAAGGAGATGTCGGAGGACTGTTGTATCGGAGAGATTCCGGTTACCGGGATTTTTTCTTCACCCGTTCTACCCGTTATTATTATTATTATTATTATCCTGTCCCGAAGCCGTTTTATGTTGGCCGTAAAGCCAGAAGCAACAGCATCTGCAACACCACCGCCGCTCCCGCTATTTGTATCCTTTCATTATACTTTGAAGGTGCACGTGTCTGATTTTTTGAAAGTATCTACAAGAAATGATTGATCTAATGACTAGGACTGCAAGTACATAAGTTTTGGAGTGTGGCGGACGGGCGGGCTGGTGGTTGGACGGCGGAGATGTTGTAAGAAATGTAACAAGATTAGGGAGAGATTGTGTAGGAGGGATGGGTGGGTGGGAGGCTGGAGGAAAAGCTGGTTGGGTTGACTACTGGAGTGTGGAAATTGGTAAACCACGTTCCGGATGACTGGGGTGATCTGGTAAATAGAGAAATTGAAAGAAAGAGAAGAAGAAGAAGGGTTTAGAAATTATACAAGTTTTAGTAGAAATGTATCTTGAATGCCGCAATCTGTAGAATAAGTAAAAGACTCCGGCTTGAACTTGTGTCTAATGAAAGGGAATCGTTTAGAAATATTGAGAATTATGGTTTGTTCTTTAGTAGTTGTATATATAGTGTGATGAAATTACGCTTTTTCCCTCTCTTCCTCTCATCTGACCAGGAGTTGGAGCTCTAAAAGATGCCGCAACCAAAGTTACTCATCGGCGGCGGCTGCAGCGGTGTTGCAGATGATCACCGGTAAGTTTATAAACGGCGGGTTCTTTCTTTTCTCTCAAGCATAAGTACTCTCAACTTTCACGCATCACTTCCCGGTGCGGTTCCAGTTTTTCTTGTGTTTACTCCCCAAACCGCAAGAAATGAAATCATGTTTTCATTTCTATTATCAGCTATTGAAATGCTACATTTGAGAATGTTTTTTATGCGAGGAGGAATATGATGGAGGAGAAGAAGAAGGAGGGGAGGCTGGATGAGAGGGGAGACTGGATGGGAGACGAAGGGAGTGGATAGTGGATACTTTAATAGAAAATAACAGAGAATTTCTTGAGTCAGTGGAGCACAATCCATTATGAACACACGACGCCTTTACAATCTTATCATTAGGGTGTATGGAACATGCCGACATTTCGCTAAGACCGAATTTTCAGTTAGCACCCGCGCAATAATACTACTTATCCCGGCCACAACACTACTTACCGCCACAACTTGTCTTATCCCTGTAGTTTGTTTGTTGTATCTGTATAAGCACTTGCCGTCGCATTAGCGGCAACCACTACAGGATCTCCGCCATCATTATGTGTTCTTTAAAAAGATTACAACTTTTCCGAAGAGATAACCCAGTATTTGTAGAATGGCATGGTGGGGGTGGCTGGTGGCGGGCGGATCTTCTCAAAGGTGCAGCAGTAAGTCCTCTCCTCCCGCACATTTTCACCCCAAAACTTCGGAACTCTTGTTCTACAAGCGTATTTTTTAACTTGAAAGACAAGTCAGCCAACTCGGCTCTTCATCCCCCAACCCTCTATTTCCATATCCCTGCTCCTCCAAATACTCTCTCATTGAATACAAAAACCTGAGAAATACACACCTTGCATTGATTCTCCAGCAGCAGACCTTACATTCATGTTCTTCCAGTCCAACTTCAATATGGGACGTCGTCCTTAAAGAAATCCGCATCAAGAGCTTGCATTACCAGCAGAACTAACCTCTCCTTTGATGGGACTAACCCGTGGATGGAAAGCTTTTTTCTTTTATTCTTTAAATAATATAATAAGTCTGCGGTTTAAAGTTGCATCCGACATGTCTGTATTTTAAAATCTTCTCAAGGATTGCATTCCTCGGGAATTGAATACAATTCCTCCAAGACGAGTTCCTCAGTGTGGCCAGAAAATTGTACCTGCCTTGATTTAAGCACGTAGGGAAATATGCTCAAAACTCTCAAGGAAATTGCTCCTCCGGAAGGTGGGCTTCTTTAATGCAAAAGCTCTTATTCTATCAAGTTTCGGTAAGTCCAAAAGAATTCAACAAAGCTCCCAGCACCAATTCTTTAAATCACTTCATCCCTCTTCTACTCATCAGGTAGTATCCGGACGGAGGACAGAATCTCTGCTCATAGGCCAGGCTGCGTCTCCTTCCTACCTGTCCTTAATCTGTGACAATTCCACCCTAACCTTTATCCACCTCCGCCCCTTCGTACAAGGGCTTCCTCCTATCAACCTCTCCCGAAGGTTGGATAAAGTGTCCTCAACACAATGCATGTGTCACATTTTAATGTCTATCTGTCGCAATATCCAAGCCGCAAAAGAAGACGGCGCTATTCATTCAACGACATGAAGAATTTGTTGGTCAAAGCTTATTTCTACTATGTAACCTGTCATCTTCGGTACTGGCTTCAGGCCCTGGAGTACAGAAAGGACATAAACCGCAGGGTCGGCCCATCTTTTATTTTTTAAACCCAATCCTGTTCTTATTTCCTTAAAAATGTCCAGTTATCTTTTTTACCGTATATTCAGAAACATATGCTAACGGATCTTGCAGTTATAATTACAAGATCCAGCAGCAACAGCACTGATTTGCTATACGTAGAACAGGGATTTTTATCTTCCTTGTGCTCATCTTCCTCCGGAAGTTTACAGTTGCCCCGCTTATATTTGCCATCACTTTCAGTCTCTCTCTCTCTACGAGCTTTTCCTCTTCGTCTCAAATCTCACCCGAAACCAAGGATGATAACACACTGTACTTTTTCTTACTACTTTTACGGCGTCTTACAAGAAGCTTCCTTCTTGTTTCGGATTACAAAATAAATACAAGGAAAATCCAGTGAAAGTTTACCTACACTTGCAATCAGAGATTCCGGATTTGTGGTTAAATCCCGTTAGAACCCCGAGCATACACTCACTGTTATACACACACTTTCCCATTTTTCTTCTTCCTCTTTTCCGGATTTACTTTGCTGGGGCCAACGGAATTGTAACTTTTACTTATTCCAGGAAATGCTCTTGAGTAATACCTATCACTAATAAGCTTAGAAAGCTCGCGGTGGCGGCTAGCGGATAAACCTGGGACAATATTACGTTACAATCAGTTCAACCTCAACAGGACTTTGTTTGTCTCCTTATTAAGTTTGCTTCTCCTCACTGACCAAGGTACAATAAGGAGAAGCAGTGCATATTGTTAGGACGAGAGGGAAACGATTGTATTTTGTCGTTTCTCATACATAAATGTACGAAAGATTTAGTGGTCATAGCCGTTACTTAGGTTAAATGCAACCTGTAGTTGTAGCCTTTGACTGACATGATTTCTTCTGTCACAGGTTGCACGTTGCATCAGAGCAGAGCGGCGTCGTAATAAGCTGGATTTGAGAAAGATGAGAGAACTTGTCATCATTCCGTCGGCATCTTCCAAAGGAGTCTCTCCACGGATTTTGTGTACATTCTTCCGTTTGCGTAACCAAATTCTTTTCAAAGTCCGCGCTACTACTGCTGCTACAATGCTTCTCAGAATAATGCATACTCACTACGCTACGGGTTTTCCGTGGGAAATGACCGTACACAGAGTCGAGGCTCAGCCAGTGATGTGACCAAGGTCAGGTTTATAAGTTCTCAGGTAAAAAAATACAGCCCATGATCTGAATGCAGAGTTTGTCTCCTCCACAGAAGCTGGGGGAAAACAATAATGATTAATTTTTAATCTATTTCCAAGTCTGATTCCTTGATCCCCGAGGTGAGCTTTTCCGCTTTAATCAATATAAATATCCTTGAAGAGATGGCCGGTTTGAGGGGACGGAGCGATGGGCTTTGATTGGATTAAAATGGGGAAGGAACGACGGAATAAGATAACAGGCTTTGACCTCCGTATCCGCATTGTGGGTATTTAGTGGTGTTAACCGGATTAGATCATGTGAACAACAAAAGCATGTAGTTGGGACGTGCTTTCTCTGATTTGATCTTGAATCTTGTGACTTTTGTAACATGATTGTCTTCCGTCATCCTCTCCTCACCACGTCACCACTCACTCCTCACTCACCGCTACGCCGTCTTCTTTTAAAAAGAATCTTATCAGAGTCCGGGTTTAAATATCTTGGCCAATAAATCCATGTTGTTCCCTTGATGTGTACCACTTGTTAGTTTGTACTGTGTGGTTGTGGTAGTGTAGGACGGTTCTTGAAAATATCCTGCGTCACGTTATTTCTAGGTCGCGCGTCAGTCTCATGCCTCAAGCTTACGAAATCTTTACATCTCTCTTTCACCCCTCCGCCAAGACACTCCATAATGTGGAAGGAAATAACCTCTATTGAAAGAGGTGAGAGCATAATCCGGGGGAGATTTAGTTCAATAAGTTTTGGATTAAATCAATCCGTATCTACCTTTGCAAATCTCGGAGCCAGGAAGGAGTGCGCAGAGCACAAGGAGGAAGAGAGCAAGGGCTAGGGGCTAGTCGGTGTGCGGACTTGGCTATAAATTTTGATAATGTTTTTATATCACTCCATCGCCTTTTCGCTGATGGACAGTCCTGCTAGTTGTATCCTTGTTAAAAATTTAATATAGTTAGCCTCTAGGCAAACTTTGGACTCGTACGAGGAAAATGTTTTCGCTCTTCTTAGTATTATGGTTGAAGTTGAGCAAGAATTGAGGATATCTTCCCAAGGAAGAGGCGCATCCCACCGTCAAGATGATTGTGATCAAGCTTGTTTACCAGCTGACTTACGACACAGTCTAAACACTTTTCCTCCTCTTGGAATTGTTTTGAAATACTCTCTTATATATACAACTCGAACTGTTCACTGGGTTTAGTTTGTATCCTTTATGCATTTACACGGAATGTTGACGACTAGGCATAGTGGCAATGCTAAAAAGTATTTTAGAGCCAAGCTATTTAGTATTAGGGGCAAGCACAGTTCTGAAATTTAAAAAGAATGGCTCAAAGAGGGAGGAAAAGTTTAAGAAAAGTTTGGACATACTCGCGGCCAGCCGTCAGCAGTAATTGCGCATCATCGTATCGTCCAAAGCAGTGTTTGTTGTCAAAGAGCTTGCAAATCTCCGAATTAGTAGATCCAATGGCTGATAGAGATGCATGTCAAGATAAAGGGGTGGAAATAGACGGGTGGAGGAGAGCGGAGCGGCAATTTTGTGAAACGCATTGATTAATATTTGATTAGATTTTACAATGCTCTATTACGGCAATGAGTTAGGGAAGAATAGAGGGAATAGAAGTGAGAAGCTTGAGAGAGAAGAGAGGAGGCTCTGTTTACAGTTTAAATCTTTGTAAGCGTCTTAAAGAGCATTATTATCTTATTTAGCTCCTGGTTAGTTGGTATTCGACTATAGCCAGGGAGAGGATAGATGATTGCCTTGCCTTTAAGTCTGTCTGCCCAAAGGGTAGATTCTTTTTGCAGTAGCATATAATACCACCTACCTGTCGATAACTTTTAGCACCCTTGTGCTACCGTTTTACTCCTCGGCGCTCCGTTGTAAGTAAGCGCATTCAGCCCAAGGCATCACCCTTCAACGCTTCTGATTCTTATCTCTTGCATTCTCAAATTCTGACTTTGTTTCCTACCGAATGTGCAAACTTGAGCGGCACAAGCTCTATGTTCGTCGGCTTCGGCTTGTTGCTTGTTCCAGTCTTTGTCACCTCACTCTGCGCATACTCTCAGATCTTGTGGTTACATTCGTTGGAGTTTTTTTTTATAAACTTGTTCATCATTCCATTGGAAACACTGGAGCAACAGCTCAGCCTTCCCTCAAATCAAAGGATTACAATTAATGTATATATCCGTCGCAGAAGCATGACTTTTTATTCTGTTTCTTTTTTTGATGGGCCAATGTCTATGTTCTATAACAGAGAGAATCATGGTTCGCATTTTTGAATTAAGGTGTAATTTGTAAAAATTCGGATAGTACATCTTTGAATTTAGTAGGAATGCTGGAATTCATGCCATTCGACTGGGGGCTTCTTTGATTCAGTTTCTCTTGTATCTGTACATTGGAAAATACCAAACTAATTACAAATTCAATCATGCATTTCAGTGAATTTTTAACTTGTCTGCCATATCTAAGCTGCTAAATGATTGCTGCTATCTGCGACACGAGGGGGAATGCACAGTAGCTACTTGACTTGTCAGTCTTTAATATGTCTAGAAGCATATTTCATTCTTCAATTCTACCTGTCAATCTTATTCAACAATTGTAAAGATCACAACAAAGGTAATTGAATTACGCATTAGGATGGTTTAGTTGAGTTAGCTAATCTGAACTGAGTGGCACGCGTGGATAAATACATTTAAAATTGGCAAACTCATACAACAACAACAAATCTTCGTACAAGCCGATTACTACGGTTACGGCCTTCTTGAGCAAGCTACGATAATCCTTCCCTAACCGCAAACGTAGATGATGGAGTCTGTTTAGAAGAATTCCAATCGGCCTTGTATTCATCTCTTGGCCCGTGTCCCTCTATTCTTTAAAATTCTTCAAACAATGCGAATCTCTTCTTTTGTTCTTTTCCCTCTAATCTGAAGTTCATCGATTTGAAAATGCATTCACTGAATCCGAATGTTGAAGTGAATTTTACTTGCTGACAGTAGTGGAAATGGAGTTGAGCTTTGCTGACTCTCGACTCGAGCTTGAATCTTATTGTAATTTTCTTTTCTTGTCGGAGTGATACGGAATTTGTTGGATTTCTTTGAAATCAGGAGCCTTCAACGAGAGGGAGGAGGAGAGGAAGGCTAAATAGTTAACTGACTCGTAATTTTTATTGACATTCAACTACAATAAATGTTTGAGCAAAGAGAATTTAAACAAGGAGGAGACAGAAGAGAATCAGTAGAATTGGATGGGGACAGGGATGAATAAGAGGGCCATAAACTTTTTGGAAACTAAAATTATTTCCATTATTACTGCGAAAATACTAGGATTACACATGTAATTCATCCCATCCTCAGTCAAGCGTGACAGTTACAGGACACATGCACCGTTTTGTTAAAGCTTAAGAGAATATTTAAACTCTCGTCTCTGTCAAATATTTGCTACGTGTAGCAGTTGATTCGTAGAATAAATTCCCATTATCTTCCTCCGGCTTGCCGTGTAGCGTACACTGACTGACTCTGTCCGTGTACATGTAATTTAGTGTTATCGCTTTTACAGTCGGTATCCTCTCAACAGTACCTGCTCCCCTTTTTCTCCTTGCAAATCCTTGCACTAAAACGGCATAAATAGTTTTGGGGAGAGAACAATAGATTCACTTGCTACACTTTTATACATGAACTTGTTCTTCTTCTTCTTAATTTATGCGCTTCAAAGGGCAATATTTACATCCTCTTCTCTTAAATCTCTCTTTTTACGGAGCGTATGTACGTATATTCCTTTAGTTTTTACAATGCAATTGCAGCTTTGTTTTCAAGACTTATTAAAGTTAAATAATATATGACTTTAAAGTACGGTGATATAAACTTGCATGTGGAAACGTTATCAATCACACCTGTCAGATTTCGCAATAAATTCGCGAAAAGTACGCTTCCCATGTATTTTTTGCAATTATTTCTATCAAGTTTTTGTTGAATTTTAGCTCCAGCCCATCCGCGTTCATGCATACTCACCTCAACCTCAAGTTAACAATTAACTCAATTGGAAGTTAAGGTAAAAAGAATGCTGCTGCTGATGATTTGCGGAAATTGTTGTAGGATGACGAGAAAGCCTAAAAGAATTTTGGAACGCGAAAGAGAACTAGAGAAGTTCTATAGGAGCGAGCGAGTGCTAAAGCTGATTCATTGCTATAAGGCTTGGTGGAATTAACTATGGTTAGGAAGCAGAGAGTGGTTTACCTCGTTTCCGCTTCTCTGCTTGCGGGGCGGGTTTGGTAGGAGGAGGAGGAGGAGGTTGGAGATGGTATCTGGGGGCCACTCAGAGAATCAGTAACTCAGGAAATGGCAAGTTGAAAAAATTGGCACATCAACACACTTTCCAATATCAACACATCCCATCGCACATTCTCCTTCCTCGCATCCAAGAGAGACATGGAAGGGGAGGGAGAAGAAGCATACACATAGAGTATGGGGGAGATGAAGAGAAGACATCCTCCCCTTACCATCACTACCCCATCCGTCCACCACATCCACATGAAGCCTTTGTTAAGTGGCTTCTGAGCAGACACACACACACACGGCATCTTCTTGTCATGATACCGTAAGCGAAAGCAAGGAGGAGAGAACAGGTGAGATGATAATCACCGATAGGCAACAAGTGTGTGTGCACCACCAGTCCTCCTCTTCCCCCACCTCTTCCTTACAAATCCTTGACTTGAATCATCATCAGCAGCCATCTAAAATGTAAACGTATCTCATTGGCGAATCCCAAGCTGGGAACCGTACATGAATAATCGACAGCAAATCATCAAAGACGTACACGCTCATCCCCTGCATCCCCCTGTTTCTCTCACCTGACTTTCAGCACTGTTGGCATTTAATCTATCACATCTTACCTTATTGCTGCTTTTAGCTCACTGTGTATTCCCAGCCTAAGCTAAGGGAGGTGGATTCTGCGGTAGGATATATCGTCAGCGCGCACATAGCTGGCCCCTTTCAAACTTCCCGCGCGAGTTTTCCCGTTTACTTTACATTGAAGCTACATAAGGGAAGTCGCCCAGCTATGAACGCGCTTACGGTATAACAGCATGTTTTGCAAAAATTGAAGCCATGTAAAGAAATACCTTCCGCTTTTTAATAAAATTAGGATTGCTCCCCTTATATACTTGTGGTTCATTTTCTTAGCCCTAGAGCCGTGGCAGAAAATTTAAGGAGTTAACTTGGAGACTGTTGGAATTTGTTGGTTGTTTGATGCCGTGCTGGATGTGTTCTACCTTGACGCTATCAAACTGAAATCTAGCATATCTTTTTGAGCATGAGGTCCTTGCCTGGCTGAAGAAATCCAGGGCAGGAGAGAGGATAGCACACAGGTAGAGTTCACGAGCTCGTGATAGTAAAATTCTTCGAGTTACACAACTCCCCATCTCCGCAAACTGTATTCCATTGTAAACATTTCAAATCCTTCCCGCACGCTTGCTAAAAGATATATATATATATACGTTCTTTCTCCTTCTATCTCCTCAGTACTCCTCACCCTCCTATTACTCTGCTCAGCTTTCTCTCTATGCTTCTCTTATCATCATCATCCCCTTCCTCCCTCCCCTGATCTCTGCTTTAGAGTTCTCTGATCTCTTTGCATTTCAATTGGTAAGTAGTGACAAAAAGGCCGTATGAGAAGAACAAGTGAACTGCTTTTGATTAATTGCGATAGGATCACGACGAGGACGGCGGTACTTTCTCAGTAAAATCTTTTGGGGTTTATGGCGGCTCTCTAATTTTCTCAACCTTTGTTGCTTTCCGTCTCCATTCAACTGCAGATGTTATGTGCTATATTTTTATACGTAATATTTGAATCATGCAAATATTTTCAGAAATGTACGGTAATTCAATTGATCCCGCCCGATACTCTTTTCAATTGACTAGTTAGCGGCCAGCCAGTTGGCACATGTCGGAAAAAAACCAAATGGATGAAAAAGTTCTACAAGGGATATTGAGTGGAGTTATTATTTGAACTATGAGTGGGAACTATTTGTGTTAAATATGTGAGGGAGAGCTATAGTTTTATATCATGTTTTATTTAAGTCTTGGAAATATTTACGAGAGAATTTAAGAATGTTGAGAAAATCAGAGCATAAGATTACTACTGAAAAGATTTAGGGCCCTTCCATCCACACGTTTGTGTCACACAAACCAACACTATTTCATCACATGTTAATTACATTCAAAAGTAAAATCCGGGTGTTTTTCTGTCAGAGGCGATGCTGCCATTATCTTTTGCAGTCCGTAAGGTACGCGTCACGCCTAGGAGCTGTCGATTAGCTGCAAGGTCTTATGAACTGATGTGTGTCTGTACATCCTACATACGTATCTGTACGCAGACGGAGGATTTGTGACTGGGAGCGGGAACATAAAGTGATTATAATTATTCTCGTCATGATGAGACGCTAAGAGTTGTGTACGTAAAAAACGAGGTTTTTCTCCAAGGATTTTAAATACGCTAAAATCTTTTCCTCTCAAAACTTTTCACACTTCCCCTCAAAATTTACTATTGAAATACCCATTTTACGATTCATTTCAACTCTCCTCTATTTACCATCTCCTTTCCTGACGACTTTCTTTTCGCAAAGTGCTCTGTTTTGATGGAATGTAAGCCGAGAATTCCGCAACTTTCCCAGACATATACTTCATCTCCCGCCATCTCTCAACTCCACTACCCCACAAAACCCCTCCCGTCTTAGCACTACTTCCAAAGACATAACAACTTTTAACTAAACTGACTTGGCTTTTGCCATTTTACTCTCTTTTCATGCGTTAATGTTCCTCAAGGATGGGATTTATTATGGAAAAGCACACACACTTTAAAACTCATCACATCCTTCAATAGGTGCTCAAAATCCCGCCTGTCTCTAATATTATTTTCCCACACTTTCCGCCAGCCAGCCAGCCAAAACACTGGAGCATGTGTGTGTATTCTTTGGTTGACGGGCTAAATTGTTGTATGCCGAGTCCTCGGAGTAGGAGGTGTGTCTGTGAAGAAATAATAGGGCCAGAGCAGAAGTCAAGGTATATAGTTACATGCAGAATCAGGGATTTAATGGCTATGGGATTTAGTTAAATGGAGTCAAGCAGTGTTACTACTAGTGCGGTGCACTGACTTGCTTAGGCTGACTGGGATTTGATAGTTGGTTGTGTTGATGTGGTAGTTTCTGCCATGCTTGGAAAGCAATGAAATGTATCACCATCACCACCTTCTAGACGTTTTTATTATTGCAAAATATCTTCTCGTCCTCCCTCTTGCGGGAAAGCAATAAAGAATTGAATGCGTCATCATAATGGGTTTCTCCACATCCTGGGAAAGAGTCTATAGCTTTTGGAGCAACAAGTTAAAGCCCCTCTCTACAATGTCGCTTCATAAATCCCCGAGACCATCAACAAATACAAGAGGAGGAGCAGCCCATAAGAAATGGCATTAAGAATGAGGATAACGGTCTGCCTGCTCCCCTCCTCTCAACCTGGACGAATGAAGCCGTGGACTGGCAGATAGAAAGCACTGTCCATATGCTTTCGTCTTCCCTAATTTCACCATCATCCTTATTTTCTCAACTTCTTCTTTAAATCCCCTTAAAACATTAATTCTTTTTGCTCTCTCTCTCAGACACCTAAATTCACAAGCTTTGAAAAAGATGGGGGGAAAATGTTTATTCGTTTTAAATAAATTACTATGCTGTTTACAATGCTACTTCCATCCCGCACCAACACGGCTGGGGTATCAGGTAAGTAGGATACCCGTTTTCACAGCAAGGGTGCTCCGGAACTTGATTACCCTCCGCTCCGCCTTTAGTATATTCTACAACCCTCTTCTTCGGAAACATCTCTTTAATATTTCCCTATTCGCTCACCTTCACAAAGATTCACCTGAGTATTCTTTGAATATTCAGTAGCTATATCAAGCACAAACCCTCGTCCCCCATTAGTTCACCTTATTCTCTTCTTTTACATTTTTACCCGGGGAGGATGCCAGAATAACTCTCTGTGAACCCTCTGGATGGAGAAGCCCAAAGCCAAGGGTTTGCTGGGAGCAAGGTGAGACATTAAACCGAGCACCGCCATTCACGGATTCCACGCATCTACTGCTTCCTATAAGACCACATGTGCTTGGCTCTGTATCATGAGGGAAAAGAAGAGAATAGGCTAATCGTAAAAATTTCACCTCTTGAAAAGATTCAGAAAACTTTACAAAAGAAATTCACATTAAATTCTACAAAAACCCACAAGAAAAACTAGCAAACTTATTCAAAGAAGCAAATCTAAAGCAATCCCCGAAATCCCGTGAGACACTTATACCCAAGATTCCCTGGGAGAAATTCTCGTGCAGAGCTGTGCCGCTGTGTTTATTAAGCTAGGTAAAGCCTCGGCGGTCAATACGAATAAAAGAATCTTTCAAGTATATACACATGTGCTTGAGAAAGCTTGAGAAAGCTTTAACAAGAAGCTTTGATGCTGTTTCACCAAATATCCTCTATTTCGCAATCAGACCAGTTACCTTCTCTGTATTACCACAGTTGGCATTCAAATGCTAATATCCTCATCCGCATGCCTCTATTTCTTTAAATGTCTTTGTACTTTGTCACATCCACTATTCTTCAAGAACCTTTTGGACCCGATTTATGACTACTGTACAAGCTTTAAGAGTCTGCTTTGCTTGCTGAGTGGGTTGCCAGGAACGACGGCTTAAATCACTCCGTTTTGCCCATCTCATGAAACTTATGAAAGCGGTGGAGAAAAAACATCACTCACCTCATCTCACCTTAGGGTTTGAATAGAATGAGATTCGGCTGGAGGTCAAATCTGCTACCTGAATGAAACCCAGCGAAGAGGACCAGGTGAGCTGATGATAGGATTGATCTAGTTTTAGCTAGGGAATTTTGTATTCGATATTAGGGTTTAAGGGTAGGATTTTTTTGTAAATCCCTGGGCCTTTTTTGCAAACGAGACATAATTTAAAAGTTAGCTTGGCTCTAGCTCTCTGGGAACTTCTATCGTTTCCAGTCCCCGTCATACATCCCTTGCCGATTCTTCTTTTTTGCAAGTTCCCACACACAAGGCAGCTTATTATCTACCTTTTTCGCAACTCACAAGACAAAGAGTCACCAGGTATTCTTGCGAATACACTACCCATATTTTTTATTCAATTATACTATTTTGCCGTACCGGAGAAAAATTTCTCCGGAAAATGTCTACTTACAAAAGAAGCAGAGGAAAACATGCTTCTCTTACTCTGGTTATTCAGCTCATTATTTTCAACGTGAGAAATGTATGTGCTCTTAGGTCAACCTCAGTCTGGAGCATTTGTTTGTCCAACTGCGGCTCATAAACAAGAGCAAGTGTACTTAGGGACGGATGAGGAAGGGAATTGTATTATTGCAAATTCCACATGCTCTTCGCAAGAGAAAATTCTTCCGCCTTTATATACCTCCATTCTTTGGGTCATCATTCTGACATTTCCCTCTGATTTTAGACAAGTTGACGGGACTTAAGCCAGAAGAAATGAGGATTGATGAGGGATATTCTTTGGGTAGACGTTGTTCTTGAGGAAAGGAGCCGCACTCTCTTATGTTTTGTCGTGTCGTTGGGGAAAGTTTTAGCCACACGCTTTACACACATGTCAGTTTTGTGAGCCTGCATAAAAATTGCGTCAGCCTTCTTTCAGCGGCCGGAGGCAACTTATATCCGGCGAATCCATACGTTGAAGGGTTGTTGGAAGTTGTATACAACTAAAAACGAATGTTATAGTAACGTGTGTCCTTTGCAAGGATTAATACCCAACTGTTATAGACGGGAGAAGGAATGCTCTCGCAGATCGTGACGACAGGATCGTAGGGTCAAACTACTCAAGTCAGTCATGTGTACATGTGCGCGGATAAATTTATTACTCGTCAAGGAGCAATAAGAATAATACTAGGAGTCATTTGTGGAAAGAAAAACGTCTTGTCCAAGTTCTCATTCTGCAGAAACGTACTTATTTATCTTCTTCCCCCTACATGTTCCTCTTTCCTGGCTGCCTTTTCCTCCTTTTCTGTCTCCTTCTTCCGTTCTCTTTAAATCCAGTCCTCCTGTCAGTTCTGTCTCGTACTAAACTTTAAGGAAAACTGTTCAAGTCATGAACTAAATAAACAATTCCTATTCCGGATACAAACACTTGAACACAGTTAGTTTTCCACTCAACAAAATTTATGGACATCTCTCACAGCCACCACACACAGAAGCATACGACGTACGCACACACTTAATAATATTTCCTAATTCACAACCTACCCCTCTGCTTTCCTCACCTAAAACTTGTAGCAATTCCTTAAAAATTTTACGATCAAACACAAGCTCCCAGAGACTAGTAGGTCTTCTTCGTATCTTTGATTCTCGATCTCGCTATAGGCCTTATTCTCCTGCCCTGGTTTTCTTTCAGGCCGTGGTGCATCCGCGCCGTGGAACTTTTGATATCGATAATTATGATCAAGCAATAGGTTTCTAAGCTTTTTTAGTCTTCTGTTAGATTCCGCCTATGTATTACTTACGACCCCGTCAAAGCTATTGGACGGTTAGTCCTTGTTTCTTATCGTCAACAAGTTGGTTAGATAATTGCATGTATTGGATAGAGCTCGGTTTCGTACTAGACTAGCTGGGAGCAATTTTAATTGAGTTGCCATTTATAAGATTATGGATTTACCAGAGACAACTTGCTTCACTCGACGAATTTGGAAGCAGCAAGTTGTCTTAATGGTATTTTAATAGGAATTCCCCAAAACATAGAAACTTGGAATGCATTGGATTTTGACATCACCTGCACTCTTAACTCATGCTGCTTGTGTCACCTGCTTCGGAGGTCTCTCTACCTTTTGATTGCTTTGGATATTGTCGTTCTACAGGTAGGAATAAGGCGGATAGGTTGAAAGGGAGTCAGTCAGGAGCTTGTGGAAATTGTGATGCTCAAGCAGGGAGGATTTGAAAAAAAGTCAACTAAGGGCCATTACTTTGTGCTTTCAATGGTTTAGAATCCTCATATTTTGTAAATGAAGAAACAAATTTAAAATACGAGGGACAAGTCATAGAACAAATCAATAAATTACACCAAGGGTGCCATCCATATCTGGTTGGGTAAGCATGAAGCTGGGAAGGATTCTTTATGGCATATATATACTGACACTTTATGGATGATAACTATACAAGTTTATCTTAATGAAAATAGCCATGTACATATAATGGCATGTTGATAATGCAGGAGTGAGGGTAGGTGAATTGTACGTATAGTGAATCTATCATTGGCTCTCTGACAGATAGACTATGCGTGTTTACCATCTACCTCCACTCACAGCACCCAACCAACCAGCCAAAAGAGTCATTATTGTCACGGGAATGGAATAAATGGATTCCTGATCATGAATCTAATAATAGGTCATGCCTTCGGTCCAGCGTCCACTGATCAAAACATTTTCACCATCATCAAGTCCACACCCATCCCTCCTGAGATCCAGGGGCCGTTATATTCTTCCAAGCACCTTGCTCAACCTCCAAGGGCTTTTTTCTCCTTGAAGACGCAAGACGGTTGGATGGCAAGTTAAAGTCGGGTGTATGAGTGGTTTGCTTTTGAGGAAAAGTAACTTATTTAGGATTGCTCGCAGGGGGGAGGAGGAATAATGTGTTGGAGTAGCCATGTTTCAATATTATCTGAGTCAGGAGTCATATGCCATAATTCACCTTCTTGGAGCAAGGTAAGTTTGAAGAAGCGGGGAAATTGAGTGAGGATGAGGGAAGGGAGCTAGGTGAGCGGAAGATATGAATGATCTTGTGGAAATGTTTAAATCCTGGAGAGAAATTCCTTCCACTTTTACACCTTCCACAGCATAGTTTACACACACATGTGTGTCCATGAATTGTATTGTTATTTCCTCTGGTCACTCTTCCATTGTGCTGGAAACAATCAGTTTTGTCGAAGAGATTTTCAAAAAATCCTCTTCGCTTCATCAGCCAAGACATGTCACACAATTTCACATTACACCTACTATAAGTAAGCTACACACATGAATTTTCTATTCCAAGGGCTTTTGAGTTCTTCAACTCCTCTGCAGTCACAATGCCACCATCACCATTCCTCCCAACTCTACATGCTCTGGCTTCGCTGCTCTAGCCTTCACAATCCAAGGGACTTTTAGACCAAGCACCCAACCTTACCTAATCGATACGCGTACACTTGGATTTGACAAGAAATCCGGGAATTTCTTTTTGTTCATCAAGAAAAGATATTTTTACAAAGAAACTCTCCTATAGGAGTAGAATCCTCTGTACTGCTTCTTTTATAAGATTCTTCCTCAAATACAATTGTCCAAGCCAATCTTGAACGGCATCATCCTCTAGTCTCTGTCATCCATCCACCAAGTCCCTATCCGTCCGTCCATGACTCTTTCTCGTTCCGAATTCCTTGAACCTTTGTAAGTAAGCATCAATCTTGGATTCAGGGATACCTTTTCAGGAGGAGCGGCAAGTAAGTACGACAAATGCGGCTTCATTCACGAAAACCAATAGCGCACCTGTGCAGCGGAAAGGCTGAGCGGTCCTTCCGCAAAAGCATCTCTCTGGACAATCCTGGCTGGGCCGGGCTCCTGTCCACTGGAGAACCAAGTGTTTGTGTCCTCCCTGTGTTGCAGTCCTGGATTTTTTACTCTTTCTTTCATAGTTGAGTGACCGAAGAGAGACTTGAAAAATTCTCTACAAGTCTTAGCCAGTTGGAACAACAGAGGAAGGCCCTGGCAGAAAGAAGTCCTTCCGATTGAGGAAGCTTATTTACAAGATGAAGGATACATGGAATTCCGAAACCTATTATTTGTAGTCTCTGTATGTTGGAGGAATTTCTCTTATTCTCACCTCAGGATCAATATATAACCTCTGGCCTAGAAAACCCCAGAAGAAAATATATATAATCACTCCTAGACACTTTGGCTCCTCTCGAAACGATATTTAGGAAATAATGTTGCTCTCCTCATCCTTGGTCTTAGTATTTTCCTTTAAACTCTTTGATCCCTCAAAACGTTTACACCTTTCTTGATCTTCTAGGAGAATCTTAGGCTGAAAGCAATCTATTCACCAACACTTTTTACCACTTGCCTAAAGCTGTCATCCTTACAGCTGGTCGTGTAGGAAATGATATTTTAAATTATATCACACGGCTTTGATTGAAACTGTTACGGATTTGAACAAAATTTAAGCCTTTGAGGCATCCATTATAAAATTTCCTCCAATCCATTACTCCGTGACTATTGAATCAAAAAAGCCTGATTTCTCTACTTCCATTGTACCCCTTGCTTTCTCCTCATGTCTTCACCCTCTTCTTCTGTCCTCGCTTTAAGAGATGGTGGTAGAAAGATTCCTAAAAGCTAATGCAAACATCCCATCCGGAGCTAATGCCAATCTGGTTTCTGTCATGGAGGAAAAATAAAAGAAACATTTTTCAATGAGCCCTTGAAAGAGAAAAATATTTTTTCCAAACTTCGCATCGACGCACCGTTCACCTTACCCTTTTTCATCCTCGTTTTTACCTGTTACCTCTTGTCAACCTGTGATTATTAATTGAACTTGAATCGAATCTGAATCCGAATGCAGGGTGCACTATTAGTGGTATCTAAGATTTTTAAAAGGGAGCCCAGGCTATTTGGGACGGTCCCCAGGACTGGAGAAAACGTTTTTTATCCGCTGAAAAAAATCTACCTAATTTTGCACCGACCGCACATTACTGAAATTCTCACCATTAGATTTCGATATTAGATGCCATTAGATACCAGGCGGAGATTTGCTACTGCACGGGGACCTAAGAAGGTGGATTTAGCTCGGCCTTATATGCTTGCTGGTTAGGCCCGAATTCTGTACGCATTTCAATTCTGTATTCATCCACAACAGATTTATTGACTGCTTTTTAACAAGAAGCCTCTAAAGTCCGTGTCCTTAATAGCTTGGAACAGGAGCCCTTGAAGACGGCTTCCAACCTTGGACAATCCATCCCCCCTCTATAATGATGGCCCTTCAATCCATCTATATTTATCCACTTGGATCTTGTAGACCGTTCTCCTATTATTGCCTACCCTTCAACCAGTTTCCCACTACAAGTTCACCCTATTTTCTTACCTGGGTGCATGGTGGAATGGTGGAGGACTCGGAGGACGTGGAGGATGGATGGACGAGTCAGGATATGATTTTTCCTCCGATTTTTCACTATCCGTTCTGCATCATTAAACCCTGGATTACTTAAGGGGTCAGGTCAGTTTTGATGGAGCTTTCCAAGACCTTTTCGTACGGGCAGGGGAGGGGAATCCGGAATTTGGGTGTGTGATTTACGCTATAATGAATTAGAAATTTTAAATTCTTCATCTGCTACGGATCCGCGGAGCTGAAGCTAGACACTTAGGAGAAATGTACATATGGTGTGTGAACATGGGAAGTGGAAGTTTCAAGGCTCAAGAGGATGGTTTCAAGCTCATTTAATTTCACATTCAGTTTAAATTGAATATTTTTACGTAAGAGGATCGGAGAAAAAACGTACGGTTATCTAAAAATCTGTTTCTGTGTCATCCGTGTTGATCGCATTTACCATAAGTAACTTGGAAAAGCAATGTGTTGGACAACTTGGAAAAGCATTTGGAAGCTCCTTAGAATGTATGTACATAAAAGGTATGGAATAGGATGGGAGATGAATACAAGGTTGAATTTTTTGCACTTGCAACAAATTATTCACAGTTACGAGATATGGGTTTCAGGTGGTCTCTCCCCGCTATTCTTTTCCTAACCATTGTCCACTCGTCAAAGGCTGAGCAAAGCAAAGGTCAGTTGGTCATTTTTTCGTGAGCCATCACTGAATAAGAGGTTTTCCCTCTTTCCCAGTACCTTTTCACTTTCTCTCTTCCTTGGTTTTTTTCATGTCTTGCAATATAGAAACGGAATGGCTAAGCTGATTCAACTCTTTGTCAGAAGCTATGACATTTTGCCACCTCCCTCAAGTTTTGAATTGCACGTGCAATTCAGGGCGAGTATAAGTTGCTGAATTGAAAGCAGTTTTTGCACTCCGGACAGGAAGGACAACCTTTTGGAATATGCAACAGGTAAATGCCGCTCTTACTTGTCGCAAGGCTGGGCGAATTGCGTAATTCATATTGTATAAATTTGATTTACTTTTGGAAAACAAGTGAGGAGACGTGGAGGAGGTGTGGAAGGGATTTAATTATTATATTTGTGTTTCGTTCAATTGATTATTCTATTGATACAAAAGATTGGAAAAAGGTGTGATTGAAATTGTGTAACTGATTTCTCTAGTGACTGAGCCATCGGTATTTTTTTGCCAGTCGTCAAAGAAATTATGATTATTTGACCTCTAACTGAATGGCGACAAGCTAATAGGATTTGGAAGGAAGACTATGTAGTAATTTGATTGCGGTATTGACGCATGCCTTTTTCTTGTACTTTAATATTTCTTAATTCTTTTTACTCTGAATCTTGTAAATGATAATGAATGCGTTAAGAAATGTGGATTCTGTTGTTTGGCTGATTTTTTTCACTCCCATGGAGGAGGAGCTGGTAGGAATTAGTGTTTGAATAATTTTTGAAAGTGGTTGCCACTAAAGGGGATTCATAATTCATAAAGACTCACATGTGATTCAATCATAATATCATAAATGTCATTGAGATGCTATCCCTGTTTCATGATAGTATTTAAATAAGTCACGTTTTCATCCGGGCAACCGCTCGAGCTTGGAGCAATCCCTCAATTCAAGTGTTGAGCACGAGGGCTTTTTCGTAAATTTAAATTTTCTTGCTTCATTTCCCGGGGGATGGGGCGAGTAAATACGCGGCTTGATTTACAACAATCATGTATGTAATGTAGCTTCTTGGAAGATGGGATGCTCGCGTCCGTTTAATAATAATCGCCCAATTTCGATTCCAACCAACCCTCTCGGTATCTTATCAACACCGTCCTGCGGCACGTATACTCTTCTCTCAATCTGATTTCCTACAGGATTTTAAATAGAATCCCAGATTAAAGCGAGGATAAAAACCGGTCATGCAGATCTCTCATTAATCTTTCCCCATCTTTTTTCCTCTCTCTCTGCAATTCCTGCGAGATAGAAAATATAAGAGCTTTAAGCCTTAAAGTGATGCTCGTTTCCTTCTAATTTTAATTTGAATATTAAGGTTGTAGAAGTGAATTTAAGGAGAGATTGTAATTTTTGCACTCATTTACATTGATAAAGTTTATCAGACTTTCTCGAACCCATTCATAATTTGAACAAGGAATTAATCACACCGGAAAAATCGAATATTTCTCTTCCCATTTATGACTGAAGACCTAAAATGTTATAAATATTATGATTTTTTATGGATTTCATCGTATTTTTGGTATACATGTCTTAATTTGAAGGGAATTATCGCGAAACGATTTTGGCACAGATGTAAAAGAAAGATACGTGGTTAAATCGTGGGCGGACTTGAAATCTTGCATCCATTTGGTATACTTGTTCCTTGAATTAGTAAGGATGAAATTATGTTATTGACGAAGAGGAAACTGTCACCGGCTTGTATGAGACCTGGGTGGAAAAATGTGATTGTCTTACAGGTTTCAATATTTTCTCCACCAACTTCCTCCGGATAACCTTGGGTGAATGCAATCAATATAGTATATATGTGTAGCTCGGGAACACTAGCATATTTATGTGGAACCAGTGCTGTACTGCCGGTGGTGCCGGGGCGTTATCCCTTCATCTATCTATAGGCGTCCTAGTTTGATGCGAGACTGATTGAAAATGACAAGCAAAATCAACCTTGCTCTTTGTCACGCGCGGGAGCATGTGATCTTGACAATTTGAATGTTTAAATAGTCATCATTCCGTAGGAAAAACGTTTACATCAATAACAATTTATAAACAAATAAATAAAATAATTCCATTCCGCCAAACTTTCCACATTTCCATGCACGGACTGTTATCGAAATCTAAACAAAATGTAGGGAATTTAGATAAGTTCCAGCCGATACGTAAACACTGTGGAAATTAAAAATCCAGTTTGGAATTTGTCAAATAAATGGTTGCAACAGAGAAAGTGGAGATTTTATCCGAAGCATCATTTCATCACAGCATGCTGCTGGGTATTTGTGCCTTTGCTTTACAATGCAATGAAAGGGTATGAGGTTGATCAGGGACAATCAGAAGCCATTGAATTATATTGAACAAGCCTGTATTGAAATCTAATAGTATCATTGCCACTGCCTATCGAAGATGTAAAAAACAAAGATGTACAGGGAATGTTCAGAAATTGTTTTATTTTGATGCCTGTACAGTGATTGAGAACTATTATCTGCGACAGTGCAAAACCATGAACCGGATCTATATGTCCAGAGTCCAGAGTTCCAGAATAAATACGCTAGTGATATTTAGCATTTGCTATGGAACTGGATTAAGTATTGATGAATTGTTTAAACTTCGTCGTCCGAGTTTTGTAATAAGTTAAGCTATGGATCACGCACTGCATACACAGCTGCATGCAAACGTAAGTGGATGACTGATATTCAGAGCAGATTTAAATCAGGAGGAGGACGTAAAGTTGAAATTGAGGGGATTAAATGCTTTGATGTCATTCATTATGAATGTATCAGCTCCTCAATCTTGCCCTTGCGCATTTATAATTCATTATTTATTTCAACTGAATTATTTTGCAAACAGCGCGTAAATTTTTGCAAAGAAGCCTAGGGCGTCGTTCAGGAATCTTGTAGTTCCCGTCTCTCTCCTTGTAGCATAAACTAAGCAAATATGGCGCCTTGCTACAAATCTGCCCTGTCAATCAACGTGTGTCATTTGCTCTAAATAAATATTTTATTTAGTGAGCTAATGGCTTAATGGCTGAGCTAAATGTTAGTAACAAGAAATGGGGGCTACTCATCTGCATTTAAGTTTAATGTAAAACAATGACATAATTCAAAAGAAATACATTTAAACGTGCTATATATTTACCTTTTCACATGCATGAATAGATGGGATTTAATGAAATGCAGGTGGAATTTTTCTTGTGCGTCTGCATAAGAGAAGAAACTTGGTGTCCTCAACGTCGGATCCTTTGTAATTTATCATTGTGGGGAAGACAAGTAGATTTTAGAAACAAAGGTAAAGTGATTTTCTCCGTTAGGGATCTGTCTATTTGGCATGAGGACCTGGGACGCACTGGGGAAGCTCATGATCATAAGGGATATTTCAAGGGAAATACCTGCCGCCTTGAGAGCGGCCTGCTTGTTCGCATCCTTGGTTTCCTCGTAATTTGGTAATGTATTTTCTATTTATCTTAAAACCAACATGTCCTTTTCCCTTTGTTTCCCAGAGGAAAACCACCTTTCAACACGAGAATCTAATCAAACGTACCGCATGCTGCGCTCCCAACAGCTCCCATCCATGCCCTCCCCTGTCTCTAAAGCACCAGCGCGTGCAATAACCAAAATTCACCAATAGCTCATCTTCATCTTCCCCGCTCATCATAACTTGTCTTCTTCTCTTACCTCATCATCCTAATTATGTCCATCAATCTTGAGAATTCAAAAAACACTCATGTTGTCCTCATCTCTGCCTGCACTCCCTTTTGCTCCTCCTCCTCCTCCTTCTCAGAGATGCAGGGAGA
This sequence comes from Sminthurides aquaticus, assembly GCA_906901655.1. NCBI lineage: Eukaryota > Metazoa > Arthropoda > Collembola > Symphypleona > Sminthurididae > Sminthurides > Sminthurides aquaticus. The sequence goes on along the minus strand of CAJQTT010000013.1, from coordinate 1,154,780 downwards.
TTTCTTAGCCCTTTCTATCACTAATAGACGAACGCACCAAACTAACACCAAACACAAGAACCCGCATTTAAATTACCCCATGTTTTACAAATATTCTTGGGCATCAAACCTCCATACCGCTCGCCTCATTACAAGGTCCTCTCGCCAACGGCCAGGTCGACAGAGGTCGGAGAAAACGAGGCGCATTATTAGCCTAATATGTGGTCAATCAACCACCTTTTGACCTACCAGAATCCATTCCTCATTCCCTCCATGTGTGTTTAACCTCCGGAGCAATATCATAGTCTCACCGCCTTCTTCACTGGCTCCAACCAGCGTTCTACGGCAGAATGAAAGAAAACAAGTGTGGAAAAGATAATGGGAGACTAGGAAGCGCGTAATGATTATCTTCCTACTCCCACCCACCGCCTCTTCTCACCCTCTTCTTATTAATTTCACTCATCCCGCTCTAAATCTATTTACCATGTACCATCCTGTAAATTTTTATGAGTCTTACTTTTGAGAGTCATTACAATTGCCGTCAGCAATCAGCGCATCCACAAGAGTATATAGTATTGGAACGATGAGGTATTTTTGTGACCATCATCAAAACACCTCATCAAATTGCCCATCCCTCCCCACCAGCGCGTACCGTTATAATGAGGGTCGACCCGGTCTGGATTAGATTCAATTACGGGAGTGTATGCAAATCCCCTCCGGCGCGTTCCGCAAGAATTATTCGATGCGCTTGGGGGCAGTAGTCTGCCTTCTGAGTGGACTTGCGTCCTCGAACTCTTTCTTACGGCAACGGAGCTTACAGGAAGGCTTGTACTGTATTAAATTAGCTCGTAATCCAAGGAGTAAAGAACAATGAACACCTAAACAAGATGATGAGGCTGATAATAATGATTTGTATGGATTTCAATAATCATTCATGTCCATCCCCACCTATGAGAATAATCTCTGACATACTCGGTCTCTCGGACAAGGAAGGATACGATCACCAACGGTGGGTTCTGGAACGTATTGCTTCTGCAATGAATCCTTGCGGTAACGACCATGATCATAATTTAAGAGAAGCAGATGCAAGAGTGGGAGAGCTTTTCAAGGAATCCTCTGCCCTCGCTGGAAATCTTTTCCAGGTGGACAGAGGGCAGGCTTTGCCTCGGCAGCTTTTGGACCCAACTCCTCTCCCGTCTCACTCTATGTAGATTACACTTAATTGTATAAACCTTGAGCTTCACACACTTGTAATTCGGTTGGCGCGTGGCACGTAGTTGAAAGCAGGGCAGATGAGTCTTGTTTGTAAATCTGTCTAAAGATCTGCTTGGAAGAGCGAGGTGATCTATTCAATTTATTGCTTCCAAAGAACCGTTCTTTTTCTCGAATCCTTCGTCCTCCTGCCTGATTCCTTTAGCTGTAGATTCTGGAAAGGTCTCTGACTTTGTCTACGTTTCTCTTCTTCATCATTTCATCATTCAAGTCTCGAGGAGTATTGCATCTGCATATAGGTATAGTAATATAAAGTAGATTGGTTTTTTTCTCACAAAACATACTGGCAAAACATTGTCCCTCACTTTTTCATCCGGTCCTCCCCCCAACCCTGGCATAGGAACGATAATAATAATAATAATCGCCCTAACAATTATCTCAACGTTCCATAACCTCTTCTGCAACGCTCTCTTTTGCCGTTTCTGCTATGTATACAACTTTGTATTTGTTCTACAAACGAGACTTTGGAAATACAGAGTAAGGAGCTGCATCTTCCTGGCTTTCTCGCAACGAGCTTTGTAGACATAATAGTTATTATCGAAACAATCATTACACATCAAGCACCATAGCTATCTCCTAAAGTAAACGGTTTGTATGCTCAAGCCACGTTGTTCGCCCACTACTACACTCGGTTCCCTACGTACCTGAAATAATACAAAAACACATAATGGGCTGAATAAGTCCATTCACCGTCTCACCTGGCCTGGTGGTCTCCTGGCGCACTTCATCCGTCCTCCTCCATCTATTTACAATGTGCATACAAGACCATGGCATCGCCTGGAGAAAAGGAAGGGATCCTGGACTTTTGGATTGGATGCATCTACCAGAGATTTGAAACACGTCCGCGTGAGCAACACGTCCACGTGATTTCCTCGAGAAATATATATTATAATCCTGGACTTTTGTCCAGCTTCCAGTTCTATAAAACGTAAAGTTGGTCCAAGCTGTCTTACGAGCTTGTCATCATCATCTCATCTCCTGGCTGCGTTGATGACGACCTGTACTTTTTCCAAGCGATTGTATTCAAACCGAGCCAGGTGTAGTTGGAGACATGAAATGAACATTCAGTATATACCTCCTCCTCGGAGTATTTACCTTAGCTCGGATTTCCTTTTGCGTAGAAAAAAAGGTAGTGGAAGAGAGCATTTTGTACGGGTAAATTACCGTTTTGCCTGTCTCGCTCATTCTCTTCCATTGTCGTCATTCAGCATCGTCTTTTCTTATTAAGTGGCGAAGCTAGGACCAGAAGACGTGCGTTTCTATGCTTGGCTCCTTCCTTTATAGTTTGGCATAAAATCTTACGGGGTTTCTTTAAATTCAACTTGTGCTTTCGTCACCGCATCTGCCGTTTCTGAGGAACATTTTCCAAAGGTTCGGCTATACAAGGTTTGATTGATAAGCAACCTGCGTCCTTCTTTAAATGTACCTGTTAGCTGTGCCAGGGGAGGGTTTTGAAATCCAGAACTTAGGAAGGAATCCAATTGAAAGATTTCATGATTCTGCACAAGATTAGAATGTAGTTAGAGGTGATATCCGTAAGACGGTGAGCTACAACAGGCTACAAAAGTTGGATCCTTGATAACAAATTGGCAAGAAGTTTGGTGGACGTTGAAACTTGAAATATGCACATCTAAACGAGAAATCAGAAGCAGCACTGCTCGTTCTAGTAGTGTTTCGACAGATTAACGTAGATTTTTGAAAGGACAGGAAAAAGTTTGATTCAGAATAATGAATCACTCAGAGGAGGACTATGAATTCAAGAGGGATGAATGGCGTACTTGTGCTTTATAATCCACTTACACCCTCATCATCATCATAAAGTACCTGCAAAACCTGTTTGATTCTATAAAATACCTTGTTAAAGCGTCTAATAAACAAGGTGTGGAATATAAAAGAAATTTCTCTTTGCCCTTACACCAGAGGTAACGGAGGAAATGTCCACTACATTTCCCAAACTCTTAGTATCCTTTTAACCCCTTTAGTTTCCTCAGTTTGTGTCATTATTAGTGGAAACGTGAAATAAAAACCATGATTCTCTTGATCTCATTCTGACTAAAACGTTAATAAAATTCCAATCTCTCTTCATGGCGGAAGTGAGTTAGGATTGAATGAAAGGAGCACAAGGATTGGAGGTAGCAGGTCGATTTATATTTTCGTTCGGTGTTTTGTTTTTAATTAAATTAATATATATGTATATAAAATATAGCACTGCGTTTAAGCGGTTAACCAAAGGCTCAAGCCTTTCGATTTAGTACTAGAAAATTCCGGTTAATTCGGACTTATACACTTTATTTTCAATTCTACAACAGAAATAAAAGCAGTTTGTCCTGGCTGGTGAGGCATGGGCGTGGGTTGAGAAATCAAGAAGTTACTGATCTGTCTGGAAACTAAAGCCTTTTCCCGTATTCCTTCTCACAAACCTCCTCTTAATTATCAGTACTCATCTTTTCACCCCTTCTTGAACAGCTTTAGTGCTTTAGTTTCCCTTGGGACGACTCAACGTGAGACATTTATTATTCAGAGAGATATTCCTTTGGGGGAGAGGAGATTGGATGGATCGCATACGTATACATACGAATATTGTAATACACGATACCGTGTGTGCGTCCTTGTCTCTTATTTGCACTCGAGCTTAAGCATCATTTGCCCCGTCTAATATTCAACTTCACACAAGTTATGTTAGAACCTCTCATCTGGATCATAATAGAAAAATTTACATCTCTCTCCCAGCCTGATCCCTTTTGAATTCGGTTTGGTAAAAGTATTGAGTTTTTTAGATCAAAGGCCAAACTAACTATTGAATCCTGCCACTCACTGTAACTTGAAGGAAATCCTACATCAACTAACCTATAATACGGTTACATGGTAGCCTAAGACATGGTCACATGGTCTAGCCTCACCTTTCCTTATTCTCACCTTCCTTTGCTCGCCGCTGCTTTAAGTGAGCTAGTAGTTGATGTGGTTCGGTAGCAGCTATCGCAACTAATAAATAATAAAATGAATGATAAATTAGGATAAGTAAGAAGATAACCCTGGCCGTCCCAAGATATCTGCTGAATGTAACGTCTTCTCATGCTAATTTCCTCTCCCTGGAACGTGACAAGTCCTTCCCTTCTGGACTCAACTTACCTCTTCTTCCCATAATCTTTGATTATATCCCCTTGGCAATCAATTGGTGGCGGCGGGAGCGGCTTCTTACAATAATCTAAAGCTACTTAGATAAACAGTAGCTATACTATCTAGGTGTGGAATTAAGATGATGGACTTGTTCAGATTTTTTCTCATCCCTATCCACCTAACTTGTATACCTGTACCCTTTAGATTTGATGGCGACGTTTTGGTTTTCCAGGAGATTTAAAATCGTTTACGTTCGCGGGTTATATGTAGAGGTTGAAACGTTGTTGGAGACACAAGGAGGGACTCCCCCTCCCCTTCGGAAAATGTTAAATCGTTAGTGTAAAGAGGAAAAAGACGAAGGTTTTATGTATTCTCTCATCTTTCATTCAAATCTATCTTCCCTTCTCTGTATAAATTTTAATAAAGGAACAAAACACTAATCTTGTTACCCCATGCATACATTTTAGTGGATAGAAGGAAAGGAAGAAGATCCTCCAGGACCTTGGCATCCTTTCATTCTCTTTGAGATTCAATCCCTACCCTCATCCCTACTAAAACTAGATGTGTACATATACACGTCGTTGACGGAGGTGCGTTTCCTTGGATTTTTATTTGGATTCCTCCAGAAGCATATATACCACACCGCATGCCATCGCAGATCGGAGCATCCTTTCTTTGAATCTCTTATCATATTATTGTCCTCTTCCTCCTCATTTCCCGACCTTTGGAATTGTAAAAAATGCACATTTTTACACAAACTTGTAGCCCTTGTCATTGTTCCTGTAATTTTTATTTACACTTTCCCTACTCTCTTGAATAGAGAAGGGACTTGTTCCAGATTTACACACTATTTTATTATTCACTTTTCATTCACTCTCTCAGTATTCTTCTCCCTGTTCCTCCTTTACATTGTACATGTAAAACCTGCGCTGCTCCTCTATTTTTATACAGCTTTAATAAGGTTTTCAATTAAATTCACCCTTCACCCTTGGAAAGAATATATCCCGGGAGGAAGCAACAGGTCCGGATTTTTAAATCTGTCAAAAACTTTCCTCTTCTCTGCACTACTGCATCATGATAACCTCTGAGAAATCCAAGAAAAGACAAAGTCTATGCAGTGTTTTACATGGGCGGGAAATCCTTTCTTTCTGAGGCTCAAGCTTCATTGATGAGACGAGTAGGACTGAAGCACAATTAGCAATGAACATCCTTTTGTGAGGCGATACCCGGGTAGGTTCCGACTTTGACGCAATCGGTCAAGGATCACAGGCCTATACAAAGTCTAGAGATTCTCCTGAAGAAGCTTGATACGTTTAAGATTAATAATCCTGGATGTTTCCTTGGACTCGTTAGTTGATGACGATATAATATGATATGTATATAGATCAAATCTTTTAAGCAAAGAAACTTCGACGAGTGAAATAGTCGTTGAGTGAAATTATAGCCTTGAAGTCTATGTGGATTAAATTTCTTCTTATGATTTGTCAGACAAGTCGCCTTCCTAAAAACAGCTCATTAGTATGCCGGGCCATGACTTCCATTGTGGGCCAACCACAAGGCCGGTAAGGTCCTATCATTTTTCCCACACTTGATTTGCACAGTTCTCTAATCCATTAATTGCTATGCAAGTCTCTCGCATCTCCTCCCATTCATCCCCTTGTCTCGTCTCCCGTACTCCTCCTAATCTTCTAACCAGCCACACACAGACTCCCATTCAGTTAAAATGGAATAATTAACTCGTATGAACCGGGGAAAGGAGTTGAAATTAATAAAAGGCATTCCGGCTTTGGATGCTGGGAATCGAATCAATGCGTTGAATGCAATTATCAAGCAGTGAAACTGTACATCTTGCACGGCTTTAATGTAAAGATCATAACATGTGCATGTAGCAGAGCAGCTATACGCTGTTAAAAGCGCAGCGTCTGTTCATTACCAGCAGTAAGTTATGAATTGTGTAGCGCAATAGCTTATCCCAACAAATACGTCCAGCATGGTTAGCAAATAAATCCTGGATAAACAATCAGTTTTTAAACGACTTGGAATCAGTACTGAATATGATGGTTGAATGAAAGCAAAGATTGAAATTAATCGCTCATACATTAATCGTTGAAACATGTGATTCCAGTAGAACCATTGTCTCCAACGATTAAACTGGAGACAATTACGCCTCGGATTACTTTATGTCCCAAGCTAGCTTGCCATATTTGTAAGCAGTAATCATAACCCGTATCACATTTTATTTAATCTCTTTTAATAATTTGACCATTTATCCATATATTCCACTCAGAGCTAAATATGAAGGAAGACAAAGAAAGTTAATCCTCCGATTTTTGTACACATAGTTATGTGGGGTTTTATAAACAAATCTGTGCTGATTATAGCGTTAATTTTGTGTTACAAAACCCTGTACTTGGGACCGCTAATTTAGTAAAGTCTGATGAAAGTTAATTTAAGTCCTTGTGTATTTAGTAGTCGCGGAGGGTATGCCTCGATTATTCTGTAAATCTAGTTATGTGGGGCGCTCTAAGATAATGTGTGTACTGAGCGCGTTTTTCGTATTTAGTTTATTTCTAAGTAGTAGTTATCAAGTGGGAGGAAGTATTTGCTACGGAGGTGGTAAGTATTTCTAGATTCTATTCAACTTCAATCCAATAATGGTAAAGATAATCAAGTGAATTTCGTCTTACTTGTTCTGTAAAAAGGTTCACATGAAGCGTCAGGGCAGTGTGATGACGGCATCGCTGCTGCACGATGTCCATTCCATCAAAATCTACTGCCGCATCATGAAATGGAAGACGGCTGTCCCACACTTAATAAGTCCGACATGCCGCTGGGGAACTGTATCAGTGATAGGGATTGTTGTCCAGGATCATATTGCTGTTACTCAATTTGCCAAGGCATCACGAGATGCTACAATGCTAAGATTGGGAAATTTACGGATAGTCTTCATAACCTTACCGACGCCATCTGCTATCAATCTGATTTACCTTGTGGGCAGCGAATTCAAACGACAACTACTCCGTGTCTTGCAAATACTACTAGTACTACCACGACTGCAAGACCTACGACATCTAGAACAACTTCTAAGCCTACGACTCCTACGACTAGAAGACCCACAACGCCAATACCAGCACCAAGGCCTACAATGCCAAAACCAGCACCAAGGCCTACAACGCCAACACCAGCACCGCGGTCCACTACGCCGAAAACTAAACGTACGACTACTACCACAACCGCAGCGCCAAGGGCCACAACACCTAAAAGGACAACGACCGCTACCATCACAAAAGAGCCTACAACGACGGAAGAATCTACAACTGAAGAATCTTCAACGACGGAAGAATCCTCAACGACGGAAGAATCTACAACTGAAGAATCTTCAACGACGGAAGAACCTTGAACTACGACAGCGGATACGTGACGAATACGTTGATGAAGCATGGGTCGTACCTCGTACCCAACTAAAGCGGTTGTTTAAAAAAGAAAACTCAAACGGATAAATATTACGAGGTTCTCATTTTCTCATCCCTCTAATTTCGATCCGATAGAACATCATCATGGTTCTAAAGACGACTTACTAATTAATGAACAGAGAAAGTAATACGCATTGATTAAGGAAATGGAAATAATAACTGTTACATTTAAATAGCTAATTAGCTGAACGTCTTCTGAATTAACTTATTTGCTCGTTCGCTTTCCGGGGTACTGCATATAATTCGAAGATTTGGTGCCGACATAAGATGCTTCAAAACATACCGGAAAAAATAAACGACACCGTGTATCCATAACTTGTGGCGCAACCCTAAAATGTCATTCATTCCTTGTGTAAACTTTCATTACAAATAATCAACAATAGGAAAGAACATAAATCGTTCATGGAACAACAATTATTACAGCAATTAAAAGAGTTCATACTCCTGCGTCTTATGTTTGATAACAGCATTACAGCAGCTTGGATCAGTCTTTAAAAGTTTCGTACATGTTTCGTACATGGTGTGTGCCTGCTTACTCAGTTCACCGTTTCGTAGCGTGAACGGAGCAAGTGTAAGAAAAACGTAACAAGTTGAATATTAAACCTAATGCTGCAATGTGCGTATTGGCATTAGAGTAGCAGTTAAAATCATATTACGAACGACAACCAAAATGGCAGTAATTGGCCAAGTTGGTATTACTCTCATAGGTTTTTTCCTATTTTCTTTTACGTTAGACATTTTCTATAATAATTTTCATGCCACTGCTTCCATTTGCTTCGGTGGGGGTAAGTCCAGTTGGATTGCTCACATTCTATCTTTTTTTAATGTTGTTATTCATATTTTTAATATATTTGACGGATTAAACGAAACTAGGTTTGAATGAGGAGCCGGGACAGTGTGATGGCGGGATTGCTGGCTTGCGGTGTCCGTTCTATCGAAACTTGCTCCCTCATCATCCGATGGAAGACAACAGTTGTCCTGTTTCAGACATTTATTTCAGAAAATATGGAAATTGCATAAGTGACAAAGATTGTTGCTTAGGATCTTACTGCTGCTTCTCAATATGCCAAGGAGTTACAAGATGCTACAACCCATATTTAAACAAGTTCACTGATGATCTTCACAATTTTACGGGAACAGCCCCCTGCCCCCAGACACATTCTCCTTGTCAACAGGTTGAAGAAGTGACGACGACTACTACAACGACACCTAAGCCCACGACGACAACTACAAAGCGAACGACCACTACAACGACGAGGCCGACGACCACTACAACGACGACGCCGACGACCACCACAACAACGACCACTACGACCACAACACCGGATCCTAGAGGTAACCCCGACGATTATGAAACCGTGGAAAACAAAAAGATCGGAGGGGGCGTGTTCACAAAAGAAAATCAAAACGGGTAAACATTACTGGGCGCTCGTCCATCCCGTAAAACTACCATTCAAAGTAGAAGGAGCCTAAATTGTTCTAGAGGTGACACATTAGTTAGTGAACAGGGAAAATGAGAACGCAAATAAAAAAATAGCATTAAACGAGCTAATTATTTACCTGTCTTCTAAATTTATTTGTTTCTGTGTCGCTTCCGTGGCATCACGTATTATTCCAAGATTATCGACCACATAAACTGCTTCTAGAAGTACCGGCAAAAATGATACCATATCAGGAACTTGGAGGGAGCGTGACTCTAAAGTATCATTCATTCCTTTTCACATCTTTCATTACCGTGAAGACGCGAATATACTGGAGTCCATGCCTTTTAATGTTGTTTGGAAAAAATATGATATTTTGGGTGGAGGTGTGTAGCTGTGACATAATTTGAACCTAATCCTTGAAATCCTCGGGGTTGCGCAAAGTGTAAATACGAAACACACGAAATGCGTTGGAGAGTTTGAAGCTCTTTGGAACGTTACTCTCACAGACTTTTACAGAGAGGTGACAGTCCACAGGTCAATTTCCAATTCAACTTTTTCATCTCACACCGGCTCTACTTTCTATACAAGTGGTACACAAAAGGATGTTAGATTGTTGGCAAACTTTACCGCTCAAAGAGCACATGATCATTGAGCAAGGCCTCCCATATTCAGTTTCATCATGTGCATATCATGACCGCCTTGTAAAGTTTAAAAGTGTTTCAATGAATCCATGATTTTAAAACTGCTTCTCCAGTTTCCGCCCCCTCTTTTTGTGTCCTTTGAACCAAGACCTGGACAATACACTCTCGACTATAGGACGTCCAGGAGTAAATTCTCGCTCCAAGAACTATTTTGAAGAAAAGTATACAAAATTTCTAGGAATTGAAAAAGATGGCTACAAACTGGAGTAAATTGACTTGTTTGCGGTGCTAGTCGTAAAGTAGAGTAGAGTCGGGACTAGTTCCAGGGAAATCAAATGCCTGGTGGCGGTAGTGGACTTGAATGCAGTCTTTAGGTCCAGTGAGAAAATATTTCTTGGCACGTGTCTCCATAATCGTTCCGGAGATCCGTTCCAGATTTTTCCCGTGTTTACCACACTTACACGTAAGCATTAAATCCACTTGAAAAGATGGCTATCAAAATACTGGAAGTGAATGAATGAATCCATAAAATCCTCTTTTCATTGAATCATAAAAGTTTACGTTTCAGATTCACCACGCCACGCGCCACCTTTCAATCATCTATCCGCATCTTTTTTCCAAGTCGAACCTACAATATCCAGGCAGCAGCATACTACGCATCTACTACCATCATCCAGCTGGTATTTCCTGGATTTCGTTGGCCGTTATAGGTCGCTATCCTCCAGCCACGAAGCTCTGTTACTTTTGCCTCGGTGCTGTACATACTTACTTTCTGCTTGCCATTTCTTCTTCATTAGCATAGGAATGAAGAGTTTGAGTTTGGGATTAATCTATTTATTTGAAAGCAATCTGGAGGATGCAGGAAGGGATTCTCCTCCTCCACCCTTCCGCTGCCACCGGCAAAGAAGCGGGTATTACAACAGTACAATCCACACTCGGACTCGGAGACTACAATGCAACGTCATACAATTAGTTGGCCATCATCCGAGAGGATGACAAGTTGTTTTCATGAGCCGGCATCCCCATCTCTCCTCCTGTATTGTAGTCTGTATATTAGCGAGGTGCAAGGGGGAGCGTGGGATTCATGGGAATAACGGATACTCTGAATTGGACTTTTACCCGCTTCCACCCAATCCGCCTAAGTGGCCCTACTCTTCCCCCACGCGCACAATCCCATCCAGCCGATCTTATCCACCACCTCTCAAGTCCATGTGTATGGATAAAGCCTTTCACCCGCACGCCATCCTCTATTCATCTCTCTCCACATCATGCATCACTTCCAGCACATCATTTATTTGTTTCAATAACTTTTCCCCATTATAATCCATGGGAACCTCCACTCCAGTGTCACACAGGACGAGCTCCATACGTTTCCAGCCAACGTCGTCCTGTCCACAATCTTTGCACTCCAAACAGTCTTGTTTACATTCCTGCCTCAATTGCCTCAGTTTACTGGGCTTTAGTGGTGGGGGTACTTTGATGACCCTATATGTACAGTAAAGTAGGATGCCGGGAAAAGAAGAGATTGCACGCTCTCGTGAAACTTGACTCGTTTTCAGCTTCCCAGTTGTCCTCGTAACCTGCAAAACCGTACGTTGCTTCTTTCTAGGAAGCTCCATAATCTGTTATCATTATCTTTGTCAACGCTCCCTCTATGAATCAGGTTATAATTTGCATCATATGCAGTCTCTCACCCACCTACCGCCGTCCCGAACATTCACACTTGCATGTTATTATAGTAATTCTCCAACTTCCTTCGTTCAGTCACTGTCAGGAGGCTATGGAATTCAAAACTACGAGACTGCGGCCTTGGTTCGTGGAAATTACACTTGATCCTATAGCGTCCTCCAAACCTTGACCTACAGCAAAGAATTTTTCATAGGTCGCTCTCACGAGTAAAAGAGGTTTAAATTTCACTGCCTTTCCTTGTGGTGGACATATTTAAAAGAGAAAATCATCATTCTCACATCATAAGAATATGGAGATGGGGGAATATTGAGAGATTTGTTACGTGGATAATTGATGTGATCCGCTCTGATTTAATGGGAGCGTGATGCAAGCCACCAAGACGACAAACATTATGAATTGAAGCGTATCTCTGCAATATATTTAGTGTCTGCATCTCAATTTAAATAAGTTACGAGGCCGTTATACGGTGGAGTTGAAGTTAAGGAAGCGTTATCCGCATCCGCTGGACTCCATCCAGCATCCCTCTCTTATTCCTCCTCCAGCCAGGACTGCAAGCTTCTGTTGCGGGCGGGTAAGCCGTAAGTATCTTCACAGCTCGTAATAGGGGTGCTTATTCCAGGGTGGATTGAGGATTTATTCTTCAATGGTAAATTGTCCCCGTGAAGTGTAGTTTATGGAGCGAAGGATGAACGGACAGATCCTTGAGGGCCCTGCCGCGGCTGCTGGTGTAGCAGAGGGTCCCAGCAGAAAGAGACATACCGCTTCGAACAGGGTGTATAAGGTCATATTTTGTGAGTTTTGACGGAGCATTCTGCAATTGGATTCGCTTCCTGGGAGGTGGCTTTGACGTTGAGGAAACATTTTTATTTCCCCAACACATTTACCATCTCTTTAACGAAGGAGGAAGGCGTAGTATGAGTTACAAGTTTCTTAGGGATCATCCCACAATTTCAGGAGTTAGCGTCCTCTTAAAATACAGATAGGGTTTTCAGGAGAAAAACACACACATATATTATTAATACTCTATTGGTTTTGGTATCCTTGATGCTTAATATGCCTGAAGTTCATCCCTTGGCTAAATGAGCAAGCCGAAGATAATTTGATTCCCAATATTTAAGCATCACAACAAAGATGCTGTAAGCGTGCTGGAACATTGTAGGTGGCCGAGGCCGTATGTTGCTGGCTGGGGTATCTTGAGAATTTCTAGGCTGTAGTTCCTGGAGCATCTTCCCTCGTTCAGCACATGCTCGAGCTTTAATTTCACTTTCCTCGTACACACTTGAATTTTTCCCATCAATTTACCAATATATTCCGTTTGTAATGGCTTTATAGATTTACCGGACATGTGTTGTGTGGTGCATCCTCGTGTATGACTTGTAACTTTTAGCGAGTCAGCTTACAAGGCAGGGTAATTAATCTGTGGGGCAATAACATGCCGTAATGAGATGCGCACGGCATGTCCTACACACCACCGCCAACAAAGCCTCGCCTCTAACAGCACGCATCAAGTCAACCCGTTAGCTGCCCCCCTTGTCTTTCCCTGTCCTTTATTATTGTGCCATTACCTAACTGTCGTGAGTACACATCCGTGGCTATTGATCTGCAAATCTGCTTTAGCAGAGGAAGGAAGCAACCGTCGTGGCTACCCGGTAGCGGGTATGAGCCATGATAGGACAGGAGGCAAAAAATATTAGCGCCCACTACCCTTCTCGTACCTCGTAGTAATTAATTATCCTACGCTTTGCGCACGTATCGCCCATCAATTTATCGTTATGAATTTTAAATTAGCGCCCGAATCATTTAGATTTCATGCTTAAACATCTAACCCGCTGTAAGTTTCTAATATTCCTAGATTGGATCATGCACAGCACCCTTTATCCTCCTCCACCGTTAACCAATTCACCGTCTGCCTCATACCCTCACCACACAAGGACAGAACACAACCCTATCGGATCTAGTACAAGTAATCGTTATCGCTTTTTTAGCGTTCTTTTATAATTTTTCCCCAAGCTTTCTAATAAAAACACCCGGGCTTCCGCAACCACAAAGGCTAGGTCCACCAAAACTTTACCTATCAGCTTCAACATCGTTAGATAAAGCCCTCCGCGAATGGAATCTCAATAATTTTCCTTGTCCCACTGTTTAGCTTGCATACATGAGCTGGGTTGGGGTTGGGGACGGAATCAGCTGAAGAATCAAGTATTGGATTTTGCTTCGTGATAAATTGACAAATTATCCCATCTCTTTTCATTTCCAACTCGTCATCTTGAATATGAAAAACTTTGGATGAAGGCTCGATAAAACACGTTCTGGTTCTGAATACTGTGTGATGACTGACTGATGGAAGATGGGTGGGGAGTGAAGGAATAAGGATTTGCCTCAATCAATTATCGGACATAGTGGCTATTATGCTATGGCGGCTACAGAGTGATAAAGGTCTTGGACTAAACATGAGAGCATCATTATCGTCATCGACATAGCCCATAGTCTTCAGAAATCCCAGTGAGCCCCTTTTCCCTTCAATAATTATGTGTCCGTTGACACCATTTGGAGTTTTATTACGAGATTCATCTCCTCACGTTCTTCTGACAAGCTGTCAACGGATAAAACCTCGCCACCCTGCACAAAACCATTGAGCATTTTACATAAAAACAAAATATTATAACCCTTCTCTTTACGTCTGTGCAGCACGTACAAGTAATCCCGCCAAAATCTTACACGGAAATACTTTACGCTTGCTGGTGTCACCATCATCTCCGACGACCCTTCAATCATTTAGTACGCATCCACCCAGCTTTACTCTAATACAGGATTGAATCTGCTGTAAAATTAAACGATGAAAGATGCGGAAAATGATTTACAAGGATTTTTAAACTAAACCGCTTCACATTTATCTCATCTTTCCCCCACAAACGTGTATCAATCACGACATAACTCCAATTTACCTCCGAGGTAAAACGCTTAAGCGTCTTCTCCAAGACTGTCCTTCCGGTATAGCGGTACTGCGAAATTACAAAAATTGTGGAAACCCAGCGTCATCAAAGCTATGCTAGAAAATTAAACTTCCCACTTGTGGATTTTTAACCTATATTTTTAGTTATTGGAATCGTAAAATTCTAATGGCTTCTATAGCCCAGAAAATTTTGCCTCAAATATTGCCATTTTCCTTGGCTTTAAATCCTTTTTTAACTTTACAAAATCACCAATAAAATCCCAGACTTTTCCTCAAGTTTGCACGTGTTTTGGATTAGCCGAAGAGTACTCTAACAATATTTGCTTCCTACCTTTTCTCCCGCCCTAATCTTGCTATTTCTGAAATCCCCCGCCTCTACTTTCTCATAGCTCCTTCCATTTTACTCTGCTCTGAAGTTTGGTAAAATAAAAACTAGTTTAGCAGTCAATGGGAAGTTTAAGTATTAGCTTTACATTTCTGCTAGCGTCGTACATGACGGTAGTCTGGATTTACCAAGTGGAAGAATAATAATAATAACGTCCTCCTCGGAAGTACGCTAGGGAGGAAAAAAATTCAAAGCCCAAAGGGGTGCTATGACGTACTGCATCTGTCGCTAGCTTGGATTGAAATAGTATTTTACTTGGTCCACGTGTTATCATGATCATTAAAAATTTTACCGCTTTCCGGCTGGATATACATGGTTAATCCATGGTAAAAAATCTGGCCGGATCGTCTTCTTCCTGGTCGTTTCCCGGGCATTTCTCAACACCTACCCACACAAAACCAACCCATCAGCTGGGCCACCAGCCATCAAGTCCATGCTTTTAAAGAAAACAATATAATTCAAAAGAATCATCAACTCTTTTTAAGTACTTTGAACTGCGTGTCCCAAAGTATTCAAGTACATAAATCCGCGAACACAACTTGGCCCAAATCCTCTACCATTCCGGCAGCCTACGATCTGTTCTTGAGCAATTACGGTATATTTTGAAAAATACAGGGAAATTAACGAGGAAAAAGGATAAGAAAGAAAAGGATTGCTTGGCGGAGGATAGGAAAACACGATTTTGATGTTCCTGATATACTTTGAGCGATTATAATAGTCTCTTCCGCTTAAAATATTACTCTCTTCTCTATAAACCCTGGAGGAAGAGAATAATAATAAAACTACACGGCTTTCGCAACCATTACCGTTATGATTTCCACACACCGCCGCCACATCTCATACATTGTTCTCGTCTCAGTTTAACAAGGGCTTTATTCTCCGTTTCAAATTCTATAGAATATCCCAGCTTTTTACTCAACTCTTTCCTCTTAAAAAGCAACCTGTTCCACCCGTTTTAAAGAGATGATCCGTGCCGAAATTCATCTCGTTTCAAGTGGACCGCCGCAATCTTCACAACTTTATTAGTCAAAAGAAAATGGAGCTGGATTCCGGGGCTATACTAGCTTTAATCCACGTTATTTTTCTCGGATACTTGTCCTTGTCGGTCTACTTTGATTCCCGTTTCTTCTAGTTTAAAAAGCTCATGGAGAAATCTCCGTTATTTAAGCCCACCGGTGCAACTCGGGCCGGCATTGGCAAAGATAGTAAGTAAAGGCCGCATAGTCGGGGAAGAATCTTCCGACAAGCCGGATTTCTCCAAAAAGAGGTAAATCTCTGGAATCATTGGAATCCAAGGGGTTTTCCGCTTGATTTCAACCAGGGATAGTAGAACCTTTTCTCATTCAATTTATTTCCCTTTAATCCAATTTTCCCTTGAATCCATCCTCTTTTTTCGGAGGATCCACACGGAAATGTTTCATGTATATAGCACAGTGTGTACGTCTCTATCTTGAGAAAACTACACGGGCCATAAATTAAATTTACACAAATTTTTATCCGTCTCCTCACACCAGTCTTGTGCTTCCCATTGATTCCTTATTACGTGGAAGAATAAATGGGAGCAACTACCACAAACTACGGACTCTAAACTACCCGAATTCCCATCAATTCTTCTGCCTTTCTTACGTATACCTTATTTTGAAGCGGATCCTGATCATATTACAAAAGTCTCAAACTCTTTACCCTCTTTGTCGGCTCCTGCTTCTGTTTTTTACAAGAAATCAGCCAACAGCTTCCTAACCCGTCCGTCGCCCATCCTTCCTTCTTCATCTTGCTTATAACCTTTGGACGACATATTGACAAGAGGAGACCAAGGGACAATGCAGTATGGAGGACTTGGGAGCCGGAGGGAGATCCTTCCAAAAGGCATCCCTTTAAAACTGGACGGATTTAATGTCCCTTTAGGAAGGGATTGAGTGGACTGGACGGTGGGAAAAAGCAAGGCGTCTTCTCTCCATCTCACTCGCACATTATTGTCAACTCTCACTTTTTTAGTCTCATTTGCTTTGGGAAGATCCCCAGTTTTAAAGCCTTTCCTTCTACGCCTACACACACCCCAATTCCATCTTCAAAGTCGGCTGGTAGCCTATAACCACACGGAACCCTTTAAAATTGAATAATTTTAAACGTTCCGCTTTAAAATTAATCCATTCTACCATTCCACTCTCCTCGTTCCCTGTCCCAGTCACACAAGTCCTCAAGATTTACGAGCCTGTAAATTAACAAGGACGAAACCGCACCACAGAGAGTTAGCCACCCGTCTCTTTACAACTACCTGCAAAATGGTGGCGGTTCCATACGGGCGCGGGTGGTATAACACCCACTTGAATCTTAAATTACCCTCGCTCCGGAACGACAAATACCGTTTTAATGTCATGTATATAACTTTGAGGAGTTTCTAGAATGCTAGAGATTACACGATGCCGAGATTGATTCATTTGCATTTAGAAAAGTGGGAATTATGAAGTATTTCATTCCATGTTGTACAATATCATTTATTTATCGTGAATCCTAACACTTCCGCTTTACAATCTTGCAAAACTGTGAATGTCCTACAAAGGGAAACAAGTATACATTGTGTACTATAATAAAAAAGGGTTTTGTGTAGCACACACTTGAGTAATTTCCGTGATAAGAAACATCACGAATTGGAAAACACATTATTTTACAGCGCATAAGATACATTATGCATACGTTTTGGCATTTGGCATACTCCTGTCAACTTTCACTGCTTCCGTTCCTTGTAGTTTACAGAGCTGGGCCAGAACATCTCTTACTAAATGTCAATTTGGAGTTGGTAGAAACAGTTCCGCTTCAGTCTTGTCGTCAGTAAATTAAAGATGGTAGTTTCCCGAGAGAGAGACAAGAAGACGAAGAGAAGGGATTCTGTCTGTGTTAAAAGCTAGGTGAAAAATTATGATGCAACACAGGTTGTTTCGTGCTCAAAGATTTAAATCAAGTGAATTACTACAAGTTATTGTTCCCATTTGGTTCAAGTCCCACTACGGTTTTTTTGCCTCTTCCTCCTCTACGTCCGTCCTTACTTGCCTTGGTCAGATTTATTTGATTCAGGATGCTCACGAGTTTTATGGCTGGTGGATTGAATCAATAAAGTGTATTTCAATATAATTAGTTGCCATCTGGTGGAGGGTGGGAGAAAATGTGGACACATGATCAAATTTGTTTCCTTTAAGCACCTACGCACGAATTCTTGGAGAAGCGTTTTCTTCAGTCCATACACGGCGGAATCTTCCTTTAATTCATCTAATTTTGCAATAGGACTTGCATATATGCTTTGCTATGCCCATATGTGCATGCAGCCAAACTCAGCCTTATTTTTCATCCGTAGCTTTCATTCATTATTCATCTTTTGAATTGTAGACCTTTGACCTCGTAAGGAGTTAGAGAGAGGCGGGAAGGTTCCGTCGCAAGAGCCAACTCTATCAAGTCATCGAACTTACCTGTTCATCAAACTGTCTCGTGTCCAAATATTGCCGTTTGCAAAATCTTGCAGACTAATCCACAAATTCCCTCCAATCATTATTTACCATTCAAAGGCATATTTCTATTCTTCCCTCTCTTCTTCTGCAGAGTTAGTGCTCAACTAAATGACAGCCCTTAGATGCAATATCGCACCCCGCCCAAGAAAGCAACGCTTCAATGCAGACTGACATCCAGGTCCGTTCTTCGACAGTCGGACTGTAGCATAATTTTCTGTTACTGTGTATCCTGATTCGCATTGCATGGGACTTGATTCCAAGTGTTGTGGCTTGTAACTATTCTCTCAGATTTCACTTCCTACAGCGCTCACACTCTTGGATTGATAAAGTTTTTCCTTGCTTATTCTTCGGAATAAAAAAGCCGTTCAATCATCATTTCAACCTTTGGTTTTGTTATCATTGTTAATCCATATATTTCAATCACTCTACTGGCTCTCGGATTCGGCTTGAAGATGCGTCCCTTGAGTTTTTATCAGGGAAATTTTTAAAAGACCAGGTGAAATCATACACATACATTTCATTTCCTTATCATATGTAGATGGAGGGAAGAGAGCATCCCTCAACATCCTTCCTTAATGGGCTTGATAAGGTGAGTAAACAGGAGTTTTGAAAGATAATGGCTTGGATTGCAATAAAGGTTAGCTTCTTTACCTATCAGCCCTTTGGATTTCCTAGTGGATTTTACATAAAAACTTCTGACCTGCTCAAACTTTTACCTTCTTCTTGGCTTGGAGGCTGGCCTTCAGTTCAGAGAGACGAGACCTCTCGGAACTTGTGTTTTCCCCCTTGTACCGGGTTTACTCCACTTGGCTTTATTTGACAAGGGATTGTGTTTTGAGGGGGGCAAGTCTTGATTCCGTTTCTTGCCTTCATTCATTCAATTCTATCTTCCTCTTGGAGGATCGGACGAGTTCCGAGGGAAAAGTGTCCGTTTTTTAGAGGATTATTATATCCCTTAAAGAAATTGCGATGACCGCGCGACCCGGAACGGCTCGGTAGGGAGTGTGGTGCAGGGATATAGGGATGAAGAGAGAGAAAGGATGAGGGAAGATAAAAAAGTTTTGGATGAAAGCCGGATCAGATCTACCGGTTTTTTTGGGGGTAGGCTGCTCCCTGTATTCCGGACGGAAGGATATGAGTGTGTGAGTACGAGCAAGTGATTTTTTAAATGGATCAAGCCTCCACCTCTTCACCAATTTATTTCTTTACCTTTGATTATCTTCCACGCTGGATCACATCCATCTTGTGGAGCCCTTGGCCTTTACGACCCGGGCGCGGGCCTGCTCAATAAAGCTTATAACCACCAAAATCTTAAGCTCATCCTGCCTGGTGCAGATTTTCCTGGAGCGGTTTTCAAGCAAGCAGCTGCATGCTTTCTTGAATCATTCAAGGAAGCGTGCCTGGTTTCAGAAAAATACGGACTGTGTAACGACCGCTGCTTCCTAAGATAAAGCCAGGTATATATGGGAGAGTGTACAGGGATGCAGGGCCAAAGGCTATTATTTACTTACACAAGATAATGTTAAAGAAAGATGGCTTTGGCTTGGTTAAGCTTCCTTGTTGATTTTTTCACCTTCCGTCGTTTCGAGACCATACCGTTATCCTTCCTAGCGCCACCTTTCTTTAATTTACTGGTGCACAGGAAGGGCATTGAAGGACTGATTGTCACGAACACTACGGCGTATTGTGCCAGAATCCCATTCTTTACCACCAGCTTCTGTTCCAGTTAATACTGTGGGCCCTTGTGAAGGCTTGCACGCAAAAAAATTGAGTATTTTAAAAATATATACTTTCCATGAACCCGTATTTTACATTCTACACCAGGTATGTTGATTGACTCTGTTTTTAATCTCACCTGAGATTTTGGATTGAGGTTAATTAACAATTTAGTGAGTGAAATTCTAGCATTTTTGGCAAATTATTGTTCTGAGAGGTTATTTTAGGGTTTGAAGTGCAAAGGTGGCTTTGTTGGCTAAATAAAACCAAGCACCGCTTTCACCTTACGGCACAATTGTAAAATCGTGATTCATGATCATCCTCCTGCCTTGTTGTCCTCCATAATCTCCCCTCGATTTTCCACCGCTATCATATATTATTATGGCTACACCAAATAACAGTAGTTCCGTCCTAAACGTGAATAATTCATTTACCTAATGGGAGTCGACTGAGTCTATGGGAGTAAACCTCTCGGAGCTTGGAGGTTCTAGGTCATGGTATTATTATTATCACCTTTTATAATGAATCTTTCCTGTCCTTGCAATTTGTGACGAGATGAGGATTATATTCATGCGAGCGGGAAATATGTGTAACAATATTCCCGCTCTTCCCATTAACATTTCACCCCTGCGCAATCCATCCATCTCACATACACAATCCCACCGGCACCCCTCATAACAAACAAACAAGAGCTGAGATAGTTTATGATCAACGGGATTCTATCCTCTGTCGGGGGGACCTTAAATTTGCTTGCTATTATCGCAAACAAATAACTAGTCCCCCATCCCCACCTATTATCTCTCTCCGTCATGATTATGCATTATGCGCAGAGTGTTTTCCTGTTCCCACTACTGAAATATTCATCTAAATCCCTCACACCGTGCCGTAGTACCAATCTTTGGCTGTAGGAAGCTACGAGGAGAGGTACAAGAAAATGTATTTCATCCCTTGTTTCTCCCTCTCCGCTCTCGGGATTGCTTCATTGCTTGGTGATGGTGGTGGTGTAGAGACAGGTGAGAATAATCTACACTATCATATTGGCCCAGCAGGAATCGGATTCGTGCCCTCACTGATCCAGATTACCTTCCACCAACCTATCTGTCCCTTCTGTCTAGATTCTTCCTCATCTATTTTACCCTGTCAGTTTCCTTTTAACCTATGGCTCTCTTGGATCCTTAAGTCGGATGATGCAGCTTTCAGCTTGGTTCCGAAATCGGGAGCTCCTGAAGTCCTGAAAGCTGAAATTGAATGAATCCTCACCTTAACTTGAGGATGGCAAGTCAGTGTCTCGTCCTTCTCCTGGACCGCTGGTTCCAAAAGATACAGCCGGAAATGTGTTGTATGATGAAGTGAGTAAATCTGCATTCGCAGTTTCCCCTTAAAATTCTACCTTGAACACTACGTGAACCGCATCTTCTTATGCTCAGAAGGAGATGGAGGATATTATAATTTAGATCCGTATTTTATTCACCTTCCTCCTTTCTGTATTCTTGCCTAGAATAATATCTTTGCCCACAGAAGCTTTATAAAATAGGGACCCCTGCCCGGGTAAAAGCACTTCCGATCTTTCCGGGTATCCCCCCACCATGCACCCTCAGGAAGCTGAATGAATCATGCACCTTTTCCGTTTTCGGATCCACTCTCTGTTCTTTTGTATTATTTTTCTCACACTTGATTCCCGCTCTCAATAATGCACCTCCGTTTAATAAATCATTTAGGAGCCCCTTCTTTGGTTTCAGAAGCTTCAATTCCAGCCTCACCAGCTAAGATTATACTCATCCTCTAAACCCATCTGCTCTTTCCCACATCTTCCATAAACTTTCCATCAAGACCCTCTCACCTACGCACTCTTAATTGGATTTATTGGACTCTTCGTGGGATTACTTTGACCATGCTAAGGTGAGCATCGATGGCAATACCCGGTACGAAAGGGCTTAGAGAATATTGCGAAAACAATATTGTTTTGCATGTAATTTTCATTTAAACCATGTGTTAACTAAAGTAACCTGGTTGCTTCTTCTCTTCAAACTTCTGTTTAGCGGAGAGCTGAGCACTAATGGTTACTCGAATAGCAGGAGGCAAATATGGTCAGCGCTCCTTGGGATGTTTTATGGATTGGAAGTGTTTCAATTAATTGAAATCCCACTTTAAGCCATATCATCTTGTATACTTTCAAGGCGGGTCGTTCTTTGAATCAAAATATTATACGATCAGCCTATTATGTGAGAATTAAAGCTGTGAATACGCTTGTCGCGGGAAGAAGGGAAAGAAGACAGCGGGATTATAGAAACAAGTACTTGGGATTTCTGTGGGTAAATTAAATCTTTCACACTACCGCTAAAGAAGAGAGTGACAGCGTACAAGACTCGAGCATTTAAATAGGCTATTGAATAAGAGGGAAGAAAAAGGATTTGAATACAATGGAGGATGGCACTTGTGCATTATTGGATTCGTTTGAATTATAAATGATGATGCAACTCAGCAGCTTCTTCTTTATTTCCATATCATCTTCCACCTTGTCCTGGGCTGACTGTCTGGGGGATCCGCCAAGACTGTCGGAGCATCACATTATTAAAGTATTGTTACAAATCCAGCCTGCTTGAGAGAAACATGAGATTATAAATTAACTCCTTGCTCAGCTCAGACACATGATATCCTTTCCGCTTCTAAATCATTGTGGTGGGCTGAGGAGGAGAAGGAGCAGCGCAAGGAAAGGAACGCTTGCAGTAGATATGAATTGTAGTGTTTCACTTGGTCCAAAAGTTTATCGATCTTCTGGTCTTGGATTCGTTGGCGTGAAACATTTGTAATCATCACGTTTCAGTCGCACCCCTCCTCGCTGTATCTACGAGGCACGCTCCCCCCACCCCCCAACCCCAGAAATTTTCTTATCTTCTTTACCAGGCAGTCCAGCTTTTAGATGTAGCGATTTCTGGATGTGCTCCGGGCTACACAATCGTCGACTCATCCTCCTTTCAGGCTCGTAATGCCCGCTTACAATGATTACTTATAACATTATATTCTCCCTTAGTCTCCAGTTATCAACCTGATTATTTTGAGGGCACGTTCTGGGCACACACCTTGAGCATCACACACGTCTCTTTTCTAGCCGCGGATGAGGCTGATGACGTAAGAAGGAGACCGGTGGTAGCTCGGGTTGGTAGTTTGGGTGGATCTGACCCCATCCACATGTGTGTACTAACGCGATCGGTTTCTCCTCCCTGTCCACGCCCGTTAGTGGGTGATATTATTGTTGGAAAACTTTAGTTCTGGTATAGCGGTCTGTGCCGGGGGCGTCTGACTTCCACAAGACTCATGTGTCACGTCAGTGATCAGATGCTTTTGTTTGGTCGCTCTGTTTCACGCTCGTCACATCACTCATGAATTCTCCATGGTCACCCCTGGACCTCAACAGTATTTCCAAAGGGCTAGCAGCATGTTCTGGCTGGGCTTTGCCACATACTTCACATGGAGTATTTGGATTGCAAGTTGATGGAAACAAAAAAATAGTATTTTACCAGCAGAGTTTTGAGCGAGAAAAATGTGATATCTTCAATTTTATAATTTTTAAGTACAGGTCACTCGCATACAAGTAACTGGTCGGTCATATAACTTAGTGCATTGGATCAGTTTTTCCTTTTTCTCATGACAGATTTGACATATTATGCATATCTAAGATGTAGTTTCAGCTCTCAGTTTCACTACGGACAGTAAATTAACTTTGTAATAGTAAAATAAAGTAAAATACAAGATTAGAAGCTAGCGCATACAGCGGACGAATTACTCATGTCATACAGCAATGAATGATGAAACGACAAGCTTGCCAAACGGTCTCATGTTTGCGAACAAGTTAGAATGCATATCATTGATTGAGAACAAAGTTGTTTGTTAGGATTCTGTACGTATTGTGATGCATTGTATATATTGAAGGTAATTTCTGCAGGTGACTTTAATGATCGGGTTTTATTGATAACAACTATTAACTCTGGCATTTAAAACAGTAGCTCGTGAGATGTTATGCCATTAAGTAGTCCATAACATGCCTTGCCTGCGTAACATTAATTGAGGAGACTAGCATATATATATATGCTAGTCTGCGACATATAAGGATAACCGACAAACGATGCATATAATTACTCCATATGCGTAACTCTTCTTAAGCTAATGATATTTTCGTTTGCTAACTGGTGGAAACAAATTAATTCAAGTTTTCCTATCATTCAGATTGGTGTGATGAATCTGACACAATACATTTACTGCATTTCCGACTAGTTTGTAGGAAATAAGAAGGAGAAGGCCAGTTGGATTTTCAAAGTATGTCTGCTTGAACTGTTTGGAAAATAGTTTCTGGTAATTCATTTTGCCTCTGAAGCCGGCTCCAATGTGGCTCGTGTCCTCTTCCCGTGGGTCGCGTGTTTATTCCTCATCTCTTCCATCTCCACTACACCGCCTCCAACCACGACCATTTAGTGTCTGCTAAAAGCGGATTTCTGTATTTTTGGAACTTGTAATTTAATCCCGAGATAATTTATGACTCTAGTCTTATTACAAAGAAAAATGAGGGATATCTCTTCTGGAATCCCATTTCCAAACACCCACCCACCATACACGTCCAAGGAGGAGTCACACAGTGTCATCTTCCCACTTGACATCATTATCTCTTAGGATTGTCGGCAAAGAAAGCAACATTACTTCCCTTGTTGTTGTTTGTTTCATCCGGCTCCTGCCGCCCGCCGGACTTTGCATCTCATACAACATCTTTCCCATTCATTCACACTTCACACTTCCTAAATTTACATCCTCATTTACTATTAACCCCCATGCCGGAATTCTTAAGTAGTTTGACACTCGAATTTACGATGGGCGCAGCAGCCCTCCTCCCTTCTCACTTCAGAGATTACAGGACCCGTGTCCGTTGAGGCTACTTCTGTCTACTGTCCTCCACCCCCAAGTACCCGGGAGAGGTGGGATGGAAAAAAATACTAGCGCCCTCAAACAAACTTTGAAAGGTGCTCTTCATAATCCTCTCGGTATGATGCTAGTGTAGTACAACATTCTTGACCCGGAGCACCCGTACACAAAGAGGGAGGGAAGGAGTTGACGGTTTTCTACCCTCCAGGAAGTAGGTGTTCCTTCCCGCTTGTTTACATTCTCTCTTAAAAACGACCTACCTTTCTTTCACATCCTGTTCCTTGTTATTTCCACCACTCTTCTTCCTTGGGGCTAATTTGTGTTCCAGTGACTATGTGAGCTATGGAGTGTGGCTCTCGCTATGAGAGAATTAACTCTAGTCCGATCCGGGTAATTTAAATATTGGTGAATTTTATGACAGAGGCTCTGACTCGGACTCGGACGGCAGGAGGGCAGGGTGGAATCATATATTAATACCTTCTTTGCACGGAAATGAAAATCAAGGACATTTTAAAAGTTTGTAAAGCTACGCCTGTTTCTTGCTCGAATTCAGAGCTTAAGAGCCTTTAAAATTAGATGGTGGTGTGGTATGGCGGTGTGTGTAGATGTAGGCGAGCCGGTGTATAAAATAAAGGTTAATCTCAATTTTTCCTATAGGGACAGTGCCACTATTGTTTAATGAGGAGCAGATGTTTCACCCCATAGAATTGTCCTCTGACACACTCGTCCTCTATTTTCTCTTCTTCGTATGTATTTTCTTACGGATTGAAACGAATCCTATTTACTTGTGCAGCATTTCCCCAGATTTTTTCAAATATCCACCCGTGCACAAGGGTCAAATTGACGCGTGCCACGCTAAATTCCTTCCGAACCGTATTACTCTCAACTTGTTAACTTCCTCTTTTTCTCTAGCTCTCTTTATGCATTTCTATTTTCTTCTTCCGTCCTTCAATTCCCTTTAAGCTTTTGAAGCTTGCTTGTCCATAACTTGTCTTCTTATCCCCCTCTGTACAGATGCAGAACGTTTTGTCACTCTTATTACACTAGCCTAAACTGAACTGAAGGAAGAAGCGTAAATATAAGCTGAATCCGGGAGACAAGAGGCAAACTTGCACCTTTCAGCTTGCATGAATTAAGTGGAAAAACTTTTAAATCTTTAAACTAAACCACTCCATTTGGGAAACACCCTTTTCCATCCCATCCAGCCCCAGCTTTCCCGTCTCTGAACATGACTGAATCAGGACACAGGCCAAAAGGGACTGGAACCTCAGATGAAATGACTATACGCTCCAGCTTTTGGAGCTTTTGTTTAACTGTCTTCCCAGCTTCCAGCCGAATCCAGATTGTCAACACATTTTTCACAAGTTTACAGCCCTGCAAAGCTTCTTGAAACTCTCCAACAGCTAAAGGGCCAGGTCGCTTTTCGAGTCTTTAGGCTTGGAAATGAGAGCTAGACTTTTAGTCTCATTTTTCATCCTAATTCATACTCTGTATGAATTACACTTCCTACTTCCTATTCAAGGTTCCTCAAGTAAACGTATCTAAAACCACCCTCCACCCATGTGACTTTCTTGCTTTTTAATTTTTTATTAAATATAATATATTTAAAACATGAAATAATGTATTTTTCTTATCATGAATTGCTACCTTCTTGTTATAGGGTCTTTGTAAGCTTGGATCATTAATAGGACAGACTAAAGATAGCGTTTAGCGAGCGTCATGCCAAGCCTTGAACTTTAAGTGCATGGTTTTGTCATAATTTTCGTTCACCAGCTGGAGTTGCTTCCACATTAGGAAAGATAATTCATCCGGAATCCTCAACTAGAAAATTGCTTCGTGGCCAAGCTCCTTGAATGTTAGCCGATTCATGTTCCAGTATCTCAATATTTGTTCAGTTTTGTAATAATCTACACTGTGGAATACTCTGTGTAACTACAAACTAAATGGCTAGCTTGCAATGAAAACGTTGGTGTCTCCCGCCCTCTGGTAGGGTCTCCTGCTCAAGCATAGCCTGCCAAGAACATAATCTGCCCCATCTACGCGTGCAACCCTTTAAACTTGGGGAATTTGATCTGTGGTAAAAGCAACCCGTATTTTGAAGAGGTTACAGGGTAAATAACGAATAATGTGCCCACCATTTACTCCCAATAAATGAAAGGATTGAATAATAGAAGCACTTGAAATTTTATCTGAAAATACCCGGATTTACTTGCAGCAGCAGTCAGCAGTTCAGCAGTCACTGGATTCATCATCCCTCTCCGTTAAAGCTGCTCACAGACTTGCTTAGAATCATCCCCCTCCACTTGACAATAGAGGGACATGAGATGAGCTCTTGTTCTTTTTATGCATTGTGTGCACCAGGCTGCCCTCCTGGGCGTCCCTCCTCACCTTGTCTGAAAATAAATCCTTTGGCTTTAACAGCGAGAGTAAAGCTTCTGATTCAGAAGCTATAAGTGAAGAGGTTTACCGGTCAACAGCAACAGCATCCCTGCGAAACTGATCCCTCGAGAAGATGATAGTATTACGCAAGAGGTTTTTGGGGTAAAGCAGCTGTTTAAAAATCATGGTGTGGATTTCACCTCGAACCAATGTTGGACACTGGGCATTCTCTCTTGTTGGCATCCAGGGGCCAGGGTGTCTAGAATCTGGGCAAGAAAGAGACGAGAATAAGAAATTCATTGAGCTTTTCTCTTACTTGAAACCAGAATTTGCCATCTTTCTTAAACATTTGAGCATGAAAGACATTTTACATTTCAAGTGAAAATTCCTTCATAATCCAAAATCTATAGAATGAAAGCCACCCCCTATCGCTTCCTATGTCTCCTTTTTCTCATGATCTTGCCTCATCTTTCTCAAGTATCCAAGAAGTAGTCGGAGGAATTATTCACCAGTTGCCTGCGCAAACTTCTTGAAGGTTCGTATTACGGAACGTTTCCAAAGGAGCTAGAGAAAGAAGGATAAATAAATTGTGTGTGTGTGTAGCCATCCCACTTCTCCTTCTTTTACTTTCTTAAAGGGGTCTTTAAAGAGAGGACAATAAAAAGCAATTTCCACCTTCCGCTTGACTCCACACTGAAATCGAGAGTACTGTTTGATTTGATTGTAGCACAAATGCAACGCATATATCTTTGTACTTTTGAGAGGGTAAAAAAAACCTGAGGAATCATATCAAATGGCATCATCTTTCACCACCAGCTACTTGAGGGAAGTACAGAATTTTAAACGGCTCTCATCGACAATTCTTCCGTTTTAACCCCTCACTCTACTGACTGTGTAACCCTCTCTCGTTTTTGGACACAGGTGATTTCATAATCATCCCCCCATCCTCTTACTCTTCTCAACACAACGTTCAGTTCGCTCTGGATGGGTGGACGGAAATGAATGTTGGACAACCGAATCAAATAAATGCTTCAAGTTGAAGGAATTTTGAAATCAAAAGTGCCATTTCTCTCCTTATACTCCTATGCTCACACAAGATCCTTCTCATTCAGTCCCATTCTCTCCGACTACTGTAATATCTTCTTGCCTTTACACAAGAATAATGTCCACTCTATCCTCTTTGCTTTTCTATTATAAGTCCCTGTCTCTTCCTCTCTCCAATCTTTTTCCTCAAGGATTGGATGCTCAAGGAGGCAAGGAATTGAAGAGATTTGAAGGAACGCTTTAATTTTTTCTATTTTAGCAGAATAGGCCAGTTTTTATCCTTAGCCCTTTGATACCTGGTTTCTAGGGTCACGTAACGCGGACTGGGTACGCGCAGAAGACTATAGGTTAGCTTGGCAGAGGACATTTTACATGGTAGGTTATTATTACCCATGGCTAAATCTTATCCTTGGATTTGTCCTCCTCTTTTCTTGTGACTCGTTTCATTTAAATCCAGATCTCAATTACGGTTGATATTTTATCCGTCCGTGCCCGCTCATTCAATGACCCACGTAGCTAGCATACACTTTCCTAAGCAATCTACTAACCCTTCCATTTGACCCTTTGCCCTACCTATCTTACCTGTATTCTTCCTTCCTAGCTCTATTTAGAGGGGGGAAGAGGAGGAAGAGAATAAGAAGAGATTAGATGAGACACTGTGCTGGGCTTGTTGGCTGGGGGTAGTGTCATCATATGGCTTTGAAGCCAGTTGCTTTAGTAGAAGCTACGACGAGGGATCTGTTACGCCATGCTCAAGAAAAAACGGACTCCTTTCTCAAGAGTCATTGAGAAAGCTTGTATTCTCATTATAATTTTTAAAATCCACAACAAATCCAACGAGTATCCAATCCCTTCCTATTGTCACCGTCGTATTCTGGGATTGTGGAGCATAAGCTGGCTTTTATTCCTAATCTTCTCTCTTCTGTTCATAAGGCACATGTTTAGAATCCTGCTGACTGTGGCCCCGACTCGGACTTGTTCGTCCTCATATGAGCGGGTGAAGAAGAAAAACAAGTAGCTTACTGCACTAGTTCATCTCTGCCCTTGCTCAATGTGATCCATATATATATTTCCGCCTGTCTGACTTGTCTCTCTTCTGTAATAGGAAATTTAAATTGGACAAATGAGCTAGTCATTCTCTGCAACTGGTTTTTGAATACTATTAATCTCCCCCTGATTTTTCAATCTCAGGCTAATCTTTCTCAATGATGGGAGATTGGAAACACCTTGTAGTAATAGAAGCAGAACGGAGGCTGGATGAATGCAAAATTAGATTGATATTGTAGTGTTGGATTTTTAGGGATTCATTCATACCATAGAGAGCCAGGTGGGATGATGCTCCGGCTGTTTACCTTTATCTCCGAAATCGGATACATAGTGAATCCAGGGCTGAAGGAAGGATGTGCCGGAAGGAGATGTAGCGGAAGTGATTTGAGATTCCTTTGATAGCATTTAATTAACATGCTCATTGATTAGGGATTTTTAAAAAGGGCAATAGATAACACTAATTGCCGGTACATTGTAGTTTTATAGGTGTTACACATAGTTTGTAATTAGAAATAATGAATTCGTGGACCGGTTATTTAAATGAATTTTTATAGGTAGTTTAATTTCCTGATTAATTTTTAATCAAGAAATTACGTTTGCTATTCTTTAGCATTTTTAAACGCCTTGATATTTTTTCAAGTTAAAATGCTCTTTTAGTCTTTGATTAAGCGGGAGCGGAAGGATACGAGAAGATGGGTAAACCGGAAGCAGGCTAGCTTCTCTAGGTTTTTTTTACAATATGGAAGCCTGAAACGAATCTTGTTGTCGCCGCTCTCTGAATACAGATTTTTAGGCAAGGATTTCTGAATTTAGTAAATCTGTAAAGGTAAAGAAGAAGCGAGAGCCGTTACGGATTTTGCGGTTTAGTCTTTCTGTCTTTTACTCGGAGATAAAGGGGGCGCGGCGTCTGAATTGAAATTTAACGGCGTGGCGAAACATGTTGAATTTTTATCGTCACCTTCCTTCTTTACTTGTCAGCTCCTGAATGGATTTATAGTTTTTGGCCCATAAAAGTCCTGTATTTACCTTGATTTTCTTCTCTATCTTGTGGTTTTCTGGAGGTTCCATCTTCTTTCTTTTTATCCTTTCCTTCTTCCTCCACACTCTGTCAATTTCTTATTCTAGTCGCTGGCTATACTCTGGGTTTAGTTTACTTTTAAATCAACTTTACTTAACCTTCTCCTCTTTCTAGTCGTCCTATTCAGAGAGCTGCATTGTGTGGGTTGTAAGTGTATGACATGGATCGTGAGAAGAGGAATATCAGTGTTGGCACTCCCTTAAATTGTATATTTAGCGATTTACTAGTCCAAAAGCCTTCAAGCACAGGATTTTTTCGTTTGAAAAAGGTAAAATCCTGGACAGGGACAGGGCATTAGTCTTGTTACTATATTTTTCAATGGGCTTTTATGTGCCTAGGAGTATACCACCACACTAGATTAAATCTTTGCAATAATGAATTTGTGAAATAGCGTGGCAAAAAAGTATCAGCTTGCGTGTAATACACCTTCGCAATTGTTATTGACTAACAAAACAATTGCAAAGAGGCATACGGCAGACGCAAGCAAAAGCTGGAGAAGAGGACAAGTGATGCCAGGATTTCAATGCTAGCTATGCTATGGGATATCAGTTTACATTTTAAAAGTTGCCTAAATGCGATAATATAAAGTGACCCTGACGCCGTGTAGATTTTTAAGTAAATTTCAAAGAATATATGTTATATCATGTACGTATCCACAGTAAAGCCTGTAGCCTGTAATTCTACACGTTCAAAACAGTATTGATTCCTCCTTTGCTGAGGCTTTATATTTCGTAGAATCTATTTCGGTTCTCGGGGTGACGAACATACGAACTCCGGTTGCACAATCCACCTCAGGTGATGTCATCCACACAATAGTATCTTATCCTCAAACATACACCTTTGAACTTATTAAAAGGATTTGTCAATCCTCTTCCCCTTTTATATCCAGCTTTAATAGGGAAAGAAGAAGTAAGGGATATTTTTTTTATTTTCTTCATCCCATTTGCTCCTTGTTGGATTTAGCGGGGCACTCGAGGCTACATCTTGTTGGATACATTCCTTGTTCATTCTTGTCCCTTTCAACGAATATTTTTAACGTTTTCTTCTTTGAAAAATAAATACAGTTTCACTCTTGCGTATTTCACCTTTGCTCTCATCTCTGTCTGTCTGTGCATGGCTATGGACTGCACGGACAAGAAAGGAGAAACTACACCACCTTCACTATCTTATGCACCCCCAACCCCAACCACTCCTTTGAGAAGAAGAATAGAACGCTTTAACTAAGTAGCTTACGTATTCTTACTCACTGTGAATGGACTTTGGAAGAAAAATGCGACCTGTACAATCTTTTCCTTTTCTCCAGAAATTCTCTTCTTATATATTATTCTTTCTTGATCCTGCGAGTCTGCGAGGGAGAGACAAGACCTTGGAAGGAATCACCTTCAAGAAGAAACCTAAAAGCTTGAACGGGTATCGTCACGTGGATTTACAGGTAACCTTCTTTAATCTGATTGATGCAGGTTCATGGCTCATCCTTCTGTGTTTGTACCGCAACTTAACAAGATGAGAAAATATACTCTGTAGACTGGTATTAAATCAAGGAAATTCTCTCCCAATCTTCTTCTTCCTCTTCTGCATCCGTGGGCAATACTTGCCTAATGGTCAATTGTGATAGAACCCATGCTTTTTCACTTATTCTCTAAAAGTCTGGCTCCAGGGAAATTATCTGCTAACCTGCATGCTGTAGCTACAGACAACTTGCTGAACTTGCTTGCACCCTCACCGAATTCCATGGAATATTAACCTCTATCTCTCTGTACTTGTGATCTTTCTGTGTACACAAGTTGCCCTAATCCTTTTCTTCTTCCTCTAGGAATTTCGCACCAATCCTCCTTTGTCCAATTCTAGACTGTGTTTCGGCATACATATACAGCACAGCGGATTTGTTTTAATTCCATCCGCTTAGTATACAGGTTTCCGATGCTTCCTCGCTGTACAACAATACATTTCAATATGGTTCACTTCAGTTTAACAAAGCTTGCTTGCTTAGGAATAGCTGGAATGGATGATGTGAAATTCGTATGAAACTGAAACAGGTATCTAGCTTATAACTAATTCAATCAGCCTGACTAATAGTTTTGAGGTAAAAAATTATGAAGCTGGAGCACTTTGGGATAAGAATGTTGAAAATAATTTAATAACAATCAAGTTATTCAGAGGTTCCACCAGTTTCTAGCGGTACAAACTTTACGTCAATGTCTTCGGCGACAATGTCCAGAATATCTTTGCAACATTGATACGCTTCGGATACAAGCAAATCCTGATTGATCCGTCCGGTGGGATTTTCTCTCGCTTTCTTTATGTGGTTGCGGATCATTCTTTTTAGGCTGTCATCGGTACCGATCTGGGTAATTTCCCTACCGCTCTCCTTGATATCCGCGTACATTATCTTCATCTCGTCCACAATCTGGGCAGTGCTAAGGTGGCTTTCTCTGGCTAATTGTTGACCCCTGGCTACGATTTTGGCAAGGGCGATTCTGCAAGTAGTTAAAAAAATGAAATTAATTGATTTCATGCTGTCTCTGGGTTTCAGCCATTGTTTCTAACCAAGTTTCATCAAACTTTTGCTAATTAATTAGCATTTTGTACTTGTAATGCTGATAATGAGATTTTCAAGTACCGCATTAAATATACCGGAACTGTAAAAGAATTGAGCTTACCTCCCGTAATCAGGAGAATGGGAATGCTGGTTGTACAAAATAGCACCACACTCCTTTACATGTATCCTGGCACTACATCCTGGCTGTCTGTCGCACCTGTAGCTGCTACCGGAAATGAGCTTCTTGTTAAAAACAAACAGGTAACCGTCGTGAGCAATCCTTGAATGTTTTCGTCCAGTGTCCACAAACTCAACACTTACTTTTCTCTCCATATTTTTTTGGAAAATAATAATAGTGGGGGTGTGATGGAAAAAAAGGAAGTGTTTTTGCAACGTGCGAACTTGTCACTCGTACAATTCCGAATACGGAACATGTCTCAATTTTCTTGAGAACAATGAGAAGGCGTGCCATTTTCTACTCGTGGTTTTGGTTTTCCGGCTGGATTGAGTGCAAAAGTAGTCTGGCGTTATATATTTTTGCCATAGCAACATATGACAGACTGTAGATTTTGCACTATTGCATATCTTTCGCGGTAAAATATTTGAATAATTGTCATCCTGACAAACTGACGCCTGGGAATTTATAGAGGAATCCGTTGGTTCAAAATACTAGTGTGAAGAACAGGAAGGACAGATAAGGCTTTTCTACGATGCGTTTCTGAAGAGGTGCTATATAAACTCCACAGGATTCACACACATCCCCTTCGTCCAATGGCTACGGCTTATTAATCCACGCTTGGTTGAGCACATTGAATTCTGTAGTTTCCCATATATTAAATTTTCATTGGCCAGTTTTTCACGCATCTTGATGATTCATGAATGAATCCTTGCTTTGTTTAACATATATCTCACCTCTCATGAATTTCTTTACCCCTTTTCTTCCCCATTTCGACTCTGACTGAGACTAACAACGGGCTGAATGACTGACTGACTATCGACATTTAAAAGTAGGCTATTCATTGCCCCAAAACTTGTTCCGGTTTCCGTATTATGTCACAAAACCCTTATGAACTACAAGGATGCTGGATCCTTTGACCAAGGTGGACCCTTTTTGTTTCTTGGCGTTTTCTCACATAAACCTGTTACCCGGTGGTGGCACCCTGTCCAGGATTCAGAGCTCCAGGTGAGCTCTCATGGCTGGAATCCACTGACTCCTTCCACAAACTTTTGTTCTAAAGCGCCTTTCCCCTCTTTAACGGTCATCATTCCATTCAAGTTCTGTCATCCAGGGTGATTCTTGTAGGTCAGTTTATAGAATGATTCCTTTGATTAAATGTTTGACAAACTCCCGAGAAATTATTCATGCTCCGGATACAAATTTTTTCCCATGATTCTTCCACTACTACTGCTCTCACGAAACTGGTTTTCTTAAAATACTTCCTCAATCCTCGTCGTAGTAACACGGAAGCCAAATCCGTGTTAAGTGGATCGGAAAATGGTAAAAATTCAGAATGTTGTTTCAGAGTTGGGGCAAGATATACTTATGGAGCCACCGCATCAAGTAATTCATGAGAATATTTTTACAAACGCCATGTATTTACGCCCAACACCCTTACTCTCCCCCGGCCAGCTTTAATTAGACCTAGGTGCTTATTTAATAGCTTCGGAAACACGTAGATTACTTTGAAATGATATTTTGTGTTCAGAAGATTAATCGGAAAATCCGGTTTGCTCATTGAATGATGGGGTTTCTCTGGAATTCCTTTCCCCGTCTCTTCTAAGATGATGGAAGGTGAGAAGGATTCTTATAGTCAGGAGCGTCGAGCGTCTATGTCTGGCTGTAGCTAATGATTAAACAAGGTGAGCGCCTGGTATTATGCTGATTGGTAAACTGGATTTGCTCAATGATGATTGTACTCCTGGATGGGTTTTTTCCTTGGCTTGTGGGGCAGATAAGTGAGTCGTGTAAGAGTCTATGATACTCTTGTCATGGGATTTAATTGTTTATTCTCATAGATATTGGTGCTTGAGTGCTTGGCTTTAATGCCCCTTTGCCGTTTACCCGTTAGGATCCCGGGATTCTCATTGACAATAATAGTTTCTTCGTCAGCTTGGCGATGGGTGGATGGAGGAAGGAAGGGTATTTGAAGGTAAAAGCATCCTTTACTATGTTTATAGTGCCATTATTGTTGCCGTCCTTGTTCCTCTTCTTATTCACCTTTCATCGAAACATTAAAAAATATAAGATTTATATCCATGCTTTAATCTAATATTGTCCTCTTTCAATCTCAATGTTTTCATCCCAACTCGTTCCGCAAGAGGGACTTGTGACTAATCATCGTACAAATAATGTGTCGTCGTCCCTTTCTGATGTTTTGAATTGCTTTGCGCTCCTATGGATGACGAAGTTGTTGAGAAGAGTTTGTAGCAAGTTGCTCCTGGCGCTGACGCTTTCTTAACCCTTCTTCTCCTCCCATTATCTTTTTGAACATCGTGACAGGATTCATAATAATAAATTCTCCTATCATTTCTCTTTCCTTTTCTCCAACATCTTTCATCCGAACATCATGAAATGACACTTTAACCCGGTCAAACTCCCTGCAGCAGCATTAGCTCAGCCTCACAAACTTTCTCGTCTCCATTAAAATATAATTCACCTTACAGTCCTCCTCGACGTGTAAAACAAATTCCCCTCGTCATTGTCCACACTTTCTTGACATTTTCCTCACAAAGTATATATTATCATATAGGTTTGCAAAAATCCGGCTCGAAAGCCCTGAAGCTCTTTGATGCAAATGAAAGAGAAAATTTGAAGGGAAGAGAGAGCTAAGTTTCTTGAATCATTAGCTAGTATCCTGCATGCCTTGTTCATTTCCTAGCAGAGGCTATAGGTTGACTGTTAAAATTCGTTTCTAATGACTAGAAAGAACTGCCGGAGGGAAGAAAAAAATATCCATTAGAGGAAGCCGTTGTGAATTTTAGCTGTTTTGAAAACATAATGTTATTAAATATTATTCTAATGTGTGGTAGAGAAAATTTTAGAAACGCATTCCAACTTTTAGTGACTGATTTGATGCGACGACATCGACTACACGGGATTTTAGTCCAGCGTCTATCTAGTCTCTTTTGATTCTTAAAGTTCTTGCAGACTTGATCAGTTGAATCATCACGTTTCTTACGGGAGTTGATCCAAGATTGTACAATCTCCCTTCCGTTTTTGTGAGCTCTCGCCGCTACCGAAGAAATCCCAAGAGAAATCTGAGATGATTTAACGACATAATTCATGAGCCCTCAGTTCGCTTTTCAAGTGTGATCAGCATCACGTCTGGGGTATGCAACAAGTTAAGATTTTATCAGATTGTGTTGGATGCCGATTCCAAAGGTTTATATTGATTGAAATGAATTTCTCCTTTTCTTTTCTTCCTTTTATAAGGTTGTCAAATATTTTGCTACCAGTTCCTTTCTACGCTGCTGTCTCTTCTCGCTCTTTAAGGGATTTTGGTCAGGCATAATATTTTATTGTAATACTGGATAATAAATCTCAGAGGTTACCAGAGCTTCATCTGCACAGCTTTCTCTCGTTAAACGTAAAGTTGTGTAAAACTTATTGAGAATTATAAAATAGATAAATCCGGATTCTGCGGAGCAATTATAGATAATTTTTATTACAAATCTAAAGATGATAAATGGGCTGATACAAAGTAAGGGGAAAGAGTTTAATACTGACTGTATTATACATTATTCCTCCTGTATTTAATTTGGCGGGGATAATAATGATAATTGAAAAGTTAACAAGGCGTGAAATCCTTCCGCGAAGAATTCAAGGCAAAGCTTGATCAGACAGCAAGTAAGCTCATTCATCCATCCCGGTCGTTACACGGCCCAAAGAAATCCTAATCAATCCTTCACATGACCTCTAGTAATACGCACAGAAAGAAGAGAATCAAATCATAAGAATATTCAAGGAATGAAGCGATTGAGCGAGAGTCCAAGAGGAAGAAGATTGAGTTGAGATGATAAACGTACGTCGTCGTCATCAAGATGGGATATTTTGTTAATATCCACGCTTTCTATTGTGTATGAAGTTAAATCGCTTTGTAGAATCTTAAATTATCCAAGCGAGTCTATGTATCCTCTTGGAAGGAAAAGAAGTAGAAGCGAGAAGAGGGGGATGTGTGGAAGAAAGCGGGTCCTTCTTATTGTAAGATGAGAAGAATGATAGGAGTCATTTACATATTCGGGAACAGTTGTTGTTGAGCTTGAACCCATCCAAGATGATCTACATGCTCTATTATTCTCTCTACGACAACGAGAGTGACCCTGAAAACCGTCTCGGAATCCCGGTGGCAAACACTTTTTCAACTGTTTCTTAATCCAGTCTCGGTTTTTCCCTCCCTCTTTTTGCTGTCTTCCAGAATTTCTCTTTACTCATCTCACGTATTTGATATAATAATAAAATCCGCTAACTCTTATCACGGGCCCCAATTTTATGAGTTTTTTTAACAGACCAGCCAGGTAGCTCTCCCAGTTACGGTAGAAGAATTATTTGCGTTAAGCTATGCGGCAAAAAATGTTCAAATAATAACCTGCTTCATAAGATTCAACCTTTATGTTATGCCACGCATAGTAATTCCCTCGTCCTCCGACACATCGTACCACATCCGTGTTTTGGTATAGAGAAGACACACCTCTGAGTGATCCCTTGTGGTGTACGGTGTAAAATACCGATGGCACCACCAATGTCAGGCTTTCAAGGGTGAAATAACGGTGATATATATATATTTTAAATATCTTTGGAGCAATCAATGCTCTATGGAATTTTATATGCGGAGCGGAGAAGAGGATAAATTCACACACATAACGTAAAAGCTTGTTGGTAATAACCAATTTGAACCCTACTGTGCCTCCCAGTTTGTCTCCTCATTCCAATAAACACATATATCACCTCCAATAAATCCGAGAACAAAGTCCACGTCCCGTTTCTTACGTACTTATAGAACGTCCTCTTTTGTCCCACGTCTTGTATTAAACAAACATTTTTATAGTTATCCGCACTCACATTGATCTACTCGCTCGCTTTCTCCTTCCCTGTGTCTGTAGTCGGAGGAATGAAATGAAGATTTCTTTACAAATGCAAATCATCCGCACACACACGTAAATACCATCACATACATGTATATCCTACCTGAGAGTCTGAGCTTGAGCTAACGAGCGGGAGACAGAGCTTCATACCTGTACCTGAAGAGCAACAAGTATGTCATAGTATTTCATCCATGTCTCGGAAAGAGCTCCAGGAAAAAGGGCAGGGGTGCAAATAATGTGTTAGGAGAAGATATTTTCCACATCTTCTTATTCTTCTGATGCTTAAAATTAATTTCATCGTGAATTTTTTAATCACTTGTACTAACAACTGGAGCTTGAGAACTGCATGGGCACAACTAGATTGACCTCTACTCTAGTATATTTGAGAAGCCATGAAAAGAATAATTTCACCGCTACGGAATAACAGATAAATTTCTCTTGCATTCTTGCAGCTGTAAATTTACAAGCCTCCAGCACATAATTGGGACTGGACTTTGCGGGTTGTGGCTTGGAATCCAAGTCTTGGATGCTTCGGACGTGACACGTAACCCAAATTCAGATTCAGAAGCGCACAGAGATAGAAGAGGTGGATGAGAAAATTCATGACCAAGGTCAGCCAACGGCACCTTCCTCTTTGAAACAAGAGAATATCCATCTCCGTCTGTCCTAGGCTAACTATTGAGGAATGAGCTGTGCCGTAGCGTGTAGTTTGTTGTGTTGTGGTGAAAGAAAAATCCAGTCTCATCTTCATCTCAATCCTTTGTATATTATCTAAGGTTTGGTCTTGTAGAAGAAGCGAGCGGATAAATAATTGTCCGCTTTGACAGGGCTGGCCTCGGTGGAATGATGTCCCGTGTGAGGGAGATGGTGTAGGATGATGGTTTGGAACACGAGTAATCTCAATCTCTCACCTTCCTCTTGTCATTCCCCATCCCGCTTTCTCGCCTTTTCCCCCATTGTTTCTCTCATCTCCGCCTTTCCCTGATTACACAAAT
Source organism: Sminthurides aquaticus (assembly GCA_906901655.1). NCBI lineage: Eukaryota > Metazoa > Arthropoda > Collembola > Symphypleona > Sminthurididae > Sminthurides > Sminthurides aquaticus. Next base: position 1,115,556 of record CAJQTT010000013.1, on the reverse strand, counting down.
TGATAGCCGTTTAACCTGACCTCTGCCTGGGTTGCCGGCTATTTACCCTTATGGATTCCTCATATATTTTGACAGGGCAGTTGTGTTTAAGTTGAGGAATCCTCCACTGAATACTGGTAGGAAAAGAGCACAGAGTATTTTTCACTTGTGCCTAAAATAATCGCGACTCCATCTACAGCCTTTCATCTTTCTCCTCTTTGGCTTATCAGATGGGCTTGTTTGAGGAGGGAGGAATATTTTCCTCCGTGTTGCTGAATTGGCCACAAGAAGCCCATACATGCTTCCTAGTTTCCTATTCTCTGTCCCGGTTGTCTTTAAATTGCATTTATGATTTTTGGTTGAAAATTGTTGGAATTGGAAGCTAGCTACGGCGTTGCACTGAGCGCCTCCCCTGCTACTGTTTCCCTTTTTCTGGTAGCCGGACACTGGGCATTCAAGCAAGGAATGACCACGCCATGCCAATATTTTCACGCTTAGCTCGCAGCATGGGGTTTTTTGAAAAGATTATGTCGGGAAGACTAGGCCAGAAGAATAAGGGAAAACCACAGTGGTCTTACGGCTCATTTCCCACAAAAGAAATACTTTATAAACAATAGTTTAAAGTTGACTACTATTTTGAGCTTATTAACTCCCTCCTTCCTTGACCACACAGGCAGTTGTGAGTTCGCCAAGGGAATACAGCTACAGCCAGCCAGGGTTGTATGGTTTATGTGCTTTTAAAGAACAGAATCCTCTAGGACTTTTGCCATATTCTTTTGTCTTCTTCTCGCTACCACTGACCCTCCCCCAAGATCAGTATCCGTCAGTGTAAAGCCCTCCTCCTAACTTGACCGCAACAACTTGTGTCCATCCATGTCCATATTGGTGTAGGCAATAAATTCTAGCCACCATCACCCCAAAACAATCCAAGATTAATCTACTACAATCTTTCTTCAACTCCCCTCCTCCTCCTCATCCCTATTCTTTATGGAGCAGACTACAAGAGTACTTATTGCTTGGAGGAGGATGGCTGTGAGAGAGGAAACAAACACCGGCTAACATAAAGCCATCAAATGTTTCTCTCTTCAACAATCGTAGATGAATCAATGTTCTTCCTTTTGTTAACCACTTTGTCTCAATCCTGTTCTGGGCTCGCGTCTTCAATAAATCTATTAGCCTCTGCGCAATTTTACCCAAAACAAACAAAACATTATCCCCAAAGGAGCAATAATACGGCATAAGGCACTCGATCGCCCCGCCGCATACCGCAAAGACAAGGCCCTAAAACTCTTATTTATTACACTAACTTATAATTTCAATCAAGTTACTAGGAGGAGGAAAAAAAGCATTTCCTTCTCTGCTCCGCTCCAGACTCGCTTAAAATTCTTGCTTATTATTATTTTCTTTGGCTTCGCGAGTTGACCCAAATACATTTTATGATCGTACTAAAATTGTGAAATATAAACAGCAAAGTCTTTCGTCTCTCCCAAGCTTACAGACTTGGAAGAAAAGATGAAACCTTGTACTATTTACATTTAAATTCTAATTCTTTTAATATATTCGCCCTTTCGTCTCTGATTGAAATTTGCCTCTCTGCGAATGTTCCGTTGGTTGGTGTCTTGCAGTATTTCGCAAAATCTTGTTTTTTCCCATCTTCAGTTGAATTATGTACAGCCATCGTTTCAAGAGGAACTTGGAGGAAGGTGAACTTATTTGTAGCGGGTTTGAAGATTTTACATGGCAAGTAAAAAGTGTAACATGAGAGCTAATGTTACAGTTAGCACTTCTCGAGTCTGGTGGATTGGTGGGTTGGTGAGCGCACTTCATGCGTCATTGTTTCAACAGACTTTGAGGATCCTGCTGCAAGATTCTTAGCTTTCCAAGGACTCTTTGCCCCTTATTAGGTTACTCGGCTCGGGAAAGCAAGTTGCTTCCCTTGTTCTCTCTCTTGATAGTTTGCCTAAATGTATCGGCTTATTGTATCGGAAAAGCAGTGAGCCCTACTACGTACGGTTACCCTGTAGAGCGAGTGGATTGAGGGCCCAGCTCCAGATGCGCTGTTTTCACAGAGTACACGGGACTTGTTGAGGACTTGACTAACCCGCAAGGACTGTCTTAAGTGAAGAGAACAGATTGCTTTCCTTTTCGGTCCTTACAATCCTCCTTGTTTTACACTAATTTCTACAAGATTTACCACTCACGGAGGAACCCTTAGTCTTGTTATTTACTTGTTTTTCCAGAGGGTGCGCTAGAGCAGGGCTGTACACATGGACTGTGAAGGGAGACAAGCTTTTCTTAAAGATGCCGATGAGGAGTTGGCCGAAATCTGGAGAAAGGGACAAATGAAAACATTTTAAGCATGTGTTTTACACTTGAATGAAAAACTGTAAAAATAGTACTGCTTCTCCCCGTAATTTTGTCGCTTCTACAGTAGCATCTTGAAGAATCAAATCTGTTTGATGCTACATGTTTCTCTGTTTGCCATATCCTTTTCCTTCTAACTGGGAAGATGATAGTGGATTTTTGAGTTAGTGGCTTTGGAGCTTGCCTCTTTCTTGGAGGTTTTGACAAACTTTTGAAGGATTTGTCAGATGACATGCATACATTTTGTCATCACTTTTGTTTCCTCTCCTCTCTCGTAGCGATATCTGCTTCTTCTTCACACAAGGCGATGTGTGTAGGGTCTGGGTTGAAGCAATTCACGTGGTGATGGTGGGGGATTGTGAGAAGAAAAGAAGGGTCAGTTGTGGAGTGGGCTAGAGATTCATTTTTAAGTAATTATTTCTGTATTACCTTTACTTCCGGCAGTAAAACCTTGTTCTTAATGTATTTTACGCTACTTGAACGACTCTGGGTGAGGTTGTTGCGGAGCTAGGATCTACACTATAGCATTGAAGAAGAGAGTTGAAACATTTTTAATTTACAGATCCATTACCACCTAATTTATTTATCCGTTTCTCCATATTGTTCCAGTATAGTGGTCCCAGTCTGTCGCACGCTCCAGAGTCGGTTTTTTTCGTGCGAGGTAGATTAGACTGTTATTATTTGGTTGTGTAACTGGAGTAGGCCGCGGAGGTTGTCCCATGTGAAAGGGATAATCTAATTAAGAAATTTAAGGATTTTACCCAAAATTATGGCCCATATCTGTCTCGGTTTTTTATGAAAGAATCTTTGAAAAGATAAAAAACCGTCGTCTGTCTTCATAACTAAAATCTCAAGTAATGATCTAAGGCTGGGGAATGTAGGTTGTAACTGCGTTAGTTATAGCTCCCTTGGCACTTATTTCAAAGTAAAAAGTGCACCTACAGCTGACTGAAATTACAGAAATAGTGGAAACTCAATGAATGACTCCCTTTGAAATTTCTAATTAGCGTTAAGCAAGTGAGAACTTGATGATTTTTCGAACGCGTTATAGAGATAATAATTCTAATCCTGTCGTCAGATTTTGTACAGCAGGGCAGTGTAGGTTATCATTAAAAGCGGTTTTCGTGAAAGGGCTTCAAGGAGTGTGTCTGTGTCAGGGAGTGGTGCGACTATGGTCGGATTTCTTCAGCCAACAATTAGCCAGATTTTTTACTTGAATATTTTCGTCTCTTCGAATAATGTTGTACTTCCAAAATCTAAGGTTTTAACATTAGATTGCATCCGCCTTGCCATTCTTTTAGTGCTTCAATTTGCAATCCTATACATAGCCATCGTATGACTGATGTACTGTAGCTTGTGAAGTCCTGGAAGCAAAGATTGCATCAGAATTTTGCGATACTGCGTAAAATTTTGCAGTGTTTCCGGACTGAGCTCCTGTCTCCTGTGCAAAAACTGAGCATTTACCTGAGTTGAGAAAAAGCAAAGATTTCGGAATCGTAATACAAATAGCGTACTCCGGCGGAGGGACGAGGACGAGGGTAGCGCTTCAGAGGCTCCATGGTTATGTTTTAAATTTTACGTTATTCCGTTAGATTTCATAATGCCAGAGCAGAAAAATCTCTACTTGAAAGCTTAGTCTCTTACCCAGTGTTATTCCGCTAGTCGGTGATAAGATCCTGATGTACTCTTTAAGTCTACGTAAAGGTATTGTTCAAGTGTTGGTGGCACACCTGGCACAACTTTGTTTCACCTGCCGAGGCCCAATGGCTCGTTCTTGTAGAGGATGTTGCAGTGAATCATCTCCAGAATTTTCTTGCCACGTGCCTCTATTCTTTGAGCTTTTCTTTTGCTTTGTTGGAGACTATATGTACTGGCTGGACTGTTTCTAATATGGGTTTGTTCAGCGCTATCGTTCAAACACTTTTTGACTGATTATTGATCCTTCCTTACGTGTAAATTTAGGAGCAATACGATGCTCTGCTCTGACTTGTGCAATCGCCACATTTCAAGTAGTTTTACTTGTTACGCAAAAGGTCTTTATTAAAAACGGCCCAGTCCAATTCGGTCTTAAGTTTTAGCCTCCGCACGTCATGGTATTCTAACGATTAAATATACATCATTATTATTATGCAATAATGTTGAGATGGGCTATTCGCACATTTTTCGATTTTAGATATGGTACCAACACTGGACAGGACGATTGACTCGCAAAGAATTTATGGGTAGCGGGCTCGAACGACGTATTCTCTATCCGAACGAATTACAACTGAGGCATTTAAAATATGCTGTCTACCCTCTAGCTCAAAGAAGATCTTGAACAGTTGCTTAATTCTGTGCAGTTCAACTTGAGTCAGCTTTGGTTTAAAAGTATTCCTAACCTTTCAACCACTGTCTCCAATCACACTCACAAGAAAGCTCTGTTCCTTTTTCAATCTTTCCTAGCTTGTAACCATACTTGAAACTGCTTAAAAATCTGCATTCTAGAGTTAATTCGAACCCTATGTCCAATTCACGTCTTCTTTACCATCTTGACCACGTAGGAAAGGAATTTTGCTCTTGAGAAATTCCTCGTAAAACGCATAATACGAGCCAAGAACTCTTCTTCTTCGTACATTCTCTAGATTCTTGTGATTTTGTCCAGGAGCATTGTTGAAATTGTGGAGGACGCCTTGGATTACTTAAATAAAGAGATCCATCTCTTTTAGCATGTTTTGATAATTTTTAAGAATGGGTTATATTATCTCATACTAGTGGGATTTGCTTAGCTCAACAAGGTATGTGTGCCCTCTGGAGAAGAAACAAAGATTGAGAATAGGACATTGCGGAGGGGAAATTACAAGGGAATACAGCGGATGAAAAGGGTTACAAGATTTTCTAGAAAATATTTAGCCGGGAAGAATAATAGAAAGAATAGGATGAGGCATGTTCAGTAGGATTTATGACTTGTTCTCCTCAAGGGTCAACTGAACTGAGAGCGATGAGTGGTGAGCTCTGTTGGCGTTGTCTCTCTTTTAAAGGCAGCTAATATCTTTGAATACAATAGTTGGGATTAGTTCTACCACCACTCATCTTTTTGATAAATCAGATAAGATGAAAAGGTAAATATTTATGTCTTGTTCACTCCTGTATGATACGACTTAGGAGTCTTCTCATCCTTATGAATTTAAACCCTTTCCTCCCTTCTTAACCGCACGCATCCATTTCCTAAAAGAAGGCGATTATCATCTCTCATGATTCCACGAACAACTGGAAAAAGCACTATTTTCCCCGTCCTTAATCTTGAAAGGATGAGTCAAATCAAATTATCTGTTATTGCTTATTTCCAAACAGCTCTGTACTTTTAAAATCTATAGGGGTATCTGGATTAGGAGGTAAGGCAGTTGTTGTTTTCCCTAGGTTTTAGCTGCGGTAGGTAGGAGAGATGAATGATCCTATTTATTTATTACCTCTTCCTGATAATTTGTGTACATTTATTTATTTATTATTGATTTTCTATTACAAACTCCCCCCACAAACACTTAATATTTCAGCGATGCATTTAATTTTCACTTTTATTTTATTACCAATATGGTTTTTCGTTTACAAACTTGCACTTGCTCCTCCTTCCCGGCTGAACCTTGAACTTGACTGATTTCAATTTCACTAGGGTTCAGCCCCGTTTCATTTAAATTTTCATTATTCTCCTTCTGTTTTCATTGAATTTACTACCTTATGAGAAGCGCCTACGTCGAAGAACGAGGAAAGCTTGTTCACAAGAGATTTTTTAAAGGACTCGAGATCACCATAGAAGAATCCTTTTCCGGTCTAAAAGAGTTATGGATTTCCTGGATGGAGGATGCAGTACCGTTCCAGGTTCCAGCCTCGGTTCAAGCGATTGCAACAATTGCAACAAAAACAAATCCCCGTTATTCTAGCATCCCTCTAAATAGATTCTTCTACGAGTGCTCATTCTTTGTGGATTTCTCCCGGGTTTTCATTGCTAGAATATATACGTATCATTTTTTATTCCACAAGGAGCACCTAATAAAAAACTTTCACCCTTCTTTCATAATCAGATGTACTTTTCTTAGCGGTTAGAGAAGAATAAGAAGAGAGAGCACCTTGGAGGAGGACGGATCCAACGAGGATTAGCGTTTTATCCCTTGATTCATTATTACAGTTGTTGAGGACTTGAGGAGGATGAGAATCATGATTACTACGATGATAAATCTTCCGGGGTGGTGATAGCTGAGGGATGATGCTGACACTTTAATTTTTTTATCATCACCCTTTCCTCTTCCGCCTTCTTCTTCCAAGTAACAATTCCAGACGGAAATAAGGATTGAGCAGATGAGATCGGCCGAGTAGACCTAACGGTAGTTTTCTTTCTTGTGCCTGTGCCCTGTGCTGCCACCTTTTCCCTGGCTGGTGTACATTCTGTCTGTGGTAGCGTCGCTTGATCAATGTATCCGTGTGTAGGTATTATGGCTACCACTGATTTATTGTTGGATGCAGGATAAAGTAGGCCTTATGAAAGGCACTTGTTCTAGAAGATATATACATCTAACGGTGTAACGGTACTGGATTTGAATACGGAAGAATCCACAATTCCCTGTAGAAGGTGCAGAGGAATTATGTTTAAAGCACGCATAAATAGCATGACGAATGCCTCATTTCAGTTTTAATGAAGCTTCTTAAGTTACCGGTTTGCAGCGGAGGGAACCTCTAAAATACATCAATTCTCAACCTTTGGCTGTTATTAAAGTGAAGCCTGGAGCTTATTGCGATTTGGTTGAGCGTTGATTGAAGCATTGACGAAGATTGAAACATGAGTCAAGTTACGGTGAGAGAAACGCTTTGGTTTTTCATAGAGTGTAATAAACGGAGCGCACTTATTTTAAAAAAGCTTTTTAAAAAAGTAATGTCTGATGAAAATACAAGAATGATTGTCAGAAACGCAGACTCAGTGAGTTGGAGAGAGGTAGGTGAAAGTTTGAGAGTGAAACATGAGTCCATCTTCTTCCACCTTTACCCATATGATTCCTCTTAAAGAAGATCAAGTTGTAATACTCATGGAGAAGCGAAGAGAGAAGAGTATCCTGGAGCAACGAAGTGAAGCTTTACTTCAGCTCAGGGAAGGAAGGCGTAGAGAAGAAGGAAGAACAGGTAAAAATACGAATAATATGTATTTACAAGTGGGCGGATTTTGGTGAAAGACAGGAATTGATTTTTCATCTCTTGTTCATCTTTTTCCTAATTGACATCATCAATAGCCCTCTACATTAATTCACATTCTCTTCCATGTAATCCAATAGTTCTCCCCATCCCTGCTCTCGTCTTCACTTGCCTTTTCTTCATTGTCTCCTTATCCTAGCCGCATCCCTGCTCTAAATGTATCTCCTAGTATTACACGCATCTCAATTTCTATTCTTCTCAAAGAGGGAGATGGAGGGAGAAGGATTCAATTTTCCCAATTCATTCTTAAATAGTTCTATATTTTGAGCGTTTAGAACTGTCTGCTGGAGTCGCTTGAATCCTTATAAAATCCTATTATTGTTTTCTCTTCAAGTTCTGTATTGTTATATCTATTCTCTTCTCAAGTGGTAGCAGTTCGTCGCCTTGCCTTTAAACCTGGCTAAGAATCAAGCGTTTTAGGAAAAGTAAAATGTCTCAAAAATATCATCTTTTTTCTCTCTTCTTCTATTCATATGCTATTGAGAAAATAAATATCCAGTGGATATATATGTTTACCTGTTTCTATGGGCTGCTTTGGCTCCCCGAAGCCTGAGTCGACAGCCACTGTCTGGCCTGGCTGAAGCTTGAAGCCGTGTAGTCAGAAGCTCACATCCAGTCATTGACAAAAGGTGATGCTGTGGCGTGGATAGTATAGGAAGGAGCTGAAAAAAATCCAGAAGGAAACAAGAAAATCCTTAATAATCATATCATATTATCTTTATTTTTTCACCAACCGCTTAACCTTTCCTCCTGTTTTCATTTAGCCCTCGGACGGACTCCGAAAAATCCTAAACGTTTTTGTTCACCCAAACATGAGCTTTTGGGTTAGTTGCTGGTGGATGGAACCTGGAACAATGAGGAGGGGAGAGGCCGAGGTTGGATGGCTTGAGTAGAAAATAATTACTACAGTATCGGGCTCATGAAGGGAAGAACACTATAAGATCAAAGGTGAAAAACTATGGTGAGTGAAAAATGAAAGTGGTGCTGCTGGTTTTAGAGAAATTCCACACTTTTCCCTTTCAATACAATCTAGATGAGAATCTTGGAGCCCAAGGATTGAGAAGATAGAAATAGTAGAATCCTGGATCATCATCTCTGATGAGTATTTACCGCATACAGACAAAAGTATTATCCATGACCACAGACAATATTGAGTGGGAAGGCAGGGGTTATGTGGTCGTAAACAAAAATAGTTGTGGTACGACGGGAGAAAGGTAAAGCAATCAACAGGTAGGAAACAACACCTTGAGTCCATTATCCTTCCAGGACTTCTCTAATATACCTCCCTATACATAATTAAGAAGGAGCCGGATAATCTTTAACACGTTCGCTCTGTCTTTGCCTGTTTCCTCTTTGCAATGACCTTCTCCCTCCCTTAAAATAATATGCTTTATGGCCCTCTAAGACAGTTAGCTCCTATGTCTAGCCATTACCCCCGCCGTTAACCATTTTCATCCACCTGTCCGTATTGCTTTAAACTTTGTATAGTTGCGGTAAGATCGTGTAGAGGCAGCTTAGCGAAAGCCGAGTAAGAAGAGTATAAGAGCTGGAGAGAAGAAGGGTTAATCTGTGTAACCATTAGCTACTGATAAAGAGAGAGATGAGATGTTATTATTATTGGTTAAATTTATGTAATCCATGTGCCGGCCTAACTTGTGGCAATTTGTAACCTCTCATTATTTGGGTGCAGTACCGGAGGATTAAGGAAAAGGTGTGGATGGAGGTTTGTGCGGGGAAGCACTCAACTTGTGCCTTACCTGTTAATTAGAGGTATGAACAAAGGTAAAGCTGCCGCTGTCGAAGATTACCCGGCGCGGCACAATTTGTGCTCACTTTGTAGAAAGATTAGAGCTAACAGCGCTCCTGAGTAGATTTGCGGTAAGTGAGTAACAGGATTCCGAGAGAAATATTCAATACTCGTAATTAGTTTACCCCTTTAATTTAATTACAGGACGGATAAGGAAGGCGCTCTTTAATTAAGGCCATTAACTTAAATTTAGTCGTTTAAACCTTGCTATTAATTTACAATAGTATGGATGGATAGTGTATGATTCTGGCACGTAGCCATAGTCAATAGTATTTACCTGTTTTTCCTTAGTTGGTGGGATAAGTCATAAATAAGTAGAAGAAGCTTCTTAGGATTCTCACCTGCCCTCCTAATTGAACCGGTGGAGTTGGTCCCGATTTATTTTCGGGAATAACTTGAGAAAAGTCAGCGTTAAAAGTTAGCTCATCGTAACTTGACTTCCTATGTTCTGTAGCTAATATTCATATGATCGATATTCCTCACCGAACATGTTCAACTACAGATAGTCATATACGTTTGGCGTATTGAATGATCGGTGATCACGGCGAAGTAGCCATACTAACTAGCACTAGCTGTTAAACTAGCGGTTACGGGAGCGATGAAGCGCCTAATTTATCCAATTAAGGACTTGTTGTCCAAGCTGCATATAAAATAAATTAATATACGGTGGTCGGCGATGGGGCCGGTTAAGTTTTTTCTCTACACAAGTTGATAATTTGTGTTGGACATGGACAAGGAGCTCGCTTGTTACGTATCCCATAGTGGAGGAGTAATGTACAAGCGGAGCGGATAATAAATTGAAGGTAAAGTATGGCTATTAAGTGTGCCGCAGGTGTGAGTCTCATATAGTTCTTTGCCTCCCTCAGCTCTCACTCCAATTAACTTGTAATGACTCACACGAGCCATTTACTCTGCTCATCTTTTGATAATTTTTTATATTTCTCTCTACACCCTCTCTGCAAAACACAAGCACGCGCTTCCTTAAAACCACTTAACATTTAACGTATCCCATCCGCTAAAGTTTTGTCGGATATGGTACAGGGTGGCTTTCAAGCCTACATAGTCTTTAAACAGTTTTTACACCGAAAGAGGAGTCCAGGGAGCCATATTTCGGAGGCATCCGTCGTCCATAGGATGATATTTTGGTCCGGCAGCGCATCTCATCAATCCTTTACCCGCTTATGTACCACCCCTTCCAATCTATCTCTCTCTGGGTTGCTCTCCTCTGGGTTGCGTTATAATCTTGCAATAAATCATAAACCAGCTCATCTCCACCTCCAACTTGTGTGTTACTCCCCACCCCCGTCCTATTTGAGAAGGAAGAAGAATATTAAAGGACACCATATTGTTTCATCGCTTTAGTCGGCAATCTTCACGCTTCTCCTTTCTCAACAGTAAAGGCGCCCGTGTTTCTAAGGAGCGTTGAAACCGGAAGGCGGTTAGACTGTGTACACTGAAAGTCAGTTTAAGGCTTGAGAGCTACAGCGTTCGCGGAAGAAGAGAGGGAGACAGTTGTTGCCGGTAGTAGATTAGTTGGCTATATTTATTGAAACGTTTAAAATCATCATGGTTTGCTTTAGTTGAAAATCTAAAACGTGGCAGTAAATTGAGCTGTTTCCTTCAAGAATTGAATGTGTAGATTGCAAAGCTTCTATTGTTTCTACCTCGACGTCTTGTGAGTGATATGCCCATTCTCTCCTTATTATGTCACGGCTAATTAGGTGTAGGAGCTATTGAAGAGAAAGCGCTGGAAATTGATTTTTTCTGCCGTGTCTTCGCCGACTTGTATCTAGTGCTCTCATTGTTTAAGCTTATAGTGGGTTAATTTCCTTTGAGTTTTCCGTTTCCTCCGATGACTAGTAAAATAAAATTTTGATTCTATTTCCTTCAAGTATGGTCAATCCACTTGGGTAGGAAGAAGTAGTGGCAGAGTAGCAGCTGCCCAATTGTCGGTAGGAAAAAATGGATTCGTTTTATGTATCCTAGGTAAAGTAAGACAGGGTGTTGTGGGTTGGACGTGGGAGGAAGGTGAGCTTCGCTGAACCTTATGCAGCTTGATTCCGTATTTCCATGAGTAGATGAATGAGATGATGTAATACGAGATAGTCAATTTTTTCGCCTTGATTCAAAACATTCTGACTCCCCTCTTTCTGGAATGAATAAAAAATACTATTGCGTTGTTGGATAGCTCCTCTCCTCCGACTTACAGCTGCTGAAATCCCAAGGAAACGTTTGGGTTCTGCTACTTGTGCTCGTCCATCCAGGATCATTCCAAATGTAATCTTGGAGGAATGAATTGAAGAGCGTGGGTGAAAGAGTGATTAATGATGCAATCTTGGTTAGATTGATTCAAAAACTAAAATACGGCATGCTCCCCTCTTTCTGTCTCTATATATTCTTTTTAAAACTAGGAACTTCTCCTTCCTACACATCTATATATATATACTCTGCTTCTATTGTAGGTGAGACAGAAAGCTTGTTTGTTGTGCGCCCTTCTTTGAGTCTCGTTTCTGAATAAGAATATTATCCCCTCCAGCTTGCATCTAAAGATTTTTGACAAGATTCATTTTACTTGATCCATCTCCAGTAGGACCGTTATTTCATCCACTGTAGCTGTAGCCTCCCTCTCTCTCTGGCAGCCTTGACCAATCTTCCTTAGGAGGTGCGTTATAAGGAATATAGTAAGAGATTTGCTGGCTTGAATGTGCTGTCCCGCTTTTGCCACGCGTTCCTTTCAATTATGCCACTTGCTTACCCTCCCCGACCTGCCACCACCACCTCCAACGCCACCCGCCACCCAATTTAACCGCAGATGTACAAGTACAACCAGAGATGATCTCAATGAATCCAGCTTCATCTGTCTCCTTTTTATGTACAATTTTTACCTTTTAAGTTGCTCATAATATGAACCCATCTCGTGTTTCATTTGGTCCGCTTGCTCATATCTAAATACTTCAACCATGCTCAAACACAAGTACTGGATGGACTCTTTTAAAATATCGATAATTTTACATCTGCCTCCGCCTACACACACATCTGAAGCTAATTCATCATCCTACTAATCCTTGATTGCTTATGGGAATCACCCTTTGAATTCGCCCTGTTTGAAACGGTCATAAAATTTTCGCCTTACAACCTATACATGGTGGGGCAGGACTTGGGATGAGTTTTGAGGTCATAGATGCTGGAATGATTTTAATGGATGGAAAAACAATTTTAAACGTTACATTCAATTCAAACTTTTTAAAAGTGGCTACACGAGCCGACGTAATTTTCAGCTCGTTGTGAACGCAAGTACTGAGAGCCACATCCCTCTTGTATTAAATCGTCTGTCCATATGTTTTTGGGATTGGCTTGGAAAGCTGAGGAGGGGAGAAGATTGCATGTGAAGCCCGCATTTGAAGTGTAGTTCATCTCGTTATAGATTTGATACGTTGGCGTTTTTGACAGTTGGTGAAGCATCTTCATTTTGAACCACGTCCTACGTCTCTTTAACGCTTCAAAGATGATTTAATTTTTTTATGAATTCACGTCTAGTACTTCATTCATAATTCCGATTGCAGTGTGGCTATCCTTAGTGTGTACACCTACAATTAAATTCTCCGTGTCCTGGGATGGCCGGCCGGCATGCGTTTTACAAGGGGTGAATTAAAACAAACCGTCTTTATGCACGCACGCACATGAGTCTCTTCAATTAACCATCACCCCGAAGCGCCGAAGCTCCGTATCAACCTTCATATAATGTAAACACCTTCTACTGACTGACATGTGAGTCTGCGGGCTATGAGGCATCAACGCATGTGATCTAAGCATTCGGCTCACCTGAAAAGTGACTGTAGGTGTTCTGAGAGAGCGTAATAGAAGAACAATACGGATATCCGTTAGTTTATGGAAATGGGTCGTCAGATGATTAATGCTGGGATTCAATAAGTGAAGTTGCTGAATGAAAGTTTCATTCTGAGCTTTACACCTAACCATTTGAAGACTAGGAGCCGATTTCGCCATGAAATTTTTCACTTCCGAACTTGTAAGATATAGGACATAATAATTTTCGAAATTGGATTAGACTAAATGTAAATGTAAATCAAACAGTGATACCTTCTATAAAAAATATAGAGCCCTTGCGATCTGTGCTGGAGCCTTGCTACTAACGGTACATCTACTGATAATAAAACTACTGCGTCTGTCGCATGGCAAATGCCTGAAAAAATAACAAACAATAGCAACTAATAAGAATGAGATATGGAGGAACAGGTGGAAGAAGAGGAAGATGGGGCTCGTTGAGAAGGAAGAAGTGAGTATCATCTCATCCTAACTAGCGTGATGCTGGTAGCTATTTTGTACGTGCTCCCTTGTCTCCTGACGTATCTTTATCATTTAATCATCATGTAATTTACCACCCATTTACCTCGAACAAATGAGTATCAGATGAATTATCATCTCGAGCACAAGGCAGGAGCGCCGCCCAGTAGCATAGTATATCTTTCGTTTTCTTCCAACAGTTGAATTAACTCAAAACTCCTCCTTCCTCTCCGGCTGAAACCCTTTGGATGAAATCATGAGATCATGACCACCCTCTCATACCCCGCATCACTTTTAATTTACTCTCAAATAAATAACGGATTCATCCTCCCCGATCATCTCAACCCCTTCCTCAACTAATCATTCCTTGTAAGAAAACCATAGCTTGATACAGAAGACCTTGAAGAAAGAGTAAGGAGAAGGGAGAAGGGATATCTGCGCGCGACGACCAGAAGTTATGACCAATGTAAACTAATCATCCACTACCAGGAGGGTGGCTGTTGAATAGGCAAAAGGGTTTAACCTGGAATAGGACCACCTTTATCTTGTCCTAGTCTTCTAGCATATGTTCTATTTAATTATTCCTTAAACATACAGCGTAGACCCTCAGTCAGACCGAAACCGAGATTAAATCTGACCACACACACCATAAACGCTTAGTGCTATAAGAATAATGAACTGCACATGATGCATAGACCTCTATTCCATGACCTCTTTACCTCATCATCACACTCCAATTATTTCCATGGAAGGCAAATTGATTTCACCTGTGAACTATAATACAAGGCTCTTAGGAAGCCCTGTGCAGGGCAAAACGTTTGGTTTTTTAGCTCGTTTCCAATCTATTTTGGCCTCTTTCTTTGGGGGCATACAGATTTTTTATATGTATTATCAAATGTTTTTAATTTTACCACTGTCGAAGCTATTGACCGTTTTATTGAAATCATTCAAAATACCGAAGGAAAAGTAACATGCTTTGGGAAAACACTTGAGCACAATCATTGTGGCTTCGAACTGTGCGTATATATTTACAATATTACTCTGGTGTTGGACAGAACAGCTTGAGTATTTCCGGTTGATAGTAAAACAGATTGACGGATGAAAGATGCATAAATTTGATAGGATCTGATTCCTGAACTGGTGATAGATCTTACTATTTGGTCGTCCTCGTCCAGATTGAGATCCGACTTTGTATTTCATCCAATTTCCATACTATCTCAAAAATCGTGTATTCGAAATTATACAAATGAGAAAACGTAATGTTTTCCGAACAAGTGTTACTCCTTCTCTCTTATTTCTTGTATCTGTAGTATCAATCTGAGACGGCATGGTTGTGATTAATTCAATTGCGAGATTACTATATATAGTTTGTTTTTTCAATGTATGTAAATTCCCGTCCTCTGTTACATAAAGTAATTATTCCACGTAAGTTTTACTCATACAAGACTGAATTGATGCTGCTGTTGGTAAACAATATTAGGTTCTACTTGGTCTAATCCAGATTTCATAGATTATCGGGAGTTTGTTGGAAAAAGAGAGAGTTTTCTCAGGTTTTTGCGGAAAAGACGCTTTGGTTTTAAGGTTGACATTTACCATAGGAATGATTGTAGAGGGCGCAAAAGGCTGGGAAGGAAGACGAAGCGAGTGTAATAAAATTTGCACAGGCTCCTGTTTCTGTCTCCGTTCCTGCCGTGTTTTTGATGAGTAGTTAAAGCAAGTTCTTGTGTCGGTGGGAATAATGGCACGGAGAGAGGGTGGACAAAAGTGCGAGGTGTTAGACCGGTGAGTCCTTGGAGCAACCTGTTGCATTGTTCTTTGGCGGCGTTGTTTCATGTGCATCTTAAAGATGGAGCAGGGATGGGAAAGAAGATGCATGTTGGGAATAAAGTTGATGAGGATCTGTACTCCTTCCCCTGGTCTATTGTCATTTTCGGGTTCATCTAACAATAATTTACAGAGAGCCAGCGAGAGGAGCATGGATTATTTTTTCTCCTCCGACATATGTATGAGTTGGCTGAAATGATTTACTTGGGTGTGTCTCGTTTAAAATAGTCACGAGTCACGATTGACTTCAGAGGTCATTTTCATGTTGGAAAAAATCCGAGCAAAAACCTCTTCATTCTCTCCCTGTAGATTCTTATTCCAGCTATAATTATGATTACGATGAGAGCATATTGTAACACCGGTACGCACAGTTCAGTCTCCGTTGGATGACACGTGAGAAGATATTCACAAGCTTCCCGACCAGGAAATATATGTAATTATAACATCTGTGTAGCATATTCCGTACCTGGTGACGCATTCTTTGCAAAACTGCATTGGATTGCTTTGACATGGGCAAATCCTGTATTGAACCTGGTTAATGTATGCGAAGCGGAAATTGTGCTCAAAAAGTCACTGTGGTAAACGCGTGGACGATACTGCACGGTCTATAAAAGTTAGCCCGGAATGTAATAAAATTTGTTTAATCTCCTGTCACTACCTTCAGATATGCTGGTATTTAGCTTCACGACTGATGGGACTCGATTGAAGAACGTTGGATTTGATGGTGGATTGATTGATATTGGGAAACTGAATGTATTGGACTATATATATGGACGGAGGGATAAAACCTGTTGTTCTGATGACACGCTCATCAGTTCATCGACCGAACTTTTGACATGAATTATATCTTCCTTCTCTTTCTAACTCTCTTATCCTCTGTCTTTTCCAATATCTATTTTCTGCAACGTTCCTACCTATTCATTCTTATCTGATTCTTTCCCTTGTAGCATATTTCCACCCACTGGGCTACAAGGGAGTACAGCATTTATGCGCTGCTGACGCTCAGCGTCACCTCAATTTTCGTATCGATGCAAGCACTTCGAAAGAAGTGACTTGCTTCAGTAGTATACAGGAATATTGTACTTAGACTTTGATTTGCAAATTACATTCATTTGAGACGGGGAGGGATTATAAGGATTTTGTTAGAAAGTTATTTACAAGTTGTACATGCTCGTCTTACTCGAAGATCAATAAGCTAATTGTATCGGTCTTAAATATACTCATTATAAAGCAGATCCCCCAATGCCCCTGCACTTGTTCCACATCTATTATCCTACCTGTCTAAGTCAGTGGTACAAAAGCTATAGGGAGCAATCAGTAGTCTCCTGCCTTCTCTCCTCTTTGACAACAATAAACACAATAACTGTCAGATTTCTCTTTCACCAAATAATGCTTCACTCAATTTCTATCTGCTGATGTTCCCTTATTGGCAAGTTCTTGTGACGCATGAAAAGATTCTCAGACATTCAAGGGTTATTAATTAAATTAATAACTTCTACCGTTTTAAAGCGTAACTTTCAAGGCACTAAACACATTTGCCGGCGACCAAAAACATGGTACAAGTCTGTGAGCTTCCAGCGCGTTTAAAGGTACAGTATGTGTGCACAATCATCATCAATCATCAAACCCCCTTATAAAAAAATTATTCGAATATCATCAATTTTTATGAAAAGTTTGGCTCCCTTTTACACGAAAAGTACTCTACAGATTTTGATAAGAGTTGATTCATCAGAAAGCCAAACTTTCAGAATCGTGGCAACACTCTCACTCTAAATCGCTGCATTTCATCAACGGATGTTTAATTGTAATTAAAGATCGGTTGATTTCTAGCTGCTGCCGCCAAATTGTCAATGCAATGTAATTCATTTATCGTGTTACCTGGGTTATCAACGAAACCGCTAAATTTAAAAAACAATTACGGCAACGCAAGAATCAAAACTAAGCATTTAAATAGCTAAAAAAATGTTTTATCAGCGATTTAGATGATTGCGTTGAAGTCAAAAGTTGTAATTTTGATTAACGGATTTTATACAAAGTTTGAAAGCAACGTACGATTCCTCGGGAATTCCGAAACGTTTTGGTAGGGCTTGACGGATTCGTATATATGCAGCCCATGTAATACCTAAATATTACATGGGCTGCATGGCGTGAATCAACGATCCTACATGTATGCGCCACAGCGTACATATGATATATTTTATAGATTAAGATTTAAAGATCTAATGCATGAAAAGGTTCTGATCCCATGATTTGTTAAAGTAATTGGCCTACAACGAAAATGTTTTGGCGTATTTGGATACAAATGATACAATTGCGCAATTAGCTGCTCGAATTCTGACAAGATTAACCAACTGGAAATACGTTTTTAAAACGGATGAACTAAAAGTCTTTGAATTAGGCAGTTAGAGTTTGCTATGCCTTTTAGTAGTTAAACATACATATGTGATGTACAACAAAATCTTCCACCGGGAAAAAATTGAGTATGCTCTCCTCGCGAAAATGGAAGCATTTCAAACAATATGGGGAAAGCTGGGTGTTGGTCAAAGGAAGAAATAGGGGAACATTACGAGCTCTGACTACATTTATGGAAATCAAGATGGAGAAAGTTTATATATATACAAAATTTATTACAAACCGCTTATTATGCTTAAACTTTAAGTTCTCTTTATTCACGCAATTTTGATTGCGTGTAAATGTCTACTGATAAAATATATTCCTGCTGGTATAAGAAACCTGAAGGCTTATCTAAAGATTTCGTCCATCTAGCAGTTACAACAGTTATGATAAATTTGAAAATATAAGTTACTGGACAGGTTTCAGCAACATGCGAACAAGTCCCTTTGACAATTACTTCCTCACAATTACCTCAGAAGGTAGATGCATAGGTCTTGAATATAAAAATCCTAGTAATATCAGCATGCACAAATATATTAAGTTCAGACATGCTTCATTCACTGTCACATTAAATTAGTAAATATAATTCCATTAAGACGAAATTAGTTAGGATACAAACCAGCGTCACACAGTGGCACAGCAGTGCACTGCTGTGATGTGTGGAATAGTGGGCATGCTTTCAAACCCTGATAATTGCTATCGATGAATTACAGTTACATGCATAATCGATACTTGTCACATTGTGCTTTGCCTTCCATTGTGCCAGACTGAGCTCAGTCCGACCAGACTTACTCTAAAACACTTAAAAATCTTGAGATCAAACAAGATTCGTTATTTTCATAATCAAAAACTACACTATCAATTACTTTCTCTTCTCAAGTGTAGGTACTTCAACAGGAAACCTTCAGTCGTTAATTCTGCATATTTTTCTCCAAGATGGCTAGTTTTCGTTTCTTGATCTCGAGAATTTCCTTTTCAATATCACGCCTTTCCGAAGCAATTTCGACAAGCTTCTCTAAGCTGTCACACTGCTCTTCCATAAGTTCTACTTGTCGGATCTGAAGTTCCATTGGCGAGACATCTGGAGACGGTTTCAGTGCATTGTGTGAAGAATGTCGCGATGCCCGGTTGTTGTCAGAACTTTTAGTAACCGTTGCGCCACCTGAAAACATCACAGAGTAGAGTTATAACTACAGGCGTTGCAAACGTTAATTGAGGTTTGAATTCCATCATGTCGTAGAATTTAGAATCATCATTAGAGGTCGGTATTGATGGCTACTCCTCATATTAATCTTATTGTCGAACTGAACTACAAATTTAGGGTTGGACTTCACAAATACATCAAGTAATATGAAACTTACTAGGTGCGTCGTCCTTGTAGTCAGTGTCGTGTTCAGGGGATTCACTACCAGTCCCGGCTATTAAAATTGAAAATAATCACATTAACATAACGCTGACTGAAAAAATGACTTCTGATTATAGTCCCCTTCATGAAGTACACAGATACCTCCTGTTCTGAAATTTTATTATTAAGCTGATAAGATTGCATTAAAGCAAGGTGGTGACTTATTTTTACCTGTTGACCGTTTTTGGACTGCCCCACCGGTGGATTTTCTGGCCTATTAATGAAAAAAGTAATTAGAACAGCCGTTACAACCAGATTCAAGCGCAGGTATTGATTTATTTACTACGTTTTAAAATTATGGTTACCGTTACGCTCTTCATTTCCACAACGATATTAGTTCCAATCGCAAAAACGGCTTCTCTTTTCACACTGTTTCTTCACCTGGAAAACCATGTTAGAATAATATAA
This sequence comes from Sminthurides aquaticus, assembly GCA_906901655.1. NCBI lineage: Eukaryota > Metazoa > Arthropoda > Collembola > Symphypleona > Sminthurididae > Sminthurides > Sminthurides aquaticus. The sequence continues at coordinate 1,095,859 of CAJQTT010000013.1, read as the reverse complement.
AATTAGGTCAACAAAACGGCACAAGAATTTAATTGTCGCACTGCCAATACATCCGACTCCGAAGTTACCTTAGTTAGAATAATTTGAACATTTAAGTAAATGAGTCGCCAAAATGACGGGATTGCTTACTCTAATTTTGCTTCTCGCGCAAATACGAAACCACAAAAGAAAATTGTAGTTGATCAAATTACATAAAACACTAGTTACACTTTCCTTGACCGTTAGGGCGGTGAATACTATAATATATTTTTAAATCAGGTTGCAAGTTGCAAATAATAAATACAACACGAATTATCAATTATTCTAACAACTTAATTATTGCCCGGTTTTTCTGCAGCACGAGGCTTTAACCATATTTATGTACAGCCGAATGAAGTGGATCGACAGCATAAAACGACTAAATTGAATCAGTGCTCCAAGTCTCGTCGGTGAGGGAACACGATTCACAGCTAAACTTTGGTGTACATACTACTATTAATTTACGTAATGATATAAATACATAGTGGTTCCTACTACGTCACCATCTATCGTGCAGTTTTATATTTATATTTCTGCTCAACGGACGCCGGCGGTTTAAATTTGGCAGCTGCAGGTCTAAATTGCCGCCCGTGTAAAAATTACAATTTCGCATCTAATTAAATCTTGGAATATCGCTGAAAACCAATAAAAAAATTAATACGAAATCTGTTATCGGTCTGTTGATCGGGTTTAACCACTCAAAACAACTTAGGAGCAGAGCTTGAGTTACACGAAATCAGCAGCAGGGCTGTGAATAAATTCCATCAACAAATTCACTCTATATTTTAAAAATTTTGTGGTAAGAAGGAAATAAATTGAATGTGTTTATACTATACCTCTTACTAATAACAATGTAAGAATAATATTAGCATGCGTTAACAAGTTTCTGATTATACCTTTGCTATTTTGAATACACAGACTGTTGCTGAACAGGATAGATCAAACCTTATCGCAAAGAAGATTATTCGAGCTGCTAGTTCAGTCTTGCGGTTTGTTGTGCTGTTTGAAAGTTGTAAGTAATATCGATTTAATTGATTTAAAAAACTTTTTTCTATGTTTATTTCATACTTTGAATTCAGTAGATTTTACTGTTGATACTAACTGTAAGAACTAACCTGTCTTTATTTGTAGGACTACAGGTGTGAAGAATGAAGATTCTGTTCGCGCAGTGAATTTGGATTCCGTTGAAAAGACTGTTTTATGTGTGAACGGAGTGTGATTTATTTGGTATATAACGTTAAGGGATTCGTTTAATTTCTAACAATGATTACTAACGCTGAAGGCCCACCTATCAAAAAGCATAAGAAGCATAAAAAAGACAAGGACAAGGATCGTGAAAGATACGAAGGTAAATCCATAAAGCCATTCCATAAGTTGACCGCGTCGACGAAAATTGTTGTCGTTTCATACACCTGAATGCAATCAAAGTCCTCCAGTTTTGCAATTCGAGTTAGTGTTCTATCTTACTAACACGTTATGAGAAATTTGATGCACTCGACTGATGTATCGTGCGTGCTTGTCAAGAACAGTAGTAAACATGAAGGCTGTAGAATTACTCGGTGTGCATAACATCTCTATTATATTTTATTTTGTACGAATTTCAGGTGGTGAAAAGTCTACTATGGCAGGTCCGCTCGGATCAGCTAGACTAAAGCTAATTTTAAAAGTTGGAGGTTCTTCAACTCCTGAACACAGTGATTCACCGGGACCATCCATATCGTTTAACAGTAGTCTTGTTAACAACGAGGGTGAAGATTCTCAGCATTCTACTTTATCCGTGTCTTATAGTCACATCAAAAAAGCGAAGAAGAAGGAAAAGAAGAAGAAAAAGGATAAAAAACACAAACATCATCACAAAGTAATGCTGTGTAGTCTTGTGTTTCCAGAGACTATAAGCTACTGGAGCCTTTACAAAGATGCAGTAGGTTCTTCTCACTGTTAGCTAATGTTGATGTGATACTTTCATATTGCAGGAAAAAAAAAGAAAAGAAAGAGATGAAATAGTAAGATTAGAAGAATACGTACCCGAGCCTATGGATACAGGTGGTTTAAGGTTCGTGGACATGAGTGAGAAGAAACTCTTCCCCGTAGGTATTACAGATGTTCAGATGGATGATGGAAATTCGACTTTAACTGCTGTAGGATTTTCGCGAGAAGCGAAGACCTGCGTGATTAAACAAAGATGTGACAAATTGCCTTTGATGAAATTGCTGGAACATCTATACAGGGTTAGTAAGCAACTGATATAATTTATGAATACAAATGGGACGGTATAACAGCATTTTTCTTTTGTTGGTGATCTTAGACCCTGGAAAAAAAAGACCCGCAGCAGTTTTTCGCATGGCCTGTTACAGACAAAATTGCTCCTGGATATTCACAGATAATAAAAACTCCAATGGATTTCAACACGATGCGTAAGAAGTTAGACGATGGAGAGTACGAAAATCTGATACAGTTTTCAGTAAGCCATTTACATGTATTTACGGTGTTTTGCGTAAGTTTTAATACAATGGAATTAATTATTATATTTTTGAAAAATAGGATGATTTCATGTTAATGTGCAACAATGCGATGATATATAATCAGCCAGAAACAATCTACTACAAGGTACCTTTACTAATACCTGTGCAATACTGATACGCTCGCAGAGCCTCGATTCGGTGCCACAGTGCTACTATACTATTGTTGGTGAGTATTAGATGTAGGTTTACAACTTGTATCATTACTATTTCAGGCTGCAAAAAAGTTGCTTCAGGCTGGCCAGAAAATATTGTCTGCCGACAGAATTCGAACATTGCTTCCCTTGATTCCGTCTATTCAGGTACTCACCGAAGACTGCTTAGGCTTCCCATTAATACCAGAAGCCATGCCACAAGAAAAAGGGCTAGCAGAAGTATCTCAATCAGAAGAAGACACCCAAGATTTTGTCACCTTAGATCCTATGAAGAGCGAGCATTACATGCCCCCACAACCCTTCGATCCTCCGTAAGTTAATATTTTTGGAGAAAAATAACATTTGAAAATTAACTCCACTCGGGTTGATCACCGTGAACTATATTCTTACAGAGAACTGCATGGTGCATTTACGGATGATTTTACGACTCAGGAAATACTTCAGCAAGCCAGGCTTGCTGCACGAGAAGCTGGCCATAAATTGGCTGTCAAGAAGCCCAACAGCAAGGTGTGTGTTTGAGATTGTATTCGTTTTTTGAGTAATGAGCAAGCTGATTTTACTGTGTGTCTGTGTGCCTTGTTATGTCAGATGGGTTTCCTTCGGCAAAGACCGGATGGAAGTACTTCATTAATGGTGCTGACCCCATCATTAGGTGTAGCTCCAGGAACCCAAGAGCAGCCAATCTCATTAGGAGCTTTATCAGGAAAATTGACGCAAGGAACTGTCCAGCTTTTGGGATCCAAAGAAATCGGCAAGAATGTGCATCGTGCAAGTAAGCTACTTAGTAGCGTTATAAATGCTACGAAGAGCATGTTGAATATAGATGGGGCGTTATATCTGTGATATAAATCCTTGGAGTATCAGATCAAAAAGTATTTGTTATAGTACTCCACAGCAACGGCGTTTCTACAGTTTGTCTTTCGCAATTTGGGATTGCTTAGTTACATACTTGGTTTCTGTTATTTTCAGTGAAACCACTTTCGTACGGATCTTTCAGCTCGTACGCTCCTTGTAAGGACACAACTTTCGCAACTCTAACTGAAGAAGAAGCCGACCTAGTCAGGACCACGTATGGAGAACCAGCTAATGTCCAGTATGCTGAAAGGTAATACAGAACAATAAACTGTGTTTAAACGGAAGAGATTGTGTCTTACTGTCTATTGTACAATTTGCAGCATGATCGAATTTGCAAAAGGATGCGACTATGCTCTACAAATGGTTGATGAAATACTGAACACTTTGACGCGTGGAGAGCACGAGAAAACAGTTAATTTTATTGAAGAACGGAAAAAAGTGCAGGAAGAAGAAGCAAAAACAAGGAGGATTCAAGAGGAGCTGCAAACCGAATGGACTTATATTGACACCGTTGGGTTTCCTGATCCAACGTCCTCAGCTGATGTTGAAGTGCCTACTGTTTCAAGTCCTGATTTGAGTTCTCTAAAATCATTGTCTGAACTGGGCATTGATGTGTCCTTTTTGGAAGATCCAAAATTGCGAGAACATGAAACGTGAGTATAACAGAATCATATCAGCTTAAAAGTCACGGTATAGGTATTTTCTGTAGCAGTTAGGTTCGTAAATGCGCTAGTTGATCAAAATAAGAGACATCAAACAAATGTTTGAGGATTTGCATGAGCACACAGAGTATCGGTGTAATCGAACTAATCCGGTTCGAACAAGTTAGTTTCTACCTTTTTTTATAGATACAGAAGGACGTGTATGGCTTCGTGAATGAAATGAGACTCAGAGGGGACGGTTTACAAAGTTTTGACCTGTGAGGGTTTATTGCGACTGTACATATAACATAAGTGGAGTCAAAACTTTGTAAACGTTTACAAAAAGGAGCGACAAACTTTGTAAACGCACCCAGATGTAAACGTTTACAAATATTCCAAAACTTTGTAAACGCACCCAGTTGTAAACGTTTACACATGTAGGCAGAACTTTTGTAAACGTTCGTTCGTATACAGATGCAAGGAATGATGCCGACTCTCTGAAGTTGATTTTACCCCGCTGTTCGTACTTTAAGAAGACTCTCTCACACAAGAATCTCTTCATCCAATGATTTGTTTAAGCATGAAAGTGAACAATTGAAGTTGATTGCAGTCGAAACTTACGCACTCTAAACCAATGTTTAGTTGATTCTTCTAAATGCTTGATTCATTTGTGCACAAATGTTTCTGATACTAGTGAAATTTAACCGAATAATAATCCACATGTTATTAAATATTTCAGCGTATCGAAGCAACTGGTCGAAAATGCTCATCTTTTAAGCAGTCTTGAAAAACTGCAGAATGAACGATTGAAGCTGCCAACCGTGCCAGTTCCTCCATATTGTCAACCTGTTACGAAGGAAGAACTGGAGATTGCAGACAAAGTGGCAGAAAACCTTGTGACGTTAGCACAAAAAGCCAGTCCAGCTAACATCGCCCCTGTTCAAGTACTCCGTAAAGCCATGGGTGTGTCAGTGGACATCAAGCCGGATTTCCCTTTGTCAGGATCTCAAAAACCTGCTGTGCAGTCGATTCCGATATCAGAAGCACAGTGACGTTCATAGATACCAAATAATCGGATACAATGTTTAAATCAAGTCTATTGGCTCTATGAAAAGAGATGAACAGTATTGCCTGGAATTAGCACAAGCTTCTTAAATGAGCTACGTAATATGATGTTACGGCCTGCATTTCATTTGATTAGATGCTGTAGAATTTGTATCTTTGTTTCGACACTTTCTAGGCAATATTTTGTGTTCAATGATGAGGTATTAGGAAACAATCTACAAATTCAATAGCAGCTGCCACATACTAGCCCATAACTGTTGTTTTTCATTTTTCGTAGGAATATTTATGCTGTTGTTGTTGTCACAGGAATATGAATCTTTTCTTCAGTATTCCTAAACCGTTAGCGTTGTTTAACGTAACAGATATGCTCAGGACATTAAAGTTGTCCGAATCACAATACTTTTATCACTGTTGACATGTATTCAGGAGTAGAACCATGGGTGTAATGGTGTAGCGCTGGTAAATGGATTCAGGTTACTCTCTCGACGTGTTACTGCTCATAGAAGCTTTTAATTTTTTTACAAATCTTGTACGAACGTAGAAAATTGAATGAATAATCACCATGAGCGATTTTTGACTTTTCTGCATCAAGTGGTCCTTCATTTCGCCTTCTGTAAGGTCTACGCAACAACTTTTATTACAGTAAAGTCAAAAACTACATTTCGAATTTTCTTCTCTATATTTTTACACACGTATTACACGTGGGCTAAAACGTTAAAATGTATGAATTCACCAAGTTTGATGTGGCCTGGTATGCAAATGAAGTTCTTATTTTTGAGCTTTATACATGCGAATCAGCCTACTCCAAGCTTTCACTCACGACTCGTTTCGAAAACTCAGTTAATGTATCATAGGCGGCGTGAATGTTTTGGATTTAATTTATTTAGTAATGTACACCAGTGTTTAATTCTATTTCTGTGATACGTGTAGGTGGTGATTAGTAAGCTTAGGACGAATCTCTTTGCCACTTCGTGAGAGTCTGAATTGCCCCATTAAACGCCCCCAAGTGCTGCGAATGCTGCGATGTTCAGATAGGAAGAGCTGTAGGATCTGTCCGTGTATCTATCTAATCTTATATTGGTGAGAGAATGTATTATTAACGATGCACATAAATGAGGCATTAAGAGAATTAGAGATGTGTACCAGGACAAGATGAAACTCTCTGCTAAATTACTTTGACCCTAAGTTTCGAACCTAGAAAGTGGAATTAATACTTAAGCTTCACAAGTTCTTGAGGAATACAGGTATGCAATTCGCTTACTAACTCCATCCAACTAAAACGATGAGTTTTTGCGGAGCTTTTATTCTCACAGTTTGAATTTAAAATCTTTTGAGGCTGGAAATATTGAATACGCGCAACGAAAGTTTTTTCAAACCAAAGTCTTGATATTAAACAGTTGCCTGCTTCTGAAGAAACATTTGAGTGGCAAAGGAGGACACCAGCCGGAAGGTTTCAATCCTCATCTCAGGATCCTTGAAATCATCAGTGTTATAGTTTGCCATAACAAACTGAAACAAGCAATGCTCGCGCAATGTCGCGATGGCCTTTTCAGCTTCGAGTACCTCGTAGAGTCGTTTAATTGAAATTTGTTTATGGAGGTAATTAATCAAATTTATGCGGTTGAGGGGAAAGGTTTAACATATGATAAATATTTAATAATGGGGGAAGGGGAAGGTATGGTGGCGATTGAAGGATTAGTTTAGTTTGTTTATTGCTTTGCAGGAAGTAGCTAATATGCATGATGTTGGGAGTGCAGCTAACAAACCAATCAAGCTTGAAAGACTAGGACCGAAGTATAATCTGAGTAAAGCTGGTCACAAAATCTGGACTAGGCTTTTAAAAGCTCCGGATTATTAGGAGTGGCGATGAGAAAGGATTACAGGCAGGTTATTGCTGCAGAATGTGCGGGCGGGACGTGCATGCATTAATGTGAAATTTGTCATCCGTAAACTGGTCGTATCCCCGTTACCCGCATTGATGACGACGTGGCCCTTAGTTTGGAAATTTTATGGAGACGCTTATTTGCATGAGCTTAAAAGAAAGTGTACGATAGAGATGAGAGGGGAAGAATACTCTCTAGAGTAATTCCAGCCCATGTTTTCTATCTATCAGTGATAGCTTTCACTACTTTCTCTGTTTAACTATGACAGTAGCGTTATATGCTTTCGTTTATTTTCACCCTTCTTGCCTAAGCGAGCGTGATAGGGAATTAAATCAGGGTTTATGAGTACCCATATTTTCACGATTCAGAGGTTTCATATAAAAGAAATAAAGAGTATAGAGAAAAGTTGGAGCGTTCCGCATTATCCATCCAGTACAGGAGCACCTTTCTCCACATTCAATATTTGTTTACCCTCTTCCCATTCACATTTGACCCTCTCTCTCTCTTATTTGAGGACAAATATCAAAATCCTTTTGGCCAATTCGAATAAACTTTCTCCAAATAACTACCTTTCTCGTCTCCTCTAGTTCTTCATCATGCTTCCTCACACCCAAAGCTTTTAAAGAGTTTTCTCCATACATTCCTCTCATGTCAAGACCATTTATTCGGTCATGATGGCAAACAAATAATGTTCGCCGCATTACTTTTTAACTTCGTAGTAGTTGGTTCCTTCGACGTGACTTTTGTGAATATTCTTTGATTATTTCTTTTGCCCTCACAGAGCTTCTCTGTCCATCTTTTTCCGCTGTCGAAATACTCCTTGTCCTTATGCAGTGAGTACATGGGAGAAAAACTCCAAGTTTGCCTGAATTTCCCATTTGAAAATGGTTCTACTTTCTCTTTTAGAACCCGGGTAACCTGTAAGGAACAATTTTCCCTCCTTTTGAAAACTATTTTCCCTAGCATGCGCCACTGATTTTTATCGAAAGCTTATCAACAACCATCGGTTTCTCTGACACCTTTCTCCGTTGTGCAAGGGTTGTTACAGCCAAACAAACACATCTCACAACTTTAGTAGTACAATTTTAACGGCATAATAATAAAACGGAAGGCATTGAGCTTCAAAGGTTGAGAGCCCGTTACAGCTTGAATCTCAGGTAACATTTAGAAATAAATTTCCTCTGTGCCCGTCTTTGTTCCCTCTTGAAACTGATACTGTTCTGTGAACGAGTTTCCGTTCTCCATTGAGCCACTTTCATATCGCTGGAATAATATTTCCGCGTCCCAGTAGCTGATCTAAGCATTGCCTCGCGGTTATTGCCCCATCTAGGCAAGATACAGTTTTCAAACTTTCGTTCCACCTTCCTCCCACACAACCTCCACTTTCTCCCTTTTCGATGTAGTGGTCTCTTTGTAACCTGCATTCTTGGATTGACAGCTCAAGTGACGTTTTTCTCAAACCCCTGCGTCCCTCAAAAATGCACACAGCTGCTTTCATAAATGAATTTTGTTTATAATTCAAAATTCTCTAAATTCTCTAAGAGGAAAGTGTAGGACTATCTGCATAAACTAATATAAGCATATAAGGAGGAAGACAAGAGGGCGGCGGCGGAATAGAATTATTATATTTTGAGTTAAATTCCAAATTGATTCTACGCATACAGTTTTCTAATTTCCAAGGATCGCCGCAATTTAATAAGCAGTTCCACCCACCCACCTTTCACTCTCCTGTCATCCTTCAATGAAATCTTAATTTACAAAAAGCCATGAGACTCCTGTTGAAATCCAGCGTGTATATTTCTAACTTTATTCCAAACAACAAGGATCCTTCCTTCCTCCTTTCACTTTTATGTATGCTTCCGCCTCAGGGAGCGGTAGCTTTCTCCTCCTTCGGCATCCATCTTACTGGTGCGTGGCTCTGTCCGGATGCTGTATATAATATGACAGTAGGTAAAGTTAGTTTATTTTCCGCAAGATATGTACATGACGTCATGCTTTTTTACCCGGCCGCCGTTTATTTATTCCACCCACAAAAACTCTGAGACATGCAAGACATTATTCAGGACTTGATGAGAGAAGGGAAGAAACATGATATGTCGCTCCTCCTGTCTCCTATGTCCGCCCATCCTACGTTTCCTCCTCTTTGACTCATCCCTGATTTCAATTTTAAACAGTGGACAATCTGGAGAAAGTAGCTAAAAACCTCTCAAAGCCAATCAATCTCTTTTGTTTACTCACTTGCTTTCCCTAGGCTCTTGTAAAAAGCTTTTTCAGGTTTGTATGTATAAGCGGCGTATTTGGTCCTTTTTCGGCTAAGCCCTGCTTGCAATAGCTCATCCAGTTTTATTACCTCGTCTTTTAAGACTATATGTGTCATGCGTTCCAAGAAAATAATGAAACATTACGCAAGAATTCAAAGGGAAAACCAAGCTTGTATTTACACCCCTAGATTAAAGTTAGTTAAGTTTAATTGGGCATAGTTTAAATAATTTATTTAGAGGTAATTGTGACAGATTTGAAGCTACTATAGTAGTCACAGAAAGATGGAACTTACTTAAATATCTCACTAGACAACATTGTTGGTTACACAAGTTACACAAGACAATATCTCTATTAGTGCAGTACTCTAGAGCTTAGCTGGAGAAAGTATAGCGACTTGACTGCTGCTCTCGTGAGACTTGCTTGCAGTGATTGCTTTTTTCTGAGCGAAATATAATATCTTCTGCAATTCAAACTCGGTATCACATGCCACATCTTTATCTAATGCATGAATTTTTCGGAGTTTCGCTGCTATGTAAGCTCCAAAAGCTTCATCATATTCGTTATCTTCTTTCTCAAGGCTAGGATGGCCGGGATGTGACGCATGGGCATTAGAAAAGGGATTATCAACTTCGAGTGAAATATCCTCCGCCGGCCGCTTTTGACCTTTTCTGATACAGTTCGTTGAATAAGATGCACAAGGATGTTCTTGAGAAGATGTTGCTCCAGTACTGTTTGAAGTTATTTTACTTTCCGGCACTGAACCTCCGGCTTCAGCCTTCTTGAGCACCGTCCCTGCAGATGATGACGATGCGGAACTTCGTGCTAGGACGACCTGGTTCCCTACACGGGTAACTTGACTGTCTTTTTCGGTAATCTGATTCCCTCCAACAGCAGGTTGATTAGTTTGGGATGGTAGCTTGATCAACTTGGTGTCGTTTGTATTAGCAGTAGCGTCACCGCCACAGGAAGTTGAAGCAACGCTGGGCGTCATCATAGGATTGGCTTCTTGAGGTGTAGTTTGACTTTGCTTGATGCTGCTCTGTCGGTCAGTGTCAATTTTATTCGTGAATTGGCTCTTCTTTCCATTCATATCTGCATATTCGGCGCTCTTAGTGGCCATTGCATCTTCTGTTTTGCATTTCTTTGTACACTGAGATTCGGTGGTGCTAATTGCGCTTTCATTGTTGATGTTGTTACTAGCTAGCTGACTTGATAGCAGCTTTTTCTTCTTATTAGCTTCCAATGCCCGCAATATCTGTGCGTGAGTCATGGGACGCGAGAATTCTGGAAACTCTGACACCGGCCACTCTTGCCTTGCATTTTCTGCAGATTTGACCGTTTGGCATTGGTTCCGATTAGTTGGTTTGGGGTTTCTACCTGTTTTAGTCTGAGCTTTGACTTTAGGAGCTGAATCAGCGGTTGACAATTTTTGCTTCACCTCTTCAAGTTGTTTTTGTAAGGTTAACACCTGATTGCGTCGTTTTGTTTCTTGGATCTGCCTGAAGAGACCGCACCAATTATATTACTAAATAGGGATTCAGTTGAAATTTTATGGCAACTACAATACTGTGATTATCATGCTAGAGCTATAATTCTTCATTGTAGTACTTACTCTTCAATTAGGTCTTCAAAGTCGCTCATCTCAGTTGACCAGCGGAATCGAATCAACTTCCCTTGACCTGCCGTTTCTTTCAACCTTCTTCGGTACTTATTAAATAGTGCCCACATATTGTTCCAAAGCTGTTCACATTCAGGACCTGATGGAAGGGGGGATAAGATGAAGGGAATGAATTTACTTCATCAGTCAAAAGTCTCCGGTATTAGAGGAGGTAGTTAGCTAATAGAAATTGAAAGATGACATCCATACCTGTTTCGACAACCTTGTTGGCATATATAATTTTGCTGATTTCGTTCCATATGGGAGCAGTAATCTCCTTCCGGCCATAATCCGGATGGTCCTTGTAATAGAGGCAAGGGTACTTTTTAACACACATCATGACATCGTACTCTGCGAAGCGTAAATCATCGTACGAATACGACATTTTAATTGCAAGCGATAATCGAGACAGATTAACTACCAAATTGGTTTTCACCACGACTTCAGGGAATGTATGTATTAAAGAATAAACTTGGAGGTTGGGAAAGTGCACAATGAATGATTAAGTGAGTGAGAAAGTGACAGTTTTAGAAAAACTGGAATAGTTGTTAGCTAGTTTTAAATGATGCTGCAGATCCTTACTGTTTCCAAGGCGACGACATTGAATGTTGGATGGATGAGCAGTTGGAAACGCAAGTTGGAAGGTAGCGTCGGTGTCGGTAAGGGGTTCTCCACTGTAGTTACGTGCTGGTTTTCTATAAGTAATAAACTTGCCGAAAACGTTTTTTTAAAACATACAATAAATGTACGCTTAGGCCCCATCTCCACTATGATAAGGGGCTGGTTTCGTAGCTATATACTCATTCATAGTGTGAACGTTCTAGTGTGTTGTCTTTGGAATCTCAGTTGCTACGAAACCAGCCCATTTTCAAAGTGGAGATAAGGCCTTAAAAATTGCATGCTTCTATTATTGGCAACGCAACCTCAGTTGCATGCATAATATTCAATGTATGTTTTCGATAATTTCTCACCTAATAATTAATAAAATGGAGTTCAATATTACAACTTGTAGTCCATTGTGGTCATAGAATTGTGTAACAAAAACACGCTTTCATGGTGTGCGCCTACTAAGTGTTGCTATGGTATCTCAGTCGATCAAGACCAGCCCGAAATCACAGTGAAAGTGGGTCTAACTCTGAATCCACTGCAGTGCATTCAGTCTGTAATGATGGAATGGATGTGGGGATGTGGGCTTATCATACAGATATAGGATTTGCGTGATAAGCCTGGTCCTTTAAACGTTAAGCACTGTGCATAGAGTGTGATACGCTTACTTTTCCCAAAGCTGAAACCGTGTGAGTTAGGTTTTCATGTTGCCAAAACAAACTTGTTATTTAACACACAGAAAATGATCTAATTTTAGTATCGTCATAGATTGTAGACAATCTGCGCTCTTTAAAAATGCATCCGCTTCCTCATCATTTTCTCCTTACTTTCTCCTACAGATTGTTTACTTGGGTGGGATCTACAGAACGATGTAATCGCAGTCGTTGGCTGACAGTTAGTGAGGACACCAGGGAAATCTTTGTCTCGTCTTATTCGCATCTATCAACGCTATAATGTGGAGTGTGGAAGGACCAAGGTTATCAGACGCACGCAAGAACACACCTCAAGTAAACTACGTTCCATGTTCCACGCTCGAATCTTTTACTCGTTTCTCCAAGGAGTGTTCCAGGACACAATTTTGCTTTTACTTTCATCAATTTCAAGGTGCACTTCCTCTGAGTGGAAACCCTCTTTCTCCTGGTGGAAGAGGCCTACAAATATTTCTAATGGCTCCTCATGTACTTGATCTATTTATATTTTATTTTCCACATCACACGCGCCCTCATAACGCCCACTCCTCTACCTCTCCTCCCGCCTCTTTCATACATACGTTTCGCATGCATACAGAAGGTTCATGCATGGAAATGAATGAAGATGAGGAGTTTGGCTTGATGAAATTTTATTTTCTCGTCAGAATTTGACATTGGCAAGAGTACATTGGGCATGGTATAGTGTTTTACAGGATACACAGGATGTATATCGGGATATATATATATATATTTATTTATGAGGGCGACACAAAACTTTGATTGACTTAATTACTTTGAAACATTTACATAAAATAAGCAAGCGATGAGGTAGTCACACACATGTCTACTGAAAAACCTATTTCAATTGAATATAACATCATTCACTCAGTATAGAAAGCATAACAGAGTTTCCCACACCTTTTTGTCCTACTGCTTCAATCTCCGCGCAAAATAGCAATAGCTCACCTCGGAGACACTTGATTTTTTATACTTTTCAATAAAACTTTCACCCATCTCAACCACTAGTTTCCATTTGGAGACATTCGTTACGTCCTATAATATAGAGAGGTTATTACCCACAGGACCGTACACACATGGTAATATCAACACGGTACAAAGAGCAACATTTCCTACTGTAGTTTACTCATATGTACAATGCTTAAAAGTTTGTTTCTTTATCCTCTTTTGTATGTGAAGCGAACTGGAGTGGTTTATCTCTTGAAATATTACACGTGTACAAGTACATCATTATCCACACATATCCGCATCCACTCCACCTCCTGTTTTTCAAAGTGTTTTCACTTTTTTCACCTTAAAATTAGCTCGCGAGAGTAGAGAGGTTTTGCCTAATGTACTTTCTCTTGGTGAAAGTCTGCCTGGCTCGGGAAGAGAAAGCTAGGATGGGGATTATATCTGGTTCATTTAGGTTATACGGACAATCATGTTTCATCAAGTTCAAGCGTGGGACTGTACTCACTGTACATATATTATCTCAGGGAAGAGGGTAAAAGTAAATCAAGGATAGATAGGAGATAGGCATAGTAGTCTAATTGGATTCTGTTTGAACCTACAATTTAAGTTACAATCCTAAGTTTTCTAAATCTATGTAAGTATGGATGGATGAATTGGATTCAGATATCAGTTTTTAGTAAACCAACTTATGTTTAGCTACACAATAGGGATTTCCTTGACATTGGAATTTGTATCCAGGGGTAGACTGATAGATATCGGGACATGCATCCGGATGTTGGGATGTATGTCCCGATAAGTCTAACAATACACGATGGGCTTCATCTACTGCGGTCATAATTCTTTCCGACTGATCCTACTAGCTTTTCTTTGAACTGTAACAGCTTGAAATGATTCTCCACTTAGAAAAGAATAACAGCATTGAATTTCCTATCTGCTATGTGATTCTTTCTAGTACATCCCATCGATCTCATGCGTACGGAGAAGGTTGTAATCGCTTCGCGACTTCAGCCTACTCCTCCTAATCTCTCTCTATCGGCTTACATGTTGTTAACGTACATCGAGATGTTACATCTAGTCATTCCAGAGTTTAGTTTTAGGATGATAACTCCCGTGACATTTCCTGTCATACTTTCACCCGCAGCTTGATAACCCTAAGGGCTGGGAGATCTCTGTATGAAATATTAATTAGTGATGCGGGTTTAACATATGTATTCGGTTTAGGTAAGATTTACACGGAATCTGAAGATTAGCCTAAGAAAGTTTTAAACTACGCTTGCTTACATGGAGGCAGGTCAGACATACTCGTATGTTTAATTACAGGGGATTATTGCCGGGTTCATCCACAGTGTGTATATTCCGAGAGGGACAGATAATATCCAAGGTGAAAGTACATGTATACTCAAGATAGGAGAAAGTCATGTCATACATAATACACAATCCCTAAGACTTAAAAGAAACTTGTGAGAGTAGAGCCGATATCTAGCCACTACTTCTAACAGCTTTCTCCAACCAAACTCAGCCTTTGTTAAGCATGTAGTCGTCCTTGCGCTCCATGCGCTTTATCCTCCTCGGCTTTCTCTCACTAGGCTCTATTGTTCTTTGTGTAGTAAAGCTTTGGCGGCTCAACTTTTAGCCGATGCTAGGATAATTATTTTGTAAAGGTTAGTAATACGGTAGTAACGCAAAATATGGTAGCACATAAAAGTATAGAAAGTGTATAAAATGTACATGTTTTCTCAGTAGGACAGGGTATTATAATAATAATAATGGAGGCGGGTAATTAGCATCTTTTGTCCATCGCCCTTATTTCCTCCAACCACTAGCTCCTAATTAGCAATTACTAAAGATTCCTTCTATGGGAAAGCATATATCTACACCGACATAATGGGTTCTAATTACAGCATGTTGACCGCTCGCTTAGCTCGTTACTCGACGCTTTGAAGCTTTCTCTCTCTACCCTTTCTTCCTACGTCATATTACATTACCCCGCTGAATTCTACAATCCACATTCTATCTACACAGTAGTACTAACATGTTTTCGGTGTGTACAAAGGCTTGTAAATGGTATATATATATACATTTAAAATTTTAAAGCCTTCATCATCTCTCGAAGAGGAGGAAAGTATTTGAACAAGTAACACACAGAGAGTATAAGAAAGATACGAGTACACGGGAGGGAAGAACGTCTCTCATGTGGGTTTAGGCGCGAGAAATACTAAATTTAGTCATGGCTATGCTTACTTAACATACTTAGATACGAGAG
Source organism: Sminthurides aquaticus (assembly GCA_906901655.1). Taxonomy (NCBI): domain Eukaryota; kingdom Metazoa; phylum Arthropoda; class Collembola; order Symphypleona; family Sminthurididae; genus Sminthurides; species Sminthurides aquaticus. The sequence goes on along the minus strand of CAJQTT010000013.1, from coordinate 1,080,274 downwards.
TAATGTAGACGTAGTAGAACAAGTGTACTAGGTAATTTGTAATGAGTGTGTGTGTAGATATAGCGCACGAGAATAATAATAAAGAGGCCGGGTCAATGTGCAGCGATGTTGACCATTAGCATTGGTCCCTCTGGGTTACACCGCAACAAGGACTATTACATAAAATTATAGCATCTGAAGGGACTTATGGGACCCTTGATAATTCCATTTATTTCAAGGATGAACATCGCTCATTCCCCTTCAGCTAGTGACCACTGCTTTGTCCATTGCAAAACTCTCTGGCTTGACGCCAAAAGAGTCTTGCAAAAATTTCCCTCTCACGGATACCTATAGTACCCTGAATTATATCCTAGACTAGGGGTAATTAGTACTTGGTATTTGTCTTTGGATGCATGCATATCTTCCGTGTAAATAGGTGTGTGCTTACATAAGATTAAGACCAAGGTTTAAATGGATGATACTTATTTTTATAGCTAACTACTTTGACTATGTCTAACAAGATTCATTAAGGTATAGAGATTAAGGTTGTTGCGTATGAAATGGACAAATGGTTTTGTTTCCTGTCTTTTCCCTCGGGGAAATCACGGTTTTACATTGAGTAGAGGTGGAAAGAAGAGTATTTTGTAAGGGAGAGAGGGAAAAAAGAGATGAATCCGGAGGATAATTATAAATTGATCACAACCACCACAACACTTGGAATATTTTAAACCGATTTCTTTTCTTCAGGATTTATTTTGATTGAAGGATTTTGATTCGTTCGGTTGCAGATGATATAAGAAGCGAATATGTTGAAATACACGTTTATTTTTGCAAGTGTATTATTTGTGCAAGGTGAACGACGAGAGTTTGCTAAATGAGGGTAAATACAGGGGGTTTGAGGGCAGGGAGTTGGAACTCTCTTTCTCCTTGTTGTACTTGACTGTGAATCTTGGGTTACATAATGGTGATGGGGACTCCTCGTTTTGTATTTGTAAGGGAAGGAGGAAGAGAGAATGTTTTATTCTCTCGTGAAGGTATTATTATTATATATGGTCCATATCATGGGATCCATACGTCTATGTTAGTTAGCTTTGTGCATAGGTTACGCCACACCGAAGGGAGTTTAAGCTCAGAAAGACAGAGATGAACCATAAAGATTGCTACTTAAAATAGGATTGTGAAACACTCCTTTCCTAATCCCATCCTCTTCTGGAATAATGTTATTATCTTTACCAAAAATCCTCATGGACTCCATTCACTCCCTCACTCAGTTTCCCTCTCATTCATTCACAATTTCCTCTCGTTCTTTTGTGTACTTTCTCCTGCTTTCACTCAGGGGCTGAGGAAGGAAAGCTAGGGATTTCTATACTTTTACTCGTGCCCGTGATGTAAGTAAAGCAGTCGCCAACTTTCTCTTTCATCTAAATCAAGTAGATTCCCATCTCATTCTGTTTCTGCTACAATATTCCCACATTTTCACATTAGGCCACACACGCGCTCATTCAAGGTATTACTTGGAGAGGCTATAAAGTTCAAGATGCTCATGAAAAGCTGATTTTCTCTCTCGTACTCAATTGTTTAGTGTTTCTATTCAAAGTACGGGAAGGTTTGTAATTGGTAACAAATACTGGGAAGATAGCATTCATTCTGAGCTAACTCCCAAACGGGTTTCACCCTTCACCTACCTCGAGGAGGAGGAGGAGACTGGGCCCGGATGCGGAATATAGTTAAATGGTGGATTTCTCTGAGATTACCGCAAGTGCAGCCGCTCTCTTTGCCTGATTACACCTTGGATGTTAAAAAGAAAGAGGGAAATGGAGTTGCCCTTCTTAGGATACACGTGTTAAGCGTTTGAAACGCTCCGAAAGATTCCTTTTACGTCTTTTAAATCCTAGGCAAACGTTGAAACATATGGGTAAAACCTGTGGCCATTGGAAAGACTAGCGCGGCTGCTTAAATCCTCTTCTGAAGCCATCTTAAATTCATCTTGTCGGAAAAAGGAAACCCTTAGGAGAGAAAATCCGGGGGTTGGAAACAAATTTAAGCCACCCACACAGAAAGAGCGGATAGCGGTAACAAGAAAACTGGACCGGGGCTTGTTCCAATTTCTTTTTTCAAACTATCCATCGCCTATGCTTTATTTATTTTATTCTTTTCAATATCCAAGGACTGTAGCTATGTTTCTATAAGCCAACTAGTTGTATCTTCTATAGTCCATTTGGCATTGCGAATCCTGCTTTTCGGACCAGGGGAATAAGCCGAGTTGTTATTTAATTGCTTGGAGGCAAGAAGAAAGCAAAGGGCAAGGAGAGGATAGATACAGGGACGACTCCTATGAACTTGGGAGCAAATCCGATTTCCGTCCTGACTTTTGTCCTTGCTACCTTCAAATCCCAAATGTCCACCGCCAACTCACTTTCTATTCAGCTTTTGCTCTCTCTTTCCCACTTGAACCTCTTTCTTACTTAGACTCGATCAAGTGGTAGAAGCATAGCACGGATCCAAAACTTTTTTCTACCGCTGTAATCCAGTCCTATGTTTTCCTCGAATGTATAGAAACCGAAAATAATCGTACCTTAGTCACGGTGAGCGTACCGTGTACCCTGACTAGAAACGTTTGGAATTTTAATTAGCGACAGACTGCGATGAGAACTTCTGATAATTGCTCATGCTCATGGTGCTAATAGCTACGTTTCATACGTTCGTTATTGGAAAGTCTGAAGTTTTTGCCCAGTTATCTCTTGGATTCCACATTCGTTTTCCTCATAAAATAATCCTGACTTTCTCTCACCTCAATGAATTTTTCTAACATTGAACATATTCTAGTGATTTGTAACCTTTCTTGAGGGGACTGGAGAGAAAGGATACTGTGTTACAGGTAAAGCCTATTCTTTTGGAAATACTGGTGCATACACTTTACATACGTGTATGACAGGGTGAAAGTACTGTAAATAGCTTACCAGTTGTAATACGATTGTTCCAGCTACATACTTATTGAAACAAACCAATGTTGATGATTAAAACGGAAACCTGTAGCTTTTCTCACTTATTTTATTTTCTCCCTGTATTTTCTGCAATTCCCAGAAATCAGAGATGCGTACTGGATTCCTCATTAGAATTACAATTCGGTGAAAGCCATCCCAAATGGTTTGTATTCTCATATTCACCTAAATGAATATTTTACATTTCCCTTGACGTTTTCCTTGCCGTGTATTTCAATTGCCTAAGAGTGCAGTGCAACTTTGAGAAGTTTGAGATATTTCGTCCAGTGCCCAACTTCTTGGCTTTTCGCCCTGGAATAACATGTGAATCTTTTCAGGATTTGCAAAAGTTTAAAAACGCAGTAGTACCAGAATGTCTATTCTCGATTGTACGCAGATAAAAGAATAGCGTCAAGCCGCAGCACAGCATCCTGTATTCCATCCGTTGTGATGTTTCTGATAGCTCGTCCTCGTACTTTTGGAATTTGAACGGTGTTACCTTCTTTTAGAAACCTGCATATTTGATTACTCTTGATAATACGTACTTCCACGAAGTTGATGGGATCATGAAACGCTATCGGGATTCCAAAAGTAAAAAGCTGGAATACATATTTAATGTGCATTTCCCGGAGCACTGCAATACACTCTAACTCAAGCTAAGATTTCACTGGAATATGTTCTTTTATTGTTCTACTTGACCCATGTAGCTCAAGGGATACAACTTCACTTCGATTTTCTAACAGTGTATACCTTACAGAATATTTCAAGCTCGTAGGAATGATTTCGAGGATCATTCCGCTCAGGCCAAATAGACTGCGTTGAGATTTTCTTCCTCCGCTTCCGCTTGTGTCCTAACTTAATATCTGCGTTCATGTCCAAACAGGCAGGATTATAAGATTTGGGAAAAAGATAGCAGAGGTGGGTGAAAGTTAGTGAGGGCTTGGAAGTAAGAAAGCGGAACAGACCCTACTTTCTCTTCATTCCTTCTTGAAATCCTCACGTGCAAGGTCTACATACTAAGCAGTTTTCTCGGTAGTCTTACATTTTGAGCCATCTTACGATTACGAATCTTGATCCATTCACGAGCCTGACTTTCTCTGCATTGCCTCTCTGTGTTGGCGACAAGAAAGGTAACATGCTGAGAGCTTGTGTTATGCGTATAAGGCAGATGCCAAGAGGCCAGGACTACTGGCTCCTTGCTGGGGTTGTGGCAGAGCACAACTAACATCACGTTTCAGTATACCTTGACCATAGTGTCTCTTCTTTTGATTTTCGTCACTTTCTCCTTTTATCTCAGTCTCTGCCTTTGATTTGATTAACCCACGCGCTCACGTAGCAGTTCCTGCTTTGTATCTCTAAACTTCTCGTCTTTAGCGTCTTGACGCCCAAGTCGGCCAATTTATATCCGTTATTTTTCCATCTCCTCACCTCCAACCCGCGGTAATGGATACAGTTTTTCCTACAGTTACATACAATTATTGTGTTTTCTACAGCAAAAACTATGCTGTTAGGGAACCGGGTATTTTCAAATCCAGGATAAATATATCATACTTACATTGCGGGGAAAGCATTATGTTGCGAGTATTTTATGTTGAAATAAAACCTTGGGTTGAGCTATCATTTATAGCCGGTAGTCTTCTACAGCTGTGAGGGACGTGAAGGGGAGGGCGTAGAGGGCGCTCGTATTCAAGATGCTGTCTACATTCTCATTTAAATTCAGCTCTCTGTATATCTCTTTGATTAATGCATGCAGACAGAGAAGGGCACACAGACTTTTAGGTCTTAACAGTTGTAAATTTCCAGCTCTAATTCTGTGGAAGGAAAGATAGGATAAGCGGGGCGACCTTATCCGTATCCTTTCCGTATTACTTTTTCCATAAAAGTTGGCAACTTTTTTGGAAAGTTGTCGTAAAAATTTGTAGGCGTTTGTAAATGGAAATGAAAAATTTGCAAAACATTTTCTCTCTCTTTCCTTTTACATATCCGTCATTCCGTCTCTGCTACCGTACTTTCTGTCTTATTTTTCCTCTCGGCTTTGGCAGGACCAGTCAGTTACTTCCATCCAACGTTTCCCTTCAATCAAATTATAAAATTTGAATTTCTTTTTCATATTCATGCCTGAATATTTTGCAAACTTTTCCAGCTACTACGACACACGATTTGCTCTTCCTCGCTTTTTTCCTGTATGCACAACAGTCCCCCCAGCCTACCCTCTCTTTCACCCTTCACAGTATCGGACCGAGTTTTGAAATTAACTAAAAAATCCGGACGAAAAAGTCTTTAAAACTATTTTACGCAACTTGCAAATTCAATTTTTTGGAATGTTTACTCCCTTTGCTGATTCTAAGGAAAAATCCGGCGGCTGGCTATGTAATACTAAAAGGTAATCACTGAAAGGATTAAATGCAAGATTATTCAAGTTTTTCTGGGTCTGCATAAATCTTGGACCCGCCAGAGTGTATGGTGCTGTCTTTAGATTTTGTAAGATTCTACGAGAAGAAAGCAATTTAAGTTTTTTAGGCTCTCCGTCTTCGCGAGGAGTTTGTTGGTTTTATGTGTCAGGCTTGTCAGGGACGGGAACTCCTCCTAACGTATTTTCTTCAAGGTGATATTGAATAGCTTTATGAAGACTAATGACCGGCATGTATGTTAGGCGGAGCGTATTTCTTTTTTAGTTTGTTTATCACATCGTTTATTTTTCCAACGCATGATTTTAATCTCCCTCTTGCCTCGACCACGTAGCATGCTATTGAAATGCTCCATGCTCTAATAGGCATACTTTCTCTGAAGGTGTCACGCACGGATGTAAAATTGAACGAGTTACTTTCTCTGCTTTCACTCTTGCTACTCTTCTTGTTTTTGTTTTCTCATATCCTAGTTCAACCTATATGCCTTGGAATATGGTTTCCCCTAACTTTCTCCACTTTCACTCATGCTTGTATACCAAACATTCAGACAGGATGCATTCTTTCGGCTCAATCACTCAATCATTTTACTCTCTTAATACACTAGATTCACAGAGGATACGTAAAATTTACACTAACAGGCACTTGGAGTGCATTGGAATGGCAATGGGCAATGATTTATGGTTGTGGTGATTGAAGGGTGGGACGAGAATAACGACGGAGAAAGTTTATAGCTAGGAATCCAACATTTAGTATTATACTCCAACTTTATCATCATAGCTCCCACACGGGATAGGTGAAAGGAGGGAACTTATTAGTTACTCAGCGTGGGACATATACACTGTGAGACTGAAACGTCCTTCCGCTCCTCCTATCATTTTTTCTAACTCTCAGATTAACAAGCTTTTATCTGCGTCTTCTTGCATCAAAGTTTGAATTGAAATCTTATAGCTCCATTCTTTGAGTTGGTATAGCGGGTTTTTAAATTCCTTCACACGAATCCCATCTTTGCACAAAGTTTTAGTTGACTTATTCATTTGAGGGAAGGTAAGAAGTTGGGAGTGGGAGCGGGTGGAATAATTCCCAGCTTTGCTATTTAATCCTCGTGGAGAGAGAAGGGCTTTCATTCCCGAGTAAAACGTATAGGGACAAGGTCCAAAGAAAGGTGGAGAGGGGGAAATGGGAAATGTGCTTTCACTCCCATATCCCTGGATTCTCTGCATACTGTCTTCTCGCCGTCATTTATTAGGTGGATCGCTTACGGACAAAGAGATCTCGTCATGGAGACTACTCCTAGGCTGAGAGGGTGTTCTTCCTCTGTAGGTAGCGTGTTGAAAGGTAGTACTACTGGTTGGTAAGAGATTCAGGGGAAAGTACACAAAGACTTGACACAATCACAATTCTCTTAACTTTCTCCTCATGTCTCTTCTCCTACCCGGAATCAAGTGGTATACACACACCTTCCTTTTGAAGGCGGATGCATAAGAAGGGCGTATAACAAATTCCACTCAGGGCTTTCTTCACATTCAATATGTTGGTAGTCGCATCCTTAACAAGTATCAATGAATGAAGATTGAATCCATTTCCATGTGGAATCCATCCCATGTTCTCCTTTCTCTTCATCCTCGTGCAAGATTTTCTTCTACTTTCTCCTCATCATTCCCGTCCCTCCTTCTCATATCTTCACAACTTTTAGGCGTATTCCGTATCAGTGGACACACATCGATCCAAATAAGGTCTGTGATTAGGAGCTGGAGGAGGAACACATTCATAGGGTGCTGGTTCTTCTGTCGCAGGCGCTGTCCTTCCATGTGCATAAGAAATACTCTTCTGGTAACTGAACAATTGCCGCTCCAAACTGTAGTTCTCCGCCTGCAGAGCCCCGATCTCTTTCCTGTTGGAGTACACGAAACAACTTTTGTCAAATTACCTCAAGATTGTCATCAATTATCTATATGTCTCCCCTGTTATCACCGCCCACGCGCTTCATTTCAGCAATGACCTATATTCGGATTTTGAATTTGAGAGCTTTCACCTATAAGCGCGTATTTGCCTTTGTGTGTACTTGAGCCTTGGAATTGCAGTTAGTGACACGAAGATTTGCCGAAATTGACCCTTTGTTTTGTAGCGTGTGAGTCTACATGAGTTTAATAATAGAAATAGAACCTTGAAGAGATAGTATATAAGATGAGTTTAAGATGCAAGAGAGGATTAGGATTAGGGTAGAGTAGCAGACACCGGAGCTGTGTCTCCCGGGTGAGGAACTCGAGAGTGAGAGTCGAGAGTTCCTCCGGGTAAATTGAGAATAAAGCATATTGATCAACAACAATCCCACACCCATTGTTGTATTGATTTCATGGGGGCTCAGAATTTGAATTTGGGGGTCTCGTAACCCGAAAATAAAATATTTAACGTGAGAATCGTGAAGTGAAATACTGATTTAACAGTGAAAATAATATTGAGCAAGTCTCCCTCCACGCTGTTAAAGCGAGTAAAAGCGCAAATAGTATAGTATAAATGTAGATATTTAGAAGCGCTAGCCCGTGGATTTGCAAACCACAAGTGGGTAAACCGGTGTATTAAATGAAAAATAATCATGCAGGAGACTATAATAAAGAATTGAATATTGCATGGAATAATATTGTTGATAAAGGATCCAAGTGTTTGAAATATATATGGAAGCCAGCTCAGCCCATATGCACGTAATGGCCAGGGAAACCCTCATAATAAAGATGTTTAAACGTCGACGGAAGGTAAAGGCGCTTAATGTTCCGGAACATACATAAATATAAAATGATATAAAAACAAAGGATATCCGTTTGTAAATAACAATACACTTAAAAATCATAAATATTTAAAAATCTAATACAATATTATGAGAAGAATAAGAAAATTCGCATGATCGTGGCAAAGAGCACAGCTATTGCAGGTATGCTTAAAATTTAACCGCGGAACTAGCGTAACTCAATCAATAAATTAGATTGCAGCAATGCATTAGTAATTAAACCTTAACGGTGTGCAAGTATGAATGAGTATAACTAATTACAACATAATTAACCACTAATTGTAATCAAAAGACTGTTAATTCATTCCGTTAACCGCAAGGGCCCGTGGTTATAGGTTAAGCGTAACGATGAATGTGGATTTGATTGCTAATATAATCATTGGTAATTTTAGTTGCAAGATTGTTTTATCTTGACGAGTAAAAACTAATCTCAAGTTCTCTTTTAGTATCATTAACTTTTCACGATACTACATACAACGAACTAACAGAAGTAATAAAGAGTAACATATTGAGTTGTATAAATAAAATTTTCAACAACTTATAGAACTCATAAGTTTTTGAAGGTTATTCGCTGACGTCAACAGTCAGGGTAATGCAAATTATATGAGAATGCATTACTTGGCTACAACGCAAGTAGCTCAAAATAAATGCAAGGATGCACATCTGCATCGCCTTTTAAGGTTTCAAGAAAGTAAACAGTACTTTGGCATCGTTAACGATGAGTACGATAAGGAAGCAGCCTGCTAGGCGCTGTAAATAGAGTTTCTTGAGTTTACTCCTAGATTTTATTTTAAGGACAAGGAAAAACGAAACGAAAATGTTTGAAACACTAGGATTTAAGCCAAATGATTTAAAATAGTAATGAAAGCCATTTTGGCAAAGGATACAATATGATTCAGAGTGTTGATGAATAGTGTTTAGAAATAAGCTATTAAATTGTGGTTCATGCCAAGTCTATCCGATTCGTTTACAGTAACGTAGTCTTGCTCAAGGTGAAGCACAAAAGGATAGGTTTCTCAGTATCTTACTGGCCGAAAGATGAGGTTCGTTTTCTTTTCTGTTATGCACAAGGACAAGAAGCAGTTGCTTAGAATACTTAAAAATCAAGTCTCTTTTAAATTCATTACTGTAAATTGTGCTTACTGAATTGAGTTATATAAATGTCAATACTGTTAAGCCTAATGCAAGAAGTTATAATTCAAGACGAATTGCAACCCTGGTACGCGATGGAATTATACCCGCCAAAGGAATGGATGAGATGACGCCACACATGGAATGGATTTCAACCCAAGGGAGTTAGTAATTTAATTAGTAATTCTTTCAAATTCTTAAGCAAAGCAAAATGAGAATGATTAATTTTAAGGGCAATTATTACCCTTTTCCTGAACCATTTCCTATACCTTTTGAGAAAACTATGCTTCAATCTACGCTTCAAATAATTATGCCTTATACAGTTGCTCGTGGCTTATCTACGTCACTTAAAACGTGAATTCGCAATTTAATGCGTAGTTCCAAAATTCTTTTGAACTACAAGCTTCGGTTAATGAGTTCAAAGTAGTTAACTCATTGAAAACGAGACCATTGGTGGTTTCTCTCTGAAATTTAAGCGCCACACTGGGAGCAATTGTCCAGACAGTTTATTAGCTGCCAAATACAAATCGCGTAATCAGCTATAAGGCTCAATTTCTTCATCAAGAACCCACTACAGATCACTACTAGTGAACTCGGAGCTTTCAAATTCTTATTTTCTCAATCCTTGATACAACCTTACCATATGCAACACTTTCTTATCCTTTACCATTTCCTGATTCCCTACCTATCTTACCATATGCCCGATAAAATAAAATTAAGATTAGTCTTGATCCATGTATCATTTTGTCACTATCAAACGATAAATGAAAAAATTATTAATTATTGTTGAAATTGTATAAAATTTAACGTAAATATTATGATACACTTACTTCCTAAGAAATTCGCAATGAAATGTTTGCAAATCAGGAGTTTTGCTTTTTGTGGTAATGGGAAAAACTTTCATGTAATATTGCTGCAGGGCAAAACACAATTTGGATTTAAATAAGGAAACTCGAAGGTTAAGCAGCAAATCGAAATTATTTAATTACAAATATTTACTTACGCAAATGTGTAACACGTTGAACAGAGCGAGTATGTTACAACTGAAGATGAGAAGAAAGGGAAGATGCTTTGTAAAAAATAGAAGATTCTAGAAAATGCATCTGTATGTTCTGTTTTACTGTATGTATGTAAATCCTAAATATGCAATGTAGAAATGGAATGCCAGGAGTCATTCATTATAAAGAATGGGCGTGTAGCGTGTGAGTCTACATGAGTTTAATAATAGAAATAGAACCTTGAAGAGATAGTATATAAGATGAGTTTAAGATGCAAGAGAGGATTAGGATTAGGGTAGAGTAGCAGACACCGGAGCTGTGTCTCCCGGGTGAGGAACTCGAGAGTGAGAGTCGAGAGTTCCTCCGGGTAAATTGAGAATAAAGCATATTGATCAACAACAATCCCACACCCATTGTTGTATTGATTTCAGTTTAACAATGATTGATGTTTTCTGCAGTAAATTTAATTTTTCCACTCTCTTTCTACCTTTTCCGCCTTTCACTCATCCATACATCCCAAATGTATCTGTCTGTCTTGAAGAAACTAATGTTTATCTATGCCCGCCCACACTTTTACCCATCCAACACAAACAGGCAAAAAAAATTTACCTAATCCGTTGAAAGATGCTACTCAGCACGTTCTATCCCGGAAACATGGAAACAAGCATTTAGCTTCACGTCATACAACTTTCTTGCAAATTTACTATTATTCTGCTTTCTCCAAAAGTTTTATCCACACCAGCAACTACACGTATATTTCGGAGGAATTTTTTACGACAACTATCTCCTCCCTCATCCCGTCCATCAAATCATGGTTGGTACACCAAGACTTAAAGCATTAAATTCATTAATTAATCCCTCACACCCCCGACACTCTTCTATAGAGCACGGAGAAAGCTACCTCTCCCAAAACGCGATAATATGAAAGTCTCTTTCTTCTCGTTTAGCATTCTCCAGAAGCTCCATATAGCCTCGATGCACACTTGCTTTAGATGGTTGGTGGTATGCAACGTGTGTGGAGTTTCTATTCCGAAAACTTTAGCTTCAAAGAGCTTTCTCCTCTGTGATTAAAATCCTGAAAGTTGAACTTCATACTCTCTTTTCCTTATTTCTTGTCTTTGATATTCCTTTTGCTTTAGAATTTCAGCCACCCTCTCGCTTAACCTTTATCTGTTTTCAATGGCAAGAATCTAGTTTTTCACAGGTTTCTCCATGTTTTCACTACCAGTTTCCAAATTATCAAACATCTTTTCGACTTTCTTTTTACGTTTGTATCCCGCCATTGCTGAAATAGTCTCTGATATACAACCTCCTACCCTGGTTGGATTCTGGCAAAATATTTCGCTTGTTATTCCATGTTTACCCGTAACTTTAATGCATAAAATACCGGCGGGGGAGAAAGTCGGCTTTCACCGTTTGACAGACACTGCGTTTCCCTGCTCGTACGTGTATCTCTTTTAGCCTAATTTGTTTTCCTGGTCCTCCGGGCTCTTGATTTGAGAGGCGCTCATTTATACAACGGAATAAAAGCTGTGTGGAAAGTCTCTCTCATTATGTTGACTTGACTCACCTCATTTGGTAGTTGTGAACCCGGGTGACATCATCATATTTGTGGTATGTGGACTGGAAGAGGAGGTAGGATTCTCCCCATTCAATTTGCACACGTACTTGATGCTTGTCATTCAAATAAAAGCTGTTCGGGTCCCGAATCTGTAATATAAGAGAAAAAATATAACCTTCACCGCAGGTAGGATACTTTTACCCAAAGTGTTTCCCCAGGATTTCAACCTATCATCTTGCATGAGTAGCATCAATTTCTTATAGGGAGTGTAGTGTGTTTGTGTTTAGTACACCAGTAGCTCCTTTAGAGACAACTATGTTTGCATACCTATAGTTTTTGAAAATAACGAGACAAGCAATATGCTGCTTTCTCTCGTCAACTTCCTATCCCCGTCAGGTATTCCAGACAGCTTTCACAATATTAATTATGGTTAGAGACTCTAAACTAGTGGAGAAACCTTAGCTTAGAGCGCGTTTTAAGAATCAAATTCTTACAATGAATATTAGTCAAAACTTTGTTTGCTCAGTCTTTACATCATAATAAACTGCTGGTAGAGAAAGCATACATGTATTTATTATAATGTAGTCTCCCATCCCAAGTTGTGCTATTTCTTAACCATCAACGAAAAATCCCTTTTTTGATTTTCATTCCGTCCACTTCCGAATGCATCCACCCTTTACAGAGTCTTCTTATCTCAGTTTTCTTCTCGGTCATATATGTATTACTTGCCATCTTTCACCTTAACGCAGAATATTTGTGCTACTACAGTTCTGTTGGGTCTATTCCCTTTTAAAACCCTTAGGGCTTTTTCTTGCTTTTATTATTATTATTATTTATGTAGAGCTATTTAAAAGAGAGATGAGTGGCGATATTGGAAGAAAAATAAGAATGTATATACAGCTCGACTGTGGAGAATATATCAAGACCCTTAAACCCTTGAAAGCTCCTATGTATAGGATTTACAACTTTTTCCCACTCCCGCATTTGATATACGGTGCAGAGTAAAAATATTGTTTCAATTCTGTTTGGAATTTAGATTTAGTGATATGTATATATTAAGAAAAGCGAATATTTGTTCATGAAATGTAAACATTTATGTATTTACAGCCATGTTTTTGTGAGCGGAAACATTACTATACAAACTCTTCTGAGCTGCGATCCGGAATCAAGATTAAAATCATCCACAGCTTTACCACGAGAGAATCTAATAATATTCTTTCTGGAAAGTATTATTCGGCTCTGTAAATTACAACTGTGTAGCTGCTAGCAATTCTTTTCTAACTCGGAGCCATGTTATAAAGTAAATAATAAATAATGCTTCTTAAAATTGCATTTCTACAGACCTTTTCCTATCTCAAGAGGTTCAGAATTTAAAATGAGATCCTCAGTTTTTATGATAAATAAAACTCGTGTCTTTGTAGCTCTTACGAGCTATTTCGGGATAATCTTTGGGGTTTGTGAAGTTCAACTCCCGACCTTAAAATGCTTTAAATATATGTATGTGATGTTTCACGCTTATGCTTAGTAGCATTTATTCTAGCGTTTTCGTTGAAAACCTGTAACGGAAGAATCTTCTACATTTACGGCAAAGGGCATTTGGCATGTACGTGAGGGTTGTTAAAATTTCTTCGGCTTTAATGAAAGCAGTGGGAATTTGGAGAGTAATATTCCAGTTTTAGTGAACCCTTGAACTGGAAAACAAGTAACATAAATAAGGAGAAATACATTGCGGAAATTAGTGTGAAGGCTATTGGTACTAGAGTGGGGACGTTTCTCATGGTGCAGCGTGAGCTTTCGCTGGTAAAACAAGCTTGCAAGGGAGTGTTTCTCTCCGTAATTATCATTAGTATGTGTCAACATGTTTCCCGCAAGCCTATCAGGTTACAGCTCTTATATAAATGCCCCATACTAGTGTGTCATGCTTGGACTTGAAAGAGATTCACCCATTACAGCTAAGATCCGGGTCACTCTCTTCCTCAATTCCACTGTGGTAGTGGGAAATGATCATGTACAGGAATGATACTATTATAGGATGCATGTTCCGGGATGTAGATAGGAGTGGATTAGTTGGATTGGGAATTGCGAGTTTATTGTGTGGATTGTGTCAAAGGGTGATGGTGGTGGAAGTTGAAAAAAGCTTGTAAATCCGCTAATAGTCCGATCTTAGGGTGAAAGCAGAACATTAATGTAGCGTGGGAGGAGTGAAGCACATTACTCTCGTAAATGTAATTATACCTTTAGTAGTTGATTGAAGGTAACGCCCAAAACTCATGGATTTCCCTTGCCCATTATGAAAAGCTCTCTGGGTATACTTGATTTTCCCCACTTTCCCTACGGGCGTGTTCCTTGATATTGATCAGAATGAGTAGTATTTTGACTATATATTTTCCTCTTGCAGTATCTTAGATTTGCTTTTCACGCAGAGAATCCCTGTCCGAAAGCCATTAACACATCACCGCTGAGATGATATCACCTACATCATTCACTCAGCACCTAATCATCCCTAAATGAATAAAGTTCAAGAGATGAACGCTGCAATCTAGTAACGAAATTGAGATAAGCAGATAACTGCTCCAAGGTACAGGCTTTCTCCCTTCCAATTCCACTCTTGCGTCAGTATGTACTCACCACAAGAAGATACTTACTTTCACCGCTTCTTCAGACCTTGTGTCACGCCACACATTTGATTACATACTTTGTAACGTCTAGGAAGCTCGTGGAATGTTTTAATAGGTTCAAGTAATCCAATTATTATTCTTCGACTAGAGAAACACATTCCTCCGCCCACTTTCTCTTCCTTTCTCCGGATCTTTCCCCATTCCTTGTAAAGTGTTTCTCTCCCTGAATTTTATAACACCGTCGCTACATGTATATTTTCTCTTACTACTGCACTCACGACAACGTCTTTTTATTATTTCTCTACTTTAGTCAACCTCGAAATATTAGCATACCCAACATCCCACACATATTGCTACGAGCCCATGCTTCAAAGTGCTTTCTCCGCTCCAGCGGGCTTTCTCCTCTGTTTGCTTGGTTCTTATAAAAAGCCGATCTCTGTTATAATTATTATTCTTTGCTGTGAAGGGTTGAAAATTGGCTGGTAGATTGATAACAATGTTTTGAATCAATTCCTGGAAAGTCTAAGCTTTTTTAACATTACTTTGATCATGATAATCTTAGAGATGATTTGAAAACGATGAATTTGTTTTTGTTTCCCCCTGAAACAGTGCACATACTTTTGAAAAAGGTTTGCAATAAGAAAGAGGTTTCTCCGCAAGAAAGGCTAAGGCGCTGGATTTAGTCTGAATTTATTTGTGTCCCTGAGGACGACGTATTAGCCGTGCCTAAAACTTGTTCCTGACAGCTATCAGCTTGCATAAAAAGTGAGCGAAGGAAAGAGATCACCCATGCCAAATACTTTCTCTTTTTGGACAAGATCGGTGAAAACCTGTATCCCGCTGGTGATGGCATTACCATTGACCATGATAAATAATTCATTGCGATTTCTTAACTTGGAACAAAATTCCCTGCCTCTGTCACTTTGAATGGATGGAATATTTCACCAGGCGTAGTCATCTCTGTAACTGCTGTTTCCATTCCCAGCTATAGGCTAACAACTGCTGCGTTATGAAAAGTGCAATTTCAACCGTGAAGCAGATCGAAATTCTGTGCATGCATTGCGGTTAACCAGATATAACGTGTAGACTATCAAAGGGACTCTCTTTTATTTGTAGGTACTTTTGTTTGATTCGAATATTTTTATTTTAGCTCTGAGGTAGGCTGTCGCGCTAAAAATTTATTTAGGAGGCATGATCTTTGATGAAAGTACACAATAAACAGTGGGTATGGAATAACTTGATTTTCCAATTCAATCATGCTAAAAGCTTTCTCCTGCTTTCACCGCACTGTGAAAAGAGAATTTCCCGTACTCAGGTGTGATCCAGCTTTAGACCTGTCCCTATTTTAGAAATTCTCATTTTTGTGATCTGTCCGCACTTTAAGGAAAAGTCCATGATATTTTAGTTGATTTTAAGATCGAGTACAACAGACAACGCAAAAACCTGTAAAAGTAGGGTAAAAGCGGGGACCATCTTGCCAAGAATCGAACCCTTACCCCGCCTTATAATGTTCCACGTTCCACCTAACCGCAGATCGGGTATTCATTATCTACTTTTAGTTATGCACAACCATGATATCATCGATTGTAAAGCTCTATTTGCTAGAAATGCAACGAAGAATTTTTAAACTTTTAATGCATCAATGGATTAAAAACAATTTCAAACAAGTGTTTTGACTGAACGACAACCTTTCGGAAGGTCTTCAAGAAAGTAGTCTGGCTGTACTATTTGTTTACAAAAAGCAATTTCACAAGAAACGCAATTCTATAATTTTTGCTCTCTGCCAAGCCAATCTTCAAATTGAAGACTACTGGCAGTGGCAAGGAGTATGCTTCGGTCGTCTATGCTATTTCGAATTCCTTAATGCCTTTCTTTCCCGCTTCTTTACCTTTAAAAAAGCTTGGGAGCTGCCAGAATGCATCTACTACGGCCGTCTGTCGTATTTCATGATATTCATAAGTTTGATTTTCTTCTTGACTGGAGTTGCACTCTTGTGGGAAAGCATGGCGTTGTTTATCGAGTGGACATTTTATCAGGGAAGGGAGAAGAAAGGGTGTGATGGAATTGGGATTCTAAAGTGGATAGGGCTAAAGATGTATTTTTTAGGAAATTTTGTTATATTGTGGTTTACCGCATAAGGGCTTACCTCTTTGACAGTGACGTCTGTCTCCATGATAATCCCATCATCTGTGTCCTCTTGAACGTAGTAGTGGCTGAAAGGTGCATGAGTGAAGGCAATCGGATCTAATGTGGCCGACTTGGTGTTGTACCTAAGAAGGTACGCACTCCAACTGACGTATCGCAAGTGGTTTCTGGGGACATTATGAACATCTTTGTAGACTATTCGAACTCGAAGTGTCTCCGAATGAGTGTCCGTCTCTAGCGTCCAGGCCTGTTTGTCTCGATCATAGCACTGAACAGCCTGACTGACGACTGGGACCGCGGGAACAACAGTACCTAAAGGTCCTTGGAGCGGGCTCAAAGTTACTTCGCTCAAGGTGTTGGCCGTTACCATTTCGCAGTGGATGTGCAAAAAGTTATGGGATCCCACCTGAAAAACCAAGCGTTAGGTTAATATTATCTCATCCACACACTACTTTCTTCCTTTCCCCTCCCCCTCAATAACCATTTCCTCCTGTCTCAGTTTTCACATTTTATCTTTCCGACTTTCTCCATTTCGTACCACACATTGCCCATGGCTATAGCATCTAGAGTCGCCGACATGTATTCTTATACGTGTAGCGGTGGCTTTCTCTCGATCCGAAACTGCCTCGGGTACAGGTTCGCTGCCACACTTTTCAAACGTGGTGAGGGAGAAGCTTTTTCTTACACGCCTTATCAACTTTTAGCTTCCTCCTAAATTTAATTTCTTTCGTATGTCAAATATTTTTTTAGCCGTACTCTTCAATTTTTTCCCTGTAGAACCCGTTTTTACGGTTTTATTTCTCGCGTTGGTGTATTAGTCAGAGCAAAGAAGTTACACAGTTATTCAAACCTGCGCTCCCAAATTTAATTACTACGGCTTGAGTCAAGTTTTACAAGCTTGCCAGATAAGGATATAATAATATTTTTCCCGAGTTCTTAAACGGTATTTTAATGGTTGTCTATTGTATTAATAAAATGCACGAGACTTTCACCAATAATTTTATCTCTTGACAGAATCAATTAGATTTTTCTGACATTGCTAAAACTATTCGACACGAATTATCGAAAATTCTTGTCTTGCTTTCTCCTTTTTTTCCAACGATATATCCTTGTGTCTAGGCATTATTTTAACCAATTATGAAAAGATGCGACTATTCTAGTGCTTTCTCCACATGATTCCATTCTTTCTTTTTTTTGCTTCCTCCTCTGCAAGCTTTGTTTCTTAGCTTTCAGAATTGTTTCCCTATATCTTAATTACGCTTTCGATCATCTTCCGTAAATAATGCGCTATTGATTACATGTATAAATTGGTTAGACTGTTGCAACCGAGCAGAAGATACTCGTTTTACTCAATCCATACCCGAAATGCAGACTACCTTTACTCTCATCATCAACGTATAGAATTGCAGGAGCTTTTAAAATATTCTGAAACTCAGAGTAAAGCCCTTAAGTAAAACTATTCGGAAATCCCTTATTTAAATTTCGAATCATACAAGAATCGGATGGTCGGAGAAAGCTTCTATCAGATCCAGGGATTTTGCGGATTATACTCCCGGATGGAATCTATCCATCTGCTGGCTGAACCTCTTTGAATTTTGTGGTATCTCTGATAACCTCAGGTCTTGCATTGATTTTTTAGACGTATTCCTTCTTTTAATTTTGCACTTGAAGGAATAGCCCTGAGCCCAGCTAAAGTGGTTCTTCTTTCTTCTGTACACAAGAGTGGATTTTCTAACAAAATAGGGTCAGATCCTATCTGATCTTAGGCAGATAATTTCAAATTCAGTAGCGGCTGATTTTAAGATATTTGCTGAAGCCTCATAGCATATCGTATTCAGTTTAAAGGTTAATGTTTCAATGTAAGAGTCCAAATGTCTTCGCGAAGAAAGGTCTAGCTTGGCCTTAAAGAGGACAGCTTATAACGGCGATACGAGGGTACAAATCAGATACAAGCATGCCTGATAAAAGCTCACTTGTATTAAGTACTCGGTCGATATACATGCATTTTGTATTAAGGCAGGATGTAATGATGTGATACGCTTCGCAGATCTGAATTATATGTCACTGCCTGGTCCTTGCAATTTGTACAGGCCATTATCTGTATTTGTTCTATTAATTTAGATTTGGAGAGGCAGTGTGTAGGAATGTTTATTTAGAGGGGAATTGAGTGGCCAACCCGCGGGAGGGTAAGAAAAGAAGGAGCGGAGTTTGAGAATTTGCCAAGTAGCGCTCCATGAAATTCAAGTACTGACTGAAGGAGAAAGTTATTGCAGCAGAGCTGCCGCGAGTGTTAGGAGGTTGGGACGCTGTTGGATAATTTAAGAGGAGGAGAAACAAATGTGGATGAGGTTCATGATATATTTAGGTATAGAGCGCTCAGGTAATCAGGGTAATTTATTATTAAGTGTTACCTTACCCTGTGCACAAGGTCGGCTAATCTTATTCTGGGAGCCCATCCATAGCTTTTGCCATCAGTATCGGAAATGTCATCCAGAAGACCTGAATCTATTCTTCGTTCCCCTTCACCGAGAACCATGATGTAGCGCACTCGACATTGATGATCAAATCCGGTGAGCCGGTTGAGGTAGACAATAAGCCTCTCTTCAGTAGCGTCTCTTCCATTAGGAAACACAGCCACGTTCCAATCAAATCCCCCAAAGTTGAAGTACACCGTTTCCAGTTTTGGGTTATTATTGTTCCTTCCATTGGGACAGTTTTTGTAGATGTTGCTGATGTATGCTGAGTTTGGCATTCGTAAATCAACTTCAAAAATAGTCCGGATGGAACTGATGTGCAATTCCAGTTGGAATTCTCCATTCCGGTCTGCAAAGTTTCTCGCATAAAGGTCGTGAACGGGTATGTAGCGGCGGTTACCTTGGGCTGGGCTGTCAAAACTAAACTTGACTTGTTTCCCACTGAAAGTTTCGTTGGCACTGAAATGTTCTCTGTTGAGGAGGGTAAATGAGAAATCAACATATACTCTTATCCCATCCGAAGGATTCCTCCACACAAGATAAACCCCTAGTACTTTCTCAGTCCGAGAAAAGGTGATTGCCCATTTCTGGTAGCCGTAAACGAATTCCTTGGATGTGACGTCCCTGTGAAGATCCCTTGTCACAGATTTGGTAACTATGAAAGTGAACACATGGCTGTTTCCACGATCAGGGAGTTTTGCGAAGCGGTACAGCAACGACATTGTCCGAAAAGTCCAGTCCTCTCTTATCTACTCTAAACTTTCACTCCATTTAACTCCCCGCATACACAGTGGTTTTCGGTGTCATTAGAAGCCCCACATCTTCACATCCTTCCATTCAAACGCCCTAAGAATACACAGAAAAAAGAGGAGAGATTAAGTAAAAATTTAGATGGGCTTCGGGGTGAAAAAAAGCCAGCGTCCGGAGTTGATTATGTTTGTAAATTAGCACACACAGCTAATGGATTCCTGTGCGGATATTTTCTTGTGACCTTTGCTTTGTTAATTATCGATTGTATTCATTTCACGCCGTCCAACTCTTTCCAGTCTCTCATAAATCATTCCATAGGGGTGACAAGCCAAGCGCCAAGCATTCAAAACATGACACCCTCGCTGGGGAAATTCCTCAAGCCTAATCGCTTACACGTGTTATATTCCTCTACCCTTTTCCACACTTTACTATCCATACTTGCTCTAGTACTCACCAGCTTTCTACCGCATCTTCCGCTCTTACAAATTTTCTCTCATCCTCTCCATCTTTCCCCGTTTCCTCATTTTGTAATAACAACAAGCATGTATCCATATTATGCTTTCACTCTTCCTTTCTCCACTTTCTCCTCCATCCACACTTAAGACTCACGAGCTCGTTACTAATGCGCCAGCTTTCTCTCCACACGTCCGCTACACAGATCCCTTCAAGACCCTATCCCTATGGCCTTCCTTTAAACAAATCCCACACGCTCAGGTTAACTCCATGGATACCATAGGCGGAGGCTGTCGTTGAGGAAGCAGGGCGAGATGGCTTGACAAGCCATCCCTCTGTGGCAACGATTCCTGCTAGCTCTTAATTAGCGGACTGACATTTCTATCGTTTCATGTGTTCATCAAAACTTTCCCCGCAGCGACTTCCTCCCGCTTTTCCGACTTGTACTTTCCCTATAGTGAGGATGGGGGCTGAGAGTTACGTAATATTCATGTCTTTTCACTTTCATTAGGAGAACAATGCGAAACCTATAAGAATATGGTATCCTGGAAATTTGCATTATTAACCATTGGCTTCAAGTAATTCATTAGCACCTGACAATAAATTCATGCTCTACTTTCTCCACCGCCGAGAATTAAGCAACAGTTCCAAACTGTCTCCATACGCTCACTGATGTGGTATAGAAAGACGTGATACGTCATTCCTTGGCGTATTCCTTATAGTTTTCCAAAAATTATTTATGTCTTTCATCTTCATCGCAACAATGGTTTGACTGCGACATCATTTCTGTCTCCACGCCATTGCATTACGACACCTTTTCGACAGTTTCGTTCACGTCACGTCCCCACAGTATTTTAAGAATGCCGCCAACTTTTCTCTCCTGTCCGACAATCACAAAAAGTCTAGGATTATTCTGTCTCCAGTTTCGGCTCTCCCGGTATCTATTAGTTTGGCAAGCTCTTATAGCTTTTATGCATTTAAGACACAGTGGCAAGAAGCCCGCAAGGTTTAATCTCAGCAAAAAAAACTTTGACGCATTACTTTTCTCATCTTCCGCCAAATTTCCTCTGTAATTTTCCGCATTGAAAGTACATGAAATTACAGCGTGCAGATCTAATTCTGTTGTCTCCCGTCTTGAGCTTCTTGCTTGTACCTCCTCTCTCCCTTTTCTTGAGCAGACAGAGCGACATTTGCCAAAACCAGTTTTACTTAAACCTCATGAATGAATGACATCGTTCAAAAAAGTCGTACCCTATTCAGTACAATCTGAATTTGAACAAAAGCAGGATTTTTGGCTTGGAAATGTCGCCCGAGAAGCTACAGGGAGAAGGCGTATTATTCGTGTCTACCGTAATGGCGAAAAATTTGGCGCTTCGTCTAAGAGTCTTTTGGCTCTTTCCACAACACGATTTTGTAGTTTTTCCTCCCAGGGAATCTTCACACCAGTCATTTCTCTTTATGTTCATAGTTGGATCTTGAGAAGCCCTTTTGGTGCCCTTGCTTTCTCCTTTTTCTCCTTCTTGTTTCTCGCCTGAAATTCTTTTCCGCATTTCCCTTTTAGTGCACGTTTAAGTTTTGAGACTTTTCCTTGTCCTCCGACTAACATGAATTTGGCAAATTACAGTACAACAAGACAAGGAGTAAGGAGAGACGTGAGCCTATCTTACGGATTCTATCCACCAAGTCTCATCTCTTTATCCCATTCATTCCATGTTAGATAAGGAAGAGGCTATCGGATAGCCGACACTTATTCCGCCCAATATATTTCCGCAATCCCATTCCGGGATTGTATTCGACGATATAAAAGGATATAGCCTCACACCTCTTGTAGAAAGTGCTATATGCTGTGTCTGAGGTGAGAGAATCTGAAAGCATATGGCTCGGACGGAGTGGGAAACTTTCTCCACTTTCACCGCAACCATACCATGACCACCATGCCTATCTTCATCCTGTTTCGCACCCAGCTTGATTCCCCCAGCGACGCCTTAAATGAGATAGGATGGAATGTGACCAAGTTGTTTATTCTATACCCGCTAGACCATGAAGCACCACCATCTCTTTCTTGTACATCAATCCAGCCCGCAATTCTTGTAGCTATAGAATGTAACGCTCATGAAATTTTCATTCCTTCCCATTCCACATCCTACCCCTGAAGAAAGAGTGAAAAGAATTAAATCCAGGACATTCCAAGGTATCCTCGCCTTGGAACACCTAACGTACAACTCCCGAGTTGAGTAGTACTCGCCTAGTCTCAATGTGCTCATGAATCTTTCCCAGTTATATGCACAGTATGTTCTTCTTTTATAACCATACCCAAGAGACTAAACCTCTTATAGCCTACATTCCCATCTCACTTCAATAAAGAATGTCGAAAACCACAAGTTGCTCCTGGCTATTACAGCTCTTGTGGTTAGAGAGAGAGAGAGAGAGAGAGAGAGAGAGAGAGAGAGAGAGAGAGAGAGAGAGAGAGAATACGGGTTACGCAAAGCAAAGAACAAGGAAAGAGAAAGCAAGGGCAAATAGTCTATAGCCTCGTCCTAGC
The DNA here is from genome assembly GCA_906901655.1 of Sminthurides aquaticus. Lineage (NCBI taxonomy): Eukaryota > Metazoa > Arthropoda > Collembola > Symphypleona > Sminthurididae > Sminthurides > Sminthurides aquaticus. The sequence continues at coordinate 1,057,452 of CAJQTT010000013.1, read as the reverse complement.
CTGGTCCTGGTCCGCGGAGATATTCATCCTGGCGATGTAATGATGTAAATTTCTATGTCGGATTCAAGCGGCCACCCACTCAATATCAGCGCTCTACTTTCTCTTCCGCGTCACTACATCTTTCCTTTCAACAAATGAACCGTCGTACGAATCTTTTTCCGTCTATACGATCACGTATTTTAATCTCCAGGTAGCTACGGCGAGCTGGTTTCATTTCATCCTCGCAAGGCATCCTTCTTCCTCGATCTGCCTCCTGGCTGACAGCATGTCAACGGACTAGAGGATTTTCAGTTTCTCGATGTACTTTCTTTGAATATTATCACCGAACGGTGTCCATCTTATACCAAGGCTTTCCTTTGAATTTGTTTTGCGTAGCAAGATTCAGGCATGACTGTCCGCTCCATTTCCATCTTATTTATTGATCCTTTCCAATACCCCAACCTATTTCAACTGGATAAACATGTTAGATTCACCATATTGAATTTCACATCCTACTACTTTCACTTTCGCACTCAGCCCTGTTTACTCCATTCTGTTGAGTATTCTTAAGAAAAGAAAGTATTGGAAGGAAGAAGATCATGGATAGAAATTCTGGTATTTTCACAAATGTATTTGAAAAAATGTCAAAAGGAGAAGAAGGAACGTGACGAGACGACATTTTTTAATGTTATACTCACTCAGACGGAGTTGAATCTATCAAGATTGTGTAAACTACATAAGGACAGTTGAGTTTAGCTATAGCTTAGTTTTAATACCCAAGTTTTGGTTAAAACCGATACTTATGGGAGGTAAAGAAGCTTAGATATTACCGTCTCTTTTTACGAGTTCTTAAGGCATGATTATCGATTCGTCCTCCGCAGATTTATGTTCTTTTTCTGCCTCCATGCAACACCTGCCCACTCTGACAGCTTTCTCTTCTCCATCTTCCACCCAACCAGTTCCCAGTCCTACCTGTCTGTCCCCTCGCATACTTTCCCGCTTGGAACTTTCTCATCCTTCTTCCTTTCACTCCTCCCTCACTTCTTGTTTCCCTTATGAAGTATATACAGGCTATACTTGTCTTTTCTTCCTCATATGCTTGCTCCTGTGAAAATTCTTCTACTTCCTTCTGGTCATCCATGCATGTCCTCACTCTTTTGGCTTTTCCGATGCGCTTATGCTCCACCAACGAGTAGTGGTAGAAGTCGGAGTCTGTTGTGCTAACCATAGGAGGTTGGCAATGTACATACATTACTCTCTTTTTTATTCTGCCCTCGCCCCAGTCCAGTCTACCTATCTAAACAATGCATGGTTGTGCAGTCAAAGGAGATTAAAAGCATGTTTATAATATTTTTCTCTGGTTATTGGAATCTTGTTTTTCCACTTCCTCTTCTACTACAGTAGTGACTCTTTATATCGGTTTTCGAGGGGAATCTGGCCGAAGACCGTTATAAAGAATACACCGTTATATGGTTACAAGAGCTTTTTTCCAGAATATGGTTGTATAACGTTAATACAACAAACTAAACATCCCTAGGCTTTGCTACAATAGTCTGTAACCAAACGCTGCTTAGGTTACACTAAACGTCGACCAGCTTAACTATCGACAATAGAAATCGCGGAAGCTATTTCTTCTGAATGAGTTCCATTCGTTGTCCTGCTGAGCAACCCACAGTTTCATTTGCTCGACTAATCGCACTGCAATCTCGAGAAGAAAACGTATTGAGAGATTTAAATTTTGGCGCTCCTGCCCACAAAGTTCTATGTACAAATCAGAGCGTCCGAAATTACCACCGTTGTTGGAGTTACCTGGCGGGTTTATAAAAGAAATAAGCTCAGTAGGATCATCATCCCACATATTTGTTCTAATCAGCCTAACGACCATGTAATTTCCACGTTTATAGCTGGTTTTCTTGTCTAAACAATCAGGCAGGTCTCCCTCCACGTTTTGTGTATGATACGGAGTGGAACTCATTTCAACAAAGCTGCACGCCACACTTGCTTTGCTGGACAGGATCGGGAATTATACTTTCAGAGAAATTTTCCTAGAATTGACTCCTTCCTGCTAGGAAATATGAAAGACTAAATAAAATATTTTACTTGTGAGTTTTCCCTCACATTTCTTTTTTCATTACCACTTATTTGCCATTTTTCCGAAAATATTTTTTCCCAATCTTACTTTCTCCGCACACCCAAAAGTTTGTTGAAGCAAGTCCCCTATTCCCTTGACGGATCACTTTGCTTTCTCTTGCGGCTATAGGATTTCCACCGCTTTCCTAGCTCGGATACATTCAGGAAAAGGAGTGACACAATCTTTCCAACTTGCTGATCTTTTTACGCCTGAATAATTTGCGAAAAAAATCCTCTCGTCGTGAAAAAGTTTCTCTTGTGGAGGAGAGAAAGCAGAAGACACCGTCTGTTTTGTAAGTGTACAAGAGTTTCACTTGTTGGAATGGAATACCCACAGAATTGAGCTCATGGAGTACAATTCAGCCTGGAGGATACATGTTTGAAAGGAGGAGACAGGGTTTATCAGAGTCTTCTTTCTCCGCCTTTTCTTTCCTTAGTGCTCCTTCTTTCTTGGAGAATCCTCCTTTCTCAAACTACAGTACAGTTACAATATCCTTACAATCCTCTTCTACTGCTTAATCCCCGAGGCGAAGAGGGAGGGGGTAGTCTAAATTTTTGGAACTCACGGGTCTTGGTCTTGGTCTGCTTGCCTTGCCGAAAATTACGAAAAGGCGTTTGCTCTTTCTTATCCCTTCACTTCACACACAAAAGCACATAAACACAATCCGCTGCACTCTGGTACAGACTGAACGGATGTAGAAAATTTATTTGGAGTAAAGAAACGGTTCCTTTACTTTTAATTCTTAACGAGTTCTCTGTAAATGAATGCCTTTGAAAAGTTTGATAACGCCCAACGGTCCAATTAGATTTCCTTCAATTTCCTTTTCATTCCATCCGCCACCACCATCCTCGCTCTCTTCACACTCTCAAAAATTCTTAAGGCCTCCTGTACAGGAAACACGATGAGTATATAAATGCAAGTAATAAGTTGGTAAAAGGTTGAGGAAATGGTTTTGCTTTGCAGAACAATTCACTCGCTATGTGTGCCTATGCGTGGAGTGTTTCCAACGTTTCTTATAAGGATGCATACATGTGCTCCCTTAAGATGTCACAAACTGTAGAGTCATGTTGTTCTCCCACTTGTTCTGTCCTCTTAATTCTACCGCATGGTATGGTCCTATTCCCAATCTCACTACCTATTTTAGCTTATGCATTCTAAAGTACAACTTTTATCCGCTAGAACTTTCAAGTATGCCAGCATTCTTTTTTATCCAACCAGTTTACAAGCTTGCTTTCTCTTCTCCTTTCTCTCAAACTGTGCTCCCACTTTCCCGCTACTTTCTCCAATGATTTCCGGGAAACCTTCAAGTTTTACTTCCTTCCTACAACTTAACTTACCAATGAACTACATTCCAAGAGCTCCTGGTTTTTGATGTGCTCTGGTATTATTTTGGATGCACGCATAACATTACCTTCATTTTCTCAAGACCTGATGTGCTAGTGAAGATGTAAATCCTTGATCATGTAAATTGGACAGCACCATTACTGAAGATTCGTGGATTCTGGGAGAATGTGCTTCGAATGCTGATGGAAGAACTATATTCGAAACGCTGTCCTTTGTAATTGTGTCTGCCTTTTTAATGATATTGGTTCACAGAACTGGTTTAATGAGAAATAGACGACATTATTTGCAGCCCATTATTTCCCCTCACGCCTTTCAATTTCCAGGCACTCTTCCTTCCATATTACGTTTCTTCTTTAATCTCGAACCCTAGGAAAGCTCGCTGGTTATTTTTCAGATGCAGACAAACTTTAGAGAAGGGAAAATATTCAAGTACTTTGTATGCTCAATCCTGATAACTTTGACCTTTGACTTACAATTTTGTAAAGTTCTTTGAATCGAAGTGCGAGAATGTTTTTCCTGTGAAATTGAACTAATAATGTCGGACGATCCTGATAAAATTGGTAGCTGACGAGGCATAAAACGTGACATTTTTGAATTACTATGGTTGGAGATACCATTTGCAAGTACGTGCTCTGCTTGGCCCAGGCTTAAGTTCAGACCAATCAGAGCTGGAAAGGGAGGGGGCGTATAGCAGAAGGAGGAAAAATAAATCTATGCTATGGTCGGAAATAGCGGACACATTCTTTACCTCTCACCATCACATCTTGTTAATGAAACAGCAAAAATAAGGAATTTAAAATTTTCCGCCACTTCTATTTAAATGGCAGGGAGTTTAAAATTTATATCAGCGAAAAATCTGGGTTTTAAATGTGTTAGAAAACCTAAAGTTTAAAGACAAGATTTTGAAATTTACATGGAGAATTCAAAATTCAATTTTGGTAGAGAATAAAAAAATTTCGATTTGGTGGAAAATCCGAATTTTTAAATTTGGTGGGAAATACATTTTTAAATGTGATCAAATTTTAAATTTTGAGGGAAATTCAAGCTTTAAATTTAGAGAAAGTTCAAATTCTGAAGTTATTAAGAAATAAAAACTTTATATTTGTCAGTTTTTAAAGAAGGAAATGTAACTTTAAAGACTGGACCGTTACCATAACGTTCGGGTAGGCCCACTAGCGATTTGAATTGACGGGGGCAATGCATAAAGAACAAAGAAATGTGAGATAAATGATGAAAGTAAATATGATATTCTGAGTCAATCATTATTCAGTGCTTGACATGCCTTTCTCTTCTTGATCTGAGGATCTGACAGGCAACCAACTACTATCCCATAATGTAAATGCCGCTTAGCGTTTATTTCATCCCAATTACTTGCCCTTACCCCTTCCGCAACTGTCTTCCAAGTTTCACATGTTTCTTTCTATTTTTTCTCTAACTGAGTTATGAGTTTCGCATAAAATATTTTATAAGCTACAGTTTTGGCTCGTTTCCCTTCCTTCCTGAACTCATGCCTCTGTTTTTCCTCGCTGAGGAAGTGGATCTACTGTGCTGGTACGCATTGCTCCAGTGCTGTTATTGCCGCATTAAAGCGGTACCAAATGACTAATGAATAGGTCACATGAATTTGTCCACCGCATGTGTACGAAGAGGAGGAGGAGAAAGCTGGCGGCTATAACAATCGGCAATACTGACAGACTGAAAGGAAAGAGATTCGCTGTTAGCATTATACTAAAAGAAGAACCAAGAGATTCGGATTCGGTTGCTTGTATGCCCTGGTAGATTCTTGGGTCAAAAACTAGGACTTGGCCTTACACGTGCTCCTCTTCAGTCTTCATCTCGTCCTTTCCATGAAGTATTGCCCTTTCCATGATCCCCTATCGTTGTGTCCATTAACATCAAAATTCTTATCTTACTCCCTTAGGCTAGCGCTAGACCTGGGACTAATGTATGCTGCCTGCATTATCCACCAGCTGGCTAAAGTAGATTGAATGATAGACATTTGATTTGCGAAACATAGATGGACAATTACTGGAATTGGTTACAAGGAATGTGTTATTTTTGTGCGTGGGTAGGTAAATTTTATCTCCTTTTAAAAGCTAAATTTTCTTGTTTTTGTTTGGAGCAAAGGGGAAAGATTTGGGAGAAAGTTACTTTCACTCTAAGGTTTATGTGGAAAGTTTTATATGCAATCCTCACAACTTTCTTCCTTTTACACTTACTTAGGTAAAGCTAAAGCTGACCTCATCCCCGTTATTGTATTGCCAAGAGAGTGAATCCAGACAAAATTACGAAGGCGTTTGAAACTTTTTCGTAGGAATAAGTCTAGTCTAAAAGAAGAATTCGGCAGTAGATCAATCCTTTGTTTGTTTCCCAAAGGTTGAGCAGTCGAGAGTACAGAATTCCTCTTTGCCATGCTGTTTCTTTATGTGCTTCATGACAAACAAGGGCTACAGCTACAGGTGCATAGAAAGAGGATTACGTTTGGTAATCCTTCTCCTGTTCCACCGTCCGTCCTTGTCCCTAGTTTCTCTTTGAATTTTTTCAAGGTTCACATGCACAATGTCTTGTAAATCTACGTCAAATGTAAGGGAACGTAAGGACATACCCACATTTGAATCTTTTGAATTCACTTGCTGTATAAGACTTTCTCTTTTAGCTTCTCTAGACGAACGGAATAACCATTTTTAAACTGTCTCCTCCGTCTGAGTCAAAGCTTCCGGTTAGTTGAAGTGGATCTCGTTGGATTAGGGGTAGACGTTTTCCTCCTTGTGCTTCTTTGACTGCTTGCCTTTGATAGTCTCTCGTTTTAATATATTTAGCATGCCTCACCTATTTCTCTATGAACCCAGCTAAGAAATTTCCAGACTTTCAATTATCTGTTAATGCACGAAGAAATCTTTTAAAACTTTTCTGGCTCCACACTAGTTTTGGTGAAAGGCTGTGAAAAGTTGGGGATAGAGCTCTGCACGTAGAAGTCAACCGTTACCCATTGAATTACTTACTTCTTGTCTCTCTGATCTGCAGACTGGATGAAAGACCAAGTGATATTCTTCAGAGAATCCAGGTAGGAAGGGACGGTGAAAGCAAGTTCCTCTTATGCCATCCATAATAATTTCTAAAATAGGACAGGAAATCACCTATACCGGACTTTCTAAGATATCAGCAGTGAAAGTGTCAGCAGGAAGCAAAGCAGATGCATTCTATCTAGCCGGCATGTGGGTCATTCCTTTGAGGATGAGCATCTCACCAGCATACTATATGTTTGAAGGACTTGTGTACTTTCTCCACTTTCCCCTGTCTCGGAAACTCAGTCCGCTACCCACTCCCTTAAAGTAGCACAGAAGCTCCGATCCAATGCTTGCAGTTCTGCGCCTACCTACTTTCACTTCCCTCCATCCAAGCTTGCTTTCCGCGGAAGATGTAAACTTATGTACTCGCCATCTGAAGAGGGAGAGAAATGCCCGTGGGCCATCTGGTTGCTGGTTTAACTCTACTTTTCCCATATCTACCCACAGACCATGGTGAAAGAGTACGCGGCTAATATGCGGTTTTGAACCTCGTAAAAATATTCATTAGTAGGCATTACGCGTCGGTGTTGTTGGTTGGGTGAGTTGGTGTAATAGGTGTACTACATGAGGTTTTGTGTACATGTGTGCAAGTGCAGGGTAGCTTTTCTTAAGTTTGAGCTTTTTCCGTGTCCTTGTGATCTTGTGAATAAACAAAAGGGAAAGGAAAAAGACTTTCCGTGAAGAGGTAAGAGGGTGAAAAAAATTTATCATGCCGGGGAATATTTTCACACGATTCATTTTAGGTTAAAATTGGTTTTTTCTCGTCCAGATTCTTATCCGCGCATCCTCGGCCTTGTACCCTGCATCTCAATCCTCTACGAGGGAGTGGCGATACTTTCTCCTGGAACATATAACACCTATATCTTGTGGACAAATCCTTAGCTCCTTTACTAGCTCAGCCCAGCTCATGTAACATGATTACAGGATGGAATCTGTATTGAATTTTCCATGTTCTCTCTCTTGAGTCTTGAAGACATAAAAGCGGAGAAAATGGAAGAATTCCGGGGAAGCTCCGGCGAAACTTGTAGGAATTGTATATCTATGAAACATATGCAGTTTTCTTCCCCAACCTGTTCTTCATTCTCGTCTCTTATATTTCTGCTCGGCTCTGATCTGATTAAGAAAGCAGGGAGGAAAATAAGGAAAACAACGTAGAGAGGATGGTGAAGAGAGAGAGGTGAAGGAGATTAGGGATAACGGGAAATATTGATCTCCTCCTCATGGTTTTGTGAGGATGTGTGAAAACTAGGGAAAGCCTGGAGAAAGCGGATTCCTGCCCTCCATTCGTCTCCTATCTGTCCAGTCCTTTTTTCATCCATCAATCCGAGTCGACCCCCATTGAAACCATCATGAATTGATGTATTGGTGTGCTGGATTGTGAAAAATTGTTGACCATCACCTCATCCTCTCAACGTATCCGATCCGATTTCGGTGTAGGGGAAAATCTCTGAGATTGTATGAATCACAGCTTTGAATTCCGCGTATGAACCGGGCTGTATATCTGCTACATTTCTTCCTTTTCTGGCAATGATGTTTTGCAGGAAAATCCATTTCGTGACTCCTTAGAGTATCCGTCGTCCGAAACTTTGAGCTTGTTTCCACCACCTCCCTTCTCTCGCTATTCATATTCTCTCTTGGTATCTCAAAGATATTAAATGTGACCTGTGTGACAAGCGCGCTCTCATTTTTTACACGGCTAATTTCTGAGCTGCACGCCAAAAGAGAATCGGGAAACTTTTCATTTTTATTGCCTCTCTATTCATTCCTTGACAAGAATTTGAAGAAAATGAGCACATATGCTTCCTTTCTCTTTGGGTGTTGAGCTGCCGAAAAAAATTCAAGCTGTTTATTGCACGCTCGTATTTCGGATATGTCAGAGATAGGGCTATTTTATTCCCACTCTTCTTTTCCTTACATTTCCGTGGATCTGGAGGCGGCGAAATGCTTAGAGTCAGTTATACAAATCCAAACCTGTCTTATCCTATTCTCTCATGTCGTTTGTCAGTTCGGCCATTTTAGTTTCAACGAGCTCTTCTTTGAGACTCTTAAATTTGATAAACTCGCTTCACTCTCTCACAACAACTTGTTCTTGTATATTTTCCTCTGTTTATGCATCCTTCTTCCTCCATTTACTTTTCCCTCAAAATTCTCAATCCTATCCGCTCTTCTTTTAAAATTTAGCTATGTAAGAGTATCTCGAAGCCTCAGTCCTTGAGGAGATCTCTTTTCTGAAGCACTCTTCTCTCAATACTTTCAAACTTTTACCCTTCAAACAAAATCCCTGTCACGTCAACTCATATTTGGCTCAACAAAAGGCTTCCATTTTGGTTCGAGTCTGGTATAGTTTATAGTCTGTAGCGGAAGGGGTTTTATGAAGCCAAGTTTAGGAAGACGAACCTGGCTCGTGTATTGTGTGTGTTTCTTTCGAGATTCTTTGCCATCCAGACTCCTCCCCATGTCTCTCCTAAAGTCTTGAGGACAGCTTGACTAAGCTAATAATTGCTATACTTTATCTTTCTTGCCCCAACAGTTCCCGCTTCCATTTGTCTAAGTCCCGGGGCCCATAAAAACAAAATTTGTGTCATCACAACATTTTCATTGTAGCCCATCAAAGAATCTCTCACACTACAGTGCACACAGAGTCTCGTATTTCTTGGTCTTTTGGTTGATGATACTTACGTACGTACATAAATCAATCCGTTTCGATTTTTCCATCAAATCAATCTTTTATTTAATTAAAAATACAATTTCAGTTATCCTGTCACCCTAAACAAATTCTTGAGAAAATTCCTTCAATCCCTGATATAAATTCAAATATTTTCCATTATATTCCTTTTTGTGCTGGTGGCTGGGGAACGTGCTTTCTCCCTCCTTGCACGCATTCTCCAATACTGCAAAAATTTTGCCAAACTCGTTTCAACCTCACCCTGGTTACAAAGAATCTCAAATGTAAAAAGGAATTCTTGGAATTAATGTAAAAGTGTCAAGAAGATCCTCACAAATAGGAAGGCGAAAAAGAAAAAGGAATTTTCTTCAAGTTCCTTTCTCCGCCGCAGTGGATCCTAATCCCAACTCTTCCCCCCGTCCATTAAACACACGTACATGCTGTGAACTTTTCTTTAAAATATTCAAATTTCTCCTCTCCTTTCCCCATATCTCTTTCATACTAGAGAATCTTTCAACCATTTAATCTCTACTTAGAGGTTTCATGAACCCACTTCCGCTTTTGTCATCCGCTTCAATTACATCTTCCTCATAATAGCTCTTCCTTCCTTCCAGTCTTCTTGCCCTCACTCTCTAAGCCCTGAACCGCGTAGGATTGTTCCGATTCCAGTGAAACCCAGTAGGAGTCTTAACGTGCTGCGGCTTTATGTCTCCTTAGTTGCAACTTTTTTCTACTTTCACCGTCTTTTCTACTTGAGAGTTTTGAAATCTTTAAAGTGCTCCTTTAAAAATTCATATGTTGAATAATCCGGGGAAAGTTTGGAGAAAGTATTGCTTCTAAAAAATATACTTTTATGCCTTCATGCACTCTACATGCTGGGCGGTTGGTCCTATCCCGGCTCAAGTCTTAAACATTATGTCAGCATTCATACTTTCTTCAACTTTCTTCTTGTATGAACCTTATGCTTTAGATTGAGTTCCGATCTGCGTCTCTATCTCAGAGGCAGGCTTATGGGCGTTAAAACTAGTTCAATTCAGATGATAACCAAACGTACGCTGATGCTCCTCCGCACCCAGAATAAAATGTTACCCATTATAATCACAGAGAGGAAGACTTAGTTGCGTCATAAATACCTGAGCTGAAGCTCAAGGACATTGGAGGTGGCTTCGTATTAAAGAAAGAGGTGGTGCTCTTCTCTTAAAAAGTTTCTACTGCAAATAAGAAACTCTGCAGCAAGTATCGATGCAGAATTTTAGCTCAAGTCCTTCCGAAATCCTGGTTTACTTTCTCCAGCTTTCTCTTCCGTTAAGTGCACAGAGTATGTAGTTAGCAAAGGCGTCAAGGATGGGTAGGTAGAAAAGGGCTAGGATGGTATCGTTTTTTCGAAACAACAAGTTTGGGATTCATAATGTTTCCCTGAGGAATCTGATTTATATCCCTGTCCTAAAACACCTCCTGCGTATACCAGCTATAGCTACAGCTCTCCTCATAAACTTTACTGAATTCTCTCAAGGGTGAAGACTACAGGGTTTGCGTCTGGAATTTCTGTTCCTCTCAGTCAGGTTTTGTGGATTTAAACTAGAAAAAGGCACCCAATCCCACTTTCAATAGGGATTCGTCTCTTTTTGTTGAATATCATTCATTATTATGTAAAATACAAACAAATTCGGCAATTTAAAGTGTATGCAATCCATCCTTCGATTCGTTTGTGTCGGCTTTATTTGTTCGTAAGTGCTATCATAAATTCATTTTGACTTTTACCTAAAAATCATCCCACGCACCAACCAAACATCTGTGGAAACTGTTTTCTCAGTAAGCTGTTTTTAAAATAGAATCAAATTCCTTGCATTTACAGGTTTTAAAACCGCAGATACTTTTTGCATAGTTTAGCTTCCTAAATCCGGAAAGAACCTTCAAAGTCAGCTTCATACTTGATCCAAAACGATTCTTTGAATACCTAAACCTAATTAGGCTCTTTATAGATTTCAGTTTTGCGAAATCATTAGGTAAATGCAACCAATATTCGGTCTGGAAAGTCTGGGATTGGCTGCGTTGTGGAAACGAAGCTAAGGACAACGCGAGAAACCAAGGATTATTGCAGCGAATGTGCGTTCCAGCTCTGACTTACGCTACCTTAACTTTCTCCTTACTTTCAGACGTTGTCTAACGAATACAAATAGATCCACAGACGGTAATCAGCCAAGCTTCCGGATTTCTCAACCTCTCGCCTCCCAATTCCCAACCTTCAGCCTGCACACACAGACGATGTAGGGTGTATAGGTTACACGGAATGCATATTTGAATAACTAATTCAGCAACTTCTGAATAGACCGGTATATGTACCCTAATGATAGAAGGAAAAGTTTCAAGCCGCAACATAATCTCCTTCCGACACAGTTTAGCATACCTTATGTGACTTTTTACTAATCACTGCACCGAGATCGCTTTCCGTGCCCAAAGCTACAGAAAATTCTTAAATTACTCATAAATATTGTTGGGAAAATTAAATCTACAGTTGGTAGCTATCCGGATTATAACCTGAATTAAAAATGTTATCCCCTCTGTTAAGTTTATCATGGTACTGGATTAAATCCGCTATCCCAATGACTTTTTAGTGAGAATAATCCACTTTTCTCTGGTTTTCGTAAAGAGTAAGGGAAGCTCAGAAGATGCTAAAATAAATCCGCTACATAATAATAATACACCACACTGAAGAACACTTAAAGCATTCCATCTATTTTTACTTAGCTTTCTCCAGAGTTGACACTGTAGCAATCAAATAGCGTAATCGAATAGATTGTTGTTGACCATTTGACGCTCATCCGAATTCCATGACGTTAAAGAAAGTTACTTTTGTAAGCGAAGAATGCCTTGGGAAATACGTTCTTCCGTGAGCGAATTTCCAGAGGCTGACATTGATTAATTTAAGAGTGGAGAGGACTGTGGAAGAATGCACCACCTGCATGGATATATGATTGTGTTTCGGGTTCCGTCTTAAGCGAATACGAGTGGTAATAGGCTGCATTTTCAATTTTGTCCCATACCAGGGTTTCATTCATTCATCTCCGTCAAATGGAATTCTTGTGAATGGTTCCAGCTTGACTACAGCAGTACTTTTACGTACTCTGCTGCTACATTCCAACGCCCTTTCTCCAAAGTTATAGTTGCATAAAAGTACCTATTTGGAGGGAATTTTCTTTCTCCCATAGTAGGATGTACGTATGTAGAAGCAACAAGTTTGTGATACTTATTGACGTCTCCTGGCCTTCAAGAGTAGATGGGTGGGGGGAGGATTGGGTTACAGCTTGTTATGAATGCAATGACTCGTGAAAGACGAGAGCTTATTTTCACTCAGGGTTACAAGGTCATAAAATAGTTGCTCTTTTATATAGAAGTAATAATCCCATTCCAGTGCATGTCTCCCCACTGAGACGAGACGAGACGCACATATCAATGGGTGTGATCTTGCAGTGAAAGCTCCATTCATCTTAATTTATGACATGGATTTGATCAAAGAATAACATGGAGACACAGTATATAGAAGTTGCTTTGGAGATATCAAACAGTTAGGGAATAGGTCAGTAATTAGAAGCAACTACACATGTGTAAGAGCGTATTAAGAATAGTTTCTGTAATCTTAAATATCGTATATTAATTGCTCAACGAGTAAAATAAGTGGGAAGCAGCTAGGCTTTTACGATCGATAAAAGTATATAAAATCGGATGAACTATAAGGATTCATGACTTACATTATTATTGCTTTATCTTGCTGGAGGAAAGATGGGATATTTCTCCCTATGATTTTTGAGGGATGTATGAAATGTCCATAAATTTATTACGCTCAATATACAAGTGAATCGTGGATCAAAGTCCCATAAAACTTATTCCTTTGCGTTATACACAGGGATTGCGGTGAGTTGGCCGAGATCCTAAGAAGCAAGTTGTGTGCGTGTTGTAGTTGTAGGCCTAGTCGGCCTACATACTTCCAGCCCCAAGCGCACATCTTTCCTTTCAACTAATAAAGAGTTATGTCTTCCATTCTAGCATCTTTAAAGAGAAAACAGGGAGGGGAAGGATGATGGTGTGCAGTTTTCTCTACGAACCCGGATAAACACCCAGCCCTACCAGCTCTCTCGTCATACTTTCTCCATCTCAACTTTCAGACCATGTATTCCTCCCACTCTAATTAGGCAGGCTGTACAGCTCAAGAATACTCGCAGGATTCTACAGGACATATAGCCACCTGCAATGCTGCCAGGCATTGAGGCATTCTTCTCTCCTCTGCATGCGGATAGTACCTCTTTGGAGTGTTATGAGCTGTAATGCAAGTCACTTTTCTTCCTTTCTGGAGATCCTGGATAATTACATATGTGCTGTATTCAATACCCAACTTCTTTAGCCTACGGCGAAATATCTGGTGCAAGGGGTTTTCGGACAACTCAGGTACAACCGTGGAACGAAGTAGGCCGGTACTTTCGTTGATACATACAGACTGTTGGATTTCGTTGATTTGTCTCATGAATTTTATCATGTTAATGTTTCTCATTTCTTTATATTAATAAAGTTAAAGACAGTCAAGTGATAGCTGAGTTATTTCGATGACATTTTAAAAGCATTGATGGACTCGAAATCTTTAGTTGTTGAAGGGCGGTGGATGCAGCACAGTATCACACATCATCACTGGTAACCTGATAAAGAATCGGATGTTTTACCACTTAGCACTTGACTTTCTCTTTTAGTATTGGGTGCTGACCCCTCTCAGATTACTTTTGTCAAATGATCCGAGAGTATAGCAGAACTGTGCTAATCCTTGACTTTTTCTTCATTTTCCTCAATTGACCTAATAAAAACTCACTATGCTTGTTTCCTGTGTCTTGCCACAAATTGACTTTCCGCAGTTATCAACAACTTGCCTGGTATTTCTACTTCCTGCAAAGAGTTTCCTGCTGAGGAATATTGCTGTAGTAAGAGGCAAGCTGGAAGAGCAGACTGTTTATCGTTTTCCATATTGACTTGATAACTAGCAGAAAGTATGGCGTTATGGAGGTTATGTAACGTGTGTATCTGTAACTTGTCTACATGGCTTTAACATTTTGGAGCGTTCTCGTTGTTCTCGTTGTGCTCATCCAAGGCTGTGAACCTTTGTGAACAAGACTAGTTAGTGTGGAGCGTTGCTCATGTGCATGTGGACACTTGAAAATAATTTACCCCGCTAAATGTATTGCCAGGAGGAAATGGAATTCCCCTGTACGCAGGAAACGTTGGAAACTACTATACAAATAACATTCTAGAATGACTACATTGCCACGATTCTTCCAGATTCGCCTCCTCCTCTTCCTCTGCATACTTTCTCCATCCAGCTTGAATGAAACTATACTGTATTGGACCGTGATGTAATGGTGTCCTCTAATTTTCGCAGTGCGTCTCGCTTGTTTCTCTTTGAAACTGCTTTTATTCCATTACTATTATCGTACAAATCCTGCCTGAGGAATGGGAGAACGTATAATTTAGGCTACCGCCTCCGTTTGGTGTAGTCTCAAATTTTCTCTCATTCCATTAGCTTGTATAACAGCAAATGTGGGAGATTGTCTAACAAATGCTACGTTTAAGATGATTGTAGGCACAGTCAAACAACACCTGATTGATGAGGACGTGAAAAGTTTGATGAATGGCAACCAATGGTTAACACTGGTAAAGGTTAAGGCTATTACATCAGAATTCTATACAAGCAATGTCAGATGGAATCTCGTCTTACTGATACAAAGCCTGCGCACAGGCCTACCTGTAATTGTAATAGATGGAAGGAAATTAGTGCTAAATGGAATTTGGAACTATTGGGTGTCCAAAGATGGTAATACGCCAAACTGTAGCATTTGTAATATGAAAATAAGCGAAGACATATATCACATTATGATTCAATGTCCACAATATGCAAGCAATAGGAATTTACTCTCAGGATGGAGGGTTTCGAGAACAAAACCAAAAGAGTTATGTCTAAAGGAAGTTTTAGAAGCCACTGAACTAACTAACTTGGAACTGTTTTGGAGGTCGGTGAGAGTCAGAAGGAAATTTTGTATGGAGGAGTAGGTGTAAGATCAACTATTACGTAAACTATTTAAAAGAGTTGGCATAATTGCACTTGGGTGCAATTTCTCATTGGTTAAGGTACGTGTCATTGCCTGTATTGTAGGGGCTGAGCTTATCTTCAAAGCGGCCATATCAATCGGAATAAATTATTATTATTATTATAACAGCAAATGTAAACTTGATTAAACTCATTGAAACGAAGTGAAAACTTTTGGAAAGCAAGACTTGCTCGCCTTTAGTCTCTTTCTATTTTAAGAGTGGATTTCAACGCCTCTTCTACACGACTAGCCTCAGAAGATCTTCACAACCATCACTCAAAAGGAAGACGTTCCTTTCTTTCTCCATGTCGCTCAAGTACACAAAATCAATCATTGAGCTGATTGTGGAGGGAAAATTGGAAACTGATTTATGTAAGGAATAATGAAATCGTATAAGGAGAAGAGTCTCTCTTATAGTACTTGATGGGATTAATATTCCAAGCTGTATACAAAACGCTCACTGCTTTCACTCTATTCATTTCTCACCTGACTTTTTAGCTACCTTGGAAATGATTGAAGGGGGCTCTTGAACAAGCTTTGTGGGAAACCGAGTGAATTTGTGTTTTCATTCATTTGATTATACTCTTCTAACTGAATTGCGCCTAGCATAAAGTCACTAAATGTGTGAACTGATTTTAACCTGTACATCAATACCATTGTTCCACTCATGTGCCTTCGGTTGGACATGGTGCTCCTACAGCCCATACACTCTACGCTCAGCCTCTGCTTTCACTTTGTTTTCCTCATGAGAAACCTACAATGGGGGTTCCCTAGAACTTGGTAAATAATTGTCTTGTTCCAAACTGATTTGTAAGTATTCCCTCAAGCTCTGATTATTCTCATATCCCCGGAAGAGTATAATTAACAAAGCTATATGTTCCTTTCTCTCTGTCTTCCAGTCTTCCCTGAGTTCTTCAATTTTCTCCTTGGAGTTTCACGCATGAATCTGCACTGATACACACGCAGAGGACCCATGTTGCTCCTCCCTCAAGAATCTCTGTACCGTGTTTACTTGCCGTTGCCTTGCGGACTTTCTCCCCTGCGGTATTATTTATTCTATTTTATTGATCATGTTTCATCTAAGATTCTTACATACGCGCCTTAGGTATTCGATGGAAGGAGGAGAAAGGTAGGAAGGAAGATGCGAACTAGGACCATCATGGATGGTTAAGAGGGCTTCTAAAGGATTTTCCGCCTTGCTTGTCCGAGAGAAAACTCGTCAATAATAAGAAAAAAACTCATAAGCTTTCTCCATCAGGCTTAATTTACCTATTATTTTTAACGATACAAAATGTTATGGATATTAAGCCATCATTTCTCCATTTTAATATGCATATCTTTGGCGTCCTAGTGGTTTGAGCTACGTATGCAACAAGCTCTCCATTCCCACTAAAGGCTTGAGAGATTAGGTTAAGCACGGCCACTGACTTAAGCAGAGATGTTATAGGGATTACGGCCTTCATTCCAGGAAGAGGATGATGCTTAATAGTTTTCATGCATGCGTAACTTTCGGGATACATACAGACCCATGATCGAGGTCATTTGAATCAGGATATAGCAACGTAATGAATTATTACCGTGCAACAAGATGGGGCCAGAGTTGCCCAAAACCACACTAAGTGTGGTCGACATTTTGGGTGGGAGGGGTGGGGGAAAGGATTAAAACTGAGCTGCAGTCGACCCGGGTCGACAGGATACTTTGTGGTCGCAGCGACCATGGCCGACAAAACAAGAAAACTCAAAGAGTGATAACAATGAATTTTACTGAGTAAAAGTAGTTACTTGATGCTTCTCTTCATCAAAACTGCCCCCAGAAATTTTATTTCTTGCACAACGTATTTTCAAAAAACGCAGTGGAAATTTGCACAATGGGGCAATTGTGCAAGGTTAATATAGTCGTCATTCTTAACGTAGAGCATTAGGGACAAGAATCGGTAACCAGGCTTGTTCTAATAAGCTGTTGCTGTACGTTTAGATACCAACTGGTGTTGGGGGTCTGCAGCCTAAAACAGTTAGGACTTCACTCATATTGATACTCAGTTCGCTGGATTGCACAATGAACATAAGTTTAGCGCAGTACTGCACATATTCTGCGGCTTGGCTTTCTGATTTTCTTTGCATTGCTTCAAGTCTTACTAAATTTATTATTGGATGAGTGATGACATCACTAAATGAGAAACGATCATAGCAGATAGCAATAAATTACAATCACTTGCTGTTACTCTTCCCCAAAAATGTTCCCAGTGATTTTTCTAGTTGTCCAATGTATTTATCAGAATTAAAGCAGTAAAACTTTGCAAGACGGATGAGTTTTGTAGAGGAATTGATTTTTTCTTCTTCAGTATGGGGACAACGAGAAGCAGTCAAGAACAGTCTGCACTCTTGAATATCTTAGGCTTCACCTACGTCCCTAGTCCAGGACATAATGATGGTGTAGTCCCTGTGTGAATTTTCTAGAAACAATGTGAATTAGGTACAATGTGAATTAGGTACAATTTGAATTGTCTAGGCACATTTGAATTGTCTAGGCACATTTGAATTGTCTAGGCACATTTGAATTGTCTAGGCACATTTGAATTGTCTAGGCACATGTGAATTGTCTAGGCACATTTGAATTGTCTAGGCACATGTGAATTGTCTAGGCACATTTGAATTGTCTAGGCACATTTGAATTGTCTAGGCACATTTGAATTGTCTAGGCACATTTGAATTGCCTAGGCACATTTGAATTGTCTAGGCACATTTGAATTGTCTAGGCACATTTGAATTGTCTACACACAATGTAAATTGTGTGTAGCCAATTCACGTGTGTGTAAGCCACGGCTAGTAGCTATGGCTTCTCGGCTACGAAATGAGAGTTCGGGGGATTAGGAAAATTTCGTAGCCGGGCTACCGAGGCCTGTTTGTTGAAGCCTTCCTAACTTTTTGGATGGATTTTCCCCTCAATTTTGGAGCACAATTATCAGCTATCTCCGTCTGTTGAATGACGACTGTGTCACTAATACGCACTGCAACTTGGTTGACATTTGATGTAAAATTCTTGTTGCAGTGTAATAAATAGTGTTCATTGAGTGGGAGGGCACTTTCTAAATTGCATACATGCTTTCGGTAGTTAAATTACCTGATATAGAAATTTCAACGATGGTTAGTGAATAGTTGCCCCCTTAAAACTTTGAATATAGTGATCCTCCTATATTCAAATTTCTAAATCTGCATAGAGTGGATTTCTTTGTTTTACGATGAAAACTCTGATATTTCAGGTTCTGCTGTGTGTAGATCGACTCCGGCGCTCAACATGTGATTTATGCAGGGAATTAGCTGCATATAACGCAAATGATAGGTAATTCTGATCATCCCTTTATTGCCAAATGATATCTAAGGGCACAGTTTCACAATCCATTGTGACAACACAACTAATTATTACTGATAGCTACTGCATCTTGATTCGAATTTCATTCTAGCTATGGTACAACAAATTGTGTGATGAAGGACACCAGTTCAAATGTACACATGCTTGAGATATTTTGTGGTTGTATATGCTCCTGTTGTACAATAGAGTCGCAGCAGTTCGTTTCTGCTGAGAACCTGTTAATCCTGGGTTTGTGTGTGCGCTTTGATCATGGACGTAATTTAACATTGCTCTTACTAAATCTGTGGTCTCGTTTGCGCAGATATGAGTCACATTTGATTGCGTAAATTCCCAATTCTCACCAATTAAATGGTCTACTATACTCCCTTTACTGCAGAGTTCCGTCAAGTATATTAGATAACCGTGCAATAGCCACAGAATGTAAAACTCTGACTAAAACTCTACCCATCTTCGACCACTAGCCGGGTTACATTGCTATCCTGACTTGCACAGACTTGTTCCCTACATCTTTTATGCTGTAAACTCACCTTTCCAATTTTGTTAAACATTTTTAACATGCTTAAATAGTACGAATTTTAATAACAGTTGAACTTATTAGCTAATAAACTTATAGCGTAGACAGGTTTCGTTGCCAAATTATTAAACGGTGGTCCGTCTACCCACATTTCATGTGGATGCTGCATAAATTGATGTTTAAAGGAGTGCGCTGATTGTTGACGCAATACATATCATGGTTAATGTTGAACTTATATAACCAGTTGGTTGCAAAGGGCATGCTGCTCATTTGCTACACACTTGTTGGATACTTGAATTTGTCGTTGTACGAATTATAAGCGATCCTACTCCACAACTATTTTGTTTATAAACTGGCCAACCATTAAGGCACTGACTCAGTACAGGAGAATTGACTTACATGGAAATCACTTGGACCAGTAACGTCCTGGGTCTGATTGCGTTTCCGCGTTACCTACAATACGAGTAGTTTTTGAAATACACAATTGGGGAGGGTGTCTACACACGCCGCTTCGGTCCCCCAGTAATGAAGTAGGACTTCTGCTGCATCTGTTATGAAAAACTTGTTGTCATTCAAATAATTCAACGCAACTCTAAATCCACAAGAATAGAGATAAATATCCCTTTTTAACCAGCCACTTGCTTACTTGAATACATTGTTAGGACCTGGATTGTTTTGTCTTGGTATCAATCGAAGGCAAAATCATAAAGTTGGATTGTATGACCTGTGCAGGTCGATATGAAGTAATGAAATCAATGTTTGTTGTAGAAGCAGGAACCTTTAAATTAGCTTGTTGTACGATGAAATTGGGAAGGCGAAAGAATTCCATTTCGAGGACATTAGACAATCTCCCGAAAAGGGAAACAAAACACCGGTACTTCTAAGAAACTATCATAGCTTTTTCTGGAAGTGTTAACACATGTTGCACGCAATAAATCCTGTTTTGATTAAGTCCATGCTGGAGGATTTTATCACAGGATGCCAGAATTTATGGATGGTAACGTCTCCGAACAGGCGGCTGGCCGCGTGCACAATATTAATCACACAACAGCGATAATGGAAAGGAAAAATAGTTTTAATAACACCATGATCCGAGCTGACCAATATGAAATGCGCTGGAATACAGATTTTATATATTCTCTATTTTTTGCTGCAGCACTATCATAATATGGAAAGCAAACCGGAGTGGAGATAAACGATTAGTAGTGAATCAGTGCAATATGATTTCAAAAAAAGGGTTAAATACTTGCAATGACACGATGAATTACGAAATACACAATTTTAGCATTGTTTTCGTAGCTAACATTTTGCAATTTTAACGAGAACGATGCAACAATGAGAAAAGGCTGACAAGCCCTTCATTTCTGCGAACCCAATCGTAATTAATTAATTCATTAATTTTAAATATTTATTGATTCCGCACGAGTGATGTCGCTTGGAAAAGAAACAATTGTATTCAGCGAAATCTCTGTCTTAGCTGATTTGTTTGCATTATTTATCTTTGCTTACAAGATCAGCCACCGCGAGTTGTAAACTTTAATTCACATCATTGCATTGTGTAGTCAACGTACACTCAATAGGCGACTGCACACATGTTGTGGCTACAATCAATATGTGAGGAAAGCTATCCATTTTAGGCATTCTTTATCAAAGCCATCGTTACCTCTATTTAATTTTGAACTATAACTGATGATTATGTAAAACCTCTCAAACCTCTTGTTCTCGCAGAATACAGCAAATTGTATCATCGAAGTTTTTACACTTCAAGAGAAGAAACGCAACTTTTCTTCAACTATTTCCCTGATTTGTATCCCCGCACAGAATTCATTGGGTCCCGTTAGTATCTTCTACCGCTGCTTTGCCATTGTGCATCCAACGTATTCTCGTGTAAGTTGGAGACGGAAAGCCCCCATATTTACTCGATTTCGCGAACGGTTGCATGTACTATAGGTTTCTTGCTGGCTCTAGTGGGGTCATCGACAACGCTCAAAACAATGGAAATGTATTATGGGTGCATTGGTTACTTGTTGTAAGCATACAATTATCATTGCGCCATTACATGTCTTTTTTCAAGTTATTTAAGCTTCATTCTTATCAGTGGTTTTTCTTTTTTCTCATGCTACGTCGTTTTCGACCAAACCTTGGATTTTGGCGCTTGTTTTTTTTTGCTTTGACACCTACATTCCTAAATACTTGTACTCTGCCAGTGATTAAAATTTATTACTTCGTTGTTCCTCTAAACCACGAGAATGCTTGTTTTCAATTGCCTAGTTTTAATTCATATAACCTTGTGAGGTTTGGCACTGTGTAACTGTTGCTTCATGTTTACTCAATTGCGTAAATATTGAAAGCTTCACCCATCATACGTTGGTGCACTGATTGTGTATCTATGGGTTCAGCTTTACTGAAGCGTGTATACATTGAAAGCTCCGCCTTTCATAGTAGGAAATAGTAGTGGGCAAAATCTGCGATTCAAAATGGAAGGGCAAAGTCAACCACAATTGTAGCTGTGACTACCCATTGTGTCGTAGTTTTTGAATTTTTGTGTAACTTCATAAATATTGTATCAGCGTCAAAAACCTATGCAAGCCACACGTAGAAAGAAAATCCTATTGAGCATCATTAACATCAAAAGTATGTTCCCGCGTAACCAAAGCAATTCATTGAACGTCAGAAGAACATTCCTGACTATTTCTCAAGCAAAAGGTCGTACTAGAGAGTGGCTGGATTTTGTTGGCCAACTGGGTCTATTATGCTACTCAGAGAACAATCATACGAATTTATTATACACATCATATTTAATACGTGCTGGAATCGATTTACGGAACATTTCCTGTATTTATTATCAAAGAATAATATGTACATCACTCCCATGCCTATATCAAATTCTATATTCAACTCCTATTACAATACACACAACAAAATACACCATAACTGACGGCGAAGTGATAGAGTTTCAAAGTTTTCAAGGATCCGTATTATAATTAATTGTGTTCGGTTGACCTCCGAACGAAGATTCTCAAGTGCGTCATTGGTATGATGTTCAGCGTTTTGCTTGAAAAATAAGACATCATTCAAGGAAAATGACCAGTTATGGCATGAAAACAAGCAGTTTGAAGACAATCCATTAAGTATAGACAGTCAACTTACCATTGTGTCGTTAAACGGCCAGATTTTGTTTGAGTTTAGTTATTCACGTAACTTGACTTGAATAATTATCTTTTTAACCGCTAATAAAGATTCTAAAATGTTTCACGTGCACTGAAAACAGCCATGTGCTTAAGCATTTCACATTCACATCAACCGCCGGTGGCGAGTTCATCCAGCCCATCCCCGGATAATTTTACAAGGATATCTAATACCATGGAGTCGGTAGTAAAAAGTTCATGAAAATCTATTCATAAAATCCTTTGCATACTGACTTAGTAGAGTAGGGAATCACTGCGATCCAAATTTCAGTCTATATCCAACCCCTTCTACAATACACACTACTGAATACATCACAACAGACGGCGAAGTTATATTGAGTTTCCATTGAGCTGTGGCCGCGGTTGTGGTCGACATGTCGACCCGGGTCGACTGTGGCTGACAACGTGGTCACGGCAACCCGGGCCGACAGTGTCGACCACAGGGTAAAAAATGTGTGGTCGACATGTCGACCACAAAACGACCATGGTCGACGACCCTGCGTGGGCAACCTTGGATGGGGCGCATATCTGTTGCCAGCTCAAGTCAAGAGAGAGGATATTGAATTGGAATCTTATGTGAATCCTGGCGTGGAACTGCGATAAGTTGCTTAGCTGGGGAAAATAGCATATTATTGAATCCAGTGTTCTAGTTCATAAGTTGTGAGGTTCTTCCATTGCCGGGTTTAGTCCGTGCCTCCTCCTTGGTTTCCTTGAGGACGGTGCTGACTTGTGCGAAAAGCTCCAATATGCCAGCCAAGGTCCCTGTCAGGATTATACATGTTGTGTGATGAACGGAAATGATAGATCTGTTGCCATGTTGCTTCGTCAGCTTAATTTTCATATCGCTCCTTGTTCTCGGAGAAAGTAGGGGCAAAATACTCGCCGATTGTTTGCGGAAGCCAGCGGAGAAAATTGGAGGAAGTTTCTGTTGGATAGTAAACTTACAGTCTAGCTCCTGTGTTTGCAGAGTGCTTTGAAAATTTTCTTATCGAGTTACTGTGTAGATTAATGTTTGGAATAGTGATTGCAACGAGTGAGGTATCCACAGATTGAAGGAGGTATGAAGCTTCTTCCTTGCTTCCATCTTTGTCAATCCACCTTTAGGCCTGTTGTTTTACCTGGTTTCTCTCCCCGCCTCCTAAAGATTGGCAATGGGGACAGCCTCAGATTCCGCGAGTTTCTTCAGAAAGTAAACAAGGGAGGGATGAGAAATACTAAGAAATTATTTTCATCATTCCCCCAAGGAGGCTGCTTTCAAAATGATTCCGCAATTCCGTTTACTCGCAATTCAAATAGTGTGCAAAAACAATCCGCTACATCGTCATCGTCCATATATGTAAGATGACAAATCATCTCAAGGTTGTGCTATTGTTGTGTGTTGGTTAGAAATCCAGCTTTTCTCTGTCCACCTTAAGCTTTTTGTGGTTTCGGAAAATATTTTGTGGGTAAACAAACGGGATTTTGGCTATAGGCTAGGCCTATTGTAATTATGCTAAACTGAAATAGTTTTCCGAGTATCACCTTGGGCTTGTACATGTTCACTTCAAACTTTGGGTAGATTTGAGGAGGGAAGGGAGAGAGTTTTCGAGAAGTATTCGGTCTGAGGAATTCTTGTTGCTTCCGCGAAAAAAGAAACACGTTCGCAAATGCTTTAGCGAATCACGAATTGCAAATTTTGAAGGGTTTATATAATTTACTGCTGAAATAGAATTTAGTAAAATTGTAGATTATTCATGAGCTTTTAGAGTTGGGAATCATGGTTATTCCCAGAGAGAGGACGAGGATGGATTGTGTGTGTACTTTTGGTGGGATTCCCCCGAGGAAGATAGAATAAATGAAAAACTTTTCCTTTCCCAATTTACGACTTGTGTGCTGGAAAGGGGAAATATTGTTTCCATCTGTCGCATACTTTCCCTTGCTCTGCACAAGTATAGCAACATGTAGGACTTTCTCCATGTTTTGAAAAGATGTGAATTGAATTCCCCTCATTGTCCTGTCTTATGTGTTACTTTTATACTTGCTTACACCTGGTATACCTTGATAATTTTGCTGTCGTAAAAACTTGATGGTGAGAGCAGAGAGAGCATGAGAATTGACTACTCTCAGCTTTGTTACAACCTTTAGAAGAGCAAATACAAAGTGAATATATGCGGATGGGATGGAGGAGATTGGAGACGGGTAAAGTTATTCCCATATGTGTACGCGAGGCTTTTCGAACGTAGATGTTGGAGGGAATGGAGAAAGAAATAGAGTTCGTATTCGGTCTGATGTCTGATCCTTTTGCAGATTCTCTCTTTAAATAAGAGAAAGTCAAACAAGTGAGTGAAGAGTCTGAGTCATTTACGGAAGGCTGGCTTCTACAGGGCTTTAGAATTGTTCCCAACTTTTGTTGACTCATCTCTAGCGGATTTGCTCTACTCGAACCCACTTTTAATTTTTCCCACAATTACTCTCCCCATTCTCTACGAGTTTAATAAAAGTAGAAACGTGAAACTCGACAGAGTTTGATACTTAGCTGAAGGGGTGGAGGGGTGAGGTGGAGTACTGCTGGGAAACTGGGACTACTTGACTAAATACAGTCTTAGTTTCCAAATTACTTTCACTCACATATATAACCAGCTTGAATAAACTGTCCTTGTCGTTTGGTCACAATCAAAGGCATTATTCACAAGCAAGCATGGACCGCTCCCAGAACCTCCATTGTATAAGCTCTGCGCTTTCACCCATTTTCTCAAAGTAAACAAAGAAAGGCAGGAAAACAGGTTCAATGAGGGCAAGAGAGGAGAGAGAGACCGCGAGAAAGAGGGAGGATGAAGGTAATCATGTGTGAGTAAACGGAAAAAGTTAGCCAATGAATAATCTTTCTATCACTGGGTAATCCTCTGATGGAAATCCCCGACTAGCAAAGAGTAATCTTGGGGTCGTCCCGTAGACATCATTTTTAGGAGGAGCAAGATCGCAGGATCATCCCCAACGCTATCCCTTAACTATAGGATGTCACAAAAAGGGATATCCCAGGAGAGGCGTCCCACAATGTCCGCGCGTTCTCTTCAGGGGTTGAACCTGCGATGCTCCGGCGATGATGTCTACGAGACTTTAGGCATATGATTAGTTTCGTTATTGTTGGGATAATGTGGGGATGCAGTGGCGATGTTAAAAGCAGTACACCAAAATTGCATTTAACTCACATGATATATTTTTACATTTTATCCCTCCCACCAAATACATAACTGACTTTGATACATAAATTAAGACACTAGCAGACATTCTCTTCTTAGTAGCAATGCTACAGTAAAATATAAATTGAAATGTTACTCTGGAATTTACATCAGTAGTATTTTGCATGACGAAACTAAATGAACATTCAGGGACTTAATTAATATTAACACCATTAGCATTAATTTTGTCGATAACGATGAAGGAACTGCATTTCCAGTACACCTAAAAAAACAAGAAACTTTGATTTAAATTAATGCTTACATTCTAATTATATATTTCCTTTCCCTGCAAAGTTTTACTTGCGCTTACCTACGCAAGCATCTATGATTAATTAGTACCAGAAATTAAACCTTAATCTTTAATTAATGATATAACTTCAGCGTGAATTTAACTTACCTGTTGGGAAGTAGAGGTGAGGAAATTACTCCGAAATATTCACAATCCCTGGAAAATGTAAAAGCTTTTATTAAACGAATGCTTAAATCTATTGAAATATTTCCTAAACTTCTAACTTGCGCTTACCGTCGCAAGTATCTGCAATTAATTAGCACAATAAATTTAACCTGAATCATTAATTAATTGTAGAACTTCAGAGTAAATATTACGTACCTTTTGAGAAGTTGAGATGAGGAAATTACTCCAAAATAGTCCCAATCGTCTTTCAGCACATTTATAAACTTAACAGTTAAGTGTGTAGGAGAAGATATTGCATGATTAAGAATATATGTAAAATGCATGTCGGCAAAACTGGATTTGCCGCGCTTTGGCTTTATTGACCGCATGGAATTCCTGTTTCGGGGGACCAAAATGTAATGGGGATGGGGATATTCACAATTATCAAGAGTTTCTTAGCTCAGGCGATCAGTAGGATTCGTGCACCCGTGAGCATGTTTTTATCTTGATTCCAGCGATGTCATTTTGAAGTAGAAAACAAAACAGTTTTCCAGTGACCATGTTGCGATGTCAAAGAGACATTGCATTTCTACTTCCCCCAGTAGAAACGATTCTTTCAAAAATGTATGTCCCTACAATGTAGATTGCTAGTCGGGTCAGTGTTAATTTCTCTCTTGCCTAGCCGAGAGAAAGCAAGAACGTTAGGTTAGAGGTTCAATGAAAACTTTTCTCCTTTGTCCAACACCTTCTCCGCCCTCTCTTTTATATACGACAAACGAGATGGGAAGAAAGAAGCTTTCAAACAATCCCCATTCTTCCCCCCGCTTTCCTCGTACTTGAATTTCCCTAGAAAATTCTTATTCATCTTTTACACAAAAGGAGGATATGAGAACACGGAGAGGGTGGCAATGAGTATAAGAGGCAATGTGATTTTGTGAATTGCTTTTTTCTTCTGCCAACTCCTCCTTCCTTTGTTTCCAAACAAAATTAAAATGTCAGTTCCTAGTTGTGGAGAGGGACGATCTTTGCTTAGCAGGAAAGAATCTGAGGATACACATTATATTATATTTCTACTGCTTATTTCACGTTAATCATTCAATCCCCAGGCGCCTCGAACAATCTTGCTTACAGTCGAATGCATTTTTAATTTTACTTTCTCTTTTTTACTCTTTTCAAATTGCTTTCTAAACAGTGCTTGGAGAAAGCAGAGTAGGGTTCCGGTATTGCGTGTCATTGTGTCAAGTTGTACTTTTTCGTATTCCGGTTCTCTTTAAATTGTTTTATTCCCTGACCTAGCATTTAGCATATCCAAATGGATCTGTCACCGGTTATTGCTTGAAACGAATCTTAAATATAGTCAAGCTATGGAAGTGAAAGTGTCTTTTCAGCGTGTTCAGAAAGGAGAGTTGTATACTTGTTGGTGTGCTCCTGAGACGTGATTCAGATTTTGCATCTGTAAGATCAAACGTACACGACTGGAATCCATGGAAACCGTATACGTAGGTATGTCTAAATACTCTCTGTGTTTCTGTCTCCTGTCTTGACAGTTAAGAGATGTCCCTGAACGTTTTTCCTGTCTTCACATGTCTCTTCTCTTTGAACAAGGAGACTCTGAATACATCCCCAGTCTGCCATCTACTCTTCTCTCGCTCGTTTAATTAATTACACCCAACTAAATCTTAGACATTTCATAAATCTTAAAACGAAACTCTACTTCCTTCCATCCAATGTTAACAATCCAGTTCTTTTGCTCTTCCATCCAAACCAAGTCTTCAGACGAAATCCATTACTCCTTTATTCCCCTGGCCTCATAAAGAAATAACGAGCATCTCTTTAGCTCACCCTTGGTTTCAATGTCCTACTTTCTTAAACACGTATATGCTTGTATGCAGAGACTTGTGTTGCATAGAGTAGAGTGCAGTTGGAGCCAGTTTTCTTCAACTTTCTCCTCCTTCCTTATACCTGCAGACAAGCATGGAACTCATTTCCATAACTTTTACAATCCCTCCCGTGAAATTAATCACATGATTCCTTTCCCATTTGTCTTCATCTCTTGCAAGAGCTCATAATCCTTGTCATCTTCGGATGTTTGACAAGGAAAGTTGGAAACTTTCACCGTCTTCTTCTTATATTGCCCCACTTTAACCGCGCGATTTATACTCCTTCCATCGTATGTGCAAAAGCAAGCTTGCACCGTTTCTCATCCTGGTTTTACAATTACAATTGTAAATTTTTAATGATGGCCTCTGAATTTTATCCGTTTCTAAGGTAATGTTTAAGTGTACTCTGCCTACAACATTAATACATTTTTGTCTTTAAAATCTTAAAGTTGTCGCAAAGTACCTGGCTCTCGATTTCTGGAGCTCAAGTATAAACTGGCGATTTTAATGAAATGTTTCCAGTGGATTTTGTAGATGGGATGTGTTCTTCTACATTTAGCATGCTAGTGGAAAGAGACAAAGCGTAGTCCATTCTAATGCTTTCTCCTGCATTAAAATGGCCATCGACATGATATTTTCAAGATTCGCACAAGCGCACATAGGGTATATCTTTCAAAATGCTTAGTAACTCAAGGTTACGTTGCTGGGGTCGAGCCAGTAGCAGGAATTCTGCTGCAGAGTCACGTAGAAGAATCGAAGAAAATGAGGTAGGAGTGTTCGGTGGAAGAAAAAGAATTTTATCGTGAAGCATCAGAAGCAGCATTCTGGGGTAATGATTGCGTATACATGTAGGTCACTTGAGCTCATAGGTTTCTTTCCAGTTGCTTTTATGTACTCTTATTCTCATTCCGATTTTGAGAAAGCTGTATGTAGATTTGCCACATCCACGGGTAATTAATTGAAGTTAGGTTAAACCGAAGCCTTTATAACTAATCATCCATTATTTAATTTGATTCAAATAAATACTGTGTGGCTTTGTTAACTTGACTGGCTTCCTGTATTTCAATATATTTATTTTGTACATGTGTTAAAATATTACTAATTTTTCAATTTTTTACTTTTATACTTATTTACAGCACGCATATGTATTTAAATTCAATTATTTAGAATGGTGAACATTGATGGAAAACGTTCTTGTGGTTTAAATTCCGTTAGATCATAGAATTGACTTTCTGTTACACAGGACTAGGATTAGATAAATGCTGATGCTTTCACCATGACAATCCTCTCCCTCTCGTGACAATTTGAAGCATCATTACTTGACTGCGTCATCCATCCGTGGGTGACTACTAATTGGATAATTTCCGATCATGGTGGTAGGTCTTGTCTTGAACTAAATTAGTGGAAACTTACGTCGGACGACTTGTCCGTATCCTATCTGTAGGCTCCGCCAAATTGTTTTATCCTATCAAAATTAGCTTTCACCCAAAATTGGCTTCCATCTTATAACCCACCACAAACTCATCCCTTGCCGCTGACAATTACCGAGTCTATGCAATTTCCTTCTTCTTCTTCAATGTCTTGTGCTGCTGCCAAATCCTTCTTACGTGTCAGTCTTAGCTTTTCCTGGACAGGACCAAAGAAATTCCGGCGCTATTTAGCCTTCATTCTATCTTCTTGCGCACATGATTGAGCCAGCGAGCCGCAGCTGGTTGCTTGTTACACCAGTGTTGGGCATCGCATTCCGCACTTGCCTTCTTTTTAAATGTCTAATAAGATTTTACACCAGGCTTAAGACGTTAGGGTTGCAAATTTCATCTTCTATTAGATCCATATGTAGAAAGTTTCCTCTCTTTCTTCCAACTTATTAGCAACTTCTTACACTTGATTAACTTGCTCCTCCTCGACTTTAAACTACTTCCTTCTATCTCGACTTTCTCCTCGCTTTCACCATTCTTCCTTCGTCTTGTTCTCTTAACTTAATGCATCTTCCATTACGGGAAGTAAGGCTTGACTTGCTCAAACCACTTCCTTTACGCACCCACGCATATATTTCTCCGCTTTATCCACAACTCAAATTACACTCATCATCTAAAATCTTACAAGCCCATCTAGCCTATAATACATTCCATTCATTATGTTCACTGGCTCTTTCGCTCTTGCCCTTAACTTCTTGATCTTGGGAAGGGTTCCCTCGCTTTCTTTCACAGTGCTGCTAGCTAGGACGGTAGAATAAGGCGTATGCCTCTAAGACGAAGTCGTACGGAATGAAAATAATTAAGCTGACTTCATCACCATCCTTCCATTACTATATTTCATTACGTCTAGAATTTAATTTCGTGTAGAAATATGTATGTATTCTTGCCTTTTCAGGATATAATCTAGAGTTTTTTGTAATCGAGAAGAAAAATTTAAACACTCCATAATCGCCCTCTTATTAGCAGTTCCTCAGAGATTTCCAAAACATTTATTTCACTCACACTCCCATCTCACTTGGTCTTTAACTCCATTTTCACAGTTATAACACAATGAAAACGCTTAACGACTCTCCTCTCACTGAGAGTATATTGCTTTCTCCATTGCTTTGTTGCCTGGATTTGTTCCATCATTTGAAGCATTGTTCGAATTCATATCCAGCCTAACGTGTACACTCTCCCAGTTTCGTGCTTAATATATAACTTCTTTATGAATTTTTACCGCCATACCCTTTTCGCACATTTCTGTGACTACTCGATGTCAGAGTTATTCCCGTCGATCTTGTGTTAAAGCTGTAGGAATCCCGTTGCATGATTCTTGAAACGCTTTTAAAATCTGTAAATTTTCCATTAGCAGCATAACTTTCACCTACTTTCTCACCCCCACCCCCACAACGAAGCCGTACGGCAAAGGTTCCTTTTACTCCGACTATACAACCATAATTTCAATTTCAAATGAGTGAGTAGAAAGCCTGAGCTGCTTGCACCTTTCATCCGTTCCTCCTGATACATAACGTCATTTCCTCCCATATTATCAGAGAAAGGCAAACCGCGTATGCATTCAAACTTGCAAATTGCTTCCGTCTCCCAGCGTCCCAGCCTCTAAAATATTTTTCTCTTATGCAATTGATTATGTAAAATTCATATTTCGTAATTGCGTCTCTCGTTCCAGTTCCAGAATTATGTATCATCACAAACCTGTGTTGCCAACGGCACTCTCGTACAGTGCATACCAGAGGAGTATCCCAGTGATGGAGGAAGGGAAACATTTTACTAGCACAGCGTATCTGTCGAGGTGGGCTTATAATAAGCTAAACTGAATGAATCAGGGAAATGTGGACAATATATATATATATATACACATTTAAAAAAAATATAAACTCTCTAAGCTGTCACCATGTACAAAGATGCTCATAGAAAATAAATTCTCTACCCGTTTGATAATTTTCTTTTTATGCAAGGCGTCTCCAGAGGCTAAAAGGTAAATTCTACCAGTTTAAACTTTCTACGCGTGTACTCTCGAATATTTTCAGTTTGACCCAACAAAACCGTTTCTCTCTATCCCCACCCATTCAGCTCTTATAAGTACAAGAATGAAATGTTAGTGTTAGATAGCACAATTCTAGGGCAAATCGCAGCATCAAGTCGCGCTATCATCTTTATAACCTTGCTTTCTCTTGTATTAAAATTCTGGAAAAGTCCGTTTTTAATTCCTGCTGTGATTCACTGTCAAAGATTTCTTTGTAATCTGAGTCCTGAAACTTGTGTGTTAATTTACATACTCGCCTTCGCTTCACAGGATACAGGTATGGGGAGACGACTTAAGAATTGGAACGAGGATGAGGATGAATAAGCGCACATACCAGAAGACGTGTATTAAAAGAGAGGAAGCGGAGGGAAGTAAAGTTGCTTTATTTTCTACTCTTGTGTGGGCATCATGCAAAATTCATGAATGCTTTCACTCTGTTTAGCCTGATTTTCGTCTCTTGCTTTTTCAGTGTTAGTGCTCTCGTGTTCATTAATTTCACTTCTCACTTGCAACTCGTCCATTCCTACTCTTCCTACTCCTTCTCGTATAACTTCTCTAAAGAAATCTTGAGAAGCACTCCAAAACCGAGAATTGAAGCTCTGGCATCTCATAAATATTGCATGCATCCGTTTACAACGCAACCCCGCGCATTTTTATCTAATTTAATTGCGTCTATTACTTTAAGTTGTACGGGAAAAATTTTTTGAGGAAAGAAGGAAGCAACCGCGTATAGTAGAGATAGAAGTTTTATTCTCATTTTTTGTTTCCATTTACCTGTGGCCCGACTAATTAGGGCGGAATTGTAACTACAACATGTAGAATATGAGCTACTTTATCAAGGATAAGAGAATCATTTGAATTCTTTATAAATTAGTTTCACCACCTACGCTCTAGATTTTGGAGAATACTATATACAACTAATTAGAGTTTGAGTAAGGTGAAATCCAGTCGTGTTTGTTCAATCCCCTGTCTTCTAGCTACTAGCTATTCCGCTCAGCTATTACTGGTTACATGAAGGTCATTGCTTTTCGAGCCTAATAGAAAGAATTTTATCTGGGGGTTAGAAGAAAGCCTTCGCTCCACGCCACGCTCATTAAAAAGCCAAAAGGGGAAAGGAGAAAGCTGAGAGATGGCTGAGGAAGAGAACTTTGTCTTTGTAACTGTAATATTTCAACTATAGATAGCAGCGTTTGGGCAAGGTCTTATGGGAAAATGAAAGCTATAAGTTTGTTAGCTATCAAAAATAGGATCAGCAAACGTTAGCTGGTTTCTTTCAATATATTACCCGGAGGTAGTTTGTTGGAAAGGAGATAGGACGTCGGTAGGCTGACATAAGGACGATAGTGTTGCAAAGATATTTGAGGATACATGTATGCTTTGGTTGGGAAAGAAGATTGTATTGGATTTTGTTTTAGTTCCACACTTCTCGGTACTATTTTCTTTTTCTCTTTAAGAGGAGGAGGACATGATGAATGGAGAAGGATGAGGGTACATTTAGATGGTTCGGGGTCTGGAAGTTTTCTTCTCTTTTCAAGCTTGTTTCTTCCTTCTTTCTCTCTCTCTTCCATTTCCGGCTATTCAATCAAGTCCTTCTTTTCGTCATTTTCCCTCCCCAGTCATTGCGTATTTAATTAGTAGCTCCTAAATTCAAGAAAACTACCATGTTTCGGAGCAATGCCTTTGCCGGGAAACTTTGCTCGTTTGCGCCACTTGTAGCGGTTCTATAAAAATCGATATTCTCCTTATTGCTATTCTTGTCTGCGCCCTACTCCAATTCCCACAATTCTCCATTCTTCAAGCATCTTCTAGCAAGTCTAAAATCTAAGGCAGGTTTAAGGAAGACAAGGATCTTTGGGTTGGTGGAGGCGGCGGGTAGAAGGAAAAACTATAGCTCCATATTTAGTGCTGGAAAATTCAAGAATTAAATTCCAATCTCAGCTTCTCAATTTTCATTATTTCTTCCTCTGTTTCCAAGAATGCTGGAGGGGAGGTTGAGCAAATGGGAGGGTTGGGGGTGGGACAGCTTATTGTTTTGGGAGAAAAAGAAGAAGCGGAACTCTTGGTAGGTGGTTGAGCAAAATACTCTTTGATTACCGGGAAGGGAAAACTCTGACTTCCGCCACTGGAGCAAAAATCAAATGTTACCCACCATGCTACATGCTTTATTGTGAGTTTTGAATTTTGGGGAAGATGGGAAATAGTTTTCATGGTTGCTTCCTTTGTGTACATATAGCTTCTTTTTGGTGAAGAATTTCATTACTGTGTGTCAAGAAAAAAATTTCCCCACTCTGTCAACTTGTGTAATATACCTATACTATTTTGATTAAATGTGCAGTATATGGCCATGTGGGTAGCATTCATAAGAGCATCCGGAAGGGAAGAGTTTATGCATGTATACATATTAACCCACATCTTGGGTTATATTCTATTAATAAGCTAAATCATTGTAATGGAATTCTCTGATTTGTTAATTACGAGAGTTTCTCGGAGGAAAAACTAGAGTCATTTATCATTTTCATTCCCGGCATATTCCCTTTCTTCCACCAAATTAAAGCCTATTCACTTTTTTCCGCCACACAAATCTTCTCTCTAATTTCGTCATTTTCCCATTATCGTATCAACCTAACCATCTCGAATCCATCCACGCGCTTTATCCCTCATCCTGCCTTTCTCTTTTGGCACCTCTTCCTCCAACATCCCTCTGCCCCCGTGAGATAAAGACTACATTTGTGTTTCCATGTATTCAACTTTCTACACTTTCTCCATCGGCTTTCACTCCTCAATGCCTTCTTTCACCTTTCACTTTCCCCGCTCCGAAGTCAAGCTAGGAGTATAGGATGGGCCCGAAATTTTGCGAATCGGGATCTATTATGGCGAAAAATTGGAACGAGCATGAGCTCTCTAATGTTATCAAAAATCATTATCATTCAATATCAATAAATGGAAATAAGAATGAATTTAATGAGGCAAATCTTTACAAGCGTGGTATCATCAAAGAGACTCAAAGTGCATTTGCAAACACATCGTGAAGATCTCTAACCTATTCCGGCATCTGCTCCTGAAGTTGGAAGTCATGGGGCATTTTAAGCATCGAAAGTTATCGAAATGATTTACAGGCTAATTCAGACTGAGCAGGCTTCAAAGTAAAACTAAATTAAAGGACTGGTTTAAAATCAATAAAAAAAATTTGAATTAACTTAGAGTTGAATTGAATATTATTGTGGTTTTGCAGCTTGTAACTTGTAGCATGCAATCTTTACATATAAGTTGGATCTTTGGAGAGAATTTGGAGCCTTCCGATCCTTGCAGAACGGAAGAGGAAAATAAAGCACGGATGATGGCACGCAATCGTAGTGGAGAAAGCTGGAATGACTGCATAGCCGTAAATTTTCATCTCCGCGTGCATCTCATCAATTCTTGATAAGGTCTGGAGATAATTTGGAGAAGGAGCCGAAGCTATCTGTCTTGCTTACTTATATGGAGCTTGTAGATGGATGCATGTCTGGAGATTTTGCACGCGATTATTAAGTATGCGAATATAGCGTTGAATGATAGACAACGATTAAACTTCGCAGTAGCAGTAGCTATGGTTTCCTGCCTGGGAGGCGGATGGTTTATGTCGGGTGCATCGGTAATGCGTGTCTACTTTCGCTTTGTTCGGGTTGTAGAATACAAGTAGTAGCCTTTGCTGTATCTTTGCTGTAGTTTACCTCCTAATGTCCTGTGATGTAGTTCGAGAAGAATGGAGAGGAAGGCTAGGAAATCATTTACTATGACTCATTTGCAGAGCCTAAATGGGTATAAAAAGATATTTAGGATGTGCATTAGCAAACGCTCTGCACGGAAGCTGGAATCCATCATCCTTGCTGGCTTTAATGGGGGCATTATTGGGTTTAAAATATGCGGGGATTTCTATATTTTGGGGTAGCCGAAAGGAATTGTGATACTTGGTTGGTACTAACTAGACATGGAATTTTTAGGGATGGGGAGAGTTTCAATTTCAATGAAGCCTCTGGACTATTCAAGTAGCTTGTGTGTTCAACACTTGTATGGATATCAGAACATTTTTTTGGTCTTACTACCCGGGTATTAATGGCCGGAAATGTTTGGACTATGTCAGATGTCCGAGGTTTGACTGACGACATGTAGAATGGAAGGCGTTTCATGTGTGTGGAAAATACCATGATACATCTCAGTATTGAAGCGGTTTCTCTCTGGGAAAAGCGAAGGACTGGAAAAGTGAAAGTGACTTTCTCCGTGCATCAGTTTCCCTTCCGCTGCGTCCCCAAGCTTGACTTTATTGATCCTTTAATTTTATCCTTGGAGGACGACTATAAGACAGAGATGAATTTAACGTTTGGGTTCAGCCGCTCCCGGAAGAGGAGAGATCAATAAAAAGCTAGTGAAATTTTTATTCTGCCGGCGAGTCAGCCAGTCCGAAGAGGTTAAACCTCCGTTCGCTCTGCTTGACAGAATAAGGATGAAGGAAGAATCAAGTTTTAATGCAATTTTCAGCCTAGCCAGCAGAAGCACATCCCTCGGTTTGTTTTCGGTGGCGTTACGGCCTTTACATAAACCACTTCCGCTACCGGGAGCATCTTATTTTCCTAGTCTTCCCTTATACTTACGACGGGAGGTAGAGATGAAAGATGTTTCTGACTTTCTCCTTAGAAACGTGTAGATTATTACACGGTTTCTGCTCCGGAGACTGGCTTCGCCTTGAATTACAAACACTTTGCTCATATTTGTTTCCTTCATCCACTAACACTCTGTGCCTTTCATCCTCCCCCGCGCCAGTTTTTCAGAGCAACCGTCAAAATATGAGCTGCCTCCTAATGAGACAAATGATGGACTTTTAACAGACTCCTGTATGATAAGGATACCGGAAGGTGAATGGTCGGTGGCAGAAGATTCAGGCTTGCACTGCTTGTAGTGTAGAAACATTTTCTTCCTTCTTCTTTGTTCTCGCCTTGTTGTTTTTGTACAGCATAGTGAAGGCTTAAAACGGACATGTTTCCAGTTTTCTCCTTGTCTCTCTCTTCACACTTCGGCTTCTCTCTCTCTCTCTCTCTCTCTCTTCAGTGATGCCATTCATGTTTCCCTGGAAGCTCTTAACAGTTTCGCTTTTGATTGCTCGTGCGGAGAGGATGTGACAAACTGAAGAATATTCATCACTTTATTGTTACGCTTAAATAAAATCGGACATTTTTTGAAAGATTTAAGTCTTTTATTTTAAATAATATATTCGTCCCTTTACATTCCTCACTTCACTACTCTCCTTCAATAATTTTGAATTCTAAACAACAAGCCTTTCATCTATTTTCAATACACAATATCAACCATTTGGCATCCACCCCATTCTTCTCTTTCACCCTTTTCTATTTCTCACCCTTGATTGTGTGCGGAAGTGGAACTTGAGGAATTGGCTTCTTCCCTTGTCCGGGGGAATATGAGGTATACTAAGTTCTAATTCTAAAGAATGTAGCATCTGCTTTGCCTAACTCAAATAACGACATCCCTGTTCCTATCCTTGTCTTTTTCTTTCTTCGTATTCCATTAAACTTGACACTGAACCCTTTTCAATGGGTTGTCGAATAAAGCTCTTTTCTCTCATCCGTCTCCTTAGAGGTAGCTCTACAATCTACAGAGCTTTGCGTTCTCTGAAAAGAAGGAGACTGTGCGGAAAAGCTTTCTCTTCCTATATTTTTCTTCCTTGTCATTTTACCATGCTCATATTATTTTATTATACTCAAAATATATTCATAAGCTGGATTTTCCTCTCGGGTACTATTACTGCACCGCAATCATTCTCAATTTCAATACGAGTGTAACCAGAGATTTGAGAAGCAAGTAGTGCTACTAGACTAGAGCAGCATCGATGCGTCGCTTTAAGGCATTGTTACTTCTCCCTCATATTCCTCGGGGGAAAATAATCTGTATTTACCACTTCATAAGAGACATTCCATAACACAGTTTCCACCTGCCTTGATATCTTTCTTAGAGTCAGCTAACACATATTCTGGTTTTCTAATTCATATGCGTCAAATAGACTCTGGCCATGTTTGGCAATGAGGGGCTTTCACCAGGACTTTCTCCAAATCTTATTCTATAGTAATGAGTTAACATGTCTATTTCTTTGATGCTATTTTGTTATTGGTTTGAGCTCATTATGATTCATAAACTTTAAAGTTTCACTCAGGAAACTCAGGGGTCCTGCGCTTGGTGCAACGTGCCGTAAAAGTTAGAACACGTTGCACCAAGCGCATTTAAGTTTCTCAAATTTAGCGACTTTCACTTTGCTTACGTCTGTTATTTTGCATTTGCATTCCGATATGATGACCGGTCATCTTCTTAAGTATACTCTTGGGCTTCTCTTGCTGTGAAGTGTGTAACAGAAAGCTTGCTTTCTCCATCAATAATGGTTGTGTCTTATTTCACTAGCTCATCAATTCATTCTCTTGCTTAAAAAGCGGATAGGATTGTCGGGCTGGTTTCTGAAACCTCTAAGTAACGTCCACTGAATTGGGGATTCTCATGAGCTTTCCCTTCTCAACTGACAACTGAGGACCTAACCTCTGTTGCTCTGTATTCACAATGTTCCATATATGTAGAATGAGTTTAAAACTTTTCCAATGGAGACGCTCGAATTTACCTGAACTCTTCAATCTTCCTCTGCCGTCTCAATTTGTTGAAATCAAAACGTTATAACAATACTCGACCCCCTCGAAGGAAAGTTTTCTACTGCTACTGTTTTTTTAGCTTTTGCATGGAGTTCTTCAAGTTAAAGGGACTGACGTTCCCGCAACTGAAAGCGCTTCTATATAATTTTAGGTCATATTTTCATGCATGCAGGATGTTTCTTCGAAAACTATATAAAAACCTCCCTGGAGTATTTACGTAAGAAAACTTAATAATAAACTCTTTTGTCTTGTCCCCTCCATAGGACAGACAGGAATTGTTTACCGGGGCGGGGCTCAGTGCTTTTGTATCCTCCGATTGTTTTAGCCCTCATATGTACTTTCCGATTTTGAGAATAAAGTGAACGGTGGGTAGGTTGGTTATACAAGAGTCTGTATGCCTCAAACCTCTACTATAAGTTCAGTTTGTTATTCAGCTCCTGGTTTTGTTTTAAGAATGACAAGTTTCATGTACTGTACACGTTTATTCACGTATTGCATGTATCTACATTCTGTATTCACTTTCTCCTTTACTTCTTACTTTCTTTTCCAACCAAATAAGTTTGAAAAAATTTATATCTTACGGGTTATCATCTAATAAGCAACCTACTCTTCATCCTTGCGAACGACAGTTTTTCTCCAAGTATCATCACACACGTCTGTGAGTGAACTCTTAAACAGTTTTACTTCACATACAGAATTTTCTGTTCCTTTCTCTTCCAAATTTTTCTATCTTACTCTTACGATGCCCGCTGCTTCAGCACGAGTTTCCTGTATAGCTCTGGGGAGCGGGATTCGTGAAGGCAAAATTTTTCTTACATTTTAATTCCAGGTATACTCTTTTTCATACCCTCCTTTGTTTTCTGCCATCTTACTTTCTCCACCTTTTCTTCACGATTCCAGGAATATAGTTTGCAGTTTTGAACCAATTTTCCCATCCCATTGTTCTTCCTGCCCAACTGAGCCTTTCATCCTCGAGAAAGTTTGCCATCTCTCGCTATATTCTCTCACACCTTGGAAACGTCAACTTTTTCTATGGATTCTCCGTCTTTTAAACTGGTCTCCAACTTTTCCTCCATTCAATCCGGGGCTCCGCATATCGCGCACTCCTCATGAATGTATAATTTGAAACTCGTTCTAATATCCTCGCCCTTTCCCTCTATAAGTACTTTTGTGTCTGCGCTCTGCTCCCCCCATCCTTCCGCCACAACCTTCTCTTGAATCATTTTTCAAACTTTCCCTCTGAATATCATGTGTCATGAGTATTACATTTTTCACAAATTTCAATAATTGCTTTTTAAACCTCCCTGTTTCAACTTTTAATGCTCCATCATCGCGTAGATCTAGTGTTTCCTCAATTACCCTACCGGATGCGAGCTTTCACCACTTTCACTCGTTGCGCGCGCTGATTTTGGCAGTATCTTCTTTCCAGAGTCCTTGAGGAAATCTACCGAGAGGTGCAGGAGGAACATGAAAAAATTTATCTCCCTCCACATATTCACACATCCTAGACTTGTTGTACGTCCGTATAAGATAAATCAGTCTCGAGGGAGTTTGGAATACTTTACCGAGCTGCGAAACGTTTTCCAGATGGCTTCATCATCTGCCACATAATTCCCATACGGCCGTCACACTCGAGGCGGTTCAAGCAGAGGCTTGCTGTGAAATTGGTAACCTCTGGCGATTGTCATCAGCTCTAAACCCTGTGGGATAGTCAGTCGCCAAGGAATCCTCCACTCTCTGCATTTCATGGCTGGGCTACGCGGTTTTCCGCATCCGCAGCACCCGATCTAATCTCGTCCTCCTCCACTTCATACCCAGGTCGCCCTTCCTCCTTTCTAATCTCTCTACATAAGCATTATCAAAGGCATTTCCCTATTTACTCAAGCGCTCCTTGTCGTCAAACTCCAGAAGCGGCTTAATTTCCGGCTTCCTCCGCACAAGGACGATTTTCTATCCAGCTCAAAACAGCTTCAGTGTAAATAAGAACCCCTGATACAATTTTCATGGAACCGCCTAGCATACTAGCATGGACTGGGTCAATGCAAAAAATATTGACGCACAACATCACCCGAGATAAGAAGCAATTCAAAGTTGGAAAAGCAGTATCTTTATGGTGTCCCCCTCTGCTTGAAAAACTTGACCTCAAAAAATGTAGGTCCCAACGATGCTAGCTTTTGTGTAGCTAATTTATTTCTAGAAATCATTTCTAAAGATGTGAAGCGAGCATAGTAAACGAGCATTTTTAGCAGTTTTCTCCCCAATCGAAAGTTTTATACATGCATATAGA
Organism: Sminthurides aquaticus; assembly: GCA_906901655.1. Lineage (NCBI taxonomy): Eukaryota > Metazoa > Arthropoda > Collembola > Symphypleona > Sminthurididae > Sminthurides > Sminthurides aquaticus. The sequence continues at coordinate 1,017,105 of CAJQTT010000013.1, read as the reverse complement.
AAGAAAGCCGTGTTTACTCTACTCTATGTTCTTTAGTCAAATGCAACGTTATATTACCCAACGGATTATATGTACAGCTTCATCCGCCTATGCTATGAAAAAACAATGTAAGCGCAATGCTACTTGTCAGTTGAAAGACATTATTTCAGTTCAAACTGTCAAATGCAGAAAAAAGGCGGGTCATTAGGCAAAATTTGTTCCGGGCATAAGCATTGATCAATTGGCCACAACTGCCTTTAAGTGTGGCTTAATAACTATTAACTCGGATTCTTTATAAAAGGCATTTGTTCTGCATAAATTTTTATGAAGAGCTCACCAATCAATGTCATTTCCAATTTTGTGTATTTTTCATTTTCAAAAATGTTATACCGTATATGTATCTATATTAGCAACTCTGACAGACTATATACTACTCTCGCCACAGTAAACGCTAATTTCTTTGAGCCCATTACTTCTTCCGGCCTCCTGCTTGCTGCTACTCTACTCGTAGAATGTTCAAAACATTTCACTTTCTCCTCTACGATCAAATTCATGCTGGCTTTATCTCCGTTTCTAAACGGTGCCTTCCTTCCAATTTGGGAGGAAAACTCCGCCTTCGGATTTACCCGTTCTTTTCCTTTACACTTTTCTCGTCATCAGTTTCTATTGCCATGGGCTAGCTGCACTAAAAAAATCCTTCGTTCAGCGTATCTTCCTCCTTCTCTTCTCTTTCATCGAATCCTTTCTCTTGGAGAAAACCATATTGCTCCTGCGGCAGCTGCCTACTTTTCACTAACCCCTTTTCCTTCAAACGTAATTGATGAGCTCCATTCTCGTCTAGCCTCAAATTATATTTTACTTGCCGTTCACACAATAGTTTCAAGCGTCGATACGCTTCTAAAAAGAATATATGCTCACAAACTTGGGAAATTAGGGTATCAGCTTCCCAAGATTAATTGCTTGAAGCCAGTTTAAAAAAAATCTTTTTATAAATGGCTAATGATGAAACCAGTCAACACTTTAAAATTTTGCTGAATGAGCTAAAATACTAAGATGGCTAGATAATTATCAAGAATTAACTTTCTCGGATATTCGGACTACGGCCCAGAATGACTTTCGCTTAGCGGTGATGCACAAAAAGTGTGGTGAAAGTGTGCAGGTGTCATGAAAGTATTCAAATGCATGAGTAGCGAGAAAGGGGTTTCCCGATGAGGGGAGATGAAAAACGGAGAGGCGATTAAATTTCCTGTAGCCAATTTTGCTTTCACTGCTTTTACTTTAATCTCATCTGAAAATTTTCTTGAATATATTTCATACATAAATGCATGTACATACATCTAGAGTAAATCTAAGTTCGGTATCCATTCCGTTTGCATGAAAGAAAGAGTGGGAGAAGATACTCAGAAAGCTAACAAGTTTCTGAATATCTTCTGCTAATACTTTCGTTAGTTTTCTGGTTTCATCTTTCTCACAAGAAATCCAGAATTCTCGCAGAATTCTCATTTCCAGAGTAACCTTCTGTTGCTTTTGCTCTGTAATGTGGAGAGTGACTTTCAGCTCCTGCAAGACCAAAGGTAACACAGCGAAGCCCAAGTACTATATCCATACTTTGCTCACCTTGCATGTGATGGAAATTTCCTTGGTATACATAAAACTCTTAGCTTTCTCCTCCAATTCCTTTCTCATACCGTACCACAATTACAGTGCCCACTTTCCCCAAAATCACACAACACGGATTCAAAACGAAGAGATAAACATTTGCAAAATCTTCTTTCATGCCATCAATCCCTCACACAACCAAGAAGATTTTCGCCACTACCTCAAAAATAAACTTTCTCCTGCTTTCTCCGCCGCATCCCTCATAACATCTTCAAATGACTCTTAGATTTGCGGCGTAGTTTGAATTTCTGGTTTAGTATTCACTCCGCATTTGTAAACCACTGAAATTCTCTTTCTTCCTCAAAAACTTTCTCTCCTTTGCCTCTTTCTAAACCGAGGTCAATCCTTTAACATCTTCCAATCACCCTCACCAACACATTCTTCTCCGATCATTCAGCTTCATCATGTACTATGCTAGGCCTATGGCTCGAAAAATCGACCCTAGAGCATGTTCTTAACAAACGGTCTCTTCTAAAATATTCATACCTTTTCTTCCACGTCTCTTCCTTTGATTCCTTCCACCTTCACTCGACTAGATAACTAGGATGGTGTAAAACTATAGCTACGCATCAAAATTCCGTTTCGTAGCTTTTGGCCATGTTTCGAAGAAAACCATCATTTGCTCCTTAATCAGAGTTTCGGCTAAGATATTACCTCCTGCTTCAAGGTTTTCCCTAAAACTGCTGACCTGTTTCCATCCAAGTTCGTATTTCATTGCTTCCCGTTACCCTTCATTCTCCAACTTTAAAGCATAGTATTCAATTCCATGGCTATTTTTTACCATGATCTCCTTCTTCACAATAATTTAGGTTCGGACAATGCAAACACAATTTTAAAAAATCGTTCCAAAAAGCTTAATCAAGTTGCCTCAGGTTAACCTTTAGGAAACAATGCCAACTTAATTGTAGCTGTTGCGGTTTTACAGCTCGGAATAAAATATTATCGGATTCACTCACATTTTTCCGGTGTTCTACGATGACGCAGTGGGAAAAGCCAAAACAGCCTAAAAGGAACAGACAATTTTCTCTCATGTATGTGTAAATCCCCTTTTGTTAATCTACCTCATGACATGACGTATTCAAAATAAAGCTGCGATTAGTGAAGACAGATCTAACAGGTGATTATCTAATGCAACGATACGATTGAGTAAGCCTAGCTTCATCCCCGCAAACATCCTTTTCATTTCCCATGGCTCCAAAGATTACAGGTCAATCGTTCTAATCTGAATTCGAAGCGGAAGGCTTCTCACTCCTCAAATATGATGAAAATAAAAACCATGTGACTCATTTCCACGAGTGAAAGTACCGCCATGCCCTGTGACTAGCTGTAACAAACATTGTTCTCCTCTTTTCTCTGCTGACTGGTACGAGAGAAAACGCGTGACTCGACAAAGGCTCAAGAAAGCCATGCGTCTTTGGCAAGATGCATGTGGAATTTTGTATTTGAACTTTCACCAAAGACTATGCTACAGAAGATTGAGGCGGAATCTAGGCTACAGGGAGTATTTCCCAGGACAGTGTAATGCTACCGTAAGTAGGGTACGGCAAAACAGATTCACGTTCTTCCCAAGAGAAAAAAAGAGATGGGTAAAGCTTTAGTTGTAAAGGTGGTTGGTTGCGCGATATTTCGTACTGCGACAGTGGGAGTGGGGGTTTGGGAAAAGAGATGAAGTCAATCCATCTTTGTGTGACACTAGTTGAATTCGAATTGGGTTAGATAGATAGAATATGGGGAATACGGATGGGACTACAAGTGTCAGGTTCAAGATTTACTAAGGATAATAATAAGTTGACAATGGGAATGTTACAAGTAAACATGTAGATATTTCACTCACCCTTGTCTCTGTTCTTTGAAAGCTGTCAGGAGAAATCTTGATGAATGCTACCCGGATCAAGTTTATGGGATGTCAATAGGGAAGCCAAGTATATGTAGCTTTTATCTTAAAGAATATTCTCAGGAGGTTTTTTTTCTGGATGAATACAGGAAAGTACTCTTGTCCCTATGCTTGACTACAAACTTATTTTTGCGGGCACTCTCACATACCTTGTATCACTATTCTTCCTTTGCATAAAGTCTCCTTTCTTTCTCTCACACACTTTTTCCAATCAATGATCCAGTCTTGTGGAAACAATAGAAATTTTGTGGTTTATAGACTAGGAAACTTTTATTTGTGGGTATGTGAAACTTTTCTCAGTATCCATCTTCTTTACCTCTCCCCACAACTAATAGACTAGGACAGGTGAGATCCACGTTGGAAGAAAAACACTCATTCACACAACCTTTCCCAACAACTTCAAGTCCATCAACTTCATAGGAAAACCAAGTCCTCAACTACGGCGCACAAGTTTATTTTATTTCAGAAAGTTTGTCAGAAAAAATCCTTTACCACCAGCAACCAGCTTGCTTTCTCCTGCTTCGGGCTTGCCCTTTTCCAAGTGGATCCAACAAGTTTATTATTTAGTAACTATACTACGGAAAAGACAAACGTGGGCCTTGTACTCCTCTACAAACTCTAGTGAGTCTCAGATGAGAATGAGAGTGAAAGCAAGTGAAAGTTCCTCAACACCCTTGGAAAGAGAAAGCGAGAGAGTGGGAGCGTCGTATTCCCATACCATCCACAACATAGTCATGCGCAACGGAGTCTCTAACTTTCCAAAAATTCTCTTCTCAAATTCACCAAATTTTCGCAAAACCTCCCGGTAGACTCAGCTTTCTCTTTATCCTTCTCCTAACCCGCTCTGTCCGAATTTCTCTTGCTTTTCCTCGTTCCTCTATATATATATATGTATATATTATTCGAAAACCTAAATTTCTCTCTCTCTCTCTCTCTTCAAACATGTGTTCAACAGCTTTCCCTTTCAGAATGTCTCCCTTTATTCCTAATTGCTACACAAATTCACTTTCCTACAGTCAATTAGATCTTAAGTCCTTGCTACTATAACAAACCGGGAGAAAATCTCAATTACTCTTTGACTCATTCAACCACCAACCTAGCGCTTTCCTCCCTCATTGTAAATTGTAATAGGATTTTGTAACTTGACGCTTTTTTCATGCTAGGGAAAATCTCTATGAAATCCTAATTTGCATTCCCAGTTTTGCTCTCTCTCTCATGCAGCAAACTGCATCCTTCATTCGAGCAGAAAGATGAGTAAATGTCCTTGAACTTTTTCCTCGTGTATAAACAAGTGCATAAAAATCCAATCAATGCAATGTCCTTCAGTCTGTGTCGCACAATTGTGTTAACATGTATTACCTAACTTTTTAATTCTCTTTGACACCATCGAAGCATCCATCGTTATTGTCAAAAGTAGCGTTATGCATGTACTAACATTTCTTCCATCCTTCGGTGAGGATGAGAGAAAGCAACTAAGCGACAAGATTCCATCCCATCATCTTATTCATGCAAACTCGGTTCAAGCTTATGGAGGCATCCTAAAATCTAATCGCCGAAACTCCATTTCATGCTTCATGCCGATTCAATCAATTTACTAAAATGTTTGTCTCTTTTAAGTCCTGAGACTTGGACGGACATGAATGGGAAAACACAATTTTGGATAAAGGGTACAACCCACTTTGAAGCAGGGGGGCTTCTAGAGCCTTCTTCTCTTAATTTTTACTTTAACCGTGTGTCTCTCACATAGGCGAGTTAGAATATTCGCATAGGCGCAAGAAGTTTAGTTTAAACAACACTGACTACTGACAGCGTTGGAATTTTCTTAAGTAAGTTAGTTTTCCCCGCAAAAGTTACGAACTCAAAAAGTAGTCCCGCTACTCTTCCATCCCACCTTTCGAGAGGAAATAGCATAATATAATCATTCTTCTGTCTGCCATACTGATGGTTTCTAAGGATACCGATTTTCTTGCTTCCTTTTCATTTAAACGTTTCCAGTCTTGTACTAATTCTTACTAATCTGTCATTCTATTTCTGTTCCTTTCATGCTTTAACTTCTTCACGGAAAACGTTTTGGCTCAACGTATTGCCATTGCCCATCCCACCCAGGCAGAGTTTCTAGTTTTCTCCTCCTCTTTTACTTTCTTTTTGGCGGAGAAAGTTGCAAGAGAAAGATCACTTATGCTGTCTTCTGCGTAGATTCCTTCAGGATTTACAGCTGGGAGGAATTCGGAGCCAAATTCCATTTCCCTACGGAGACAAAGCGTAGGTTATCCGCGATATTGCGTCCAAAAGCGTGACAATTATACAGTAGCGAAAATCTTAACATGGCCATTCCCTCCATTCTCCGAGACGCTGGAGTTAATTAACCGCAGAGCACATCACCACCCTTCCAACACCCCGTCACCTCTCTTGGCCGTACATCTTAGCCGGATTTTCCCACTCTTTTCCTTTCGACACTCCGACACCACATTGTCAGCAACTTTGGGGCTCTTAAACTTTCTCCCTGTATATCTCTAAACAGCTTAATCCAGATTTGCTGATAGCGTCGAGACGCTGCGTCTCTCATTGTCGTTTCCCTCATTCCTTCCATTTGTTCCTTTGATTCTTAGAAACTTTCATTCAGTCCATTTCTTTTTTCGCATACAGTCGCAAAGCTCATAACTGCGTGCCATCGCATTTACTTATACCCTGTAATGCAAGTTATTAAATCATCCTCATCTTCCCCCTCAATCCTCTCCTCAGTCCTTATTCTTTGGGACAACCCGTCTTTGAGCATTATCCCCACTACCCAAATAAAACCAATGAAATTGAAATATATCATTTATTCAATGGGGGTCATCAGTATTTAGTAGGATTTACAGAGAATATCCTTCTTCAAATATCCTAAAATTCATTCCCCCCAAACTTATCCACCTTTGTCCCTTATCAAATCACTTACTCTTTTTTCAATCCTCCTCTTGGATATAATATATCCTTAGAATTCATTCCTACTCATAAGCTGAAATAGTGTTTCAATTTCATCAACTTTCACCTTCCAGGATATAATCTATGGAACAACTTTCTCCAAGATTATGCCTCCCTTCCTTGTTCGTTGTGCTCCTGTACGTTACCTTTTATTGTATTCTAGGTTTTTGAGGGAGTCGCATGACATTTCTCAAGACTACATAACAGACTATGCTATGGCTACACTATCAATTCCCTACACTGAGAATCTGTTTATCCTCTTTTGCAGACCTCAAAGGTCACAGACTTTAATTTCGTGCTCAGAAGAAAATCTGATAAGTCATGGGGATGGAGTGAAAATGTGCTTTTTCCACCTTCAATTACCTTTTCCAAGCCAACTAAATTCCCCATCCATCAAGTTACTTTCCTCGTAAAATTTTAAGAATAACCCACCACCTACCTTAGCTCTCCAGCATCTATCATTCTCAAGAAGCAGAGCCTTCATTGGCTATGACATGGGCATCCAGGCTGTCCCAGGAGAGATTTGGGTCATAGACATAATGACCCCATCTTTACCACCATCACGCCCACCAAGTTTTCAAAATTTCTCCGCCTCCTCCTCCTGATATATTGCCCATTCCTTGGGAAATCCCTTTAGTGACTCACTACTCACTATTACCTACTACGAAGGGGGACGCTTCTTTCTCCTTGTAGCTAAAGCGTAATATCCTTTTCACCTCTCTCCAAACCTTCATCCCCAGAGAACGTTGTAAAACTAAAATAACCATTATTTATATATCCCCGTTATAACGCCCATTTCCCGTGTATATATATGGAAAAAAACTTGATCGAATCTAATTTATGCCAATCTCTGCAACTAGTTAACCTGAAATAATTGTGTCTTGTTGCAAGGCAAGCAAAAGAAAAAGAGCATGAAAAGGTCCACGTTTTCCCTTGGGAAGAGAAGATCCTGACAAATGTTTTCACACTTGCTTGTAATTTAGTATGAATCCTTCCTTCCTTTCTATTTGGTATTGGATTCGTTCTGTTGTTATTACAGTATACAGGAACCGATTTGGAGTGATTGGAGGTGCAGGGGATGTGGTTGCAAAGCGTGGGTGAGTGACAGGAGTGCATTATGCTTGTCAGTTTATCCGCTTCGCATAGCACACCCGTCCGTGGGCCACCGATAAGAGCATTAGGCAACAACTATATTACAGGGTACAAGCGGAAGGATTCAAGGTAGTTTAGTAAAGAGAAAATTCCTTTGAGCGAGGGCGATCAAGGACAATTTTAAGTTGCAAGGGCTATGCATCAGCCGGGGATTGGGAGGAGGGAGACAATCACTTTAATTCCATTAATTCACTGTTTAAGTTTATCCAATTTACTTCTCCTCTCCGGTTGTTTGCTTTTCGTGCATTTAGATGTGTATGTACTCTGAAATTTGCGTAGAGTTATAAGTGAGCGCTAGCGCTGTATTGTTTTTTCACTTTAGGTATAGGAGGGCTCAATCATGGAGTGCATGTATGCAGGAGGAGAAAGCACACGCGAGAAGAGGATAAGCATGTACGCGTGGTAGTAGCAATTACGTATGAATTTTTAATGGCTCAGTTCTGGACATGAAAAATTATATGCATCAATAGCGGGAATAATAACGTTTATGTATGGGGATGTGGAAAAACAAATGAATGGGAAGTGGATTTGGAAAGAGTGGAAAGGATTTTCAATTTATCAGCTCAACCTTTACATTTATCCTTGCAGCATCGGATGGATTTTGTCCCGATTCACCCTGAACCTGGATGTTAGACTGGAGGTTGAGCTAGCTTACTTGCTTCCTTAGATCGATACACTATGTATGTAGGAGTGAATTTCTTGGTCTGCAGTTAGTGTTTGTTTGCAGGTCAGTAGGAGGTGGGGATGGGAAGATTGGCGTGAGTAAGGTGTTGGTGTTGGCTGGGAAGGGAGAGTGAAAGTTTTCTTTTCCGGGCACGCATTACGGGTATTAGGAGCATAATTTTTTCATGTCGGATTCCAAAAGTTGACAAGAGCAGTATGCTTTGGAGAAATAGTACGTGAACCCCTTTCCTCTTCTTTACATATACTTTATCCAATCTATACTGTCCAATTCTCCTTCTTAGCCCTTCAATCATATGTGTTGGGTGGGAGCGCGCTTTCCTCAGGTCCAATTCCCCTCCGGACTGCTGGCTTTCATAGAAGCTCTAGAGGGAAAGCACTTGCTTTCTCCAACTTTCCCCGGGCTGAACCTCCAAGAGTAGCACTGTGGTTATCGCAAACGGCACCAGCACACATCCCTCCCATTCCTCCCAGCCCACAATAGTTTGTACATGTGGGATTCATGAATACGAGACAAGGATGGCGGTGTAAAACTAACCAACTATTTTGAAAACTTTCACACCGTCCCTCTTAAAATCCCTCCTCTAAACACTTCCTCCTTGAGTCCTTGCCTTCTTCCTTCTTTCACTCCTTCCAGCCGTGTGGATCATGAAACTTTGCGTAATGAAAAACAAACTTGTTTACTACTCTCCCCTCATAATCATCGGGGAAATGTCCAGTGAAACAGCTGAGAGCATGCAAGGAGAAAGTCCTGGGGCCCCTTGCGGTTGCTTGCAGTAGCCTCTAGCCTCTATCTTTAGGACGAGCCCTGCTTTTCAGATTTTTCTTCTCAAAACCGGAGAAATTCGCTCCCTTCAGGCAATACTTTCTAGGTTTCAAGGCAATATTTTCCTTTTACATTCTTCGTTTATTTCCATTCTGTTACACTTGAATGATTTGAACTGATATAAGAATTTCCAATATTATTTTCAACCCAAAATCATTCTGCTGTGTCTAATTTTCGAGTCAACTCAAGTATTAAGAGACGAGTTGCTTTGGTGAGCCTTGAAACGCTATTATACTGCAACGGTATTTGTCTATATTTAAATTATTTTCTTGGCGATTCTATCCTCCCCTAATATTAGCATCCCATTGTCTTATCGTACGTTCAACGTTCAATTCCATCCCAAACTAAATTCTTCAGTCACTCACTCAGTCAGTCAGTAACAGTCACTCACCCTGTGTGAATTCAAATCAGGCTGCGTAAAAAAGTAGTTGCGATGGGGATGGGACGATATGTGAGCTGGAGGAGCTTGAGCATCTTATTTTCCTGTTTTTTTTCATTCTTTACGCTGGATATAGTGAAATCTTTCCTTGAATCACGCGCTCCAGGAACCATAGCTCCAATCTCACCATCTTTCCCCTCGAACAGTTTCAAAATCCTACATCCGGATTTTCCATTTCATATTCTAGCCCTAGTCGTCCCCGGATTTTATCAAAGGCTCAGCCCGTTATCCTAACCCATCCGACCTCCTTTCCAAATCTGGCGTTCTAGGGTTTCGTTTTCTCCGTTACCCCGTCGTCTTTATCCATCCATATTTCCTCATTTTCCTCTTAGCGGATTTATCATCTAACATTTTTCAATGAATTCACAATGTTCTCATCCACCGCAGTCGAATCTAATATCCCTGACTTGTTTGATATATCTTGAAAATTCGTTTCCGCATTCTACACATATTTGCAACCAGTTTCCCGTTTTATCCGCCTCTCCTTACTTTCCCTACTTTCTCCTACGCAGTTCCGCATAATGCTCCTCACCAAACTTCCGCAACATCCATTTCATAGGCCATTTCCTAAATTCTTGGTCGAACCTCAGAATGTCTCCAGCATATTTCTCAACAACACACTGCGCTTCCTTCGCTTTCTCTCGCTTTCTCACTCCCTCGCGATATTCCAGCGTCTTTCATCCTCTGCTTTCGATCATCTGTTTTAGCGTATGGAATCTTCACATATTCAAGTTGTTTCCTATCTCTGTAAAGTTCTATACTTCTTACTTCTCTTATTCAATTTAATATTATTGAGTTCGAGGTTTCCGCCTAGTAAATACACGGCATGTAAAGATTTCTTCTGTCCGCACTACTAAAACAGTTATATACATTTATTTAATTCAGCCCCTGTACTTTATCAATTGTGTGCAAAAATGTTGCTAAAAATCCACTCTTCAACGTAAACTCCTCGTTTCTATTTTGCCATTTTTAGGCTTGGAAAAATAAATATGGTTTGATCAGTAACGATAAGCATTTACTGCGTCTTTTGTAAAAAAAATCCGAATTTGCATAGTTGGGAATATTATTTTAATCCACTTGTGGAAACATGGTTCAGCTCAAACTCATGCAAGTATGTACTTGAAATATCAAAGAAAGAGCTATATAGTATTACATAAGAATCTGCGTATGTAACTTTTACCAGCTTTAAGCCAATAGGATCCTTGTCGCTTCTCTGTCTTTCTGTATGCTGCAGATACATTGCAAGAGCAAATAAGATCTGATCGTTGGAATGGACGTGCTAGGTGCAAGACTTTTTTGTAAGTAGATAATTTTATTAAAAACGAACTGCAAGCTGAGCATTGTAGTTGCATATTTTGTTGCTACGGATGTTAAAAGTTGGTAAAAAGCACAGGCGATATACAAGGATATATATTATAGCATTTTCTATGTTTGATTATCGTTCACAGTTTTGTATTCTGGATGTAGTAGCATTCAGTCCACAGAGGGGAAAGTTTTTAAAAAAATCTACTAGCTTTATGCAGATGCATTTTCTATTACTACAAGATTGAGAAACCTTGATTTTGCTTACATAAAATCCCCATAACTTTCTCCCAGCAGTCATCTACAGTGGAGCGTATTCTATGTAAGTACCTTGTGAAATCTTTTCCCACATATCCAAGTCATTTCTTTTGTCTTTTATCTTGAGGAGCTGATATTGGGCTTTGAGAAAGACATAAAAATGTCTCATATCCTCTCATCTTGTCCATTAGACGCATATGGAAAAAATCCGATTTGCTGCAGCATGTTTGCTACAAATGGGATGTAACTGCCCAGCCATAGCTTTCTATCTGAGACTGTGGGAGAGTGACTCTTGTGTGAGATTTTAAAAATTCATTTCACCAGCTAGCTCACTCTTATTTCTTTTTACCTGTATTTCTCATAACTCTCCCTTTTCTCCGAAACCCGTGACCCTGCAATTCACACATTTCTATGCTCTAAAACAAAGACCCTGTCGTATTTGTACATGCATGTAATTGTGATTGATTCAACTCCCTCTCTCCCGCCTTCAATTTCAACTTAGAAACATCCTTGCTTTCCCTTTACTTTCTCCGCCTTGGAGCTTATAGCTTCATGGGATCGCTTCATGAATAACAAGTTTTAAATTATTTATGTCAATCCTTTCGTCTCATGTTCCAAGGCTTCTAAAGGAAGCCATCTCCTCCCTTTCATCTTATTCTTGGTGTTGGTTACACATAACACATATCTACACTCCAAATTTTGGCTGGTTTTTTCGTTTTAAAAGTTGTCCTCAATGGGATTTTCGGAAGAGAATCGATAGGGAAAGGCTTATGATAATTCCAACCTTAGACCAGTCAGATCCGTCCTGAAAGCTCATGCTCTCCCCACCTTTCACCTTTCATGTAGAAAATTCGCATTTTCCCTAGCCCTTAAACCCGTCTTCCTAAATAACCATCAAAAGGACAGTAATCCACTAACACGTTTTTCTGCTTCCTCTCAAATTCTCCTCTTCCCCCCCAAGTAACCGCGTAACATTTTATAAACACCGGAGGAAGCCACGGAAAGGAGTCACATTATTCCTGCTCTTATAGCAATCCTAAAGCTTACCTGTAATGCCAGCAGCCCACCTCTCACATTTATATTACTTTCTCCATTTTGCCCGTACCTGGAAAGACTCTCATCCACCCCTTCCCGCTTCAAGCAAGTATACTTTCTCCTCCCTTGTATTTTACAATCTGTCACATTTTACTCAAGTACCCTTTTCTATTTTACAACAACAAGCCACATCCAAAAAGATACGTATTTGGCCATCCTTCTATAATTTGCGCAACAGCCTCCCTCCATATTCTTTGGTACTTATATCATCCCCGCTTCAAATTCTGTCTGTCAACCTGTCCGCTCTTATCGATCTACTAACGGAGGACCAGCTCTTGAATCCAGCTAACTTTGTACCTTCCTAGATATGTCGCTCCTCGCTCCTACCTAACCCTTCCACTCTACGTACGGCTCTAAACTTTCTCTTTTGCAGTCATATAGCCTTATCCTACCCGCAGCTTGTTTTCGCAAGAGCACCCCGACTTTCTACACGAGGGATGCACACACAACAAGTCATGACTCAATTACCTGTTGTACCTTTACCACGCTTTCTCTTTCCTGGCGAGGCATCGGACTCGTAGTAGTCCCAGATCCTTTATTTGATAGCAAACCTTTTTGCGAATTATTCCCAGTAAATCTTGGCTTCCAGTACGCATATACTGTGCTTCTGCTTTCATGAGTCCTTTCCCACTATTTCGCTCCGGCCCCAATAGACATGTCTGTACAGTCATCTTATACACCTGCCTGTTTCCATTAAAAGAGTATCCTTTACATCCATGAAGGGAACAAATAATTCAAGCCTTTCCTTCCATTCTCGGCTGCATCAAGGAACCTGAGGCAGCTCCGGAGTCCGGGACTACATCATCTTCAAATAAGCACGGAGAAAACCCGGATGTCTCTACTTTTTGCCCCGGTGTTCCAGTGGGGAGTTCTCTCGGAACTTGGCTGGAATTTTCTCTTCTTCTCTCTTACTCTGACCCAACTGAATTTGCATTCCAGTCCGAAATTCTGCAAGACTGATGGGAAGAGTGGCAAGAAATCCGTACGTATTTCATTTTCTCTGACAGCTACAGTTTAGAGCCTACGTTGAGGAAGAGGAATCCCGCTTCTAGGAAGTCATTATCACAGAGCTATCTTCCGGCGTCGTATTCACAGTGCTTTTCCTATTTAGCTATCATGTCTTGTTCATGTATTTCGATCACGCAAGCAAGACACCTTCCTTCTTTGAACCTCCCAGCAGCGTCTTACTAAAAACCCTCTTGTTTTGTTTTAATACTCAGCCAGATATGTGGGGAAGGACTTGGTCTGAAGCTAGATACATGATAGATAGAAAACCCTCCAATTCCCTGCGGCACGCTGGAAGGGAAGCAAAACTTGTAAAAACCCCGACAGAACATATTATTTACAAAGAACTTTCAAGGTTTTAAGAGGAAGGCTTGAAGGCGGAAGGTCATGATACTCGAGATTCTACTACAAGCACGACCGATCAAACTATCGGATACAGGAAGCTATGGAACTTATGGTATCCTTCTTGGAGTCCACGCATATCCTTAGACACATGCATCACTTTCTCCATCCAACCCTACAAGATGCTAAATGCTAATCCCACTTAATTTTCCTAATCGTTTAAAGAGATTTCCATAAGGAGATTTTTCCACTTTCTCTTGCTTTCTCCGGAAATGTGGCTTTTTCCTGGTCTGCTCTATCGGAAAAATCCGTAGGAGTGGTCTATCTTTCATGAGTTTCCTTCGAATTCCCTTCCAGGAGCGTGAACATACCTGTCAATTATTACTTCTGGATTGAGTTGGACATTTTATTCACAACCTCATTTCTCCTCCCCTATTTCCTTCTTGTCAATCTTCTTTGAATATGTATACCTCTGAATTTTCTAGCCAGTTTCTGAATTGATTCCATTCCTTATGCCGTTTTAAGTATTATTCACTATCTTACACCCACGATATAATACCTGCATCTTGAAGCAAAGTCCTCTTTGAAATAGCAGACCAAGATTCGCTATATTGATTTACACTTGATTCTGTCCTTCATTTCACAAATTTAATCCGTTATTCTGTGTCATTAAAATGAAACGTGGTCAATACTTGTAGGTATTTGTACAAGTCGGATAATTTTCAACCTTTTAGCTCGCATACTATAGCTCCATAATTTATTTAATCGAGTTCTCTAAATTACTAGTTAATTTCCTCATTCACACGCAAGGACACGTCGAAGCTTGAAGTAATGAAGAATGTACAGGAAGTCATTCCTTTCCCCTCGCATGACACGTTCCTTCCTCTAGCTTATGTTTACTGCTTGGAAAGGTGAAAATTCGTACTTCTGCTGGATATGTAAATATTTCGGTTTCGCCCATCGTTGAAATCAAGTGCTTGACAGATTTACAGTATTCTGGATTTTCATTTAGAATATGCTTTCTTGTTGTTCACCAGATCCTGCGTTCACCAGGACGTGTCCTTAATTTCCATCAGTTTTGAAAGTAGCTGTCCGTACGGTTATGGCAACTGGGAAGCAAAATCAATCAATGGAGTATCCCAAGGAGCTAGAAACAGCCTAAAGAATGTAAAATTCTCAAACTTTTTCCCCTCTCTTCCCGTTATACATATAACATGAGTTCATGAGTTAGGAAATGTCCCCTTCGGGGGAAAGGTGGCACTTTCCTCGGCTGCCCCACGGTATTCCAGTATTCTCGGAATCGACTCTTTAAGTTTTTCAAGCTCTAGAATTGCTATAGACTATAGACATCTGCTAGTGTCCAGAATAAGTTGAGTTGGTTATAAAGTTTCATGGAGGATGTGGGAATTTTTTGCAAGTAATAGCAGAAGGAGTAGCAGACATTACATTCCCAACTTCCGAATACCATTTTGTTCAAGACTGGAAGCCGGGTGATAAAATTCTCAAACTTTTTACAAGCTTTTCCCTTCAATCAATCCTCATTTTCTTCGTGAATAGCATTCCCAATCATTTCTTCACCTTCCCGTCCAGGAGTTTGACTATCAGCTGTAGCACACGGAAATCCCCATCCCCAGCTCATATTACGCCATTTCAACGTAGACTTGTATAACAGATCATTTCCATGATTACTTCCACTTTCCTCCTGTAATTGCTTTCTTTTATGTCCTTTTTAATACATTGAAAGCGCTACTATTTTCTTGCCTGACTCCATTTCTTCCTCTTGGAATATTATCTTGAATCTACTTTCTCCTCTACTAAAAATAAGAACATGCAGAACTCTCTGTCGGACAATGTGGAAAGTGCCGTCGGAGGGAGCAACAGCTTTCTCCTCAGTACAATGCTATGAGATCCAAGGTAAAAGTTTTCAAGAGTTGAGTATAGCTGTAGCTGCTAGCTGGAATGAAATACTTTTACCGGAGTGAAAGTGTGGAACCAGGTAACAGGTATGGGTGCGGGATAGCGTGGGAGGAGCCGTGTCCTCCGGGTTATTAGATAGGAAGAGTTTATAAGCTGTCATTTCCGGAAGCGACGCCGGCATGATAAAAATGATGATTACCTTGGATAATTGGAAAGCGCGTTAGTGTCCTTCAGACAGATGAAGTACCTGACCAGCAGACTGATATTCAAAGTCATGATAGTGTAATGGGAGGCGTGTACAAGATTGGGAAGATTATATCCTATTTTACAAGCTTCCGTCATCCTTGATACCGGTTTAATGTAGGCTTGTTTTACATAACCTGCCTTTTAATTATGTACATTACAAAATATTCAACATAGTCGATGACCCAAGTTTGAGTCATTTGATCGTAAACTTTTGTATACATGTAAAATGTAAACGTTGATACAAGGTTCTGTAGGCGGGAAAATTTAAATCCACAGATGAAAATTGCAAATAATATACACTTTTTTACGAAGAAATATTAGGGAGGCATATTGTGTTGTGTGAGCTGGCGTATTTGTTATTGGGAGTCCATAGTAATATCCCTGTTTCGTAACGTTTATTTTGAGTGACAGTTGGGGAGATATTTCAAAAACCTTAATTGTCTAAAGTGATCAATTAGCAAAATGAATGTCATAAGGAAAATTCCATCGTTGGCTGCTCTGAGACCTGCAATTGTGGTAAGTATCGGGTCAGCTGTTGCTGATATTTGTAGTTCACAGTATTTCGGCAATTACCCCAACGCTTTCAATCATACTGTAATTAATTGTGTTTACTTGCAGAAATGTTACCAAACGATCCCGATCGTGGTAGAGCAGTCAGGGCGAGGGGAAAGGGCATACGATATCTATTCCAGGCTTCTTAAAGATCGTATTGTTTGTCTCATGGGACCTGTAAGTGACTTAAAATTTGTCAAGTTTATTAATCTTTACTAAGATTTTTATTGGTACGGGGAATTTTTGGGATGTTTTTTTCTAGGTCACCGATAATGTTGCCTCTCTTGTTATCGCTCAGCTGCTCTTTTTACAATCAGAATCAAGTAAAAAGCCTATTCACATATACATTAACTCCCCTGGTGGAAGTGTGACAGCGGGTCTTGGAATTTACGACACTATGCAATACGTCCTACCTCCTGTGGCCACTTGGTGTGTAGGTCAAGCATGCTCCATGGGATCATTACTTCTAACTGCGGGTAAGTTGAACATTTGGCCATTTGGGATTACTGAGAGTATTCATGATTTTTTGCTGATTGTCCTGGTAATACAAACACTTTGCCAAATTATAATAAAGGTTCGCCGGGAATGAGACACTCGTTGCCTAATGCAAGGATAATGGTGCATCAACCATCTGGAGGTGCACAGGGTCAAGCTACTGATATTCAAATTCAAGCGGAGGAGATACTCAAACTAAAGAAAATGATTAATGGTTTATACTGCAAGCACACTGGGCAAGCAATAGAAGTTATAGGTAAGGATTAAGGAGTTATTCTGCATGTGGCATAGACACTGCAGTGCTTAGCGTATTGAATTTGCACACTCCCTGGTTTTTAATTGCAGAAAGAGTCATGGAGCGTGATAAATTCTTAAACCCTCTGGAGGCAAAAGAATTCGGTTTAATTGACACGGTGCTCCAGCAACCTCCCAAGTTTGACGAGGAGAAACTGCAAGCAAACTCTAATTAATAAGTTTTCAGTTTAATTATAGTTTGCAATCGAAGTGTAACAGTTTTAAGGGAGTAATGGCTTTGGAACATGGGGAAGGTGTAAGGAAGTAGATGATTTTAATAAATCCAATGAGTGGAAATGGGTGAGCAACTTGTGAAACCCAACATAAGTCATTTACACACCGAAGACATCAAGCAATGGCATGTGAGTACAGGTCATCTATATAAAGGGAAGAGTTTTGAAAACGTCAACGAGGAATGAACTACTGTAAATAAGCTCTACGTTTGTAATTCGGACTCCATTCTTGAGCTGATATTGCCAAAGAAACTGGAATGAAATGGAAATGAGTTTGAAGCTGTATGATTTATTAGGCAGATCGGATGAGTTTTAATTGGTTTATTGTGAACAAATTACATAGTTCACGAGACAGTTTACATGGACGTAAATGCATTTCTATCATTACTCCGCTCCGGTTTTTAGTCAAAAGGTTGATGATAGTTGGCGCGAATTTTATCTGATTTTCAGTTGCTGTCGGCAAGGATACTTCGCTCTCTTCACTCTTCACCACTTATTTGTGTGTGTAAACACAACGTATTAGGAAATTAGGATTCCTAATTAATTGAGGAAAGTGATACGTTACATTTTGTGGAATTAATTAATTGGTATTAATCCTAACTTCAATTATTTATTACGAATGCTTCACGGAGCTTTAATAATTTAAATAATATAATATTGACAAAGGTTGTGATTATATTAGAGTATATCTTCAATATTTCTGTAAAGTTCTAGGGGAAAGAGAAAAACAGCACTAACTAGCCTTTAAAAATTAAATGCTTAAATCTCACGACAGCTTGTGGGTTAATGATTATTTTATCCTGTGCACCTCTAGTTATTACTGAAAATAGTGCTCGCTAAATTTTAAGTTGCCCCGGCCTTATAAGTCACTTGATGGTGTACAACAGGAATAGACACGCCGCTCGGAGTTAAACCATCTTTTAATTATTTTTAGTTTCTTTCTTTCTTTCCGTAAATTCTGATAAAATGTTACAAGACGTGGAACAATTAGTCCTTGATGGAGGCACACTAGGTACAGTAGAAGTCAGCACAGAGCCTTTGTATTGTATTTGCCAGCAACCATGGGATAAATATAATCGAAGATTTATGATTCAGTGCGATAACTGCAAATCGTGGTTTCACGGAAGGTTCGTACAATACTGTCTTCATTCTATTCATTTACTTTAACTTCGACCGTTTATATTTAAGTACTTGTGATGTTTACGGATGTTGTGTTTTCATTTATTGCAATTATATTGAACAATTGTTGATCTAGTTGTATCGGCCTCGAAGAACAGGAATCGCATGAGATTGAAAGGTATCACTGTTCAAAATGCGAGCCTTTGGTAGGACCTTCGCAAAGTGAGTGGCGGCTAACACATTAGATATTTTCAAATATGTATCCCTTAGTCACAGTTAAACTGACGTATTCGTTTCGTTTGTTTCAGGGAGGGAAAATGGAAGGAAACCGGTCAAAGCAGGAACCAAAATGTTTATAGATAAGCTGAAAGAAAAAGCATTTACAGAGTAAGCCCAAATCGGTAACTTTACAGAAGGAAGGTATAATAATATACCGTGTGATGATTACATGGCTGCGTTAATTCATATTGCAGTCCTGAGGACACGATCCTTCGCTTACGAGGACAAAGTCTCACGCTACCCTTTTTGATAAACAAAGGCTTTAATCGTCCCATAATCGTGGAAGAAACAGACGGGCTAGGACTTAAAGTGCCTGCAGACAAGTTCACCGTGTTGGATGTCGAAAAATATGTTGGTGTGTATATTGATGATACTTTCTACGGGAAGCGAATATTGATTGCCTTGATAATAACCTGGTTGTTATTGGTGTGTGTACGTGATCCAAATAGTAATCTTTCTCTTAATTTGTCAGGTTCTGATCACGTGCTTGACGTTATTGATGTGGAAAAGCAAACAGATATCAAGATGACAATGAAAGAATTTGCCGAGTATTTTACAGACCCTAACAGAACGAAACTCTACAATCTGATCAGCTTAGAGTTTTCCAAGACTCCGTAAGTTCACACCTGTAATTAAAGTTGTGAAAAGAAAACAGTGTGACTCGATAATTGATCAATAGCAACTTCAAATAGTTGGAATTGTAACAGACGAACACAGCATTACCTGCTTTAACGATCGCTTGTTTCAATCATATCTTTTGTGATGAATTAGGCTTGGTGCGAAAGTGGTGGCCCCAGAAATAGCTCGTAAGCTTGACTGGGTTGCAACATCATGGCCTCGGAATTTACCCGAAGATCTAGTCGAACGACCGGAAGTATCAAAATATTGTTTGATCAGTGCAAAAGATTCTTATACGGACTTCCACATTGATTTTGGTGGGACTTCCGTTTGGTATCACGTGCTTTGGGTGAGATATTTTTTCACTAGTTCTTCAAAGTCCTTTGAAATGTAGTGTGGTAAATGCGTACTTACTGCGTGCATTTTCTCATAGGGGGAAAAGATCTTTTACCTCATAGAACCAACTCCGGGAAATCTGTCTTTATACTCGCAGTGGATGGCTTCAATTGAACAATACGAAAGCTTTTTCGCAGATTCCGTAAGTAATTACTTTAAAATAATGTGAAATAATTAAAACTTATGTTTTGTGGCAAGGTGTAAATCGCAGTGTGATGGCACATACTAAATTATGGTACGTTTTTTGGTAATTTTTCAGGTTGACCATTGTTACCGCTGTGTTCTTAAGAAAGGACAAACCTTATTCATTCCGACTGGGTGGATACACGCCGTGCTCACCGTTAGTGATTCATTAGTATTTGGAGGCAATTTTCTCCATTCATTAAATATGGACTTGCAACTTCAGTAAGTGAATTCAAATTAGTGCGAGCTATGAGCAAAGGGGTCGGTTCATCATAATGAGTATTAATAATACTTTTGCGCTTGAAGGATATACGATATAGAGAAGAAACTGAACGTACCGTCTAAGTATCTATACCCGGGGTTCGAAGCAACGCATTGGTTTGCAGCTCGCAGATTTGTGGATGATCTCGAATGCTTGAATAAAATTGGGCATGTTCCACAACATATTTTACGGGGTTCCAAAGCCTTACTGCTAGCTTTGCGGTTGTGGCACGCTGACAAAACTGTTACAGGTCCAGAGCCAGTAAGTTACAACGCCCACTCAGAAATTATCAATAACATACAATATACATCCAGTACCAGTACCAAGTGATTAAACAAGCATTTTTTGGATTGCGATTGCAGGTGAGTAAATGTCGCCGAGAATGTATACCTCCAACTGTGAAACCAGTTAGACTATTAAAGGATCTATCACATGAAGTCAAAATTGCCGAGAAGAATCATCGGAGCTTTAATGTGAGTAACTAATGCTGCTTCTATAAAACGTGGCGATGACTGGGCATACTTGTAGACAGCTGATTTTAGCAATTTTTAAAATCTATATTATAGGACCCAAAGCCCAAAGTGGATGCACCAAAAGATACGCAAGGCCAGGATTCCATCCAGAATCAGTCAGAAATGTTAGCAGTTACGTCAGAAAGCAAAAGCAGTGAGAGCAAAGATATGAAGTTGTGGGAAAGTGAAAAGCCGGAGACCAAAGACCAAGATAATCCGCAGCAGCCATCAACATTAAAGCTAAAGCTGCGTGTCCCGTCTATCGCTTTAGATGAAATGCCTAGCAGTGCGACTTCGAAGCAATCAAGGTAATTTTTAAGTCTGGGTTCTTCCATATAGAGCATAACGAAACCTCAGCATCATGTAGTAAAGTCTTAAATTGACTGATTCACATGACGAACAGGTCCCAAAAAGTCCTTCCAGGTTTGAAACTGAAATTATCATCTCTGTCGTCTAAAGAACCTAAAGTAGTTCAGTCGAATTATCTCCCCAATCTACGGCTATCAGGTAAGTGGAAGAAGGCATGTCAACTTAGAGTGAGTTTTTAGTGTAGATCAAAGTTTATATAAAAGTTTAAATTTATTCAGTGACTGGAGGTGAAGCACGAGTAGAAATAATTGAACCTTCACGCCGTCGAAAGAAAGGCGAAGATAGCGACGGATACGATTCGGATGTTGGTCTAAAAATTGACACTGATGATGAAGCGATAGTACCTTCGGAAAGTAAGAATGGTAGCCATCATTCTAAAAAGAAACAACACAAAAAACGATCCACAAATCGGAACTTGGATTTGGAACGAGAACTGGAAGGTACCGTCGATGGAATTAATGAGCTGATAAAATCTTCCGATTACAAAGAGCGAATAAAGGCCTTTTCAAAGTAAGGGCATACGAAAACCAGCTTGTACTAGGTTCTAACTCAAATAGGTAATACATTGCGAATTATTTGTTTTGAATGCAGAGATGGCTCAGCACTGGTAAAAGATTCATTTCAGGATATGTTGGAAATGGGTGAGAAAATTGGAGGTGAGCGTGGAAGAGGAAAACGAAAACGAAAACTGGTTATGAGCAACCATGTGGTTGATTCGTTCGAGTATGTTGCAGACAAAGTTCATCAGGACGAGGACTTCAGTATGTGATTCTTCTTTTATAAGGTTAGAATCTTAGAGATTTAACTAGTCAGACTCATTTACTTCCATTTCAAAATTATTTTTAGTTTATCTACCCCTTGCTGGATCCGACGATGAGGGGAAAAGCAGTTCAAAACGTAAAAAGTACGGCAAAGATGATGACAGTAACTGGAGTCCGGGGGTTAAGGTCGGTGCGCTGCAAAAACGAGAACATCAACCATCCCGTCTTGGAGCAAAGCGAAAGCACGTCGAAAAGGGTTTAGAAGAAGCTTCTGCCAAGTTGACATTGATGGAAGAGGTAATGAATGAGGAGATCGTCCTTTCGTTTTAACAGTGTATCATACGAGGTTTAGTAATGAAGCCATATTATATTTTGCAGAAGCGAATAAGGCACAAAAATGCCAAAGCACTGAAATCCAGGGACAGCAAATGTGACAAACTTCGAAACTCTCTTCCGAAGCCTATAATAAAAACCAAAGTGAAATCGCCTCAGGCGGATTCTTCGAAACGAAATGATAATTGCAATAATAGCCGTGACCCTGTCAGTAAAGCTACCAACCAGGCGCGTAAGCCTAAGAAAGGCATGGCTACTCCCAAGCAAAGACTTGGCAAAATCTTGGGTATACACAAGTACAGCAAATTTTAGATTTGTTCGAATAGTACAACTGAAAGTCTTTCCAGCCGAAACTAGGGTAGTAAACGCAAAGATTTAGTATACTTATGCTAACTTAAAAATGAATTTATAATTTAACTTTTAAGCTAGAGTACATCACCTACGTAATGCTATCAATAGGTTTTGTGCAATAAGGATAGAAAATTTATGACCTAAGAAGAAATGTTAATGACTATACAGTATTTTTAAGGATGCTCACTATCTGTAAAAGACGATTGACACAACGTATAAATCCTGAGCCCTTGCTTCTCAGACAGTAAAAAAATTATAGAAAAGCTAACTTTAATGCAAATTATACTTCACCAAATCACATTCAGCAAGGAGAACACTATTATTGCATGTATTTTAACATATTATAATGTATTTTAACATATTATAATGTATTTTTGACACGGTTCCATCTTTTCACGTCATGACTCTCTCAAATAAGTACCTATGTGCGGAAACAGTCCAGCTTCTTTGTCATTTACTATTTGAATTTATAGCGGAGGACTAGAGTTTGAGGAATTTCCTGCTTCCGATGCTTGAAGTTGAAGGCGACTCTTGACGTATTCCGGCTACAAAAGTTCCCAAACGTATAATGCTCTCTCCCTATATTGATCACTCTATAATTAATACCATAAAGCAATTAGTATACTTACAGTTACGAACCACCAAGAATTGGGTTTAAATACGATTCGACTGATGAACCCCATAGATTCGACAGGAGCAATCACATGTAAATGCAAGTGGGCAACAGTATGAAATGGTGGCCAATGGAATCCGAAACGAAAATCAAGAGTCGGAGCACTTCCGGACCCTGTGGCTTCTCGCTCTGCCGCATATTTTTCAAGAACTATTTTTCGTCCTAACTCAACCATTCTGTTAACAAGTGAAACTTGGTCATGTTTCAAACATTTGGAATCATTAATATGCGCTACGGTTACCACCAAAAAGTGATACTTTGCAGCAGGTCTGATGTCTGGGAAAACTGCAAGCTCCTCATCCTAAAATGACAAAACAAGACACCAAAATCAGAACTGTACATAATAGTTGCAAGTACGTAATAAACTTAGTATCTATGTTTTCTCGGGAGCTTCAATACCTTGTATACAAGTTGCGTTAAATCCGGCGATTTCTCATCAACAATATTACAAAACAAACACTTGTTTCTATCCATATCAGCTGATTTGTTTCCGGAAACGTCAGCTGACTTGAACCTTAATCCTGGATAACTTACTAAAGCTAGAGCACTACTTGGATTTTGGTAGCTGCGGCTAATTGAACTGAACTCAAAAATACGAGATATCTTCCAAGTTACAGCACCTAGATTACAAATTCTATTGAGCATTACATTTAAAGTTCTCAGAACAGAAGTGATTCTGAGGTATTCCTGCTACTGTTCAGTGTCACGACTACGACTGCACCAGATGATTTGACATATATTCTGACAGACAGGTGCTAGGGGTGGGTTCCATGGCCGATACGTTCTATTCCAGGATGCCAGTTTGCCGAGAATTCGCAAACATTTTTTATTGTATAAGCAAGGATTTTAATATTGAATCCCTGTTAAAAACATACCGACCTTGTGTAGAAGTGGAGCGTTGTCTTTAAACATGGTTACAGCATTGCATACCCAAGCATTGGTTTGGCGCTCACAGCTAGTAAGTTCTGGCGCGCAGCAGCTCAAGAGCGACCTCTGTTCTGGTTTCCCTAGAGGCTAGTGTGAGAATTAATTCAAGATTTTTTCATAATTAATCAAAATATATTTCTCATTCTTCAATAATTCACTCCAAACATGCATTGACCAAACAATCCTTGAAATCATTCAGATCTCAAGCTTAGCGTCACGCACAGCCTCTTCATAGGATCTTACAAGCTAGCATGGACTAATATCGACCAAATATTAGCACTGTAATTTTGTAATGAAATGCGTTGCAATTCGTGATTCTCAAAAAGTTCTAGGAGGACCCCTCCTAGGCAGGTACAACTTTGTTTAATAGGCTTTCTCCCATAGCGAAAACATAGGATATTCTATCCAATTAGTATGAGTCTCAACTATTCATCCTTAAAAGAAAACTCCCTTCACTTTTCTTAAAGCCCACGCGTGGTGAGAGACTAGGGAAAAGCTTTAAGAGAGTGCAAGAAAAACGAGTTTCTTTCTGTTTCGACTACGCTAAATTTTAATGCATAACGCACGTATCCTCTGCTGTAAATTCCTCAAGCATGAAAGATGTAATCAAAAGTTTGTGTAATTATAAGCAAATACGGGAGGCTCCTTCCACGTAAATTTTTTCTCATCAACACACGTATGGTATACACTCTCATAACACGTTTTATTAAAACAAATTCCCGTATATGCTCTCACGATCTCTGCGACTTTCACACCAATTTCTCATGTCAACTTTTCAGCAGGATTTTCCTCTCCTTAACTCTTTGTTCCCAGGCAGGAGAACAACTTTTTTCATTTCTTTTTACATAGATTAGGATTTAAAAGTTGATGCCCGTAATTGTTGCAAATGTATACCTGTGAGTAGAACAAGCTGCGTCTTTAGTATAAGAATTCATTGTTCTTCCTTCCTATTATTTAACCTTGAAGGTTCATTCGTAATTGTTGCGCAGCGATCTTACTGGAGTGGAAATGTATTTGCCGAAGACTTGAAAACCGAAAATCCTAAAACTGTCTCTTTTTCTTCAAAGAGGATTTATTACGGCGCCATTACTGCTTAAAATAAATCCAAAATCCAAAACCCCCCCTTATTTGATCTTAAATGCCGCAACGAACTAAAAGTTAATCCGTTCTTGTAAGTAAGTAAAAAGAAAACGGTTCATATTCAAGTCTTGGAACAGATTGCTGAATGATGGAAATGATGGAAATTTTTGTAAGTTTTTGCAAGTTATTTCTAGTTTAAGGCAAAATCTCGAGGTAGAAAATAAGAGAAATGGCAAATGTTTAATTTAAAGCTCCTTGTTTATCACCTTTGTTGAGGCAAAGAAGATGGGGAATTGTTTACTTACTTTTAGCAACAAGAGATGAACCGTGCAAAAAAATTCAAGGACATGTATGTAGA
Organism: Sminthurides aquaticus; assembly: GCA_906901655.1. Lineage (NCBI taxonomy): Eukaryota > Metazoa > Arthropoda > Collembola > Symphypleona > Sminthurididae > Sminthurides > Sminthurides aquaticus. The sequence goes on along the minus strand of CAJQTT010000013.1, from coordinate 991,551 downwards.
ATGCAGACCTGCTCGGCAGTTGGCTTGCATGCTTAACACAACGTGATGCAGAGGTTTAGGTTTGATATTGTAAAAAGTTAGAAAGGCGAGCGTAGAATTATAATAGCTTTAAACTATTACAATTCGTTTATAGTCAAACGCACAATCTCATCCCCATTGTCGTTAGATAACTCTATATTACAACGCGTGTCGAAAATCCTTCCATCACTTTACATTCCGTCGATGTGATGAAATGCAGAGTGATAATTCAACGTAATACGATGCTCTAATTTAAACTTGGCCAGGTTCAGATTGCTCCACTAATACATATTTCCTGTCCTCAACCTTGATGCGAGAGCACTAGGTTATGCATCCGAGGAGCACGTATCTGTTCCAGGAGGAATTGCAGCTTCACCTGCTCATTTAAACCCCTTGTTCGCTAAAAGTTGTTGAAAACGCAATAGGGTGACGCTTATGGCAAAAAATGAATTGAAGCAAACGGCGTGTAACTCTTGTTTTGATTTCTTGATCCATTCCAGGTACTAGCAGATACATTGTGATTGCCAAAGTTCATTACATAGGATTATAAGATGCTGAACTGTGGAGCATGAGATTGATGTTGGAATGTAAACATGAAGCAATTAAGCTATTGATTTTGTTCTGGCTGTTGTATACAAAGTGGAGGGATTATAAATTAAAGAATGAGGAAAATGCGGCCTATTGCACGGCGATTGCTTAGTTTACACATATATTTCCTTCAGTCAGTAAGTGTAGTTACTCTCTGCCCCATCTCGCATTTTGCCCCAGGCGGTAAAGAATCGCAACAAACAACAGCCAGTGGAGGGATGGTACTTATGTTACCATCACAGTCACTCAGAGACGAAATAGCAATAGTAGCAAGCCTTGCATGTTGCTGCATACTTAGTTTTACGCAGTTGCGAATAGCCATTATCCAAAAATGTAAAAGTGAAGAAGCCCTTGCAATTTTCCTAGCTAGCTTTGCAGTCTGTAATGTAATAGGAGCAGTTTGGGAAGCAATAGGGGGAATAATCGCAAGCTTTTCAGTGGTTCTGGATGATATAGTGTATCGAGTTAACAAAATCATATAGACTTAAAGTTGACGCTTTTTATTTTTTTCAACTTCCTCCAAGTGTATGCTGCATCCAAAGTTTGGCTAACATCTGCACTGTATCCCTTGATCTCATCTCTGCATCTGCCATCTTTCCTCCTTAGTTTCCTTGCTTTTATGCGTGTATATGCTGATGGGAATCGCTCTGTTATCTCCATAGCTTCAAAAAATTCCCCTACAGGAAGTCTGAGAACATACACGGGTTATATGACTTGCTAGAGAAAGGAATGCTTCCATATCCAGTTAATATAATATGTATGATAGCGAAATCACATAGCCTCAAGTTATTTCATATCCCTTTAGTTGTTACATCTACCATGCATTCCCTTGGTTAAACCCCTATTCCCTAAACTGTGGATGAAAAGGTAGAATACAATAGAAAGAAGGGATATGATGCCTAAGAGTTTTTTATGCTCCTCCAAAGAAGTGGCTTAGTCTAGCGTCGGAGATGGCAGTCTTCCAAGTTCCTTTGAGCAGAGAACTTTGCCACGCTCGTCTTTGAATTTATCCTTTGAGTGGAGTGACTGAGCTGGAAATCTGCAAAGGCTTGTGAGTACCCCTGTGTCCTTGGAGATCCTCCGGTTTTAAGTGTGCCAAGCATTGTCAATTGTAAGTGACATTAAGGGTTCGTTTCCCATCTTAATTGTAGTATCCGAAAATTATGTCTTAATTTTCTCGAAAAGATGCACAAGTTTTCTTGCATTGCTATATAGTAGAATATGTTTAGAAATTAAGTGATCCCGCGCTGCTCTTGAGCAATAAGTATTTTGCGAGTATTATTTGCAGACCAAGAGGCAGGCAGGTGCAGAGTTTAGGATTGAAAGTTCAGACTTGAGGAAGTGGAAACGGAAAGAGGATGTATGTTTATTGGGCTCTAAGCATTTTGGACATTTCTGTAGACTACGTAGAGGGAGGACAGGATCATAGAGGATTGTTTCGGGTGGCATAGACATTTTCTCAGATAATCTGTCAACATGAATAGGCTTGTTCTCTATGATCAAGGAGGGAGACAACAGGCTGCTAACTGTTGATTGATGTATAATTACGTGACTATAATTGGATTCCCTGGGATAGAATCTTAGAAAGGGAAGAAGCCTTAGGAGGATGTTTGGAGTGAACCCTTCTAAATCCATTCTTGAATCCTTCTTGAGCTTAAGCTAAAGCTTATGCCATGTATTTTTCGCCGGGATAAGTCACATAATGATAAGATAAGACAAAGCTTCTGTAAGAAGGCGTTTCGTCAACATGAGGAATAGATATGTCGCAGTCGTTCTTCTCCTTTTGCTAGTACGTTGCCTTGATTCTTTTCCTGACTGTGTTTATTAAAGAGGCGGGGTATTTTACTGGGGTACTGCGGAAATATTTTTGGAAGAGCTGACTCACTCATTCCATGTAATTTCAAAGGGATGAAGCGTCCAAAGTCAATATAATAGTCATTAAACGTGGTTCTCTGGTGGAAGCTGAAACATTGCAAAAGTAGCTCTCACAATTGACAAAAACGACTGTCAAGAGTGATAAACCCTAGCGTGTAAATTGATACATCGGGCCCCCAATATTCTCTAATTTAGAAATTCAGGAGTGTTTGTAACGGTATGTGTGTATTTGTAAGAGCTGACGTCTGTAGTAAGTAGCTTTTAGACTTGAGCTCAGACATATCATAACTAAGTTTTTATCCACGTGAATATTTTCTTCTGTTGCCTGTTGTTCTTCTCGCACTGGTCTCCAATGGATTTTGCGAGAGTGAAAATATGTGTGTAATTCTGTTGTATATAAAAAATTTTTGATTTTTTATAGGTTTTGTAAGGAGCAAGAATATTCAGAATACATAACAATGTCTGTAAGAGCTTTACGCATTGTCCTCTTGGCGACAGCCCTTGTGGGATTATGTGCAGCAGGGGGAAGACGAGAATACGGGGAAGATTGCAGTTTTACTCAGCAAATCGGTAACGTTTTTCGCGGGGAGGATTACGATGACCCCAGCGGATGCCAAACGGAGAAAAAACTGCTTTGCATCCAAGGGAAATGCGGGTGCGCTCCCGGGTTCGTTAACGAAAAGAAGGGATTCTTCAGCTGGTTACCATGGACCAGAGGCGAGTGCTTGGTACAAGCTAATTTGCCTTGCACCAATGACGAAATCTGTATAGCGAATGCCCAATGTCGTTCCTATCTTTGTCAGTGTGAAGAGGGTTACCATAGATCTAAAACTGGTCTCTGTACTAACGGAAGCGTTAGAATCGCTCTGAATCCCATATACATCATTGGCCTCGTCTTGTCCTATTTTGTACTCAATCGTTAATTTAGTTGTATGTAGGCCCGGGTCCGTACTGGAGCTTGTTTTCGCAGTAGCTTAAGAGATTAATTATACATGTGCTGCTAAGCTTTGCGGTTTGGATGCAATGATGAAGAGGACTATTCGTTCATTAAGAGCGGTGATTGATTTGCGATAAAATTCAAATAGGTCTCGGATAAGTACGTCTACAAAAAAGATGTCCTAATTACAAATACTTCTGGCTGTGCCTGCTCTCAAGTTCAATAGGAGCTCCAGTTTTCCTGTCAACCTTGTGTGTAGGGTAGTGAAACTCCGTCAACTACTCATAATTGAACGGGTAAACAGTTCTTTTATGGTTCGCTAAAGCTGTAGAGAGAGTCGTAAAATTTAGGAAAACCCATAGATGTGCTAAAATATAGAGTAAGCTAAAGTTATTGTTAATCCTGGAATAGCGATACATCAAACTACTAACCACCGACAAAGCCTATAAGGAAAGACAAGATGCCTATGGATGGTTTGCTGATTAGTTAACTAAATGTAAGTAAGGGATTATTAAGATGCAGAATATATTTGAATGAATGATTCATACTCCAGAGTTATATCATTGTTTGTTAACGGAATCATCCCGTCGATCCGAGGAACACAATATGTGTCTGCATATTTGCACTCTTTGTTAGTACTGTGAGTGATGCAAACTATGATTATGTAACTACTGCCGTTATTGTGACAAATTACTTTTTGTTTATTGAATTTATGTACACTTCCGTCGGTTTCTTTCTCAGTTATTATCTGATTGTTTTAAAAAAGTCATTATTCTTCTCAGCGAGCCAGAGTTTTTTATTTAAATTGTATAGAGGGAGCGACAAAGTGAAACCCTGCTAAAAATGTACAGCTTTATTACAGGTTAGTGCTAACTGTCTCATTACAACGTTTACTTAAGTTAATGAAGATACCTCGTTTGCCGGCCTCATAGTTTATTTCCAAAGCATTGAATGGCCTAGTCGAATCTTTGTTATGGGCACGTGGTGCAATAGCGTTGATAATCCGTCTAATGATCGCCTTAATGTTAATGGCATTGGGAGTTAGCTTTAAAAATTGAACAGCTTGTACATAATTTAGGTTCAAAAGTAACTTTCGAATATTATATTATGGAATCTGAACAACGCCTTGTCGTACCTTTGCAAAGATCAAATAAATAAAACGTTTCGTGTTTACATTCGTCATAATATGGAATTGCCTGCTTATCATTTATGCATAGCAGCAGCGTTAACTGCATCATTGATCAAATTGACCGTTACTACCAGAGACTACAAATTATTTTTTTACGCCGATATTGCACGTGATCCGAAATATCAGCTAATAGCGTTTTCCTCGTTCAATGCCGCACAATCCGGAGAAGAAAAGCCAAAGAGAGCAGAAGCGCAGTGGAACCACAAAGATATACATAGTTCCTTACGTTTCAGTTGTGAGAAGAAATCCTTGCTGATGGCGGACCTTTTAAAATTAATATTCGCTTTATTATTCCGTCGATAAATGCATTAAAAATTGTTATCTGCTCACAGTAAAACGTGTGAGAAGTGCGAATACTTTTGGGTACAAAGTTGTGTTCGTGATTATGATACTGTCGACATAATAAAGTGTGTTTATATATAATTGCAAATTTTAACCGCAAGAAACCCGGTTTACGATATAATTAGCTGCAAAAATGTCAAGATCCATGAGAAATTCCGTTACACACAAACTCAGAACATTGAACGTCATGCGGCAAATTAATCTCGCAAAATGTCACGCCTCTCCTATTCCTAAAGCTACAAAAATTGTTATTAAAACTCTAGATTTTGACAAGAATTTAAACATGGTAAGAAACGCAATGTACACATTCTTGAGAGTTTCTACTTGTGAATGTATATTTGGTTTTGAGTATTGTTGTTACAAGTACGTAGTGATAACCTGAAATAATCTTATTTTCCAGTACTTTCCGAAATTCGAACCTTTCTATGCGTTTGACCCCGACCTTGGAGCAAAGGTGGGAGACATTGTGCTTGTTGAGAAGCTTGAAAAACAAATGACCAGGGACATAACTCATAGGATTCTTAAGGTTGTTTACCCCATGGGAGATGTCCGTGACCCTATCAGCGGCAAACTCTGCATAGGAACAGAATACCGAGAAGATGTTGATCGAAGAGCTGAATTATGGGGCAAGAATCCAAACGGATTTGATTACGATAAGGCACCTCCGCGGGGGTGGCAGGAGGGCCGAAAAGATTTCTCGCATACGGTCGGAGGAAAGAGATGGCACGAATTTACTGATCGGGATTTATCAAACCTTGTTTGGGATTAATTTTTTTGTCGTGCCGCTACATGACAGTAGTCGAACTGAAGTGAGAATGAATTTTGCTGGAGTCGTTGATTGATATCGAAAAATAAAGTTTAAAAACGAAATTGGCGGAGAGAAACCTTTTTATTGATACAAGTCTATTGTTTCTCATTGCAATGTCTGGAAGCTTAGACATATATCTTTCCTGAGCATTATTATTATTATTCTCCAGGATGATTTAACAAGTAATTATAATCAAACAGGTTCGAAGTACTACAGAACTAGGAATGCGAAGTACCTACTTAGTATTACTAATTATGATAGATATAATGCAGCACATGTAATTAGAAATGTATGCTAAGTATTAAATTAGTAGGGGGAAATATGACGTTACGTAAGGACCAATATACGTAACAAAACATTAATCATTTATACTAAGAAACATTTAGAATTATACGAAAAAAAGTCACGATTGACAAGTTTTGTGGTTATATTATACTGCTATTAATGCAGGGAAGTGGTGCGAGGATATAACTGCTTAAAGACGTAGGCTTACATGGAGTCTCGAGAATTCTCGTTCTCGTCCAAAAATTCTCGCTCCAGTGCTTCGGCCATCCAATCGTCATCCTGGTCCTCTTCTTTTGAGCGCTCATCATCATCATCCGACGATCCGCTCAATAGATTCAATGTGTCTAAATCACTTGGCAATGGTTCTCCTCTTCTAAATCTAGTACTTACAGGTTCATCTTCAGTTTCAGTCTCAGTCCTCGTAGGCGAACGCTTTCGCTTACCGAGTAGGTTGCTTTCGCCTCTTATATCAGTATCTGTGAGTAACCAATGGCCATCATGAAGGGCGATCTAGATAATAATGTTTTGCATCATGATTATGTGTGCTCACCTGAATCATCCGTAGGTTCTGAACTGGATTCATCTTCATCTGTTTTATCTCGACTTATTACAATGGGCGGGGTTATGGTTTTAGACTTCTTTCTCCGCGGCGCCATTCTTTCTTTCTTGGGCTTTGCCTCATCTTCAGTAGAGCTGCTGTCAGACTCGTTGAAAATATCGTCCACTTCATGATCCATCTTTTCTATTTCATCCATTGAAAATGTCAGCAACGGATTAATTGTGTCCATGAACCTGCCACTGGGAGTCCGTTCCTTCCTTACGGCTGGGGTTCCACCTTTAGAGGACGAAGGTCCAGCTAAATTAATAGGAACGTAACGTTACTATTTGAATTTTAGCAAAGTTGCTGTTGATAACAGTAGAGGGTACATCCTCATAAGATACCATACTTACCCTGGTTTGTTGTATCTTTCGACGGGCCTGGAATACCTTCGGTTGTTTCCGAATCCGATGGCTTTACGGATGGATCAGGGCTAGAACAGTGAGGTGGCGGATTTCTTTTTACTCGCGACTGTTTAAACAGAAGAAATAACTTCTCGTCGCACCATTCCCACCGTTCAGCGCATTGCCACAACCAGTCAGGTGTCACGATATGCATTCCTTTATGACGTTTCCTGGCTTCGTTTACTTTAGCTGTTCCTTCGCGAGCTGCGACGATATGTGTTGTCCGAGGTTCATTAGGCTTGGGCGATACTCCAGGTTTCGGGAATGGTATGATCTTCGAACTAACATGAGCTCCTAAACTGACAGCTACAGCATACTGTTTACTTTTCTCTAAGGGTACTTGCGTTGGAATGACACCACTGAACACAATACTTGCTCCCTACAAAAAAATGGATGAAAATCAAGTTAAGACGTAAATCCATCAAAATGTGTACTTCGTATGCATAAAAGTTTATAATCCGAAGTATAAACATAATAGTATATACTTCCTGCACATACCTTCAAAACTTTTTGTCGTACATACGGTATCACATTTTTCACGTCTGGAACGCCAGATTTACCGTTTCTGACCATGTCATCGTATAAATCGTAATATGCCTTGTGAATTTTGGTAAGTATAGTCTCCAGATACATGAGATAATCATCAGTATCCTCCACTTTCACGACATTGTTATTTTCAGATGAAATGCTACTATCGGTTTGTACTTCTCCTTCTTCCTTTCCGTCCTCCTCCTTCACGTCTTCCTTTTCCTCCTTCTCTTTCACTTCTTCCTTTCCATCTTCCTCGTTCACTTTCTCCTTTCCATCCTCCTCTTTCACTTCTTTCTTTCCATCCTCCTCTTTCTCTTCTTCTAGTGACTTAGAGCGCTGATCTGGATCACCAGCAACATTAAGTTCTATCGATAGTTTGTTTGCGCCTTCACTTCTTTCGGCAATATTGACTGCACTATCACTGTTGGCAATCTTTACGGCCTCTGTCGCATTAGGCACCTCTTCATTCGGCGATATAGAATCTTTCTCATCCGGAGCTTCAGTTCCAGTATGATTAGACGGTATAGATTCAGCTATTTCCTTGACAGACACATTATGTACCTTGGCTTCCTCAATAATTGACGAATCTTTAGCAGCATCCGGAAGATGATCGTTCGAAATTTTGTTTTCTTCATCTTCAGCTTGAATTGGCGTAGAGGTTCCAACAGTTTCACTTAAACCAGGCAATTTACCGCCCTCTATCTTTTTGGTATCGCTATCGGCTGCAGCGTCCGAAGGAAACTCAAATCCTGTTTTGTCGTCGTTATCGATTTTCGCTAGACCTGGGGGTGCGTTTATATCTCCTGTATGTCGAAAAAAGTGGTACGGCTTTACATGAATAAGGTTGGCGGCGAAGCTCCAAACATCTTCTCGATCATCGATTATACAGACCTGGAATAGAAAGTCTACATTACAGGAAACTATCGGATACTCTGAGAAAGAAAGTGATTAATACGAGTTAACAAACCATATGATCTCCACGAGGAAACAATTCCTTCAAGTTTGCTGTCTTTGAATTAGGATTGAAACATTCATCGCGAGAGAGTATTCTATCCGAGAAAAACTTGCGCCCGGGGTCCAGGTACATTGCGATAGTGTTAGCATATTGTCTGGTACCGAAAGTACAAATATGGAGCTGAAACAACTTATTCATTTTTCCCAGAAACTCTTTCGTACCGGGACGCAATCGAGTGTGATACCAAACTGAACCGTGAGATCGAAGTTGGAAATGGAATACATCCTGAAGATAAACATTTATAAGATTTGTAATTATTAATCCCCACCGTTTTCCTACGTCGAACGTAAGACAGAAGCTGTTACCTCTAAATTATGTGGAACATTATCGTTAGTCGTATGTATCAATGTTTGATCCAAGTCCACCAGCAATACTAGTTTTCGGACTTTCTTGTCCGTCAGATGTTGTTCGTCTAATTTCCCAAGCAGTTGAGCGTCCTAAGCATTGACAAAAAAGTACATTTTAACTTATTTGCTATAATTAAAGCTTCGCTAGGATTTCAAAAATAACCGGTCATTACCTCCAAGCTAACTTTAAGCGCTGGCATTGAGTGAACCATAGCGACACTTGCTTTGCTAGTAGGAGGTTCGTCTAGTTTTCGCAGGTCAGCACTACATACTCCGCACATGTCATCGATAATAACCGGATGCTTACATTCTTCTTCTTTGCCCATCGAAGCTAGAGGTGTCCTGCAACCAGAAAAGTTCGCATCGCTAACTATGGATGCAGTGTCAAGGTGCCGCGTTCTCATTTCATCTTAGTGACGCTGCCTAATCGAACTTACCCCTTTTGTATTACAGTCCCCTCGGGGACCAGTATACCACGTACTACTCCCGCCTGAGGAGACTTGAACTTCAATTTCACATTAGGGGCGGTTTCCACACCTTCCTCATCGCATTCACAATAGTCAAAAATAATGTTTCCAGCAAAAATTCTTCTTCCTTCTTTAACTTTCCAGCTATGGATTTTGGCAAACTTATCTAATGTGAAAACTATTTCCATTTCGACGGCTGAAATTGAAATTGAAATTGATAAATTCCGTTTTGTTGAATTCGTGTGTTTCATCGCATATAAAGCATTAAGGATTGTTTACTTGGTAAAGGCCGATGAATCACAAAACGACTAGAAGATTTTCCGACTATCCAACAGTCTACACTTAATCCAGTATCGAGTAGGTACTTTTTAACCGTAGATTCAGCATAACTTAATCCTATTTGACCAATGAAATCCGCATTACACTACAAAAAACGAGAAGATTTTTGACCAACAGGACAGGATGTAGAAGAACAAGTCAGTCTTTTCATTCTTATCGTTTGGTCGTGACAGTGTTGCAAAAAATCCTGAAAATAAAATACCAAGGTCAACTGTGGGCTTCCTTAAGACTCTGGCTCTGATTCAAAATTCTTGAAATCATACGCAAAAGTGATTTGGTCATTTACAGTAAATGTAGAATAGGCATTCGGGAAACTGAATACCTTAACACTGTCGAACCTCACCTGCTGTATTAGATTGGTTCACACTGCTTAGGAAGGATTTGTACCTTTAGCTGCTGCGTCGAGAAAATGAAAATGACAGTTTCTTCGTGTTCAACTAGAATTTGGAATTTTAGATAGAAAAAACAGGCATAATGGTATAAACTGGATGAATTTAAACTACGGCAAAAATACTTTTATACCAAGAAGACAAACAGAATAACGACAACGTTCTTACCACCAAGCTCTGTAAGATTAAAATTTTAAGGATTTTAAAAATCCTGAAGCTGTTTCATGGATTGGTCTAACTGAAGTTTTCCTACTCAAAAGTTTGTTGTATTAAGTTTAATTATGTTTCTCCGGGTCACAAAATGCAAACATTTTTTACCTCACACAATGCGCGGTATATTTATCTTCAGCATCACGAAATATATATACCAGAATTTTCATATTGCCGTCGATTTTGTTGGTCGTATGGGTCTGTCGGTAAGGGACAATGGTTCATATCAAGCGACAACCGATACAGCGGATCATTCATGTAGGACGTTCCGTTTATGTTCAGAACCTCAAGTTTCGCCGCTTCTTCACCATAGCACTCTTGGATTTCTCTGCTCTGCACACACCGCTACACTAATTTGTGCACGGTGCCACCGCATCTCAAACAGCGAAGCCGCTGCATCCCGCGTCAGGTTAGGACCCGCGAAATGTTTCAATTTAGCCGTTATAGCATAATAAGAAGATACATAAACACATATGTATATGTATATATTAGTGTTTTTTTGCCATAATGAGAGTTGAAACAAATTAAAATTATATATACAAGTTAAATGATATTTATTTGTACATTAGTGATATGATTTTATTAGAGTGCGTTCAGTGGTATAACTCTTGTGCTCAAATAAAAGAAAACAGTCTGTTGCATTTCTCATGTTATTCTCTTCTCTAGTGAAACTGTTGAGTCAATTAACTTATTTTGAAAAGGCTTAAAAGGGCCTGATGTTTTGACGTTCGATAAGTGCTTATTTTACTTGGTCAGTGCCCTGGTTGTTTTTGATCGAAATTCGGAAACAATATTTGACAGAAATTGACGGATCTCTCGTTTACTCAGCTTAATTTTTTCGTTTGTTTTACAGGTACAACTGTGAACTTATTGCACCACATAACTGTCTGGCAACCCGGGTTGGTGAGGTCTAATTACTATGGCGTGTAAATAAACATTAAGTGGTTTCATTGAAACTTCTGTGTCGTGGAGCTTTAAACGTAAGCGATTTCCGTTGGACTTACCGTAACAATATTCGAGACATGTGCTTTCTTAATGTGTGTGGTAACGTGGAAAATTTGAATGATAAATAATGTTTGTTTCTTTCTGAAATAGCTTTCGTTAAACATAATGCCAAGCGCTGGCCGGGCTCGGAATGGGAGAGTTGTTCGGAAGCAGAAAGGGCCTGCCCAATCTAGCAATGCAAAACGGCGTAGGGTTGAGCCAGAAGTTAGCCTTAGCTTATCGGAAAGTGATGCTGAAATGCCTGATGTGGATGAGATACTCTTTGACATAATGAAACGTAAGTACCTACTCATCAGAAACTATTCATTTTGATACGTAGCTTCCCAGAATAATGTATCTGTTTTGGTTACTGTCACAGAAGCCTGCTCGAGTACTTTTACAGTGTGGAGCGTGACCCCTTTAAAGAACCTTGAACATACTCAAACCAGACTCAGTGGTGCGGCTCGAAATATCGCATTGAACTTGAAACATAAATTCGGAGTAGCATTTACTGTAAGTGTGAAAACGGTTGAAGGAATAGCGGCGAAGGATAATGATGGGCGAGCTATAATGATTGATGTTCAAGAATCTACACAGACGGATCGAGAAGGCTATGGACGGTAAGTATTGAAAACTCATTTATGAAACGCATACAATCTTCTGCTATCGTACTAATAACCAATTTCAAACTTGCTGTACTATATTTCAGAAGCCTTCGAAAGCCGCAAAGTTGTAAATGCATTTTAGGCTGTCGCAACAACCAGCAAAATCGAAAAAATGGCAGTCCGCTGACAAATGGGTACTTACCCGTATTAATCGCATTTGGACCATTACCGTTAGTAAAAAAAATCACCACAGCCTTGAGGATATGCTTTGATTGTTATTGTCAGCAACTTACTTTCCAAGGAGCAGGAATAAGCACAGTATTTTCCTACTGGATTGTAAAAGAAATGAAAGATCCTGAGCAAAAATCAATCAAAATAACATTGCGTACTCCTACCAAAGGTGATTCTGTAGATGCTCATTTTCCTTTATCCAAACTAAGGAAAACCATGTAAGTTTTTAGTGAATCTTCTGTACCTACTACATATCCAACGAAGAATCAGTACTTGAGCGAGTCTTAACGCCTAATTCTTTTACAGGGCTGGTAGACGAAAGATTTATAGCAGCAGACTTTGGTATATTATATTAGAAAAATTGCATCGCGACTGTGTCCTGGATTTTGACCCGAGGGCGAGAATCGACGAGGTTTCAACGCGTTTCATTCGTGTGTATCTTAACGGAAGGGTAAGTTTTAAATCGTCTACCTTAAACAAATACAAACAGAATACTCCTTACCCGCATCTTCAATAGCAAGATATACGTTTCGATAGACTTTACTATCTAGAATGTGGAAATCTCCTTTCTAACGAAATTTGCTTCGTGATACTTGTTTTTCTTATCAGCTGATTTCCTAGTAAAATACATGCTAATGGAATCCACCAAGATACTGTCTGGATGAGCATTGCACAATTATATGAATGCGTAACAAGATATTTGATAAAATGAAATGTAGCAATTTAAAGCTATTTCGTGATGCTCATTTCAAGACGTATAGCCGTGCTTTAATCTACATAATCGGCTTGAATTACTTGTACAAATTCATTGTAAGACTACCTCGGTAACTGAAGCGACCTTATTTTTACAGATCAAGGTACACCTCCAAACCCTGGAAGACGTTCAAATGCTGTGGTGGACTCTGACTACCATATCGGAAGGAATAAATGAAATTAGTATTCCTCTTAATTCATAAGTTTTTGTACAATTTCTTACGTACGTTCTAATCTTAGCTAATATATTTCTCGTAAAAACCATACAATAATATGTGTCGTAAAGCGTATACAAAATGAAATGTCCTTCATGATTAGTACTTTCTATTTTTTATACTGTAGAAAATTTTAAGAAAATTTTGACGACAATAAACGAATTCATTGGTGACGTTCCGTTTGCAATTTCGTTTTCATTTAAGGGAGGTATTTCTCGTTTTTTAAGTTAAAAGTCCCGGTTTGCTTCGAATTTGGTTTATATCATATTAGAAAAATTGCATCGCGACTTTGTCCTGGATTTTGACCCGAGTGCGAAAATGTTGACAACAATAGACGACTTGACTTCAGCAGTGCCGTCCGCAATTTTGTGTTAATCAAGTGAGGTGATTCTCGTTGTTTCAGTTCAGAGCCCCGGTTCGTCTCGAATCCAGGGTCGCAGAGGAGAACACTTCCCGGGCACGCTTGCGTCAAGTTAAATTCCATTGGGACTTTTCTCGGATTAAGCTTCCTCTGCACGAGAAAGTTTCCTTCATTCAAAAACCGGAATTCTCAAGCGTAGTGTAGTTCAGTGCGAAAAGCTCTTGGTCTTGGGATGTTCACTCTTCCCGTCCTGCCGGAATACGGGGTGTACAGTTCACGTCCCGCGTACATGAACCGCTTCCTGGTCTCAGTCATCCCCGAAAAGCACCAGCTTCAGTTCAGCGTTACATGTGCATCCTTTTCTAAAACTTTGTCCCTCCCCCTGCTATAAGGATCCTAAAAATTACATTGTTAATATCAGTGTTCAAAATCAGTGTTGTTTGGATATTACCCCAGACGTTCAACGACAAACGAATTGCATTCATATCCAACATTCATTGTTGCAATCAGTGATCACTAGATCCCACGTGGGTTATATGCTATAACGACGCCGGATCCTTCCAGTGGCATCAGTTCACAATGTCTCGAAGGAAACAAGCAAAACCGCGAGCTGTTCTTCTCAAAAGTAAGTACTGTTTTACTTAAATTACCGTTTCCTCAAACTGAAATAGCTATTTCTTTTTAAGAGGCTAAGCTAACAATCAAGGAGATGATTTAGACCTTCAACTGATTCTATGGAAAAAAGTTCGTCATTAATCGCCCATTCCGGTTTCTCTTAAACGAATCTTACCTTATTATCTCGTCTCTCGTGACGCTACAATAAAGATCAGCAATGAGGATGTAGTTGGTTTTGTAAACAACTTCCTTATTTAAGAAGAATGTTAAATTCAGCTCTGAATGTTTGCCCGTTCTATTCCCGTCTCAGTTTCAATTTTTGTCGCATTCATTGTGTTTCAAACACATTTATATAATTGCTACTTAAGTCATCTCAGGTTCCCTCTCACTTACCTAAAGAGGGATATGCAGGAGAAAGAAATATTCTTTTTATTCTCTCCCGGTAGCATTCATTTTGCTTTGTCATTCTTAACGAAATTAGCCGTTTGCATTAAGAGAAACACGGAAGGATTAGCACCTCCTTGAGATTCTTGTATTCGTTTGAGTGCTCTCCCGTTTGAGCTTCATCTCGCTTTTCAGTTTCTGCTCGTAGTCACAGTGCTTCAACATTCAAAGAAGACTTGCTTGAAGCTCCAGGGAGAATGACACTCAGATCTTACAACCTCCTCATTCACGTCCCTCTTTGTGTCCCGCCGCATTCGTAAAAGAGAAAGTAAAGAAAGGTGTATGCTGCTTTCCTTCTCTCTTTCTCCCTTTAATATTTTCTCTTGTCCCCCTTAAACAATAAAGCATCTTGGTTTTTTAATTCATAATTTTCCAGGACATGAATCAGTCAACTGTAATTAGGGGCTCATTCACTCCTAAATTTAAGTCTAAAGGCACGTCAAGCCTCCTCATAAAATATTTACTTCTCACGCTCTTTTCCTCCTCTTCCAGCAAGTGGAGAACTGCACTCCTGGCTGTTCCTCACTCACTCCCATCTACTTACTAATTAGCTAAAATTCCACCGCACCCACGTCCGGACGGATCTCTTCCCTTCATTATCCATCCATCCCTCTTACTTATAACCATTCACCCAATCACATTTACAATTACATCCCCTCCACTCAGCTTCACTTTGTCATTATTATTCTCTGTTAAATTTATTCTTCCAGGGAGATACCATCTTCCCGCTGTGGAAGAAAACCTTGTTTCTTATAAAACATTCTTAAATTGTTTCACTCACATTAATTAGTAATTCAAGCAAGCACAAAGTCATTCCAAGTCCAGGGGTTTTTTATTATTCTACTTCTAAGAATTCAACTAAAATTTCTTTGTCCATGCTACCTTGGTTTGATTATAAGAGCTTGGTAAGTATGAATGGATCGGGATACTCTGACTTTCCTTTCTCCTTACCTCTTTCCCTTTCTCTCTCCCTTCCTAGCCGCCGCTTAAGAAACGGATCTTTGTAATTAGTAATAGAGGAACAGAGTTTCATTTTGTTTAGCAAACCCTGCCAAATGTATTTAAACTGGAGGCGCTTAGCGCTAATTATTCCAGGTCGATGGATGGGTGGTTTTCTATCACATTTTCATGCCCCTTCTTCTTCAAGTATTATAGGAGTTGTGCAAGGGGAATACACCCGCCCTACCCGCATTTCTATAGCTGCTGGGCTTTACATCCAAAAAGGATGAGGCCAGACGGCCGTAACCGGCTTTTCCTTGTCAATCCCTTAACTAGGATTAATTAGCGGAAAGTATCTATAAATTATAGAGCTATAGTAGCTATAGAAGGAGGTTCTTTCCTTGCTCGGATAAGCGGGAATGAAAGACGAAGCACAGAGCCGGAGCTTCCCACACTTTCTCTCTCTTTACATACTGGGAGGCGGGTGGGTGTAAACTTTTGCTGAAATCTGACATTCCAATCCCCGCCCGTTCTTCTTCCAGTGTCAAGTGTCCTGAGTGTGTCCTGAGTGAGACCACCTCCTTGAGCATGCCACCTCAAGGGCTTCATCTCTCCAATCTTTCCCATATCCCTCCCCAAACTGGCGGAGTTAGTAAGGCGTCAAGTCATAGGAGGCGAATATAATTTACCAACAACCTGACCTACCAGCCCCCTCTTCAAGTGCTCTTCATCTCCACTCACTTTTCTCTAAATCTCTTGCTTGAGACTTTGGGGGCTGTGTGTATTTGGTGGGAGTTGTGGAAAGGTTTTTTAGAAAGTATATGCAAGGGAAGCTTTATGCATGTTCATGCAATTTTTAAGGGTTATCTTCAACTATGTCATGCATTATTCACAAATTTACACAGTTTCTCGGCTATTCAAGGAGAAAGCACTATGCTCGACATTTACCTCGACTTTCCCTCCTGCCACACCGCTAACCTTCTTCCTTCCTTCCTTCCTACTTTTCTCTCAATCCTGTTCTCAGGAAGGGTAGCAATCCCCTTTTGCCGTAGAGATTCGCTTTGGACCACCACCCAAGTCAAACAGGTATGGGAAATGGGAAGAGAACCGGGCTGGGCGAGTAGGGAGGCTCATCAAGCTAGCATAGCGGACATAGAGAATTCTTAAGTGAGGAATAAGAGAAAGAGACAGGAGTAATCGAGGTATAAATGGCCATCTAAGCACGAATAAGACATGGCAAGATTGCAAAACATTTTCACAGCTATATCTTCATCCTTTACATCCTTTCACCATGCTTTCTCCTTTAACCGCTCTCCTCTAAAATCATCCCAGTACTACTAGCCTCACGTAAATAAACTCCTCTGTAATGAATGAAAACAAAGTTAACTGCTCCAGTTCCACTTTGCCTCTTTCCGTATTCTCTAACGGCCGTTTTCCTCATCCTTTCCCCCATAGTCTCACAGCTTGAATCCACCAAGGAAACTGTTGGAATGAAAAACCTTTTCACCCTTTTTCTTACCTTGTTGTGAGGTAAGTTTTGCAAAACCATGATAAAATGTGGGCGAATAAAATTAGTTTTCGCTAGCACCCGCCAAAGTCTGATATGTATTTCTGAGGACGCATTCAATTAATATCCGGATTTTTTTTCTCCAAGTAGTTGTATGCAGCTTTGCCCTTGTAATAAACAGTTCATTTCTACCTCTCATCACACGCGCTCAAAATTTACATCTATCTGCGTCCTACATTGCACGCTATACATAGAAGTGGGTACCGCGGGACTCCCGTCGGAGAAAGCAGAGGTTCCGTATGTGGGAAAGTCGGTGAAAATCCTCAAGAGATGTAAAACCAGACGTGGGGTTGAGGGTACTTGGCTGGCTTGAGGAAGAAGAGAGAAATATTATTAGAGTGTTGGAAATACGAGTGGCGTAAAATCTAAAATTTGGATGATATGGGAATATCTCTCTGGCCTTCTCAAGAAAACTAGAGGACGGTCAAGTGCATAAATCATAATTGTGAACATCTACCACCTCTTGAGAACTATATTCTGTTCCTACTCTCCCACATTTCTCATCATCTACCTTAACTCGGGGAGAGATTGGGACAGGTGGATCATGGCCGGGTACCTGAGATAAACTGAGAAAGCAACACAGTCACACATCTACCCGGGATATCATTTCAAATATTTCATTCCGCACTATTCCCTAAAGCTCCACCTTCTTCGTCGTATCTTCTCAGCCAGCTTGCCATCAGGATTGGTCCAAGTACAAATGGATCTCAACTTTCTCTGCATCATCCCATCCTCAAGCTTTCTCTGAACTAGCTTTGGCTTTTCTTAGTTTTGTGCGAACCATTCATAGAACTACCTCTCACCGTCTAAGTTTGCATAAAAACTTTTTATACTTATGGAGAGACCTCTTTTTGCTTTCACCGCAACATTTTGATACATCTTCCCGCCGTCCTTTGTTCTTACAAATACAACCAATTTTCATGCACGGATGAACACAGCTCTAGATCCGACATGGTAAAGAAATTTTGCATGAGAAATGCCATTTGACATTTAATTTCTCATACTTACACCAACGTAAAAGTGAGAGTTTCATTAGAGGTCAGCCGACCTCAAAACTTACTTTCAACGGGAATCGCTCATTTTTATTGTTGTATTGGTTTCTTTGGATGTGATTCACAATTTGTCGCTGGACTCTTTGCTTGGATTCGAAAAATGCATTGGAAGCTTCCGAGGAAGAGTTATCCGTCTGTCAGCCCTGGGGCTTGTCCTGGGCAAAATATCTTTATGGTTGAGATGCAGGAGTGGCGGGAGAAAGTTGAACATCTACGTAAACCTTGTACATACGGATTCCTCCCTTTTCGTTCCACTGTCAGTCTGGATAGAGCAGGGTTGAGACGAACCATAGAGTGGGTTACATGTACATAGCCTTGGTCTGCTATCAGAATGTCCGCCTCCAGTCCTCTTCTTCTTCGTCTCTGCTTGAGGATCCTAGAAAGTCCATCCGGGATGTGTATTCCAGCTGACAGAGAGAGTTTGGTAGTTTTGGAGTCGTAGGAAATTCCACAGACATTTCCATGCATACCCCAGTGCATTACAGGGAGAAAGCTGGCTTTCTAGCTGAAGCCCAACGTCAAAAATTTCTGTCGTAATTTGGACTGGCATCTCAGGGGAACTTATTTGACTGCAACTAATGGTGGGTTGCGATATCAATCCCAATTCCGTTTCTAGTCTCTGGAGGCCTCTTCCACAGCCCTAGGCAGCTCCAATGGCTTCTCGTCTCTAATGCTCCGCTTTCTCCTTTTATTGTTACAAGCATGCAACTCTCCACCAATGAAATCCTGCTAATAAAACGACTCCCGCTGGCTAATGTTCTTAATAGATTCTCAATATATCCGCACTCGCACAGGCTCACATCTTAAGGCAAACTCCTCTACCTCCTCATCTCAATTCAACGGGCCCAATTTCACCGAGCTCTCAAAAGTTAACCTACATGTCTGTAGGGTTGTCTCCAGCGGTAATAGTCTTCAACCTGCCCCAGCACCATCTTTTAACCCATGTCCTATTTCCATCCCACCTTGGAATAATCTTCTTAACCCCTTCTTTCTGTCTGTCGGTTCGAGGAGAGAGGCACAACAAAGAAAAACATTTGAATCCTCTCTTATTCTCTTACTCTCCCATTCCACTTGTCTTCAATCTGACGCAATAAAACCCTGAACTGTGCATACACTAGCCTCAATTCAACTTCTACTTTCTCCTGAGCTTTCTCCTCGAGCTTTCCTGTTGAAGTTAGATGC
This sequence comes from Sminthurides aquaticus, assembly GCA_906901655.1. NCBI lineage: Eukaryota > Metazoa > Arthropoda > Collembola > Symphypleona > Sminthurididae > Sminthurides > Sminthurides aquaticus. Next base: position 972,261 of record CAJQTT010000013.1, on the reverse strand, counting down.
CATTAAGTTAAGTCCTGAGGTCTTTTACAGGTTTCAGCTCATGCCGTCAAACGGCTTTTAAATTCTGTCCATTTTCTACTGTTTAAACGAAATCTTCAATGTGAAACTCAAATTATCCTGTGAGTGTTGGGCCCATCTCCCCAAGGGTTTCCGACTATACTCCCTGGTCGTTGGATGGAAAACTCGTTACTTTGGGAGTTCACGTATTAAAACTACTTACTCTTTCGAATCATCTTTGACTCTTTTTCGCAGCTTGATTGTCCAATCCGATATAACTCTTAGGGATTAAAAATATCTTACTGATATTTGGATTTATAAGCTGAATTGAGACTATCAGTTTTTTAAAAATGCCTGTATAACAGCTGGATAGATATCTCGATTTGAATAATTGAATGCAAAGTATGTCCGGGCTTCAGGGTTCCAGCTTCCTCCATTTGGTTTCTAAAGTTTCTTTCACTTTCTCGAGTTTCGGAGTCGAATATCTCCTTCCTCGTTTTACCCAAGTTTACTGTCACTTTCTCCGAACTTTCTCTTTTTCTTCCTGCACCCAACACTTTCAAATTCCTATTAAACACGGATTTACCACTTGCTGCAATCTTACAATATAATCACGCAGAAACTTGCCTTCTTTCGTGTCTCCTACTGTTGTCCAAGTCATGGGAAAATTTTCGCTCAGCTCAGTTAAGGGATCGACTTTGGCGTTAATTTCGTCTATAAACTTGGGGACAGAGAAATCTTCACGCACAAGATTGCTAGGTATATAAGCTTATGTGAGGAATCATCCACAAGAGTATTAAAGAAATAAGATAAAAGCAGGGAAAGGGAGAAAGTTGGTTAGAAGAGGATTGGGATTGGTGGCTTGGAGCATACCATTATAATCATAGGAGGAGATGACGTATCCTCTGCGAAATGTTCCTTCCTGGTCCTTAAGATGTTCTGAAGAAAGGAGTAAGAGAGAGAGAGAGAAGATGTTAGCCGTAGGTAGGACAATATATTTTCCCCAAGAATCCTACAGCTGATGTAGAGTATTCTCTTGCGAATTTTCTTTTCTTTTCAAGGGGAAAGAAAAGGTAAGCTTTTCCCCATAGTTGTTTATCATTAAACTCCCTAGGAACCTGTACATTATTCTTGAGATGTTTTGGGAGACAGTTTAATTAACGAGTGTGATTAGAACCCAAGTAGAGACACTACAATATTTCTTACCCTCTGAAACTCTCCCTTCTTCATCCTCTCTCCGACCATTCCCTAGACTATCAGACCAGGCGACCCGTCACAAATGCTAAACAACGCCAACAAACATTGTACCTTCTCTCCCCACAGCATCCTCTTACTCCCATCGCAGCCTCCTTCATCTCAACTATACCTTCTTGGTCCTTTCTCCACTTTCTCCAAGTCTTCCCTATTCTCCTCCTTCCTTTTCCAGCTTTCTCCGTCTACCTGCCTTAATGAAACCTCAACCTACCTACCACCCACCAGACACATGGCTATGATCATAACTTATTGCCACAATCTTCTCTCCAGAACACTGAAATTCTTAGTTTAAATTCCCCCATATACCCAATTATATGAGCAGATTAAGCCACTCGATATACTCCCAACGAATCCTTCCAACTACTCCATTTCTACAAACCTCTGGCATTAATATTATTATTCCTCCCTCTTGATTATTATATTTACGATTATAGTCATACATCCAGCCTTGTTCGTCTCTCGTAATTGCCAACTAAATAGTTATGCATTATGCACTCACGTCTCATCTCTCAGGCGTGTTAAGCTTTCTCCCACCGCTAGCTTGCTTTTTAAGAGACCGCAACCGCGTTTGCTGCGCTTCCCAATGTTTTGTTCCTTCTCCACCTTAACAGCAGTGCGACGCTTGCAGATGCTCTGTGTTTTAGTTTCTTTAATTCAAATGATATCTGTTGAATGTCAATGGATTGGGTGAAATGCTTGAGATAGCTGGGTTTATAGCGTAGAAAAGTTTAAGTAGCCAGTTTTGATTTTTTGAAAAAGGAAGAAAGCTATATAGAGAAGTGTAATAAGGAGGAGTAAGACGAAAGATAAGGGAGAGGAAAGAGAAGATGTTATTTGTTTCCAAGTTTTCATAAAATCGATTAAAAGCTTACCTACTTACTTTAACTTACCGAATAAAGTAAAGAGGGCTTGCTATCAGAGGAGAGCCATGAGAGAGAGATAGAGAGAGTGAAGAGCTTTGGTGGTCTTTAGGGAATCAAGCTGATGTATCAACCCTTTGGTTTTCACATATCTTAGAATGTTTGTTTCCTCCTTTCCCTTCATCTTATCTCTTTCTCCATATCATAGGAACGGATCATAGGTACGCACATCACTGTCTGCAAGCCTGTAGTTGAAGAGTCGTCATGCATAATCGCCCTTCTCAAGAGTATAACCCCCTCTTTGCCAAACCACGAGATGGGAGCTGGAGAAAGTAGAGAGGAGGAAGGGAAAGTATGTACATCTCTATTTGCGGCCACGATAGGAAAATTTGTGCATTTATTCCGGGAGCTTTTCTTGCCATCAGTATAGAAGAGCTATTACTGTTTGCTTTAGGTGGAAGAGAAAGATGTGAAAACGATTCCTCAAATGTTATCATGTGTATGATACGGTGAAAGTATTTCGCATTCCCCTCCCCATCCTTACTTCCCCTTCCCCACTTTCCCTGCTTCTCCGTTTGCATCATCTCATCCGCCTCCCACTTCCCCCACCCACCCACCACACATCATCTTGAGTCTAACTAAGTAAGTGAAGTTATGTAACTAAAAAGAACTGAATTAAATCCAACTGCTCCCACGTATCCCAATCCTGTATTTATGTCCCAAAATTCTGGCACTCTATATCCTCATGCTTCTTGCCTGCTCCCCCTAGCCTTTGGCTCTACGCCTCTGCCATCGGCGGCAAACTAAGAAAGAAGATCTCGTCCCGCCACATCCTCGATATTCTCTACTCAAGATCTTAACATATTCTTACATATACTCATCCGAGGGTTGATCCTCGTGTTGATCCTTGGTTGGTATAACAGTTAAAATTATGAGCACGTACTGGAGAGACTGAAGCTGTGGGAGGGAAAAGGGAATTGTACCTTTTCACAATCCTGAATAAGCCTTTGGAAGACTTTCTCTTCTTTGGCTGCATCTACTATAGCACAGTCATATCTTCGATAAGCATGCATTTTTAATAATTATGAGCGCTGCATTACCGTCCCGTAAATAATAAACCACGGAATAATTAATATTCTCCCCAACCTCCCGCAGTCCCTCTACCTCTCCTTCTTTACAACTGTGTCAATCTAAACATTTCCCAACACTTGCCTCTGGCTACATGCCCTACACGAGGTCTCGGTCTCACACACACACACCACCACACCACAAATTTCTCAAAATATTATCTCCTATTTGCCATCATTTCTCTGGCCACGACCGCACTCAAAAGTTGAACGCACCTAAATCATCATCCCACCTCATTCACATAAGCGCTTCTCATCAGCATCCTTTGAGCTTTCTCCTAGACAGCGTGGTGAGCTTGGATATGTGTGCTACATGTTGCATTAGCTTTCTCCGCAGGATTTTTACTTTCTCCTCCGTCCTCCATAACCGATAAAATTCCATCTTTTATTGACGTGAGTGAAAAAGCTTGGGCAATTGATCGAGTATTCTCAAGTGACTGCGTTTATGTTTGGATGAGAGGGAGGGGCAATTTGAAAGGGGTATGTCTTGGAGAAAGTTCCTTCATGTAGAAAGTAGTTGGGGGCCTATATATATGGAGTGAAGTTTCTAGGGTCGGGTCAAAGATGGACAGGGCAATTGGAATGGAGCGACAGGTCAGAGACAAATTGGCCTCTCCATGATCTTTTGCCTGACAAATTCTTTGGCGTTATGTTTTCAAGCTGGAACGGTATATAAAGAAGCTCCATGATACGGAGGAATTTAGTCCCTTCCCCGTTGGATATGTCGCCCTCTCAATCCAATGTCACCTTTTCATTTGCCTACACTCTTCCCTCCTCCCTAGACAATTCATTCTTGGAAGAGGAAAACTCCACTTCTGTCCTCCTACTTTCCCATTGATACCAGACCGACAGCCTGAGGTATCATATACGTCTTCCAACTTCCGTAACACTTTCACCCGACCCCACTTCCCACCCACGTATCCTTTCTCTCTTAAATATCCCACCCCGCTGCCGCCTCTTCCTCCTTATCCTTCCTCTCCTTTCACATCCCATCTACCACACTACCACTCCAAACTTAAGCCTTCCTCACTAGACTCCTCTAAAGATTTCTCTTTAAATTTCGCATTCCTTATATATTTTCTCTCTTTTTCATCTCCCTCACTCTCTCTCTTCATTTCAAAAGGACCCACTTTGTCTTTACCGCAGAGGAAAAGTTTTATAACTTTCATACCACAAATTTTACTTCACTCACGACTACTCCCAGAACCAACTCGTTCACGTCTTCTCCTAACCTTTTACTGAATTAATTATACTCTTTGATGTCAAACTCATAACAAATCATCTATGAAACACAAAAATCCCAGACTTCACACATCCAACATCCCTGAAAAACCTTTCCTGCTTCATTATTCTTATAAATCTTCTCTCGGGGCATAGTATGTAACTAAATTACAAATAGCACATGGCTTTCTCCTAAGCTTTCTCAGCTTTTCAATCCAGAAATACACACACACACTTTTTATTCAAAATGACAGGCGGAAATATGAATAATTTTGTACTTCCGCTGCTCCTTTCTTTTCTTCACGTGCCTGTATTGTAATTATAAAAAAGAATTTTTAGCTATTTTAAGAAACAACAAGTAAAGGTGGTGTTGACGTAACGGTAATCTGTTTACTTAGTAGTCAAAGCGTAGGCCCTACCATTGCTCAAACGGCTGGAGGTGCTCAAAATTGCACATAAATCTGTGCATTTGAATAATATGTTTTTAGCCTTAAAGAATTTCGCGATTGGTTTCATCTTAATTGAGTCCCAAGGTTTTTGAAGAAGGTAGATCGAAATTGCAGGCTCATTATAAAACATTCATCAAACTGTCCACTTTCCTACCCGATACGTATCTTGCGTGGGAATCTCTTGCACTGTTGATGCCAAAGCATCTCAAAATCCAGTGGTTTTGTTTTCTCTTACAAGAGCAGATCTCCGTTTGTATTGTTTCACGCATTCGCTTCTCTTTCTGAATTGAATTCCTCTTGAAAGTGGAGGAGCAAGTTTTGCGAGGAAAATTTCTGATAAGATGACGAGTTTCGGAAACTTTACTTTTGATGAATTACATTGTAGTCCAGAAATTCCTTCGTTGGTGAATTCTCTTTATCCTGTGCTTGTCTAGAGTCTCGTAATAAAATATACATATCTCCTTCCCTCGCTCTTTCCCAGCACAGGGCTCATAGGATCCCAGGTGATGATAATCTCACCCAACTTACACCTCCAAACAAACACATATTACCACTCTTCTGCATCCTTTTATAACTCGAGGAGAAAGTCATCTCAGTTTCACTCAGGCCGCACACATGTAGCGGCATGGGCATATATATGTATGAAACAAGCATTTCCCTAATGTCTATAAACAATTGAAATCTGGAAGAAATTACTTGAAAATCGCTCCTGGAGCAACCTTTAGTTTTCTTGTAAAACTTGTTTCATCTCCTCCATCTTCCATCACTTTCTCCTCATCTCGCGAAAACTTTCTCCAAGAGTTTCCTGCAATCTTCCTCTCAGACGTATCTTCCCATTATCCTCCTCTCAGCCTCACGCAGTCTTCCGTATCTATCAGTAAGAAGGCTTAAGAAAGATGGTTCATTTCAGCCTCGACTCAGATCCATCTCTTTGGATGTAAGATCCAGGGCTATAAACAAAAGCAACTTTTCATTCATTCCTTCATTCACATTTAACTTTGTTCTGAATTCCGGGTGGGCTTGAGTGAACTCGCTCTTTCTTGCTCCAAGAAAGGCCCCATAGGCTGATACTTTCACCAGACCACAGCAGCAGGTAGAGATGTGATTCCAGTGAGAGGCACGTTGGCACGTAAAGAAGACAGAGGCGGGAGCGAGAGAGAAAGTCCGTGTAGAAAGGAAGGGAAAGCTGGCTGAGAGACTTGACTTGAGGGAGCTAGTGGGAGACTCAAGTGACAGACACATGCATCTGATTACAAGAGTGATCAAGGCTTGGAGGGTTACACAGGGGAATTCCCCATGCTGGAATTTATCGTCTTCTTGAATAATGATTAACTCGACAAAATGATGTACTCATCTGGGAAATAACATTTCTCTTTCCTCTCGCTCTCTCTCCCTATTTATTTTCCTCGAGGATTGAGCTAAAGACGGAAGAGAGGAGAAAGAGGTGATGTTGATATTTGCAAACTTTCTTCGCATCCTATAAGTGCATAGAAAATCTCTTATTACCTCTTTCTTCTCAGCTGCATCCGTCTTTCTTCTACCATATCTTCTGTCTCCCACCGCCCTACACCATTCTCGACTCACTCCTGGCGTCCGACTTACTGCAGAATAGGAAACACTCTTCCAATTTGTGTAACTTCCTGATGATTTCATCCCCTCAAGTTTACACATCCCTAAAACATTCCCTCGCTTTCACTCAGTCAGTCAGCTACTCATCTGCATCTAAAGAAGACGGAGAATGATCAAGACTGTTGGAATTGAAGACGAATATATTTATGTAAGAAATTTCCCCATCCAAATTTCATTCGGGCTATCCCCTGGAATACACAACACATTGAGAAGAGGCGAAACAGAATACAAAGAATCTGAGAGGAGCACATGTATCTTGATCTGGATACTATTTCTGTCTTGCTACTTGCTTTCTCCACTTTCACCATGCTTCTTCCACAAGGCTCAGCTAGCCAAGTTGGGAATCTACTCATGACGGAATCGAGCGTTTCGTGAGTGAGGATCTATCCATGATTCTTCATATGTATTGATATAAGCTTAAAGAGTTTCCTCCTCGATCCTGACTTTACTACATATCACTTGCTTTCTCTTACATTTCATGTCTAACTCATTCCATCTCATAATGCACATGTTCCGGGTGAAAACATTTGCGTATCCTATGCCCTCACCCAAACCATATTTTCTTCTTAGCCTAGAACACTTCTACCACCCCGCCCCTTCAAGTACAAAAAACGTGTGAAGGGGCTACAGAGCAGAGCCGGGCGTTAAAGGGGGTGGTTAGTGGTTGGTGAAAGCGTGTAAAATAGGAAAGCCCGTTATTCGGCTTATATTCTACACAACTTACTTAGTACTCATAAGGCGTTAGTGGATGGGATGGATGGATACAAGCCTGCATGCTTTCTCCAACACTTGGAGCTGAGAGAGGTTACTACAACATCCGACACTGAACAACCTTCAGCCCGACGCCCTGCCTGGGTGTAATAGGAGAGCCGCCCGCTCCCAAAACGATTCTCAGCACCTATCCAATTCAAGTCTAGCTGGGAGACTCATAAGAGAATGGTGTAAAGTGTGCGAAAATACGGAATACAATACCCAAGTGTAATTTCCTATCTCCTTTTAATGTTCTTCTCGCCCTATCAAAGAATAAGGCTACCTTGTAAATTCTCTTTCCTTTACTCCTGTTAGAGTTAGTCTCCACTTTCACCGGCATCTCCATCAGCTTTCTCTCTATGCTATCTCACTTTCACTGCGGAGCACATCCCTGGCTCCTGCTCCTAACACACCCACCTAAATTCCCATCCTCTTCTCAACCCTTTCACGCATCTCCCCAAACTAATTCATATGTAGCAATGCCCCATGTATATCTTATTATTATCAAAACTCCATCCACCAATCTCTCACCCAGCCACACATAACTTACTCCTTGAGCTTTCTCCAGTTTCTGCCGAAAAGTAGGAGCTACCTCTCAAAACTACTCAACATCCATGCATCACTACCTCCATGTTATCTCCCTACACATTTGCACAATGTCTCTCTAACGCATTCCTTTCCTTTCACGTATTCTCAAGGGTCAATAAGTTCTCACTCCTTCCATCCTTCTCTTCTTTCCCCAATTCCCTCTTATCCTCTACCCGCTCGCTGCTTCGTTAAAGGTAGATAGAGGATACGGAGAATAAGACTTTCCCCTCTTTTCCAGCCACCTCCACATTACCCTTCCCTCCCACGTTCTTGCTACTTTCTCCAATCTCATCATAGCTTGCTTTCTCCATTCTCTCTCCACCTCTCATTTTTAAACCGGTTCTTCTTTCATCCTCCTCATAATGTAATCCGGATGCCATTAATAGGAAATCAGTTTCTCTTCACCTCAGTTCAGTTTCCCTAATCTATGCATGCACCATACGTACATTTAAAGGGATGAGTTTAACCCTTGCTCCGCTGATGGCGCCACCATCTTACTTTGCTCTTTGCCGTTTACACCACCGAGTTGGAGTACCCGCTTTGAAGATCCATGATAAATGCTAGTAAACTTGGGGTTTTCTTGGCAAGTGGGGGGGGATTTGGTAGTAACTGAATACCCTACTTGTATTACTCAAAAAAGTAACAACTCACTCAAGTCCAATTATTTTCACCAGTAGCTGGATTTAATATCCGACCCTTAGGGATTGCTACCCTCCCCCCAAGAGTATTTTTTTCCCTCCAAGTTTTTTCGTCACCCAGTACAATAAGTTTTATCATTGTAATTGTTTGCCGTAAATGGTAGCTATTGTAATAACTTTCCCTTTAATCGATTTCTTTAGAGTTTGAAATTTGAGGATTGCAACTCCTTCCTGAAGCCTATAACTTTGAATAAAGCCTCCTTCCGTCTGACTCGTTATATTATTCCTTGTATATGTGGATACCAGATAGGAGTGGAATAGATTATACGGAATCCGTCTTGATTATTATAATCATTATTGCATTCTAAGGGTAATAGCCCAAACGTCCTGAAAAGTTTGGAAGAGAGTGCATGTACGATCCGACCGACTACAGAACGGAAAGTGTTGGAAGGCTAGCCGGGTAGATGTGGAGGGAGGGAGGGTTGGTTGGTTGGTACAAGTTTTTTCCCGGATGGTAAGCCAGCAGGGAATCGCTTGGGCCCCTGGTGAGGGCTCGGACACCCCGGAGTGCCCACCTATGGCCCCTCAAGTCCCCTGCTGTTGAGAACTCAATTCAGTTGGGAAATATCTAACGGCTGGAGTGTTACCGTCTTACCACAAACCTTCCCAAGCAACTCGAACAGTTTTGCCCTAGCTATACTACATACGCAAACCTCGCTAGTCTTCTCCCGACCAATTCATTTTGTCTCCGCATTTTCCCGGAATATACTCCATTTCCTTTCCCCTCTCCTAGAGAATTGTATGCATGCACAGAGTTTATACTTGCTTCAGCTCCAATCCAGCCAGGGTCTCCCTTTTTATTTGTGCTCGGAAAAGCAAGCTTAAACTCCATACAGGCTACACACTCTACACCCCCCAACCACCGTTTGTTGCCCCACCATATTTGTATATTTATATGTAGATTAACCTCCACACAACAATCCCTTCTTGCACATTATTGTCTCCAACTAAACTATTCCGCTGTAGCTAATCTGCAAAACTAGCGGGAGAAGAAAACCGAGTCAGTCACACAGAGGGGTGAGCGCAACTCTCCCGTTTTTCTTCCTTTCGTCCAGCCCCCCAGCCCCTACCCGGCCTCACCCCTCCCAATGGTACTTGTATATAAAATAACAACGTAATCATTATCATGCTACACTTCACTCTAGCGTCTTCTTTCGTAGTATAGCCGGTTTTAGTTGGTGTATATGTCCTTCTCTCTCCCCGTCCAGTGTCACCATTGACTATTATAATCACTCCTACCATCATTAGATTCACCATCCATCTCCCTTGCGCGCCAGAGCAAAGGCCCGTCCTTTAAAATTATTATCGTTATTATCGCCCTGGGGGGAAGAATCAAAGGCAGGAGTAATTGTTATTAATCCATTCAGACCCACGTCCCCACGTCTGCCAACATATTCATTTCACCACCGTCACACTTTCCAGTCAAAATTACCAACCGTAAGTATCCACCAACCATTCAGAATATCGTTTAGCCCTCTATCCCCTATCCCTCGCACTTGAGCAGGGTTGAACCCCGCTCTGGCTTGGATAGGGACGGCTTCAGATATTACCCGGGCTGTCTCTCCGTCCGACCTGACCACTAGTCATCTCGACAGTCCCAACATGGAATAGTGACAGGCTCCATATGTTTTTATGTCAAATAGCTATCAAGCTTCACGCTGCAGTTTGCTAACCTTTTTGCCCTCTGCTTTTTGAGCATTAATTTATGAATATTTCTCACACTGATTCATTTCAAATTTCCCCACCCGCCAATCATCCCCATGTTACACTTTCTCATCCATACATTCCTAGCTAGCGAAGCTTTACTTCTCACACCCCCGCTTCCTAGTTTGATTTGCTGTGTTATTATTGCTATAAGGTTCTACTGTAAAATGATTTTGCATTCTTCTTTTACCAAGTTTCAACGGGCAATCTCTTGTAGGCCTTGAGGGAGGGGTAAAGAAGGGGGAAGGACTTCATGTTGTAACCAAACACTTGTTTGGGTACTTGGCTATGCCAAAATAATCTGGGTTCAACTTTGACCCAAGCTACAAGGAAGGCGTGGCTGTATAAATAAAGATTAGTAGGTGCAGCCAGCATCGGCCTCAAAATCCTGTAGAAAATTTGGAGCAGCCATAGAGTTTTGAAAAAACCCTTGTAGTTCTCTATATGATATTCGAGAAGGATTAACTGGTTTTTACAATTTGGTATGCTTCGGTTTAATGATTTTAGTTTTTGAAATAGAAAAATCCCTTGCATCTACTCGGAGGATTGACGAGGGGCAAAGAGTTTTAATAACCAGTATATTGAGGGGATGAGATGAGAGTTTGTCCCAAATGGGTTGTGAGGTTATTGAATCGTTTTACAACATAGTTGAATTTCATATTTTATTTCCTTGTTACTTTCTCACTGTTTTGAAAGCATCATTTTAAAAGGTCTAAGCCCAGTCGTAAAGCTAGGGAAGCTAGTAGGGCAATAATCGTCTCTGCGCTCCATCCTTAGATAATTTACAATTACATTCCTCAAAACCCTTGACATGTTTCTGACTACTTGTCTGCAGCCTCTTTCAATGGCTTCGTGTCTGGTTAAGGAGGGGTGTTGGTCGGTCGCATTAAATGTCCTGTTCAACATTACTTGCCGTGGCGCATTTGCCCAATTTCATTGCTTTCCTTTTGAAATGAGCCTCTTCTTCTTGGCTTTCTTCTCCCCTCTTTCCTAATTATAAACGCCCGGGTTGCTACTCTGTTTTGAGGCTCTATATTTGTTCCGGCTTGGTTTAAGCTTGCTTCTGGAGCTTCTCCTCTGGGTAATAATGCTCTGAGGCTCGTTGGGACTGGGAAGACGTTGGTTGAAGAAAGGAATGAATGAAAGGGGGAGGAGGGACCGAGTGTATTACTTCTTTATTTCAGTCTCTTGTTTATCCCCACTAAAGAGAAGGTTAGCATAATTTGAGAGGCACACATAGTTTGTATGTAGATAAATTGGAGGAGTGAATGGTCCTGAACAAATTACACGAAATCCCGGCCAATCTCCATCCCCTCCTCTCTCCTCCCGTATGACGCCCAGCTGGTTAATTTACTAAGAAATTGCAACCAGCCAACAAGTCTGGAGAGATACTAAAAAATATTCATGAGCTCCGACCTCGTCCAGCTCTTTGAACTACCAGGAAAGAGCTAACTAGAACCATATAGCTTTCACTACTATCGCGAGGACCACACGGCATCTCTCTGACTTTCTCCAGCTTTCTATTCTAAGCTTACTGCGCTTGCTCCGGCCATCCTGAGTAGTAGTTTCAAAAGTCTTGCACTAGCTTTGAGAGCTTAATGCAAAGAAGTAAGGAACCACCTTGGTGAGAGGGGATTGAGGAGAGTGAAGGGTTGAGAGGTTGAGACTCTCCAGCCCGCTTTCTCTCTCCCACAGGCCACCCACATTATCAGGAAAAGAAAATTGTTCCCGCTTTTTACGAGTTTACTACCACATTTATTTTACATATACAAGATGCGCAAACTGCAGCGTCACCCCCAAAATGCTTCTCCCGCCCTTTGCTTTCTCCAGAGGGTGCCCATAAAACAAGAGCCTCATCCCAATCCATCTTCCCTTATCGCCAACTTTCCTTCCACCTCCTCAAGCATTTACCATGCGGAAGCAACTAAAAAGTATCCCTGATCCTGTCCTCCTCCTTCCAGTTTCCATCCTATCTTCGTCTTGAATCTTGTTGTAATCTAATTATTCAGTCTTCCATACGCTCACAATTACATCTCCTTAGCACGCAATAACGCGATTCACAAAAGGGTATTACACACACCTTCTCCAGCCTGGAGGTTGTGCAAAGATTGTATAATAGGAAAATATGTTTTCTTAAGATTATTTTTTCTTCTCCTCCTTCACGTAGGATATATCGGCTAGAAGCTGTTTTCTTTACACGCTAAAGGAGTGTCATCTACTCCAATTCTTTCCTATTCCCTGTCTCTCCTCATTACTCCATTCCGCCCGGTCCCAGACCATGCATAACTACATCGTTCTCAAGTGTTACTCAATTAGGCTATACATATTTCCATTTTTCCTTGGAGAAAGTCTCAGGTACTTTCTCTTCACAAACTTAGCTTTCCCTTACGCCTCCGCTGTTGGGCTGTCGCAAAACTTTCCCTACTGTTTATTATGCATGCTACGGAGAAAGCAAGGCACTGGTTGGATCGGGAAGGTATCACAGATTCCATCCGAAGAATACGCTCTTTGCAGCAGAGGTGGTTTCAGAAATTTGTTTCTTGGGAAATAGTTGTATACTTTCTCTTAAATTCAACTATCTACGGGTCTTCCAGCCCATTTTCTCAGTAGTCCCTATAGCTGCGTACTCGGCTTTCACCAACAGTTTTCAGAATTTGCCCAACTTATTTCCCACATCAACCCCACTTTGCCTTTTTCTCATACATCGCTTTCTAAATATTTATAAAACAGATAATCTAATCCAAGGACATGACTAACTACGAGGAATTTGCGTATGTAATTCTAATTTGGGAACAGAAAAACTACAATTACAAACTTGGTACTGATATCTCCTTGTAGCAGAGAGAGAAGGATATAGGTGCATATCGGCAGTGCTTTCTCTTTCATGAATTCGTCTTAGATTTTACCTAATTTTTGAAAAAATACGCACATTATCTAACGAGATCCTGGATTTTTGATGAGTAAAAGAAGAAGGAAGAAGCAAGATTTGTCATGATGTAGTATCGTACATGTAGTCAATTGCGGGGAGAGGAAGCAGGAAGAAGAGTTTTTCCACTCGACTGTGTCTCTTAATTCGGAATTTACTTGTGGAGAAAAACTTTTTACACTATCAAAGGGAACAAATGAAATTCCGTAAGACGCCTTATCCCCAACTCGTTCTCAAAGTCTTTTGATTACAGTGTCGGTCCCAAGGAAAAGGAATAATTCCCTAGGCTATGCTAAAAAGTATTAAATCTCGAATTTCATTTCGGCACATTTTTACTACACTGGGTATTTACAACTCTCTTCTGCTACACTACTTTCTCCTCTTTCTCCATAGCTTCTTTTCTCTCTCTTTCCCTTCATCCCTTCCATTCTCTCCCATCTACTTTTCTTCATCCTCGCCTCACAGCACTCCATCCCCTAGTTATTTCCATTCTTCTCTTCATCTTTAACCACAGGACCACCGCCACTACTCCCCCGTTTTCTCCTCCTTTCTCTTATTTCTTGCATAACTTGAACTTTTCGGATTACTTCAGACTTCATTTTCTAGTCTATAGCTTTTAGTTTAGGTTCACACGCTACTTTCTCCACTTTCTCCTTACCAGCCATCCAGCACAGTTTCCCCTAACTTAGCAGTTAGTCAACGCTTAAATCCACAAACACACATCCCACCCGCACATGACACCCTTTCACCTACTATAGCTATAGAGATAACTTACTCACCCCCCCCCTCAAGCATCATCCTCCATCCTCTCTTTAATACTATCCGCATTCTTATATCATATTCCCAGCCTACTTTCTCCACAAGCCTCACCCACTCCCCTCCTCTTGCGAACAACTCCATGCTTGTCCAAATCCTATTCCCACAGGTCCATATATTCCATCTAAACTTGTTCATATCTTTTTGAAATTCCCATTCCTTTATGCTCCCATTTCCCTAGGTCTTAGGCATAGAATGCTCGATCCATCTTCCACAAAGTTTTCACACTTTTTAATGGCTTTATTCTTTCACTACTATGCTGCACGAATTCTTTTACGGAATTCGCAGTCCGAAGCTCTTAATCCCAATCTAGAGAAATTGTGTGCGCATGCCAGACATTTTTAATTGAGCCACAGTTAACTAACTAACCATAAACAATTCAATTCCAAGGATTATATTAACAATTATATAGGATTCCTATCCTATTTATCTAGGCTTTCACCTGTCGCATACAAATATCCAATCAAACATAAAGTATGCAGAAGAACCAAGATAGCTACAACTGATGTAGGATTACAACTTGTAAAGACGATTTTCTAAATTAAAGGGGTATTTATTTCAGTTGCTACTTGAGTATATCGTGCACTACACAACTCTTTTAGTGTACTTGTTCTACGTATATTTTTAGATAGCTCATCTGTATTTTAATTCCTGACCAAGAATGTGTGTTTTCATAAAATAGCCGAATAACAAGGCAGAAGCCTTGTGGAGAAAGTGCAACATGTGAATTGCACGCACAGTGTATGGACAGACGGAGAAAATGTCCTGCTAGCCAAGTCGTCTTGAACTGATTTTGTAATACTTGAATACAATGTTCTTGTGTTCTTCGTCCAAATCATCCACTTTCTCTCTCAACTTTAAGCAAATCCCAACCAGAGGGATAGCCGAATAATTATCTGACCAATTGGATTCTTTGTCTAATAGATATAACTTGTACTACGTCATTCATCCGTTGGAATAGAAGCTACGGAAAAAAGTACATACAGTAGCAATCTTCGCTTTCACCTTTTACATTGTTATTTGCATGACTTTCTTATATTCAACTCCGATCTCCAATATTTTCTCTCAGTATATAACTTTCTCCATCTTGCAAATCTTAGATACTTTTCCATTCTCCAAAGAGAAGTATGTCATTGATATCACCTTCCTGCTTGTATAGATACTTGCTGCTGTTGCTGTATTACCCTATTTTTATCAATGGGGCCAATAACAAAGTTATTCCAGGATCTAGCATACAACCTATTTAACCGAATAAATGTGTACTTTTTAATCTGACAACCTTGATACTTTTGTTAATGCTGTTTGCTTTCCCTTTGCTTTTAACTAAGTATTTGTGTATTCTTGAAGCCGAGTAGTAGGGCTTAAAAATTTCCTGTATTCGTTTCCTCAAACGTTTCGGTTTAGTATCCCTGAACCGGATGCTCTCACAAACGAATCCAAGAGAGATTAAATAGAAAGAATATAAAAAAGAATATCGGTTCATGGCTTGAATCCAACCTTTGAGACTTACCGTCAGACTTTTACGACAGGGTCGTTTGCTTATAACCCCTGGCTGGTAGCCTGATCCCGCTAGCATAGTAGCTTCTTCATAGCTTGGAGAAAGTTTGTCAAGCATAAGTAGAAGGAGAAAGTACGAGAGGAAAAGAGAAAAAAGGCTGGGTATATATTCGGGTGGACGGGGTATTCTTGAGGTAGAATTCCCCAGACAATTAAAAGCCATTTTGGTCTGGACCGTATTTTCTCTTTGCATCTTGAAATGATAATTCCGGGCAATTTGGGTTGCCGATTAGATTTCAGACCGCTGTTGTCATGCCGACTGGGCTCCCAAAAGGCTCTTTCCTCAGTGCTATTTTCTCAATGTGATTAATGCCAGTATCCCCAAGGGATCTCTCTAGTCGCCTATCCTGCATACAACTTTCTCCATTCTCTATCATCCTAAAATTCCGCTATCTATCAAATAGGTCTACCTACTCTCACCGGTTCAGCTTATACATCTGCCATAGCCGGGTCCCTGGCCGAGTGTCTGTTATTCTACATGTTTGGTCTTTTCCCTACATTTTCACTCCCTTTATATCCGATAGCCATAGCTTCCAACCAGCTAAACCTATCATCTTACACGGCATAGTTATTCCTCTACAGGTCTGCCTCTAAAGCAAGACGAATTCCCATCGTGGTGATTCTCCCACTCCCTTTTCTACTCGCTCTCTCTTTCTCTATTCCTTTCTCCTTCTTTTCCCCGTTATAGTTTCCACGGGAAGCTTGAGTAACCCAGTATTCATCTGAATCCCCCCCCTCCGTATAATACCAGCCCCGAATCTATATCATGTCTACAAGGAATAAGATGGAACTCTTACAAAGTAATTCCTTTCAACTTCCTCTCCCCCTTCCACCATAACCTGGCCAAGGTTTGAAACAATCCTCTGAATGTACTTGTGACGCATAAACGATATGTGTTTATTGTAGTATAGAAAAAACTGGCGCTCCCTTAGCCTGACCTACCCGCTACCCATCGTACTTTCTCCACTTGCGCCCCCATTCCCTAGCTAATGTTCCCTCCGGACATAACAGGGAGCGGGATAAGCATTAAGGCCCGCTTACATCCGGTCTTGAGTATCGAAATCGCTTCAATTATAATTATTCTATAGCTTGTACGGGCATAACGACCATTACCCTGTGAGGCGAGTAGGTATACATGCGGCTAAGTCATGACGGAGGGGCAGGTTGGAAGTAGTTTACAATTTCATTTTGATTCCAGTTCTGCACCAGATACACGCCAACCTGTATCTCGAGGGAGTAGTTGAAAGTTTCCTGAAATTTCACAAATTCCCAGCCAACTTTCTCCTCTTCTACCAGCCTGCCAGCCGGCTACTCATCTGAAATCCACACAGTCCATTAGCCTCGCTTTCACTGCTTTCTCCATGGGCCGGGAGAAGCGGGATGACTATCTATACTTTCGTCCTACTCGTTTATTTATCCTGTTTTTCGGAATCGAGCAAATTTTCATAACCTCCCTGCTTTGATTTGAAATTCCAAAACATTCCTTCCATCCGTTTCCTCCAAGAGAGTCGCTCAATTATTCAAGATTAGGCGAGAGCCGTGTGGATTCACTGCTGGCTGGGTTTCAGGCAGAGTTGTGAAAGTCTTGAAAGGAGGAAGGATAAGCTTGGAGGAATGTCTCTCTATGCCATTCGACTTTGTGCCTGGCTAGTGAGTAGGTTTTCAACTTCCGCCAGCATATGATGGACACCATTTTGGCTGTGACGCTTTGGGTCTTTGTACGCGAGGGAGTTTATAAAAATTCTCTTCTCTAGCACTATGTCTATGAACTGAGTGAGGGTGTGTGTGTACGTTGTTGTCATGGTGTTTCGTCTAGGGGATTGGCGGATGGAATAGGAATAGAAATGTGATGAAGGCTAGTGGAATACTACAGATGGAGGTTAGAGAAGCAGTTGGGAGTTAGTTCGGGAATGGGGAATTCTATGGGGAATTGATGGGCATCTTTTTTCCAGAGCACGTCAGACTCCCGTCCCGGGGGAGTTGAACTAATCAAGGTTTGTCGTTGTGACAGCCTTTGTGGGACCACCTTTCGTAAAGTGTCACGCAGCCGGGAAAGAATATTAGGACGGTACTTTTATCCTAGGGGAAATACATGAAGGGCCCCATTCTCCCGTCTCCTCATCTCAATGTCGCTACACCATCTAGTCACATTTCTTCTTCTCCTTTTCTCCCACTCCGCCTTCTTCTTTCCCTCTACTTCCTCTCTGCAGGACTTTCTCCAAAGCGCCTTTCTCCCATCCGCCCGCCCGCTCTTCTCTCCTTTCTCAACAGTCTCTCTTCTGATCTTCAAGCCAGCGTCTTCAAAGTTTGAAGACAAGCTATAGCCCAACTCATTCGGCCCCCTTCTCAATCCCTTTCTCGCTTACAACACCGGCTTTTTGTTCATTCAAAACCCTCTCGTCTTCCTACCACCACTACCACTCAAAAACTTTTCCCACTTCTCAAAACTCCAGCAAGCTAAAGCCCATCCGCCACCGGTCCCTCTCACGTTCTTTCTCTGGGAGTCACCCACTTCTTATCTCTCCCCGCCCGTCTTACCCTATTACTCCTACCTTAACTTTTCTCTCAAAAACTTATAATAAATTAAACACCTCTTCATACTTTAGCTGATAAGCTTAAGATATTCTCAACTCTTCCCCCCAACATCTTTTAAACCTCTCTGAACACCACTTTATTCATTCTCATGTCCTCCTTCCCTCTTTATCCCTCCATCTTTCTCCAGCTTGATCAACTAATTATCCTTGTATATACTCACCCTGCTTTCTCTCAATTCGCAACTCTCTCTTAACTTTCTCCTGGTTTGATATACTCTTAATACACTTATACCTCCTTTTAACTTTCTCCTCTAGTGCTTCCTAGCTATTATCGTCTTTCGAACACGAAACATGGCCCCAAACCATGGCGTACTTAGCCTCTGACTGCTGTTTATAGACCTGTACTTTCTCCACCGCAAGATTTCCGCTAGATTCGCTTTGAGCGCATGCGAAACAAGGGAAGCCATGCCCCTGACCCAGGATTTTAATCCGATGGCATTTTAAACTGCGCCCTCAGAAATAACTTATCCCAGTCCTCTCACAAACTTAATTGCCCGATGTAGGTCAATTGGTTGAAGGGCGAGGTAGGCTTTCTATTGGCATTTGGCAATTTCATATAACTCCCGCGAATAACCGCCATGGCAATTCTCTGACTATCATGTCAGAAGGATTTGGAGTGGGGGGAGGAGGATAGTAGATGATCTCAAGGCTGAGGGATTGGAATGGCTTCTAGATCCTGAGAGGATATGTCCTTTAAGTAGCACTTCACGACACTTTAATGGAAACTTAAAAAGCAATGGTGGTCTACCAAAAGAGAGGGACATAAAATGAGGAGGGAGCTTGTTTGCACGTTCATGCATGGACATATAAAAGTTCGCTGTCCTCACTCTGTCTCATTCCCCTCTCCCTGGCCCCAGCTCCCCTAAACTGTCCGTCCCAGAAGTAAAGTCCCAACGTTCTAATCCAAATAACTTATAGCTTTTCAACCCTATCCAGAACCAACTACTCGCAACAACAACAGCTCTATCTCTATGTTAGCTGTAGAAGCCCTATCATGCCTGCAATTCTATTTTCATTTCATTTCCCAAAATCTACATGCTTTCTTCTTAACCTAACCGACTCTTCCATTTAACTACTATATAACTTCCCTCACTTTCCAGGCTGCTACCCCCTTTGCCTCTCTACATAATTTCATTCGCTTCTGTTGGAAGTATATGTCTTTTTGCGTTTTGCATGCCTTTTTCACCACAACACCTCATTCTAAACAAAAATAATGGCTTTGCAGACCATCCTCAATAGTTGTTTCCGATAGCCCATTTTCTCCTCCTGAGACTGGATTCTGTGAAAGTTTTTATGAGCCGTCGCTCCATCCAGTACTCGTTTTATTTAGCATGAACATGAGCATCCGGGTGTTTCACAAAGCCAAAATAGCTCACTGTCTTGCTCTGCTCATTCGTTACTATCTATATGCCCTTTACCCATATTTCCATTGCTTGATCCCGGTCAAGCGGTCAAATTTTATGGACATTAGACTCATTCCCGGTAGAATGTATTATAGATGCGGCCTTCAGTTTTTCAAATGATTATGATTTTTGAACTACTTGGCATAAAGAGGTTAATTTACAGCTATGGAAATGAAGGTACGCGTTGGGAGTTTCTCTCCTCCCCGACTTTTCTCTCAAAAAGGTATAGAGAGGAGGATTGCTGCCTCTCGGGGTCGGCAGAGGAGGAAGTGGAAGTGAAAGCAAGCTTTCTCCAGGTTTCTAGAGGTAAAAGCCGGCGTAGCCTTGGGCAGCTTCTTCTTGGCTTTTATAGATAACCTTTTAATGGTCGCTAAAGACTGAAGATCTAAAGTTCATACTGTCGTCATACCTTTGAAGGAGTTTCACCCAGGGTCTCTGTGCTCATCCTTTCTTTCCGGAGCGCCTACCTAGCAGATGAAAGGCAGTTTGGGGAATGATAGGTTGCATATGGACGGCCTGACTCAGAGTTGGTCCCTGAAAATGCAACTTAAGAGAGTTAAAGTTAGGTAGGATTTGGTTGAGTACTGTGAAAGTGGATACATGTATTGTATTAGGAGAGGTAGTTGTAATACTACTGCTGGAGCGGGTATAGACTTACCTTGGGTCCTTGGGTGGTTCGCTCCATGCGGAAGACTATAGGGGAGACAGTATTACAGGATGGATGCAGGCAGGCGGTGGCGGAAGATATATTTTCACGGCCGATAAAATTTGGTCTGTTGATATTGAATGTTTCGTGTTAGAACGATCTGTTAGGTATTTCGACACTAGGGTTGCGTTCCAGGGATTTCTCCAAAGTGTCGTAATCACGAAGATTCAAAAGGATAAAGTGTAGAAGAGAAATTTTCCCAGAGCCGAAACTTGGCCATTACAATGTTGGAGAAAACTACGCTCCCGAGACTAAAGGAGCTCCCAAGAAAGTCATTATTCGATTTCTAAAACTAAAAATGCCTCCAGTAACGCCAACGTAAGAGAGTCCAAAATTCCCGAAAGATTTGCGTTAATTTTCTGCCGTTCTGAGCTCACTGCCCTCTCGAGAATTCGACATCCGTAAAGGCCTTCCAGAGATAGACAACTTTATTCTCCACTTCCTTCTCTTCTGTCTCTCTCTCCCTTTTTGGTCTCCTCTCCTTCATCCTATCTCTTCACCATCCTCATTTTATCCACCCAAGACGAAACCCAAGCTATTTTACTTTGGCCAACACAGACACACACACACACACTCAACTCCCCACCCATCCCCCCAACTACCCATTTCCCAACTCCCTCCTTTCCCCAGCCCATCAAGAGATTCCTACATATACAATTTCTTAATATACTTCACCATCTCATTCTCCACACTAGCTATCCACACTCCACTGCCACCAACTACCTTCCCCAATTTCATATTCTTATCCAAACTTTATCCTCCCGCATACGCATTCCCTCATCCTCACCACTTTCCCCCCGTCTTTATTTTCCGTACTTGGGAAGCAGGCATGCTAACGTTACTGATGCAAAGTATATGCTGCTTGCAAAATCTTGGGATGCAATCAATTGGGTATCCTGTTAGTTTTGCCAATTTCATGGAAACATCTTGTCGCCGGCATTGCCATTGTTGTCGTCGCATAGTGGAAACCGGCTAAATTTTAAAATCTGATTTGGGAACAACTTCTCTAAGAGACTGCCCTCTTATGTCTTCAAGGGATAATTATATCACTCTGAGTTTTTTGTAACCAACCAAGTGTTTGACCGTCCATGACATTATTTTCGGCATTTAACCTACCATTTCCTTCTGACCTAAAGTTAACATTCTAAATTCTAAACGGTTTCCTTTTCGGTCTAAGAAACGTAAATGCCCTTCCCGAAGCAGATTCATTCTGGGATTCAAGAACATGTTCTAAATCTACTTAATGTCTCAAGAAGCCGGTATGTGAAATCTTTTTGGATTTGCTGTCCTAATACCTCTGCCTTAAATCCTTATATACAGATCCATGCATGATTTTCCGCATAATCCAAGATACCCGCCCGGTCCGCTACCATGTCCTAGTATAGGACTTCTATTGTATGTATATGCTATCCTCAACCTTGGGATTCTAGATAGTAAACTTTCTCCCACCTTTCTACGGTTGCTTTCACTTGCGTACTCGGGCTTCAATCCTCTTCGTTGAAGCGCTCCCGTGGATGTATTTAGCTGCTGCTTTGCGTCCCAGCCCCTTCCAGATTTATTCTTCATTTCTTTTTTACTATTTTTGCAGTATTTTGGAGCATAAATCATTCTGAAATAACACTACGTTCATCCTGCGTGTAGCTGGAACGTAAACTATCCAAGAATCTTTTAGAACGGAAATTTTTTATAAGAGTTAGATTAATAATTATCCACTTAATTTTCATCATAAAATATTAGACTTTGAATGAGATTACTACTTGAACGTTTACAAACTAATCTGAAGAGTTTGGTGCAGAAACTTTGCAACAATTTATAGGTTTCACTCGGAGTTAAACCACTTTAAACCAGGTTTAGTTTAAAGTGATATTTTCATATGCGTGTTTGTATGTAAATAATAATTCCACCTTATATCTTTCCCGCAAATCTATTATCTCCTGCTGTTCACAACCACTTTAATTCTCACCGCCGTCTCAGTTCTCCCGTCGTGATAACAATTTACTTTGCAAAAAATCTCCCACAAATCCCTCTGGCGCTGATTCCCTTCCGCCTCTCAATCCCGCCCACAATCTCTTCCCTTCTTTTTGTAAAACTCCCTCCCGTGCTTTGCATGGCCACATTTCTATTATTATTACATTTCCGTCTGTTTTACGCTCTGGAAGGACCTGTGATGGATGAGTTTGCACTTTCTCCATTCTTCTACGCCGTGACTACTTCTCCGTTGTCCTGTTTTTAAAGCAATGGTTGTAAGCAAGCATAAGGATAAGCCTTGCTCCCGGCTAGCGCACAGCACACAGACAGCTATAGTTTTAATGCCTTGCCAAGAGGCTATCCATTTGGAATAGGAGAAGAGAAGCAGGAACTTTTTATTTTATTTTCCAGCCTTTACAACTAGTATTACTAGGGCATATAAACCCTTCTTTTCTTATTGTTATCCCTCTTGCTACTACAACTACTACAAATATTACGGAACCTTCCGGCTCCGTCTTCAGTATCCTCTTTAGCCAAAGCCCAAATCCCCTGTACATTTGATGGTGGCATCTTCTCATGGACCCCGGAAACTTGCACGTTTTTCAGTCTTCTTGTCCTGGAGAAGCCCAAATCCCGGTTGTCTGTCTACCCGCCTGCCTTTTCTCCAGGTTCAGGAGGAGCTCTATCCAGGCAGGCAAGACCTCCTACTCTCTCCTGGCCGCCGTGTGTATAAGGGAAGAAGAGAGGAAAGTTGAGATTAAATGGCGAGCTGGATGGAAGACGGAGAAAAAAGAGAGAAAATGCTTTTTCTTGGGATGGAAAAGAAGGCTCCCGGAGGAATATATTAGGTCCACTGGGACTACCCCAAGTCCCTGAGCCCATTTAGGAAAAGCGGGAAATGCCTGTAGGGCGCTTATTAAAGCTCTTTTCCCTAGAGATATATCTATTCTGGAAAAGCCAAATTTAAAACCTGAATACCAAAGAGAATGCTTTCTCTTCTCTTCTTCCCTCACGTTCACTCTCTACTTGGCGTACTTTTACCCCCCAATTCTATTCCTAGTTTACATCTTGGATATATCCCCCCTATATTATCTCAC
The DNA here is from genome assembly GCA_906901655.1 of Sminthurides aquaticus. Lineage (NCBI taxonomy): Eukaryota > Metazoa > Arthropoda > Collembola > Symphypleona > Sminthurididae > Sminthurides > Sminthurides aquaticus. The sequence goes on along the minus strand of CAJQTT010000013.1, from coordinate 948,917 downwards.
CTCTACTAGCATTCTCCACCACCGCCGCCTACCTCATCCTTTAAACCAACTCTATTCTCTAATGCTCTACTTCTTCCACCTTCAACCTTAGTACCCACCTTACAGCCCTTACAGCTCTTTGAAACAAGTATGAAAATCATAGAATCCTCTCATACTACTACTACAACCAACCGCCATCCCCTCCCTCCTCAGCAACGTCCCCTACTCCCTAGTCTCGTCCTTGCTATCAAACAACTCCCAGATAGGAGCCACCAAATTATAGCCACTAACTTACACAAACCCCGCTTCTTTCCACCCTTGCATATAATACTCATAGAGTTTGCTTATGCTAGCTATAGCCAGACCTAGGAGGACCAAACACCAGAAAAGCCAAGAAAGCAAGGAGCGAGTCAAACTACCCGGGTAGCATTCTTCCTCTTTCACCGTAGCGTAACAAATACACACACACACATACTTTACCTACTTTCTCTCCCACCACCTTCCTCTACCGCTTCCCCAGTCTTCCCTTCCGACGTACCTTCATCCTCTATTCCCCACCGGCCCACATTTCCCATCTCATATGATTTTACTTAAATTAACTTTTTCAAACATCCATACCTAAAATATGTATTTTTTACTTTGCTCAAAAAATATTCTCTCCCCTACCTACTTACACCTCACTTCATTCTCACCCCACCCCTCCACCTATCCAACAACTAACTTTCTCCACCAGAAATCCAGCCCCTCCTCCCCCCAACACCCATATTCTCCAATCTTATTTCATAACTAGCTTTCTCTTTTCAAGAAAAAAGAGGGAGTCGCTCTCTCCTTTATTCCCTATTTCCTATCTCCTCTTCCGCAACTTCCTTCTCCTCATCCTTCCGCTAGCCCCTCACCACCTCATCCGCTATAAATTTCCCGTACCCATTTACCACGTAAACCTCCATACTTTCTCTTCTGACTTTCACCTTTTCAGCTCTCATTCCAAGTCGACCTAGAAAAAATAACCACCACATTTACAAGCCTTGTGGTGGTAAAGCTAAAGCAAGCATTGAGCAGGCAGGCAGGCAAACAGCAATGCCATAAGCAAAAGAGAAAGCATTCAATCTTGTCCCTCGCCAATCTCACAGTGGTGGTATGCATGCATATTATGCCTCTCTGTGTGCTTTCACTCCAGATATTATAAGCTTGAAGGAATCTCTGAGCCCGAGGTCTGGGAGAGAAAGGATAGAGGAGATGAGAGAACTTCCTCCTACTCATCCTCCTCAACTCACCCAAGGTTGACATTTCCGCCATTCTCTCGAGGAATCTAAACGATACATGTTAGTTAGGCCCTATTTCAATTGCGCTTGGATGCAACCTCTTGGGGTCCAACTGCATTGTCCTGTGTCCGAAATCCCATTTAACACCCACCCTAACAAGTCATCCTATTAGACGGATTTCAGAATTTGCTAAAACAGCAGCACTTGCGAAAACAATCAAGGCTATGTATCGATCATGGTTTAGCACCCCGGCACCATTCTCTTGGACATACAAATCGTCTTACTCGTTTTACAATTTTTATGCTTCGGTGTAATGGCAAACGTGTAATGTATGAGTCTTGGTTGTAGGAGCTGAGTGAAAATGAATAGTAAACTTAACATATGCTTACATTTTAAGGATTGATGAAAATAATATATACTTGTGCTGACTTTACGTTTGTTTCTAAATTAATATTATTCGAGAATTTAATCTCATTTTGCTGGAACATCCCCAGACTCGTTTCACAATTTTCTATTTATATTTCTGTAGATGACGAACTGGAGCAAGAAATGACAGAGTCCTTGGAGACAAGTAATGCGGAAGCTAAAACTTTCCATGATCCATTCCATCAGCATCCCCTCGATGACAACTCTCCTGAGGGCAGTCCCTCAAACTCAGGTAACCCTATTATCTAGTATACCAATCTTCGTGCATAGTTTTCATCTCTTCGTCGTCATGCATTATCAATCATATCAGTGTGTACAGCCTACCAAAACTGCGTTAGCATTTTGGAACGTTACAAGGGTTACTACTTTCTCTCGCTCTAACTTTTACATTTATTTCATAATATCAAACAGACTAACATTCTATGCTCTTTCTCTTCTGTAATATATGTCTAACAGCTTGTGAAATTTTACTTTATCGGGGATGACACAGTGCAGTATGCATAATCCTCAAATAAAATTTAGCGCCGTTTGTCTTTATCCTGCTAAATAAATCCATCCTGATCTGCGTGGAGCCAAAACTGTCATAGGAATACTAAACTGGAGCTCGTAGAAAGTATTGCTTAGGTCTTTCTTGTATCGTCTCCCTAATCTCTCATCATTGAAAATAATATAACAAAATTCAAAGCGTCAAAAACTTTCTAACAAGTTCCAAGTCAAGGAATTTTTTCTCTTGACACTAATAAGCTGCTACCACAGCTTTGTCTAATAAAAACTTTCATCAGTAAATTTCTACATGAGAGAATATTTGGATCTTCAAAGTGAAAGTAGCTTTCACTCGCTCAATTAGCTCATACTAGCTTTTTTAGCGCTTGGGGGATTTAAGTTAATGGTGTGTATTGAGTCAACTTTCGTTGAGGATATTGATTGATTCAAGGGATTTTTCATACAGAAACATGGCTAATCATTTATTGTTTACGTGTAAAAGCTCGTTTTGGATCCATAAAGAGCTGAGACGCGGCACGGCTTTCCTGCCATCGTGCAGTTATTTTGAATATTCCTCACCGTATAGTGTTTCAAATATGCGGAGAAATCCATCGCCTGTCCTACCCTCGTTTTGCACCCACATCTCGATTATCATTAAGCCTCTGCGAATCCGGTCTCGTCTCTAGCATTCTTGTGCTTATCTACCCTTCTCTTGTCTCTTAGTTCCCACTTGTGTATCTATACTATTATTTATGTATTTCTAGCAAGTAGGCTGAGCACAGTCCATGACAATCCAAGGATATTTTAACTGGGAAGTTACTGAGAGCGTGTCCTTTAAGATACGAGCCCTCTTCTGTGTTGTACTGTACTAGATCCAGTAAACATAATCCCTCCTTCTGTTCTTCAAGAGAGAGAGGAGAGAGAAAGCTAGCCCGCGTTCTAATTCTCCTGGGAAGAGGAACGTGTAAAGGGCCCTCTTAATGGAAGTTGAAAGATAGGATTTCCGTGTATTTGGAGCGTATTTTAATTGATTAGATAGACGTCTCATCTTGGCCAAATATCTCTGCCTCATCCCGGAACACATTGGGCAGGCTTCTCTGAAAGCGATCCTCCAAATCAACAAGGTTCCTTTCCCTAAACGGCTAACCTCTAAGCAATAGCCATTCCCTCAATCCACACAAACAGGAACACCCCCACCCGCCACCAACACTTGGGCACAAGGGAAACTCCCCGAAGAAATAACCAACCCAATGCAGAATTATTTCCTGGAGGAAGCCAAATCTCCTTATACTTTCACCCTCTTACTCTGTAGTATCCTTCAAGCGGTTTCATCTTCCAACGAAACTTTCTCTCTCAAGCATAGAGTGGAAGCTGAGTGAGATATTTCTCGCTTCCTCTCGTTTACTCCAGACGACTTTCTTAATTCCGCTCTGTATGGAATGTGATGGCATCTTTCTCCACTTTCTCCTCTCTCTCTTCCCATCGCAACTTTCATACAGGGCCGCAAGACGACTGTACTGCTTTCACCCATCTGGAGATCTGGCTAGATGCTCATCCCCGAAACTCACCTTTCAAGACAGATGGATCCATGATGACCACATTGAACAAGTGCAATTGATATTGATCCCCTCTTCCCCTGGCCGTCATTCTTCCATCTTCCCTCTCTCTCTCTCTCCTCCTAATTCCTGGAATCATTTCGAGCCCATCCAGTCAAGCAAACCCTTAACCCGGCCAACTCATCCAGCCAATATCAATATAATTCACCTCTAATTTCATTTATATGATTCTTTCCAAACTTCCATCTTTTCGCACCCATCCCATTCTCTAGGAAAATCTGGAAGCCTCTCTATCCGCTCTTACTCCAGCAGAAGAACCATAAGCTCCACCAGACCGCTACCACCAACCAACCAACTACTAAATCTAATTCGGCTAGAGAGCCAATTCCAACGCCATCAATTCACTTATTCCTCCATCCAAAAATCCTCTTCCCCCCATTCATCCTCCTCAAGCATTTTACAAAATCATTGAGTCTCTCAACATTCCCTTATTACACGCCTCTCCCCTTCTTTCGCGTAAGCTGATGGCTGGATACCCGACCATTACCTCCAGTGGCCACAATATTTCTTCGAAAACCAGGGATTTCCCCCTCTACCACAAAATCTCCGCCTTTTTCACACCATATTTATTTGTGGAGAGAAGCTGTACGCGTCCCCAGTGCGATCAAACGTATGCATACAAGAATTATTCACTTGTGCCTCCATCTGGATTTATTTCCCGCTGTCCTCGTACCTGGTTTTCTTTAGTCTGGTTGCAATTAATTGCATTAATTGCCTTGCGTCAAAATCTGCCTACAGCCCTTACAAAAACTTGCATTTGTTTCTCCTATTCATCGATGGGATTTTTTCCTTTGGGTTGAACAGATGATTGTCTCAAGGCACATGCTGATCGTATTGCCGTAGGCATGTATAGTTTTGATATGATACCGAAGGAAGGAAGGAGCTACGCTCCTGCTCCCTGCTCCCGATAAAAAACTTGTACGACCCGTCAATTGCGGCATCTTTTCCTTATTCTCCCTCGGAAATCTTGATGGCTCTCATCTCCTCCCGAGAAGTCCGATAAGATGGAGTAGATGGAAGGGAGCGTTGGATGCGGATAAGATAGAGATTGATAGGAAGGAGAGGAGAGTTGAGCTGGGTCTGGATGAGCTAAGCGCACTTGAAAGTAAATAGAACAATGGGGATGGTAGTTTTAAAAAAGTGGCGGAGGAGACGATATGATTGTATTTAATCGGAACCCCTTTTCTTTTCTTATTATTATCATCACCGCCTTCGTGACCGTTCACAGCTATCGAATCAATGATTCGACAAGGGTAATTATGCCCGCAATTCCATCCCCCATTATCACACTATTGATAACCGTACTTCCCCAACTACCTGCTCCCACCCAAAATCCCAATAGCTTCTTCCTACATTATCGCCTACAGTCAGCTCAACCTCATGCTTGCCTCTACAGCTTTTCTTTTTACAAATCCAACCAAAGCAAAGGATTGAGACTGTCATGCACATAATCTCACATCGTTTACTCCTTCCTACCCGCCTAGACAGAACTCAGTCCTTTCTTTCTTCCAATAATTCTTCTCGCCTAAAATCAGTCACCCTTTTTAATTTTATTCAAAAGGCAAGCGCAAGCTTCCTTAAACTATCGCGACTACCCAGAATTCATACCAGTTTCAATCACCTTCTGCCGCTCTTTTGAAAAAAAAATTTCCGGATTAACTACCACTTTTCGTAGCTCATTGTCCTACTCCTACTATCCTCTGCTTCCCTTCCTTCTAGCTACAGTTTCGCAAGTTACTTTGATATATAACGCTTCCGTAGTTGAATTCATGTACGAAAGCGGATTCTCCGTATTAAAATTCGCCTCCTGATTTACACCAGGGAGAGGATAAAAAACTTGTTAAACGACGAGGATGCGAAGATTGATGAAATAGAAAGGACTGCCTGCCATATTAAATTGTCACCTGGAGCTAGCTCAGCTAACCCGTTTGGTGATTTTGATATCAATTTTCTCGGTTCCTATTGTTGTAGTTTATCATCCCGGCCATTAAACTACCATCCTTGTGTGATTTGTATTCTCTCTTGATTCTTAATTCGTAGCCGCAAGGAGGTAGCAAATTAGTTGAGTAACTAGTATACGTAAGCTTTTGCAAGAATTTGCCTTTACGTGCTTTTTTATATAGGAAATGAATGCTTTGGACCGCTTTAAGGAAGTGTGGAAGTGTACACCATGCACAACTGACTTGACAAAATTAATTAATAACTCCAATAAATTATTAAGTAATGCAAAAATTGCTACTTTATATACCAAAAGTGTGTAAAAGGGGATTTGGGCAGAGGATTAATTCGAACCCGCGTCCCTACCTTAGCCTTGAAATCTACATTGTACAATATTTAAATAATGAAAAAATTAACAAACTTAACTTGGATATTAAAACATCTATCCGACAGAATAACTTGCAATCAGTAAGTGTATGCAAATGCATATACAGAACAAAATGAACTAAAAACAGCGTAAATATTTAAACATATAGAAGCGTAATAAAACACACCGATGAATGAAGACTAATTTACGACACCGCAACCCGTACGGACGGGATAACACAACAAGAATTAAGATAATTGAAAACTGAGCAAGCCCTCTAGCATCTACTATAACCGCATCCGGTTGCCTTCAATCCTATTAGGCCCGAACAACTTCTGTAAAGGATTTCCCACCCGCTGTCCACAACTGTCCACGCCATTCGCCAAAGTCCAGTTTGCCAATCTAAAATAAAGACAAGACCTGAATCATTAATTTCTGTGCAACTTATATTTTCACAGTGAAAACTATAACGATTTTCGATAATCCTAGAATGTATTTTGTGAATGCACTTACAACATCGAGCTCCCACAATCCCGAAATCTTGTCCATTTTCTCCGAAACCATTGGTAGTTCTGCTTGAAGATCTTCAATGTGTAGTTTAAGTCCTAAGACGGGTATCTGAAATTCAAACAATGATTTGCTTAACACGATAACTCGGCACAGGTGAAGACACAAAACGGCATTATAAATCTTATATGTCTACCCTTACCTTGAACAGCTCGTCGTTGATATCACGACAATGCTTTGCTGGTATAATGCTCACGTCGCCGTAGTCGAGAAATTCCAACATGAGTTCCTCTCCATTGATTTCCATTATTTTCGCGCGATAGTACGAGTCATAATACAGCCCAAGGACAATATCTTCAACTTTGGGCTTGTGAGCAAGTACGAGCGGTGGAACTGGAAAGACATCAAGTAATTCGATAATAGCAACAACTTAATATCCAGAAACTTCAGGGCAGTGACAAGCTGATTAATCATAGCGTTAGTTCGTACCAAGATTAATTAAAATCTAAACTGGATTCAAAACCATACCTGTTTTGACAAAAGCTTGAATGCGAGCGTCTAAATCCAATAAAGTCTTAGCATCCGCCTCAGCCGTGACGGTTACTTTGGAATTGCTCCAGACATGAGCAACGGAAACGTTGGCTCCTTGAAGAAAAGATGACGATAGTGCCATTCCGTGTATTTTCTTCGCACGTCGTTGAATGACAGGAGACTGTTGTGGGCTAACGGATGGTTTCTCTTCAAGTTCGTTATTCGCAGGTTCCTCTGTATTTGGAACTTCTTGTGGAACTAAAAACGAAACGAAGCAAAAAATATAGATCCTGTCGTGGTCTGGCAGACTAATTGTAACGTTAATTAATGTTAAATAAGGTAGTACAAAGCTTCGATTCAAATTGCCACGGAAAGTACTTACAAACCAAGGGAAGCAAGTTGATGAAATCCTCTTCATCCTCCGTGATCAGGGATGCGGTCCAAGGGTTTGGAACTCTTCCCTTCTGAATCACTTTCAAGGTAAACTTGTTGTTCGCTATTGCGTTTCGAAAACGATCGTCGCAGGCTTCTATGGTCGGGATTTCCAACACAGTATCCGGAATGGATAGGCTGATGACGAGGCCGTATCGGCGATGTATCTATACAAAATTTAAATTAGTTTAGTTGGTACATTGCATCATTTGCTGCTGAAGTCATAAGTAACCAAAACTTGGTTTGGAATCCAAAACTTGCTATACATATTTTATATAAATACATAAAATTTGAAGCTAACTACCCACTATTACCTGCATAATTTCCTCCTTTGGTTCCCAGCATTGTCCAAGCGTCACCAGGCCTTTTTCTCCAAAATCCACATAATCAACTTCGATCATTTCATCCACACAATCGCTAGATTTGATCACATGAGCTCGATACACGATCCCATCGGTAGGACAAGTTGCGAATATTATTTGATTTACCACAGGAGGTTTTTGCAAAGTGGAAGCTGCAATTAAACAAATTGATTCGTTAAAATACCTTGGTTCAAAATCCATGCGTCCATGTTAAACTACACTAAGCGGAAAGACACTTTTAAAGGCACGGATAAAAATGACAAACCTCTTCTGCAATAACTGCGTATTTCATCCTGAAGATCATTAATGCAATCTTCATCCGTCGCTGCTTGTAGGGTGTAGGTGACAGGATCCCAAGCATGAGAAACAAAGATGAGAGCTCCATCTGTAAACGACTCCGACAGCTCCATGTCAGATAGAAGCCATGTTTTGGGGCGTTCAATGTCCTCAATTTCGATGTGCCCGCTGTACAAATCTCCGCAAAACTTCAAGAGATTTAGGTCTAATTTCCTATTCACATCAAGTGAAATGGAGCCACCGGTTCCAGCTTGTATCAATTCGTGTAGTTCTTTGAATTGGGCTACCTGAATCACAAAAGTCGCTAAGAATTAGTATACTTTTCCCCAAAGTGACTTGATTTAAAAAGTTAGAAACAAAGCGGAGTAAATCTAACACCAGGTGGCGTAATAACTTACTGGTTTTTCAGAAGCTTGGGCTGCATCGGTGCGTAGTGGCGTAGTCGTAGGAGTGGTACCAGCGTCAACTTGAGTTCCGCGTGAGGCTGTGCCCATAGCATTCTCACAGGAGCACGTCCCAGCTTCCGCGCATGTCAATTCACTAGAATTTATAAAATTAACGAAATAAGAGTCAAAATTCAGTCGTGCTCAATGACGGAAAAAGTATTCGGAAAGTTACTCTATGTAACAAAAAAATCAATATGCGATCAGTCTATGCGTAATCAGTAAAAACACATGTGGCGTAAGTTGAGTTAAAAACTTACGCTTCTTGTGGCATCTCGAAGAGCTTCTTACAGGCAGCTGCCAAACAGCGTGAGTTGCATATCAGGACCGATGGTTTCGCACGAAATTGGTAGCCAAAGGGTCGATCACAAACGGAGCAATCCAAACTCCGAAACTCCTTGCTCATAGCACCAAACTGGAAATTAGAGTAAATTACGAATTTCATCACACGGACTAAAAAATTATAATTACGTAAGATTAAAGCAGATTCCTGGATGTAGTTCCCAGGAATTTTGTTAAAAACTATGCCTTTAAAAAATCAAACAAGAGTCAAGGATTTGAAGAAATATTTTTTAAATAGTATTATTAAGTTGATTAAACAATTAACAAAAACTTACCATCTGAGCTGCTTCTAGTTCCTTCGCACTTGTAGCCTCAGATGAGGATTTCTTGGCGTTACCTTTGTTCATGTTGAAGCAGAGTGAATATCAGAAATTAACTTAAAAAATCACTTTTCCAAAATGTGGAAATGCAGCAATAATTTCAAAAATATTTGAAAAAGAAATTGAATTTTACTGAAATACTGGAAATAGGAAAACTGGAAGTGGGAATACGAAACTTCATATACGACTCTTTAATTAAAGGCAAGAAAATTAGACACGTGCTCGGGCAAGAAACGAAACGATAATGAGGGATAGCAGTGTCTGCAGGCAAAAAGAAAACTCGGGTAACTAAAATTAACTCCTTGTGAGCCTTAAGCAGTATGCTGTACAAGGGAGGCTTGCTGAGATTAGAACGTTTATTGAAACGTTTTTTTATTTTAACTGAGAGATAATTCCCTCGGGTAGGGGATTTAGCCGGACCGTTGGGCATTCGGACTGGATTAGTGCTTGAGCTACCTGGACTAAATCAAGGGTAACCTGGCCCTCCTCTTCGATAATCCTCGATGTCATACCTGCTCATGCTGTCTTAAATTTTTCAGCATAGCAAAACGATGTGCCTTAAACTCCCACTCCCAACGTTGAGTTGTCTCAAAGCCCTTTAGAACGTTCTTGCCAAGGAAATGCATACAAGGAATAGTATCGGATCCCTGATTGGCTGAAAAGTTGCTCCCATGCGGCAGCGAGATTATACTATTGGATTAAAACGTTTCTTGGCCGTTGGGCTTTGCATCTCGATTTAGAACTTAAGCTCCGTGGACAAAGGAATGGACCCCTTCTCTTTTCGTCCTCGGAGCCATGCTCCCTCCGATTTTTCCGATGAATCAATCAGCAATCGCACGAACACTGATGGAGGGACTATCGTCGTTTTTCGTTTCCATATTCCAGGTAAACGTTTTTAGCTCACCTTGTAATACTTGACGGCTATAAATATGAGGCGATTAGTATGTGTGGATGCAGCTAATAATTAGAATGATGACATATGTTTTAAACGATTTTACGATTTTTTGCTCTTCTCTTCTCAACTGCAACGTTAATCATAATTAACTAATAGGGTTAGAAGAGCTAAGTGTATAAACATTTGCTTTCTATCCACACATAAGATTGACTCCTTTCAAGGCATTTTGCGAAAAATCCTTGGTTGTCCTCAAAAACTCTGGAAGCGAATCGTTGAGTGTTTAAACAAGTCTAAATTCTGGTCTGTGAGATTAAATTGTATCCTGAAACTTTATTAAGCAATTTTAATTTCCTTGTGTCAGTTAATTTTAATCATTCTCCAGACTCCGGACCAGATTCCGTCAATCCGCCCGCTTTCTGTCATCAAAAAATACCATTTTGCTATAGATACAGAGACCGAGAAAAACTGGGCGTGCGAGTACTACTTCCAAGATAGTTAACATTACCAAAACATACCAGATTTGCAATCCCGTAGTGCATTATTCCTTTTGCAGTTTCTCCCTCAATTCATACACTTCTTTCAATATCATTAAGACTTTTAAAAAATAACTGGGATATACATTGGCATTGATGATAAGGAGACAGTTTGAACTTTACGCTTAATAATACGTTGCAACCGCTGCTTGCTTAAATTCATACACCTTCTGCTAGGCAAAAATGATACCAGAGATGAAGACTTGAATCAGTGACAGAGAACACCCATGTTTAGGTTAGCATAATTTGTTTGTGCATTAATCTTAATCTTGAGAAGGTGTAGGTTAATTTGTATTCAAAGTGTGGCCGGGAGGCAGGTTTGTTGTATATCTTGAAACTAGCTTCTTGAAATCAAGGAATAATCTTCTTCTCTTCTTTCTATCTGACGAGCTCTGGATCTCGCTGGAGGGTTGTTATCTTTCTGAGGATTCCTATGTAGAAAACCAGTTGTTCAATCAAGCTCAGCGTGTGAGTTAGTTTAGTGAGAGAGTTGTTATTCCAGGTTGATGGTGCTGGAGGATCTACGGGGGGATTGCTGCTGATAATAGTTAATGGATTGGGCGCTGGTCTTTGAATAAAGAATCGGTTCAGTCAGTGATACTGATGGCGATATTTAGAGGATAAAAGTGGTCCCGAAAAAAAACTATAACTCTAGCACATTATAGAGCTCCTTCGGTCGGGAGGAGAAACTAAATAATCAAAGTTATCAGCTCTGAGAAAGTTGTTATAGAGGAGCACTACCATTGTTGCAGTGCTCTTGATTCCGGTATGGCGGCCTGCCCTGCCTCATCCGAGAAATAGAAAGGGTAAAAGAGTGGGTAGATAGTAGATGTAGAGAGGTTGAGAGGTATAGGCTGAAGGAAATGAAGATGAGAAAATGTGTTCTTAAATAGCTAATCGTCTTTGGCGGATGTCAATCAGGTGGTTTTATCAGATGAATCAGATATCACACCTGTCGCACGCCTCTTCGTGATCCGCTATCGTATCAATCTCTAAACGTGATTATACTTTTCTCACGACCACCATCACCATCCCCGTCACCATTACCACCACTTTGTCAGCTCTTTTACCACTTACCACCACACTTTGAAATCAAATAGACTACTCAAATCTTTAAAACATCTTCCTCTCTCCCTGTCTAAGTCTCCATCTCCCATTATTCTAATTGTAGACCCAATTTGTATTATTTATTCTCAAAACTTTTAAACTCATCCCCCGAATCATTTCTTCCTCCCTTGTGTAACAACGCAACCCAGTGAGGGAATCCAGGCCATCTCCAAACGCTTGTCGCCTTTTATCATTATTATTAATCCTTGTGCCTGCCCTAAAGCCACACACCCTCTTTCTTCCGCTTCTTCCCCGGCTCACCCCAAACAGTCATCTCATTTCTTTTAACTTCATCTTTTCTTTTATTCTAAAACATTAACTCTCTGTCTCTCCGTAGTCTGGCGGCCCGAGTGGATAGCCTGGATCTCACCAACATCTTTTCTGTCCTTTTGTAATTGAACATTTGCCGGCCTCCCATTTGCAGTGACTCGAATCGTTTCAAGAATAAAACAATTTTAAAACTAAAAGGATCCGTCTTTGTACCTAATAGAGTCACACTTTAACCCAGTCACTCATAGGCAGAGTAGTTCAATATTATTGGCATTTAGCAGCAAGGATTCTTGGGAATTCTCTAACATTTTTTCTTTCTACCTATGTATATACCTAACACCAAAACATCTCCTTCACAGTTTTCTCCTTCCCTACATCCTCTCATTTTTGTCTCTCTTGATTTCTTCTTCTTTCGGCCTCTTATTCAAATTGGGGTACGCGTAAAAAGAAGGTGACCTGATCGGATCATTTACAAAGCGACCGCAATTATTAAAACAAATTAATCCTCGCATCTGTCCCTCAATTCACAACCCGCGTGCCGCTGTCAAGTGATACGATTAAGGCTAAGCCCCTCAACTGGTTTTTATCTTTTATTATAATTTCTTCTGTTTTAACCCTTGTCACAAAATTCTTTCGGACAGTTTCTCCTGGTACGCAACCAGGACTGTCTCTTTGGGACACTTATTTCCGGCTCAACCTGCACACACACTTTTAAAAGCTGAGGTAATATGCTTGAAACGGGTTCACGGGTTGTATATTCAAAAGGGTTTAAGCATTTACTTTTATACATGCAGAGCTACACAGTTGGAAGATTGTTTTGATTCCATTATTTGTGTATCATGTTATTTGACCCCACCCTCGTTCTCGCTAATGGCGAATCTGGTAGAAGCTATTGCAATAACGATTTTGATAGGCTTTTCTGTCCATCTCTCCCCCTCGTTTCAAAGGTGAGAAATTAGAACTGTACCTGCTCTGAGGGTTGTGTAATGAAGATTCTAAATAGTTTTACAAAGTTACAACTGTGTGAAGGCGGAAATCAGTGGACAAATAAGGAATCCCTCATATTATAAGATAAACGTTGACTATAAGTTTATTTATTTTACCCAAAGATTTCAGAAAGTCCACAGGCCCGTATCAACAAAGGTGAAAGGTTAAAAAGAAAGCTTGGTTGATCGAGGGTGGCAGAGAGCGCTCGGAAGTTGGCTGTTGTGTAAAGGCCATGGCGTTTCTCTTCTGTTCTCGGACGCTGCAACTATAAGACAATGGCAGGTAAAGGAATATGAGGGAAAAGTAAGTACGCAGTTGAGAAAATGACTAAGATTGTTGAGAAACTTAGGAATGCGGCCGAAATGCTTGCATCAATTATTATTAATGAAGTATAAAAATTTGTAGTGACCTTTGTCCCGATTTCTGGGAAAGAATCGGCTTGTCTCCTTTGTAATTGATGAAGACAGGTCTTCAACGTCATTTTCACGTGCTACTGCCATAGATGATGAGATACAAATACCTGAATCATCATGCAATCCCAAGGAGAAAGGGCTCGATGAGGTTATTTGATTCCCTTAAAATCCCATATACAGTAGGAGGAGGAAGGGATGAGAGTAGCTGCTGCTGCTGCGGTTATGAGTTGTGTTGCTGTAGCTGAGCACTACTAGGTGAATAATGCTGGATTTGGACATAAATATTTCTTCCCCGGAGCTTGAGGATTCTGACAGGTTTTAAAGATTTCCTTAAGTCATCTACCTTGAGCTCAGCCTTGATGGCTTTCTTATAGTTGAACTCATCTTTGAGGCATACAACTCAATTGAAGCTATACTCTTTTGAGAGGGAAAGGTGGTGGCTCATCAAGAGTGAGTGTTGCCGATAAAGTAAAAATTTTCCTCGCCCCTCCTCTCCTCCCTCTAATCCCCTGTTAAAAGAGTTAATGAATTCCCTAGTTTTGATAAAAGGAGATGGAAATTATCATGTCTTTTTTGGTGAGGATAAGTAAGTACGTGTCTGTCAGTCGGCTACTGGACTGGGAACAATCAGTCAGTCAGTGTGGAGTGAATAGGATATAAAAGATGATGCTTTTCGAATACTTTTAGATGGGGAGGATATTAGTAGGACATTGTATAGTAGCCCTTTGGATATGAAAGAGCAAAGGGCTACCTCAAGTACAAAATGAATGGTTTCCTCCATCCGTTTTCACGATACACAGTAGTAGGGAAACTGGGTTTGAATTAAGATGGGTCCAGAAGGATTAAGGGTAAAATGGATATTATTTGGAGCATCTCACACTCGTCTTCATAAATATTGGATACGGGAGGATGGCTCTAATGAAGCTTGACAGGAGGTAAGCTTGCCGTTGGCAATAATCAAATGCAAGGAAATTAGATTAATAATAATTTCTGGAGATGAGGAGAGTAGCAGCTGTTGAACATGTTTATATATATTCTTTCACCTCATCTCCCCGTGTAAAAAGTGAAGAAAATTATTACTACTTGAAAATGTGCACACATTTTAACTCCTATAATAGGTTAAGTTCCTATACACTATCCTAGTATATTTCAGTCCAAAAGCCAAAAGCGGGCCGGAGGAGGTTGCGAAGGACTAAGACACGGGAGGGAGATTGAGGCGATCTAAAAGAAAGATCATCACGCTACTACTTCATTCAATGCTATTTATCTTCTCGAGGAAGCGGGTAAAAAACTGGGCTACTCAACAGCACTCGGCGACTCGGCCAGGCCAGACGAAGTGTGACGGTTTGAATTTAATAAAAATTTGTCTCAAATCCGGATGAATCCATGATATTAAGACATTCAATTTACTTTCTTTCATTCACAATGATACTTGGTTCATAAATTCATAATATACATTATCTCCTGGAATTATTTACGCTCTAAGAGTTCATGAGTTGGAAACTTCAGAAGACTCCCGAGTCTGATCAGACTGAAACCAGGAGGAAATAGGGTTCATTGTGTCAAAAAACAGAGGGTTTAATTCAAACTTTCCTATGCTTGTTTTTAGTTGTTTAGTGTTTTTTTATTTCTCCCGCTCGAAAAAAAATATATTACTTCAATTAAGCGTATAAAACTCCTAATGCACGCCCTCACGTAACTCATTTGCTCCTTTTACTCTGGACTCCCGTCCATTTTCTTGTATTTTATTTTTTCAACTTGAGTTTTTCAGTATTTCGACTCGATGTGCAACGCAGATCCCGATCCCGGTACTGTAGTAGCAGGGTTTCTCTTTTTTTCTGATTATGAACCTGCAACGCTGTTTTGCCGGTGTGGGTATGTATGTATGAGCGTAGAAGGGATTTGGGTGCAGTTGAGATAGGGTGTGAAGTTTGCAAAACTGCCAAATTGTTCAACACACATCCATGTTGTATATTGGTGAAAAGCTGAGCTGCTGTCTTTGGGAGAACTAAGCATCATTTTAATATTTTCTTTGCAAAGCTCCATGATTACTAACTACTTTACTAAGGAACTACTTTACCTCCTCTGAAATGTGTCACCTCCGGATCAATCCAGTTTAATAGTGCTTATATGCTTCTTGTTCTATGAAGCTTAAGAAAAAGTTTAATTTTAATCAATCGATTCATCCACCCACACCCACCGGATATGATCTCCTTTACTGCTAAAATTGGACTGGGCCTGATTTAAAGCACTGTATAGCCCTACTCCTGATATTTTTTCTGATCTTGTAACACTTTTACTATTATTGCCTTGGAATTATGGAATAGTTGCCAAAGGTTAAAAGTCTGGACGGAATCATAGAATCATTCATCTTGTAGAGTAGAAGAGGAGGTAGGTAGGAGGGAGGATTGTTGCATAAGAAGAATCCCGCAGCTCAAGTTGCACTGCAGGGTGAAAGCTTGTTTCCTTTGCTTATCCTTGGGCAAGTCTAGCTGGAGACTTCCAAAACCTCCTCTCACCCTTTCATCAAATCTAGCTGATTAAGATATCATAAAGAATTAGGATTCTGAACGCCTTCTCATAATTTAAAGCAATCAAACTTAACTCACACTTAGTTACAACATTTGATAGCTCTCACTGTGTGTTTGCGCTTTGAAAAGCCTCTTGCGCAAGCTTGAAGCTACTTTACCTTGAATCCGAACGTCTTTCTGTAGGCTTGTGCCTAGGTTGGGAGTCGAGAGTCAGGGGAAGGGAGCATTAAAATAAAATAAACCGGTCTCATCATACTACACATTTCTCACCCCGTGTACACAAGATATTTGATCTATACTTTTTCATCTTGTGGTTTCATGTTGAAAAGTTTGAGTTTGAGCGAGCTGTGATACTCTAAGCATTCTTGAACGTGGATCTGAAGGAAGCTAGCTTGAGCTCAGGCACTGAACTGAGAGAAGATTGCGAGAGGATAAGATGGGGATTGATACATTCTAATCTTTGGCTGGAAATGTCAGAAGAAATTGACAGATGGAAATTCGCAGCTCCCAAGAGTGTCCCCTGCGGAGTAGAAAACAAAAATATTCTTCTCCTTCTAATATGCATATTCAAATCTAGAAAACCATTTTTCACTCTGTCTTTTCCCAATCCTGTATTCAAACTCCGACAGAAGGAAGGCCAAGAAGGGGCAAGGGAAGCGTCAGTCTTACTATGTAGATATTTGATAGGAAACCCATGAGCTTCAAAGAGATGCAACATCTCGCACCTAATCAACCTCCCATTTCACCAATCCCTTCTTAACTCTTTCCTCTTCTAACATGAATGCAACAACATCCTTCACCCGCCCGTAATTTACTTTTCACGCCTTTATTTAATTATTGCATTATTTTATTTCTCAACGCGAATTCAAATCAATACCCCGTGAATCTGTTTAATCCACCC
This sequence comes from Sminthurides aquaticus, assembly GCA_906901655.1. Lineage (NCBI taxonomy): Eukaryota > Metazoa > Arthropoda > Collembola > Symphypleona > Sminthurididae > Sminthurides > Sminthurides aquaticus. The sequence goes on along the minus strand of CAJQTT010000013.1, from coordinate 931,975 downwards.
GTGGATTAGTCAAAACTTGGATCAAATCAAAAGGAAAAAACTCTACACTTGCGCTTACATGTCGTAATGCTTAGTATCTTAGTACGGTCTTCAGTGTGCCAATTATCTTTTACTCTCTCACGCACGTGTCAGCCTACAGGTGTGTGTGTGTGCTTAAGTGAGATAGAGGACAAGACTGAAATAAGGTTGACTCTGCCCCGGGAAATTGACGCGCGTTTTAGAATATAATGCATAAATGATGAAAAATTCCTAGGCAGCAATTATACAGGTTTGTAAGGAGAAAGTTAGCTGAGCTGCGACAGTCGGGCAGGAGAGTTTGTTGAGGATTATGGTTGCGCCCTATGGGTGAGATGACTCATTGTAAAAATGTGGAATTGTGGAGAATGGATTAACGTGATTGTAGGATGATGATGGGATAGACGTGGTAGTTTCCGAGAATCCCCTGTAGGATGTCACCAAAGCCATGGACAAGGTGAGAGGGGAAACATTGGCTCTAATGGTTATTGTTATTGTCCGAGAGGACAAGTTAAGTTACGGAGCGAGAAGAATAGATTCACACTGTTCATCCCTCGCACTTAAACTGGGGGATGGTTCCCTCCCCTCAGTAATGCCTCTGCCTGGCTGGACAAGAACAAGAAATACTATGGAGGCGGGAGCCGTGGCTGGAGAGGCATATATTTACCGTGGAAACAATTGTCCTCTCCTCTTCATGGATCCTATAGCTGTCTGTCTCTTTTGCGGGAGACGGAGGGAATAAGCGAAAGTGAAATAGCTGTAATCACACCACCAACAAACAATCCTGCACAGTGGAGTGGGAAATAAAATAACCTGTGTTATATACACAATATAAGCGTAGAATCGTAATAAAACCCGGGCGGGATACGATCATGCATGGATGAAGGACGGAATGACTTGTGGTCTCCAGCGATTTACCATCTTCTCATGGAGACAGTGAAAATAAACTATAGGATATAGTTGTGTAGTGTCGTCGCCTTATTCTAGAAGACGTGAGGCTATAAGGATGAAATGAGGATTGTGTTTAAAGTCATAGAAGGATCATGATGATCATTGCATCTAGTTTCAAAGCTCATCCTTCCTTTGACTCCCATACCAAGTTTGTATCAAAAATATCGACAAAAAACATGTGTATTCATGTCTCTACTCCTCTTATCTCTTCCTATCACTCTCCCTCCCTCGAAATATTCCTTTTTCTTTATCTTTTAAATGGAGATTCCCTGTTGATCAGACAATTGAGATGTCTCACACCGGGAGATGGAGGAGGGTCCAGCCCCGCTCCATCTCGCAGGTCGTCTCCCCAGGATCTCGCCATCCAGAGCGTCCTACATCCAACCATCCAACATGTTTTTGCTCATACCCCCATTTGTTTGCTATTATCCCCCCTTCATACATTCATCCCCAACACTTTGCATATCCCATCATCTTCTAACTCAAATTCAACTCCCCACAAACAACAAATTGTTATAACATCATTTCTCTCTCCTATAGCTACCAGTACCATCCTGCCGGGCATATACTATAGATATTTACACATCTACCCGCTTTTCCCTGGCCGAGTCGGTGATGCTTTCTCCGCTTGTTATTTGTTCGGAACAAGTTGTTCCTAGCGTATGCGGAAATGGAATTGTTGAATGTAACTGCAAAAACCGCAAGGGTATAGTTATTAGCCAGTACCAAGAAAACCCGCGGGTAATTCCTTGCCAACAACCATCTTCGCTAGCTTTTTTGTCTGCATCACTGCTGTATGCCTATATGTGCTCTTGATTGATTCTATACACAAGCCTACCATTTAACGTTTGCTACTGATCCCAGAACTTGGAGGCTATTTTATAAGAGTCGTTACAGTGGAACCAAGGCTACCCTGGCTCTGGGTCCCTGGGATTCACAATTACTAAAAATGTATACGGAAATGGAATTGACCCACTCTTGAAAATTGAATAGAAGAAGGGCCGGGAAAAACGTTTTAAAAACTCCCTCCACCATCCTTTCACTCTTTCTATATTTTTCTACCGATCTCGTTTTGTTGCATAAAAGAAGCGAAGAATAATAACAAAAAGTAGAAAAACTCTTCTTTAGTGGAGTTCATAATCCCTCCTCCTCCTCTAAGCACTATCAACTATCATCATAAATGTGATTTCATTCAATCTGCCGCTTAGCCTCGAACCCGGGTATTTTAGCCCCATTTAAATAGGATTTAGGTAGTCCTTTCTTTACTGCGAGCGGTAACCGCAGTTTTAGCATATGTATTTTTAAAATCCTTTGGCTTGTTTTGCATGGTGGGTGCAAAATACTAGGGATTCTTTAAACTGTAGCTCGCTTACCCGCTCTCATCAAGTTTTCTTGGGCTGTGGCTCTGCCATGCATGGCTTCCGTGTTTAGCTTAAATTTAGAAATTTTTCAAAGCTGGACTCGGCAACAGTCAGCTTGGCGGATTTATATTCTCCTTGTCCATGTTTTGTCCAGAATTCATTGCTTGAAGACGAACCAACAAGTAGAGAGATTTTGACTGTAGTTCTGCAATACGAGGGAGAGAGAAAATACTTTGGCCGCTATCCCTCCATCTCTTGAATTTAGATGTCAAGCCATAGAAAAGGTCCTTTCCATTGCGAGACAGAGTTATGGTGGGGTCCCTTTGACCCCCTGGGTGGATCTCAGTTGCACTCGACCCCCCTCGATCTCTCCCTCCCGTCGTGATTTTGTTGGCATGAGTGCCCAAAAGTCTCCAACGAAAAAAACCAGGGAAAACTTGCTCTCTCCCACTACAACAGAGTGCTCCTATATTTTCAAACCTTCCTTCCCGTAAATCCAAACACACACTTAGTGTCTCCGTATAGATATATACGCCTTTCCTAAGAGATCTCTCCCCTTCCCTTGATTCCCTGCTCCTTCAATTCATATACATTCTCATGTATCAAACCCATCATACCACCAACTAACTACCGATTCTCCACAATAGTACACAATCTTCTAATCCTCATCCGCGGAGCAATGGGAGACGCCAGATGCAAACAACGAGGCGACACAGAGGGAGACACAAATACACGCACAATCAAAAAATCACACAGTACTCACAATCCCAATTTACCCTCTATCTGGCCCCCACCCTTTAACTAGCAATCATCATCATCATCGATGAACATTTAAGAGACAACCCCCAGTAAACGCTTTACCTACTGCTACGACGCTCTTTCATCCCAGCTCACTCTTTACAGAGAGAGTCATAGCAATTATTGGTATCCTTGTGGTCTTGCAGATCTACTGGAAACAAAGCAAGTTTGCTATCGATTATAGTTGTTTATTAGTAGTATTTTAACAGATATATGTGTGATTGAATACGGTATCGAGATGAAAATTTGGCGCTCAATTTGTTATCAGTTAGCTATCGATCGGCAAACTCAACTATTCCGATTTCCTCCTTGGTTGCGTTCATTCTGTACAACTTTACAACGTTTTGAAATAGGTATTGGGATTAAAGAAAGTATTGATCTACAGGAACTACATCCCGCCAAAAAATCCGTTTTGAATTTTGAATTTCCCGCAATATTTTAATTTTTGATCTTTAAAATTTAAACTCAAATAAAAATTTCGAAAATCCAAATTTAATGAACTTAAAATTCCAATTCAAATACAAAACTTCATATTGGAATGAATGTTGAATTTTGGCATCGATTTTGAATTGAAATTTGAATTTCTCACATTCAAAATTGAAATTAAGAGTAACAAACAACCAATTGTAATTTTGATAGAATAGCGATGGAAATTTGAGATTTTATGCCTTTTATTAATAGCTTTAGTTTAGCTTAACACTGTTTATATTGTAGCAATAATAGATAAATGATGCCCCACTGATTTCAGTGCATATGTACATTGTGAGCAAAGCTTAGAATTTAAAAATTTACTTTCAATAACGTAGCGACTTGACCTTGTGCAAACCTTGCCGAACTTTAACCTTTTGAATGCTAAAACACTCGGAAGGTATAATTGAAGACAGTGAGACTGCCTTTGATAATTCCATTTTTGAATGGTTATGATCCCAATTATCATTTTTCATCTCTATAATTTATCAAAGGCAAATTAGCTTTTCTCCCATCCCAAAGTCCACTCCACCGAGCTCGAGTGAGCCGTAGACGAAACGGACAGAGATGTAAGGAGCCGGAGGAAGGGAGAGTAATATGTTTTTTATGGAAACCAGCCCCCTGGATCTCTGACCGTTGACCACTACAAACTATGCCGTCTTTCCCCTCGGTAAGGGCGTCCACATATTATTTTCCCACTGCAATTAATTAAGTCTCTCCGTGATGAACATGTTTAATCTTTATATGGATTCTTACGAAATTCTTCTCCCTGCCGCTCTCAACATCTAAATCTAGGAGGCTGATGGCTGGAGGAACAACTTGTAATCGTTTACGTCGCAATCACATGAACACCGTCGCTGCTTTTATATCTAGTCCATGTCCTATACACTCCAATGCCCGGTTTATTTCCCCCATCGCCGCATCTATCAATTACCATTCCCACAGCTCCCGGTTCCGTACGCGGACCACTTGAATCTTCGGATCTGACGTGCCGCAAATATGCATACACAATAGGTTAACAGGAATCCCCCTGTCACGTGTCCATCTCTATAATTTCAACTATTTGTACAGGGTCAAGAAGGTGATAGCTTGGAGCAATGCCCATCAATCCCAAGCTCATCCTGTAAATGGATGGACAAGGATTCGCTCCCCAATTCGCCGCCACCATCGCCGTTCCTTATTGCTTATTTAAACCATTCTCTGTGGCTTGGATGACGGAGGAAAGTCCATATACTGTATTTCCCCTCCCTCTTCATGAATACTAAACGTAATTCCCGACGATATATTTCATATTCTTGATTCTGCTTTACAAATGGCGCTTGCGACAGGAGCGAGGAGCGACTTACTGGATGCAATTTTCCATCTTCACTTTTTAGTATGTATTCTTTTCGGTTTATTCAAAAATTTACGACGAGTCCTCTCCAACTGAAAGCACCAAAGAGGCAAAGTCAAGCTACAAGGAGTTCTCTGCTCTTGGATGGAACCAGCTTGGAACTTGCAAGGTTCCCGCTAACCCTGTCTAATAATTTACTTTGATTATAATAAGGTCGATTAAAAATGATAAACTAGTTAGTGGTATGTAAATTCTTGAGAGGATGTGAAATCCTGTTGAATTTACTTGATTCTCATAAAAATGAGCTTGTTCAAGCCTGGAGAGAGGGTGAAGGAGAAGAAGCGGCGGCTCTTCTTCTCCCGCTAGCTCATCCGTCAATCTGCTGGACGAATAGCTTTCTCCGAGCATTAAATATTAGCCCTGAGGACACGAGGAGGAGGGGATATAAATGAGGTAAATGTGGAGGCAAATTACTCATGTATATTCGGGCTAATATTCATGAGGAGCTGTCCCATCCCATAGGGAGGAAGAGGAAGAGACGAGACAACTAACTATGGTTGTAGCGGGGGGAGATGAGGACTCATGAGGATTTGGATGAAGCAAAAAACGGATGATAAAACATGTGAAAATCAAAAGGCAGGAATGACCATTCGGTGCGCATATAAAAGAAGGCGGTCTTGATTACAGTCGTCAGTCAACAATCTTGTTATCATCTTATACATGATCCCTTTGATGTCATTCAAATCTTTTTTATCCTTCACCGCTCACTCACTCACTCAGTCACCCGCTCCTCCGCCGAAGGAAAACCAAGGGAGCGGGATCTCCCTTACAAATCTTCGCCTTACTTATAGTCCACACTGTCTTCAGCAGGAGCGGCACTGGGAAAGGGGGCCCTCAACGATCTCTTAAAGAGAGAGTAAGCCTACGGAAGAATAATAATATAATTTCTCATTCGAAACTCATCCCTCAAGTCCATCCGCCTATCCCTTCACTACTCGCCGTCCCTTCACATTTAGGAACTATTTACATAAACCCGCACAAAATAAATCTCTCCTCGTCACTCACTCACTCTCCATATAAACTCATCCGATTCCCACCCTCTCTTCAAACGTAACCCGAGCCTTCATGACCTTCTCTGAGCCCTGCATGCTCCTCCTAAGGCCCATGTTTTATTAGTGCGTTTAGTTTAATAGTAATATTTTAGAGTCAACTCCCATGTCAGCATTTAGAGGTTCGGAGAAAATATCCCTTGAGAAAGAATCATTTCTCTCGTGTGTACAGAGTTTACAAATTCCACCGCATACCAGAAATTTCTCTGCATCAACTTTTTCAATTTCACACAAAAACTCTCATCATTCTTCTTAATTCCCGCATATTAACACGTAGTATGATGCTGCATCTCTGAGAAGGAATTCAGAAGAACCATCCCGCCACAAATCCTCTTGGTGATTCTTCCGCTTGTTGTCTTCTTCTGTCTGGTCTGACTATAAACGTTCTCTGGGTCAATCCCTCCCTCAGCTTTCTGCCATCCATAACCATCACTTTGATACCCAATTATTCATTTTTCTTTACGCTGTATAATCCTGATTCTTACAAGCATGTACACAAAATTACGTCACCTGCCTCTCTGCCTGAAGTCCGTAATGACACAGATACTGAATCACTTAACGTGCGGCAATACTGCATAGCTTATTATTCAAACTAAAAGGTTCATTTCTGCCTAAAATTAACCAAGAGCCTCTGTTTTGTTTTTAGCTGACTTTCTCCCAAAGCTACCCGTGTTTGGGTGTGGGATAGGGAGCTAAGCTGTTTTACCCGGGAAATCATGTAAGGATATTCTACAGAAACTATCGGCTGGATCTGAGAGCTAGCTTGATTAAAGTACAGTCTTAGTGCACTGTATCCCAAGGAAGGGCCCGTAGTAGTGAGGAATCTGAAAGAAATGTTTTGAAAAGTAATACGAGCCGCCTCTTCAATAACTGTTTATTCAGTACGTCCGCATTTTCTTTGCCCTCATCTCCTTGTTCAAACAGAATAATTGAGACAATCAATCCGCCTCATTTCCTTTCAACAAGATAAATAATATCTCATTCATTCATCCTTTCTTCTATTCCTGCGCAGACGGAAGAGAGTTAAAGTAAACCACAACGGCTATAATCCGGAGCGGAGGAGACTGGGGGCAGGTTTAGTTTCTTGAATATTTTCTTCAGAAAAGTACTGGCTAAACTGTGTATAAACATTTACAATATATATTTCCAATCTTCTGTTCCAGCTAGGCTAGGAGCTTGAATGAAGAAGTGCGCGCTGTTTTCTCCCATATGAGTATGGGTATTCTACCTCTCAGCGGATAGTCTGTCTGACCTGACCTCTCATGGACTATACAGTCATTGAGAAAAAGCAAAATCATCCACGGGTTCCTCCCGCACCCCACCCGCATCTGTTTTTTATTCCAAATATAATATACTATTACTTACTACTATTGTAATATCTACCTTACTTTCTCTATATTCTTTAATTTTTCTTGTCACAACTGTAGGCTTTAGAATAAAAAAAGGATCGTTTCAAAACCCAGAGGTTTGTTGGTTGGACACAAAGACTACGGGAGAAGGAAATATATATTTCTTCTCTATTAGATTCTCAAGGAAGGAGACTGGAAACTCCTCCTACTTGGCTGATTTTACGGAGAAAACCTCTTGATTTTCCTCCCTAATGAAGACCTCAAGCAGAGTTTTTATGAATGAAGAGGAAATGGTCGTTTAAGTCCACCTTGTTTATATCAACAAAATATAAGCGCTCTGCTTGTCTCCACCCCTCCCACGGCATCCGCACAGGGATACGGCCCATACACCCAACAATTGAACCTCCTCGTCCGCTCAGCCACAGGCTTTATTTTGGTGTCAAAAACACAGAAACAACTCGAAAACAGTCCTCCTCCCGTCATCCAATATTCTCTCCCGCCTACACCGCAATCCCACAATTACATTCAGCCGAGGCTAGTCAGAAACCCTTATAATAGACGCCCATCTTTCTTTTTAGGTCTGCTTGCTTCCGCATCCTCTACAAAACCTCCTTTCACATCTTCATTTATTTCAATTTTCTCTCCCTTAGCAATAGTTGCTTCGGGCCCTGATGGAAACTGACTCGCCCCGCTATAAAGGTTGTCCAGCATTATCTTCCATAGCCCTCAAGTCACCGCACCGCGTACACTTTAAACCGTCCCTTCACCGACCTTCACTCTTTGACACTACTAAAAGTAGGTGGGAAGTTTAGGAGAAAACTATATAGCTCCAGCCGTATCCTTCATGTCCGGCAGACACGGTATTTATTCTTCCAGCCTGGTCCGCAAGCCGGCTACTTATTATTTGAAGAGGCTCTCGGAAGCTGAACTTGGGCGCAGAACCCCCATTACCCGAGGCATTAAATGTCATTAGATGTAGTGGTTTGAGATGAAGGTAAAACTATGAAGTAGTGATGCAATTCCAGGAGGCTTTTTACACGCGGATGCGGCAAGTTGGTCAAAAGCCCCTCCTCGTTGTCGTTGCCCTTGAGTTGGGAATACTGATGAAGAAATCCGGGGATTTCCTTGTGTCTTACATGCTCATTCACTCGGGGGTTGTGTACTTGATGCGTAGGCCGTGTGAGTCTCTGTGTGCGGTACGGGTTTGTTGATCTTGCCGGACTCGTTGAGGAAAATAATGATGATAATACAGCGCGGGCTTTTTCCCCGACCTTATACACACTGAAAATGATGAAGCCGCCGCCCGGACCATTGATTCATATACACAATAACAAGTATGAACTCACTCCCTACTTATATAATACTTGGTAAAATATGAACGGGGTGGATGATTATTATCACCATAAGCAGCCCGAGAAAGAGGTTTCTTTTCTCTATCCTTAGAGGTTCTTCTTTTCACATCTTTTCCCTCATCCGTCCGCCCGCCGCATATACTTTTGATTCCTTCCTTGAATCCTTCTCGACCCACCCCATCACCCTTATCCAGCCTTTATCCACATCATCTTCTCCGACTCCTCCTCAAGCACCCTTCTCATATAGATGTTGAAAATGACGGCTAAATTATAGATCCTGCCCAATATCAGCCCTATTATTTTCACACAGGAAGTTGCGGCCTCCAGCTATATTTTTCCCAAAACCTTTTTTTTCAATCCCTAAACAGGGCTAACAATAACAGAGTCGTAACGAGATTACATATATATCGTGAACATGATTTCTCTCTTGCATCTTCATCAATTCCGTACTCTCCTGTCCTCCTCAATCCCTTCCTGTCCTATCCTATCTATATATGATGAGACTATATATATGAGCCGTATTTATACAAGTTTCCAATCCTGCGGTATCCCAATCGTTTTGTCAAACACTCACACCCGTAATCTCCCACATCTTCTTGGCATCTACCACAACGCCTTGTTCCCAAAAACGTTTCCTTACAAATTGAGAAAACTATCACATTTTATATATCCTGTCTCTGCCTAGATCAGTCCTCTCTCCTCCCCTCCCTGTCTGGCTTGACCGCGGAATCTTGTTTGCTTTTCCAATAATAACCATCAGTGAGTAATCAAAAATAGATACCGAATCATGGCAAGCTTCCAAGCCGGACACTTAATGGAGGACTTGTCTATAGCCTTGACTTGCAGATTGTATTTTCACACCTTTCCTTTTACCTCCAAGCTTTAATGTTTGAGAGCAGGAGTTGTGTGTTGTTGATTGGGTTGAAAGCCCTTAGGGCTTGGAAGAAGAGATGAGAAATGAGTATATATTAAGGAAGAATCGTCGTCGTGCCTGTATCAACAAGTAGGCGTGGACAGGGATGGAAAACTGACTAAAAAAGTAGGTGGACACTAAGCAGGAGTAGTAGCAGTCTGGTATCGGACATTAACATCTTTTCTCTCCCTCGTTTCCTCATTCAATGATCCGAAATGAGTGGCTCCTTATTATATACTTTGTTCTTTGGGACAACATTTGCAACATGGCTTTGGTTTTTATAACGTTTTAACCTGGCCATTATCAACCCTTTTCTACGGCTGCGGCTGGCAAGGATTGTTTGAATATCCTGATTCTTCCGAGTCTGCCTGTCTGTTGTTGTGAGCTCTCCTTGGTTATTGCGGAGAAATATTCGCCAAGAGATTAAGCTCGAAATCTTTGTTTTATTGTCGAAATGTCTGTGTTTATATTCCTTGTTTGAAACAATCCTGAAATTGTCGCCACAATTGTCCTGTATTATCAATCATCATCTGGGTGGTAATGAGAAGTTGTGAACCCCCCTTTCCCCATCTCTTCCTGCCCATTGTCTCGCCATTTACACCCTTGGTTTGATACAATAATCATTTTAGCTATATTACCTTCCCCGTGGGGCGTAGAATATTCTGCGGATTTTACTGGAACAAGTTTTGCAATCTTGGCTCTAAATTTAAAGAAACGTAAAGCTTAGTTCCGTGAAAATGTCGCTTTTGCGGTACTATCGAAGCTAAAGTTGGAGTTTAAACTGCCTCTTGTATATAGTTAGACGGAGAAGTGAGCTTTGTAGTATCTGCTTTTAGGATTTTCTTAACTCTCCTCACGACCCACATGATTATTGTTATGATCATCATCCTCATCATTATCATCATTGACAAAAGTACTTGGACTAACCTGTGATTTTCTTTTTCCTCCATCATTTCCAACTCTGTAATTCTACGGAACATGTTATTTCCCCGACATTTCTTCCGTCTTACACGACAAGGAAGATGATGAGTCCTCAAACCATGGAGGAGCGCCTTACTTTCCCCCATTTTCTATATCAAACAAGTTGCACCAACTCCCATCTCGTCCACCTCGTCCTATTTTACACACCACCAGGATACGACCCTACTATAGTATACCTGCCTCCTCCATGGCTAGAGCAATTGAGTCTTTAGTTCTTTACTCTTCTCAATTCCCCCTCATCATCATCATCATCATATCATTTTCCTTTTCAACAGTAGAAAAGCATTCAAGAGAGTAAATACTCGTTGATTCCAAAAAACCTTTTATCCACCAACTTACACCGCTACATTTATAAAACTACAAGCTCTGGGCTTGGGCTCTTATTTTCTACATCTCTGATTCTCCTATTTCTCCACGTCTTTATTACTTAGTCTCTCCCTGTTCCTCCAGCTTGTATAACTTGTATAATGCTTACCTGAACACACTAACAATCTGAATCCGAAGCACACAAAACTATGAACGGCACACACCAAACCACAGACCATATTGTCCTCTCCCGGCCTTCCGCAACCTTATACCACCACCTTCTATTCTACAATTATCCTCAGCCTACATAGAAGTTGTTCGTGGTACATTGACGGTTCTTTGAATCCTCAATCCAGAAAGTATCCGTGTGTCCGTCTGCTCAACGCTAAAATCTTTTGACACACTAAACTTACTCCCATCCACAATTCCTCACATTAAATATACCTGGAAATATTACTGTAGAAGATACACGTGTATTTATAAAGATGCATCCTTTCTCCTCTCTCTGGGATATTATTCCATTGTTTTTCATTTCGTAATCCCTTTGATAACGTTGACTATACTTAAATGACAAACAAGTATCCAGAAGAGTATCCCGGAATATGTAGACGGTTAAAACAGAGCAAGATTACCGAGCATTTGGAAAATAATTAAGCAAACTTCTACTACTTTGCTCAATAATCAAGGATTTATTCTTCTTTGGTGTGTCGGAGGGTGTACTTGTTGTTAAAAAAACTTCTTGTCTGCTGATTTCTGCGTCAGTTCCTGTACTCCAAAAAAATTGTAGATCATACTATTGTATTGAAAGCTATTCTGTTCTGATACCACACAGGTTTAAGCGGTTAGCAAGCTTTGTCTTCTTCCTCCTCCCATCTCCAGTTGTTTTTAGTAGTCGTCGTATTACTGTTTTCGTTACTCTTCTGCGGTCCAGTTTTGATTACTGTGTCTGTCTGTTCATTGATGGGGTTCCAGGAGCTCATTGGAAGTTGAATTTTGACAAGGGCAGGAATGAAAAGTATATAGGGGTTTGCCTCGGTTCGCCTTATTTCCTTTTCTCAATAGTAATATAAGATAATTTGTCATTAAAGTCTCTTTTATCTCCAAGTATCCCCTTGGTCTGTCATTTCAATCTTTCTCCCCTATATTTATGCTATGACAAAAACCATATGGTGAGCTGCTACTCTGATACTACTACCACCACCATCGCCCATCCTACTTATCTACCTTTTGCCTCATCTGCCCCTCCAGGAGCGTCCCCTCTTGTTAATCATTTGCCACCATGATTATATCCTTTATTTGCCAAATGTGAGTTTGATTAAAAGCCATATACTTAAATTTGCAATTGCGAAAATAAATAAACTCCAATTATGTTACATTTATGAGCTTGGTTTCCGGAGTTTTGGCAAGAGTTTGGTAATTAATAGTTTATTTTGACCCATCCCAGAATGGAGGAAAATACCCTGCTTTTTACTGCATATAGGACTCTTGTCAATTCCCGTTGAATTTGCTCTCTTAAGTCCATGAGTGCTTACCCGGCTGGTGGCCTTTGAGATTTGGCATTTACTACTGGCGCTATGTCAGCTCGGCTCAGCACACCTGTCTGCCGTGGTGGAGGTTAAGAATTTCCAGGAAGGTGTGTAGCACGGCTATTAGGCTGAAGAGGAAACCAGCTCGCACGTGCCCGTTACACACTGACAGTTTAAAATACTCTCCGATCCTGGTTTACAGCAACACTGAAAGTAATGGAAACGAAGTTGTGCAATTCTTCCTGCTATATACAAGCTACCTGAAACATGTAGCCCGTTAGCCACTTGGTTAATAATTATATTTCGTTTCGTAAAATAATTGACTAAGTTTAAATTATCCATGAATAGGAATTCCATTATGTTTTTTAAGCTTTCACCAGATGTTTATATGAGTCAACGGTCAATTTTTTCCTTCACTTCCTACCTTTTGCATGAATCAATACGCTTCCTTTCCTGTTTTGTATTTGTCAACCCGGGGTTTTACTGCATTCTCTATTAACTCCACCCCATTCCTAATCTTGTGCATAGGGTTAGCTTTTAAAATTGTGTAAGCTTGGTCAATTGGATACCCAGTGAGGAGATGAGGACAGAGGGGGAGGAGGAGGAGGGAGGTTAAGTTTAGAGCCTCTGGATTAGTTTCGTGGGTTTTGGAGGGAGAAATACGGGAATGAGGCATGGTTCCAGTTGTGAGGAGGATGACAGGTGAAAAATTACGCAATTAAGGACATCACACCTTCCTATATCTAATTGCGACAAGGGTGAGTTTCCATTCCAAGACCATGTCCTTCCACGATAATCATCATTGAAGAATCCTCCTAATGAGAGTCACTTCACTTACCTCTCCCATCTCTCTTCCCCTCCTTGTCATGTACTCGTGTAGTCATGTCCGTCCAGCAGCTAAAAGGAACCACCACCCTCATATTTACTCATTGATGCCTTTAAAAGTTTAACCTTGTTGTGGAGCAGACCATTACCGGTTCGGCCGTAACCGTAGAACACACTGTAGTTTCGTAGGGTACAAGAAAACATGCTAGTCTGGATCTGACACACTGGTCCACGTTGAACTCATTGTCTGCAAAGGATATTATGTATCCGCTGTATTTGAAGATGACATACTGCCTGCCTGGTTCAGTATTAAGTAGTACATATATAAAAGGCACAGGGATTTGGTCTTCGTGTTCTAGGGTTGCCGGTCCGCTTGCTAGCTCATCTAAAACCGGAACGAAAATTTCCCCAAACCCATATATTATCCTCTACAAATTCCTTGCTATCATCATAACGATGTCCTAATATTATCTTTTTATTTTACCGGAAACATTGAGAGAAGATTAGTTAGCCGGGCAGTATTTTCGGGAGACGTCTACATTGAGGAGATAATTCAATCCAAAGACTTGTAGTCATGGACTGCCCCCGTCCAAACCCCGAATTTATTATCTTTATAAGCTCAACAAGTCTAGCTCGAGTAGTACAAGCTTAGTTTCTTCGACATTTGGATGGAGTCTACATGCATGTTTTAAGGATCCTCTACTATGTAGCCATCAGCCTTAATCAAGTAGGGATGAGACTGTGGGCACGTGAGCTTTTGTAATATGATTGCATACTAGTTGCTGGGTTTGGAGGGGAATGAAGTTTTACTACTTGTAGAAATTAAACGAATCTGTAAACTAACTAGAGGTTGGAAAGAGGGCTGGGATAGGGCCATCCTTCCGGAGAGGAGTAAACAAGGAAGTCGTTTCAGGATTATTTACTCTCGTATTCCACATTTGCCACCTGTCTTTATACATCCAACAAGTATTGTACAAGAAGCTATAGTGAGGTCGTCCCCCTCTGATTACTGGTACACAGGTATCTGGCCACCTTCTCCTCCGTGTGCTTGTCATTTCCCTGGAAGGGATATGCAGAGGAGGCGAACTGTAGTTACATATGATTGTGCTGTAGAATTGTAGATTGTAGCGTAGTACATGAGTCGTTTCAAAGGAAGTTTCTCTGGCATATATATTAGCCTGTAATAATTCAGCATTCAGTTTTATAATTCCAAACTGTTCAGCTACAAATCTATTTCGAATGACATGACATGACGAGCGAGGGTAAAGTTTATTTGAGATTGACAGGAATTTGAACGGACGTTTTTTTCCGCCAGCGTCACAAGTATGGGGAAAAACTATTGCACTTTCCCGGGCTTTTGCGATTTTCACCCAACCACCCTCAAATAGCTTGGGTTATTTTCTAATTTACTTTACTAATTTACTCTCTAACAAGCACCTAAAGCATCCACCTGGAGGACAATTTTAGTTTAGCGGACAACTAAGCAAAGGAAATGTGTTTTTGACTGGGAATTATATTGGTACAGTGTTAGTTAAGTTTGATTGACTTTGACTCCTCACTCTCGTCAATATTTTATTACCCGCTTGGGTTTTTGTGTATACATATTTCTTCAAGTATTCGCCTTAGCCGTAGAGCCTCTATGGGTTAGCCAAAGCAAATGCCGGACTGGTCTGACGCCTTGCGGGAAACAGTCATCGCTTCTTTCCGAATCTGGTAATCATCCCCGGAGAGTGCTTGTTCTCGAGACTAAATTAGTCGTTCTTGTAAAAGCTTGTTGAACATTAGGTTGTTGGTAGGTTTATGGACATGGGAGCCCAGAAGTCTGTAAAGCTCTCTCGTCTCTCGTAACTCATCCACCTATTGAATTTCTCGATTGTGGAAGAGACGGGGACGGGAGGGAGATGAGATATAGAAATTGCATTGTGAAGGAGAAAACCGGGGATTGGAATTAATAGCAACTCCATAAGAGGGGTGCGGAGTAGTGAAGATGAGGGGGTTGTAGCATATAGCAGTAACAGCTATTAGTTTTAGTGTAGCTGGATATTTCCATCTACTTATCCTTCTCTTGTTCTCATCTTTGTTTCTCTCTCCATCACCTGCCTGCATATTCCAACTCTATCTCCTTTCGTTTTTATTGTCTCTGTCACCTCACCTGTGTGTATCTTCTGCGTCCTACCCGCCTGCCATATCCAATATCCCAAGCCCATACTTTGTCATACGAGGGGGAGCATCAATTATCCCCCGTCCACCTTCTTTTCCAGTTGGTTTTTAACGACCCACTTCCATCATCCCCAGCTCTTTCCACTAGAATAGCTCCCGGTCTTGTCTTGCTCCCATAATTCACAAACAAATCTTCCGTCATAATTTCACCTTTCATAACAGCTTGTTCCTCCCGCACCTTAGTTTACATGCCGTGTGGCTCATCATATTTACAAGAATAAATTTCCTCATTGTACCTGTCCCCCATATGATTTTAATTATTCCTCTCCCGGTTGTACTACCCACAGTCCCCACAGACAGCTTCTGTTGTACATGGAGGAGAAACACTGCGGACCAGCAGGGTGTTTTACCCGCTTGCATCTGCTGACTCTGCCGGGTTCTGGTGTCCCGTGAATACGGTGATACAGGTTCTTTAACTTGGTTGACTCGCTGGGCCAAGCCAGTTAAACTGGCAGTTTTAATACGGATTTTGAGGAGGGTTCTTCATACTGCAGTTTAACTTTTACATGTATATGTCTAGTAGTCACGGAAATTAAAACGTTATGTGGAGGTTAAAAATTCGAATGCTTGTTTACCCACATTTTAACAGAGGAGGAATCCCGTTCTTGTATAAAAATCAAGTGAATTGTTTCCCGGTTGAAGTTTCGGGGAAAGACGGGAGGAGGAGGAAAAGGATATCTTCTTTTTGACTGAATGCTATATCCTCTTCTATTTTGCCTTGTTGAATTACTCGGAGAGTGTGTCTCTTGTGAAAAAAGATATCACAAATTTGGGCAAATAGATCCATTACTCTCACAATTCAGCTTACATACCTTTTGACAGATGCTCAAAAGGCCGTCGTCTTCTCTGCAATCCATTCAACATGTGATAATTCAGATCAAGCATATCTATCATCCGCAAGACAGATACCCATGCTGAGTTCTCATCTCTTTGATAAAAAATATTTTTTATCTTTCCTTCTTCTTCTTCTTCTTCTTCTTCTTCTTCTACGTCTTATTTCTTTTCCTAGTTCTCTTTCTCCCTCATTGCATCTCTGTAACGGATTCAAAAAAAGGCAAAATAAATTCCCTCCCCGAGCCTCCCTTGGCTCCAGGGTCTTCTCTCATCTCCCATTTCTCTGTCTACATCTTAATCTCCCGTCTTTTCATTCTTGTTAATAATTCCTTTTAAAGCCACCCTGCAATATCCTTCTTCAATTTCTTCTGTGTATGTTGAGAGAACTTTTCTGAAACAAAGGATTCACACACATGTTTGCATGCAGTCCAGAAGGTTTAAAATGCGAATATGAATAAGATGCAGAAATACTGCAAGCTTTTCCCTTGAACTTTTTCCAATGAAAGCTCTTGAACCAAATGGGAAAGAAGTTAATAGCAAATATTTGCAAGTATCGATAGTCCCTTCCCTAGCTAATATGCGACAGAAAATGTTATCACGAGTTCAAGAGTGCGTTCTACGCTTTGTGTTTGCCTGTTACGAGGAATGTAGGCAGGTATATCTGGGTTTCCAGGCCCCTTCATCTTTCTGGGCTTTCTCCAAGGGAGAGCGGAGAAAGTTTTGAATTTTCACCCAGGATTCAGGATAACTGCTTTTCAAATTTCATCCCTGGGTTTATTTGGTGCTCTGTATGCATGTGGGAGGGGAATAAAAAAATGAAATTAAGCAGCGGATACAAAGGTTATCTGGAAGAAATCTCTGCTTTCTCGTCCCCCTTTTTGTCGGCTGGAGAAGCATCACCATAGTTGCCATTAGCTATGGTCCTGACCCTACAACTTGTCTTGGGACATCCCCTCTAAGCCTGTTCAACAACAACTTGCCTGTTCTTCTTTTATACTTCATAGTTTTTTACACGTTTTTTTTACAACTGGAATGAACTAAAGACAGTCGACAAGGGGAGATTCTTCTTCTTCCTGCACTTGTATTGTATTATTGGACTGTGTCTGAAATGTCTGCCGGCACGAATGAGTATTCTTCCAGGGAAAGCACGCCATGCTTTGTATGCCACGCAGAGGGCAAAAGAGAAAGTAGAAAACTAATAAAAAAATTCTATCCACAAATCCCCTAGTGTCACCGAAGAAGAATTTAAATACATGCAAAATTACCACATTTATAGACAAGTGTACACAGCGGAACTTATTTACAACAACTTTCCCCTTTTATTACTACTTTCATCTCTCACTCATCCTCTTATATTTTTGTATAGTCCGCTCTCATATTTTTACTATTATATTTCTCGAGCTTGCTGCTTTCTCCTTGCTTGCACGCAAGGAGGTAAGTTAGTATATTAGGTTTATTTTTTTCTTGCCCTTCACTATAATATTTTCTTTTTCGAGTTTTCTTCCTTTCTTTTTCCATCCCATATCCCTGTATTACTTGATATTTTAAATTTTTCTTTCCAAATACTTTTTCATTCGCTTTCTCTATTTCTCCCACACCTCTCATCCTTACCTCATCTTCTCCTTGATGGAATAGCTTTCCGCGTTGGCCAACTTTCTCTCATGCATCCTCCCGTGGAAACAGGAATTTCACTTGTCAGCATTCTCCTCTATTATGCCTTGTCCTGTAAAATTTCCTAGCGCCCACACTACTAGTGTGGGCGCTAGGAAATTTTAGTGTGACACTACACATATCATCATCATTTCCTTTTAGAAAACGTACTAGGAAAGTTTAATATTCACACACACTCCTCCTTACATTTTAAACTTGAAGACCTTTGGTTTGCATTACAAATATTTTTCTTTCCTCCTTTCACTATTTTTTTAAAAAAATTCTGGATTTCCTATGCATTTTTAAATTATTGCCTTCTTTCCCTCAAAGTCTTGAGAAAATGTGCTTGCTTTCACTCGCAATCCTTTACATCTTAAGCACGTGGGTTACAGCTAGTTATTCACTTATTATTATTCCATCTTTCCAGAGCTATTTATTTCAGGCTGCTTACAAGCTTAAAAAATCTACTCACATGTCTCTATGTCTTGTCCTCGCTAATCTGAGATGCTTTGATTTTCCATGCGTATCCGCAGGTTCTAGTAGTTATCCTCCTTCCCAACGAATCGAGTCCACCTACCTGCATCCATATTTAAAGAATCTGCCGCTTTTAAGTCTTTCCCCTCTGATATTCTTATTAGTGACACATTAGCGGGAGTCATGTCTTTTTTCTCTGATCTTATTTCTCCACCCTACACGTCCTTTTTACTTTTATGCTTTCTCCACCGACTTTCTCCCTCTCCATTCTCTTCTCCCATGTTTCATAAAAATTGGGATCATCTGCCTCTCCTCCTTGCATACAAAATCTCTTTCATTTCTTTATTTCTCTTTGGATTTTTGAAATAATGGCTGGAAGCTTTCGCCAAAGATCTCTTTGGACAAATATCCGGCTGAGTTGATGATACTTTCTCCTCCTTGTGCATCCTTTCCCTCTTTTCTTAGGTAGGCATGTGCCTCACGTATCATCTACATGTCATTTAATATTCATAACTAAATTCACCCAGGAATATACATTCGACAACATTAACTTGTTATTCATCCAAAGTCTTTCCGCTCTTTCCATACCTTTCCCATATTTCTGGCAAATCCTTGTGTACTTTGCCTATTCCTCTTCTAGCTCAAGTTATTGAGTATAATTTCTTTCGTATTCATACTGGTTTCCAAAGCCTTGGGGCATAACTTTCCAGCTGAGGCGAGGGAAGGAGGTAACTTTGCAGCCACGGCTAAAGCTAAATAAGCAAGCACCTGGCTAATTTGTAATCCTTGACGCTCTGGCCTCTTGCTTGTTAATACGGGGGAATAAAGCCGAGGAATCAATCCGCAACCCCATTCACACACTTTATTGTCCGCAAGCAAGGAAATTATCCACTCATTCCATATTTCCCACTTGTTCACAACTCAAGTGGATCATGCAGGATTTAATGCGGACTTCCTTAGGAAAAGTACTTCTCCATTTCCCCTAATATTCCAACAACCTAAAGAATATATATAATATATATATATTTAGCTACTGCTCGAGGCGCGAGTTCTTCCTCTTAAAGCAACCCCTGCTTGGCTAGGCTGGGACTGGATGCCTAGCCGTAGAAAATCCCTCTTCTTTGACATTTTTCATCGTTCAATGGGGGATCCCATTGACCATGTGCTTTATCCGACCTTTCCGCACCCTGCTACACCCTACTTTAAGCACTTCTCAATCCTTTGATCCTTGGTTGGTGGAACCCTTTTAGTGCCGGTTTGCAATCCGTTCTGCACCATACATGGTCCTACTTACTTTTACTTTCTCATTCTCCTAATCGCCCCATTCCCTCTTCTCTGACCAGTTCATTACAAGTTGGCAAAATCATCCAGAGCCCATTCCTTCTTTTGTGTTCCCACTTCTCCCCGCAGACAGAACTCGTACCGTAGAAGAGCTCATTATCATGATCATGCATTAAGAAGCTTAATTTAGCACTTGAAAATGTTCTCCTGCAGAGCGGGAGGAGAAATTCTCCCAGCCCTTCCTCTCTCTTCTCTATCCTCCTTCCCACCACCACAAATCCAATCCAATTTCAAACCCCAAATCTCAGATGCTTGTACCAGAAACCGTTGTAAAAGTGAGGAAAAATCCATCCCGAATTTCCATGGCTAGATAGAAGTAAGTAGAACGTCGAGTCAAAGCAGACTTGTTGAATAACACAGTGGATGGATGAAGAAAGGGAATGTCGGAGGCAAGCCCATGGAGTATATACTTGTGAAAATCACCACTTCATTCATTCATCTCTCCCATACGAGTTCACAGCTAGGATTCAGGACCTGTTGTGCCTTCTTCCAAACTTGTATTCAATTCTTCGTGTTGAAGCGCTTTCTCTCGTATGCATTTAATTCACCACTTTACTTCACTCTCTCTCTCTCTCTCGTCCCTTCGCTCATGAGCGGATAAAAATGGTGAATTTTTTTAGCCACTTCAACCCTTGAAAGTGGAAAATGACTTCTGAGTCCCCATTCACTCACCTTCCTTCAAGTTTCTCTTATAAGGCCTATTCATGTCATCCTCCTTTGTCAAGGGGCGACGCGAAAGCAAATCTTGACTTGATAATGATTATGACTATTAATTTTTCTAGTTTTGATCTACATGGATTTACATGTACAGTAAATCTTGATGTGTTTGGAAATGGAAAAAGATTGTAAAATTTCGCTTATATTACGTTAGCTCCAAGTTGTTTTTAGGGTGGCAAATCTCAGTAATGTATAAAGCATCCTGAGATGCAGAAAAAGATGGAGGAAAGTAACCGAGTTTATGGCAAGAGGCTTGTGGAAGAAAGAAGGAGACGAAGAAAAGATAAGCTGGCTGAGAAGCTCCTTATCCGTGAGCTGTTTCTTGGGTTTCGTTTCGTATTGATAATATCATAAGGGCGAGTTCATAATTCATTAAAGTGTTGTGAAATTGCAAAGAGTGGGTAGTGCTTTCGGGTGACCCCCTGGAGGATATCCCCTGTCATGTATAGAGAGCGAGGGAGAGAGGAAGGAAAAGGGGGAAACCTCTTGGCAGGAGAAAGCACCTTTTGCTTTACCTTCCTCTTCCCGGACCTAGCCCCAGGTTAGCCGGGATTTTACTCGTTAACCATATATTCTGATATACACACAAGGTGTGTCTGGCTTTCCTGAAGATTTGGAAGGTTATCTATGAGCGTGAAGCGTCTAAGGTAGGCCTTTTAGTGTCTGTTTGACTCTACACTCCATTCCCCTTACTTATTACGTTACCACATGCACACCAATTGATAATAGTTTTCTAAGCCATGTACGGCAAGAGTCGGATGGAGAAAGCAAGATTTACATGTACACATTCTCCATTCCATGCAATATTGAGAACACTTTCAACTTATTTCAAAATCATAACCCAACATTATGTCCCCCCACCCACCTCGCCCACGCTCCCAACCTTTTCCCCAGCTAGAGGTTTCCACTCTTCTCTTATTCCATGTATCCTAATCCCTAAACCTTTCTCCATCCTCTCCGGACGCCCTGAACTTTCTCCAAAGCTCTTGCCTCGTCAGAGCTCAGAGCTGCCAAGGCACTAAACTCTAGGACCTCCAGCTCCAGCCCCAGCCACACTATATGAATAACTTTTATGCTGCTTTCTCTTTTCACTGTAACCTGTTAGTTTTGATTCTGCATCTACTTTCTCCTAGGTGTAAGGTTTATTATGCTCTAATGAAACCCTAACAAATTATGCTTTCGAAGTAGTGACCACGCAAAACTACAAGTCTTATTTCAGTTTCAACCAAATAATATTTATTTAACCAAAAATACTTAATCTCTTTTGGTGATAGAGATAAGCCAAAAGGTCGGGATAGATGAATCCCAATATCCTTAACCCTAGGTGAAGACAAGGTGAAGATCCTTTCTTCGTAAAAGTCCGGAGACTTGTTATTAAACTACTTCAGAGTTTGAGTTTCAACAATCAATTAACCATCCTGAGCTCTGTGTCTCGGCTCCTTTTATAGTCGAGGAGCCGAGGAAAATCTACTGTATCTCTGATGCAAAGTATACGCAAATAATTGGGATTTGCGTAAGAAAGACAAAAGATGTCAGGTAGCATGATCTCTTCCTTGATGAGCGGTGGTTGCATCGATCAGCTTGTATTGCTTAAGGTTATATAGAGAAATAACCTTACAACTCCCCTCCCCTTAGCTTAACGTACGTCTGTAAGGAGACAAGAGGACGAAAAATTAATATTGTAGAAATGGGATTAATCTTCGTCATCGAGAAGCAACTGATCGGTTGGGTTAATAGGACTAAATGTTGAAGGAAAACTAAAAGATTTATCCTGTTTACCATTCTCAGGTTGAGTAGAGATGCTAGTATCCATAGGAAAAGAAAACAATCCAGGTGGTGGTGTTGGCTTTTCAGAGGGAAGACTCGCAACAATAGCTTGCAGATGACCAGAAAAATTATAGTTTCTGGTACGAGAGCAAAAATCTGGACGAAACTTTATTGCCTCTCTTATACCGATATCCGGACAGGTTTCTTTAAGATAAACCTTTTTAGTTCCCGTTAGACAAAATAGCGTCACACCCACATTTCTGGGACTGTAGGGAATGTTTTGCTTCAAATTCGACTCGTTTAGTTCAGGATTCTCTGAAGCGAATACACCGCGATTAACAAACTTAGGTGTGAATTCAGTAGGAAAACTGTTTTGTAGTTCGGATTGTTGTTCCAGAAAAATTCTATGCAATTGGTAGACATCCGTAATTTGAAGTTGTCGTGGCGACGGATTTTTAATCGTTCCTTTGGGCAAGGAAGAATGAGCACGATTCACAGTTTCTTTTGAAAAATGGCGAGAGAACTGGGGGCGTGAATAAGATTTGAAGTTATTTGACAACTTCTTGTGTGGAAATAGCTTTGTTTGAGACAGCTCTGATTTTGAGGTAAGAGCTGAAGCTAAGTTTTTGAGCGTATTGAGTAGTTCAGGCAGATCAGAATTGGATTGACTCATTGTCACGATAGGGTGTAAGCTCGTTTGTGTGAACTTTGGCGATTGTACAGTTAAGCTCAGGAGAGTGAATGTTATAGGTGTTGACTCCCACTCGCTCAGTGATAATATACGGCCCTTCTCGTTTCTTCATCAATTTAAAGGATTCGCCTTTGGAGGCGTTCGAGAGAAAATGTGTTTTGGACCAAACTTTTTCACCTACACTGTATGCACGAGCTATTTTACCCTTGTTGTAATGGTTTAGTGAAGATTCTCGTTGCAGTTTGCTGGAATTGCGAGCGAGTTCAGATAACAAATTGATTCTTTCGCCTAACCTTTTAGTTTCGGGTACTTTGAGAGTAGAGATATCTAATATATTATCAAATGGAGTTCGGAGTTCTCTTCCCAACATGAGATAGGCTGGTGAAAAGCCGGTGGTATCGTGGGAACTTGAGCGGAGAGCAAAAGCGATTTCGTCTAAATGCAGATTCCAGTCTTTGCATTGATCAATTAGGGTTAGGATGATTTGCTTGACAGTTTGGTTCATTCTTTCTACGGCATTAGCTCTTGGAGTATAGGCTGAGATGTGAAATACTTTAATGCCAACTAGCTTGCAAAAAGAATGCAGCTTATCGGATGTGAACTGCGAACCATTGTCAAATATGCATACTCGGGGGCACCCGAACCGAGTGCAAATTAACCAAAGTTTCTCCATTATTTTGTCTGCTGTGGCAGCCTTAAGAGGGAATAACTCTACATACTTTGAAAAGAGGCACATAAAAATAAGTATGTAATGATAGCCATTCTTTCCTTTTGGGAATTTACCCATTAGGTCTACGCAAAGTACGTCCCATGGAGCTTCGGGAATCATACTACGTCCTGGTACGAGTGGTAAATAAGAACGCTTGGAGGACTGACAAGGCTTACAGCCATTTACATATTTTACAACGTCTTTTCTCATAGTTGACCAGAAGAAGCGTTGTTCTAAGCGAGAGTAGGTTTTTCGAATTCCTAGATGCCCGCTTATCGATTCGTTATGGAAATACGCAAGAGTTGATTTGATTAAACTTTTTGGTATCCATATTCTCCAATAAAGTCGTTCATCTTCCCAAGGCCGAGAGCGGGGGCCTACATATCGGGTGAGAATTCCATCGTCCGTAAGTGCTAGACGGGAATTCTCTGCTTGTTGTGCGGCGTTAGAGAAGGGATCGCCGAGGTCTACAGGGTTTTCTATAGTTTGAATGATTTTGGCTAGTACAGGATCCTCTCTCTGGGCTGCACGTAAGATATCCCTATCGTACATGTTTGTTGAGTGTACAAAAGCTACGAATGGTAATCTAGACAGACAGTCTGCTGCTTTCATTATAGGGGATTCCCCTGGGCGGTATGATATAGTAAAATCATACGATTGAAGGAGCATATACCATCGTGCTAAACGACCTGAGGGGGATTTTATTGACATCAACCAAGTGAGAGCCTGATGGTCTGTCATTAGGTTGAACTTTGTGTATTCAATGAACCCTTTAAATTTCTGTATTCCCCACTGGACCGCGAGCAATTCTTTTTCGCTGGCCGAATAGTTAACCTCAGCGGGTTTCAGTGCTCGGCTTGCAAACCAAATAGGTTTGAGTTCTTTAATCTGCTCTTGTAAAAGAATAGCAGATATGCCATGCATGCTTGCGTCAGTTTGGATAGTAAATTCTCCATTCAGATTAGGGAGGTGAAGAATAGGCATCCGAGCAAGTGCTTGCTTAATATCTTCGAAAGCAGATTGGCATGCCGAATTCCATTGAAATTTTGCGTCTTTTTTGAGTAACTGACGCAAAGGGTGTGAAACTTCATTGAAGTTAGGTACAAACCTTGAGTAAAATTGTCCGAAACCAAGGAAGCGCATAATGTCTTTGGGAGTTTTGGGAGTGCGACATTGTAATATGCTAGCTACCTTATCAGGATCTGGTTTACAGAGACCTGGCTCTATAATGAAACCAAGATACTTGAGACGCTGACGACAGAGTTGCATTTTCTTAGGCTTTATTGTAAAGCCTGCTGTATTGAGAGCAGTAAATATGATGTCAAGGTGCGTAAGATGCTCATCAAAACTTGTGCTATATACGACAAGATCGTCGTAATAAACTTGCAAAAATTTATACTTGTAAGGTGACAAGCACGCATCTACTGATCGTTGAAAAGTGGCTGGGCTATTGCGAAGACCCATGGCCATGCGCTTAAAGCAATACAGTCCTTGAGGCGTATAGAATGCGGTTTTTGGTTTTGAATCCTCAGTGAGTTCGATTTGATAAAATCCCATGGACATGTCGAGGACTGTCATAATTTTCGCTTGCCCTAGAGAGGCAATCATTTCAGCCATGTCTCCTGCTTGATAAGTATCGGGAATAGTAAACTTGTTGATTGGTTTAAAATTTACTACTAGACGCCAACCTTCTTGTTTAGGAACAATAAAGGCGTTGTGAGCCCATGAGCTAAATTCGCATGGAGTAATAACGTCCATAGCCTCTAGTTCCTGGAGAGTTTCAGTAAAAATTTCGCGTTTACCCGGAGACATGGGTAACATTCTTACTTTAATTGGTTTAGCATTCCCTGTATCAATATGATGTTTGAATTTGCGACACAAACCTGGGGATTCTGTGAGTATATCTGCATGCTTTACTAGTAGCGCGTATATACTTTGTTGTTCTGCATTAGTCATTTGCTCGGGAATTCGTATTCCTGGAGGTAAAGTATGATAAGCAAAGTTCGGTAAGGGGATCGTCTTAAGGTTAGTTTCTTGGGCTGGTTTTAGCTCGTACTCAAGATAATCCCAACATGCAAGAGCTTGCGCTGGGGTGGAGAATTTTTCTGGCTCATTATCATGCTTGCTAGTAATGTCAACAACTTTGCATTCCTTGATCTGCTTTGGAATGTGGGGTCGAGGCTTAAATCTTTTGAGAGATTCGAAAGCTTGCATGTGATTCAAGTCATTACCTATAGCCCACCCATTTGCCCATGGCAAGAGAGAAATTTTAGCTGGGATAAGAAAGTTTCTACCCAAGATAGTATAGGGTGAGTCGGGTATAACAGTAAACTCTACATCGCATGAGAACAATGCATGTTTGATCGGCAGTTTTATGTGACTTGTGGCTTTGAATGAGCCTACAATAAAGTGAACAACTTGAGGTTTATTGCATGGAACGAAGCCAGCGTGAAGAAAAATTTTTGAAGCATTTGCTCCTAATATTGAAATACCGGAGCCTTGGTCGAGATATACTTGCATAGGGTGATTTGCAAGATTTACAGTGATTAGAGGGGGCATATTATCCTGGTGGCAGTGAACTGATAAAGTTTCCACCGAGTCTCTCACTGCCGTTTGGGGGCTGGACTCGATGGTCTGGAGTTTCCCGGACTTTTAGTCTTATGAGGGCAATCCCGTAAATAGTGCTTTTCCCCGCACCCAAAACAGGCTAAGTTTGTGAAGCTATTACGCCGTTCAGGGGGTTTTGCCAAAGAAGATGAGGCAAAAGCTATGCTCGGAATGTGGGGCTTGTTTGCATTATCCGTGATTGTATGTTGAGCGCTACCGGAATAATATGCAAACGGATCTACAGACTCCAGTGTTAAAGCTGTTGGAGCTGGCGGCCCACAAGACGAGCTTGGAATTGCTTTAGAAGGCAATTCACTAGGTTTTACCCAGCTTAGACTTGGTTCTAAATGACTATGAGCTGGAGGGACTGCATAAGTCATATACCTTTTTACCTGCTCCTGTGCCTGTGGAATGACCAGTTTGAGTTGGTCCAGAGTTAGCACATTCATGGCTGTAAGGATTTTGCCATATTCTGGATGAACGTTAGAAAGAATGCGTCTTATGATCTCCCTTTCATGCACAGGGTCGCCAATGCATTCGTAGTATTTTAAGATTTTCTGAGTAAAGCCTGCAAGGCTTTCATTAGGGGCTTGCGTACGAGTTTCAAGCTCCCTGCGTAGCTGTTCCTTGTATCCCGGTGGTTGGAAGCGAGAAAGGAAACGCTGCTTGAAATTTTGCATGGAGGCAAAACCTTCTTCAAATCTCATCCAGTCGTATGCTTCGTCAACCATTGCGGTAGGTATGACATACTGGATCATTTGCCTATCTGTGTATCCAAGTATTTGCTGATACTTGTCAAGTTCAAGCAAAAATTGATTGGCAGATTTAACATCTTTCTCCCCTATGTAGTGAGGTATTTTCAGGTCTGCAGCTTTGAGATGGTGAGTCATTCTGCGCTCTGGCTCATCTCGTATGATGAAATTATTCAGAGCATTAGCAGCAATAGGATTAACGTCTGCCTCTGCATTGAGATTGATCAGAGGTACTGCTGGAATAGGCTGTACTAGAGGAATGTGAAGTGGTGGTGGAGGTGGACGAGGAGCACGGATTTCCAACTGTGGAATAGGGATTGGAGCCCTGTACGGATTTGGAATTCTTGGAGCCTGTGGTGGTCTTTGATTCACCACTTGCTGGTTATTCAGCCTAGTTTGAATTCCCATAATTTGCGCATTCTGTTGAGCTAATTGCTCCTGCAAATTTGCAACTTGGGTAGTTGTTGCTTCGCATGCTCCCTGTATTCGCATAAGAGTTGCGTTTATGGTATGTATTACATCCCCCCATTGTGCATTCGGATCTGGGGTACGATTTCTAATAGATGGAGGTGGTGGTGGTTCCTCCCTGTCCTCTTCTTCGTGATGGCTTCCAAATATATTGAATGCGCTACGATTGAAATTTAAAGAATCGTTAAGAGGATTCCTAAATTGAAGAGGAGAGTGAATAACCCTGGCTGTGCTTGAGCCTGGTTGTTCATCTTGGTTCCTATCAGCTTCACTCCTTAATTCCATAGTGCGAGGAGGATTTGACTGATGCTTTTTTGGACCCATTGTGAAGGTTCAGTGAATATTAACTTCGAAAGTAGCAAGATTTTTGAAATCTCCTGAATATTTTGTGAAATTCAGGTAGGCAAGATCGCCAAGAATTTGTAAGGTTTATTATGCTCTAATGAAACCCTAACAAATTATGCTTTCGAAGTAGTGACCACGCAAAACT
The DNA here is from genome assembly GCA_906901655.1 of Sminthurides aquaticus. Classification (NCBI taxonomy): domain Eukaryota; kingdom Metazoa; phylum Arthropoda; class Collembola; order Symphypleona; family Sminthurididae; genus Sminthurides; species Sminthurides aquaticus. The sequence continues at coordinate 903,968 of CAJQTT010000013.1, read as the reverse complement.
ACAAGCCTTATTTCAGTTTCAACCAAATAATATTTATTTAACCAAAAATACTTAATCTCTTTTGGTGATAGAGATAAGCCAAAAGGTCGGGATAGATGAATCCCAATATCCTTAACCCTAGGTGAAGACAAGGTGAAGATCCTTTCTTCGTAAAAGTCCGGAGACTTGTTATTAAACTACTTCAGAGTTTGAGTTTCAACAATCAATTAACCATCTTGAGCTCTGTGTCTCGGCTCCTTTTATAGTCGAGGAGCCGAGGAAAATCTACTGTATCTCTGATGCAAAGTATACGCAAATAATTGGGATTTGCGTAAGAAAGACAAAAGATGTCAGGTAGCATGATCTCTTCCTTGATGAGCGGTGGTTGCATCGATCAGCTTGTATTGCTTAAGGTTATATAGAGAAATAACCTTACAAGAGAAAGGAAGGAGGAAGAGGCAGGGCAGAGAGCGTGTTTAAGAGTATGGGAGAAAGCTTTGAGGCTTTTTGTACTTTCTTCCCCAACTACCTCCCTGCCGTATCTTGTCCCCCGCCCCTCCATCTTCTCTTTACCGTCGGGAAGGCGTAGAGAGAATACTACAAGGAACAAATGCATTCGTTTATATGAAATATTCAATGTCTTTCCAGTGACGGTTTGCTCAAAAGAAGAGTGCACGGAGAAATATAATCTTCTCCTTTGGGACACCATCCAACTCCCTTACACATTTATTTCCACTAGATAATCCACTGGGATTCCACTCATGCCACTTCTCCGCTACACACTACTCCCAGTATCAAATATGTATTCATATATTCCATACACAAAAATATTGCACACTCTCCCCACCCCCACTCACACCCCAGTCCACCACCTCTCTCTCTACAAATCCCACATACATGCTCCAAACGCCCGCCTCCATTACCAATCTTCCACCACACTCCCATTCTCCTCCTTCCGCACAATTATTACACCATTTCCGCCCCATCCCGCGTACACTCTACTTTTCTCTCCTCATGCCCGCACATCTCTCAACTGTCACCGTCCCTAAATACAACTATACCCGGTTTTACTCGCCCGCTCGCTCGCTAGCATACTACCACCGGGAAATGATAAAACATTGCCAGCGCAAATCCTCACAAAAGCTCACTCATTACCAACAAGGCTAATATTCTTCCCAGCCAGCACCTTTCTCCAGCTTGAACTTTCTCTTCAGCCCCCCTTCACTGCCTTGCCTCTTCTCTGTTATCTTCTGCATACATATATTCCTAATCATGTGAAGAAAAATACAAAGTTTTAGCTGCTGTCTTAAGCTTTAATTTAGGAGAAAGTATTTGGCTTCCTATTCCCTGGAGACTTTTTCAAAGACAAGAGAAACAGATGGAAGAAAACAAAGACTAGTCATCGGGAAAGGAAAAATGCGGGCTTTTTATTCAAGCATTTCAATCCTTGCTCTTGGGTCTTTAAATCAATAAATTCATTAATTAATCATAAAAGATTTGCATACAATTTCTTGACTGCCCTGTCTGTCATTATTTTCCTGAATGGAAACAGATCAGAAGGACGCATTTCCCTGTTACTCCTCACCATTAAAAATTTTGGAATTCAGAAGCTTTTTAGGATTAGGTAAGCGCTATGGGAGGAATTTGGCTTTATGATTTTCTACAGCTTGGGTACAATTGTGACAAATTGTTGGTGAATCGTAATTGAAATTGCTGCTACTTCCTCCAAAAGCATTGCTGTACATAGGTAGAATGCTAGAAGATTGGTGGGAGGTAGATGAAGGAGGGAAAGGATATGACTTTGGCCTAGCCTGCTGGCTTGTATTGGATCGTAAGGAGATTTAGTAAAAATAATTCAATGTTGAACAAAAGGAGGACGATTGAGTTTTGTAAAGCTAATCTTTTGCTGATGGGAGATAGTAATAGGACTAATACTTAACTGACTGGCTGGAGGAGGACGAGGAAGTAGAGAAGAAATAAGATGCTATCTCAAAATCCCTTTGGTCTTTTTGAGCGTAAGGAGAGCACACGCCTTTAACTCCCATTGTTGTGAGGATGAGTTGTTGGAAATGTCACCAAATTCTCTTTCACAATCCTCTTTTCATACCCGTGTCCCATCTCTCCAAAGAGACCCATTATCCTCAACGAATTTGTCAACTCTTCCGAATACATCATCATCATCCCATACCTTCTTCCTTCACCTCCTTCCCATCATCCAAGAAGAGGTAGTGCCCCATCATCAATATCCAACTCAAAAACTAAAACCTTTTCCGGGCTAAACTGACTCTTATCTCAAGGAAATGATTTCAAGTATTGTTGTGAAACAGTTGTTGGATATTTAGCCAGGGAAGTTGAGGAAGAAACGGGTAATTCTTTTATGTCAACCCTAACCCTTCTCTGGATATGCTTGCTCCTCTACTACCCCTCTGACCTTCTTCGATTCCTAAGATTTAAGATTTTAAAAAGGTATTTCCTACAATTATCAAAATTGGAAATATTTTGAAAAATCCTATCTCAAATCCTCGTGTCACTAGGAGATGCTATCAGTTCTGCTCCTTCGAGATGCCTACTTATATCTTCTAACATCGCTGCATTTTAGTTGGTTACAATTTTAAAATGCGTTCACGCGGAAAAAAGTCATTTCCATTTTTAAAATCCTCCAAGACATTTCCACAATTGCTCCTAAAACATAACTCCTTGAAGAACCAAAAGCATTCTTACTTTTAAATGTAGCATTAGAACGCACGAGTTGGACTTAATAGCTTTTATTTGAAAAGTAAAATCTTTGGTGGTTAGAGAATATTGTTTCCAAAAAATTTGCGTATAGCATTTCTTTCTAAACTTTAGAAAGAGGAGTTTTTTTCTAGCCATCCGATGTTATGACTTGACATTACTTTATGATCCCTTATTGAATTTTTTAAGGATTTCTTCTTTTGAAAGCTTTAGAATTGGCACTTGAGCTTTGACAGGAACTTTGCAATATTTACAAGGAAACGTCGTCCAAACTTACAAGTCACTTAGTCAACGGCCTTATTTCATGAGAGGTCATATGGGTTCCGCTGTAGTATGAGTATGTAGCTTTTACGGATTTATTCAATAGCAAGTGCGTAACGAATGGAGAGGGAAGCCAAGGGAGGAGGGATCGAGGAACTGTATTGTATGCTCCTACTGTATTCAACGCTTATTATTGTGTACATGAGAAAAGCCCTAAGGCCCCAAGTAAATTTTCCGGTGGATTTTATATTTTGTAATTCCGTATTGCATATGAATACTTAGAGGCAAGGAAGCATCTCTCTCAAATGACCTCCTGACATTACAAAAGAAGGGGACGGATAAATATCAACAAAGGAAGCTATACCCTTGAACGCTCCTTAAAGTGTGAGACATTTTCCCAATCCCATATGAATCCCTCACACACTCCACCTCCAGGGTGACTCCTATTATCTTTGAGCGTATTCAACCATATATACCTTCCACCCGACCCTCCGTCCACTTCTTTACAAAGCTTGTACTAATCTTCTTGACTCAATGACTGCCTTCTTCCCTACTATACAAGACTAAACACATGGATCTCATGGACGTAAGAGCCAGGCAGGCAGGTAGGGATTGTGAGAGAGAAGCATGGAGAATCCACCGACTGCCTCTCACTGTTGTGGCACATTTATAAGCCGTAAAGTGTGTAAAATGGACATGTTTGTCCACTTGTCTATTATTCCCCACATAGTATTATTCCGTCTTCTCTTTATTCAATTAACTCTTAGCCTTTCTTCGGACATGACTCATTCTCAAATTTCCCCACCGTATGTTCACTTAATGCTCCGGGCGTATGTAATACAGTTGAGATACATTCTAAGCCTGCGCTTCCTCCTCCAAGGAGAAAATGCAGGCAGACCATCACATTAGCCATCCTTTTCCACATCTATTGTGTGAGGGAACAAGAGAACCGCAAGTTCTCAGTCAAAACACACAAGACTTGACAGACACAAGGGAGGGAAGTTAAACTCCAGCCCCGACTATCCGAGAGAGGTCAGCCTTCCTTATTGCCTCCATAAGTCCCGCTCCGGTTTGACGCAGCCTGAAGGATCTTATCGTTCCTCCACCCCTCATCTTACCCATGTTTTCAAGGGAAGGAATAAGGGGGCGGTGAAAGCATGTACTGATGTTGTTGGAGGGACATGGTTGAAAGTCCTGGCTTGCATCCCTACTCGGCCCATTAACACCTTTCCACATCATTTCTCCACAAATTGTATACTAGCAGTATTCCCTTTTCAATAATTCAAAAAATCAGGTGACCGCATCCCCTCCCTGACTCAACGTCAAACTATCTCTCTCTCTACACATTTCCTGGAAAAACTTATTACCTCTCAACCCGTCACATTATTCCCAACACAGCGCCCTTCAAAAACCTCCATTATTCCATTCACTCCGGATGACTTGCAATCTTTTTTTGACTTTTTCAATAATTTGCCCATCCATCCCGAGGAAGTATTTTGTATAGAAGACGGGGGCTCGCGTAGAATAATCCAGGCACTGTCCTGTAATCCACTTAAATATTCAATAACGTCATATAATGTTATCACACACCTGCCTTTATCCCAGACCCAAAAAGCTACCCTTCTGCTTATGCTAGCTGCTCTTAAAGTGGTTTTAGAAAATACAGGGAGAGAGAGAGAGAGAGAAATCAAGTAGGAACTCAAGAAGGAAATGATTGAAAGGTCAGAGCGGATCCATGACGGGGTGCATCTATGCTTTCTCCTCCTTCTCCCCCCTCATATCTTATGCGCTATCTATATTCTCTTCTTTCTCCAGTGCAGTCAGAACAGGCTATATGAGCACAATATGACTGTGTCTAAAGTATAAGAGCTTGAAAAAGCATCTGGAGCCTGATGCCGGTGTATGGTGGTGAATTCTAGATCGAAACTGTAGGGAGAACTCGTGGATAGCTAGCACTTAGTTGAATATTCTCCGAGAGAACCTCTCTTACATTATACATGTAATTCTCATTTCCGTCATTCTTTGACGAGTCACTACTACCAGTGACAATCCTCAAGTACATCTATTGTTGAATAGCCGAGAGAGCGGACGAATAGAGAACATAGGGGATCCGCGCATATCCACACACTCATCTTTAGCTTTTCAGCTCAATCCGGGGGATCTAGTAGTATTCTTTTAGATTTCAAATCTACCACTTTTCATCCTTTCCAGTGTACAGTATCTGGATTCAAAGGGCCGTCCCCTTCACTTGCACAAGAGAATGTAACTCCCATGATTACGGCGCAAATTTCATAACAATCTAAATCCTTATCGATTTGTCCCGCTCACTTGAAAACATTTTATGGGACTAATAATTTACAAGGATTTTTTTACAAAAGTCCCTTCGATAATCGCGTGGTCCTGCGGAATAAATAAGGACCGTTTCACAGTAGCTGGAAACAGATGTATGTTGGAATTCTTATATATCATCTAAGCTTTATATAGTCTGTGACATGGGAATCGTCTAGTTTTCTAGGGTAATAGAGTTCACGGAGAATCAAGGCGGGGACTTTGGGAACGTTGCTTCATTACTTAGAGGTCTTGCAGTTTCTCGTATGGTTCTGCACTCAAGGGTTACACAGTCATTCATGCAAGAAACGATAGTTTCCTGGAGCAAATCTTGATGGAGTGCATAGTGCAGCACAGCTTATGAAGTAACTCCCCGCTGCACCGGCACTACTAACTACAACCTGACTCGGCTTAAGATTTTAAGTTTAATGGTAGTAAGAGTAATGCCTTTTAGAGCATTAGTCCAAGGGTGTTGGTCCTGAGAGTCCGGGGATCTTATTTCATCCCACTGAGACGGATTCAAGTGACAAATTTCTCCTCTTCATAAGTCACACACATGTACTATTTACTTTTTTTAAAGGCTTAAAAACTCGGGATTGCATCACACACATCCTGGGGTTTTTTCCCTTGGTTTCTTCACTGGCTAGTGCAGGAGGGGGAGGAGCTATTAGATGGAACTTGTAGTGTATGTAAGGTGGAGGGGCAGGAAGAGTTGAGGAAAGCTTGGTTGAACCTTTGGTTTCAAATCCTCCGACCCAGGTTGCCCTCTTTTTGGTTCATCCCCCGGATTTGTTGCTAATAGCACCAAGACTGGCTCCTCAAAAGTTATCCAGGGAGGACAATAGGATTAACGTGGATGAGCGATCTCTTGAAATTTTTCAACTGTAAGGATATTATTGAGACAACACGCTCAGTTCCATTACTTCAACTCGAGTTTCTTCCTTTTCTCCATACCGAGAACCCTTTCCGAGTAGCTTCCTTCAGGTTGGATCCCTTTTTAAGCGAGACTTATTCAGTATACGCCCTGCCCTCTGCCTTGTGTAAGGCGTTCGAGGTGGGAGATGTAGCCTTGTTTCTGGGTATTACAGCTCTATCTATAAAATATATACGCTCCTGTCCGTATATCCCTTGTGGTAAAGTAAGTCCTCCTGACTTGTGTAAATCTAAACTCCAGTTTTAAGAAGTAAAAGGGTTCTGAAAGTATCAAGTATATTTAGATGCGGGAAGGCAGATATTGCATAGTATTGCATATGATTTAATAGATAGCTTCCGAGCTTCCAGGTTATACGGACAGAGAATATTGTGTTTCTTGAATCCTTTTCCTTGCACTTGTCCCTCAATATTTCTTTACATCTTTATACTTTTAACCCGTCCGCCTCTTCTCGGATTATTACACTGCCAAAGCCGCCTTCAACCTCACCGAACCGCAAAGAGGGTTCATTCTTCCCGTCTCAAATTAACATTATTCGCCCACCAGACACACAGTCTGTTGTTGCTTTTACCTCCCTTGATTCTTGGTTCAGTTCTAGTACTCTTCTCATCTGTCTCACAGCCACAGCCGCTCTCTTCTCTAAGCTAAAGTCCTGGTGTATCTCAATGGACGGGTCGGGATGGGTTATAAAAAAGTATTAGAATTTATTAAACGGATCAAAATCTACAAGACGTAAATTCTTTTGTAAACAGGACAGAGGAACGGAATGCAGATTAAAAAAGCTTTCAGTTTTAGAATCGTACAGCTTTCTCCTCCTTGTTCGGCTTGACTGATGTGAATATTTCACATTTTTAGTGCAGTCTGCGATTTACGTAGTAAATTTGTCAATGGAGGGTAATGATACTGTTTTTGCACGACGTCTAACCAAGTTAAAGTAGGTATAAATGAGCTAGGTTTGTAACAAAATTACAAATTCTACAAATTGCGAATTTGATCTTGGCTAGCTTTTCTACTGGTATTCTGGTATAGATTTGGTTTCCAGTCGCGAATTTGTTTCAAGTTGCGCATCGCCTTGGCGCAACACAACCAGGCTAAATTTAGCACCAGAATTCTTAGTATTCTCTATTTTTAGTTGCTATTTTTATAAGGTTCGTCTCGTTAGCCTCTACAACATTTCTATTAGATTGTAGCGGTTTAAGCTCCCTCGGTTGTAGTAATCTATGTGTCTCTACTAAAGAGTCGTATAGACTTTCTCCATTTCATGCCAACAACTCATCCATCCTCTTCTTGAATCCCATCATCGTCCCACATGAGAATGCAACCTTTTCGAGACTGTCCGTTTGATCCCGTTCCAGCGAGATGTTTTTGCTTCAACTTTGAGTCTTCACCTTATAACATTCGGTAACCTACGAAAAGGATATTTTATTCTCCCCACCTACATCTTCTGATTGTAAGAATATCAAGGGAAGAGTGACCCTAGAATAATCTCCTGTCTCAAAATCCATAAATATTTCTCGGCTCTACGCAAAGTCACATTACCAAATGTTGAGCTGGGGTGGGGGTGGGAGATGGGAACTCTAGTTGCTCTTAAGTGGAGTTGGACAAGGAGGAATTATTTTACTCCAATGCGATACTCTGTCCATTTGATATTTTTCTTTATCAAAGAGAATGATGCTTTTCAAACTCTCTCACCCATCCCAGTACTATTACGTCTTTATTTACACATGACTAGCGTATCTCCTTGATCATCATTCATCTCCTTAGAGAGACCGCACCACTTTTTCTTCTCACTTAAATACCGCTCATGTATCAAGTTAATTTCTTGTTCTAATACACATCTCTGATTAAATCCTCAACACTCATATTTTATAAATATAAAAAACTCTACAACTCCTGTCCGCTACTATTACCACCACCAACTTTCCCGTCTTCCATCGCTCTAGCTCATCTGAATCTACTTATGGGCATAGCCTCTGTTCATCGTCTTCTGGATTCTCTTTCTCTCAACCCTAATCCCATCCTCCTCCCCGATTATTATTTCCTTCAATTTCTCTTCCAGCTACTCTCCGACTCCTCCCGGCATCTTTTAATTTCCCCCATATATTCCTTCCCTACATTCTGATTATTCTCATCAATCTTTTCAATCCCCGGACAATTCAATTAGAAGCAGATCCATAAGCGTAGCAGCAACTCAAAATTTGATTGCATCTCATCTTTGTTTTGTAGCTCTTGCTCTTATAACAACTATTAAGTTTTAAAATTTTACAGTCTTGTAATCCTTAAATGCTTAACCTGTAGCGTTAGAGATATCTGGTCCTCCTTCTTAATCACCCTATAGTAGGATGAGTAGCCTCAGTCTCACTCAGTGCGATGTATTGAGCGGTGGATGAGGTAAAGGACAAGGAAGAGAACTGTGTAGAACATCATCTAGAACGTTGCGCGTCTTTGGTCTTCTATAGTCTTCTTGAAGCCTTAAAGATGTAACATATTGTATGGGATGAGCATTCTTTCCTCATTATAACTTAAATGAGAAGAGGAGGTGTAGTGGGGATTTAAGGTGAGCCTTTGATAGATTGGCAAAAGAGGAAGAGGAGGACAGTGGAAAATGATTATTCTTTGTGGCTTTGATTAGAAAAATCACGAGAATTTCTCCATCTTTTCTATGCACATCCCGCTCAATTCTTATCTCTCTTCTCTGGTTTTCTCAACGTTGGTTACGACTTGAACGCTATCCTTACCTATTCACCCATAGCCTGGGTCTGAGGATTGTTAAATATATATATAAAATTTTCACTAATAATTTCACCCTACATAGGACAATATAATGATAATATTTCCGCCACCACCTCCTTATACGGTTTTTGAAGGGAAAGAAGGATGAGGATGGGAAGATGCGAGGGGGAGGTTGGTTTCTTCTTCTTCACCTTTAGTATAATCTTGATGGTATGATTCAAGCTCAAAGCTAAAGAAAGCGGGCCATCACCCCATCGTAGATTCTGGAGCACGTAAAAAACTCAATCACGTAACAACTTTTGTCAATTGATGAGCAGAAATCACGCAAAGAGAATCCATTCACCCCATAAGCCGAAACGAGGACTTGCCTTTTTACCAAACAATTGAACAGTATGGGCGTTCCATATTAATTCTCTCCCATCTTTTCCATATCCCAATCAACCCCTCGTGTTTTTCACCCCGTCCGTACAACACATATACACACACACCTCTCTCCAATAATCATCATTTTAACAGATCCAATTCATTTTTTTCATCCCTCTTTTACAATTCTCATCCCTCAAAAAATCTGGGCCTTTTCATGAAGCAATAGCTATACATGTGCTAGTATTCTTCTCATTCTGGACCCACCTATGCATGCAAGTGATGCAAGGCAAGAGACCGTCCCAAATTATCATCCCGACACTAAGCCAAGTATCTCATTTGTAATTGTCTTTATAAAGAGTCCACAGCTAATTTAGCTAAGGGTGCCTATCCCTTTTTCCCGTAGTTTTTTTTAATTATTTCTATCAATTCTTTTCCAACCAAAGCCTCTCTCTCTCACCCATTCTCCATATGTCAGATCCTGGAGAGAAGAAATCCCATCACTGCCCCTTCTCTTCAACCAATTTCTTTGTATGCAACCTGCTCCTCTGACTCAAATCACCCTTGGATTGGAAGCTTAATTACTCTCTTCCCATCTCATTGTAATCTGTGTTCCTACTACTACCTGTGCATATAGCAATCAATCCAACACTTTCCATGCCTCCTCTCCTCCTCCCTCTGAATTTGTCCGCCGGATTCTTCTTCTTGCATCATTTGCTCCCTTCTGATTCCAAGTAAATCTAACAATCTGGAACGATGGATTTCTCCTAGAAATCAAAGTCACCACCCTGTAGACCGTGTAGAGTGTACGAATATTTCTGAGAATTTACATTCTGTTTCCTCCTCATGTCCCTTGAATTATTGACTGTTAATTCTTGAGAGTTTGACGAGAAGGGATAGAGAAACTATAAGCTTGAAGCTGTAAACGTCGGATCGGCTACATTAAGAGCATTGGGGGACTGATTGACTAATTTCTAGGAATTTCCTTCCTTTTTTTTACCCTCTTCTATTTTACATGCACAAGTTAGTGGTAGTAGTGTCCGTTTGAATTATGCAAGCATCCGTTGTTTTTCTCTACTGTATACAGTCATTTAAGTGGCTTGACGACTGGACTGAAAGTGATAGTATGTTAGCAAAGCAAAGGTGTATGAAGGAAGATACGGATTTTCAGTGGTAAAATAATCTTTAGAAGACGAGAGAAAGAAAGAGCGGAGATCCGCTCATAAATCCCCAGGAAGTTGCTCACTACTACTATACCTTTCAAGCACACCGGGTTACAAAGAGGAGGGCAGAGCGAATCCGAGCTATAAAACAACAAAGTTTTTTAGTTTACCCGATCACAATTATTTAGTGTACTCTATATATTTTCTCTTTCAATTCCCGCACAAGTCTGACCGAGGGTGAAGTGTAAGGATTCTTTTAAGTTATAGCCAGAGCCTTCTTAGTCTGGCCGGAGTCGGGAGTAGTTTCTCTAGATTTCACTCTCCACTCCAGTCAAAACTGGAAGAACACCATGGTATATATATTTGTAATGAATGAGTTTTTTTTACGTTTTTTACAACTCTTCCAGTCTTCCCTCGCTAAACATTTGCCCCCCTTTCCTCTCTATTATATTAGGCTTGTATTGGTTCGGCGTGACGCTTGAGTCAGTTACATATAAGAAGGAGAAGCCCTGCTGTTGTCAAGGCATCTTGTCCATCCCGGGTTTGCAATTTTGTCAAGTACACATTAAGAGAATTGTGGCTAAAAATTCACTTTTAAAACCCTTGGGATATTTTGTCCTTTTCTTTATCTGCAAGTAATAGCTTGGATGATTGTGAAAGATGATTTTACAACTCTCGCTTCTCATAGCAGAAGCAGAGGCAAGATAGACGTCCAATTGAGCTCTCCTATATGTTTTCTTATTTCTTCAAGGATTCCTGCCCGAATAGATTCCTGATTATATTGTTAAAGAGAGGAAGATGTAGAGAATGTATGCGGGGGATTGAGGGTGAGTTTTACGATGAGGCTGTAGTTAAAATTCCAGGATTTTTGCAAACAAAACCCGGCAGAGATTTATGTGCCCATAGTGCCAATTATTTTGCATTCTTCCTTACCCCAAACTACCCTTCACTCCCTTAGCTCATCCCTTTGACACTTGCGACGTTTATGAGTTTAACGCTCTTGAAATCCTATCGCGTGTACGCATTACAAAGCCCTGCTCCAAGTACATGTTCATTCAAGGAGTGAGGTCAGAAAAATATTTGAACATGTGTGTGACAACAAGGAAATCCTTTTGACATTCTTTTATTTAAAATTCTCCAATCTGTGCCTTCGCCCGACTCTAAACCGATTCTCCTATCCCCGCACACGTTTTCCCTTTTCTTCCATGAGGGAAACAAACAAATATTTCGTTAGTTGAACAATAGCCGCAATATAACTAATTTAAATAAGATTCAATAGAGCCAGCAAAATTGTGCAAGACTTGAGAGCGGCGCGGAAGACGTGGGAAGTTTTTGTAAGACTTGAAGCTCATATAAAACAATTAATCTGTGTCCACGTTCAAAATCCCATGGACTCTATTGAGCTTTGAGTTTTTTGGTGAATTAAGTTGTGTTGAACTGAGCAGGAGTCAGGCGCGTTCCCGGGTATATTTTCTCAAGAGTAATCAATCCTCCACTCCACGTCTCGCAAATCAGTCAAAAGCGAGGTCAGTATTATTGTTGAACGCTGAGGATGGAGGTATGGAACAAATTCTCCATTGTCGCCTCCCTCCCTCCTGGCTGGGTTTTACAGCACTTGCCCTCTGCATTCCTCCTAAACTGTCACAACAGATAATTAAGAGAAAAAACCATAAGACACAAAAGATAAGGAGTGAATCCAAGTGGAATCGTAAACCTCCCAGAGGTTACCTTTCTCTCCCGAAACACGATCGTCTCTCAATTTTCTCTCCTGGCTACCCGGGTTTGACGTCCATTTTTATCAGTCTTTTACGTAGCTGTTGAATGTCGAATGTCGCGGGCCGATAGCGTATGCCTTCCTTTTACAAGCTGACACCTGACCCGCTTCCCCTTCATTGAGCAATATCCCAAAGTTTGCTTGTAGACTACAAATTGTAGTGCTGTTCAACGTCAGACTGGGTCTTGAGGATTAAGGGCTGTTGTAACATAAATAAACATACTGTTTTTATATCAAGCTTATTGTATTTCCGTCATATTTTCCCTGCAAAGTGACCCGACTTTAAATCATGGCTTTAGGTTAATGTCTTAATTTTGTAGCTAAAAGGTTAGAAACGAACGGGGAGGAATCGAGTTACAGAGATGTTTAAATTTGTCCAATGTTCCTCGGCGGATCAAATAATTTTAAAAATTGTCTTCAACCCAATCGGGCTACTGGGCGAGGTTGGTTTTGGTTCTATACTTTAACTCGAACAATTTCAGGGTCCCTGGTTGTCAAAAGGGTCCCTCTTGTAATGCTTCTCTTGTAAGCTGGACTTGTATTCTAGGAGGACCGCCTCCCAGTGTCCGGAATTTCTCGCTGTATTCCTCGGAGGGCCCTTGATAAAGTAATCTTGAGCTTGAATGACAAGGAGAGACTGATTGCTCCTGAATGATTACCTTCCCCCAAAGACATCCTGGTGATCCCTTTTAAAAATTGTCATCTTGATACCAACTTGCACTTTTACCTTGTAGGACACAAGTCTATACTTTTAAGCTGGGGACTTGTCTATCTAGGAAGACCTCTCCTGGGATCTCTTCTTCTTTTAGCCCAAAACAAGAAGGACCCTTAAATCCAATCCACATTTCATCCTTAACACATCAACTTATAACCTTTCCCTCTTCTAAATATCCCAGTCACGACCACCGAGTCCCTCCGTTACCTTTCCCACAAGCCTCGCGAAGTCGAGCGACCCAGGAGGAATTCCTCTATTCTTTTTCTCTAAAGTCAGGGTGCATATGGGACGGGACGGGAACTGAATTTGTCTGGATATATTGTGAAAAATCTCCCATCTTTCCACTCCTTCCTACTTAACTTTTAAAATGTATACCATCTCACTTGCTTCTTCTCTCTTCATACACATTCATAGATCCTAAATAATAGCACACTCAAAGAGGGGGGTCCAATCCTTATCCCTCAAGGTTATCTCCTTTAACCCCGCAGCTTCTGAACATTGACTAATCCGCGGAATCCTCTGCTGGAATAATGTCCCTCCCTGCTCTTGAATCTATCAGCGATAAGATCAGAGAAATCAAAGATAAGTTAAGATTGGGAAGGATGAGGTCATATGTGATGTAAGAGTTGGAGGGATTTAAGACCGTTTCAACGTTTCAAGTTCACAATCAACAACGCTGCAGGCAACTTTGTACACTTTTAGAAGAAGCCACCCTGGATTCTTTGTATTTGTTGTTAATTCCAAAGAATCAGCAAAGATTGTCATCATCCCTTGCTCAAACTTGATTCAAAGCTACGTTACTTTAAACCTATCGCTCGTCTCGAGAATATACCTTTGAATGGATTGAAAGAGATGACGTTGGAGTTTCAAATATATATATATATATTCTCCACCATCGCCCTTTACACATGTAAATTAATAATTATAGGATTTACATGGTCTTGGCTCTTAAGGATATTTCTCATTCCACCCCGCGACCCAAGTGTACAGGGACATTATCCCGCTAGGTGTTGCCTCCTTACTCAAGAATACAATGGAAATCCAAACATGAGCTTTATCATCCTCTCTCAGGGCGTATATAATACCATATTTTTTATGTTCATCAGTTTAATCCGGCACCTACATATAACTGAATTTTTTAGAAAGTCGATGAACGTTTCTGGTTCCATAAACTTCATCAACTGTCTTTGATTTCAAGGTGGACCGCAAAGCATCTTGAAATCTTCTCCAGGAATTCTATAGGTAATCCTTCCTATTTCTCTGGAGTTTTGGAGATTGTTGTGGACCCCAACTTTTGAATCGGCATCAATTCCTTGAATCTCCTCCGCCACTGGCCGCAGGATCACCGCATAATTTTACACACCCGTTTGCTCTCCTTCCCTCACCTCTCCTCCAATTGGGTGGTATATGAAGTTCCAGATAAGCAGAGATATATGGATTGAAATGAGAGGGAAATGTTAACACTGTCCATCCACTTCCTCCCGCCGTCTCTTCCATCTTCCTTATTCTTGTGCATTGTCCTCAAGGAGCCCTCCTCCTGGATCTCTTCTGAATCCAAGTGTAGCGTTATTATCTCATCTTCTTTTCTCCAAAAAGACCTGTCCACCCTCAATCCCACCCCTGGTTGTATATCTCACTCGAAATTCTTTTTCCCTGCCACAAGACTTCAATAATATTGACTTTTCCCCTTACACCGACCATCACCTATATCCCTCCGTCCTCCCTCATCCTCCTCATCATCCTGTCCTGACCTCTTCATCCATGTTTTGTCCAAGCTTCTTAGCAGAGGAGAGGAGGGCCCTTAAATTACCTTGTCCCGATCCTCTACTTTTTCCAGAGCGGGCAGATTGTTTCTCTGTTTCTTCTTTGCTCTCGAGGGAAACGGGTGGGGAGTAATATATAAATGAGGATGAGAGAGAATGACAATCTGTAATTTTACCTCCGAACTCACACAAAGCTCCCAAAGGCCCTCTGAAAAGTGGAGGAGGTGGACCTCATGGCTCTAATTGTAAGGGCGAAGGTGAGTTCACCCCTCATCCCACCTGATGGTCATCAGAGACAGATGAGGGCATAAAGTTAAGAGGAAGAAGATGTTTGCTGGACGGAGGAGGGTGAAGAGATATGGAGACACTCCTACTATTCCAAGGATTCCCTAAGTGTTTCCACCCTCTATCTTCTTTTCCTCATCTATCTCTCGGAAAAGTCCATCTGAGTCAGATTCTGACTGATCATATCGCTCCTTTCCCTCTCACCTCCATTTCTTCCAACCACACGTCCCTTTCTGATTTTGACACCCAGAAAACCATCAAATCCTTCCAAATAGTGTACATATAATTCCCTAGAAACTCTCTCTCTCTATCTATTCACCCGCTAGAAAGCCAACTCTATGTGTATACTCATGCTTAATCCCGTAAACTAAACCCAAGTACCACCCACGCAAGCTTTCCCTCCATCTTCTCTCTGGAAAAATCTGCTGAATCTTTAGCAGAGCTGACTTTTAGCTTCACGGGGCTCTGTAACTTACCTACAAGTCTCCCTTTTCTTGAGTGATATATACGACCCCTGGCTGTGAGTGTTGGTTGACCTAAGCCACACTCATCTTCCCTATTCCTATACAGTCCTCCTCATCAATAGAGTGTATAAAGTCTTCAATTTTATTCCCATCCATCTATTTTCTCACCGCGGTAGTCTCTTCCTTTATGCCTCAATCTCACACCCATATCTTACCCTCCTCCCTTCCTTAAAAACATCCTTTCTTGTGTAATGGCAAGAGGATTTTGAGAAAAGTCACAACTTCTCACTCACTCACCTGTACGTGTGAAATACCAGCTTCTCCAACGCTCGGAACATGGGAAGCTCTTGAACCCAAGAGCCACTTCACCAACCACTGCCTCGCATCTTTTATTGTATACGCAGAAACTCTCGGTTGTTGTTGCTCAATTCTCTGCAATTGAAAATAACTGGAGTTTTCTATAAAGCATCTTATTTTTGAAAAGTTTTATCATAGCGGTCGCATAGAGCTGTCTGCAGCATCCACATGATTTGAACCGTTCAATCAAGTCATGATGAACATGGGCTATATTCTTCTAGTATTACCACCCCTTCAAACATGAGCTTTAAGAGGGCGCTTCACGTCCAATGGGACTTGCATAGAAAGAAGTACAATTGTTCATTGAAAGTAAGCTTTCAGTCCTGAATTATAATGGAGAAATGTGGTGGGATCTTTACTGACATGACCGGTCACCTGAGTACTGAGTGGAGATGTTATCTGTGCTGCGCAGGCTACTTTATAATGACACTTGCATTCATAACTTGACCAGCATTAGATTTCTGGTACTCTTTAAATGTTCTCTTAGTTCTGCATATGTTTCATTCTTACATCCCACTTGATGTTTAAGCGTTAAGAGCCTATCCAAGATCCAGGGGTCATGTGAAGGAATCAATATGTTTCTGCCCAGCTTCCAGAATCTGCCTTTCTTTTGGCATGTCCACTACAGTTTTGTCAGTTTAACCTTTATTTCTTCTAAAATTACATGCATAGGTATAGAAGAATGACAGGTTTATAAAAGTAGGAAGACTTTCTTACAGTTCTTGAAGTAATTGCACGTGTTTTGTTATTATGAAATGACTTTAGTTTTGAAACGTGGATTTTAACCTCAAATCCCATTAACTCTATCCTTTTCTTAGAGGAAGGAGTGGCAAGGAAGGAGCGATACTTGAGTGACTTAAAGTACTACATGGTAATCTCGTTCTCTTGATTCTGTCTCCATTAATGGCTACTTGTTTTCTCAATGATTGGTCATTCCTGTCCCTTATATCTCTGCCCCGTCAAAGCTTAAGCTAGTTGAAGATAGTCACAAGGGGGCTATCCCCTTCAAAGTTTTAAAGCTTCCGAATGGAAATATGGAGAATGAGAATGCGTATGGTAACTAGATGAAGAACTCTGGCTGATGCTTACATGTTTCCACTCCACAGAATAATAGTAAGTCAAGGTGGAAGAATACAATCTAGTAACCCAGGAGGAATCGTGTTGACTGACTTTTTGAGGAGCTTTAAGTTGTGATAATTAGACTAAACTCATTGGATACGCTTTTAAAAACGTGAAGCCTTTGTGGATGGAAGGAGGCTATTATTGAATTGGTTATTTTCTATAGAGTTTCTTTCGCTACCACCCCGAGCTCGTGAAATTTTTGGATTGCCATTTAATGTAGCAGGGGGAAGAGTGCAACTTTTTTGCCACCACCAAGAAGATTTGCAATGTGTGCAGGCAGAAAAGACGATGCTGTATGGGTTTTTATTTCGTTGTTTTAATTTAGTTCAAGCTCTCTGGTTGCATTCTTACTTGTTTTCAACCCCTTCAGCTTCTTGGATTTGAGGTACTACAAGTTAGAGGCCATTGATTTTTTATGTATCTTCCACAGGGGTAGTTAGCAACGGCTTGAAACGTCATGTTCGCTTCCAACTTTCTGTAAGTTTTTTTTGTCCGCTTTTGGCTACGTATACTCTTGTTGTCAAAGTAGGGGCGAATTAGTAAATAAAAGCTACTGTAATACAGGCTGGGGATACACGCTGTTGTTTTATGGTGTGTAAAGCTATAGATTGGCAGCAGTATGATGTTGGTTGGTTTAGAGACAGACGTGAATTTATTCTTTCACCTTTCCGAGACCAAGTAAATCACGACCTTTTCGCCCACCACCCTTAGCCGTGATTTTGTTAATCCTTTTAATTTCGCCCTCACTCTATTTGCCCATGCTTTGTTCTTTCCCCTGATTTTTTCTTCAAAAGAAATTCACAATTGTCTTACAAAGAAACTAAACATTTTCTTGGCAAAAGCCCTGCTACAGAAACTAAACAATAGAAGCGCTTACCCATCCTTTCCGTCTCCTAGTTTCTATTCTTTCATGGGATACTTTTAAGATTGGGATGATGACGCCATTTCCAGCAGGGCAGTGGTTCCCGCAGCCAGGACTAGCACCCACATCTCACAGAGATGCGCCTAGCTCTCCTCACCCTGTCCTCGTCATCATTTACGCTTTTATGCTCGCTTCCATGGGAAGCTCGACAGGTTTAAGGTATCTCTAAGATTAGGACGATTATAGTTTGTAGTAGTTGTTTACTTTTTGATTGATTAATTTAGGTCAGTTTGAGGGATCAGTTTGCCGATTGCAAGGTTTAGTAGGCGATGCTGGCTGAAGCGTCGTGGTGTCACTGGGCTTTGACTTTACTCTGGATCTATGGCAAGGGTGAGGAGGGGATGTCTCCCTCGACCACCACCACCCACGCAATCCTATGATTTTGTTTTACATTTTTTCACACCTTTAGATCCCATTCGAGGATCATGTATATCGCACCTTTAAAAGAGGATTGTTTGTGAGCATCGAGTCGGAAAAGTCTGGCAGGGAGAAGGAGGGGGGTCGTCATTTGTGCCAGCATCCAGGTTTTTTAAAACTATTTTAAAATCATCATTGTGGTTTCCTTCTATCCTGCTCCCACAATTCAACTGATTACTCTCTCATCATCATCTCCTTTTTCTCGGATCATGAAGCTAGATTTCCTCTTATCCCATCTCCAGCACCGCCTTCTCATCCTCTGTATCTATAATAATCTGGATTTGGTAATACCAATTCCGTATTTTCTCTCGTCTCCCTCTTTCCCCAAGTTTTGCAGAAGCAAGCATGCATGAGATTTTATTGAATTCCTTCTCCTCCTCAGGTGTAAGTTATATGGAGGATTTGGATAACAAAAATCTTCTTCTTACTTCCCGCATATTCCCCCTAGTTTTTTTCTACACACATCTCCTCTTGTCTCTTTCTGCTGGGCTATTATCCAGGTGTGATTGACTGGAAGTAGAATTGCTCGTGCTTGTACATTTAGTCTTTCCCTACCGCATCCTCTTGTCTCGTTCGTAAGGACACGTTCTCTCTCCCACTCCCTTATTTCTCCGCCTATTCCAACTCTTCTCATCATCAGTTTTACATTTTACTCCTGAGGTCATTTTTTATGCTGGTTTTTATCACAGTTTTCCGCATCACTTCCTTTGCACCACAGCCCACCACCACTAGCCTGGCCTAACCTCATCCTAAAATTACATGAAGCAACCCCCATATATTCGTTACTTTCTATACATGGATGCTTCTCCCCTTTGGAAGAGGGTGCGTTGTTAGCCTACTTTCATTCCGCAGATTTAAACTCTTTGTAGTCTCATTTCGGATCTATCAGATAAATCCTTTATGGTCCGCATCATGTGTTCTACCCGCCTTCCCAGAAACTGAAGCGGGGTTTCAGCTCTCTGAAGTTGTAGTGTCAGCCCTCCGTTCAACTCGGCGTTCTACAGGTGCTTGAGAAGTTATTGTGTATTGGATTGTGGACAGGAGATTCAAGAAAGCATAGCGCTTCTGATTTTCGTATGGAATTTAGCTCCTTATACTTCCATCCATCAAAAGCAGAGCTAGCACAGGTTGAGGGTGGGAGAAGAATGTGAAATAGTTATCAAAAATCTTCAATGTCACCATTTTCCCAACACGTCTCCTTCCAAGGAGCTCTGGCTGGACCATTATCCCCGCCCAATATTAACTTACTAACTTTATTTCCCTCTCAATCATTTTGGGTTGAGTGTCAAAACGGAGTCTATATTTGAGGATGGCAGAAGGAAAATGATCTTTTGTTTCTCTACATCTTCTACTCCATCTTGAGTAGTAAAAGATCGATTTTCAAAAAAATCCTCTTCTTTTTACCTGTCACGTAATCCCTGGATTTACCTTTGGAGAAATATGTGGCTTTATTGCGGCAAGGTCATTTTTAGAAAAGCTTATTCACAGCCCATCCATCCACCATACTTGACATGACACACACATGTAAAGCCCGGCCGTGGGCTATACGGAGGAGTCTGATACAGAATAAGCTATTATGCAGCAGCAGTAAGTTGAAGAGTCTGTCTGGTACTTATTGTTGTTTTGTGTGGAGGAAGATGTGTGATCCTTCATCATAATGATTCGGAGCGATTTATGATGATCTGTTGACTTTCTTCTCAGGCCTACAACTACCACCCTCACGTTAAGGGAACCTGTTTGGTTGGTAAGCAAGGTTCCCCCATCCATCTCCCTCCCTCTTCATCCCCTTCTCTTACTCAATCATCTTAACGTTTTCACAATTTCCCCAAGCTCTCCCTTTGTCTATACAGTCATCGGAGTCATTTCACGAAATGGAGAGCAAGGAAGCGGACGAGGGGAAATACTACACCTGTACACTTGAACTTAACAAAGTCCTCCTCTCTGGATTTATAATCGATAAAGATTTCTCTTGGAGACCTTCGAAATCTAATCGGACACTTTCCTTAAACGAGGTCCCCTCCTCACTTTACTTACTTGCTAACTGGGCTCCAAAGATACGGAATCTCTTCCGTCTCCTCCACGCACCATACCGTCATCAAACCACTCAATCACCTCGGCACAAAGAGAGCATCTTCTAAAAATCTTTGCCCAGCCAGACAATCTGAGAAGCGGTGGAGTATCAGCTATCTTAGGAGCGTCTGGGTTTCACACAAGTTATATATACTTGGTTAGGGCAACATTGGCTCTGTTGTTTGCTTCTTGAAATTGACAGTCGCATACCTGTTGAATCGATTTAAAAATATTTAAAAAATCACCACCTTACTACCTGACGACCTCTCATCTTATTATACCGGCGCCCTTATGGAATGAAGCAGTGTAGACTGTAATTTGGGAAAGAATTCTTAAAAAATAAGACTCGGAATGCTTAATCCAGCGAAACCTTAACCTATGTCGGCCGTCATAAGATCGGGATATGGGGGTCTTATGGATTTAGCAGACGCGCACCTTTTCTGGAGCATCTGTCATCCAATTTTATTCTCTTGACTGCTTCCGTCTTTTTGATCCTTGGATTCAAGTGAGAGTTGCACGCCACACAACTTTGCTCGGGGACAGACTTAGCTAAGCGATAATAATCGGAGAAAGATGGGGTGGTTTACAAGAAGTAGCTGCTCCTCCCTAAAAAATCATATCCGCACGTCCCTCACACCTTTACCTAGGTATGGTTTCGTCGCCCACGAAAAATCCCCCTCATCCCTAATATAATCTCGCATTAAATAAATGGCCATCTTCTTTACACTCTTGTGCACATCCTCGCTTCCCTTTTTCTCGCAGAGCTTATGTAAGACATGAGAAAAGCTTTAGAATCTTCTGCGCCCCGCTTTAAGATCAATCTTCAAAAGTATCCAGCTTTGATTTACCCGATCAAAAATCTATAACTACCCTTGTCAATCTTTGGGGAAAAATTTTTCCACGTGATCGTTCAATGATTAGATTCGCCGATGCCTCATCTCTTCTGTACTCTGTTGCTCTGCTATTCTTGCCTATGCCTGATCATATAAAACTCCAGTTTACCCTTATCGACGTCGATCCCGTCCACACTTTCCTAGTGTCTTCACTCTTCACACCTACTCTTTTTCTGGTGAGCAAGAAGGATTAGCAGAATGTCAAACGGAGACCGCATCCGCCGTCCGGCACATTAACCGCCACCACCATTAATTCACTCACCCTCTCTTTTAAGCTTTGGACTTTTGAAATTTTTATATTCTCTTCCATTTTTAACGGCTCTCTTACAAAGTCATCTCCCTTCTTCTAGCTTCATTCTTTTCCTTTTTAAAAGCTAATTTTCCGCCATCCAGCACTATCTCCTTCCCTTACCATTTGTCCTTGCCGTGCTTGTGTTAGGGTGGGATAGAACGCAGTAGTCCCCGCGGACTTTTCAGCTCAGTCAGTCCGTTCCACTTTGTGTCTTCCCTGCTACTGTATATTTTTCTCCTTATCTCATCCCACCCTTCCGATACTGGATCAAATCAGGTGGATTCCTCTGGAAAAACAAAGTCTGGATCCGTAGAAGAGGGGGAAGGAGACGCCGGTGGAGGCTCATACGACTGAGAAGATGGGGAAAGAGGGGCGAGAGATGGATGATTAAGACTGAATTGGAGTAGCTCCCGTTTACTTGAGAAACCCATCATCATCATCATCCATCTCTTCTCCCTCGGTGAATATTTGAATCGTTCCCTCTTCCCTACTCTAGCAGAGGTAAACGAGGTGGATGGATGGATGGTTTACGTCAAACTTTTAAAAATTATCTATTTCTTGGACTGAGACAAAAAAAATTATCCCAATCCAACACACACACACACATACTTATCAAAAGGACATATTGAGTGAAAACCAATCCGGGCGAGACAGGTATACGGACGTGGGTACGCTGTTGAACATCCGAAAATACAAACTACCCCATGAGATTATCAGTCCGTAAATCAACCAAGCGATCACATCGCCTCCTTCCTTGGTATCCATACAAAATCTATATTCATTCACCACCACCACAGATCCATCTTTTCACCAAAGGAAAAAGTCGTGCACGTCCAGGACGGCGAGCCATCCTCAGGTGCTTTCCTCTAATCATCAACAGTCAACAGCTAGTTTTCTTGTTCCTCCTCCTCCTATATTTACCTGTGTGTCTCCTCTTTTGGAGTCATCTTCTCAGCTTTACGGCAGCCGGGCTAGGCAGGCTGAGGCTAGACAAATCCGATAGCTTATTAGCCAAGGATCCCAGGAGAAGGGAAACTCTGCATGGATATTAGGGAAGAAAAAAGGAGCGTTCAAATTTCACCAGCTTGTCCATAGCGTAACAAGATTCTAATTCATCACACATGGCTGACTCTTCGGAAATCCCGTAAAAAATCTAATGTTTTCCTAACCTCACAAGAAGTGATTTCTTTTAAAAAATATCCCTCTTATCCTCAGCCCGTAAAGAGTAATTTGGATAGAAAATGTGCCTCTCTTCTTACACAACAGCCCATATTATGCCTAACCCATTCCTTTAATTCTTCTTACCTTTGCCGCTATAGGAGGAGGAATATAATGCTTCAGTTTGGGGAGGAATCAAGGTGATTATCTACAATTCCAAGGGGGTTTCAAGAGACTTGAGTAAAAATCCTTGCGGAAGTAAAGATCGGATATTGGCTATCGGAAGATTATTTTGGAACTAAAGCTAAAAACACAGGTGCTTTGAAATCCCTCAAAATTTCTGTTGTTATAGGCAATACTCGGCTTTCATCCCTCGCTCTGTCCCGGTCTATTTTCAATGATGAATGTTATATGCGCCTATTGTCACATAATTTAGGATACCGTTTGGATTTTACCACGACCGACCCATCCTCGTCTCCACACACACGTATATTATCATTGGCTTCTTTGGCTCTGTATCTTGTGTCAACTTAGCACTTGATAACCGCAAAACTTTTTCATCATAAAGATCGCCTCCCCTGTATTCTATTCTCTTTGTAATCGAAGCAATCCATACGGTACTTTACCTTAACGGCAGTTTTATACAAGTTTAAGGTTTTTCAGTTTCCTTGCTACAAGTTGGTGAGTCTTCTGCTAAACATCCAAGCTGCAACGAAATGTTATTGAATAGAGGGCGCCATGTTTGCCTTAGCGTTTTAAATGGCCAATGCAGGCGGGAGTAGTAGATGTAGTAGTCCTGTGTCACACCCTTGCTCATCTTCTTGAAGACGAGAGTACGGAAAGACTTGTTTTGTAAAGAGAATACGTGCGGATTACCGAAGCGAATAAGCGTTTGTCATCTGCCTTGTTACACCCACAACCCTTGAATGTATCTTATTGAGTCTCTAATTGTGCCTCCAGTGTCACCCACCCATCTCCCTTGCTCACCTTAACGAATCCGATTGTATTGCTCCTCATCCAAGGCTTGGCCGTTGACAAGCACTGTTATTGAATTTGAATATGTCAAAATATTTGCTTTGAATTGTTATTATATCATGTTCCCGTATAATAGTATGTATATTGTTTCTCCACTCCCTCCCGTCCTAAAGCAAGGATTTCACACCTGGGTTTAATTGCTCCTGGTGTTTCCCGGGGAAGAGTACAGGAAGAAGCTATAGCTTAACGATCAAATGACTCTTGCCTTTGTTTATCAAATAGGGAACAGCAACTAGGCTTGAAAATTGAAATGATCCCGGAGGAGGATGGTGCCCCCAGGGGTAGGGGTTCCTGGGGTCAAAGTGTATAAAGAAGAAAGAGTTTGCGGATTTTCAGTTAAGAGGTGGAGCCTTGGAGCCACGGGCTCATGCCACATGGTATAATGTTTCTCTTGGATTCGCTCTTGAAGCTAGCAGAGCAAGTTTGAAAGGTGTAAAGAATTTATCGTCAATCCATTCTGTCCTCCACTCTATAATTCAGAAGAAGAGGTGTCAATAAAAAGAATGGTGACAATCTGCCTTGTGGGTTTAATGGTTTTAAATTGGTTTAAAGGATGAGCTTGCATCTTGTCATTACTCCCTCTACATGTTTTCAAGGAGGATATCCATACCATAGATCCAATGCACCCTCTTCTTGTGCCCGCCCGTAGCCAACCAGGCGAGCTCTGGCGTGCCATACGGCACAAAAATTTGGAAAACATACCATTTCTTTTCAAGCCCCAGTCGCCTCTTTTCTTGCTCGATCTGGTGTCATCATATTCAAAAGCGTCCTGTAATTTCACACAGCTCGAAAGACAGGGCAGATACTTGACTGTATCGGAACGTTGGGATTTTTTCTTGGGGTTTCCAAAGCGTTATTTTGCAAAGATTCGCTGCGCTCTTTGAAAAAAGATAATTCTCATTGATAATTTTCCGCATGATTGTCTTAATCCCAATGTTAGCACAGGCCATGATTCTATATGCGAATGGGTTTCGCACACACTCCCACTTACGATGTAACTTCCCTGCCATTCTCGCTTCTACATGAATGTTTTCACAATTTTTTACCCGCATTTCGTCCTGGTCATTTAAACCGTCCCTCCGCTTTTCATCCCCGTCATCCACAAATAAACGCCATCCTTGTCTCCTACTCAGGCTGGATTCGCCATGTGTGTGTTCCTTTTGTGGCATCTTGTTAAAAAATCCCTTTTCCAACAACAACCTATATCTTTGACACTTTACTTTTTTGACTGTATTCCTCCAAATTTCCTTCAGAACCTCAACACCTTTCCGCCCATTTTCCTTCCGACGACACAATATAAAAATCTACCATTTACTCACCCCCTCCTCAGACTTTGTTCTTTTTGAGAAGACTCTGTTCTGATGCATCTCTGTTGCGCCAAACCCACTGACTTCGAACTGAGAGAGGCAGGAGGATGTAGATTGATAGGTTTAGCATTTGAAGGAAGAGGTTTCGTTGTGCTCATAATATTTCATCCCTTTACCCCAGCCATTAAGAAAACCTCATCATTTAGATAATAGGAAGAAGCGTAGGTGTGAATTGACAGATTGATAAGAACAAGTAAATAGACGATGGTCAAGGAACGGAATGATTGAAACTAGGAAAGGATTCCATGGGTTTTTTACAATTTCCCATAACAGAATGTCCGCATCCTGACAGAAATGACATAGTGAACTGTGTTCTTTTGGTTTGATACTTGCTCGAAATCTTTCCCTCGTTTCCTTTAAACACATGTGCTTCTCTCAATAAAGAGTTGACAGAAATGAGGAAAGAGTTTGTGCGGACCTTCGTCCTCCAACGCTTCATTGGTCAAGAGGAGAAGCTTCCCCCTAGCTAAACTCTTAAAGGCTTGGGACAATCCGTAAGAAAATTGATGGGGGTTATGTAAGATGGTGAATGGTGAGATTGTTTCTGTGGAAATGAGGAAACAAGTTGAGGATTTTTCGTGACAAATTTCATGCATACCGCACGGCCACACACACATATACTTTGTGTCCCTAATAAACTAAAATACACGAGGCAGAGGAGGACAACTGGCCAAAGGGCTGATTAGACTTGGAGTTATAGTAAAATAGGAAGACGGAGAAGAAGGTGTGTAGTAAACATGATTCCTTAGAAAAGGTTTTTAACATCCATGTTCCATAGAGTTGCTTCATCCACATCTTTTTCTCTATAGTAACTTCGGAAGCCCGCTCGGACGTAGTTTGTAAGATAGCTAAATCTGACTAGAGGTTGTATGAAGCAAGGATCTGGGCATGTCCTCCTACTATTCCCGTCGTCGTCCATTCAACTCGGTAAAAGTTATTCCGTCCTCGACATGGCCAACTTTATTGAGTGTACTATGGTGAACGGGATCGGAATCAAAAATGACTACAATCCCCACCCTCTCCACCCCTCCCGTCCATCCGCCCGCGCTAGATAAACTCAATGAACATAAAGATGATCATGATAATGATGACCATCCTCACACTTGTTTCTGGAAGAAAAAATGTAATAGTTGGATGCTCTTCTTCCGAAACTTTTACTCGAGTATTCTTCCCTCCTCATCTGTTTGTCCTCTGTCCGTCAGTCCGTCCACATCTTTAGGGCTTTCTTGAAGAATTCAATACGTGTCGCAGGGAAGTAGGGGCGATTACATGTTCGGTCCTTTAGTTGTTGTAGTTAGTTAAGAAGGATTCAGTGCAGGATCGCGGTTTAGCCAGCAGGAAACAGAGTATATGCTGAGGGAAAAAATGTAGCACGTGGGGCGTGACTGGTTATTTGTCTTACCTCCTTCTTCCACTCGGCATTTTTTATTTTTTAATCTCCCTTCACGTCCACGACCGCCGTCCCATCATCTTCTTCACTCTTGCATCTTTCCCCAAACTCATATCCTCTTATAATCTTCCCATTCTAAACACTATCAGATTAACGGCAAGAACTCAATATACTGTACAGTGACGAAGAAGAGGACGACATCCCCTTTTTTGAGAGCATCCAAGAGAAAAGATAATTTCCCTCTGATTCTTCCACACCATCTTCTTCCTTCCTTCCTTTCTACATCTTGCCCAGGTTGATTGGCTACGGATTCTTTGTCACCTGACGCTGACTCCTGAGTGAGCATTGATGCTGTGCTCTGAGCTACAAGATTGCCGCTGGCATTGAAAAAGTTTATATCTAAAACAACCGTCTTCATCAATTCACACCCCCACCTCATCAAAACTTGTCCCGATCTTCATCCTTCCCATCATAATCATTCCTGATCCCTTCTCCTCCGGCCCATAATTATTTCCCGTCCAATCCAATCCGCTTACCTTTCCTCTGCCCCTCTTCTCCTTGAGCTTGCGTGTGTGTAGGCAGGGGGATGAGGTGGGAAATATTATTATTATCCGACTTATC
This sequence comes from Sminthurides aquaticus, assembly GCA_906901655.1. Taxonomy (NCBI): domain Eukaryota; kingdom Metazoa; phylum Arthropoda; class Collembola; order Symphypleona; family Sminthurididae; genus Sminthurides; species Sminthurides aquaticus. The sequence goes on along the minus strand of CAJQTT010000013.1, from coordinate 876,832 downwards.
CTCTTAATATTCTCATTCATTCACCCGATTCATTCTCTTGCGCTAAAAGTACCGTAGGAGGAACCCACAGGACTCACCGCATCTTTTGAGGGAGGAGAAAATATGCTTCTTATGCACTCAAACTGGCCATTCTCACAATCAACCGCACAACTTACAAGTCTGCCTTTTTAGCACATTTAATCATATTATATATGGGTAGCCAAAGGCTGTGTGTATTAGCACGCTTCATGCTTGTCTTTCTGTCCATCCTCTTTACCGGGCACACAAGCTTCCTAATTAGTTTGTCCTCTTCCTGGAAGGGATGAAGATGTTAAAAGTATCATATACTCTCCTGGCTCCAATGAGGTTTAAGCTACCATTATAGCTCCTTGAATTCAAATACATGAGAGGGAGAGAGAGAAAAGCCTAGTTAGTATAGTGGGTAGCTTCCTTATTTCATTTATATGAAGTGTAAGAAGTCAGAGGGGGGAGGAGAGCTAACAAGTTTTTTTACATTGTTCACACTTGGCTCTGGCTCCGCCCATGCATGCCGCTTCCGTAAGTCATACGATATTTTATAGTCCGAGCGGTCAATCCTGAAATTGCAAACCCCGCCTCCTTTTTTGCTCTGTTTCTGCTTAGAAAGCAAGCAAAATTTGCGCGGCCCATTCGCCGTACACTTGGGCCTGGTAATGCAGTTTTAGGGATTTTGCATTTTTGTGTCACTAGAAACATTATGGTTGACGTCCTCATGCCTGCAGTAATGTGCAGTGCAATGGGTTGTTATGCTTGCGAAAGATTTTGGGAGTTTGAAATAATAGGTGGTTTAATTGCAACTCTACCGTTATTTCTATTTCTATGTTTTAGCATTCATCTTTCAAAGAGGGATTTGCATTAAATTCGCGAAAGTATCGCAAAAATATATGTGGTTTGATGTTTTCTGGGTATGGATAATAGACAGGGTTTTTACAATTCCTACACTGTTGCTAGCTACAAGTGCATTCATTTAAGCTGAGGTGAAGATGCATGCGGTATGTGTTTGCCATTCTTCATACAAGGATATATATATAGTTCCGCAAAATCGTTGCGGTTTGATTGCATAAATGAAACCATGGCAATAAAATTCCCCCACCTCTTCACTCCTGGCGTATTCATTTGTATTCAATAGAAATTTCAGGATGAGATGCTGTTTCTGTAACCGAGTAATGAATAGTCCGCTCCTGCATATTTGCCAAGATAATAGAGGGATTGCGAATTTTATTGGCGCTAAGACATTTCGGAGACAATATGCCGTTTTGAAGGATGGTTGTTATAGCCTCTCGGAAAACAGAGTCTACACCACATCCATCCCATCCTCAATTCCTTTCAAGAAGGAGTTATAGAGAATATTTTCAGGATAACCACAGCAAGGAACGTGTACAAAGGGATGGAGGTGAGGGATAATTAAGCCCTAAATACTTGATAGTTTTTGTTGGTTGGGTTGATGATGAGTGGAAATGCGGATTGGAGTCAGTCAGCACAGCCTCCTCGTCCCACGGATTTCTTGGAAAACGTTTTCGTATTTGCCATTTAAATTAAGCGTATCCGTCGTAACTGAACGTGGGTGATTAACGGGATCAATGCACATATGTTCTAATGCTGTCCTCCCTCATCATTTAATCCAAGTGATGTGAAGCAGGGGTTAATTGTTTCCTTGGAGCTAATCATGTGGGTTCCTTCCTAGGATCTCTCCCCCGCGTCTTACTCAACTCTTATTTTAGCTTTAAAAATCCTTCTCAATTAGTTAGCGGTTGTGATACATCAACTCGCAATTTTACCCATACGCCACCGCCACCTTAGACAATGGCGCCCTCCCTCCTAATCATTCCTCTCTCAGCTTTATTCTCTCAGGAGCTGAGTGAATGAGAAAGAGTCTTGGTAGAAGGATACAAGGGGCAGACAAATCTCGCAAAGTAAATGTTGAAACAATTGAATTTCTTCTCTCTTGTGTCTCTGCTCATTGCTCTACTCCCTGGTGTTTTGTGATCTACTCTTTTCCCACACCACCACCACCAACCTTCAAGTATGTATATGCTCTGCCTGGATTTATAGCGACTTGAGAATCCTCAGGATTGACAATGTATATAGAAGCTTAAAGAAATTAAGGGAAAATAGGAACCACCTTGTCGTCGTCTTGCGTGGGCTTGGTTGAGCTCATAGTAAGTAATTCTGAGCCATTATCCAATCTTTAATGATGTAAAATACACCTTTCCCCATACACTTTTCTTCACACACTCTCTGCGTTGGTTTAGAAAACGTGGATGAAGAAGTGCATTTTTCTAGCCCATATTATCAATTACCTTGTCATCCATTCCTGTATTGTACGCTCTTGTACACTATCTCTCACCCTCTCCATAGATGACATAGTCTTGTGTGTGCTTATGCTTCTGTGCGACTTATAAAACAAACTCGTCCCATTCTAGTTTACACGTCTTTCCCATCCTTAATTCGTAGCCTCGTCCTTGGTGTATAATACATATAACTTTTGAAACAATTACAAAGTTCTCGCATCCCTGCTACGACAACTCGGAGTGTAATGTGCGGGGCTTATTCTTTAACTCTCCGGGTTTCCCACTACCGTTTCAGCATTCAGCTCTGTTCTGTAATGGACATAAAATCAAGAAAGAATGTTTTGTTTATCCTATTACTTTGCAAGTCGTTGCATCCTCTGATTCTTCTCTGTAGTTCAAAGCTTTGAAAAAACGTACAAGGATCTACCTACCTCCGCTAAATCCTTAATTGTTTCATCCCTCTATTCCTCTATGAATAATACGTCATGTAAGACCCACTACGGTATTTAAAATCATCTTGATACTATCCGCCAACTAACGAATTCATTCGTTTTGCCGCCTACTTTTTTGCATTCTCTGTTGCAGTTCTTTGGAAACCAAATGCCTTATATTTTCTCACCTTTTCAACTCGTCTTAATTGCTCATTCTTGCCCGAGTTCCGGGATTTCTCCGAATGAAAATGTTCTTCTCTTTTACAAAATAGCTCGCAGTAATATAGCAGAATTGCAAATGTATTTTCATTAAAAGAGGAAATCCGCACAATATGTGGATAATGCTTTTGCGAATATGCGAATAGTGCATTGAAACAATGCGAAAAATCGCGAATTTTTTGCAACCCTTCAAACATAGGTTTGCCAGAGAGAACAAGGAGTTTCAAAAACATGTACTCAGTTCTGATTTAAAATTTGCTAGTTTTAATCATGATTATTAAAGTTCGGCGCTTTAGTTTGATCGCAACGAAAAAATAGGCAAGCCTTTCGGGAAATATTTCAAAGCTCACTTGCTCATTGGACCTTCAAAGAACCTTGCGGCGTAATGATGATTCCTAGTCTCCCATTGTACATGAACTGCTAGTTGGCCGTGGATTCAAGCATTTTGCTCCCTCATTAAATAGTGCTTTATCCATTTGGTTTAGAATTGTTATAAAGGAAATATGTGGCAGCCTGGAAAAATGTATACAATTATTCTTGTGCACGCATTTCAACTTTGATCATATTGCAGTGCAGTTCTTGTTGGGCTCCAACACTACTGGAGCTGAGAGTCTCATGTTTGGCTCATCGTGTCTTTTCATGATGATCATCATAATGCCTGGGGATTGTCCATCCCAATCCCAATCCAAGCAAACCCTCTTGGACCCAGACAAGGTGTAAAAGGTCACGACTTTGAGTCATGAAAATATTGAAAGTACGCATACAGAGTGTGTACTACACACACTTGGCCAGGTAATTCTTAAAGCATGCTACTGTTAACCCTACTGGTTTTACTCATTGTATGCGAATAATAATAATGATCACGACATAAACAGAAACACGCGGGACAGGAAGGGCCGCACCAACAATAATTTACAACAAGCCCTCCTCGTAGGCAACTCTAATCCCTCTCGATATATAAGCTCTCCCGATAATTTTTATTTTCCCTTCTCTAGCTCACACTCTTAGATTATCCAACAATCGCAGGTCTTTCCCTCGTCTTTTTACTTTACGCAGTTTCTGCCTGATCCGATTAACATCTTTTTACTATATATGTACCTCCTTTGTGCCAATCTTCAATTGCTAAGAAAGTTGTACAGTGCATGCATACTGCACGACGAATACTGATATGAAAGTATTAAAGATGTACATGTTAACTTGGAGCTAGTCTCGTTTGTAGCTTTCTTGAATATCGTCTATTATCTTTCATTCACAAAACTCCTGCTGATATTCACCTTTAAAATCACATAATCTCTTTTCTCCTGATCTATCATCTATCACCTTGACTCTTTGAAACTCAAATTCCTCTACTTTTACGGTTTTTGCAGCAATCTAGGATGACTTTCACCCCTCGAACAAAAAGTTTACTGAATGCTCTGAACTCTGGTAGAATCAGTTCTTTTGTTGCATAATATCTATATATAATACCATAATATATATCTATAAATGTAATAGTAATCGGTAGTCCCATAGGTAGTCCCATAAAATTCACAATTCGTTCAACCATATCCTCTTCTTCCTAATTGTTAGTTTGAGGATTTAAACGCATGCGGACTTATCATGCAATACGTCGAAAAGGCATCAAGTCCTGGATGAACAGAGCTAATGTTTTTGATATATTCTCATTGCGGTCTGGATGAAGATATTCGAAACCCATTGTTTCCTCATATCGCTTTGACAAGGTGTATGTATACTCGAGCAATTCCTCTCGTTGCTCACTGGCTCAAAGATGTAGCTTTCTTGAGGATGAAATGTATTTCTCTTGATTCTACTGCTAACTAGTTTAAGCTATACAATAATGTGGCAAGGGCTTTCTGCTGGAAGCGTTTCTCCCTCTTTTGACTCCTCAAATATATACAAAGCATCCATGTGTGCTCGCATAATTCTAGAAGCGTCACCTTAGCCTCACCTTCCGATGCGCCCGTGTAATGAAATGATTCACTCACACAACGTATCTGCAATCTATTTGGTTGGATGGTTAATTCTACTGGTGCTTGGCACTGGCACCGACTATGTTTTGGCTCGTGTTCTGATTCTAGTCTGACTGGGGCCCCTAACTCACTCGTCTGCCTGGTACAGATATATTACGTTTTGAATATGATAATAACATACCCGCATTAGCGATTTGAGAGGGAAGGAAGAGGGCACGCTTGGAAAAGAAGATGAGTAGTAGCAGAGCTAGGGAAAGAATGACAGTGACCACCTGGTTATATTTCCTTTATTAACAAACAGAGCTAAGAGAGTGGCTGGTTTTGAAGGAGACAACTAAAGCTATATCTCTCCTTTGGGTTGACTTATTATTATTATCATGCTGCATATCTCATTCAGAGACTGATGCGGGGAGATGGGAGCTTAATGTATGTGGACCTGTAAATGTAATTGTGGTGTGGTGATATGGTGAGCAGGAAGAGGATCCATACGGCTCCCATGAAGGTTTTTGCTTGCCTTTCCGGAAAGGAGAAATGCTGTAATAGTGAGTCGCGTAAAGTAAGGATAAGTAATACAAGTTGTAAAAGCTGGCTGTCAGCTTTTGGATAGTGTACATAGGACAAGGATCCAGGAGTCAGTCAGTCACCAACGAAGTCTGTAGAGTAAGCTAGTGAGTCAGTTTTTTGGATTACGCGTATATGGGATGATGAGCGTCCGTCCTGGAGCTAAAATATTCTAACATCCTGCCTTTTCATATTACCCACACAATTGGAATAGTTTAAGGGAAGGATATGATTATTCAGGTGCACCTTTGGCTCCTCCAATCCTTGGAACCTCGGCGGCGCAAATATTTCAACTTCAATCATAATTGTGCTCATCATTATCATTATTATTACTCCCACCTACATAACATCCATCACCACCGCGGCTGCCATCACTACCGCATTATATTATCCTCATCCACACAACTGTCTCCTTCCCGCTCATCCCCTTCTTCTTCTCCCCATTCTATTCTCTTCCGTCCTACCTACCACCCCGCATCATCACTTCCCTCTAAAAACTAAACACTCTTTCCCTCTTTTCATGATTTCTCTAGCAAATAATCCGCCTTCTCTTCCATGTATAATAATTTCTGGTTTTTGCGTTTTGGAAAACTTTTCGTACTACTATTACTATTTACACTTTAAAAAACCTCAAAGAGGCATACATTTATTAGTATAGCAGGTAGGGAGCTAGTATCCGGCAACTAGTGAGGCTAATTGGTGAGCAACAGGTTTTGCCAAATGCCATCGCAGATATCCCGGGAAAATAAAATATAGAAGCTCTGTTGGCTTCTGATAGGATTTGTTCTTGAAAGTTATCCCATAATGGATCAGAAATCATAGTTGTAGCAGAGGAAGAGCAAGGTGGGAGGATGATGATGTGTTTGAAAGTTAGTATTTTATAGTGTCACGTTTTTAATCCAGCTTTTAAATCGCTTTGATCACATGTGTTTGCTACCACTCCGCTCCTATTAGAGTTCCCGTCAGAGAAACAACAATTGCTTTATCCAGCACTTAAATTCTTCAAGTCTTCATCGTACAATGAGATAAGAAGAAGACGTATTTTAAATAAATTACCCTTAGCCCGCATCTGTAGTCCTTCGTGTGTTTGTCCTTAGGAGTGTGCATTTGCCTCACCATGTAACAGAATGGAATAAGCTAGCATGTGTAACAGCGATGCACGTTGTATACATGCTCATAGCGCCGAATACTGTCACAATGTTTTTGTTCAAATCACATTTTGTCGGCTACTCCACGTGACAACAATAGCAAAGCATCTAAGTATTAAATTAATGAATTAAATCCTAACACAATAGTCAACAAACTACTGAAACGTTGCTGCTGTAGAGTACGTGTAGGCGTGTGGATAGAAGGTGCTTGGTGTTAATCCATTCGTGTGGAGCGCCGCGCTGCCTTAGAGTGATGATGATTACTTTGATTCTTTATCAATGATGCGAATGTAATAAAAACGCAGAGCTTATTTGGTCGTAAATAAATTGTGTTACTTGAAAATAAAACCAAAGCGCGGATAAGGAGGCAAGGAAAGAAGGTGTCTAGAAGTTATATTCTTCAACAAGACATAATTGTAAGAACAAGTCCAATTTACGGCCACAAGGTGAGCCACCCTGCTTGATATGACTGATAGCCAGGCCAAAATTTGCAAATTCTAGACAATTACTCATTTTGCAAAATTGGAAGCTTGTTTACAAGACAGAAGTCGTTGTGAAGGGATACTTTGTAGCGGATTTGGATAAATTATGTCTTAAAGGAAAATGTGTAGGAATATGGGCTGTTGGAACGTGAGCAACTGGGAAGGTGTTTAGGAGTGGACTATTGAGTGGAATTGCATCATCTCGCCAGGTAGGGCAATGTGGTAAATAACTGGAATAGAATTATCTCCGTCCCTTCCTGACCCTCTTGTGGCAATCAAGAAATGAAAAGGACATGATGATGAATCATTAGCCGCTTGTCTCGTTCATCCATTTATATTCATGCTAATAAATATTCTCCTATGACTGGTGACTGTCTGGATTTTCATCATCATGAGGGAGTCGGTTGGATTGGAGAAGGCTCTATTCCGTCTAGCTGTATCTCCTATCATCTCTTCATCTCTCCACGGGCGGAGGACATTAAGTATTACATTTAAATCATTTACCTCATCCATGATATCGGAAAGCCATCACATTATTACTATTCCCCATAATCTTTCCCCCATCAGTGTGTGGCATGAAAGCCATTCTTGTGGAATATTTATATATGTGACAGAGTATAGAGGAGATAATGAAATAGTGACCAAACCAGTAGGAGGAGGATTGTCCTGCCACAACAACAGATCGTATAATTGTAGTTAGCTCCATACAAGCCTATGCTACCACTAGGAATCCTCCATCCCGTGTCTTCATCCCTTTAGCCTTATCACACAATCGCCACAGTAGAAGGAGAGCAATGACAATTTGTACAGGGATACATTTAGGAATAATTAATTGCTTGCTCAAAGTTAATTTATCCTTTTTCGCCCCTTGTTTTTTTCTATCATGTGGGCTGCAAGTGCTCTGTTGTGAGCGGGAGGGTGGCCACGGCCACCGCTGAGGGCAAGGAAGCGGGCAAGAGGAAAGAGGGGAAAGCAGGTGAAAGTCGGGAACAACTTTCTCCACGTGCAATTAGCGCAGTGCTTATATATTTTCCAGCATACCTGTCCTCGGGTCCTGGCTACCTCAGACATTAATTAGGCTGATGGGTCAATAGGAATGATATGACTTTTGTGTTTACTGGAGTTTATCAGGGGTTTAGCAATCTAATGTCTTCATTCCCTCCGGACTATCATCAAGTCTAATATCCAGAGTTGCTATCATATTCTCGAGGATTGAGGATGAAGATGATGATGCAATATTGTGGCGATGATGGGCATGGTAGTTTAGATACTATGTTGATTCCATCATCTCGTTGATCTCTTTGTAATCTTACACCACCTTACTCCACTCCTTATGGTAGTTAAGATGAGAGGAAGATGTTCCCAAAGGCTATTGCTTGTGTGGTGTGTGTAATGCTTTATTGTTACTCTCTCATATTCTTGAGGGATAGGAAGAAGAAGTGGATAGTAGTAGTAGGAGATGAGATTTGGAGTGAGTGAAGGAGACCCTCCTGGACTGGAATCAATTACAGAATCAATTTACTCTGATTATCATAGAAGAGAAAGACCTTACATGGAGATGAAATGCTTGGATGATGGCTTGTATTTAGACATGTCCCACCCCGCCAACTACTTAAAGTACACACAACGACTTCCATAAAAGGATAAAAGTTGAGTCCATACTACTGTCCGCATCACCCCCTCTACCTTTCCTTTGCTCTAATTATCCCATTTGAAATCATATTTATTAAGAGGGCTTTACGGACAAGAGATTATTGCTCGTGGTTGAGGACGCGTTTACGGGAAGGAATTTAGAAAAAAAATCCGGGGAATCCATACTATTTACCATCACTTTTACAGCTTAAATCTGCTCTTACATTTTTACACAATGGGCCCGGGTTTGCTTATTGCTCCGTTGGCGGCCTCCCTGCCTGATTGACGAACGGACTCGGTATATATACAACTTGTTTCTCTTAACAATTCAATTAGCCTTTTCCTCTCGTGTCCAGCTTGATTGTCCTGCTCGACTGCCCAGCCCAGCCGGGGAGGAGGATTGTGACAAGAGAAGATAACAATACAACCCTCTCCCCGTGAGTTTCTAAAATATATATATATACATCAGTCAAGGGCTGCGTAAGCCTGTGGACTTTTACAACTGATTTTTGTTATTTGACTGTGGTGTAAAATGTACCCGTTTCCGAGTAATTTGTCTCTCATCTCTCCCTCCGCGTTGTAGTCTCCCTGAGAGAGTGGCGTTCAATTCCCTGCTCCCCGACTCCCGCCTCTCCCTCATCTGCTCATCCTACCCGGGTTTTTGGACCATCCCCTGTAGTACTTGCTCTTCTCCCACGTGGTCCAGGGCAGAGCCAATGGTTTTTGAATCTATAGACTCTGTGAATGAGGAAAGTGAGTGGATTGGAAAAAATGAAAGAAAAGCTATATAGCCCCGTCTCATTTCTTCTGGATCGGGGTTCGAACTGACTAACTGACTGCCTCAGACTGACTGAGGACAAGGGTTGAAGAATGTAATGAGGAAAGGCTCTGGTTTGTTGGTAAACTGATTCCCTGCTTGAATTGTAGTATTCCTCGGAGGTTGAGATAGCATTGTGTTTTGCTTCTGATCTTCATGGACGTAATGTACTATGTGGGGTAGAGATCTGTATGATGGGGCAGAGGGATAAGTGTTTCAAGTTTAGTGGTGCAAGTAGCTCTTTGACTGTGGCGTATATATAGCAAAACTAGACTTTTATTACACACTTCCCCATCATCATAAGCTTGAAAAGTTCTTTTCTACCACCACCAAGACTCCGCTCCGCACTAACTAACCATCCTTCCTCCAACCCATCATCATTTGGAAGAGGATCTGGTGGTGAGAGAAGAAGAGGAGCGTTGTCGTATATGTGCAAGGGTTTGTAAAGAAGGGAGGAACGTGCGGCAGGAGGCGAGGGTGATTGTTGTTCAACTTTGAATCCGCTCATATGGGTTGAGGAAAAAAGATCCCAACGGAACAGTTGGTCTTGAGCCGTGATAGAGTCCATATCATCCCGTCTATTATCAAATTATACGCAAGCTTTCTCTACACGAAATCCACTGAAATCGCCACCACAGAATTCAATCTAAATCCCACTTCTCAGTATTGGGAATATTGGGATTTCTCTCTCCAGCCTTGTCGATCCCCATTTATCCAGAAAATCAACTTGGTCAATTCCCATAATTATTATACACTAGGAGCAAGATTCTTCTTCTGGCCATCGCCTCCTTGAATCTGTCATATTGTCTCAATCTCCAGATTTCCCCGCCACTATCAACTATCACTACCACTCTTGCTGTCCAGCAGCTTCGAAAAGCTTGAAATCTCTCTCTGGAAACAGAGGAAGGGATCAGTCAGGACGGAGTAGTAGCACGTTGCTTCAAGATCTTGAAGAGCTTCTGTGGAGGGTCTCCAGAGCCAAGGAAACACAGTGGGGAATCTTATCCTTATCCAGTCCATCCAGGACACACTACCATTATCATCTCCCCTCTCTTCCTCCTCCTGGAGAATCCCCCGGACATTTACTCCCATGCATTCTCATAAGAGAGTAGTAGAATTAGTGGGAAAACTTTTAGGCCCACCAGCTCAGGCTCCCAACCATACTCAGTGTCACCAACTTTCATATCATCAAACGTCTTCAGTCTCCCGTCCAGCTCGCATCTCGAAAATATTCCCAAGCCTTTGTAATAACCTACAGCAATAACTCAGGATTATCGAAGAATAAGTGAAGGATTACATTCTAGCGTTACCCAGGCCGGATATCGTAAACGATCCGAAAAATACCCGAACTTGAAAAAATCTCAATTGTTCCAAGAGTGGAGAGTGATTCGTCATTGCGTTAGTCTTGATTGTAATAATTAAACTCGGATTACACCGTATCGTTCAAACAGTTTATATTACCCTCCGTGTTATTTCTTCTGTAAAGTGATATCCTTCTGGAATTCCTGGATTTGTCAACACACACACACACTCTAATACAGTATTTCGAGTTGACGAACATTTGCAATTTAATATCTCGTCATAAGTACTATCATAGCAAAAGGAAAACTGATCGCCGGATAGAACCAGATGTGGAAATAGTTTTTATTTCACCCTCTTTTCCGCAACGTGTAACTCGAGTGACATCTCCCTTTCCACGTCCTGATAAAACATTTGCCGGACACTTGAACTCGAAAAATTTCCACGGCTTTCCGCCCTCCGTTTTACCCGTCTCGGGTTTTGCTTCACCCGGCTTCTTCCAGGAGTCTCTCCGAGAAAGTCATGCGTGTCTGCAACAAGTGTTATTCCCGCTTGGAAAATTGGATTTAGTGCGCCAACCCTTCCATCCCATGCCGTCCTTTTGACTTTTCGCCGGCAAATATACCTATTATTCACTTTTTATAAAGCACCAATAGGAACGTGTTAAAACTTTAAGCCTCATTTGGGGTTACACCAGGCGGCCGTACAAGCTTTAGGAGGACTATTAGAAGCGGTGTACGTAAACCACACACCCCGAAATAAGCCCTAAAAGTCAATGACTGTCAAGGATTAAAAGTGGAGAAAAACATAATGTTTTTAAAAATATTTACTTGTTAATTAAAGGATTTATGTGATAAGGAAAGTTGAGCTCATCGTTATGATTCCACCACTGAAAGACGAGAAGAATAATTATGTTGTTTAAAGGGAACAGTAGTAAATTAGAGCTTCTAATTGAAAAAATCCAAGCCAATAAGGAGAGCACAGGTAAGGGGGGATTTTATTCAACATGTTTGTATTTCCTAGAAACAACATTTTCTTCCAAGAACCACCAGCAGGAATTGTTATAGCTAGTAGACAAACAAACAAAGACTATTCAGTCATATATTACAGAAGTGCAGAAGACAGCAAACTTAAATGCTGACCTGCCATGAAGAAAATTTAAATGTTTTCCTCATATTTATGTCCCGTCTCTTCTTCTGTCTGCTCCTTATCTCGGTATCAGTCACCTTTGATCGTTTAGCGTATATCTACGCGACTCCTTCTCATGAACAAATACCGTTTCTTCTACTCCCCACTAAAATTTCACCATTAAAAACAAGTCCATATCCCGAATAGTTTTTAATGCAACAAAATCACCCTATCAAATCAACAAGAACCCAATTCCAAGCAAGCTGAGAGCGGTTTTAGAAACTTAACTTTGGCTTAATTTTAAATATAATTTTCTACGTGTAACTACATACTCCTATTGACCATTTGTCCCAGGTTTGTCAACCAATTCCATTATCAGGTCATCCAGACCCTGCCTTCTTGCCCCAGGAAGAAATCCTCAGCTGAACGTGGATAAATCAAATAATTATGGATTTATATTTTAATAGCAGCTTCCCAGTTTCATGCGCTTACTTTCTGAGTAAAGTATTTAAATTAATTCTTTTGCCACACTGTTCTTGTACATTGTGTCGGAGAAAATCTAACACTTCCTAATGACGCTAACGTCAAATTAGCAGGGCGTAAAGCAAAACCCTTTTTTTCAAAGGTGAATTGTGACAGCCTCTGTCTTTCTCCACGTGCTGCAAATCATGTAATTCAGGAATCCTTTTCTTGTATTGCCTTTACCTACTTGAAACCAGATTCAAAGTACAAGCTCAGAGAAATTAAATTCATTTTCCCCACCCAGCAGCAGCGCCAGTAGTGTCACTTTCATTTTATGCTCGCTAAAGCTTAGTAGTGCTGGTGAAGAGAAAGAAAGCAAACAAGGAATCAAATTATAGTCTACTCACATAAAATGTTTACAGTCTACTAAAAACAATTCTCGCATTTCAGTTCTAACACCTTCTACTCTCAGAGTTAGCTAGAGTTTGGTATTATCTCTTCTAGTCTCTGTAACTAGAATTATTTGTTAGGACTCGCCTTAACCTCTGTTTGTGCTTTTTGCAAGGGGTGGAGTACTAACAAAGCTAGGATAAAGCTGCGGTACTTGCCAGCATTTACAAGAGTTGACTCCCAAGTCACCTCCAACATGAACTCTTGAAAACTTGGAAGAAGAACTCTTGCGAAATAAACAACCTTGTAAATGAGTAAATGTTCATAACTTGCTGCTCGCCGGCTTGCGTCTCGGTTAATATTCAAGTTGTTTAGAGATGAATTGGTTAATTCCATTATAATATCAATATCAGTTGCTCCCTCTTGAGGATGATTTGTTATGCAAGAGACTCCTGTCTCCCCGTCCCCCCCGTCACCATGTCAATTGTTCTTCTTGTCTTAATTTGTTTCATTAACATAATTCGCAATTAATATTTCCAACACAATCTCACCTTACCACCTTCTCCTCCTTGGCAGTTACCTGCTTGCTTACACGACTCTCTCAAGTAGTCTTCCCTTGATCTATGGAAATCAGTATATCCGAGGAGGATCAATTCCTTGTATGCATTATTCCTCCCTGTTTTCTCGAGTTTGGCCTTCCTTGTCTCTTCACAGATAGTTTTGAGCATGCATGTAATATTCTTCATCAAATCTTGTTCGCAACTAAATAGATATGCTAGGATTCAATAAACCTTGTTTGTAATTATACTAGCTTCAATTATACCTGTCAGCTCCTATGGTCTGTACCACAATCTCTAATTTGTATCCTTGGTGACTTGGGAATTAATGAGGCAACGTAGTTTAAATAATTTCGATTTCTTTGTAGCGCTTTAAGGTTTTTTATTAGCGCTCTGCTGTATTGCCATCCGCTGTCCCATCTTATAGTCTAGTCCGTTGGAAAAAGGCTTGCATGTAGATTGAGCCTCATCTGAAATTATTCAGAACTGTGAGTTCAATCTTAAAAACCTAGACTGGTCAAGTATTGAAAAGAGCACTTGAAGATAATTAATTCAAGCGTTTTTGCCCCCAAAACTATCCAATGAGCCGCACGTTTGAACTTGAATGATTGCTAAAAATTCTTGGAAGATGAATCATCGGATATTTAAGTTTATTCCCACCCAATTTTCTCAAACTTACCTTATTCAAATCGTTGTACAAAATCTTAGCCAAACATTTGCACATGTGTATGATGCTGGAAAAGTAGTGAAATTCTCGGTTTCTTAGAAGCGGTTAATTATGTTCCAGGGGCTGATTAATCGGTTCTGCTTTTTGCAGTCGCGCATGACTGCGTTTCAGATTTCCTAGGTTTTTCTTAAAAAAATACCTAAACCTTTTCAAGACGTTTTGTTTAATAATTAAGAAGAACAATGTGGAAAGACAGGTACATGTTTACAAGCTTGATGCCATTTAACACAATGTCCACTACAAACTTCCACTCGATATTAGTGTACGGTACGGCATTAAAATAACCCACTACAAAAGAGGACAGAGTATATATATGTTCCGCAGTGTAACTTTATAATGAGCGAGAGAAAGTTGGTTATGCTAATGTAATGGAGGTTCCAGACAAGTTGTAGCGTTTGCTGGTGGCTGGCTTGGCTATTACGCTACAACCAAGCCCGCCTCCACGGCGTGTGTGTGTGTCCGTCTATCTTGCTGGTCATGGTTAGCGAAGGTGTTTGAAGAGCATAGTTTTTGGTGGAATTATAATTGAAATCACTGAAATGGAAATGATGGATTGTGTTGACAGATACTCTTGGGACGGAGCCAAGTTTGTCTTGGAATTCGGAGACAGGGGACGAAGACCAAATCTCATTGTCGCCAAGTTCATGTGCGACACCCAATAGTCTGACCGCAGAAGGGAATGACCCAGAGGTCAATTTTACCATCGGTCCAACCGAATCAACACCATACGCTTGTCAGTTCTGCGACAAGGCATTCCCTCGTCTCTCCTATCTCAAGAAACACGAACAGGTAAGGAATCGGAATTATTTTATAATTTGCAAATTCTCTCTCGATCCAATCCTACCAATCTTATATATCTTCCTTTCCCATCATCCTCCTTATTTTAATACCTTACGAAACATTTCATCATCTTAATCTCATGTAGCATTCTTTTAACCTGCTACTACTAAGACCGGATACAAGCTCCTGGCTCTTCGGTCATACTCTCCGTATCAGCTTTATAATGTTTTCCTTGATTGGCTATATCAAGGCTATTTTATCCCAAAATTATTGGTGTGATTCTAACACTTAACTAGGTAAAGCTGGATCGAAACGTTCCAAAAGCTACATAACTTGCTTAACTCCTCGTCGACCCTGTCAACAATCCAAAGATCGTTAGCCCCCAAGTTTTGCAATCCGGCATTCATATGCACATGAACCATAGCTTCCATGTTTCGGAGCAATATTGCACGGAGGATGGCCGAGTATTCTGCTACAGTGGATTTTGGATGACAGCTAATGAAACAGGGATTTGAATACAAAGCCATGAGAGGGACGTTGTTGGAGGAAAACTGTTTTGGAATAATCCAAGATTTAGGATCTCGCATACTTAATAATTCCGAATTTGGTGAGGATTCCCAAACAGAGCTGCACACTCTTGAGGATTCCTTTCCCTTCCACCTTCTTGAACGACATTATCTGTTCATTTCAATGGATTGCATTCCTAATACCGACGTGGCCAAGATTTACGGCTTGGCCTTGCTTCACTCAGAGCAGAGCGAGGAGCAAGTTTGAACAATTGACTTTTTGAAAATCTCTTGACACACACGACGACTCCTGGTTGACACATAAAAGTTGATAGTCACCAGCAAGCCACACGGCCACCACTGTATGAACGACCAGGAGCTCGGAAGATGCATGCCAGCTTCCCTAGCTAGCTAGGAGCAAACATCTTCTTATGGGCATATAACTTTTTGGGTCATCTTCACTCCCGTTTTCCCCTCAATTCTCTATGAATCCCGCTCGGACTTTGTATACAACTACCTCCCAATAAGTCATCTTGTTCCTCGGAAGCTGTGAGACATGGAGGCATCTTCTTGAAAAATCAACTTTTAAGGTGACTCTATAGGAAGGAAGGAAGCGGAACAATTGCAACAATTTCTTCGAGGAGGAAGAAAAAGCCATTGGAATAATTGTTCTCGCTCTCCTTCATCCCTTTGCACTAGAGTACCCTCCTGAACGGAGAGGGAGCAAGTCTCGGCGGAGGTTAAGGTATATAGAAGGGGATGAAGAGGAGAGATAGGGTTTCTTTTTTCTTGGTTTCGCAAGGAGAAATGAGAGCAAAAGCTGAGATTCCAGAGGAAGAGTGATAATACCTAATCCAGGAGCTACTTGGAGTTGAGAAGAAAGCGAGGAAAGGATGAGGTGTTGGGCTATATGCTACATGCCTCATCCATAATAATCCTCCCCCGTCTCACTTCTTGAAAAAGGTCAAAGAAAATGTTTAGATATTTACGTTGACACGATGGTCACCATAAAATTCTTACTCAATTCATTCATGTCCGCTGTAAAGTCAAAAGTGGAAGTAAGTAAGCCGTAGACAAGGCAAGCATACATACCACTCCTAGAGCACAAGGAATGAGCTCAAGAGGGACAAGAGATGTTCTTTACAGAGACTATTCTTCCCGGGATAGGGAGAGGACTTTATATCCCTGCCTGCCTGCCTGCCTGCGACTTTGTTGATTGAGCACTTCTTTTCCCCACTTGTCTTGTGCTCCTTGGTCGTTTTCTTCTTCCCTGGACTAAGATGTCAAGGAGTGATAAATATTATTGATGGAAAGAAAAGAGAACCTTTCTTGACAATTTTAACGCTTTTCCTCCTCCTCCTCCCACCAGGAAGGAAGACTAGGCGGATTGACGTGTTAAACACACGTACTTGTTCATCCCCCTCTTCTTGATGGAATCCATAGAAACCACCCTCTACTCCCTGCCATTTGCCATCCCGCAGCTTCTTTCTTCCACTACTCCACCACCACCACCACCACCACCACCCTTCAATCCTTCTTCCTCATCCAATATCTTTTTGTCTCATAACATCCTAGGGTCCAGCTCATTGTGTACAATTCTCCAGGACGATAACAATTCATGCTGGGTGTCCAAACGTCCTTTCTCCCTGCACCCTCACGCATTCCCGACCCACAACAATCATATCGCCACCACCAAAGTCAAAAAGTCTCAATCTTCCCATCATGATACTTGGATGCTTGGAGCTGGAAACAAAATCAACCACCCAATTCCCATTGCCCTCCAGCCATGTGATGTGTATGCCTACTCCCGCAAACTTCTGCCCTGGCTCAAGCTGAAGCTCCGTTGATTTCACAACAAACTCCTACTTTTCACAAATAACAGCCAAAAACCCTGGAAATCCATCTACACACCATCAAAGCAAACCCTCATCAGCTCATTGCGGAGCAATATCTCGCACATTATAATCCATATTTTTCCAGTATCCTCCAATTTCTCCCCTGCCGCAACTGTGTTTGCCCACCCTCACGTTCTAAATAATATCTCTCTGTGTGCTCTGTTGGTGCTCTTCTTCTGCTACTACCATATATTATTCCTTGTCTTCTACCCATCATCCTTCTTCCATTTCAATCATCCCACCATCCGTCCTCCTGGGGGTATATGACTCTGATAATGGAGTCAAGTTTTCGAGACAACCAAAACAAAGCCGCTTCCTTCCACAAGCTGAGTACTTGTTATGCATCCGTACGAAATGGAATTAAAGGCAGCCACCCAAACGGCCCGCCTCCACAGTTCATTTATTATTCTTCTCCTCCTGTACTCAATGCTCTCTCATTCCAGTCCCATTAGCCCGGAATCTGGACATCGACACCCTTTTAATAATATTTCTGGACAGTTCATAGACAATGGATTGATGCGGCAGGATGGGTCATAAATTGACGCCGTAACTGTAGCAGTTAATTTAACTTTTTTTAGTTATAAATCCATCTATTTGTCAACCCCGCGGAACGTTCCGGAGGGAATTTTATAATTGCATAGTACCTGGAGAAATATTCGCTAGATTTGTAAATTCGCGAATCTAAAACCTTGGGTTGTGCTTATCGGACACCTGAAGACCTGAACCGAATTTTACAATAGGTTTTCGCGATGATTGCTGATGGGTAGAGAGATATGATTGCCTTTGAACGATGTTTCTATTCGTCTTTTGGTGGATTCAAGCCCTGGTTAACGATCCTTTCTAACTGGATAAGAAAACAAAGGAGTGATAAAAGCTATAGCCACACACACAATGTAGCAAGTTGACTTTACGTATCTACTACTATGGTTGTACTTGGTTATAGATTCGCCAATTCATTTGGTTATTGTCGCCATGATATTTTATGTCATTCTCTTCCTCTCCTCCCCCGAGTCTTAATCCTCGTTGTTCGTGTCCGCCATTTGAATTGACAGCACCCCCTCCATAATCAAATCAGGCTTTAGGGGGGTCCTCCATCTTGGTTAGTGTGTAATGATGATGATGAGATGTTTCGTATTTGGTTTTGTCTTTATTTTCAATCTATCCATCCACATTGTTCCTCATTTTCAAATCCATTTCCACAGAGTCACTCCGACCAAATGCCATTCAAGTGTGATTTTTGTCAACGTCTCTTCAAGCACAAGCGAAGTCGTGATCGTCATGTCAAACTCCACACGGGTGATAAAAAATATCGGTGCCCACATTGTGAATCAGCTTTCTCGAGAAGGTAAATTTCCCGTTTTTTACTTTAATATCTAGTACTAATAAACGTCCGTCCTTCTGCAGATTTTCGGATAAGGGCTTTTTTTTCGATCCAAGCTCTTATAGCAGCTATATAATATCCTGGATTTTGCAATCATTCTTCTACGTATGCCTGCTTATAACTTGCCGTACTCTTGAGGTTTTCCTTTTGAAGCTTTGGATTTGTGTTTTTCGAAGCATTGTTGTATTGTAATGCAGATTTGTGTTGAATACTTTGTCTCATTAGTTATCCGGTTGATTCCCAATGCGGTTTTTAAAAGAGCTTTTTATACATAGAAAATTGTTGGAAAGATTCGCAAATATACCCCCCTATTCTCTCCTCTTACGCAGATGAAACGCACATTTTTCCCTTTTGCAATGATAATATGTTTTTGCAATAATTCTACACATGCTCATCTGTGCGGCGCTTGTTTTTTATAAGTTGTAGGTAGTATTTGTAAATTATAAAAGGGATTATTTGGGGCTACACCTCCATCTATTGTTTTCCTGGAAACCTTGAAATTTAATTGAACCATTGCTAAGCGTTGATAACGTTTATTAAATCCGCAGCGATCACTTAAAGATTCATATGAAGACGCATGACCATCAGAAACCCTTTCAATGTGTGATATGCAACCGGGGTTACAACACAGCAGCTGCTCTCACGTCTCATATGCAAAATCACAAGAAAGAATCTTTAGACAGCTCACCGAGTCCTGGTCCTTTTCGTTGTCTTCAGTGTACAGGAACGTTCTCGACTGGGGAGGAATTGCAAGTAAGTGTCTACTACTACGAATATTTAGCAATTTCAGCAGAATAATCGCGCAAGTAAACTATACGTTAATACATGATCCATCCGAAATAGCAAATTTTGCACTTCTCTCCTTCAAATCAAACTGAGAGTTTTCAATATTACATGTTTGCGCCTGTAGCTATAGACTTGATAAACTTGTGGTTTTGTGTTACCGTGTTTCGAATCAGTTTAAAGAAGGAAGTGTCAATCAGGGTTTTTCAACCTACGCATGAAACCATGAAATGCAAACTTTTAGACATATTAGCACAGAGTCAGTACTATTTTAATACACACTAGAATTTTAAATGACCATTTTCTACGCAAACCAACTTATAAACTCATCTATAAAAAGGCGTTAAAAATTGTTGCCAGTATGGATGTGAGGAGATGATGGATTTTGAAGTTTGTGGTTTTCTTTGAATTGTTTCTAAATAGTGTATTTTGCAAATTTGAGTCCACATCAAGGGGTTTTTCACTAGATAATACAATAAGGAAATAGAGATGTATCTTCCGTGACGATTCTATGACGATAGAGCGGAGGTAATTTATTCAGAGGCTAAAGATGCAAAACCCCGCGTCTAATTCTGAGTGCTGATAAGAAAGCAAAGTGAGAATCATTTAAGGAACGAAAGAGCCGGGGAAAGAAGGAAATTAACCCTTGCTTAATACTTTTTCAGACTCATGTTTCACATCATCATAGACCAATTAGCTCCTCCAGCCCAGAAAAAACGGACAGTTCTACAAGTAACAAGAGAAGGTCAGCATCCCCCAAAACGCCGTCATCTCCGTCAACCCGGACCAGGAACTCTGATCTTGATCACGCCTCTCCGCGACTTATGATTCCATTCCCTATTCCAAAATTAGCTTGCATCTATTGTACCAAGGATTCGTTTACAACAATGGAGTCATTGCAACTTCACGTTCAGGCTATGCACGGTAAGCAAGGATTATATTTTATGGATACGAGCGTTATGGCTGTGTACTTCTGCGATACCAGTTTAGCAAATATTGTAAATACCCTAGATACGCTAAGACACAATATTTCAGTCTCACTTCTCCCCTTCGATGTACTCCTGCTCTTACTTTCACCTATATCATATCCTACCCTTACCAGTGCTCCCTCTCTGGTAAAACCAGCCTGCAAAGTCCAATTAAACTCCTGCAAAGTCTCTAAGGCTTCAATGTGCTCTTGATTCAAAATAAATTACAGTTTTATAAAATCGGTTGTAATTACTTACTTATCCCACCTCCCATTATTTTCTTGGTCAAGGGCTAGGAGAAAGTCTTGCTCTACTAAAACCATTTTTTAATAACCTACTTTAAGAGTTAATCTACGTGCCACGCGACACCTTGGCTCTGCCTTTGTCCCTCACCTATCTCAAATTATACCGTTTCTTCTCATTCAGATTTTTGCTCTTTGCTTGGCTACAAAGGACAAATTATCCTGTACAACTATCAATAATACTCTTCTCGTACAAGGTTCCCCCCTTTCGTCCACACTTGGTAGATTATTCATTACAAGAGAAAGAGCTGTGGACAAGAGATAACATTCATCGTATATGATAAACGGACACTTAAAGCTCGTTAAACTTAAATTAGCCACCCGTCTTCCGTTTCTCAAGAGATGTTTCTTAAGGTGGCAGCACACACTGTTTCTCCCCCTAATTCTTCTCTAATCTCCATTTCTCACTTCTGAATTGAGAAAAGTTAAGCATTTTCTTAACTCGTTCAGAAATGTCTGATCACGTCTGATAGAGTTATCCCCACTACCGTCTCCTCCCTAAAATTGTCTTACTCATTTAGCTTACAAGACCACCTGCTCCTACATTGTTTCATGATTAGTATTAGAGGCACTGGCTACCGCAAGTGCGACCGAACCTTTCTTGACCCACACCCTTCTCACGTTCCACAAAATCCTTTGAAACATGAGAGCTACATGTAATTACAAAAAATGTTCTCACTTTCAACTTGGGTTTTTAGCATATATGTCTCGTAAAATACAGTATGGCCCTTACTTGAGAATTGGTTGAATTTTAAGTGAATTGTAGTGATTTAGATTTAGTGAAATATCTAGGCATCCTGGTTTTACTGATTTGATTGTGCTTTTGTCAATTTAGGTCCACTTCTGAATGGAGATTTGGCGGAAATGTCGAATCATCTCTCTCCAATCGGGACACCCACGGGTATTTCCCCCTCCGACTCATTATCCTCCATGGGCCCGTTTACTTGCACGTTTTGCACAATGAAGTTTTCATCACTGAGTACCCTCCACAAGCATGCCATGAGCGTTCATAGTCTGTCGGGATATTTGCAAGCGAAAGCAAAAGAAAACTCATTCTGCGCTCAGTGTGCCATCGCTTTCCCCAACAGCATTGCCTACGTTGAACATTTCTTATTGTTCCATGCGAATCCAAACCGGACACGAAAGCTCATGCAGGTAAGAAGAAGATTTTGTTCAAGTGTAATTCATTGCTACATACACATTACACATGAGGCTAGCATTTATTAAGGAGTGAATGTTTGGAGTATTATATGTACGCAGTATGGAGGGCAAGAGGGATGAAAATGATTCTACATTTATGAGTTAGCATTTACTAATTACTCGAGTTACTTTATTTAATGAAAGCTTATCAGGTTGTTGAAGACAGGGCAGCTTAAGGAGAATTACACTAGAGTTAAGAGCGTATCATGAGAGATAATAATGAGATTCCATTAGTGTACCCACTCGTCACGAACATAATCCCCTTCTTGCCCAAGTAGCGTCAAAAGTGCTGGATTTCTTTTATCATCATCACCCCTTTTATCTTCTTTCATCAGAGGCCGAGGATGAAGTTGTAATAGAAGGCTTGCGAGCTTTTCTCTGTCTTTGGTCTTAGAATGCTAACTTTGGTGATAATTCGGGATATAGGGGAGGGATGAAACTGTAAGATTTCACCCAACTGGGAAACAATACCTGGAATAACTTTCATCTCATTCTTTCTTATTCTTCCGTATGTTCTTCCATTAACCCCTACTTGTCGCTTCTTTAGCCATGAGTGAGACAGGATTTAGGAATCAACTCGGAACAAGGAGTTTTGAAGCGACTTTACAGTACTGGATCAAGTGAAACTAAAAAATAGAGCGGAGACCCTTGTATCTTTTTAAGTTGGTTTCATGGAAGACATTTTTAGTTGAAAAAACCTTTGAATGAGTCTTGAGAATAGAGCTTAAAAGTTAGTCCATTAAATTTTCTAGCTACGTTATTCTCTGACTGACAAAGAAGACTACTATAGTGCTTTCCTCGTTCGGGCTCCATGGCAGTTAGTTAGGCTAGGAAGAAGAGATTTGGTGGTTATGTAGAATGGATTAGTTACATAAATTATAGATGCATGTCTTGTTCATGTAGTAGTACTCCCTAGTTTGGACCGTTCATCATCACCCATAGCTCTTTTGAATAGATGTATACAAGTTTAAAGATGGAGAGAGAGAGAGAGGAAAGGATGATGATATTATTTTTCTCCCGTCTCGGAGTGTTTCTTGTTCCCATCATCATACTCTAACTGAGGATCTTTTTGAATCAACAGGTGTGTTCACCTGAGCCACCGCAAGTGAAGCCGACGGATTTGAGCAAGAAAAACAAGGGTGAATCTGGCGGATCCTCCGTTAGCTCCAGTGGTTCCATGATTCCAGCAAAAAAATCTAAAAGGGATGACGAAGAGAACCTTCATCACTCTCTCTCATCACCGGGAGCTGGTGGGCTTCTTAAGAATCCATCCCTCTCCCTGGGTCCGCACAGCTTGCTCTGCAATCAATGCAACGCCGGATTCCGGGATTTTGAATCTTTCCGAACTCATCTCAAGAGTCATTTGGAGGAGGTGGTGCACAAGTTTGTTTGCGAGGAATGCGATAGTGAATTCCCAACAGAGGATCAACTCGAGAATCATGCCATGGCTCATTACCTAACCACAACAACCGAGTATGGTTGTCAGAGTTGCTTGAAATTATTCGGGAAGCCTGATGAACTTCAAAAACATTTAATGGATATTCATGCTCATCATCTCTACCGGTGCTCCCTCTGCAAGGAAAT
Source organism: Sminthurides aquaticus (assembly GCA_906901655.1). NCBI lineage: Eukaryota > Metazoa > Arthropoda > Collembola > Symphypleona > Sminthurididae > Sminthurides > Sminthurides aquaticus. The sequence continues at coordinate 853,301 of CAJQTT010000013.1, read as the reverse complement.
GTTTGACTCAAAAGTATCCATCCAGGTACATTTTGCCGTCAAACATTCAAATGAGTGCAAGCTTTTTCGGTGCATCCGCTGCAATTCCTGTACAACCGTGTTCCGATCCGAATTTGAATTCCAGGTAAGCGAAATTTGAATCAGTTTGCATGTAGAGAGCGTTTAAGAGAAAACGAGGAACTACTTTTGGAATAATTGGAAACGCACGTTTTAAATTCTCAAACAATCTATCATTAGCTATCAATTACAGCATGTAAACAGAGCGCCTATCTATTCTCTAGCTGTTCATGACTCCCTCTGTGTTGTGGCTGTTGCCGCATTTGTATTTGCTCTCTCCTCACCTTGCTATCGTTTGGCTCGTAACCGACGCGCCGTAATCATGTCCACTAGTTTTTCTTCAGTCAGCTCAACAAGCTAAGGTTGAAAAAAAATTATCTTTGCCACCCTTTAGACACGGGTTTGCTACAGGAGATTTCATGTGAATCAAGTAGTGTCACTCAGGCAGCTCTTTAATTTTTTACCGCTCTCTTACCAAACAACCATGGATGGGATGGACACTAGCAAGAGTTTCTTTTTCCGCTACATGTGTCCACTTCCATGGTCATGTTGGTCCGTGTATAATCAGTATTTTGATCGTGTATCGCCGCCTCCCTTCTGGGCTCTCCCTCCTTTGCTCTCTTCAAAAGCTTAGGGTTATACCAGCGTAAAAATGAGTTTAACAGCCAGAAAAGCGTTGGAAAAAGATTGTGTATTTAAAAATGACTTTTTATTCAATCCTCCAGGTTCACGTGAAAATGGCTCATTTGCGGAAGATCTCGCCATACCGCTGCCTCCTCTGCAGCGCATCCTTTGTGTCCGAGCTGGATTTGCAATTTCATTTGAGCACGCATCAAAAGCAGTTCCGGTGCAAGTTGTGTGAGGAAGCCTTCCACGTAGAGTTTCTCCTTGACAAGCACATGCAGACTCACCACTCGGTTGTGCTGAACGGGGAGCCGGATACGACGACGACGACGACAGCCTCTCCGGCAAACACGACGAGTGGAAAATCCGGCAAAAAAGGGAATCTTGGTTCCTCCAAAGCTAAAGATTTAAAGTGTGACATTTGTGACAAGTGGATGGGGAGTGAATCAGAACTGACGACTCATCGGAAACAAGTCCATCATATAACCACCACCCACACCTCCTCGAGTCAGCTCAACTCCATGGCGGACAGGGATAGATCCTCATCCTCTGCCACCACTGGTTCAGCCTCAGCTTTGCACAACAATCATTCCACCTCTTCGACCAAATCTGGGCAAAAATCCGCTCACCACTCCCACACAAGTCCCGGGAACCAGAACAGCAGTAGCAGCAATAACAACAACCACAATTCCTCTGGCACGAGTCATCATCACACTTTGAGTTTGCATTGTGCCTACTGCAATGAAAACTGTAAAAGTCGTTCAGACCTCGAGAACCATATGAAGACGCATCAGATTGTGGCAACGGGGAAGCATAAGTGCAACATTTGCGATGAAGTTTGTCCAACGGCCACACTTTTGGCGGAGCACAAGTTAACACACTGTAAAGTAATTTCTGGCAATACTTGCGCCACCTGCAAAGTATCAATTACCTCCGAAGAGTCTTTCTACCACCATATGAAGTTGCACGGAGGCGGGGGTTCAGGATTGTCTTTATCGGGTAGCAGTAGTAATACTTTATCTTCTGCGGGTGGTTGCTCCTCTTCGTCGGCGGGTGGGCCTGGGGCACTGTTAAATTCAACTTCGACCACCACCGCCACCACCTCATCCTCGTCATCATCTGCGAATCCCACCCAATCCGGGACAGGTACTACCCCCCTGCCTATGAACTGTATTGTTTGCCGTCAAACCCTCATGACGGATATTGAGATTCAATTGCACGCCAGATTTCATACGAAGCATTCTGACATGGGTAATTTGAATTTGGCATCTCCCACCACCACCAACAACCCCGCCACCTCATCCTCCCTCCCCCTTGGATTGTCTCTCCTCTCTCCAATCCTCAATAATAATACGCTGTCATCCCTGGGCAACCCTCTGAGTCTTGCCATTTCCTCGGGCTCAACCTCCCCCTTTCAGTGCGTTGTCTGTCTTCGAACGGAAGAAAAGCCATCTCCCTCCTTCCTTCTCAATGGTTTGACATCCTCCGGAGTGCAAAACTATGTTTGTCAAGACTGTTATGCCAAAAGCTCAATTTCTCTGACATCCCAATCCAGCACGTCACCTCCGCGAAGGTACGTCAAATCATTAGACTCCCCGTCAGAAGACTCTCCTAATAATAATAATAATAATATCAACGGAAGCGGGATTCTTGCTTCCTCTGTAGCAGCAGCAGCAGCAGCCGGGAACAACAAGAGTCAACAACACAACTCCTCTTCTTTGGTGGATAATAAAAATCGCATCAATCCATCATCCGCCTGCTCGTCTTCTACCTTTGCCCCAATTTGTCTCGTCGGGAGCAATAGCAATAGCAGCAATTGTAGTCGAAGTAGCAATGATGCTAGCATTCATAGCAACTCCAGCACGACTCCCCTCCTTCCCGCTAATAATTCCCCGTCATCAACCCCGAGAAGATGCTACCAATGTATCAAATGTCAAATGAGCTTCGCTAGTGAACAAGAAGTACAAGCTCATGTCGCCACTCATCTCATGAATGAAGGATCCAATCACGAGTGTCATCTCTGCAGTCATGTTTTCTTCGACTCCCCTCTCAAGCTCCAGGTTCATCTCATCGAGCACACCTTTGAGGGATGCTCTGCTTTCACCTGCTACATGTGCAGCTCTACCTGGACCTCCTCGAAAAAGCTTCAGGAGCACATGGTCGAGCACGGTCTTCACTCCCGGCCCTACGACTGTACGCAGTGTCATCTCAAATTCTTTTTCCGGGCAGAGCTAGAAAACCATATTTTTACACATGAAGACATTAAAAAGGCTATCATTGAGACATCCATCATCTCAACTTCCCCCTTTTCTGCAAACCAGCTCTCAGGAGGAGCAGCGTCAGCCACTATGGCGTCTGCTACTACTACTACTACCTCCACAAGCAATAACCCGCTCCTCAATGACCACCTCCTTCACCCCACCCTAAAATCTCCCATTCTTAATTTGTCCCAGGAAGCTTTAGACTATCACCACGCCCTATTGTCCGCCGCTGCCGCAACCCAACAATCCCTCCGTCATTCATCCAAATCCCCGCCACACTCCCACAAGAGATCCTCCTCACACAAGAGTCATCGAAAACCCAAGAAATTCTTCTACCGCTCCGACGACTCTGACGAGGAAATGGAATCAATTTCAATTAAAAAAGAAGTTCCAGACGCGGATGATGATGACTTGGACGAAAGGAGTACGAGTGGGAATCCTCTCTTTCCCAATGGCAAATCATCTTCCTCGGATCCGCATCTCTCTTCCGAAGAGTCTTCCACGGAAGATAAGATGAAATCATCCCCCACCAATTCTCTGCTCTCAAACTCCCGATCAGACCTTGATAGATTCGAAGGGGCAAGTCGAGAATCTTTGAGCGTAACTTGAGCAATCTCCCATCCTGTACTGTAGTTTTACAATCAAATGTATAAGTTATAGCGTGTACGATAGGCTATAGTTAAATCAACACCCAACCATTACGCACACACACCAAACACATCCCTTCACCATCCCCATCAACCCACCTCCTACCTCTTCTTCCTCCCTCCAATCTTGCCCAAATTCGCCACACCTTTTCACACATCTTCCCTCTGGCAATCGCCAATCTTCCTACAATCAAAAACTACCGACTAGCACTTACTTGCAAGAAGCAACCCGTATGCAGTACAGGAATGCGAAACAGTACAATGTCTATTGTGTACTAGAAGCTACCTAAAACGCTTCCTCTTCTCATCTTGCCCCGCCCCAGATTGCCCCCAGCAATCCGCAATGGTTTCGCATTCGCTACGTACACACACACACACATAACAATTGTTCTTGATCCTGTAAATTGTTGTCTATTGCTTTATTAAGTTTTGTACATAGTCCTATGCTACATAAGCATTAAGTAAATGATTCCCCTCAAATGGTTTAAACAATAAGCCATTCAGATGCTACTCATTTCACATTTCTTGTAAATATCTCTTCTTCCCCCAAGAGAAGATTTTTATAGTGATATGAGAATTTTCAAGGAAGTAGTCTTTGCTGGAAATGTTGGACAAGTAGATCTTTTTTTAGCATAAATCCCTTCCTAAATTGCCACATATAGCCACCCCACATATTTTGTACATGGATATGTATTTAAAACCTTTTGTTAAAGTTTTCTCTCAGTGAAGTCAAGAGGAGCTCCAAGTTGCGGACTATATTATGTCGTACACAGCTAGAGGGATTTCTATAACTATTACTATTTTTCTAGTTGTTTTCTTTAAGTTTTATTTATGTTAGTCTTATGTTTTAAAAATCACGCATTATTTCTAAAAGATTTGTACACACACACATCTCTCTGCAGATAAAGTTTATAGACGCACATACAATATTAAAATATATAAAACAGTTATCATGAAATTGATTCTACAATCATGCTTAATTTGAATGAAATCGTCTCCTGCCTCATAGTAGCTACTAACAATCTTAAAAATTCATTTATTCCATCAAAATTAAAATAATCGAGCGCATAATTCCCTGTATGGCTCCTTCATACTTTTCCGTCTAGGTTTTTGCTACAACCTTCCACAAATTGATAATCGACAAAATGTATTCTCTGCATTGAAATTTCCAGCATTGGAAAATTTTGCTTTTTTACAGAAGAGAGCCGTGCAATTCATCTCATTTAGTAAAACTGTACGTAGCGCCATCTACAGTTCAAAGTAGATTTTTTCCGTTCGCTCCTAGGAGTTTGCAAATACACATTAATTCAGGGGTACACAATCATAACAATTAAAACATTAGCCGAATACAATATAGCTAGCTGCGCGGTTTTAATTGCGGATTATATGTAATTTGAAACTATAGTTAATTGTGTATCAGTACAAACAATGAAGTGCTTTTATTTTCCGTATTATTATTACCACTACTACTGCACATCGCTGACATATAATAAACTTTGGTTTTCCACGCGACGCTTACTGGAACATCCCTCCTCTCGTAGTACACGATTTATACCTTTGAAGCTAATGATAGTGAATAGTTAATAGGTTGTATATTGTGGAAGCTGGCTGCTTTAACTTTAATCACAATGCATTATACATCGCCATCAGGATTGTATTGCAATTTGTCTTAATCCTTCAGGAAAAGCACTTTAAATGGTCCTACGTGTAAAATATATGAAAACCTTTTCGCTGATCATCTTGGCTCCTGCAACAATCAAGCATTACATATACTGCAATAAAAACCTGTAATATTTTCACATAGGCTAATGCATTAAAGTTTAGGTATGGAAATTAATCTTTGATATTGAAATCAATTGGAACTTGGGTCAGGAATTTCCTTGTAACTAGTTTCCCCAAAGGTCAAAGGTTGGAACGTTGTTAAGTAAAGCCATCCGCATGTTATTTAAGGCATGTTAAAGTAAGTTACTGTCAATTATAGCTCAAGCGCACCCCTGAAATTGCCTACACACGTCCCACTTCATCTTAGCTAACGTACCATAACCAGATGAGGTCAGTAGCTTCAATCTCTGACCGCTATATAATTAATTATTTCGTTACCCAGGTTTAAATTTAATTATTGTCAAGGGAGCTATCCTCGATCTACTCACCAATAAATAAAAGCATATCAAAACATGATTATTGAAAGATGATATTATTAACTTGAACACGTCAGCATATTTTAGCTTTTGACTGAATTGAGTTGGCGTAAGAGTTTCTGCCAGTTCGAAAAAACAGGAGTCTTTGATGTAGCATCCTATTTATATGAATTTTATCATTTTAAAAACAATTTAACTTCTCTAGGTACCTTCGCTGATTCGGCTCATAAGAAATACATTGGCTCTTAATTGCAGTGTACATTAGTGCACAGTGCCCCATACGAGAAGTAATTTATTTTTGAGCTTCCGTACAACCATCGAGTTGCTAGAGTGAAGCGCGGGGATTTTTAAAACTTCAAGCACGAGACACTCAATGGGTAACACGCGTGGTTGAATTAACCGGAAAGGAATATTTTCAGCATACCTTACAGACAAAAAGAATTAACTATATAACTCGAGGTAAGATATCATAACTAATGAGTAACTATATAAACTGAAATAAATAGGACTTAAACAGGCCCGTGTTATAATTGCGCCGGTTTGTGCAAAATATTAAATCGTTAAAGATGGTGTAAAGCATCAAGCAATATTGTCTTAAGGTTGTGTAAATAAACTTTAGACATTTGATTCATATTGTACGTTTAAGCAAAAGGCTAATTAAAGTTGTAATTTTACACATCTGCGTAGGTTACCATCGAGGAAACGATAACAGAAAGAAGGAGGTCTGTGAAAGCGCAGCACCAATCATGGGGAAATACAAGGGAAAGAAGCCAAAACTTCGGAATAATCCTCTAGGGATAGCAAGTATGAAAGAAATATTATTACAAGCTGAGGAGACAGACTTAGCTGATGCCGCCCAGGATTCTGGATTTATTCCGACTCTTTTGGAACAGGTCAGCCAAAAAATTTGAAACCTTCACCGATTGCGGAATATTTTAGCTCAAGACGTTAGAGCCGGCTACCGTGCCGAATGAAAGAATGTTTTTATTTTTAAAGCTTTTTATACTATCCATGTTTTTATCTGACCAGGTGAGAAGTCATTGTGCCGAAGAACGAGACAGTGGCCTTAATTCCCTGTCTGTTGGATGCCAGAATGAACAGTCGTTGGCAACTTTGCTGGAGAACGATATTGTGAAAACAGTAGGGCCATTATTGCTCGATAAAAGTGCGATGGTTCGGCATTCAGCGTCTGGAGCTTTAAGGTACACTATGGTTATAGATTATGCATAACCTTGTTTTGAATCCTGATTCCTGTACGTATACCCTACGATATCCAGATTGTAGTCCAAGTGTTTACTTTAATTATTGTTTAGAAACATGAGTGCAGTTGGACCAGCAGTTTGTGATGTGATGATCGATCAAGATATAATGACCCCCTTAACAGCATTGTTGAAGCAGGTAAATGGAATTATAAATAGCAGTACTTTTAGTCGGCTTACTGTAGGATGGGTATTCGTACTTTATTATCGGAGAGTACAGTATTGCATGAACTGGTTGTTAGACAAGCGGGAGGAATTTTTGTTGGGCTCAAACGGGTCTTTAAATGTGTGTTGTACGCCTGTAGCCGCAACCTTTTTTATTTTATACTCCCAATTATGGGTGGAACTTGAGCGTGTAGCGAGGTAGTAGTCCTAGTTGTTTTACGGTACGTGAGCTGGAAGAATGTGTTCTCTCCCTCATCCCTAGGGATGGTGCATCACCTGAAAACTTCATAATTGGAAAATGCAGAAACTGAGCCTGGATGCGACACTTGAGAATCGAAAATATTTTAAAATGTAGTGGAACCTCATGCAGGTGAAATTACTTGGATTGGGTAAAATCCATAAAGGGAGAAAAGACACTGTGGTGGGAGTCCCATAACATTAAAGCTAAAGCAGAAATAAGAGCAGTGTCTACCTACTTGGTTGCGAAGAATAGAGAGTAGAATGTCAGAGGGTACACTTGGGAATTTCGTTGTATGTAATGACTGGAGGGACCTCTAAATTCACATTTTTGCATAAATTCACAGTTACGATCACTCCACTGTTCCAAAGGGAGTGAACGTATAATCTACACTTCGTGAAGAAGATATGGGTGTTACGCCAGCTCATGTCTCCCCTCCTGGAACTGCTTCCCTTCTCTTGTTATTTCCTAAGAGCTTTTTAATGCATAAATCTTTGTTTTTCTTTCAAAACGGCTGCGGGTTACTACTCCGACTGTATTCTACCTTTCTACAGAATTTTCAGCCTTTTTCACGTTACTGCAATCTCATCCCTTGCCAGAATTGTTTTCGATACATAGAACCTACTAAGCAGATGATAATAACATTTTGCTTAGGTTACGAAATAATGATCTAGACATAGTTTTTAAATGTATATACGGTTCTTCAATTCGAAGTTTCTAGATATATGTAAATATATATTATATATATTGTTTCTTTACGTGCAGAAATACTCTGGTGAATGGTCGCCTGGTAAAAAATCCACAGAGAAAATTGATACTGTAACAGAAACATTTGTCGAAGCCATGCATCTGCTCTGGAACTTGTGGTATGTACTGAAAAAAAAATGTTTTTTATGCACCTCTAGAAACGGTTATGAACTTGTCTAAACATTCAATGAAATGATTATTTTATTTCGTTAAAATTATGCATGGTTGCAGCGAAGCTAGTGAAACAGCATTGAAAGTTTTCAACCAAGAAGATCTTGTAGAAATCTTAACGCGGCCATTAAACAAAGAGCTATTTCCGCTGAATGTGGTTCTAGCCGTAGGTAAGGAGTTTAACTTCTATACTTAACATTTCCTTTTGGTTGGATTTTCAAAACTAATGAGTTTTTCATCAAGATTTTAATTTTTGGTTTCAGCCCAACTTTTGAATGCCGTAACGGAAGATAACCCCGAAATCTACGCAAAGCTAGGGCCGGTTCGACCAATTTTAGAAAAATATCTCATGGATACAGAGAAGAGCGGTTCTGGCTGGAGCTATCTTCGAATTCTAGCAATTGGTGAGTAAAAGAAGAAGAATTATCTTACGAATTCCATAGGTTGCCTGTTGTAATCCGTTAATTAATGAACAATAATATGACCGAGCCGTAAGCTTCACAGCAGATACTAATTATAATTTTTGGTGCAGGCATCCTATTGAATACGAAACCTCGTGGGGACCATTTGAATGTTGACAAATTGACTTATTATACTAAATTCCTTGCAAGTGCTCTTAGTGAAAAGATCGACACTCACTCGATTCTTGCTTCTGCTGACGACTGTAAGAATCCGGACGAATTAAGCGCACCGAAAGAATCTGAAAGTAGACAATCTTTAGCCAATTCAGAAATGGAAATTGACTTTGGAGGTGGGGCTATAGTGGGGAGTAAAGCGGATGAAGGATCTTGCTTGATAAGTTCGCAAATTTTGGCACTTACAATCTTGTCGAATTTGATTGTCTTGGATGATGATGAGGATGATAGCGAACTACAGAGCGAAGATTCCGGATCAGAAAGTTATGATGGCGGGCCTGAAGATGACATGGAGTATGAGGACAGCTGTGACTCAGCCGTTTCTCCTGAAGTAAGGTTACGTAAACGTATGGACGTGTTCTATAGTGTACATGGTTTGCATTTATTCACCTTCCGGTTTATAACAGGTTTTGCAGATGATAGTTTCTGAAGATGTACCTGGGCAAATAATCAAAATCATACAGTCTTACGATAGCTCAGCTGAGCGAGTTAGATTACCAGAGCCAAAAGCAAGGTTGGTCCGCCTTATACGACAATTGCATTGCACTGCATTGCTTTGCTACCAAAACATGGTCAGCGCATTGGATCTTGCTCAATTGGGAGGCGTGGAATCAACGGAGAAATTGTTGGGTTATTTAGCTGGTGTACTCGAAGAGCTTTTGAAAGGTAACTAGAATGCAGCCAAAGGCATACAAATAGTTACGTATCATTGTACAGTAGTTGTACATCATTCGGATTGGTGTAGTGAACATAGGGTATATTATGTTTTGTACGTAAATAGTAACATGTGATTACGTTCCGTAGGTTCAGCAAAACAGAATCAGTTGACCTTGCTGGAAGCTGCGACTTCGCTGCTTCGCGCCATACTTCACAAATGGGTGGATGCTAAAGTTATTAAGCCTGCAGAGTGGTTCAATTTAGCTACATTGCAGGTACTGTATGCATCTTACAAGTCATCAGCGTATTGCCCCGATAATCTCAGCTTAGTATAATATGCTACTGATCATATTTGCAGATTTTTGACGAGGTTTACAAGCGCGTATCAGATATTAAAATCCGCACTAACGTTGTCAAGATCATTGGCTGGTACGGTATCTTACTAACGAGGACCGAAGTATCTGTTCAAAATCCGGAAGCTGTGGTGGTAGCATTAAGACAAATAGGGGACTTTCTTCTTCACTGCGCATGTGATCCTTTTGAAAAAGAATATTTACCAGTAGCAGCAGAATCCTTAGACACAATATTCGACGTATTTGCAGAAGATGATTACAACAAAGTGCTTTCGGAACTGGAATGCGTTGGTAAATTGAAAAGATTCTTGCCCCAATTTAAAAAATACGTAAGTTAAGTCTGAAGGAGACTAAAACTGTCATTTTAATTAAATGAATCCGAATAGTTAATGTTTTGGTGTAATAATCATTAATACATTGTTTATTTTTCTAACAGGTTCATAGTCAGCGGCGAGATCTGGGAGAACACAAAGCTATTATTCAAACTTCTAAGGAAAACCTTGCTCGTTTCATAGTGTATAAATCTAAGATGGGCTGTTCTTGATGATAATGATTAGTGGCATTAAATTATATCCTGACGTTCAGTAAATGAAATTAACGTTTGTGAATGTACAACGCTTACATTGTATGGTCAAAGGGAAGAGCATGAGTGAGTAATTGATTAGGAAGAATAACATATATATATATATACATGCAATAGGTGTATTTCTGAGCAATTCACGTTTGTTTGGTAGAACTGTGCTGATGAAACACCATTCCGATTAGAATGGGGCTAGCATCTAGCTCAGCGTGATTTTGCTAAAAGGAATCATTCAAAGTGCGATTTTCCGTTTTAAAGAGTACACGTATCAAAAGTAATTATAATAGTGGCGTTCGTTAAAGTGTGTTGTAGTTTAAGACGATATAAACGAATACGATCAGTCTTTGTATCGCAAGAGCATAGCTATATGATTATTTAACTTCTTCGCAGCTACCCGTAATGTCAGATAATCCCGCATAGTCTTACTGCTGGTCTTGATGAGGGAATCTTTTGTACTTACTCTGAATGAATGATTAATCGTAAGGAGCAATAGCACTGTTTGACTTTCTTATCAGTGCTAACAAAAAATATCAAGGCGACTCGGTTGATGCTTCTCAAAACTTTAAGGTTTCGTAATGTCAGTTAGCATATCTTGCGTTACAGATCTGGAGGTCGCAAACACAAGTGATTTTGTCCATTCATCTGTTGTAAAAATGGCAATTTGAGTCTTGTGCTCACCCTACTTTGCTCAAAAGTGATTTTAAGCAACAAAATTAGGCAGTTCAAAATGTCTCGTTGGCTGTATTGTGTAGCAGGATTTTCACTGTTTATCTGTACAATTATTATTGGATGCTTAACTGCAGCATATTTAGTAAGTGACGATCTTAAATTTATTGCGCCGCGTTAATATTATCACACAGTTAAAAGTACGCTTTCTTTCTCATTAATTCCCTTCCTTCAGTCCTTTAAATTCGTTGTAAGCAACAGCAGCGCCCTCACCTGGAGATGGAGTGCAGCTCTGCTACCAAATGTGAAATGTTTGCAAAGAAACGGATTTCTTACAATAAGTATCGTTCATTTTATCCTTACTCCTGTTTTGCCCTCTCCAATCCATATGTTTAATTAGCATCAGTCGTATGTGCTCCAGGTGAAACTTGTATAAAGAAAAATGCGTGTACATCTATCTTGCTGTTTTCAGCTGCTTAACTCGAAGGAACATTCGGGATCTTTGGGGTCATTTGGCTCAAACTCCACCGCCTGCCGCCTGGTCAGCTTGCAACGAATATTGTGCTGCTACTTTGCCAATTATCTGTTCATTATTTCTTTAGCACATGGGTTTGAGTAAAATTTGTTTTGGCATGTTGATTTCAGGATGCCGAAGACCCTGACCTAGGAACGTGGACAGCTCCGGAAGACATACGGGAAACATGTAAATATTACCTTGCTGGTTTTGACAAGCAAAATAGACCTGGTACTTTTAAAAAACAAAAGACATTTTGAACGATAAACAATTAAAACAAAATTAAATGGTCGATTTTAACCACCACGTTGTTTTTCCATAGTCTGGGTGATAGAGTACGGTAACTGGGATCTCGAAACGCTTTTAGAAAAAGAAGATTATGACAATGTTCTGGATCGCTACATTCAGCAAATTGTGTACCGCATTAAGTGTAGCTTTACAATTCAAGATCCCCGTGTTCGTACGTGGGCGCTCATTAGTGATTTAGCGGGTAAAACTCAATATTCAGGTGAGATGTAGCAATAATTTACAGTTAAACTTCTACTATATATTAGGAAGAGTAACTCGCTCCTTCCTGAAACCCATAGACTAAGAGATCTTATCTAGTGTTGAAGAAAATAACAGTTACATTTCACACTTCGTGTAATATCATTCTTAGCCGTCGGACTGCAAGCTTAAATTTTACGACCAATCAACTTTTCATTCATTCTGTTCTAACAATTTCAGCTCTTACGTTTGCCATTCGAATGGCAAGGAAACTAGAACCCTTCTCTGCAACTTTAGATTACGGCTACGTATTTAACAGTAAGAGAATTATTCAAGTTTCTGGGCCTAATGATTGAATATTGAAGTTAACTGCAAGTTTTTCCCATATTTACCTTCTCAGTGAGTTGGGTGTCCCGCCAGTTGGTAGGCTATGTGAAACCCTTTTTGGGACCCGCCATCAATCGAACCAAAATTTATGATGCATATAGTTCATCGGATGAGTGGCTGCCTTTAATACTCCATGACATACCCCGGAGCCAGTTGCCTGAACAGTTTGGCGGTTTTGCAAACTTTACGCCATATCTCAGCTATTCTGATATTCCTATGATGCTCACAATGGCAAATAAACGTTAAATGGTCATAAGCGCTTAATTGCACTTTCGTGCTCCTCGTTTTGTTAAAATTTATTAAGTTGAAGTTTGTTAAAAGTGATTTACTTATCACTTTTAAGCGTTGTCGCCGTGTAAAAACCAGTAATAAAGCTGTGATTGTTTTTGTAAACCCATCCGAAAATTTTAAACTTCTTTTACCTGTATAACATGTATGATAGCAAGATAACTTTTCTAGCGCCTAGTTATCCCCAAAAAGAACTGAAGATTGGGGTTATTGACAGCAAAGATGGGGGAATTCTGAAACTACTGATGACGACTACTTGTACGATGCACTGCATATCAGCGTTGGTTCTGCTGATTTTCGAAATGACGATTGCATTGCTATAATAAACATTACCAAACAAGAACAAGCTGTGCCATTGGTCTTACCCTCATGGTTAAATAAATCCAATATTCAAGGCAATTCACCAATCGTTATGAGCACGTGTGTGTAGACATAAAGAATGCATGCATTAATCTAGCATTCTGCCCTAAAGTTCAGCAGAATTCTTGACGTGGATACTAGTATAGAAATCTTTGCAATCATTTTCAATGTCATGGAGTACTTAGAAATCTGTACAATACATCTTCACTTTGTCTCCTTTGGCCATGGGTTGCCATTTTAGGCATCCATTGCTATAATAGCGTACTTTTAATAAGCTTGTAAAGCTAACGGTGAGGATATTTCATACCATAGAAATGACAGGATGTCTTGGACGCTCTATGGGTAAATCGGGTTTCAGAACAGCATAGCGCGAAAGTTAGTTTGAATATCTAAAAGCCGCATCTCGCGCTCCATAACGAGATGGAGATATATTTCACGAATTTAATTATTAAATATTAATAGAAAACTATATTCTCTTGCGTAAATATATTTTGGTGCATCTGCAAACAATAATAATCATACGTAGCTATAATTTGTTTTGATTTCAACAAAAATGTGAGAAAGTGTAATTCTGTTATCTTTTTCTGACTGACTTCGTATCTAAGTTTGATTTATGAAGACAGTTACGTGTTGTATATTTGAAAGCTAATAACCGCTTCTGCTCTGTCGTTCTAAAAGAATTAGAAGTTCTTACCTGACCGATAAGTTGGTTAATTCCCGTCATATTTCTACATTTGACTCTACAGTACACTTATGTTCCTATAGTTGTTGCCTTTTAATTAGGAAGTGATTTTGGATTTGTAGCTGTAGAATCGTTCGACTCCAGTAAACCTGAGTTCCAGTTTGGATTTTCGCTGGTATCATAGACCAGGCGTGACGATCCCGTATTGCTGCAATGTAAGTAAAGGATTGATGCTAGTTGTTAGCCTTCTTACTCTTTTACCTACATTTACGGGATAATGTCATGCATGAATGTACACTTAAATGTCGCAGTGGACACGATCTCTTACTCTGTATGGGAGGAAGTGAAACGACAAATGAGCTTATTGATTCCAGGGAATTTAGACTCGATTGTTGAAAAGGGTAGCAGCAAATAAACTAGATGAGATATCTTACTACCTACAACTACGCTAGTAATTTAGACGCAACCTGAATTTCCATCCCTGCGCTTGATTGCTGGTTTTGTATAGGTAATAGAAAAAAATAAGCGAGTTCATCAAATTGAATATTGTCTTGTTGGGTTGCGTCCCTTGCAATAACACCACTCTTAGAGTCCGAGATCTTGTCTTATGCAGGATTGCACCTGGTTTAGTTCTGTATCAAAATCCACATTCAGTTGGTAATGTATTTCTAAATTGTTGGCTACTCTTTAGTTTTGTAGAAATGGATGATAACAGACAGTCCAAGAGATCAAGGCCTGATGACAGCTACGATCACGGTAACCAAAGGCGTCGGCGTGATGAAGGAATTGGTCATGTCGTCAAAAAGCATTATAACGAACTGGAAGAGAAGGGCGTGGAAGCGAGGAGTCTGTCACAAATATTCTATATGAGGAACTTTAATAACTGGATTAAGAGCACACTTATCAGTAAGAATCTTTCCCATAAAAATCATTGAGGATCTAATTCAAGAGGTTTTCAATACTTCAAAAATTAAAATATGATTTTACCAGATGATGTCATTGGAATGTACCCTGATCGCCCACGTAATAGCTTGACAGTCCTGGACATGTGTTGCGGTAAAGGAGGTGACATCCAGAAGTGGATCAAAAGTTTCGCCGTGCGTCATGTAATTTTCGCCGACATTGCTGAGACTAGTGTGGAACAGTGTGAGGAACGATACAAGCACGCAGCAAGATATCAGAATCGAAATATGTTTTCTGCAGAGTTTATAACTGCAGATTGTTCTAAGGTAATTATGTTTTGTAACATTTATGCGTTGAATTTTGTGATTTTGAAGCTACACGAAGTAAGTAGTAATTCACGTTTCATTGCCTTCTATGAGATGGGTTTGCAACTCCAACTCAAGTTATTTTGTTGACATTTATTCAGGAACGCCTTCGGATAAAGTATGAACGGCCAGGAATTCCGATTGATCTAGTCAGCGTACAGTTTGGATTTCATTATTCCTTCGAAAGTCTAGTACAAGTTGAAATGATGCTTCAAAATATATCCGAAAACTTAAAGTTCGGTGGATATTTTGTTGGTACAACTCCAAATGCAAATCGTATTGTGTAAGTAACGTGAATCTTGCTGGCTTCAATTTTAATGAAGATATAAATAGTTACCGGAAAATGGGTCGTTAAATTATGATACTTTACATTACAGTCGTCAATATCGCGAGGCTGGAAGTAAAGAATTCGGAAACGGGATTTACAAAATCCGATTCGATTGTGACGAACCGCTTCCTTTGTTTGGAGCTAAGTATTACTTCCAGCTAGATGAAGTTGTAAACTGCCCAGAATTTTTGGTGCATTTTCCCTGCCTTGAAGAGTAAGTGTTCGGGTTTTGATCTGTTTGCTTTTCTGTCACCATTTTTCTCATAAATGCATGAACGTAAACTCAGTTCTTTGATTTTAGATTAGCCGCGAAGTACAATCTGAAGTTAGTGTTTAAGTACGACTTTGATGAATATTTCTACATGAAAAAGACTGAAGGAGAATTCCTTTTAAACAAGATGCAAGCTCTACAGGTAATTTTTCTTATCCTGATAGTTTGTACGTACATGTATTGCGGGTCACGCGTATCTTGTCATATCTTGGTGATACAGATTGTTTTCATTGTAATCGTACACGTAAGTTTATTCTGTTATAGATGCGTATATATCTGTTTTATTGAAACTTGTTTTTACGTAGATTTATCCACCGAACGATGAAGAGCAAGCGATTATTCGCCCGAACGAATTTGATCACGTTACAAAATTTCTTGACGAACATCCAGAATACAACGCTGTAGGGACTTTAGCTAGGTCAGAATGGCAGGCAGTTTCATTATACACTGTTTTCTGTTTTGAGAAGGTTTCGCCCCAGCAATCGACATAGTTGAATATCATGTATGTAAGTGTTAATTTTGTTGTTTATTACAAAACTATAGTACGTTTAAGAATTTTTATGGTCATGGAGAAAAATCGAAAGATTTTTGTTATACATTTTATATGCCTAAACCCATTCAGATAATATGATTTTCGTTTATATATGCCTCTTTGGAACAATCTAAAGTATTTCTTGGATTTGTCAAAATTAAACTTTTTGCTGGAAGTTATGTTATACTTATAGTACTTTTGTGATTAAAATTAAAGTTATTCATTGCATTTTACTGTCTGCTCTGCTTTATGACTTATGTAGCCAACTCTGCCATCCAAAAATATCGCGACGGGTGAGGTGTTGTTTCTTCGTCGTCAAGTACAAGTGGTATGCCATAACATGTATCTATTTGTAAACTCGGTGGACAGTTCATAATATCGAATTGATTACTCATTCGTATTACTGTTTTAGTCCTTCGAAAACAGTATTCAAAGCAGTGATGCTCTCACGTTTGGTCACATGGTTCTATGGAATTAAGAACCTACAACGTTTGCTAAACGTTTGTAAACGTTTCAAACGTCAGCTAACATTTCAATATTAAAATTCTTTTAATATTTCAAAGCTTCAGTGCTGTTATTGACTTTTTCAGTCCAGAGGGTTTGAAAAAAACCGTGGTGTGTTCTACTACTGCATAATGATTTGTTTAAATCTGATGTCTATTATCTTTTAACACTACGAATTTATTACAATACTCATTATCTTTTAACAGGTAAGTTTAGCACCATGCAGGTGAACCAGCTATCAACCCACAGGAATCACCTGCACTTCAACAGATGCGTCTTACCCTGTGAGTACAAGTGTAAACTCTCATTAAGAAACAAATTCCGGATGTCAAGCGCAACAACGTCGGGATTCGACAGGTGAACGTATCTGACTCAAGAAAGAGACAAAATTGTATAAGTTTTACATCCAGCCATGCTGGAAATTAAATTACCGGAATCATTTAATATGAGCTCCATAACCTATTAAAAAAAGATTCCCAAGCAAAACTTTTTTGGCAAGCACGAATTGCATTCTCCACATTCTAATGCAGGTCTATGCAAATATTTTTTTATAGCTTATCGTAAATGCCAGCCATTCTATTCATTAGAGTTTTCATAATACAGTCTATGGACCCCTAGTCCTGGCCCTGACACACACTGAAAATATTTGTAATTGTGAAACGAGAAGAATCTCCTTTGAGCCTACACTGCTTGTCCATGTTGGATTTCTTGGAAGAAGTAATCCCCCGAATTCGAATTCAGGAGAGCTGCTTATCGGAAATTATATGCGATAAACAACGTTGGCCAGGCAGGCATGAGTTGAAAACTAACAAGTCAAACCAAGGCCACCCAGGTGAATGGTCAATGGCTTCTCATATAATGGCTCCAACGACTGCAGCACAATTTTTCATCTTCTCAAACTTTCCTAACTTTTTCACATGTGGTTTTCTGCTCTATCTATCGGTTCTCTCAGATTCAGTGGAAACACAGACTGTGGAGTTGAAGATTGAAAATGATGACATTTCATTATAAAAACCGAAAGCTCTGCATTCCCAATTTGCCGGTATCCTCCAGTTGTTTTTAATCTCATACTCAGATTTCAAAGCTGGGGAAAGTTTAGCAGAGCATTGAACAGTTGACAATTTTTGATGCTGAAAAGTTGCAACTAAAAATATTACACGTATTATGGTAACGAAGGTTCCCGATTAAGTTATGTTGGATAACCTCAGCATTCAGTATGTAGAATATTATGTCTTGCGGAGTCCTCTGACGGGTGAAAACTCAAAAGATATTCTTATAAAAACTCAGGATCTATCTTGCAAACTCGGTATATTTAACGCATGCATGCAGGGCGTAAAATAAACACCTTGTAATTTGACGCACCCCAGCCATATCATAGTTAATGATATGATCATGTAGCGAAAAAAAAGTGATTATTATTGCTTCGAGCTTTGCTTATTTGCAAGAACGTTTTCTTGTGGAAGCCTGCATCAATTTTACTGTAATTCGCCTCGCAAGTACCGAAAAGGTAGCAAGAACCGTTTTTTCACCTTAGACGCATGAAGAAGCAAGAGACAAAAAGTTACTTCACCTTTAGGTCGCTCAATGACCGAACAATCTAAAAGCAAGCCAAACTAGCTTATTTATTAGACCGCGACTCGTATTCCTATATATCGTTAGCAAGTGGTCAAACCGGACAGGTATTAAATGAAGCGGTTGGCATTTAAAGAAAAAAGAGTTCATTGCAATGTTATCATTGCCTTGACAGTCCCCGGTTTTGGAATATGGGACGACTAATTAGGCTGCGCAGGATTTTTTTAACTGTCGGATGACACTGGAATAAATACCAGATGAGTGAGCATGGCAACGTCGGATGGTACGAAACGCCTAGATTTGAAGATGGCAAAGGCTTATTACGGGAAATGTTTGATTGCAAATCCGTAAATGTTACTTGCACCCCAATCGTAATTTTGTTCATATTGTTTTCTTGCTCTTGCAATACATGCAGCCTCTGCAAATTCAGTGCCTGTCTTACTTTTAACCCTCCCAGCTTAGGGCGGCAGAGGTTCAAGATTGATTGAGGACTATGAAAAACAGGTTTTTAGAGATGAGCCGGCAAGTTTGTTAACCGAAGACAGGCTTTTCCATCTTTGAGGGAAGCAAATTTGCTCTGGGGTCATTTTGTAAATGCAAAACTTACGCACACGTGAGATCTCTCGCACCTTATTTAGTTTTACTAAACTCGTAACGGAGAAGGGTGTCAGACGGACAGAGTTGGAGAGGTAGCGAGAGAGAGAGAGGGAAAAAATCCGAGGGATGGAAGATGACGAGATTAAGAGAGAATTATAATTCTGAGGGATTGAGAAAATAAGATGCTGAAGACAACATGTTATTGTCCTGGGCTCGGACCCAGCCACTAGCCCCTAGCCGGAGGACCGGAATAAGAGTCTCAGCGGCCGCCCTGTCTTGACCTCCCGATCCAGAGGCAGTATTCTTTTAGTATGCGTCCTGTCATTTAACTTACACTCCTCCTTGGGTGAAGCTAATGTTTGGGATGGGGCCAGTGACCCTGGCGTCCTCTTGGCCACCATCACACGGAGAGCAAACGTAATATTAAAAGCAGTTATCCCTTCTTCCTGCCCAACCATTTTTTACCTACTTCTCCTTCAAGTTTTCCCCGTTGTTCCGTCCACCTCCCCCTGTGCTCTCTCACAAGTATGTAAGGCCCAAGGAGATGACCGGATAGAAAGAAAAGAGCCTCAGTAATTTGCCCTGCATCCTTTTAGACACTCCCTTATTTGAGCGTTAAGTCCCTGAACGCTGTAATCCTCCTCTCGTTCATGTCTCAACTGGAGTATTACCTCATTTCTCAAATCCTCCTTACCCCATCTTATCTCTCTTCTTTCCTTTAAAGAAGGAATCATGAAAAGTTTGAGTGACTATATAAGAGATCCGAAGGCTAGATCTCATTTCACTTTTAGTCAGTTCCGTTCAAATATCTCTTGTTCCTTAAAGAATCTGTGACTCCTGCTAGTGGAAAGCGTGAGCAATCACCATGAATACCTACTTCGTAAGTAAAGTTTTTTTCACCCGCTTTCTCCGCTTTCACCCCCGCCCGTCCATTTTCTCTGCACGACTTTCACCGTTCTGTCCGCTCCCCGGTTCCAGTGTCAATCATCACCCTCTTTGATCTTTGATTCATTCCTCTCCTAACCCCTGTTGCAATCATTTACTCATACTTCCTTTCTTGTTGCTCTTTTAGATTCTTGGAGTAGTGCTTGCCTTTGCGGCATTCGCTAACACCGAGGAGGAACAGCAACCCTCCAACAACCGAGAAGCCAGGCTCTTCGGAGGTGGCTGGGGCTGGGGAAAACGACCAGCTGTAGAGACCGGTAAGAGTATGGATTTAGGTTTTCCAAAGCCCGGGTGAAACTGACAGGGTAGCCATTGTATCGGCGATGCTTTAATATGAGTTTACATTGCTTTTTCTTGCAGTCTTCATTACCTACCCAAAGAAGGGCTGGGGATGGAAGAGCGGTGGACACCACGGGCCATCCATTAACATCTACGGTACGTTTTGATTTTTAAGAATTTCGGAATTCATTTAGAAATTTTGAAAATTCTAGACAAGTTTTTATCAATCTTGATACCGTTACAGGAGGTGGCGGTCACGGTCACGGACATGGCGGAGGTGGCGGCGGCGGCTGGGGGTGGCAACCACAAAAGCACATTCATCTTCCAGGTAGGGAATTTTTTTCACTCGGGAAGCTCGGTAAGCTTTCGCCTATATTTATTTCGTTGTTGCTCTTTGAAGCTTTCGTTTTTATACTTGACATTTTTACATGGTTGTGTATTGGTTGATTCATAGGAGGTCACTTTGAAGCACCTGGATGGGGATGGGAAGGTGAGTTTGAATTTGCAATTTTAGTGTGAAACTATAGAACCAGGGATTCAAAATGTGTTTTGAGATTTCATTATAGGAATGCAATTCTTTTAAAGAATTGCATTCCAGAGCTTTTCGGCTGAAATTTTTTATAACAATTTAATGTAGGGAAGAAACCTTAGCTTTTACAGACTGGTATAAATTTCTAGCTTCTGCAAAAAGAGACTATCTGCAAAAGAATTTTGATCCACGCCAGTTTTAAAAACGCAGTTGCATTATAAGAGAACTAAGTCAAAAGGTTGTGAGAATATTAGGATGCACATAGAGTAAAAATTCACAGAGCTGCTAACTCTAGATCCTAGTAATATTCATCCGTCATTTGTGTTTCCATGACTAGGCGGACACGGATACTCCAAGAAGGCAGCCAAGGCTCACAAGAAGGCCCAGAAGAAGGGATACGGAGGTGGACACGGAGGACATGGTGGTGGATGGGGATGGCAACAACCCCAACATCAAGGATGGGGATGGCAAGATCCATGGCAGGGATACGAGCGTTCAGATGTTCCCACTTCCGCTGAAATCTCATCTGCCAGAATCCTTCCAGGATCCGAAGAGTCCGGTGAAGTCCCATACGCTTATT
Organism: Sminthurides aquaticus; assembly: GCA_906901655.1. Classification (NCBI taxonomy): domain Eukaryota; kingdom Metazoa; phylum Arthropoda; class Collembola; order Symphypleona; family Sminthurididae; genus Sminthurides; species Sminthurides aquaticus. Next base: position 831,981 of record CAJQTT010000013.1, on the reverse strand, counting down.
CTGGAGAACTCCCCTACACATACAACCCAGAGTATGCTCAACAATACGGTGATGACTACTATTAAATCACCTAGTCATCTTAAACCCCCACGCAATGTCCAATCCCCGACTGAGCGTCAGTCATCCAACGATCTATTGCCAAAGACTGTCCTCGCCATACAGGAGCGTCCGTCATCTGGGGTCCAAGAACAAATCAATTCAGGGGTCGCATCAAATATTTATTTATTAAATGTCTTTATGGCATTTACAATAAAAGAAAGAGTAAAAGATATTTATTCTTACCCACAAACATCATCGTCGCTACCAAAGCTTTCAATCATTTCCATATTAACTTTCCTCAACGCACGCATACCTGGTATCCATAGTTTTGATCATTTCAGACACACACAATGATTTATTCTTCATTTTCCGCTTAAAAGACTGCAATTATGTCTACGTGACTCTGTACAGATACACACACAACGGTCAATTTCGTACATTTTTTGGATCAACAAGATACACAAGGATGCCTTCTTGTTTCAATTTCAATCGGTCGCAAGTCTAACTTGTTTTCGATAATCATAATCCTGTTAGCATCCATTTACATCCGTCATCTCACCCCGTAACCTTATGCTCCCAACTGGTTAACACCCTTTGAGGGCACAACTTATAAATCAACATTTGTCATATACCGTTATTCAAAACAGGATAAACTGGATGCTTAAACATTTCTGTTAAAATCCTAAATGCTCTGTTATGAAACATTTCATGCTCCGCCACTCTTATCAAGTGGGTCATTCTGTAAAAGCGTGCACCAAATCTAACTGTACTTTCACCTTACCAACGTCCGTATCACCTATGAAGTCTCGATCAGGATCAATCAAAACTTGTTGATTGCGAAAGGAACCACGTCCAAATTTTTACAAAAAATCCACTCATCTTACATTAAGTATACACACGGAACACGGAGCAACTGAACATGATTATTCAAAAAAACGGTAGCAATAACCTCCCTCAACGTTACTTTCACCCTTGACAAAGGCTTGACAAAAACAAGATTGATGAAGTGGTAAGGAAAATGTTGCCAAATCAATCATCACCAGGCCGTTACGGTTATTTACGTCCCCACAAAATTTCGTGGGCTGAAAAATACCATAAAATGCAACAATTTTTTATTTCAAAACCAAAATTGCATTCACATCTAAACTCACCACAGATTCTTGGAGAACGACCTCTACATAGTATAGAGGGAAACTATTTGCTCAATGGTGTAGCCGCTATCATTTTTAACCTCTGCGTAAGTTGACAGAGTCGCTGAATCAGTTGGTCAGTTTCGTGAACTTGAGCTTGATTCATACCTGGTTCTGTTCGGTTATCGGATTTCAGAATCAGGGATGATGCAAGATTCAAGTCTATCAAGCTGATCCTCAGTCATTCTCTCGGTGGGTATTTTGAACCTCAGATCATTCAAGTTTAACGGAACTTAACAAACCAGCTTTGAGGTAAAATCCTCTTTAGCCTTGGAGCTAAAGGTTACATCCTCTTCTTTGTTACAACAGCGTTGATATCTAAGGGATTGGCCGGATTTAGGGGATAATCAGCTTTGATGACGTAGGCAAAGACAAAGCTTTACTTTAAGCATAATGTTAGTCAATAAATTGTATTTAAGTATTTACAAATCTTGAAATTAGCTCTGATCAAGATCATCCTACAAAGCAATAATGGTGATGGATTTAAAGTGAGAATGTTTAGTTTTTTGCTAAGAGGATCGGTTAACCACATTTGCAATTGTAGGTAAACGCCAGATGGTAGAACGAGCTCATCTCCAAGGTTTTCAAGGATCATTCACCTCGCTTTGGTTAAGCTCGTGTATTAAACGGTCTTTGATCTTGTGCTTCACACATTTCCGTGAATAAAATCCTAGTTGTTGGTTAGTTTGTAAAGCTGGGTGCAGTATAGGTTGATTTGATTTAAAAAAATATTAAAATCCGGGAAACTCTCCACGATTTAGATAGGTTGCAGAACATTTTTTGATTTTTCTTTGTTCGGAAAACCAAGTTTTGACTGGCGTATCTATAAAAAATGAGGTAAAGGTGGATGAGCAGAAAAGTACATACAATTAGTATGGGCAGTGGCTGGTAAAACCCGTCAGACAGCAAGCAAGCTGAAAGAAACGAGGGGAGATGACAAGGGTTCAATCACTGACTCCTTCAAGACAAGATGGAATTCAACTTTGTTTAACCTTTCCTACAATTTCCTCACCCTCACATTGTAGTAGCTCTTAAAGGCTTTGATCCTTTGGGCTTACAGATAATAAACTCTTAGCCCGTCTAAACCCGATCCGCTGTATCTTTGAGAAGAAATGTGAGGAAGTAAAATAAAAAAATTGCAAATTATATAACCCTATTTCTAAACAAAACGCAGCGGTTGATTTTAAAGTCCCGTATATTCTCCTCAGGGTTTAAAATCAATGCTACAACTACGCGTTTCCTTAATGGGTTTACGCTATTTCTGCATCCTTGATTCCTTGCTCAAATTTTCAAATTTTCTTCCTTTTCACTGAACATGCGTATCTCAACTCGGAAGTTTCACAAATAAGTGCGAATTTTTCATTGGCTGCTTGGCTAAATTGTGGCTGCCTATAAACATTCATCCGGCTTTAGCTCCCGTCGCTTCCCAGAAGGCGGGTATAGTCAACGGCCCTTTGATTTCACAGGGATTTCCGCGTGTCTCATTAAAACAGCATTCCTTTTTACGTAAACGCCGAGTAGACAAAGGATTAGGATTTTTTAAATTTATCATAAGGATTTATTACCTGCGTTTGCGGACATGATCTAGTTTGTTTTTGTTTTGAGTTGAAAGAAAATTGTACGTGTGTGTATATGCATTTCAATATTTTTCACGTAGAAATCAGCACGCCCTCTCTACTTTCCTGGGTGTTACGTAAAGCTAAGACGGAAATTTGGCCTCGTTTGTAAAACCGCTCGGAATATTAGTCCTCTTCTCCTGTCTTCGCGACTCCTCCCCTTTGGCCTTGAGGTCACTGCTAAAGTGTGTGACTCGTCTCTATGCGGGTTCCTTCCTGTATTATGAAGCGTCCCCGATAATTGCCATCGTAGTTAATTAGAAAGATAAATTTGATTTTGAATTTCTTCAATCAACGATCCTCCCTCATTCTCACAAACTATTCTACATATGTCCATCAGAAGGATAAAATGAGGCTAACCACATTGTTTCCCCCTTTAATAAGAGGGATAAATCCTATTCGGAGAGGTTGACGGAGGAGGTAGGCATGTAGAAGAGGCAGATTGATTATAAATTTGAATGCTATTCATGCATCACGCATATCTCGGATAAGAAGTATCCTAGTCACAAGTCCTCTTTCAATCCCTCTGCTGCCCTTGTTTCAAACGGTATTTCAAAGTTTACGCTACATATAAAACCGGATGATGAAGAATAAGGAGGTCTTAAAGGATGTACGGTAAAAAGTCGGTTCATTGAGTAAAACAGGATAAGAGCTGAATGGAGGTTGACGCCCAGGATCTTTAGCCTTTAACACAGATACAGCTAGCATATATGCTTAAATTCATATGTCAATTATCGAGTTTTACGAGGGAGGAGTATCCTGCAACCTCCGTCCAAGGATTGAACCTTCCCTTTAGTTTATTGCAATTTAATTTGATTTAATTGCACTCTTGAATCCTGTTATGTTGGAGGATTTTTGCTAAATCAGCGCTTAAATCGACATAATTTCAAGTCGTGACGGAGAGACTTAAGTGGTTGAAACTGTAGTTGATTTGCCATCATAACAGCGTTCATCCTGAAATGTCCTAAAGTGGTGAAAAACGGTCGGGCACAGTTAAGGACTGCTCTGAATTTGAATTACTGCTTCATGTCTATGGCTTTTGACTTGTAAATATGGTAATTTTCCCTGGATTTCTTAAGCGCTTCCTTCAAGTTTCTTTTTACGTGTTTGACCTTAGGAAAATCTTGATTTTTGGCAAATCCTACGTATAGAGTTTTGGTTTTTTTGACAGAACACACGTCCCCTAGCTTATCCTTTCTTGACTGAGCTTACAGCGAGCCTGTCTGCCTGTCATTTGGTTTTTCAATTATTACCGACCCGGATGAAAATGATGATGGAGGCTAATGAATAAAGAAAGTCTGAATGATGAGAGAGCACTGAAAAGAGACTGGATGGTTTTACAAAACTTGACGCTTTCCATTATGAGGACTTGGTGGCTTGCAGAAACTTTTCCTTAATCGTAATGGCATTTAGTGAGGTCAACATGGACAAACTCACTGGCCTCCTGTCCCAATTTCTCTAACCTTGAAGCCCTTGCAAGTACATTTGCAATGTCAATGAGCTTGTCATATAAGATGTTCATGCGGAGGGATTCTTTCAAGGAGATGAAGAGCTTTAATTGACCTTGTCTAGATTGCTTTCTTGGGCTCTTAGAGTCAAAGGGCAAAGGCACTTGCTGTGTAGCGAATGACAAGGAAGGATGGCTTTTTGCCAAATCTCGATACGGTAGAGGAATCAGGGAGGGAATTTATTGGAAAAGGTAGAATGAAGCCCGGAGGAAAGAGTATATGGGGTCAATTCCCTATCCTGCACAATTACTCGAATCATAATGAGGTCTGACAAAGATGTTTTAAAAAATGCAGACGCTTTTACATTAGAAGGAAATCCATCTATTGCTTTTCACCTTTCATCCTACTATGCCTTGTGCCGTGTGTGTAAAAGTAGTCAGGTTTGTTTTACACATACTGATGTATGCGTCACAGATACTAGCTGTAGAGTAGCTTGCGTAGAGGATGTAACGCGAGCTAATAATGTGGATTTGTAGATTGGGTTCTCGATTCAATCTCCTGGTCACTGAATTTGCATAGGTCTTGAACTCCATCTTTTCCACTATAATTACTCAAAACACCTTTCTTTTACCTAGACTCGCATCCCGTAGTTCTACTTCCCTGAGCTGTGTTGGACTCACATATTGATACAGACCTGCCTGCAAGAGGAGGCTATGCAAATCCCTGTATTTACTCAGTTTTTCTTCATAGCTGTACGCAAAAGGGATTCGTTCAGTTCATATAGTTTAGCCATATGACGCTGTGACCCACCCCTGCCTGCCTCCCTGCCACCTTGTTCTCCATTCCATAATTGCTATGCCCGGCTTGGAACAAGTATATTATGTATATATATTGATAGTTCAAAGCTCTTCTGAGGCCCTGGCCAATGGATAACCTAGAATTTGTCCTAAGGATAAACGGGAATCCACTTTCTGTTCATCTCCACCTTTACTATACGGCTTTACAAACCAGTAATTTACGTAAGCTACAGAAAAATAAGTAAGGAAGTAGATGAGGTTGTTGGTAGTGTACTTAGCAAGGGCTAAAGGCCATGTCTCACCCCGCCGCAATACTTTGGATTCCCTATGTCTCATTTTATGATTCTTCTTAGTCAAAGGGATTTTGATTTCCAAGACAATAAAGCGGGAGTCATTGATGAAGAGTTAATGGTGACGCGTAGCACATTTAATTTCCGAGTGTTAATTTACATCCGTTCAAACTAATACGCATCCTACATCCGTCAGACATTTATTTTATCAATTCCGCGGATTCTTCCAATCCTCCCCTCTGTCTGCTTCCTCTTAAACCCAGCCGACTTTATTTCCTTTCTTCGTGCACAAAAGAACTTTGAACTCCTCGTTTCCTGGTTCTACTTTCTGGGCCCTCTAATGTTTTTCGTATGAAATCAGAAGAAATCCTAGGAAAAGCGGAGGAATCATCACTACGTAGGAATGAACTTGTTTTCCCGCTCCTTATCTACCCGTCTCACCTCAATATATCTACTCTTTGAGGTAATTGATGGATGGTTAATGTGCTGATTCTTTTTTGATAATAAATCCACCACCTAGTTCAGCCTCATCATTTTTCACAATTTCTCCGCGGCATAACACCATGTAATTATTCCGCTTTGAAAGATACATACCAGAACCGGGAGGAGGATGAACGAATTCAAATCTCTGTATATCACATAGCTTTGCGAATAATGGCATTAACTGACAGTATCGAAGAAAGAGAGATTATTTCGTTGTAGAAAGTATTGAGGAAAATATTTTACTAAACTGACAGGAGTTTCTGAGACTGGAAGCCTCAGAATCTTTTCCAAAATGTTTCTTTACTTTCTCCCACTTGGAGCCTTTGTCTCCCCTTGAGAGAGACGACTTTTGAGGTTAAAATCACGTTGCGGAAACATGCAAATAATGCGGATGGATTGAAAAAGAAATTCGCAGAAGAAAATGTGACTGTGTGGGCATGTAGATATTTTGCGTATGGACGGTCACCGGATTAACGAGGTGAATTATAATGTCCAGGTCGTGTGGTGGGGTCGGAGAGGAAGGTATGTAAAAGATGCGTTAATACAGATATTGAGGATATGATATCCGCTTGGAGGGACAAGGGAGGAGAGTGGCGGCCACTTTTCCCCACAGGTATTCCATTGGTTAATATAGAAGAAGTGAATGGTGTGGATAAGAAGGTGAAAGAAGTAAAGGAAAGGGTGGCGGAGATGAGAAGAAGTAGAAGAAAGAGGCGGATGGACAGAGAACCAGCTGACTAGGGCAAAAAAGAAGGACTGACTGACCAAAGTGTATAGGATGTATAGAGGTAATGATGATGACAAGAGAGATTGGGGGGTAAATGGGTACAAGAAAAATATGATGAAGATGATGATGATGGGGAAGAAGAAGGTGAAGAAGAAGGGGAAGGGGAGGAGGAAGACGGAATAAATTTCATGTGAAAAAACAGGTTTAAAGGTCTTTGCACGAGTGGATGATTGTACTCCGGGTCTGGTTTTCTGTGCTCTTCGTATAATTAATCTCTTCTCGACCGAGTTCAAGAACTTGACCTGGCGTATATAAAGAAGAACTTGGATCATTCCGGCATGATTCCTCTCTGATCATTTGAGGGGATTTGTTCAGTGTTAGCTTAAGTTTACCCAAAAATCATTTCTATACCCCAACAGGGGTTTTATTCACAATGATCAAGTATTTGGTAAGCAAAAGAATTCTAGCTGAGATATTTTATCAAATATATATTTTATTCTTCTCTCTCTCTCGAAATTTCCAAACGTATTTCACGTATTTTCCAAAGTAAATTTCCAAAAAGCCCCAAAAGTCTCACCTCCCTCTGCTAGAAAGCTGGAATTACAGTGGTGGCCTCAACCATATTTTGTGTCCGACAATATAATACAGACATACATTTACCAAATCCTCCCTCCGCGCTTTCTCTCCCTCACTGGAAGGAAATCAAGGAATTTCTGCTAAAATCACCGTGAATCATCAGGGAGAATCCCTAGGAAAAGCCAGGCAGTGATCAATCTGATTCACAAACTCTGGACAAATTCTGGACACTATACTATAGCTTCTTGTGACGTGAAACTTTCACCGTGGAGGATTCCGCAACGCTAAAAGTCGCATTTTGTGATTAACGGAATCTTGCCATTCTGTCAAGGATCGTGTGAGCTGCAGTGAAACTTTCCCTGGAGAAAATATATCCATTCTCTTCTTCCTGGAGAAATATCCTCCAATTCCTCCTCCTCCTTAATCTCTCCTTTTCTCCCCTTTGTACCTTTGCGTAGTTTCCAGTCAGCCTCTCCTTTCTCCATAGATCCTAAGCAACCCCCAAGGATTATTTACCTTTACCTCCTCAGAATCAACCCCTCTTCCTCGCGTTTCCAGTTCACTCACTCTTCCATCCTTCCCACCACCTCTTCCAACTCACCTGGTCTTCCTTTTGCAAAGCCCAGTTCAAGCAAGTTCAACTCATGTCGCTGAACTTGAACTTGCAAGACCGGTTCCGCAAGTTTCCTCACCATTGCTCACGAATGGATCCAAGATTCAACGTCACAATAAGCTATAGTCCGTTCGTTGACTTGAAGTCAACCCCGCCCCTTTTCCCTCCCTGCCACGCACCAACAAGAAAAACAACAAACAATACGTTTCTCCAGTTTACGCATCTTTGCCAAATCTCGGCTCTGGCTACTGCGCTCCAGGATTTTCACCAACCAGGATTCTAATGAAAAATAATTTTCTTTGGTTTTTTAGGCAACTTTCGGCGCTCTTGTAGCTGTCTTTGTAGCCATCGTCTACGCTCAACAAGAGGGAGAACGATCCTCAGATTTGGAGGAATCTCAATTCCTTTTCCGACCTGTTTACATCAGGTAAAAAATTTTGAAAATAACTTTCAGAATCAAAGCCTGCTATTGGTCTAGCCAACTCCGTCTTTTCACACAAAACTTGACACTTTTCTCTCTCCTTTCTCCAGGTATGGATACCATCCCCATAATAGCTATGGATGGAAGGGACAACAACAAGTAAGCCACCACTCTCCAGGATGGGGCTACGGATGGGGAAGCTACCACCTTCACGGAGGTAATTACATTGATGCAGACGCTCTAATATCCCAACAAAAAAAGTGAAGGTTGCGCAGAATAGTTTTTTAAATTTTGGATTTTGATTTTAAATTTTAGGCGGCAAGGGAGCCAAGAAGGCTGCCAAGAAGAAGGCTAAGGCAAAGAAGAAGGCCCAAAAGAAAGCCCAGAAGGCCAAGAAGAAGGCAAATAAGAAGGGAGGCGGAGGAGGCGGCTGGGGCTGGCCAGGTGAATAGAAGGAGAAAAGTTGTCTCCAGAATATTAGATTGCAGTCAATGAAAGGCTCGGTTCGCTAAAATGTTGGGTTTATTTTCTGAAATTCCAGGCGGTCAAGGTGGTGGTGGTGGCTACGGAGGCGGTGGCTACGGAGGATACGGTGGCGGCGGCGGATACGGAGGATATGGAGGATTCGATGAATAGACAACCCAATCCAATTGTTATCTAATTTATTCGATTCCCTTTAATTTATTCCTTTTTCATTGTTGGTATTCATGACCAAAATATACAAATTCGTTGTTGTCCCCACATAAACCAGGAAACGCTTTTACTTCGCAAATTATTTTATCGCATAGCTACAACTCTCCAAACGGTGCACAACTTCTAACAGAATTGCATGGACAGTAACTCAATTTACCGCTATCATTCATAACCCGCTTTGAGACGAGAGATACACAAATAGGACAATGCACAACCTTACACAAGGCCATCTTATGCATTATCATCATGATACCTTACGAGTCCTGTGCCGAAGCTGGACTTTGGCTACTGCTCAAGCATCCGCATACATCATTTACTAAAACGGCAGCGCATACATGTTTAAAATTATTTTCCAATAAACAAACAGGACTCGAACTTAGCTTGGCATTTCTAGCATGTTTTACCACCAACATTTTCATCATCTGTTTCACGAAATGTGCAAGCAATTTGGGCGTGTTTAAGACGCTGAACGGAAGGCTGAACCGGAAGGAAAAATGAACTAGCTGTAAATCCGCTTGATTCGCATATTTACTGAAGGGGGACAAATGGATAACGATTAACAGGTCAGAAGAGGTCGATGTTTCCCATCATCCTTTAATTTCTTTCCCTTCCTCTATGAGCTTTGGCATGATTTTTTGGTTCAATTCAAATCCTTGATTCACGACTCGTTTTCCCATAATTTTAAACTCTTTGTAATTGACCCCAGGAAGGATCTCTCGCTACAATGTTTTTCAGGCTTTAAATCTTGGATTCCTCTCTCTCTCTCTCTCTCTCTCTCTCTCTCTCCATAATTCAAGAAGAATTGCTCACGGAATCACTGGGAATTCGCCCTTCCTCTCATTTCTTGTTCTTGTTCTTCAGCTTTTGGCTTCAACTTATCCCAGGTCTTAACCTCTTGTCCTGAGCAGTTGTTGGCATAAGTGTAAGAAACAAGCTGGTATCAATTGTAAATCAACCCCTTCCTTCCCTGATTCTTTCAACCCTCAGCTCTTATCTCGCCTTCTTCTATACAGCTCCATGGAATAACAATTAGTATATAGAATCCAAAGTCGCGCATTTTATACAGGAATGCAGTTTAGTCATTTTTTTCCTTATTCCGACAACTCCAGGCTAAAAATCTTGTTGAAAGGGTTCATCGACTTTTCACAAATTTACAAAGTAAATCCTCCAATACGTTAACGCATTATCTCATCCCTCTTCTTGATCATCTTTTAAGGATTTTGCCATCGCCGGATCGTGCATAGAATTCAATCATTTGAGAAAACAATATCATTTTATAACACTTGTTCAAACTCCAACGCTTAGCCTTCCTTACTCCTAGAACGTCACATAAGCTGAGAGCTTTGCTTTAATGCGAATCTTTCTCTCCAAACATTTCGTAATCCCCAGTATGTAAATCTTTTCACATCTTCACAATAAACACCATAATTGACCAGTTCGGGCGATGGTCAACCACCTTTCTCATCATTCCACGCACTCTTCATCATCTCCTTCTTACTAAATAGACTTAAATTCTCCAAGATCAAGAGCCTCTTCCTGCAGTTCTCCTGCCCGAAACATGATCCCTACAACACCTCCCCGTCTCTCACAGGTGGAAGGGTCAAGAGACAGATAATAAACTACTTAGTGTCTCCTCTTGCTTGCCTCTTAAGAATTTTTCATCTCCTCTTCCATAATCTTTGGAACAATCCATTCAGACATTATGCAAAGAAACGTTTATTTCTCTTCACTTGAATCCAATAATTTAAATTCAATGGTCATTCCTTTATCCATCACTAAAACCTTCTCCGCCCTTATAATTACTTTATTTTACCTGTAAGCCATGGAGGACAGTGTCTTCTGATCGTGGAGGCTATGTCCGCTATATTTTTGACAGAAGCTATGACATCAGTAATTATTACACTGTCGTCGCTATAGAGAGTCCAATCCGAATCCAAATTAGCATACAGGAGCATCAAGGGAAGGGATTGAATGGTTAATGAAAACGCACCTTCATTTCTACCTGGACAAACAGGTCTTTTGTCGGATTCCGTGGTTGATAATGTCTCCTGGTAGAAATGTAGAATCTCGGGAACTTTGCATGACCTCTGGAAAGTAAGGACAGAGGAGGAAAAGCTTTTGACTGAACAGCCGATATCTTCGCTCTGATTTTAGTTGACTGAATCCGCAATAGAGGACGCTTTTGTCGGGCAAATAGAATTTCTTCAAAGTATCACCATCTGTATATACATTCTCACGTTTGTCTTTATGTGCTAAAATGCGGCAAAAGCAAGGATACTTTTTCAATTTGTCTCTCTTGATGAACTTGGGGATGATGGATTGAATCCTGGTTGATAGACAACGACAACAGGCTTGAATGTCCTCATAATAATTATTATCATCCATAATTCTGACTTGTTCTCAAAGATTTTATTGCCTTAGACACCAGTATAATTTAATCATAAATATTTGTCATGTTCCTTCTCCCGTGTCTCATGTCTCTACCTGGTTTGTGGCATTCTTCGAACTTTCTTGATTTTCCAGTTTCCTCTTTCCAGGATTGTTTCGCATCTTACCCAGTAAGCCTGCTGTTACTACGGAGCTTGGTAAAAATATTTACATTTATTCCTCAGTACTCGGCTTCAAGATGTCATTCCTGTTGAGTTGGATATTCTTTTTCAAAAAAATTCAAATACTACAACTTACACTTTCTTTAGAAAATCTACATACGCTCTAAAGTAATTCACCGTGTAATGGCATTAGGCATTACCACCTACGGTCTTTTACTGGACTTGCAACAGTGTTACTTGCCAAGCCTCTAGTTTCATCATGAATTTGGAACTTACACGAGAGATTTTCAATGATTTTCAATTCAAATTAATTAACAACCTCCCACATCACGCTTCTGAGAGCTGTGACGGGGGAACAGGGAACAGCGTGATTCCGAAAAACTGGAGGCGTGGAAGTAAGTATTGGTGGTGATATCAAACACAGGATTGTGCCCGTGTCATTTCTGATATTCATACGCAAGAACCGCCGCAAGAATCCGTGCCAACGTTACCAGCAACACCATAGTTCACCACACCTTGTTTTATTTAGTTTATGTACGCGTCCCCTGCATAACCTGTTCCAAGAAGCTCGGAAGACACTTTTAAGTAATTATTCTCGGAGATATACACAAACCCTGCTTTCTGTTTTAAAGTCTTCGTTGTAAGCGATAGCCGCTAATGACACCCAAAGGTTGTCGCTATGCACCCCCCTCGAGATCTACCTTTCCCTTGAATTTCACCTGCGTTTACACACATTTACAATGGGGTATAGCTCAAGTGGATGGCTAAAAATATGTAGATTTAGTCAAGCGGAACAAGGTTTTTTTGAGGTGAAAGAAGCCAGAAACGTTGTGTCTTGCTGGAGGTAACTGTAAATACTATTTTAGTTTTTGAACTCATTTTTTCTACCCATTCACTCGCCTTCCCCGATAATTTGAAATTCTCCTTTGCCCACTAAATACATTTATATAAGGTACTTAAAAAACAGAGTCCTTGACCTTATCCTATATCCTGGATGTTACTTTCATTTCACAAATGGATCTATGATGGATGGATTTCCTTTTAGCTTTGAGGGCACACTTGTGTTGATGAACTCTGAAATGACTGAGGGTACTAGCTTAAAAAAGGTGGGACTCCAGTACATTCCCTTTTGTTATCATCCACACATATCCGTTATTTTAGTGACGGAAATGCTTTTTTAACGATTTAAAAATAACTTCTCTAAAAAGCCAGTGTATATAAAAGCCTGCTCTGGATGTGGAACGTCAATTGAACTTTGGGTTTCAAGGAATAGTCCTGGATATTCTCAGCTTCTTGTTAGCATAATTTCATAAATTTTGTCTGAAAACAGTCGATCAAAATTTATAATCCACATCAACCGTGTCCTTTAGTGAGGTGTTCAGAGTTTTCTTTAGAAAAACCCTCAACTAGACGGAATTTAATCACCATCACCATGGAAACAAACTCGGTAAGTTGAGTTTCGGTATTTAGATTTTCTTGGAGTTTAGTTCTAGAATAGGGTCACAGAGGGCCTAAGCTTCAAGTTTATTCAAACTTGACGGAAGAATATTCGTAGTAGAGTTTCTGGTCAGCAAAGTTGACTAAAATCTTGTCTCATTTCCAGGTATATCTCATCATTGCCATCGCAGTATTCTCCTTACTACCACATTCATCCGGAGCCCCGACAACAGCTCTCCAAAGCCAAGTTCCAGCTTCAGTTCCAGAAGACCGGACACAGCTATCAAACCCAGTTGCCAAAATTGTTTCTCTGGAAGGAGCGGGAAAAACGTTTCAATTCGAAGATGAAGCACATCAACTGAGATCGGAACACGAGCTAATATCCTCTGCCTCTGATGACAATATAATCGGACGTCAACGACGCTCTTTCCTCAGCAGTTTATTCGGCTACCCCTCGGGTTACTACCAGCGACGCTGGTGGCCCGCTGGTGGAAACGGTGGAGCTCATGGTCATGGTCATGGACACAGACACCATCATCATTTCCGGGAATTCAGACACTACCCTCTTCACCACTAAGTCGTAATTAAATAATAGTTTAAATATATTTGATGAGGAGTAGGATCAAGTGTTAGAAGAAGAGCTTTGAGGTATCTTGTATTTTTGGAAGTGGTAACTGCACAGAGTTTGATTGCACGCTTCAGATTTTGTTTTGTACTTGTGTGTAATTATACCCATCAGTTTGTTTTATAATGATCTCCTCTTCATCCCACTCGTGTGGATCCTTTGCATTTGGCAACCGGAATCATATTGCAGTCATTAAACTCTAAATAAAATGTTCACCTTAAAAGCATCTCTGGTTCTACAAGGAACATGTCTTGTTGCTCTTATCATAAAAGAGGCGGTTAAGGATGGCATTTTTTAGGAATTCTCAGAATTCATCATGTGAGAGCGCATCCTATTAAGCTATGAAACTTGACTTGTGTACACTCGGGTAGCTTTATCCATCCTTTTGATTTTTGATTACATCTAGGTTTAGAGAGTACTATTTTGACAATTACAACATGTAAAGCATAAAGTTCCGTCTGGTTTGTTGTTGTAATCACGTCTCCTTCACCACTCACCGCACAGGCGGTTCTTGGTGCTCTCATCATTGAAAAACAAAAATAGGGGAATATGATTTACACCTTACACATCCGGATGCTCATCTCAAGAAATTTCACTATCTTCCTTTTTCTAGCTTGTAACTCTCCGGCTAGCTGGACAGAGGAGCTTGAGCTGAGTCAAGATATTACATCATTTATTTGACACGTCCTATTAAATATTAGTCAAAATCGCGTAAAGCTTTCTCGCCTTCAGATACTAATCTTTGTTACTATTTTGTAATAAGTTTCCTACAGTTTTAAGCAAGTAAGAGCCACAAACCACCCGTGAAAGCCTCGCGACCTCTTCCGCTCTCGCATTTGAATTAATCTGTTGAACAGTCTTGATTAATGCTGTACGTGATAGTTACTTTGCAGTTAAGCGTTAATGCTCATTAATACAAGGAATTATAAAATATTAACGTATGCTGCAACAGATCCCGGGTAGTTGGCTAGCTAGCAGAGAGAGGGCTGTTAAGAAGGGATATTGAATTTGTAGGATTTTTATAAACGCTTCAGCGTGCCAGGAGTTGCTCACCGTTTAGTGAAAAGACATAGAGAGGTTGTTGCGGGGCAATTACGCTAAATTGCAGAGGATCATCATCATGCTCCACGGTTATTAGCATCAAGACTTGCAAAAGTATTAAATACAAGAGAGGGAGGGAATGGTAGTTGAAGAGAGAAGCATCTTCTAAAAGCTTTAGCCGACAGATTGATTATTCTCACGTAAGCGGATTTCGTCAGACAGGTTGCTTCCATCCACTCTGAGGGCACGCTACGAGGTGTACGAAGCATTGGACAAGAAATTACTTTAACGAGCAAATCTTGAGCACAGGCGTGAATAAATCTTCCCCAAAATTTTCACCCTGTCTCTCTCTTTCTCTCTCTCTCTCTCTCACCTCGTTCACCCTCATGATGGTGCTGAGGGTGAGAAAATCAAAGACTGTCTGAGATTAAAAAGTGCGGGATGAATGCTCTTCTCTATAAACTTGAGCCAGATGCCTGGTATTCTATCTAATTGTGAATATTCTTGCCATTATTCACTATTTCTCGCGGACCATCTTTGCATGCCTTCATCTCTTGCATGATTTTCGATTGGAGGGAGGAAGGATAATGATGAGCATGTTATTTCTTTCCAGTTTTACCTTTGACTGATTAGCGTTCTTAATTACAGCTTATTGGTGAAACTTTTTATTTAATAGGGAAGGGATGGTGGTAGAGGGTTAAAGTGTTGTGTTTGCCAAATTTACATTCATAGAACAGAAGCAAAATGCTCATCACGTCCGCAGCGTCGTCGTCCTTTGGCCTTTTCTGGAAAACTTGTCCTCCATCCTTCTTCTGAGTCGAGGAATCCATTGGATGAATGGTAAGAGTAGACGGACGGGATGGTGATGGCGGATTCGGGGGTTGATTTCAGAAATTCGGTATGGTAAAATACAAGCGCAAGGCCTTCAAGCTTTTCCACGAGGTGTTGAATTATTGTAAATTCAGCTAGAAAAATACTTATAAATGGAAATTGTTATGCAGCTCAGAGGGGATTATTAAAAAAATCTGCTTCTACCAGCGTCAGTCCGTCCAGTCTCTATTCATTTTATCTTCCTGGTCAATAGCTTTTGACCAGGAGGCAAAGAGGATGGAGAGGGAGGGGACGGGACGTGATGAATTTTTCTCGCCCTTCCAGCAATTTATCTGGCAAATAATTCTAATCAATCCCTTATAGCATATTTTACCCTCTTATGTTTACTAGCAATACAGAGCTTTACACCTCTCCGCCTTTGATTCCGACAAAGCGAATCATACACCAACTCCCACATTCTCTCACCCAACTTCTTCTTCCTTCATCTTATCTATCATTAATTGCTAGCTTCGTAGCAGACACTGATTATTAAGGGATGGCGATTACTATCTTCCAGGAAGAGTGCAAAGCCTTCTTCCCATCATAATGCCATTGATCTCAACAAATGCACGACCACCGTCCATCTGCTCCGACTTTCTTTTTTCTCTGAAATGCAGACCAGTCTTTGGGCTTATACGCCCTATGTGTTTTCAGGCAGGCACACACTCACTCTTCTCAAGTGTAGTTTGCGAATTCTAAATACGTCTTCTGTGCCTCTTTCCCGGAAATTTACCCGTCTCCAAGCCCTCTACTGCTCTCCCGTTCCTTAATGTTGACTTATGCAATTCAAAACCAACTTGACGAAACGTGGACTCCGCCGTGATTTCACCCATCTCTTTTAACATGTAGTAAGGAGTAAGGATGCCGACCCGTACCAGGGAGCACTTGTACTGACCTTTCTTTTCTCGTTCTCTGTGGTGCCTGTTACATAATCCTCGTAATCTTTGGTGCACAGGATTGTTACGGCTTTAAAGTTAGTCATTGTGCATTGGAATTGGAGGGATTCTTATGTACGGAAGTAAAGATGGAGGTGGATGACATGCGATGGAAAAAATAAACTTTATTACGTGCCAACGTTTTCAAGTTAAACGCATCAGTTTTGTGTTATATCATCACCGGGATTTCCCGTTCCGGCTTGCTACTTGAGCCAACAAACTTTAGAGCGCTAAGTTTCTTGATTTGAGTTTAATTACACTGCCAATTTATCATCGGAGGAAAAAGTTGAATGGGACTCTAAACTTTAAGTTCAGCGTCGGTGGCACAAGATAAGGTTTGCTCCGTGTTACGTAGTTACGTCTTGGCAAACTAATTTTTCTTGACTTAGGAAGGGAACAAGAAGTCGGAGGTGATGGAAAGGCCCGTGGGCTCAACCTATGTTAATGAGCCGAGGGAAAATGAGAAGGACTAAACACGCATAGTTTCTAGCATTACCTAGTAATTATAAAAGGCTAAGCTAAGTAGCTGACCACCCATAAAACTAAGAAAGCGGCTTGAATTTCGACCTGGTTCTTTTAGCGCTGCAAAGTCGGGGAGTAGAGAAAATCAGAAAAGTTTTGTATTAATGTCTTGTCTTGACAAATGCTTTGATGTATCTAACGAGCGTCTTATTAAAACCTTGGTTTTGGCACTGCAGGATTTAAAAGTGAAACGGTTAACGTTGATGATTCTGCCTTGTCGCACACTTTCGCTTGCTGCTCTAAGAATGTTGTCACATTCTGCAAAACTGTACAAGTTCAAAAGATGATAACTTTTAGCAGAAGATACTGAAGGGATTCTTGTACAGAGTGTGTGCAGGTAGACGAGATTATTGAAATAATTGATATTAGAAATGTCGACTTTATTATCTCAGAGAAATCTTGTTGATTTACCTTATAGCAGAGTCTTAGACATACATGAGTCTCTGAGATGACCAGGGTATCTATCCTCGTTGCCGAAACAGGGAATCAGCTTTTTGCAGTTTGATAAAACTGGCTATTGCGATCTGGGTTTTGGCTGCCCACAATTTGAAATACAGTGTGTATATGCGTAGATGTAGTGAAGATACCCCGTAGTTACACATAAGGATCAATATATATACACTATATGCCAATGATACATTAAAGTGTATATAGGGGGCGAAAACCCTGCTGGAATCGGTTTTTTCACTGTTCACAATCTGATATATACAGTATATACGCGTAGATATAGTGGCTGAAATCAAAATCTAGGGAGGGAATTTGGAGGGATTCTTTTTGTAGGGAATTTGGAGGGATTTTGTTTCGAGGGAATTTGGAGGGAATTTGGAGGGATTGTATTTGGAGGGATTTTGTTTGGAGGGAATTTGGAGGGATTTTATTTGGAGGGAACTTGGAGGGATTCTATTTGTAGGGATTTTGAGAGATTCATAAGTTTTTCTTGGAGGTTCTGTAATACAAGGTGGTTTTGATCTCAAACCGGCAGTAGCGATAGCTTCTATCCTGTTTTATTCCCAGGCCTTTGTTTTCAGCTGCATTGAAGTAAATTGTAATGGCTATTGCTTCTTTACGACTTGACAATCAGAAATTGAAAATTCAAGAAACTTTAACTTGTGCGGATGAGAAGGTTGAAGCTGAATGACGTTGAGACTCGGGAGATTGGGATCGAAAGACGGGTTTGTGAGTAAGAGAGATTCATGTGAATGATTTGGCTGGCTTAGACTTGATGCTTCCCTGCCCAACTGGACTCGCTCATTCCCAGTCAACGTTGACTTGAAGGAAGATGTTTTAAATGCAAATGTGGATGAAATGTGAGTAAAAAATCCTGGGGACTACCGCCCTCAAGGAGCGGTAGGAAGAAAAAAGTGTTTTCATCAAAGAATCCAGTTTGAAGACAAGATAACTCTTCCACCTTGAGCTCATTGACCCAACCCAGGTCATTGAATTCTGAACTTGAAGTATTGTCATCATGAATCAGAGCCGGGCATGGGACGGGCCGGGCGGTAAATGTTAGCTCTTTCTTGTTTTTAAATTCCAGTTTACTAACCCTCTTCGGAGGGGAGAGAGGGACAAAAACGGTTGGTTGGTTGGCTACAGCTTCCTAAATCCCCGCCGTCTCATCAACATGAATCAATCCACGGGTTGAGCTCTTGATTGATCCAGGCTGGGATTAATCTACTTATTATCCAATGACCACATAACTAAACTAAAACACCACCCCTCTACCATTTCATGACCCTTATCTCTCTTTGAAGTTGGATTAATGAAGCGGGGGAGAAGACGGACTAATCTGAACTGTCAACGCTTGAATGAAAACGACAGGGTTTTACGCTTGCTAATCGTGTCGTCATATGAATGACGACATTTGAAAAACGCAGTCATTAGCACCTGCCCCTAGTCCCTGACTCCAGATGAGTTGAAGCAGATTATGCTTCTATACTTTAGCGACACCTTGTTTATAATTGTAGTGGAACGTGTTTACGGACTTGCAGAGGGATCCACAGAAGCTTAAGGAACAAAACACATGAGCTTATTGCACCCAATGGCTTTAAAGTTGTTCAACTTTTTTCCTCATTTGTTTTTTATTTCATCTTTCCTTGCCCACCCGCCCCCCCCCTCTCAGTTGGGACGGTGAGATGATGGCATGTGGCTATAGTAGTTTTCGCATGAATTTTTGTTTGTCTGAGCTGGATAACCTCTGAGGACCGGTTGTTGGTCGTGTATGCGGCGGACGCTCCTGGGAGTACATACACACTTTGCAAACTTAAACTCATCCCTCCTCCAGGTACTTGAGTTAAAAGTTAACAGACTTCCACGAGCTCATTTAAAATGCAGGAGCTGTTCCTTGAAAAGTTATGCATACTTGATGTAAGTCAGGTTTTAATTCAGTTGATTATACTCTGCGGTTTCCCCCATCTCGGAAATTCATGGAGGATAGTGGTGGTAGTAGTAGAAGAAAGTAGAAAGCGTGGAGCTGGCTGACTGACTACATAATGAAATGACCAATGACCAGGGGGGAGCAGGTTTGATATGTGGTGGAGATGATGGCAGATATGTCCGCTTCAACCGTTCATACGCTTCCATGACCCCCACCCCGACCATCCACCCATCATCTTTCTGCTCTACGAGTTTTCTTCGGGGGAAGGGTCACGGGATTGAGGAAGAGGAGAGAGTGAATCCTGAAAATCACACTTGTTATGGAACAAATAGGGAGGATGGAGGAAAAACGGGGATGAAACTCCATCCAAGACAATGGAAAAGGGCTGGATTCAATGCCTGCCTCCCCCTCGGGTTTTCATATATAAAGCCATCGTGAAATGGAAAGTTGTTCCATATACTTTTGCAAAGAGTGCCAGCAACAACTCCCGATCCAGGCATACATTTTCGTGGAACGCAATACGTTAAATCAACTCCATCATTCAAGGGGTTGAACACAGCATGAAGCTTTCACTTGTAAGTTTTCAAAAGTTTCGAGGATTTTGTGTGATTTCCTTTGGGGAATTTTCGAGAAATTACCAGAAGATTTTGGATTTATTTTGTAAAATTTAGAGTGAATTAATAAATGTTGGATTTTGTGATTTTACAGGCTCTGCTGCTCTTCGCAGCTGTCTACGTTTCCGTAGACTCCCAATACTGGGGATACGCACCCGACTACTATGGGGATTCGTACAACGATTACCCAAGCTACCCAAGTTACTATGAAGACGATGGGTATGTGACCGAATACAGAACTGCCCGTACCCACAAGGGAGGCGGCGGAAAGAAAGGAGGTAAGGAAATGATTTTGATTCATTCTCATTTATGATAATTCCGGCTTCATAATTTCGCCACGCGGAATCCAAGTTATTCCTGCTGAGATACCAAGTTCTAAGTCCTGGGATTCTTTTGTTACCGTAGGATACTGGTACTTCTGGGGACCCGAGAAATACCACAAGGGAGGTCATGGTCATGGAGCTCTTAAAATCGGAGGAGGTGGCGGTCATGGACACGGAGGAGGCGGTAATGGTATATTTTCAATCCGTGTAGTGACAGTGTTAGGAACACTGGAAGCTTTAATTACAAGAGGAGGGAAATGAGGTTAATTTGGAAAGGTGCTTAACTCTTGGATTCGGTTTGGTTTTGCAGGATGGGGTTGGGGCGGCGGCGGATACGGAGGTGGAGGATACGGAGGTGGCGGTCATGGACATGGCGGTCATGGACACGGAGGAGGCGGTAATGCATTATTTTCAATCCGTAGTTACAGTATTAGGAATACTGGAAGCGCAAATTAAAACGAAGAGTCATAAACCAAAGTGAATGCAAACTGTGTAACTTAACTCATGGATTCGTTTTGTGTTTGCAGGATATGGCGGCGGCGGTTATGGAGGCGGTGGCGGCGGAGGCGGTGGATGGGGTAAGTTAATCATATACTAATGAGTACAAAAAATTATTCGATAAGTGTGAATTGCGGTGAACGGCGTGAAGAATGATTGAAATGATTTTAACTCCTCCTTTTGATTTTCTCTTGTTCAGGATGGCCTAAGCCCCAGAAGCACATTCATCATCACCCACCATCTTTCCACCACAAGGGACCAATCATCCACCACTACGGACCACCAAAGGTTTATGCCACTCCACTTAAGCACGTTCATCATCAAGGATGGGGATGGGGCGGTTCCGGATACGGAGGCGGTTACGGTGGCGGCGGCGGCGGTGGTGGAGGATACTGGTAAACCGTTCTTCAAATCTCGCCAATTGCTCAGCGTGCCTAAACTAATATATCCAGACCGATTCGACTTTATTGGCTCATCAATCAGGAATCTTCCAGAGTGAGACATGCTCCAGCAGTTCAAAATAGTCTTGGCTCAAAAGTAGCTGCGAGGCGATCTCATCCTCACTAAATTTACAAAGCTTTAAAAATCCAAACTCTTAAATCTCAAATCGCAAACTCACACTATACATGAAGGGGTAACATCATTTTTGTATTGAGCATGAAAAGTACGAATAGTCATCTCAATTTACAATCAAATCAATCAAGTATCGTTGATAAAAAACTTATGGGGGTATTCATTTGTTCGGCAAGGACCAACGTCACCTTGTACTCTTGGGACGGGAAATCTTTGCTCAGCATTAACTTAAAAACGCACTGAAAGTGTCATTAGCAGGAGTCAAATGTCAACTTTTTAATTACTGCAATGCAAAACTCTTCTTGGTGCACTTTCAGTCGTTGTTTTTCACCGAAACTGTTTAAACTTGTGTCATCGCGTTTTCGTATCTCATCTACTGTTGTTGTTGTTATTGTTGTTGTTAATTGTTATTGTTGAAACCAAAACAGCAAGTCAATAAAAAATTTCGGCTTGTAGCCAATCAAAAAAATATCTATCGTTGCCAAATACCTAACATTATTTATGCTCTGCGAATCTACTAAATCTGATCATAATCCGGATGGAAAATTCTATCACCTGGAATACTTGCAAACTCATTTAACGTGAAAAATTTTATTGCGCTTACCCGTAACTATTAAACCATGTAGAGCGTAAGTCCTAACATTATGTAATTTCATTAAACCTTCATTGAAAACTAAAGCATAGGTTTAAATTCGTGCATAACTGTAAGCAAAATGAATGTCAATGTTTGACTACGGAGGGAAATACTGAAACATAAATAAACTGAATTATCCACTAACGATTGGTAATTGGTAAGCTAAATTGGCACACGTCTCTCCGCACCATGATTCAGAATACATGGAAGTGTAAACTCAAAAAAACTGATCAACTTCTGAGGGGAAATTATTCTATTATGCTCATAAAGGAATTTTACGCAGGCCAAGGTTTTGCATAAGTTCAGCGTTACCAGAAATCATAATTCATAATTCCAAGGACTATTCCTGACTTGTTCGAATTTAGTCAACTTAAAACTCATTTAAATTTCCCGTAATTACGAGTCAAAATTATTGTAATCCATCCCTTATTTATCCTAAATAGCATTCACCATCAGTTTTTAACAAACTACAAAAGATGTTGATATTCTCCATGAGCTTTTGCAAAAGAAAACGACTGGCGGGTCTCGCTCATCGGTTTGCTATTTAATGGCTAAATGGTATTGTTTTTCGTTATGACATCCTAGGTCTAGATTTAAACAATTCTGGAGTCATTTAAATGGTTCATGCGTTAACGCTAATGCGGTAAACAGTGAAATTGTGGTTGTGAGAAGGAGGAATCCTTCTGTGAATCTAGCTCTCCATTTCCAAGGAGAGCCAAAAGAATTCGTAGAGTAAGAGGCGACATCTGTGAGAGTTTCAGTGTACTCTCTAGGAATACTTTGACCTAACGCTTTATGCAAACTGCATATTTTGGTAGCTTGAAGCCAAAGATGAAAACGAGTTATAAGGCCATTTACAATGACCCTTGGAAATGACAAAACGGGCTGTAGTTGCAAATCAAATAAATAGTCCGCGATTATGAGCGTTTCGAACTTGACTCACCAGTCGTCGGTACGATTTTCCTCGTAAAAATATAAAATGAATTTGAGGAATAATGTTCGCATTATTCTTTTTCCGTTCTTACTTGAAAAATTAGGCTACAGGAGTTAGACATTCCACGTTCAATAAAATTTACATTCTCGTAGTAGTAGCTATATTTCATGCTGGTCGCATAAATAAAAAATTAACGTTAAGCTTCAAAATAGAAACGTGAGCGTTACCTTCCTTTCTTTTCATAATTTCTCTTTTTTGGGGGCATGGCACTTCATTTCGGCCAGGTCATTTTCTCTTAAGCCCTTCAATTCAAAAAATGAATTCAACAATGGCAGAGTTTGTAGGCTGTTATACACTATACTGAAATCTGTGTCGTAAAAATTACCCTGGTTGTAAAGCTGATTACCCTTTCGCAGACTGCGTTGATTGAGGAGCTCGGGTGCAGGAGGTATAAGTGGCGTATAAGGAAACCATGGCATACATTTGTTTTCGCATATTGAAGCGAGTGGATGCTTTTAAGTAATATTTTTACTTTGGTATTTTTTTCCTCTTCCCTTGGTTAAAAAGAAATTTAAAAAGAAATCATGCCAATTCAGTATTGGGGTTACATCCTACTTTGGATTCAGGATATTGTGACCCGGTCCCTTTTAAGATGGCAGCTGTCAAGACTACGGGGTCAGAGAGCGTTGACTACGCTCACAACACGCAAAAGACAAGGGACTTGATGCGCTTGTTTCATGAGTAAGAGTCTGTCCTTATAGTTAGTTGCTTTACATACTTGGCTTGTGTCCCTCATTTACGGGTTGTCTTCAGGCGTGAGTTCGGGAGACCGTTATGGGGTCAGAATCGGTCTGAAAGTTGCAACTTTAGCATTCAGCAAACTGCCAGGAGAGGGTTTGTGGGAGAGACATTAAGTACGGCATTAAAATGCTGTTGGGGAGTTGGCTGGGGATGAAAGTGCGTGAGACAGAAAGTTCAATAGTTTGTTTGGCTGATTAGACTTGGCACGAGGGATTTTTGAGGACGATTCGCAATGTGTCCGAGAAGAGACCCCTCTCCATCTATATGTGAATATGGAGCGTGTGTGGTGGTGAATATTGGAAGGGACGGCTGCAGCCTACTCCTCTTGTTTCCACCTTGGTTAAAAGTTGTCGGGGAGGATGGTTTGAACAAGTTTTGAATGATGATTGATAAAATGCGTTTCTCTTTAAACCGCTAAGAGGAACACCTCCTTGGTGAACTCTGACGGAAGCGTCAGAGTTTGTTTAGAACGGTGCTCTGGTGGGTAGAAAGCAAGGAAACGACATCCCCACCCACCGTTAGACCTGCCGTACGTTGTCAATTAAGTTACCGGATTTTCTCTCATAACCTTCAGCTCGTAAAATCCTATGCCGGTGGTTCACATATCCCGTCGTCTTTCCCCGTTGGGGGAAGGTGGTGGGAAATCAGGTGAGAGGATGGAGGAAGATACCGTTGTTGGTGGACGGAAAGGGCTTTCTTGTAGCGGACACAGCGGCGTTACAGACAGGACGCTTCCTTTGTGTACTAGCTCTCGGGCAGGATTTTTGCAATTATCCCGAGGACCTATGAGAAGGTGCCTTCGCATCCCGTCCCACCACCACCACCACTACACCCTTCCTCGACCCGTTTCAAGGGTTTACCTGGGCTTTGATTGAACAAGGAAGTAATACGCCCGTAGGTAGAGCAGCATCCCTCTCAACTCGCAATTCGCATAGAGAAATTTCTTCTTCAATTTGCCCCTTCCTAGCTGAGTTGGCTCTTGCAGTCTCGTCTCCTCCATCTTCTTCTCTTCCTTTTTCTTCTTCTTCACTTGTTTAATTGATATAGCACTGAGGAGAGCAAAAGTTTGAGACGCGTTGACAATATCAGTTATATATAACGCATCGTCACGGACGCTGCATCTCCGAAAACATGATCTGGATAAAACCAACCTTATTGGTAAGTGTTCTTTGACATAAAATTATATAATTGTATCTTCCCCGATTCTTACTGGTCCTCCTGGTCCTCCGGGGTCTTCTCGCTTCCCTCCCGTCCCCTCCGCTCTTAGCCAGCCAGGAGGATATTTGAAATCTTGCTCTGGCTTCCGTTTATCCTCATTGTTTTATTTTCCTTATAACCAAGTCCACCAATCTCCGTCTGTTTATTTTTTTTCTCCAGGCTCTTGCCCTTTGGGCAGCAGTCGCCAGTGCTGCCCCTGCAAAGAAGAAAAAGAAGCATCAAGTTCAGGAACAGATTTCTTTCGATTCCGTCGAGAAATCCTCTGAGGAATTAACCAACCTTCCCGAAATCCTCCCAGTCGTTTTGTACGATGACAATGGTCAGTCTCAACAACAAGGTGGATCCGTAGAGGAAAACGATGAGAGAGAAAGCTCTCTTCCGGTTCTTCAAGAAAGTCCAGAACCTTCCAGACCGAAAAAGTCCAAGAAACCAGTTAGGAAAAGCAACAAGAACAAAAAGAAGGGATCTGATGAGGATGATGATGAGGGAGATGCTTCCAACCAGGACGAAGATGAAGACGAGGATGAGGACGATGAGCCAAAGGAACCAAGCGCCGAGGTAAGATTTGAAATCCTTGTGACCTATTTTTTATTAAAATTCCTTCAGTGACCTACTTTGTAGTGGATGTCGAGGATATTCTCCAAGTCCAGAGGACGTATTGCTTTGCTTGCTTGTGCTGATTCCTATGTTGGATTTTCCAGGATGCTGAGGACGAAGATGACGATGATGAGGAAGCAGATGACCAACCTGCGAGAAAACCCGGCAGCAAGAGCAAGTCTGAGAAAACTGATTCCAAGAAACGTTTGAATTATGGTGGAAAGAGCAGCTCAACCAATGAGAAGAAGAAGAAAAAGTCTGCCACAAAGGAGCGTGGTGCTATTGTTTACAGTGATGCCCCACCTCATGGGCATGGAGGTCATGGTCATGGCGGTCACAAATCCAAGATCCCAACAGTTACCATCCCTGATTACCGCCCACACGATCATCAACATTTCCAGCGTCCTTATGCCAGCTCCGGCCTTGAAGGAATCGGAAGCTATTTCTCCGGCCTCTTGTCTAGTTTCGGTGGAGGCTATGGCGGAGGTGGCGGCGGTTATGGAGGTGGTGGCTATGGAGGCGGACCTCACGGTCACGGATCTTCATCTCATGGGGGACACGGAGGACCACCTGGTCAACAAACTGGTTTCCTAGGGTACGGCATGCACGTTGGCCAGTCATCCCATGCACAACCCCAAGGTAAACCCTCTTACCACCACGGATTCTACACATCCGCGTATTAAACCTTTTTAACTACATGTATATTCCATTATTGTTAATTATTACCTAATTTATTATTATTCCTGTAACTATTATTCAAAGATTTCAATTGCGTATTTTCCATGAAATGCGGGCTTTACTCAGCTTTTCCCAAACGCACAAAAGCACAGAGATGTTCCACGTTTATTTCATAGAGGTGTAACGTTTTTTGTTGACACTTTTTCAATCAAGTGTACAAACTTTTTGGCCCTCCGTTTCCGTTAATAAAAGTAATTATATTTTCGCTCAGAATTTTTTAATTGTTTACATTCGCATATCTTAAAAATAGGCAACGAAAGAGTTAAATATCGAACAATGTAGGTATATAAATAGCATACAAGTAATTCCGCTGTACTAACGCTGATTTCATTTCACACTACGCCGCGCGTTATCAGAATCGGTTTCGTTCTCGTCTGGCTCTTCTGTAGTTTCATCAACATTTTCAGTGGTCTCAGTCGCCTCAGTGACGAGAACTTCGGACACGAATGGCGCTTGAGCGGGTGGTCGTGGCTGGACGACAGGTTGGACGGGTCGTATTGCTACTACAGGTTTGTACACAGGTGGCGGGAGTCTTGGCTCGTTGGCTGGTCTCAAAATGGTGCCCAATGGAACGGCGAAATTGTCGACCGGTTTCGGCTTGTTTGGTCTCGGTCTAATTGTGTACTTGACTCTATTATTACTAAATTGAGACAAAGGGTTTAAAGGTTTCTTTGTTGGTGCAGCTGGAGCGGTGGTCGGAGTTGGAGTAGAGGGAGCAGCGGTAGAAGCTCCTGTCGAAATGGCCAAGGCATCAGCTACGCTCTCGTTTGATTTCAGCACTTGAGAAGCGGCCACACTAGATGGCGCAGGAGGGACAGGAGCGATTCCAATTGGTTGAAATACAACAGGGGCGGCGACAGACGCTTCTCCTGGGGCAGCAGCTGGAGCTGGGGCTTTGACTGCTTGGAATATCGGATTCGCTGGACTGTAGATAGGGGCATATTGACCCGTAGGTCCGTTCTGATATAACGAGGATATGGGATGGAACTGGCCAACGATAATCTTGTTGACTGCTTCGGTCTTAATTTCAGTAATTTCACTATCCTGAACTGCTCCTTCCGTGGACGGTATTGGAGTTGTGGGTCGAGTTCGGACCTTGTACCTTCGTTTGGTGGTTTCCGTGATTTCTTCATCTTCAAACTCGGGTGAAAGTGTTGTTCTGCTTGGACGCCTTGAAGGTTTGGCAAATTTCTTTGTCGTCCAGACATCTTGTGCTGAACTGCTCACATATCTTACCGTTGTTGATGCAGATCTTGTGGTTGTTGGTCTAGGAGTTGTCGTTATTTCCTCCTCTTCATCTGGATCTCGAGTTGTAGTTTCAGCTTCCGCGTTCTTGTAAGCTTCTTCTATTTGTTGCTGTACGTTGACATTGTTGATGGCTCCCAAAACACCCACTACAAAATGTTCTACACCGCTAAGGAAATTTGCTGCACCCGTTTGCAATTTTGAGCTTACTTGCTTCACCAGATTTTGGGCTTGTACTTCCTGCCGGGCTTTTTCTTCAAACCCATTGTCAGCAGCTGCAGCGTCAGCAACTGATACCGGCTCTACAGGAACTGGGAGATCTTTTGCCTATAATAAATAATTAAAGCACATGGTTAATTCAAATTAAATTGCAGGCTTGTACAGTAACTAAATTATTAACGTAGTGTAAATAAATAACGTGTGTCTAAAGTTATTAATTTTTCTCTTACCACAGTTGCCGCAACCGCCCCGAGTATAACGATAAACTTGAAATAATACACCATGATTTTGGGAATCTACTGATTTGAAAGACTACTGTTGCTGATCTTTGCGCAACCCAACTGATGAGAGAAATGACTACCGTCTTTTATCGTTTATGGATATCTAGCTTACATTTGCAATTATCAATTCACTGTCATCGACCTCCCAATCACAACTACCACACAGTTATAGCAGTTGTTATGCGTTACTCTGCCCAAAAAGAATTTCACCTATTGTATGCTAGATTAATAGTTGTTGGAGAGCTGGAGAACTCCTTTCTCTAACTGTTTTCTCTCATAATTGACCTCGGATGCAGATGTACACATGTTTATTTGATTTTAATGCTACGGAAGATGCATAATAATTACCAGCATTTGCTTAAGAGGTGTTTTCACCTGCTTATAACTTTCACGTTTAGAGCTGTCTCGACCTGAGCACTCGTTAAGCTCTAACGTAGTGGAATAATTAGTGAAGCCTAGGGTGATTAATAACTTTAGCTCTTTACCACAGTTACCGCTTATGCTAGCAGTTTTTTTCGATGTGAGCGAATTCCATTAATTTCAACCACGTGCTATAGTGAATAAATATTTTATTTCAAGTCAAGGAAGAGGATTTCATATTAAAGTTATTTTCTGAACACAGGTAACTTATGCAAAGACGCGCGGTTAGAAGATTTCCATGTGGTTCCATCATGGTCAGTCAATAATCCATCTTAAACTAACAGAAATTGAATTATAGATTCCGTTGGGTATTGTACCTCCGTCGGTTCTTGTCCCGTCCGCCGATTGTTCGGTAGGTGTGATATCTTGCAACTTTCTTCCTCTTAACGCGGATCAAACGTACGTGAGATCCCGTAGAGAAACCTTTAGCGTTTCCCAAGAAACTATCTTCATTGTTCGGAAGAGGTAGAGGGGGGGTAAAGAGTGGGGTAATCTGTGGTTGGAAGCTAAAACTTTCCTCCTCAGAGTTTACCTTGCTGCTCATGGATGTCTCTTGGTTACTCTGTGGAGCTCCGACACTGGATGCAAATGAAGCCGCCATTACCATGGTTATAGCTAAGAGTACCTGTAAAATTACAATCCAAATGTTTTAAACTTATACTTCCAGGAGCATGTTATGAAACTCGGAAGTAATTTGTTAAGGCAAGGCGATATTATTTCAAGTTTTCCGGAATTTACCTGGATTTTCGGTTGCATGATTGCAAAAGCGTTTGAAATTTTTGTTAAAGAATATGCGATAGTTAACTTTGAAGTTGAGAGAATACTGTGAAACTAGTTACGCGCTATTCTTTGAAACTCTCTCGCTTGTTTGGGTGCTTGGTTAACTGTGTCTGATATTTTTCGGGTTGCATCTAAGCTTATATACTTGATTTACTTCTCATTATGAATGAAGCGCTAATTGAATCTGATGTCGACAAGTATTAAAAAGCAACGCATGAATGAAAACACTGGTCAGAGGTCTTTTTATGAATCAGAGACCAGTTCCAAATTAGTTCATGATATACCTGAAGTTCATCGCATTTCTTTGACTCACACTCACGCCTACACAGAATCTAGATAAGCAGCTACGCACTTTTAAAGATGCATTTGATAATTTTTTACACCTTCACGATGAAGAGTGAAGTACAAGCAGTTTATTGCTGTTAAAGCTAAAGCACGTGCGAAATTTACGTGCGTATTTACACGCATTTCTTCACACCTGGTCTTGAAACATTTTACGAATTTGCTACACACAGCAGACGTATTTTGACTCGTCGAATGTTTTAAAAAAAGAAACATATTAGCTCAGTTATTAAACACCCTCCTGCTAATTTCATTGAATTGATGCTATTTTTGACTTCTTGCAAAATGACTGCCTCTTCTGGTCTGGAGTATGTAGGAAGGGAATCCGCAATTTCTATGAACTGGGCTTTCCCTACTGATTTTTCATATGCCTCCTCATCTTGTGTGAAAAGCATCATATCCAGCATGAGTTGCAGGGATTTAGAAAATCACAAGGGATGATGTAATGGTCTGTGTAATCCGAAACGTCCGTCGAGACTAGAGATAATTACCACCTGGATCTGTGTGAATGCATTTCCTTGTTGATTTCTTTGGTACATCATCAGGCGTTTGGTCATTTTTCTCGAGGAAAAGTTCTGAGAAGCGGCTATAAAATTAGTAAACTAAGATGCCTCATTCGGATCCAATGACAAGTATATGACGACAAATGAAGAGTGTTTAGACTTGGAAGAAATGGTTAAGGTTCTTACCAGTATGGGAAGCTTTTAACACTCGCTCGGTTACAATGCAGTTCATCTTGTCACAGACGAGTTTCCGTTTGTCATGACCGCTTCCATCATCCACCTGTTCATGAAAGTTTCTCTACGTAAACCTGCTTAGTCAACTTATGATCTCATGCAGTTATTTTGAAACGATTTTAAAAGAAGCCATAAAACTTAGCATGAACACACAACGAAAAAAGCTAATTCTGCAATTTCTGTACAATTGCAGTAATTTTACATTCTTTTTACTTTGCGGTTTCATCTTCTCGTCAAACGGAAACATAGGCCAATAATTTTTTATTGTACTCATAGATGTCACGCAAGTAATCAAATATTAGATTTACCAGATCATACATGACTGTCTCATCATGTCATATATGGTATTTTCCTAAACTGTCTCCTACAGAAATCAGTTTTGAGCATTAAAGATAATTGTCCCATCTAGTCCACACTAGTTAGAGCGAGGTAATTAAAAATGTGTCTGCACTTTACGGGCTTCCTTTACAGGGTAGCAATTATTTCAAGCCAGGTCCGTACATTAATGCTGTAAGTTTCGAAGTTAAACTGCACCCATTGAGCCCAACTTAATTAGCCTTTGTTGAGCTTGTGATCGAGGTGAACGATGGATTTTATTGTTGGAAGCCATGCGACCTGTAGAAACGTACGACAAGGTTTTTCATATAAAAGCCCGCCGGTTCTCCATGATAGTCACAACAAACATTTCTTCTAGCAAGAAAACAACATTTCAAAACTGAAATCACTTCAACTTCCAAAAACCAACTTCAAAATGAAATCCATCGTAAGATTTCAACTTTTTTACACAGAATTTCGAAATAGACCTATTTTATTTCTTACGATTTGATTAATTTTGGCTTTTTTAATTTCAGTTATACTGGGTTATGGTTGTGGCAGCCGTCGTTGCCTTGGTCGCTCCATGGGCCTACGCTGCTCCAGAGGAGTCCAACAACGAGGAGCCAGAGAGCCTCTTGGGCAACCTGGAATCCGGAAGCTCCAACTCCAAACCATTCAACCTCCAAACCGCTAACGGTCAACGCAGAGCTCACGGAATCTACTTCAACGGACGTTAAGCATTTGCCTACAGGCTTCTGCGGGCTTTACCCGAGTCGGCTCAACGAGACTTGGATAAAGGATGAATCGGCGTTGAGACTCTGTCAACAACTTCCTCTTCTTCCATCTTCAATCTCATCGTAGTCATCATGTCTTCTGTAAATGCGCATTTATATCCGGAGATTAGATTTTCTTAGCCTTTACCTGTATCAAAGATTACAATTTTGTCTGTATATTTCAAACATCAAAACATAAGATTCATTCATCAGGAAACTGTAGCTACAGTCATGGTTCAACCATGCTGAAAATCCTGTACACAAAACCTTCATCTGAAACCGAATAAATCTTTAAACTTTACAAAACGCACATTTTAAAGACTTTCAAACCTTTTAACTTGAATTTTTTACATCATAGCATTTGTCAAGAATTATTTTTGTCGGGTCTCAAGTTATTTAGTGCTCTCAAGCGCTCTTTACTGTAGAGTGTAACTGGATAACGCATACAGGCAAACGCAATGAAGCTTATTTTTCAGAGGACAATCAAAAGTTTTGACGATAATATTTTACTTTGTTATAAATCTAAATATTCCGGGAATCAATATTATATATGTCCTATGTTCCACAATCTAAGGATTTTGGGGATTTACACCGGCGCCAATAGCCAGTAACACCCAGACCTGAGAAACATACCTAATTGGGTTGCACACAGGTATTAGCCCTGAAGGCATATAATTCCCTATTTGTATCATCGAACCATAACGAAGAAGAAAGCAAAAGTACAAGAGATAAGTGCAGAGATTCTTGAATCTCATCATCCTCAAGTCTGCCGTAATTATATATATATATATATTATTCATAGACAAATCTGAGAGCATGATTTATTATCTTTACGTTCCTCATCTTTATTAGCTGCGTCATATAATTTGTGTTTACAAGATAGAACGGATACGAAACAGATAATATTTACTCATGGATGCATTTTAAATCATGGACGGGAACTTGACCATTACATCACATGCTCCAACAGATCGCTTGTACGTTATATAATCCTCTCCGTTTTGCTCATTTTGCAATTTATACGTAAATGCATGCTTTGTTGTCTTTTTCCAAAGCCAAGCCTTCTATTTCATGTTTATACCTTAAAGATGATACTGAAAAACATGATGAGACTAGGTAAGGAGGAGGCTCTTGTTCGGATATTGGGAGGTAAAGTAAGAGAGTCTGTATGCAAGTATTCTCATTAGGGCAGGAAGATAGGATGTA
Source organism: Sminthurides aquaticus (assembly GCA_906901655.1). Taxonomy (NCBI): domain Eukaryota; kingdom Metazoa; phylum Arthropoda; class Collembola; order Symphypleona; family Sminthurididae; genus Sminthurides; species Sminthurides aquaticus. The sequence continues at coordinate 799,487 of CAJQTT010000013.1, read as the reverse complement.
AAGATTGTTCTCGCTCTACACCATTATGAATAAATTGAATCCGTTGTATACAGATAATCCATAGGAAGACGCTGGGAGCAAGTCATTGAGAGCGTTTAATAAAACGTCAAGAACAATATTCTTTTGTTTATGCGCATAACCAATAAATGATTAAACTCGCTGGACTTGGTTAGCTTCGGGAAGATGCTTCATCTATTGGAAATCAGTGTTGTCATGGGGCTTGTAAACAGCTTATATTTGTGTCTCTTATTTTTGCATACATGCCGTACCTTGCTTCCCAGTTGTTATAATCGTTTAATGAATGTAAATTTATGGACAAAAACTACCGAGCACATTGTCCATGACAATGAGCCTCAAACGGCATCGGACCGTGTCCATTGTCTGCTCTGCTCCTGGCATCAAGAGGGGAAAGTTTCATTCCTGGAATATTAGAATTAGATTCTGAGCCTGGCTTTGGATTCACGCTCAGGTTCTGGATCCTAAATCTCTGAATTAAAGTAACGATAAGTTGGGTGGTGTAATGATGTTCAAGTAAGTAGTTTTTGCAAGCTCTTCCCCATCTCTATGGTGGTTAGTTTGTTCCATGAATGGCTTTACACTTTTAGAAATTAGCTCTGTATTGTTCTTCGGATAAAAGTTTTAACATTTTTTTTTCTCCGTCCGTCTCTCTTAAAAAATCCTCGTGATCATCAAAAATCTTTTGAGCGTGTAGACACACAATAAGACAGGCGGGAGGGTGGTGTTGGAAAAAGCATTGGTGCAAAAAGAGGCTCACATTCACAGAATTACATACAATTCTACGTGGAATCTTTTGTACCGTCTTCTTGAGGTGCCTCTGTATCCTCAGTTTCCAGCCGGATTTCAGTATGCTCATGAATACAAACTCGAGTCGCGAATATTTGGATCTGCCATCAATTTGCAAAACTCACGTTCAGTTTTTTAAAACACCCTTCTTATTCATCCTTTGAATCACGACTCTGATTCAAGATTAGTATCACAATGTCAGAATGACAGACGATATAGGGAATTAGGGAGCAGGCTTCAAGTTAAAATTCAAGAGACAGGAGGTTGTGGTTGTTGCATGTTTTTGCCCTGGAGGATGAAATTTCCGAGTCTATGTTATATAATGTATTATTTAAAGATTACATTCATAGTATTGCATAATGATGATATAGCAAGTTTCCAGTGTAAAAAAAATAAAGAACAGGGATAACTTTTTCTAGTTTGTTTCAAAAGGTAACTGGATTCTATTATATAGTTTGAATTTGATTTTGTTTCGTGTGAAACAGATTTACTGGAGTTAAAAAGCTTGAATTTCTTTGAGCTTTTTAAAGATTCTCTGAAACAATTTCCTCGTATGTATGTATGTCGAGCACTGGAAGTAATTATGCATTGTTATATGTTTTCTCGTATGCTCCAGTCTGTCGCAAAGTATTTTCTATTTCATAGCCGTGTTGCTATCCCTGGTCCTGGCTTCGCATGCCCTTCACCTGTAGGGAATTTGCTCATATAGATTTTAAGTCTAGCGGTTAGTGAGTGTAATTACAGCTGCTGCTAGACTGGAAAATACTGTTTTAAAATGGATCCGAGAATTCGACCAAGAGAAAAAAATGTGTTCTCTGCCCATTGAATCTGCGGAGCTTTTGTCTTATGCCTTTGTTTTCGCGAAGCTTTTTTATATTACTCATCTCCTCTATTCTTAAGCTTCGAATGGTTAATTTACCTTGGGATTTTTGAGGTCAGGACCTATACAAAAACTTATTCGCTACTGGTAAAGTAAATCCGGTTCTCATCTCTCTACCAATCCCACATCTAAATTGAATTCAATCGTCCCTCCTGAGATTTATGATGCATGTAGCATCCGTTCCATTAATTCCTTGAAAGTTTTTTTATCCCTTTCAATACAAGATTTAATGATATTGATTTACACTATAAATGTTTCGCTACATCCTAGGCTAGGGCCTAGAATCTAGGCAAGCAAAAGAAATTTTTTGATGGAGCTCCAGCAGCACAGCTCGTAAATGTCCATTTAACTAGCTTCAGCCAGGAAAAATCAATTAAGGAATATAAGGAGGGATAATGTTATGCATTGGCTACTTTACGTTATGCATAGCTGTAATAGACAGAGTATGCTTTAAAATTTCAGGTAAAAAATCCCATCCATTGATGTGCCATCGCATGGAAGGAAATGAAAAGAACACACACACACGTATTCAAGATCTACGAGCCATAGCCAGCATATGATTGAACATTTCTGTCGTTTTTTTCTTCCTCCACCTAATTTTTTACACGCATCATCTCTATGAATATCTACAAGATTCTTGCACACTGATGTCATGGAGTTATGAAACTCTTCTCCAGGCATGGACCTGTTGGCGCTGGACGGGGCTACACCTTGATAATGATTAGCTTGGATCATAAAACATCATATCGATAATCTGAAACTATTTTCTCCTTCAACTCTGTTTTTTCCAAGATGAATATGTACATGGTTGTGATTTTAGTCTTTGTCCAGTTGTGAATATTCGTATACGCGCACAAAAAAAGCATTCATCAGTCACCATGTCTACCAGCGAGCGGTCCTCCTGTCAATACGGCATCGACAATTGGGCCTTATTCAGATTTGCTCATCCATAAATTCAAATTGCCACCTGCTAGAACTACAAGGATACGCCGGCTTCTGCACGGTTTTTTCCCTTGGGGAGTCCAAAAACTTAGTCTCAGTAGAAGAGAGTCTGCAGCAGTAGGTATGTAGGTATCTAGTGCTGGTTACTGGCATGCACATCTTGTAATACAAAACCTGTACAATCAGCACCTCCTCGATATCTTTTATGAATCCAGCCTAAACTAATTTAGGTTTTTTTAGGTGTATATAATATTTTTGCTTGCTTACTACCCTAATTTTTCAATGACCTTCTGGAAAATTCTATTATTAAGCGTCTGCAAAAATGTAACACCCACTTGCAAAACAGGTAACCCTGAACTGATTAATATAATCAAGGGGATGGTTAGGACGAGCTGCATGTTAGTAGGGAGCGATGCATTATATTTTCTCGATCCTGTATAATCTGTACAGAAACTCGGTCAATTAAGAGTAATTGATGCCCCAATAATGCTTCTGTGCTTCACCTTTGTTCAACAATCTTCAACATTTTAAAGTTTTTGTGTGAAATATTCACGGGATTGGCTTTCATTTAGCATGCAATCTTGTGCAAGTTTGTAGCATTTCTGCAAAAATAATCCAAGATAGTCCTCTTAACTCGTAAGCGGAAGCATACATGGACGAAGCTTTGTGTAAGCAACAGAAAATATAAGAATTACATCCGAAGAATCACATCCCGGATGCAAAATGAGAAGAAGTGTATCTTTCAGTAAAACCAGTAGATTGTCATATTATATACTTTTGCGGCGACACGACACCAATTGTAAGATCATTTAAATCCTCTAATCAGTTGTCCAGCTCTCTCATGCAACACTAAAACTTCCATTTTCAAGAAATCCGAATGTGCAGTAAGCCATTGGAAAAATCTATAGAAATTCAGTTTATGAAAATTTTCTCGAATCCTACAATTACGCCATTGTATCTAGTTTTGTTTTTATTGGAACGGAAAACCATCTGGATCAGCTGTTTCGATAAAGAAATCCGTGAGAATTTCGCAAACGTGCAATTTAAGTTGTATGAATCCTGTGGTTTTCCTACATTCTTAGCGCCTTCCAATTACAGCAAATTTTCAAGCAAAGAAAATTCTAGTTTCTCCTTCGTTTTTTACACCTTTTTGCTAGTTGTGCTCCGGGGAAATTTTAGCAACTAAACCATTATTAAGTGTCGAAGACACTTCCTAGGGGGATCGATGGTGTCCGTCCGTCCGTCCGTCCGTCCGTCCGTCCGTCCGTCCGTCCGTCCGTCCGTCCGTCCGTCCGTCCGTCCGTCCGTCCGTCCGTCCGTCTGTCTGTGCGCACTCTAACTCACGAACGGATGGATGGATTGTAATGAAATTTTCAGGATATTTAGATACATGTATCAGGACCATCGCTATTGAATTTCAGTGATATTGGTCAACTGGTCACTGAGATACAGGTCAATAACGAGATTATCTCAGGTGAGCGCATGTGATGTACATGCATTTCCTACTCCATGCCGTAGCTCAGTTGGTAGAGCGCAGGCACTAGAAGCGGCATAGGAAAGTGAAGGGCAAGGGTTCGAATACCACTATGTGCATGCGTTGTGGTAACTTTTGCTAATGATAAGCTTATAGGGAGGGGAAAGCATAGGGATGAACGGAGCGAGCGCGGAAGCATAGGGATGAACGGAGCGAGCGCGGAAGCATAGGGATGAACGGAGCGAGCGCGGAAGCATAGGGATGAACGGAGCGAGCGCGGAAGCATGGGGATGAACGGAGCGAGCGCGGAAGCATAGGGATAAACGGAGCGAGCGCGGAACATTAACTTTTTCTAGGCACTATCCTACTTAAAATGAAGAATAATTCATGTATATTATACAATTAAATCGTATTAATTAAATCTACTTGAAGTTACTTATAGAAAATTAAATCTACATTTATCTTCGACACTTCCGTACACCGGCTTAGCCGTTTATTTTGCGTCTGCTTGCTTGTTGGAATTAGCTTCTAATTATCTAATCCAGGTTTTACTCATGTGTTAATTTTTTCGCAACACTGACCCGCTTTTGTCTACAACAGCTGTCTGGAGCCTTCAATGAATTCGCAAACGATCCTCTTGTAATACATGTATTTGCCGTTTTTTATTTTCTTGGTTACTTTGAAACTAATCCAGAGGAAATAGCCGCAGGTCCCAGTTCCCACGAAAGTATATATACCAAGTATTATTACATGAAAGTCTAGTTAGATTGGAAAAAGCACTGAAATTTTGTACGCATAATAAAAATAAATGGATTTTGTTCCAGATAATTACCACTTCTTACCGGCCAAATGCGCACTTAATTTTAGCAACCTGTTCACGGTCATGTATCTGTAACCCGTTGGACCGTTCCCTCCCATCCTACGCAATTTAAAGCTTGCTATTCGTTCACTTCCCCTTCCATAACTTGGTCGTTGTAATCTTCATCTTAGATAATTGCTATTAATTTGAGCACAAGTTCACCGGGTTTTCTATTTTTTGCATACGTTGCGAAAATAATAACAACTTTGGTCTTTGCCATATGCTCGTGTCAGGTAGTTCAATTTTTTATTTCGGCCTCTCAGACTCATACATGAAACTTGTGTCCTGCCACGTCAGCGATAGTGAAAAAGGCCTCATTACATCTTTTGCACGCCTGAAGACGCAGTGATGGAAAATGAAAGCTTATGCTAGATAAATTCTCATATGTACAAGAACTCAGTTTCTCTACGCCCAGTTCTTTGATTGTGGCACAAAATGTATTCAAGCTCCATTGAAATCCGTCGACGAGACAATGATGTTTCTTACCGAAACGATTTTTTATTTAATATAAAATTCCTTTGCTCCCAACTGTTCAATTTAGACTATATGCAAAATAAAGTAAGTATTCATTTTCCAAATCTTTCGGAATTTTTTAGCGTTTCCATCATATTCGTTTGGTAACAATGAGCCCGAACCATCTAAGGCAAGAATAAATTACCATTGTGAGTGTTACAGTAAGCTATGAATTTAGTACCGGAGTTTCATTGGGAAACTTTAATAACTTTCACTCTTTCACCTTCAAGAGTATCCATGCTGTTAGTACAAGGTAGAATCCTGGCTGACTAAGACGAGTGGATTGGATCTGGACGATATCTGGTTGTAATTCATCCCTCGTCCAAACCTGGATTATGTTCTTGGTTTCAAAGTCACGCACCATAATTAGATCAGTTGAGTATTTGCATCTGAGCTACAAGCTAAACAATGCTTGCAAAACCTCGCCCCAAGATAAATCATGCCGCAACAAGATCAAGCTGTTGTATCTATGTGTTACGAAAAGGGTTACGGAGAATCTGTGAGATCTGGTTTGAGTGCCAATCAAAGCATACTGCAACTGTATACTTTTTTACGCTTGAGAAGAAGATGCAATTCTTGCTCTTCTCTTGGGTATTCCTTTACTTGTATCTTCTTGAATCTTCTTTTCCCTATATATAATTCAATCCCTATAGATGTAAAATGCACTATTTCCCCTTCTCAGGATAAGTTCCCTTGGATAGCTAGCTAAACTCAAATGACTCGGAGGCAGGGCGTGTATCTTTGGATTTTCTTTCGTTTTATAATAAACGCCCTTGAAATTGTAAGTTCCCGAAAAAGTTTAGCGCCAGTCGTCAGTCATGCTAAAAAGAAGCTTTTATACAATCCAAATGATTGTTTTAGCCAATTTTTGCACTAATAAAATGTAAATCTTTGAACCACAAAGCTTGGAAACTAGACTAGTTGTTAAAAGCAGCGTCAGATTTCAACAGAAGACCACATGTATATTCGTAGCATGCGAAACGATCAAGTTTGCAAATTTTTTATTGTTTCCTAGAAATTCTTGAATTATGCAAGGAAAATTTGTGTCACGTATCCCTAATGAATATTTGCACGCATTCCTCATTATTGCAGCTAGCATTTGTAGGCTCGTAGCTGAAACTTGCAATAAATAATGCCTGTTGCAACAACTGAACCTGAGTTCAGTTGTTGCAACAGGTATTATTTAAACAATAAATTCCTTGGAAGTTTCCTTATGTAAAGCTCATGTAGTGTAAATAAGGCAGCTGTAGAAATGCTGATATGCTGTCATGATGAAGAATTAGAACACATATCAGCTTTATATTGCTCTAAATTATTCCAGATTTTTGTATAAACATATTGAATTCTATTTTCACAAATTTATTGATGATTACTAAACCCTCTGGAAATATATATAGGTTGTGTATTGCTACTCAGCTCATTGGTCAGGATTACCTTGAGATATGTAACATGAGTTAGATCAACTGGAACTGGAATCATCAATCATTTAATTCAAAGTTCCAGTTCCATCTTCAGCCAATCAGACAACGCTAAGTCAGCTTGTTCATTGGAGGTGAGAAGGATTTTTTCTCTTAAAAAAAGCTGGTTCTAGTAAAATCCAGTTTCTTGCTAGTATCCAGGAAAGGGTTTCACAGTTGGTGATAACGCTGAAATAGACTTGTTAATCTTGAATGCGAACCAGTTCTCAGTTATCAAATGTCAATAATTGCATTGCTCTCTCTCTAAGTTCCTGCTGTGTCAAAACTTTTCGCGATTTTGTTTGGTTCAAAGTTAGTTTCCTGTGGTTGACAGCTGTCTTTGAAGATGCAGTACTTGTCAAAGCCATTTACTTTTACCATGCTTTCTTCAAATAATTTATCTCTGCTGTCTGCTTTTGAAATAATGTTTGCAATTTTCTAAACTTACTCCTCAAAACTGTATGCAAGATTTCTCAATGGAAATGCGGGGGAAGAATGTGATTTTTGGAATTCAATCGAAACTCCCAGGTAGGCTGGATTAGTAAGTTTCTTGAGTATGCTAAATGCTAAGCTAGACTGGACGGACTGGAGGAGAGATGAAGCTAGAATGGACTAAAAAAACTTCGAGAAAATCAGCCTATTTATTGACAATTATTTATTGCTCATGTTAGAAACAGATAAATAGTTTCGCTAATATTTCTTTGCATATATTAGCTTTGATGGGATTCATGGACGACCTTAGTTTTTTTTTCGTTAACTGTGTGGCTTTGGGTGATGATGATGATTGGAAAATGGTTATATATGAAGAAACAGGATGTTTTTCTCGATTCTCTCTTCTTGGGGGGTTTGTCCATGGCTATGGCTGGAGGAGAATTGAAATTTTATGTTCCAGAATCTTCTTTGCAAAAACTTTTGGGTTTTCGAATTCTAATGTTGCGCATCCCGCAGACCCCGCCTTCAAATCCATCCACGAAGAGGAGGAATAGCGTGTTCGCATTGACGCAAGGAAAGGGGGATGATGGCTGGCAAATAGGGAATTAAATCGGCTTGCTCTGTTCTATATGTGCGCTTCATTAAGGGGTGTAAACCTGGCGCTAAACCTTCGTTCCAGCGGGATGTCAAGGAGTATGGTGAGCAAGATTAAGACGAGGAGTATGTGGGCGCTTGGTACAGAAAGCGCTATAGAGCATATGGTTGCAAGGGAGTTAACTAGATTGAAATGGCACAGATTCGCAGGATTAAGGTGATGCTGGTAAAGCGGTGTTTGTGTAATGCAGCCCTCGAGGTAAACATGGCGGGTTGCAATCAAGTATAAGCACCTACCCCAATACGTGTTGCGTAAGCGTTAACCACTTGGATGCAGTTGGTTGTTATGAAAAAGAACAGGGATGAAAATTTAAGGTGTGTGTGGAGAAGGTATTACACGGAATCGAAAGACCAAGGTCATGTTTTCATCCACCAACCCTTATTCCCATCTTCATCTGATGAAGGAAAAGTGGGTGAGAAAAAAACGGGAGGAGAGAGGAGTATAAATTCTGGAGGAATCTCTGGAAGGAGCATCAAAGACTTTGCTGAAGCTATCCAAAGCACTTCTCAAAACCTTAAATTGCTCTCTTCTTAAACTTCGAGTTTAAACTCAAACCACATTTCAAAATGTTCAAGTACTTGGTAAGTTTTCCAGTTTTCGATTTCATTTTTACCAATTTTGAAATTTGTTCAAGGTGTGAATTAGCTGAAAAGTTCTTGTGCTTGATTTTCAAACGTTTTATTTTTCCAGGTTGCCCTTGCCCTCGTCCTCGTCGCCGTCTCTGCTGCTCCCCCAGCAGGTAAGAATTGGCGCTTTGCTTTCTCCTATTAGCCTTACTATTGTGAGAGATGGGTTAGCTAGCGGAGAAAGCGGGTGAAAGGAGGGAAGACGCTCTGGAAATAGATGGATTGCTAAAACGTTTTTGATTTTTATCATCCATAGGACCAATTGCTGCCGGTGCCCCAAAGGACCTTAACACCGCCAACCAATTGTTGTACAGCTACGGATACGGTGCCTCCCCCTACTACACTCCATATGCCTACACTGCCGGATATGCTGGCTACCCATACGGATATGCCTACGTCGGTTAAGCTAATCCTCTTGGAAAATCCTCTCTCCTGCCGGTCACAGTTCAAATGAAAATGTTTGTCGAAAGTGAAACATTATCATTATTTTTGGTAAACATTTAAAAGACTACGCTTTTCACAACAGGCCAGTCCCTTGTTTTCTTCCATTATTGTTTTCCCTGCAATGTTACTCTTGTAATTTTCACCTTTCCAAATTCTTAATTGGCTGTACTAGAAGATAGTCTTTCTAACTGCAGTTGATAAAATAAAAAAAATTTAGTGCACTAAAAACAGCTCTATACTCTCATTCATATTGCCATATTATATCAGCATACTGCATGAGCACGGTAAACCATCATTATTAACGACATCTGCACTTTATTGTGTTTTTGAAATTATTGAATACAGAAAGAAAGTTTAGTTTGATATTCTATATTAGTTTCGGCTGGCAGTAGTAAAATAGGCAACAGGATAAGACCGAGAGAAGGTCTAAGACTAGATTTTCCCGCAGTGGTTGGATTTTGGTATCAAGTATTTTCGTATTCCAAACGACATTATTCATCTATTAAACATATTTTTAGCAGGCTTTTTAGAGCGTTTTAAGACTTGCATGTGAACTTAGTATAACTAGTGAACAATGAAACCTATATAAATATATACTCACGGAATGTGTAGCGATTTTTCGTTTGCAAAAAAACACGCATATAGGATTTTCTATAATTATCGACAGATCCTGAGCCATGTAACGGAGGATTCCCTATGAGCAGTTTCTATAGAACTGTTTGCTCTTTTCAGTGATGAATGATACAGGTGACACTTGAAGCGGTCACAGTTCAGCAGTGTGGCTAGACCATTGCATTCAACATGCCGCTAGAATTCCTCATGTGATTTGCAGTTAAGGTTAATTTAACAATTTATGGGACGGAAATCTGTTCCTCCGTGACATCAGTTTTTTTGGACGGATCCAGGGTCCCAGTTTGGAGTTGCCAACAGTTTTCCTATCGTAGTAGTTGGCATTTAAAAGCATTGTGGTTGGCAGAACTGGCGGTAGATGGCAGTCCGTGTTCACATTATACGTAGAAATATTCTGAAAATTCGAGAGTCAAACTGCTTAGAATTCAATTTATTTACTCCCTAGGATTGGTTTCACGTTTTATAATGTTATTTTAGTAACCTATACTCGAGTGTACAGTGTACGCATAAAACAGGTATGACCTGATGTCTATCGATTCGCCATCAATACCAAAGGTATAATTAAATTAAAACTACGGTTCTTACTGAAATTGCACATTTTGTGGCATTATAGCATTTGCGAAGCTAGAAAGAAGCATGACTGGAAAATTATCGAATCATCAGAGTTAAGTGGAAAAATTGAATCAATTAAACTCGAATAATACATTTCCATCCACCAATAGTTAAATATTTGAAACTTGTAACGGCGCATTAGGAAATCATGCATGCTGCAAGTTTATGACAGTTGAAGAAACTTTCCGTTTTCCATAAGTGCAAATGAACAAAGAAAACCAAGTTTCGCTTCAGCCGTTAGATGGCATTGCACGTAAAAAATGAGAGAGTGTAGCTGAACGTGTAAAACGTTGCACTGAGCTGCGAAACATAAATATATATACTCTCTTTATCTTTTATAAATAGTAATTGATTTTTTGAATATATGAATAATAATAAATATTGTGTTTTTAACTTAAACAAAGTATTCCCTGTGGTGCTTTATCATTGAAACTCCAAGCCTTTTGATATTATGAGCCATATAAGTTGTTCGATTATAAAAAGACGCATGTGGAGGAGTTAAAGGTGCTTAACCAAATCACTACCGTTGCCTGATGGGATAAATGAAAGATATTTTCTTTTTTGTGTAGGTTTTACGTATCTTTTTATTGAAACAAAGTATAAAGAAGCGCAAGTTACATAAAAAACATGTATCTCCTCCTATTTCATTTTTGATGGCATTTTACATTGACAACTTGTTATTATTTTCTCTGCATCTATACTGGTATGAGTTGGCTGTCAATTACAGAGATTTAATAACAAGTTAGCAAGAGTCGACCCACTTTACTTAGTAGGTTAACATAAGTTCTAAACATATAGTATTGCATCATACTGGTTGTATACAATTAAAGCATGTTCCGAAAGTTCGAGAATAGCTTAACCGGAAGCACCCCAGCCGTTGCTAGAACCAGAAGAACGGACAGGGGTCCAGCTGGCTTGTTGTTGTCTAGCTTGTCCTCCTTGTCCGGCCCATCCGCTGGCAGCACCGCTGGAATAACCACCAGCTCCGGATGATTGAGAATATCCACCAGCTTGTCTTCCGACTTGTCTAGCCTGTCCTCCTTGTCCCCAACCGTTTCCAGCTCCGCTTGAGTAACCGGCAGATGGAGCAGCGTAAGTTTGTTGTTGTTGTCTAGCTCCACCGCTAGCTCCCCATCCTCCAGCAGCTCCGCGTCCAGCGCCACCACCTCCTTGGCTCCATCCTTGGACTTGACGGGCACCGCCGCTTGAACCAGCTCCCCATCCTGATCCACCAGCGCTACGTCCAGCATTACCGCCTCCTTGACTCCATCCTTGGACTTGTCTAGCACCACCGCTGGAACCAGCACCCCATCCACCAGAAGCTCCACGTCCAGCGCCACCACCTCCTTGACTCCATCCTTGGACTTGTCTAGCGCCACCGCTGCTAGCTCCCCATCCTCCAGAAGCTCCACGCTGCTGTTGTTGTGGGGCACCCCATCCTGATCCACCACCGCTACGGCCACCACGGTTTCTTCCGCCTCCGAAAAGTCTTGAGAGAAAACCGCCGTTAGCTACTGCCAACACAACGGCTAGCACAGCCAAAACGAGCTGCAGAGAACGAAAAAAATGGTTACAATAAACATAAATACCCGAAATGAATTTCATAATCCAATGACTGAGATATGCGGGTAACGTTTACAAAATTGTAAACATAATACAACAAATTAAAATGATTTTGAAGAAACTTTGTAAAAACTACTAAAAACCCGGTTTGCACGTATAAAATTTTCAAAAATAAGCACTTACAAAAACCCTCATATTGTTGAAATTTTTGAAGTAAAGTCAGATAAATTTTCACAAAATCGCAACAACTCTTGGAAGACAGCGGAGACTAAAATTCGATTGGGCTACCAGGGAGCGAATGACCAGAAACTACGATTCAAGCACAGTTATATTATGTTTTTATAGGTGAAAAACTCGATCCCCTTGCAGAGAATCCTGTAGGAAAAGACACCTGCCTTGACAAAGGTTGTGTATCTTAAAAAGCTCATCTTCGTTTTCCTAATTTCCCTAATTCTTTGTCTAGCTACTCTAGCAAGCCGCTAGTCTAGCGGGAGGAAAGCCTGTAGTACATATTTAGCTAATTCAGAAATACTTGACCAGGGTAGCTCCACTTGCCTCTGTATATGACACATACACAATTAAGTGCACGCATAAGACGAGCATATACCTACAACACCCCCACGTGCATTTATTTCCCTCCACTTTTTACCCCATCTTACGCCTTTGACCCTTCCTCAAGAAGAGACCTTCCTTTCCTTGTCTTCCCTTTTCTTAAATTTGCATCAAAGTACTCTGCACTTGAGTCAGAAGAATACACCACCCTTCTCATCATCCCATCATCCCTGAGATGTGCTAAAAGATGGCAAATTCGCATCCCCCTCCCCATGAAGTACTCACACTTGCCCTTACATTCTCTTGTTCGTAAAAAACAAAGCATTAATATCTTCATCAAACTGAGGTAAAAACGCATATTAATCATGTCGTAAATGTAAATCCATTTGTTTACCCATCCAGTCCATCAATTCATAGTTCACTCACTCTCCTACTCATCTTCCCTTGAAATACAGTTTATCGCGTGTAAAAACGTTAAGTAACTGCATCAAACCTTACATGCACGTAATTCTAGTTCCCGTTGGCGTTACAGCCATATGTTCTCATGTGTTTAAACTCTTGTTTTGTGAATGCTGCGCTCCGGCACTCGGCAAGCTTCTCATAGTAATCCTCATATTAAAGGATTCTCAGTAACAGTTATAAATTCCAAGCAGTACATCTTCTCTCGCTCTGATTCCCATCCAACGAAGGGAGCTAAACAGTGCAGCGTAGTGTGTAGCTAGATGCGATTTTAAAATGACCGACTTGCATTCCCTATTAAACCCCATTCATCGCCACTGTTGAGAACCGATGATGCAGATTGCGGTCGTGCGACAAGGTTTTTCCACACATCATCAAACAAATTCACATCCTTCATCTTTCACCTCCATCATTTCCTTAACCGCAATTACAAGAAATAACTTTACGATATTTTCAATTGCAGCTATTCTATTATGACTTGCAATCAATCAATCTGCGGCCTTATTATTTTTCTCTCCTCATCACATTTTCTTGATGCATTTTTTAATATGAAGCTGCAATTCCTTTTTCTACGAGTAAAATGAGTTTTATTATTTTCTTAATCTTCTTAAAATTTAAGAGAAGTAATTACTTGGCTGTTGATAATCCCCGCTGATGGACACGCCGGAGTTAATAAGGGATAGGCGAGATGGGCACGCGCAAGCTTTGATGTTGAATGGTTTCCTGGGAAAATGTAATGTAAAAATGTAAATTCTGTCATCTTTTTTGAGGAGGACTTCATATGGGGGACATTTGTATTTTCTCAGTGTCAAAATAATATTTCATTCCAATGCGACGCAGAGAGTCAGTCAGTCATGGCTTGAGTCAAAGCAACCTATACTTTAAACGACTGTCTACGTGCAGGATGAAAGGTTAATTGAAAACTAAAGCTTTTAGTGTGGTGGACAGGTTGAGTAATATCCCGGTGTGTTGTACAATCCACCGTCGCGCCATAGTGTCTATGAAGATGATTCTTCCCTAAACTAGAAATAGTTAATTGCAATTTGGCCCTTATCGTATAAAAATCTCCCCAATTCAATCACTCTCAATGAAATCCAGCTGCCTTTCCCTTTAACGTCTTCGCGACCCTTTCGTCGTTTTGTGGACGGACATAAAAATTTAGCGTAGCAAGATAAAACGTGAGGGGGATGACTCTCTGAGGCACTTGGTAAGGCGTGTCTCATTGACTTGGGGGTCATATAATAGTGGCCTCCCAAAAAAGAAGGCGCCACGCGCTGATTGTGATCCCTGCTTTTTAGCAAGTCCCATTACGATCTATTCTTGCTGCGTTTGTAAAAACAAACAAGCTGCTAAGAATAAGGGTCAGAGGGATACTTATTTTTACGCATTACATTCCATGCATGCGTTTGACGCTTCTTTCTATACGTATCATCTTCACTGTGGCAAAGTCGACTACTTTCCACGAAATGTAATGAACCTAGGCCCTACACCTGGGTCGGAGGACTCAAATTATACAGAAATTTGAAAATCCAAGGACCGCACGCCAGATTACAAAAGTTGCGGCAAAGTAACCCACGATCTCTCCCATCCTTCCTAATTATCCCCGTGTAATCACATAATAACTATCATGTAACTCCAAATCAAACTGTGTCCCCTGCAGCACTCCCTCCACTGTCTCTTTCAACCTTTTGGCTCTCAGCCTTGTTTAATTCCTACTATCATTTCAAGAAATGTTTTCCCTCCAAAAGTAATTACACGCACTGCATATTCATGCATGAGCATGAAAATCCCAATTTATTATCCGATTACATACGTATTTATTAATGCTAATCGCAGCCACTTCTTCCACATCGTCTTCGTTTCTTTCTTTTCGAATTAAACTTATCTATGTGACTTAGAAAGTAAAAAATACATCAGTAATCATATCGTATGTAACTCATCACATTTCTCTTTCATCATGCTCTTGCTGACCGTGATAAAATGTTTGAATATTTAGTTTTATGCACTACTGCTACTACTTCTTTTTTTCGTGTATCCCTTAATAGATCCGGTTGCATTGCGCTGCTGCACCTTTGGCGGTAAATAAAGCAACATTTATTTATGGAATTCTATGTAGACAGATGACAATCCTCTAGTTGCCAAATTGCATACATCAGAGCTGCAATTTTCTAAGTGCATCTGGACTGCAATCGCGATTGTTCAGAATCGCAGTGATACAGCTTATAAAACGGAATAGTTGTGCACGCTTTTAAGTTTTGTTGTTGTGCAAGTAACTTGAGTTTAGGTTATCATGTAAATTAAAGGTAATGCATATAATCATGCGGTAAAATTATTTCAAGCTTTTCTGTAACAACAGTTTCTTATTTGAAGAGAAACTCTTGAGGCAACGTCTGCGATAATCTAAAAACTTTGCGCTAATTACTCGGGAAAGATTGGCGAATCATCCGATTATGAATTCTATGAGAGTGATTAAAAATGCATAGACAAGACAGTGATCATTTACTCGTTTCATTCAAGAGTGAGAGACAGGTAATCTTTCGGAATCTCATAATCTCATCCGCCTTTTAACAACTTTCCCTCGAACAATCTACGAGACTACATCTGCTTTTGCAAGACGTCTCGTCAGTAGACGGAGCAGGATGGCCGGGTATGTCTCGTCATGAGACACTCATGCCTGTGCAGGTCTATTGCGAGCCACTCATTAAATTTTGCGTAAGTTCATATCCTGTATAGTTGAAATTATTGTTACAATTAATTGTGTTTTTATTGTCTTAAAACTAGGATTCGAAAATTGCCTATCGCAGCAGTTTAAGTAGCCAGGAAGATAAATTGTATTGGAGTTTGAATTTTGAATTCAACATGCTGGATAATGCAGGTGTAAAAAGTTGTTGGTCTTGTTCTTGTAGGCAGCGGCAGCGCATATCTCACGTGGTTCTGCGCGCTATGCGCTCGGACAGATTAGTAGGTAGCCTTGGCGTAAGGGCCAACATGGTATTTTCTGGAGAGCCCAGAGATGATGCTAATAGGAGGAGATTTACGATAACGTTTGAGTTCATGACATTTTTTAATGAACGGTCACGAAGATGTAAAGCACAGCACGAGGAAGACTCCATTGAATATTAGAGAGAGATGTGTGTGTACTTTGTGAGCATAATAATTATGACTTAGCTACTTGTCGAAAATGTGGTGTGGAAAATGCCAGTATGTGACCAAAGAATATTATATTATATAGTAATAACAAATTGAGGGAAAATCTGCGATGACCTTTACACAATCAATTATTTTAAGCGTATCTTCTTCACGGTCCATTCCTTGGAGCATGTGAGGATTTATAATCGTGCAGGTTGTAATAAATTTGAAAACGTGTATGGAATGTGCTAATTTTTCCCACTGGACATGTGCGAATGCAAGGCAAATGTTATCATCACGCTCTCGCCTTAACTAAAATCTTGCGCACCTTGTCTAAGCTTGGAAACTTGGTGGGTGTTGTGGGATTTATAATTAAATCAATTTTAGTTGCTGTAAGCAAGCATTATAAGCTTCTAAGAATCCATAAAGTTGGACGAGGATGCATGGGAATCACTTGATGCGGAATTTATATTGCTGGGGGTGGTGGCCACTGTAATTTACATAATTAGATGCTCGCTCCCTTGAGCTTCAAGCTTCAGCTCAGCTTTTAATCCCATTCTTGTTTAGTGTGTCAAGTTCAGAGATGAAAGTGAGAGTAAGTTACAGTAAGGAAAAGGCTGGGTTAGGTTCACATCCACATTTTACGATCCACCTTGCGTTGAATTCCCTTCTTCCGTGGGCTGATGCTGATGGACAGGTGCATAGAAATCTTTGGCTTGGTGTAGCTGGAAGAATGCATATTTCACCACTGGATTATTCTCCTCCCCATCCCGTTTCCTCCCTCATATCCTGTATCCTTTGCCCTAGATTCTCTCCAACTTTCTCCAGCCTCTCATGTAAATATAGATGCTGGAATAGAGGGAATTTAGGGCAAATCTTAAAGGTTCTTCCTGGGTTCAGTACTGGGTTGTTTATCTACAATACAAGGCTGTCATATCTGAAGCCACAGCTTATATCCATGTGGCAAGTTTTTGTAGCCCATCTAAATAGGAATCCTCATGCATCCTTCTTATTCTTCGAGTGGATAAACGTGCTGGATGAAACGTTTAACTAGGAGAATATCATAAACGAGATTGTGGTAATGAGGTTGAGATATGTATAGTAATTGCTGAATGGCAAAAAAAGTGGAACTATTACTGATCTAAGTTGCGTCTGCGTTATTGAAAACATGATCCAAGAATGTTGCTGCGTGTTTGGTTTGCTAATATTCGAGGCAGATTGTGAATCCTTTTGGAGGGTTTATATGCAACACATTCTAAGGGATTTTTGCCGTTCTTGCTGAATCTTTGAAGGAATTAGAAATACGATGGTGTGAACCAATCCGGTTTGATTAGAGATTGTTTGCTAATGCTTCTATGTTGCTAGTGGGCTTTGCAGACTAGAACATTAGGTGGATGATGATGACTTTTCCGTGGATATCAATAAAACTGGAGAAGAGTGAGTACGATCATGGATTGTTAAAAGAGTATAAAAAACGTTTATTTCACACCATTAAGAAAAACAAAACATGCTGTAGGATTGGAAAAGATATTAGAAAATGTTTCCTCCTGATGTGAGTCTGAGTGCAGTATCTAATCTTAAGGTTTAGAAACGTTTTTCAGAAAGCAGGAATCTCAAAAAGTCTCAAGGTAACACTGCGATTGGTGGCTGGTCAACTGTTATATAATTATTATTCATGTCTTTCATTTCTCTTCCACGCTCGTCTTGTTGTATAAATAAATGATTCCAGCGAGCTTACATCTTGGAAATAGAAATGGAGAGTCATGAAGTTTTTTTCGTCATGGCTGTGCATTGCGGTCCTCGTGCACTAATATTCTAATTTAACCTCTAAGAATATAATTCAATTTTTTAAAAAAGATTTAGTTAGAATTCCACAAGAGTCTGTTAGTTAAAAAATACGTTAGTAAACATATACTTAGCCCATGGTATCATAATTAGCGTCTCCACTACAGCTTTACGACAAAAAATATAAATTATACACTCGTAATAAGTTAATTTTATGCATAGAGTTTATCGCTGATGCCTTGATTTCCTTGAACCGAAAGCGTCTGCTACAGCCTTTCCACCGTTTGGAGCTGGCATCACTTGTTCACTTACGGAAGATCCGGCTCCAAAAGGACCTCCTAAACCGCCTAACGCATCCCCTCCAATGCCACCGCCGAGTCCCCCACTAAGTCCGCCACCGAGTCCGCCACCAAGCCCACCACCGTAACCTCCACCAGCACCACCACCGTATGCCCCACCAAGTCCGCCACCGAACCCTCCCCCAAGCTGGAAGCCACCTCCAAGTCCTGCAGCGTATCCTCCGCCTAGTGGAATGCCTCCGTAGCCGGCTCCCAGTCCGGTGTCGGTGTTAAGGATAGGGGTCATTCCTCCACTTCCTAAAGGCTGGATGAACATGAATTCCAAAGGTGCGGGAATATTGTACTGCGGAGCTCCATAAGACTGTCCATAGGATTGTTGACCTCCGTAGGACTGCTGACCACCATAGGATTGTTGACCTCCGTACGATTGCTGACCTCCGTAGGATTGCTGACCTCCGTAAGACTGCTGACCTCCATAGGATTGCTGATCACCGTAAGATTGTTGTGCGTCATAGGGGGGTGGTGGTGGGCTATAAGATGGTGGTGGTGCGCTATAAGATGGTGGTGGTGCGCTATAAGATGGTGGTGGTGCGCTATAAGTTGGTGGCGGTGGGCTATAGGGTGGTGGTGATGGTGGTGCGCTATAATAAGGTGGTTGTGGCTGAGCACCATAGGACGGGGGTGGTCCGGCGTAGGATGGCTGATCCCCGTAACTCTGTTGTTGCCCGCCATAAGATTGTTGCCCTCCATATGATTGCTGCCCGCCATATGATTGCTGTCCACCATATGACTGTTGCCCGTAATCCTGGCTGTACGGATCCTCGAATGGGACAGTCATTGGCTCATATCGGATTTGATGGTAGCTGCGGAAGCCAAAGTTAGGATTGATTTCATACAACGGACCTTCCGCCGGCTCTTCTTCTTTCTTTCCAAAGAGGCCCTCTAGCATTCTGTCCTGCGCCGGTGTTTCCGCAGGTAAACCCCATGCTACGCACGAAGATGCTGCAATCTGCAAATCAATAGGAAATTGTTATATTAAAACGCTGCTAATATTAAAGTCCTAGTTAACGAAAAGAATGGAATTCCTTTCACATTTCTATGCAAGTGCCGGAAAATATAACTAAAGGGCAAAGTCTGTAGTTGACTGGGGTTCAATCGTATAAAATCAAAATGAGTATGGTATCTAAACAGGATTTATAAAGCCTCTGACTAATAAGAAATCAAACAAGTATTACCGCAACAAAAATGTGGATCCACATAATTAGTCCTGGACTGTTGGAGCACGACACAGAGTAACACAAACAATGACAGGAATTATGGAGAACTCCAAAGCAATCCCGACAAAATAAGGGCACAGACTAAAATGGAAATCAAGTGAGACGGTATTTTTATACTAGCTCCCTTTTTCTGTCTTGAGAGGAGACGAGCTCATTTCAATCCCCTAATGACCCAGAATTTCGATTTTCCTTTCTCCAGACATCTTTATTTGGTCCAGTCACCCACCAAGAAAACCAGTGTACCCAGTCCGGTGTATGAAAGCTGTTATCATTCGTTTTATTTCCACTCAAATGGAATTAGGCTGTATGCATCTCTGGGTTGGCTAGGTCAAGTACGATTCAACAATGCGTCCCGTTTACTGTAAGGGCCCTTTTCCCGCGTACTTCCTCCAGGTCCATATTTAATTTCTTCAAAGATAAGCTTCTCATCAACCAAAATCCACCCTCCGCTCATCCTGTTTTACATCCTACTTACAGTGGGATTGAACACTTTCACTGTTTGATGGTTATTAAGTTCTAGGTTCAAATTTTTGAACCTGCTAAATTAGACAATAACAGTATTCTTCTCTATTGAATTTGTGTAAAAGTCCTTGATATTCCTTTGACACTTATTAAACTACAGGGAGGGTAATCCCCATGTTATTACTTGTCTGGCGACAGGCGGCATGAGCAGTCAAGAACAATCAGACTTGCATCGGGTTTCTTCGCTAAAAATCTTTTCTTAAGAATCCTTTTGTGAATGCAGAAACCACCTGTCCTCGAGGCCTGTTCATGAAATCAGTCTCATTCAATCAAGATGTTTTGAGGAGCTAAACTGACGTTTTCTTAAGTGTGAACAGTCTTTCCCTGACGCAGTCATCTTGGGGCTTACAATCGTGGGAACCACCAGCTACTCTATATTGACTGAAAAACAAGGGCTATGAGCATTCAACTTGAATTCATAAAACTTTTATTCGCACTCATAGATGCTATTGCTTAGGATGCACCCAACACAGTCTAATTTACACCTTCGTGGTGATTATGCACTACGACAAATAATTGTGTAGAGCAGTCTAAAAGTAGTGGTGGGTTTGCAATAATCACATAAAACTACTTTACAATAAGGCATGTTTAGAAGGTACTGCTTAACTAGACTTCGTTAATTTGCAACTGGGAGCTATCCATGCATAAGTTTAAGTAAGTCTAACGATTTGACTGTATCTTTAAGTACAACACATATTTATATGGAACTTTTCGTTTCTGTAATGTATATACAATTTTGGAACTCGATGCTCCACTGCGCTTTAACAGCTCAACTTTCATTATTATATTGCTTTCATAACACAAAATTAACATACTATGGGAATGTTTCTGGAAGATTCACTTGGCGTTCACAATGATTCTATAATAATAAGTTAAATTGGAAATGCTTGTATCTCTCAAACCCAGAGACACAAGCTCATGCATTTGGCTGACTTTAGATCTGCATCGGATTCTAGGTGTATTCTACTGATGTGCTTGAGACTGAGACTCGATTCCTGCTATTGCATGGTTTAGCTTCGTCGTCTTCATCATCTTCGTAGTCGTACTCCTCTTCGTCCACGTTTATCAGGGACTCATTCTGTGGATCATCATTGATTAGCACCCTACAGAAACCCATCCGTTCACAGTTATTAAATTTTGAAAATGTTATATTGAAAATATAAACAAGTTTGTGTTGTGTATTGATTGTACTTTTTATAGACGCACCTTTGGTAATTCTGCGGCCCATTGCTATAATTTGTCATCTTTCTGATAAAGTTGGCGACAGGATCCCAGTTCTCATAAAATGCAAGTAAATTCACTGCAAAAAATGCGAGAACCATTGGGACTGTTCCCACATAGAATAAAGGATGATAGGTTATATGCTTGAATAATACGTCCGCTAACATTGACATGGGTATTGTCAAATTAATGGCAAGTGTTGCTATCAACGACGAGGTGAGAAAACATCCCCTAAAATTAAATAAATCAAGTTTATGCAACCGGATTTAATGTTTACAGATGGAAAATTAGTGTCATCAAAGACTTGGACCTACCACAGCCACAAAACTTCGGAGAATACTGTTCCGATAATGCCATTACAAACGAGGAAGAGCCATTGTCTCTTTGATGGCCAGGAGAACTCCTCGATACCCGAGTAATGAAACACAAAAAAGAGTGGCCAGAGAATTAAAAGATTGAAAAGTCCCACGAAACCTGCCAAGAATATTATGTATTGAAATTAAGGCAATTTTACACGCACACATACCGGACCCTTGAAGTTAAGTGCATACTTGATACATACCAAAAAACATCGGAATGTCCAACTTGTCTTCATGATCGACTTTTTTTCTTAAGAAGACTAGATACGAAGCGTAGAAAAATGCGCTCATTAGTGCAAATACAGTTCCCCACGGAATTTTCTTAGATTCCATATGCACATCAGACAAACTCACCATTGCCTGTAACATTATTCAACGTTCAAATTAAATACAGCGAATGCAGGAATGATAATATATTAAAAATTCAATGATGGTGACATTTGTTATTAAAAGTTTATACTCACCACGCCACAAAGACTAACTAGGACAGCCAAAAACTTCGATATCGTAAATTTGTCAGACGGCACTGATGGAAATAAGGATGCTAAAATTAGAGTGAAAAGGCCTGACGCCGATGACAAAACATTCACCACTCCCACTTCGGTATTCGATAGTGCTAGCTGGTAGGAGTAGTTGGCTAAAAACCACTGAAAATACAATATATAAAATTCCCAATCAAAACCTGCGCATTCCATGGTTTCGAATGCAATACAGTATCAAACTTACTAGTAGACAAAAGGTAACTGCAAGTTTGGCTGTCTGCTTAGGTGTCAGTCTATTAGCTAAGCGGTATGCTTGTTGCTCTGCTTGCACGGTGGCTTGGTAAGATAATCGAGCGAATAATGCATCAGCTGCTTCAGTTTCAGCTAGCTGCCGCACCTGTAATGTAACCAGACACAAATGTGAAAGCAATATTTAATATAATGATCCTAAATCTTACAAGTCCAAAGATGGCTAAGGAAGGTACTTTTATGACGAGAACACTCGAATTTCGAACTTAACTCAGAAGTTTGATATATTCGGGGACTCTTACCTCTGCCAATTTACTAAATCTAACAGATCTGCGGTGAACGGAATCATCGCTTTCAGTCCCTGAATTATTTCCATCATAATTGACCGGAACGTAAGTAGGAGGACTCTGTATAAAGTGAGAGACAATAAAGAACCAATTAGGTTTTACAAATCAGTGGTCACAACCATTGAGAGTAGAATCATAATCAATAACTCACAAGGCTAGCATCATTTGCGTTGTCGTCCACTGTTTCATCTACAACGGTTTCCGGATCAGTGGATAAAAGCTAAACAAAAAACAAGGTAATGATGATTCTATTTTCACGGTATTAGCTTTTTAAGTTTCTTCTGCATCACTGTATTTGATCATACCGAGTAATGATTGGCTTCTCTCTTCATACATCGATCATGCCACGGTGTCCAACAAATAAATCCGAATAAAAATATTAAAAACATGGATGTCTTCACATAAGTGCTGAAGAAGGGTTTATCGAAATGCTCTTGTTGAAATATATACTGTAAAATAAGAATTCATTTTCATTACCGTACAATGAAAAATGCAATCTAGATGTAATATACATAAACAGTTCCGAAGAATACAATACCTCTGTCAGTTCAGACGACATAACCCATATGATATCGACCAGGACAAGAACCACCATTCCTAAAATCAGCCTTTGGGTGGGACCCAGGTTGGAAGACCCCCCGAACGAGCCGTTTCCACGATCCATTTTGCTTTTTGTTAGACTTGTAATTGCATTTCGAACATATTTGCCGCTTTCAGTTGACAACTTCACCAAGGCGCTTTAATAGCATGTGAGTGGAGCTTCAAGCTACCGAAAACTTGAAGGACGATTTAGATGAATATTATGCGTGCTCATCGACTTCCTTTACGCTTGAATCAGGAATGTGGCTACAGTCGCCTGCAAATCCAAACAATAGCATATATACTTAATGAATTCATTTTACAGCTTAACTCTAAGATACAGACATCACCGATTTAGAAAGAATCTTAACCTCATTCTATGGGGTGATTGAATATAGTTATACGAATCTAGTACAATATAGTTACAAACAATAATTGACTTTATCGCACTGTTGATCTGAACTGAAATATCTGGTGAAATATTTTATTATGTAACGATTGCTGTAACCGGATTGTCCGCCTTCCAGCCTACCTAGACAATTAGCACTAAATCTTTCTCACACAGCAGTTGCCAGTTACAGTCTCAGAATCTTGCTTGCATCAGGTGTGATGACTACATTTACTGATTTGCTTCCACAAGACTAACAAGAGCGAGATTTAAGGCGAGAGTAAATCTTGCTATCAAGAAAACATTTCATTTAATTCCTATCCAACACATACACACAACATGTGACTTACGACTTGGATAGAGACAGTTTAAAATAGTACAGTCCCAATCTTAATCCAAACAGCAAACTCTGCTCTACCATACACTTATAAGCTTACTCTGAGTTGACTTGGACTAATTCCCGGATAGCCTCGCAGATGTAGAAGTTGTGATAAATATTAGAAACTTCAGTTGATAAATCTATTCAACTGCAGGGTCAGTACGAACATCTGGAAACTTCAACGACATCAGTTCCCTTTTGATCAATATAAGTGAAATACTGTTATAGCGTAAGTAGTTCATCAAAATTATAATCTGTCTGACACTGAAAATTATACTCTTGCGTCTATTCCTGGTTACCTCCTTTGCATTCCCTACTGACCTTTATCGAATATGTAACGGAAGGTGGCCTACTCTTAGGATTATGTTGAAAAGCCCTGGTAAATGTCATGCTGTTGACATTATCCCATGCAATGTGTATTCCTTCAGGTTCCTAATAGAGGCAGTCTTCGTGCAGATTACGCTTATGGCAGAGTGTGCTCGGTATTGTTATTGAACACAATATCAGATTGAATCCAAATGCGGTGGTATCCGCTGGTTTCACTTCCTCCGATTCACCCGTCTTACTCCGACCGTACTGATCCTTATCTGAAAGAAATAGTAAGAAGAACATAACATAAGTGAATACCTTCTTGACGAAAAATGTTCAGTTGGCATAACATTTACATGCATAATACATTGAATGTCATGTTAAACTATGCTATACCTTGAATTTTCTTGACAACTCGTGTTTTCAAAAATGGGCTAAAATGTTGCAGTGTCCACAGAAACTTAATTAAAAGTCAACGACACTATGGAAAAGGTAGACTAAAATTAATTAAGTTGCTAACTTTAAATATGGAAGCCACAACAACGCCTGAGAAGAGAAAGAACAGTTTGCTTAAACTTCTATATCTCGTAAATCACCGTGAACTAATAATCTTTGAAAAAGTATACAGGTTTATATTTAATTAGCACGCTATTCAGGCTGTACCAAAGGATTTATGGTATATAAAGTTGACAGAGAGTGGACGACAGTAGCGGTTGTAAAAACACCTTTCGCGTATTTTATCATCTGGAACTGATCTCACGGTTTCCCAAAGCTCTCACGTCACACATCCCAATCTGTAGGGAGTTTTATGAATGGAAGAGTCTGCACAACAACTTGCGATCTTGCGAATCTCTAAAATAGTATCCGCTCCACGACACATAACCCGAGGGAAACCATAAAAAATAAACCTAAAAACCATCCCGCGTCTCGGTAACTGTCGGGAGGGAAAACACCTGCTTGGATTCCTAGTGACTCACAGACGATTAAGATTGACGTCTGCTGGAGTTTATGGATTACTTTAAAGGAATGAAAACGTAGGAGGAAGACATCATTCAGACATTGGTTTGTAATAGCCTTGGCGGTGTATCGGGATGAATGAAATACCGATATAAAAGATTATCGAGCCACTCTCCACGTAATAAATTCCGGTTTACGCGGCATTCAATTATTTAATGCGAACCTGAAGACAGGTATGACCTAATCGCTTCAAGCCGGCAACGAAGCAGGAGATTCGACCAACAATTTCAATGCAACCCAAACGAACATATCGTATCGTTATAGTTCGGTCAAAGGTTACCATTTTTTTTAAATTCGCCAATTGTATATTTTTACAGGCTTTTCATCGGATCTTGGGTTCAGCAATACCCAAAGAATCTTTATTAGGCTTAATGCAGCCACACGTAGTCAGCTACCAAGCACCAGAGGATGTTCTCCGGGTATCCCATGATCCATCTAGAACTCATGATCCACACTCGTTTTAACGCGTGATGGTCCAGGTTTTAATTTAAATCCTCGCAATCGGAATATGAGATTCTTCGTATTTTCATGGATGGTCTGTCTATTGTCCAACCTAATGATACATTAAAGGTAGATAAACCCAGTCACTCGAGAAATACTCTACTCATTCATTTCTGCAATCGACATTGACTGAGGACAAGAAAGGAGGTACTCAACCTCAAACCTGTCACCCTACTGTTATATAGGTACGTGCATGTTGTGGTTCGACTCCCATATACTCGCGTATGTAATATGCACTGTGTAGAACATGTACCGGATCTACAGTATACCTGTACATACTATGGAACGACATGTATGCATACGAGATACAGACATTATAGATATTAGAATTCGATGACGACTATTTTAACCAACATTGGTTGAGATTTTGTGATTAATTAGTTTTTGGTTGCTTTAAAACATATTTACAAGATTACAAAGGAATAACGAATCTGCCGGAATCTGTTTAGTTTCGTGTCTTTAAGTACGATATCCCTTAATTGTTATATCGTATATTGAGCGAAGTACGACGCCAACCAGAAAATGCTGTTAAGTTGTAATTGTTGTTCAGTTGAACGAGACTTGAATAATTGATTATGAACGAATTGAAATTTTGAGCGTAGTTTAAGCTTGTTAGGTAATACTTCTTTCATCTGGATCCAAATAAGAAAAAAAGGATAATATGTGAACAACTATCGGAAAGTGGTCAGTGAGAGGAATAATAATTTGAATTGACATCGCTGACACTACAAGATTTATTATATGCATGTATGTGATTAAAAATATTGGTGTGAGACTTGTTCATTATCTACTCTATCTTGATGGTGTGATTGTTAATTTTATTATCTGTCATTGTGTGCAGTGGAAACAAGAGCGCGGTCAACGGGAAACGGGATTAGCGGGAGAGGAACCTGGCAGCTAGTTTGACCTGCGGAAAACTAAAACTAAAAAGTCTGTTCAGATGGATTTCTTAAACGTGAAGCACTGTCGCTAAATTGAAACTTCAACAGTTATCAGGGTAAACCACGCTCACGTAAGTACATTTGGATGCAGTTACTGAATCGTGATTCAAGAAATGTATGAATAGTATTGAGTCAATTGCGTTTTTTGGGGTTTGAGCAGAAGTTGTTGGGTGAACATGGAAAATTCAAGCGGTGGCAATAATAACAACATGAATGGGTGGAACGGGGGTGTAACTTCCAAGGCGAATGGATTCTCTGGAACAGACGAGGAACGGAACACATCGGGTCACTTACTGTCTAATGGTGTCAGTTTTGGCGGAGACAGGTCTGTGGGGCAAGCGTCAGGGACTACGGATTCCAAGAAAAATGGCACTCTGGTACGAGCTTCAAACGGCATCGCGTCAACGTCGAATCTGTTAACAGAAAATAAAACTTTTACTTCATCCGTTGGATCTCCACCCAGCGGAGATGATGACAGTGATGACGACTACTGCGTATACACTTATAAAGGAGATACACGAGAACAACAGCGGATGGCAGATCTGCCGTCTAGTTTTTACCAGTTCGATTCCTCGGATAACCAGTCAGGTGATTTTGGATCCTTCTCCGGAGACCATGGCAACGCTTTTCCTAGAAATGGGACAGGAGGTTCACTTCGGGATGGTTTTATGAATCGAACTACCAATAACGGTGGAGCTGCAGCTCAGAATAATGTATTTTCTCCCGACATGGACTTTCTGGAAATGGATTTTGATCCAAATATGTACGCTGACGGAGACGATGGAAATGAAGGTAAAATTTGTAGTTACCAAGTAAATCTTATGTTTGCCCCTCTTTCATGTGATGAATCAAATGAAAGATTAAACGCTTGGATTAAATTATGTTTCTAGATGAAAAGAATGAAGTACCTGGCTTACTGTCGGACAGTCCCGTTTTTTCCTTCAAAGACCGCAGCTTCTCCCCCGGAGGACAAGTGGATTCTGTATCTCCAGATGTACCAATGCCTTGCTCTAGTAACAACATTCTTCCTATCTCCTCGGTTGTGGAAAACATCGCTGGTTTAGACTTACAGAGTATAAGTTCACCGGTATCCAGTGCCTCAAACGGTAGTTGTAGAGTAATGGACGCTAAGATTCTCGGAAACGTATGTGCTAGTGATAGATTACGAATAAACGCCAACAATATTAACCGTGCAAACAGTACCGCAACGGCTCCAGTACACCCTACTACTAATGGCGCTGTTGCGTCAGAACAGGATTCTTCCGGAACCCTTCGTCTAGTGAAAAGTAATACCCTTCCAGAGCTGAAAAGTAAACCTGTAGTTTCCTTGTCAAGTGTTGGAAGCAGCATTCGACCTTGTGAAAAGTCTTCAATGCTGTTTTCCTCAGCTCCAGTTTTCAAGGACTCTGATCTATCATGGTCCTATAAGGCGCGAATCAATACTGCAGACGGGCCCGTTTCAGAGGTAGGTGTCTATCAATTATAAGGAAGGTTGATATTCGTGGGTGAACATTCCGCTCATTCTCTTGTATTTTTATGTCTTTATAGGAACTAGAAGTTGGTCGTGTTATGATATGGGATCTCACAGAAGCAAAAGAAATCGCTTATAGTCAAATTGGGAAATCCGCTTGTGGGGCCACAGCCGTACTAAACGTTCTCGTAAGATTTATTGGCTAACATACTGATACTGTAAATATTTGAAATCGATGAATCGGTTTAGGTTGTACTTGTCGAGACTACAGTTTAATTAATGTTGCAGATGGCCCTCCGGATTGACGCTTCTCCTGAGTACGTAAATGAATGTGTAGGTACTCGCTTACGAGCTGAGAATGACGATTTACCCGGGTATCTTTTCTCAAGGAGTTCTGCTGGCGCTACACATAAAGATCTTATAAATGGGATACAACGTGCCTCTGAGGATAAAGTCTGCGGTCGTTTTTTTCAATTCCCTCCAACCGCTTCGGTTTCCTCGTTTAATAAATGGCTGTTGAACTGGGTATGCAAAGGTAAGACATAACAAAATTATTTTTGTCAAATTACGTTTATGAAAGTAATTACGAATGTAACGCGTCGCACGAATATTCCGTTCTTCTTATCATTAATCATCGTATTTCTTAGGTGCCATACCTGTCGTTACACGCAATCTCCAAGTTGGAAACTATGCTTCACCTTCGGAAATACCAGATGCATGGCATCATCAAATGGTATTCGGTGTATCCCCTGAAGACTTATACTTAAATAATCCCATAGAAATAGCAAGCTTGTCGGAGCTCTTGCCTCAATTAACTGCTGAGTCAATTCTTCTCATTCGACGGCAAGACCTAATCAGCAGGAGGAGGTCCACAACAGATCTGCGACAGCTTGTTCGACATAAAGATCCTAGGTGGAACGACATGAATGTTTTAGGTATGCATTTTCTTCAGTGTATGTATCTGTTGAAAGATCAGTAGCGTTGCGTTGTTAATTGAATCTTTAATGTGTGTATAATTTTGCAGGTCAAG
Source organism: Sminthurides aquaticus (assembly GCA_906901655.1). Lineage (NCBI taxonomy): Eukaryota > Metazoa > Arthropoda > Collembola > Symphypleona > Sminthurididae > Sminthurides > Sminthurides aquaticus. The sequence goes on along the minus strand of CAJQTT010000013.1, from coordinate 770,300 downwards.
TTGCAAACGTCTTCCTTGAAGAAATCCCTTATTTAACTGAAAACAGCTGTAGAGGAGTCAAGACTAGCCACATTAAGATACCCGCGGATTACAGAGCCGGTGTTACTTTGTTTATAAGACGCGAATCTCCATCTTGCAGTTTATTAATGAGTTCGGACGAGTTTTTAAGCAGATAGAAATAACTTAAATAACCAATGAAAAGACGAAATTATTTGGTCATTCATAATCCTTCAGTTAATCTCCATTATTCTTGAGCTTGTATTGTCGGTACGATTCTCTTGTCGTAGTTTCTGGCTCACGAGGAAAAAGTTCTAGATTCGGAATGTATAGCGTATGATATACTGTAGGGCTTTCTAAGACTGGTTACGAAATTACTGGCTCGACTACTCCCCGTCGTAGCTTTTTTCACTTCATTTTCTAGAATGTGATTGTACTTGTACTAAAGTTAAAACCAAATATATATATATCGACATGGACGATCATGGCTTGTAACGTAAGATTAGACGTAAAAGAATATAATGAAATGAGAATTGGCAAGAAACAAGAATTCTAACTTTTGCCTAGAATAGCAATCGTCCTTTCCTTCCACAACTATATACACCGCTTCTTAATTCAGGACTTTAAGGAAGTCTGAAATCAATGGTGATTCGGTTAAACTTATAATTTCTGTACGAGTTCCAGGCATATTATGTAAGAAAGTATTCTGACAGTTTAGTACCCGTAAGCAGGACTATAAAAATATATTTTGTGAATATACAGGAAATATGAAAATATTTCGCTTGCGTTCGAACTATGAAGCTCATATCCTAGTTCACAGTACTATTAACTTATATTATATCTAATAGCTATCGTTAACTGCAAACTTCTTTGTAGAACTCAGTCCTAGGATGCATTCTGTCGCAACTTTGAAAGAATCGCACGTATTTTTTTCTGCAGAGCTGTTCTTATAATCAGTAGCCGAACCTTGCAACCAATGTTCGGCAACCATGCAATCCTCTGTGTCGAATATAATTGGATCCAATACATAACATATTTGTCCATATAAGTAACCACGGGCGAAGAGATATTTTGATAAGTTAATGACTCCTTCGAGAACCTTCGGTGCACATTAGTCTGGCATGTTATTTTGTTCAGTAGACATTGTAAGCACTACTTTTGTGAAAAATCGAACTGAAAAAAGTAAACGCGTTCGTATTATCTAAACTACGGTTATCGGCGAAACATAATATACAATGATGAATCCATGCTAAGCGAGTATCTGATGCATTTATTATACGGAATTTAACCAAGACATGCATCATCCGTTTTTCACACAGTCAGAATGGCACGCTTGCTCGCGTTCAAACTTTATTTTGGTATTGTAAAACGTAATTTCTTTGTTGTACATTTCATAGAATAACAGCTTTTAGAATATTATTTTCATCTAAACGTACGATAGGATTAGGATGAGCATGGCGACGGAAAAATCGTCACTTTCATCCCGCGCATATTACGAATACGCTAACAACTTGGATTCATCTATGCCTATGCGAGCTTGTATGTTAACAGCAGCTATACTCAGTGTAAAAAGTAATGTATACCCACAGCTGGATCGTTCCGCTAAAGGAAACCGTTACCAAAGTTGAAACATTAGGATCTCTCATTTAATTATTCCAGGATCTTCTGTTGCATGAACGAAGTCTCTTACGAAACGTTAATTTAAGTTAGCGAAGAAATGTTAAGCCACAAATAATCACTGAACGCACTTGAGTTATTTTTTACGCAGCGAAAGGAAGCAAAGCAAATGTCATATTTACTAGCTTAAGTACAGTTATCTTTCATGTACATTACATTACGACAGTATCATTCTATCGCAACAAACAGCGCAGTTTATCATGAAGCTGCTTCGAATTTCTTGTTAAAACGGTGTCCCTATCTACTCGTATTAGCAGTCAGATGAGTTATTTAGACTATTATTTAACTTCTTCTTATTAATTAAAGTATCGAGTTCGGCTACAGCTTCAGACCTTGAATCGTCTAAGAATAAACAAAGACGAAACGTTAGTTAGACGACCAATGTTTAACTTCTATGTAGTCCTATAAAATATATACTTGCATCTTACCTCCTCCTCTGCTCGGTGATCCTGACGAAGCACCCTTTTTACTCAGTAAAGAATTGAAGAAATTGGCTAGTACTCGTTCAGAACTTTGTGCATCACCCTGAAAAAAACAAATTCATGACATTAGTTGTCAACATTGTACTAAAAGTATGATGCAAAGACCGAAAATAAATTTTAACAAACCTTCTTTGGTGTAGGTATTGGCATTGTCGGATTCATTCCCACACTAGGAGGTCGTTTAGGAGTTTTATCTATGGGAGTTTGTGGACTCAGCACTCGTGGATCTCTGATGTTCATCCCCTGTTGTTGCAGAAGAAGTTGTTGCCTTTCTAAGAACTTCTGTTCATCCTCAACTTCTACTTCGGGTTCCCGGTTAACAGCCTACTCGTAGAAAAAATCGTTATTGGTCAAGCCAGCTGACGGCATGCAAAACAAGTGTTCATGTTAAATCCCATACCTTCCTAGTCGCAACTGGTTTCTGAATAACTTCATTAAAATACTCTTCTGGCTTAAAGGATGACATATTTTCGTGGAGAATCGCCATTTTCTTTTCATTATCCCATCCAGCAGGACTGGTGAAAAAATAATTTAAACTCCATTCAGAATTCGAATAATACAAGTTTCCGCAATCGGCCAATGCAGTGTAAAATTTAAAACTTACATAAATACAGCATCTTTTTCAACAATTAAGGCTGGTGTTCTAAATGGGAGGCCGTATATCCTATGGACTAGATACTTATACAGGAGATCACAGTTTTTATCTTCTTTTACTGATGTGTAAAACAAAGCTGCACCGTATTGAATACAAAATTGACGAATGTGATGTTGTATGAAATCGAAATGTTCATCTCGATAATCATGCTCTCGTTCAAGCGTATTGATATAATCGGTCTGGAATTTTACAGAAATATAATCAGGTTCAAAAACTTCAACAATACTGGAATTAGCTTTTTAGCTAACAAGAGAATTTCAAATACCCTACCTTCGTCACAACGACAATAATGTCTAACCCGGTGTTGCGCGATAAGATATTCGGTGGCAACATAGTGTCTTCCTCCAAATTTCGTGAATTACGATTGCTATTTCCTAGATTACTTTTGGTACCTGACGCAAGGTCAAGTTCATCTCCAGGTTCAACATAGTCCAGCCAGCGTTTTACACACTTATCCCGTAGCTCTTTCACTCTGTCAGGTGACATCTTTAACGAATCTACGTGATCATGCAACAATCCAGCCCAAAATTGTAACTGATCTATTATGGTCCACGGTGTTGCCATTGAAACCGTCAGCATTACTACTGTCTCACTAAAGGTTTTGTCAGACAATGCGAACTGAAGTAGATTGGCATGTTTAGGGTTTCCGTCCAGCACCCACACACTTAACTGAGTTTGATCTGTAACGATAAAAGTCACCCCAAATATTAATTTAATTCTCGAAAAAAGTGTGAAAGATGAATAACAGTTGCCTACTTACCGTCACGATACTCGTCTCTAATTTCGATGTATGCGTACTCTAACCCACAACCCTTTTTGGGATCTTCAATTCCTTGTAATTTAGCAACTAGTGTTGTTTTCCCTGATTCATGATCGCCTATAAAAATGTAATCATGATTAAAAAGTCTAACTCTTTGTAACAATATTTTTTCTTCCCAAGTTTACTGTTGCGTGCTTACCTAATACTACGATAGATTTACCAGAAGGCATTTTCGTGGAAGCATTGGACCGAACTTCAGTCAGTATGGATGACCTGCGACAGACAACAATTTTTTAGCGTTCAGAGACACAGGATTTAGTTTTACAGAAAAAATAAACCTTGTCCGGGACAAATGAAAACTACCAGCCCTCAAGCCCCTTTAAGCAAATCGTATTCATTCATGGCAACGCTGAACGACACTGAAACTAAGGGTTGAAGAAGCGTTCTAATTCGTCATAGCATCGTATATACCATCATGCATTTTCATTATAATCGGAGAGTCACATCAGCTTCGAAATGGTGACAAGGAGTTTTAATTTCTGTCTTGTTACTGCGTAGGTGTTTAGAAAAAACTACTCACCATACGTTGTCGGTGCTTTCGGGGGATTTGTTCTTCATTCCGTTTTTAATTTCCGACGAGCTCCCCATTTTGATAACTATCAGCTTGCACAGCGACCGTAATGCACCATAAGAATATTAGAATACCTATTTAATTTAAAAAAGTTAGGTAACTTAAGTTCCCAACTTTCACTACTGCAGTTGAAATATCGGAATCTTCGCAGCACTTTAACTTTTCACCGCTTAAATTTGAGTCGCACAAATATTTCACACTTTCACTTCCATACAACTGTCAAACGTGAAATACCTTGAGTAGTCAGGAACTCGCTTCTTGATACTATAATAACCACCGGAGCACTTGTTTCGTCCACTAGCACTGTTGAAATTAATTCAAGATTATTTATTGTAGGGCATTAGCAAAATTGTTACCTCTCCGAATAATGGATTAAACATGCTGTTACTTACATAAATGTTCACCCTGTGATTCCAATAACGAAGCGGAAATTTTCCAATGAGAAAATATCAGTTCCTTCCTTGAGCACGTTCAAAAAAGGGTACCAATAAAAACTGCCGAAGAGATAATTCCTGAAAAAATATAACATTATATTATAATTTACTCTTTTGGCAAATTCATTGAGCGAAAGTACATATGCATAACATAACTGCACGAAGTGTATAAGAGTAATGAGGATGACCGTACCTGTTTCCCAAAACCCAAAAAGAAACCGAATTTAGACAAGTATATACAACAGCAGTGATCTATAGAAGCTGCTTGGATACCATCCAGTGTTGAAGGAGTCCACCTTGAGAAGTTGGGCTATCTATCTGCAGCATGCGATTACTCATCGACAGTTGCGCCTATAAATAAATAAGACAGACCTCATTATGTCAACTTCTTTACAAACAAATCAATCACTTTACATGCACACATCTTCCAACAAATTGCACAACCAATGCTTGCCTTCCAGCTTTCTTAAAATTAAAATTCATGTATAAATACTTTTAAGTCCGACTCCTTAAAACTTTATGATTTACTTAAAATTTAAGAGAGACGTATATATATACAAACCCTTTTGTTCTCAATTAAATGTACCTAGGACCTCAGATCCGTTCATGTAGAATAAGAACACCTGTATATATTCAAGATAGCTAAAATTAATACACACCCACGCTATTTAGAAACAACTTTCCCGTCAAAAACAATTACTAAAGTCAATGAAATCACTACAACTACCTACTATAATAGTAATATTTATTTCAGACGGGACGTCACCACAGCTGTATAAAAAATAAAAATATATAATGAGTTTTTTACATTTATATTATCTGTCAAAACGGTTTTGCTTCCTCACAAACAACATTGAAACAATCAGATTATGAGCCAATCTTTTGGCAGCTCAATACGCTTCGAACCGACCCTTCGGTAGTTAACTACTTTTGGCTCTAATTTCAGTCTATTAGTGTATGCACACTCGAGAGGTTTTATACAACAGTTGTTGGCAATTCACTTTCCATCCTTACATCTCACACCTTGCTACTGACTATATTGCATATGAGAAGAATATTCGCATGCAAATATTTGCAAACATTATGTTGCCGAACGTCTGGATGGAGGAGAGGTGATGGAATATATACACATAAACTCTGTTAATAATTATCTTTGGCTCTTTGCTCACCTCCTCGCACAACCTTTAGTCTAAACGGGCTCTTTTCATTCAATGAACTCACTCACTTCCTAATTAATTACAGCTCTTCACATAAGATTATGTCACATGTGTATCTTTCTTTCATGTTTCTCAAATAGAAAAGTGCAATAACTGTTGGATGTGCTATAGAAATAATAATAAATGCACTTACCGCCGACAAATGTTAATTGACAAATCTTAATGTTGGGAACCGGGTGAAGAAGAACTATATTATTTATATGTTGTTGTTATAAAGTGATTTAAAGGAAAACATACAACAAGTTAACAACTTTCCAAGGGATTTAAGCCTCATCTGCTAATATAATATTGTGCGGAAAGCAGAGGAAGGGTTCGGGAAAAAAGAGGGAAATTACATGAATATTAAGCGATGACCAAGATCAAGAACACATTCACAGGGGATTTTGATTGATATAAAACGGATAGAAGAAGTGGATCTATTATAGAAACTACTTTACGAGTCGGCGGTAGAGACGTATGTATGCAATGTCAAAACGAAAAGTTGACTTGAAGATCCAAGAAGGCATGAATCCAATCACTTATTAAACTAAAGGGAAAGAGCTAAAGCTATATATTCAATATTAACCTTTAGGAGTTTTGAGAGTAGTACGTTAAAGTGCTCTTCTCGTCCTCTCTTCAGTCAATCCTTCAGAGGTTCATTGCAATACGGCAAGATTTTTGCACACTTTGCATGCTGTAGGCGTCTGTCGACATTCAAAAAAGGTTCCAACATTTACCATTATATTATTCCCCTATGCCCAATGCCTGAGCCTGAGAATATATCCGAAGAGACCGCGTTCAAAACCATGTATGTACTCTTCACAGGGAGATCTGATGAGAGACGAGTTTTTTACGGGAAGATCTATCTCGCTTATATGGATACCTTCTCGAATACGTGGCTATCGGACACTCCTAAAAAGCCCTTCATAATGGACTCACTCCTTCCCAGAACCATAGGAGCTTCTACTCTGCCCAGTCCCTAGTAGACATCCCCATCCAATGCATAATTCAGTCTGCTATCCCAGTCCTGTGTATGTGAGTATTTACCGGTGAGTCATTCATTCTACACCACAAGGTTTTGCTCTCTCTATGCAATGCTAGAGCCAAATTCCCTAAAGGAGTCGGCCACTAGATAGCGCATCCTTCCCTTTCTTGATTTTCATGCTAGATTTCAAAAATGTTTGAAAGATTTTGAGATTTTTATGAAATATTTATGGTGGTTTGAATTGGTTGGTTGCAGCCATAGGTAGTTTTTTGAAGGATTCTTTGAAAAATGTTGAAAAATTCATTGGTCTGAACGAGGGACGAGACCATAAGGAGAAAATGTTGTCAAACTTAGGTTTAGAGACCATTGAAAGACAATATTGGGGATGCCATTGAGCAAAGTACATGTGACTTGAGCGGGGGAGCGGTTGAAAGGAGATTTATTCCGAAAACTTTTCTGCGCGAATTTGTTTATAGTGAATTTGGATGAAATTTTAGGAAAAAGTGAATTATCCTTTTGGAAACAAATTCCAAAGGGATTGTAAAAGTTTTTAAGTGGTTCAACGGTTAGAGTGAGTAAGATTATTTTAAGTTGGGCTGCGCGTCGCTGACGAGGTCATAATTCAAAATGGGTCATCATTTTTCGTCGATGCCTGCCGAATCCAGTCACCCACAAAATGCCCCTCTGTTTCGCTCACCCTTCACGGATGGGTTTTCAGTTCTCGGAACCAACGCAAATTCCGAGTGTGAAGGATTTGAACTTCGATTTTACGATTGTCTAAATGCGGTTGGAACAATACGAGGCTCCGAGTACTGCAAACTATATTTTCAGGATTACAAGGAATGCACGGGAAAGTATAAACAGGTACGTGGAACTGTGGAGTACAATGAATTTAAGCATTAGGAGTTGTTGTAGTCAATGAATTAAAAGATTAGAAAAAGAGAAAATGCTTTGGATTGAAATTGATAAGAATTTTTGTCTGCCAATAGCCGAGGTCATACGCAACAGCTGGGTTGTTAATTCAAGTTTTGATTTATTTACTTTTAGCTATATCGTGTGAACGCTATGAGACAGGAACGCTGGAAGCAGTACTGGAAGGGTGTAGCCGGGCTTGGACCAAGGGTGCCCATGTACTCCGCGGAAGTCCCTCGCCACGACTCATACTCTCCGGAATGTGACTACAATTTGTTTGACTAACAGCACGAAATGTTCTTCAAGCCCGGTCGTTCATACGGAAGCATCTTTAACTACGACAATTCGTCAGAATCAGCCCTTCTCGTAGTCACGTTGGGTAGGTTACAATGTATAGAGAAATGTAATATTCATAGCGTTGAGCTACAATAAATTGTAATGTTAATTTGAATTGATTGTCGAAAAAGTCTTGTTATTTCTTAGTTCAGTTTCGCTTTTGAAGCTCTGGAAGGAGGAAACTTGCAAAATAGTTAAACCATGTTTTCTGACTGTGGGCTGTGGGTAGCGACGTGATAGGACAGTTATGCCTTCCCTGCTAATTAAAGGTTGGTTTCGGTACGGTAGATGGTTCCCACTGTCAGATTTAAAAACCAGTATTTAACTGGGATTGTCCTACGGAAGACTAGAGGAATACGAAGCAAAACATGCATTGGATCTTCATATCCTGAAACGAATACGATTAATGTGACTGATTGTTACAACGCTTCGGAGATCTGTAGGTTAAACTATCTTGGGCACGCCAATCTGGCGAATACCGATCTGGCGTCAGTTACGCAGGACTAAGCGACGACAGTAGACTGTACTGTACGGCGATGTATTTCCGGATCCGGACTTAAAGTCAGTCAGAATTCTTATCGTATCAAGACTTGGTTTTCGTAATGTTTTATGGGCAGTTGATGCATGCATGCATGAGAGGATGGAAATCTGCACTAGGTATTGCCGAATCCGCCTCCAATTAAGTTTTGCAAAAGCGAATAATTTGCATTCCCTCTTAATTAATGACATTTCTATGGTATATTTACTTTCGAGAGTTTTATATTTTAATGCTGCTGAAGACTATTCCACCGTCAGAAGTTGAGATACCTTGGCCTTTCAGGAAAATGCTTACAAGGATCCGGATACAAGTCTATAAACCTTGTATTAGCTAGTGTTTATTTCTTTCTCTAGGTTACAAAATGATTATGAGAGGGCCTCCACGGTACATTTTTGGAACATGGAGTTTGAATAGAGGCGAAGCGAGGTACATGCAAGCATCCATCTTGGAGGATTTATGTCACCGAAGTCGTCTCACTCCCACTCTTCTGAATGCATTCTGCTAATATTACCAAATTACACTATGATATAAATTGTTGCTCCATTGGCTGTGTTATTAAGATACCGAGGGTTCGTGTTTCATGCTACCAACAGACAATGTCGGGATTGTTTCACACGCTACCCAAGAATATTGGAGGAGTAGAGAGAAGAATATTTATTTGATCCCCTAAGAGCCACGCCGGCCTCAAAAATTGATCAAGTTTTTATTTGCAGATATGTTTGTATGTATCAATTGTTTGCCGAGAATTAGAGGAATTCGTTGCGTTTGGGTTTCTAAATTTACTCTTAAGTTTCTACATTCTTTAACTTCCAAGGCTTAGTCTTTCTGAAATACGCCGCATTGTAGAAACCATAGCGTAATATTTTCCATACGATACGGCTTTGACGTGACGATTCCCAAAGGAGTCTGGTGACTGTAATGCTTTCTGCATTAAGGTTTAATGGTTGCTGGGATTCATTAGGAAGCTTGAGGAAAAAGGAATAAGCGGGTATACTCGTGCCAAATGTCCGCTCTTCCACCTTAGGAATTTGTTAGAGATGCTGAGGATGCGAATATGAGGATTGACAAGTGAAAAAGAGTCGAAAATGTCTTGACGGAGTAAGTAGATATGAATGAAAGTCAGGAAGGATGGCGAGTGTGCGTTCCTGCACTAAGCGTATGCACACTCCCGGATCCCTCTTCCTGAGTCATCGGTTCAGATTTTCGCAAGTTTCAAAATATGTTGGCTCTAGAGAAAATACTCGTTGGATTCCTCGGCCCACAGACCCTGTGACCATAATCCAAGGAACAAATACCTTTTTAATAAGAGGAAAGGGAAAGAATTTCATAGAACGTTTCTTATCCAAGTACCCACGGACAGGATTTTCTCGTAGAAAAGATAGCGATAACCAGTGAGTGTATGTCTTTCTGCTCAAAGAAACTGGATGCCTGACTAGGATTGGCTAAGGATATCGGTCATGATATACTAGACTTTTCTAATTGCCCCAGAAGTCCTATGCTCCATCATCACAAGATATTCGATAACGACCCTTATCTCCCCCCTATCTCCTTTCATATTCCGTATCATATTCGTTCCCAACGACCTCGCGACGTACTCTATCACTGAATCGCTTCTGGTGGAACAGGGCTCAGAGCAGGCATTATAAGGGCAAAGACTGTAGCTCTAAAATGACGGAAGGAAGGAGGAGGATTTTATGTTATTTGACAAGCCCAGGCCGTGGCTGGATACAGTCCAAAATATTTCTATCAAGACGGAGAAATATTTAATATTCAAAAAACTCGACAACATCAAAGCAGGAAGGAGCAGAAAGTAACGTTAACTAACTTTGTCCTCCTCTAAAGCCATCTCTTCAAAGCTCATCAAACTATCCCGAAGCCTAAGAGACCCTCTGCCTTCACCGAGTTCCGTCCTCGAGCAATGTAGAGAAAAGTATAGAAAAAAGTTGAAGAAAATCTGAGCGTTGGCGTCAACTCTAGGGAAAAAACTAGCAAATTTTCTCTCGGTCTTCCACTCTCCGTTAGGAAGCCGTCAATATGCAAGCCATATTCTTCCCTCCCTCTTAGTTTGTTGCAGCAAATAATATTTTTTACCCGCTACCTTAAATCCTTCCTTGCAACTTTCTACCGCATCCGTCACCATGCCAGGGATTTATCCTCGCTTCCGCACTACACGGATAGCAGTAATAATACGCATATAGCTTGAAAGCCAAAGGAAACAAGGAGTGTATCCGGAGAGTAATAATCCGAGGACGGGATGCAACGGAGATTTGTTTTCTTAATTTCCCAAAGAGTCATCTTCAGTTGTATCTTGTTGAGCCGTTTCTCCTTAATTCAGCTCATTTATTCCACCGTATCCCCAGTAGTATCGCTCTTCCACTACCACTACCCGTCTCTTATTATTACTTGCATAAATCCGGGATCAGCGCACCATGAAACGAGATATGAGGTCATATGAGATCCATGAGTTCCTGGTCGCTTTTTCACCGTCTCCTCCTCTTTGGCCGTGACGAGAAATCTTTTGGAAAATATTATATAGCCTTAGGAATCCCGGAATCCTTGAGGAAGAATAGGAAGAAGAAGGAAGCGGGGAAATAGGAAAACAAGTTTGAAATAAGTTAAAGAAGACAAACTATTCACATTACCCATCCTCTTCTTCTCTCCACCCTAGTTTTCTCTTCAAAGACCAAGACACATCACATGACAATCTATTTTAACTTGGCAAAAGTGAATCCTTTCAAAAATCACAATCTTCATCTCATCCCTTTCATCTTTGTCTATCTCTGGGAATAGCGGGCCCTAACCCTCTCAATACACTTGTCCCGGCCAAAACTGCCTCCAAAGTTTCCGATCCTCCACCCACCGTGCACACTCCGTGGCGGCTACGAAATATGAAATGGCAGCAAGAACGAGAAATGCTTCAAGGAACAAGAATACCGAGCCATCAACTCCACGTTCTCAAAGAGCAACATTTGAGTTCCTCCTCCACTCTTATAGATTCTTAGACGTCTTTCTAGACCCAATCTCATCTTTAAGGATGGCGAGGGCTTAAAGAGATGAAGAACTGAGAGAGTGTCGACTAGGAAAAGATACAAGTTGTCATAACAGAGGGCCACCCTTCGAAAACCGCTTTCATAACTCTCATCCAAATCAATCATCAAATCCAATCCTCCGCCTCTTCTTTCTCCATCATCGTCCCCGGCTAGTCATCATCATCCTAATCGACCCTACATTCCCAACGGCAAATATGTATTCCCCTTTAATCACCCCCATCAACTTATCATCTCCCTTCCATGCAAATCTCACGCAAACATTCCATCTTCCGCAACCCGGCCGGTTTGCAAATTACGCTGGTCTAACTTAAGCATAATACGCTTCAGCTCCTCGTCCATCCATCTACTTTATTAGCCACCGGAAATAAGTACATACAAGTTTACGAGATTTCGGCGTTTTTAAACAAACGTTCCTCCCAAAACCAAGAACCCACCCCCATAAACTGACGACCTAATTCAGGCTCCGCTACCGCTGATGCTCCATGTTTTCCAAGGATTTCCGAGGATGTTCTCCGTATAAAACTCTTGAGGGATTTTGGCTCCAATTTCATCAATTTATAAAATCATTCCATCACTTTATTCCCCCCTATGCTTCGCTTCCGCCCCCAGGAAGGAACATCCATCCATCCAGTTATTTCCTTTCCCCGCTTCAACCGGGAGTCCCGGTCCGGGACTGGGAAACGCACAATACTCCTCTTCAAGCCTCTCTCCATCACTCACTCCACGTCTACAGTGTACAGTGAGGGAAAACTCACTTAGCTTCATGACTTTGGGGAAAGTTTATTCAAAACGGGATTTTCCCTGGCTACCAGCCGTCGTCGCACACCTTCTCCCAGCTTGTGTTGTTCAACAAAACCCCGCACCTTTGTACTCTCAAAGAAGCCATCTTGCAACCAAGGCAATGAATCTCTCTCTCTTCCCGTGTTTGTCTGGATCCCTTGTCTTCTTTAAATATGCGATTGCTTTCAGGTGGAGAGGACGAATCCCTTGCGCAAACCATTTGATAGGTTTCGCTTCTCTTTGTTTGTTTCCCCCGGATCCAGAATGTCAATACCCAGCTCACCAATAAAGGAGCAGGTAAAAGCCCCGTCTCTTCTCCTCCTCCTCCCTACTAGGGAGTCCCTAGTGTATTTTTCAAAAAACCTGTGCGCATACTTGCTTATCAAAGTAAGAGCAACAATACAAGCAGCCGTTACGACTCCCCGCTTCCAGAAACATTTCCAAGCATCTACAGTATTCCAGCCCCAGAACCGGAGAAAGAACGGCCGCGTAGCTTGAAGGCTATATATATATACAGTTTGGAAAGCATCAGTAATCTGCATTTATAATTCTCAATTACTATTACCCCCATAACCCATCCTGCCACATTTTAGTCCTTGTTGTACTGGCAGGTATCGTATATGAATGGCATACAGTCCCATTCTGGCCCGCCGTTGTCCGCCATATCATTCCGTATTATTTTATTATCACATTACACTTGACAATGACCAAGACAACACGCTCCTCCGCCCCTCAATTTCACCCCAAGTCCACGTGTCATCCAGGTAACTCTTACATTTACATCCCCTTCACAGTCTCCTTCTGTCTTGTCTAAATATCTCGAACCATTTCCAGCCCACCTTGTCATTTAGCCATTACTTTTTCTACTACTACACCACCACCACTTCGCATTCATTTCTCTCGCTCCCTTGTCCCATCATTATTATAATAGCCTCCATTCGTCATTATCCTTTATTCTTCATCACCACCATCCTCTCCTTCAATCAATCTTTCCATCACTCAATCCCCTGCTCCTCTACCATGCGCTCAGTCTTCTTTAGAGCTTCGGGAACGGAACGATCACCCTCGCAGATATTGCTCCATACTATCTGAACAGCAATCAACCCTCTCTCACTCATTCATGACCGACTGTCAATTACGTGCAAGTTAGTTAATTCTCTCTCGCTTTGTCTTCAAATCACCATTTTCCCAGCTTATACTCAATCCAGCAGCTTAGCTTCTTCGGTGCTTAGTTAGTTAACGCATATTGTTAATATGCATCGAGAGTCAAGAAGACAACAAGATGCGTCTACCAGTTTTATACCATTATCCTTCTTTCAATCAGCTATTATTTTCTCTTTACTCACACACATGCTTGTCCGCCAATTAGCTCAAGTATCAAAGACTAGTATAGCTCACACACTCAGATGTTGCTTGTCTGACCCTCGGACAAGAGTTTCAGAAGCTTGCATTACTGCCTCTGCACGGAGGGAGCCAACAAATTGCAAGTAGTTTTCTCATTAACAGACGTTTAATCATAAAGTCAGACATGCGGATTCACACTACACTGAAGTTAAATGATGGAAAATACCTTACATGGTTAACAATATTCTATCTTAATATATTAATTGTTTCTAACACCGCAGAGGAATCCCTACAGTCCAATCGTCTTTTATCTTATTTTTATAAAGAGAAGGTGTAATTCTGAATGTAGTCTGAGCCTGTGATGTGTTGTTACTTCTCATTCTCTCCTAAGGACAGGGGCTTGTGTGATGATGGCTTATGCGCTTTCCGGTTTTGTCCATCAAACAAATCTCCGTTAATAACGAAGCAAGGAGGGAGCTTGAGCTTACACGCTTTGCAAAAAGCGAATTGCTATTATCAAAAAGAGGAATACGCTCCTGTCAGCATCTTGTCTCTTCTTTGTTCCCACAACAAGGTAGATGATAATAAAAACTGCAAAACGTTTACATTGTAGTTTTCTCTTAACAAAGCTAAGACTTAGACGTTATTCAGTTGTTGTTGATAAGAACAGTAGCAAATACGTTAAGCATCAACTTATGCATCATTCATATTACTTTGTTTACTTATAACTTGCACACTTCACACCTTCCCTCCACCCCTTTCCTCATCTTCATTTCTATTAAATCCATCCGTACGCATCTTTTACATTTTACCAGTTAGCTAAACGTCTTGTGTGTGTATATCTATATTCGGTTATCTCGTGTGATTCTCGTCTAATTCACGTCCACCTTGCCACATACTTTTTTCCTTGACGTATCCCTCTTTTCTAAGTCTCTCACTCTTCTAAAATATATTAGAAAGTCTGGTATGTAAGCCTGTATTCCTTTAAGCGCTGCAAAACAATTCATCATCGCTAGCTAATACCTCAAACCCATCAATTTCTCATTCCTCCTCTCGTCCTTGTTATAATTCAATACCATCTTCTCCTTGAGAGGTTTCGCATTCACACTTACTCTGCCAGTCTGTCCTAATAAGTCTGTATTTATCAACATTGGAGAAGAGGACTTCTTTCTTGTAAACAAAGAAAAGCCAGACATAGAGGAAAAAGCTATTTGTGCATATACGGTATATTTGCTAAATAAACTGGCTCAATCCTCTCCTCGTTCCCTCTCTCCACCCCCATTTGCAAAAGTCCCCATTCGCACTTTTTAAATTTGCACACATTTCCTTTGCGGCGGCACAGACATGCACTCCAAAGGAATGAGCAGAAATCTGTATATGATGATCAACTCAAATCAAAACCCCTGTAGTAGCTTTACACAATCAAGTCATGGAAACCAAAGTCGCATAGTGGGGTTTGCTTGAGTCTTGGGATGAGGGTAAAGGTAAATTTGGCAGTCAAAATAATAGACTGGTACAGTGTCCCTCCCAATATAAGTTTACAGTTTTTTACAGTCCGCGTTACTCTGCTCTCAGACTTGTTATTAAAGATTAAACATGTTTTGAGGGGGAAACGTTTTTCATCGTATATAGTCTGTATTACTACTAGCTATCTTTCATCATCATAATCAATCTCTTATATCTTTTACTCTAACTACTCCCTCCGTAAGAGACTAACTAAGAGGTCCCAGCTTTATTACTATACCTTCTTGATGCAATCTCCTCCTCATTCACAACAAGAGACCAGACAACAATGAAATTTGCCTTCCTCTTTCATGCTAACCTTCAATTAATCCCCTCTCATCCGCTCCGTCTGCGCCCCCAGACGGCCCACGAGCAAGCATAATCACGATTTCACACTCTTTTACGCACAGGGAATCGATAAAAAAAACCATACATACTTTGTCGAATTATTTTCCCTCACTAACTCTACTCCCCTTCCCTGCCAACTCTATCTTTGGATTTTCTTTTCTTTGTGGTAGATCCGCCTGAGTTCCTCCTTCCTTTGCATATTACTTTTTTAGCTTGTGCTGCACTTTTTTACGCCCACGCAATAAAAATCATCTGCTTAGTCATCCTTGTCGACTCACTTATAAGGATATTAATCTAGAGCTATGATTTAAAATTAATTCATTGGCAAAATGTTTTGTTGACAGGGGACATAATTCTTCCGTAGCGTTTAGGCTGCGTTTTCCTGTCGTTGTATTGTCAGTAACTTGCAGATGGTGAGATATATTACAGCAATAATGAATTCTTTATGAGAGCTTAAATGTATAGCTACAAAGTTTAAGAGAACGGAATTCGTCCTCATGCAATCCACAATTAAGTCGGTTGTAGTTCAAAAACTGAAAACGAAACCAAGCTTGCAGAGGAAGTTCTATCAGTGGTATAAGAAGAAGTGCTTATAGCCACTGCCAGGCCAGATCAGTTAATCGTAGATATGGAATGGCACCCGGGCTAAAGTCTGTAAATGATTTAAATATTTAAATTTTGCTCAGAAATTCCTTCTCGGCTCCGCAATCTCTGAAATTTTAGCAACGTTTAAAATTATCAGAATCAAATTCTGGTTGCTGAAATCCCTCCTCCGCCTTCCTTACCATACTCCAGGAGCTTCAAGTGCAAGCAAATATAAAAAAATGACGAGAATTTAAGCGTTTAACATAACTATAGAAATTGTATACGCAAAATGAATTATGCACAAGATGGATAAGACAGATTAACAAATAGGAATTTATCTACTCGCTGTTTTCCTAATTGGAATCCCATTATGACAATTAAGATGATCGTTAAGGCTTAATATTGGGGGGGGCAGAGGGCTGTATTCACAAAACGTTTATTTTTCTTTATTGAAGAAGCCCCATGGTCATTACGCTTTGTGGGGGTGTTTTTACTATATACATGGAACAAGATTGCTTGCAAAGTGAGCATCCCATTCATCTCACGTCATACATTGACAAAGCCAAGCACGTGGTTTATGGTCCTTGTTCCTAATTTCTTAATTTTTCCCTTTAGTGAAAAAAGCAAAGAGAGGAATAAAGTGTGTTTGGCAATTTGGCAATATGCAGATGGGAGAAGTGTTCAAAGAAAACCTTTACAAGACCTTTACGTGGAGAGTGTGCGGACAACGCATGGGACTACGCAGTTTTCCTTCGCTGTGTGTGTACGTTAGCGGAGAGTTTATAAAGTGATAATAATCCTCTGCCCCATTCCCTTCTACTACAAACACCAAGAAAGAAGATAACGGCAGCAGGTGTGTGATAAGTTGTCACTCTAACTTTCATTAAAGTATTTACATAAGAAACCTGCTTTCTTTACCCCCTAATTACACGAGACGCTTTAATACGCGACAGCCTTAACATGATTTCGCTTCTGCTTACCTACGTTATCATTCTTCGCTTCCCACCGAGTTCTCTGAATCTTGCATTGCTTGCTCAGATTCGCAATGTTTCAAACATGGACGTCGGCCGGAGCGACGACAGTTATCGTATCTCTGTTAACTTGGATAAATAACTCTACGCCATTACTTTTAATTTCGTCAAGCCTTTCTACTTCTTTAAATGAAAGGGAAACCTGTCTTTGTCCTTCCTGCATTTCTACAATTAATAGATGCATCTAATTACACTTTTACACATCCCCCTCGATAATCCCTTGTCATCTCCAATGTGCAAAGCCTCATTCACTTCAAATCCGTTATCTGAATGAAACACGAAAGGGAATGACGTGCGTGAGGAGCAGGTTAGCTGCAATGCTGTCAAAATTCGTACTGAATTAAACTCTGTAACCTTAGCACGTCACTCTTTCCTCTAGTTTGAAGTTTTGTAAGGTGCAACGCAAGAAGCGCACCTTGTCTCTCACCCAGATGAATGGTGCACGCGACAACTCTGCGCTTGCTTGAGACTATAACGCAACGGTAGAAAGCCTGGCTATAGATAGAGAGTTGATGATTTGATTGATGCTCAAGGAAGAATCACAGGTTGCTTTTATGAATATTCTACAGTCCCGAGTTCAGCAAGAGTCAGTTGAAGCGTTGGAATAACCGTTCAAAAGTAATATGGGTGAATACACAACAGTCTGCTTTCATAAGAATCAATGGTGAAATGGTAATCGTTTCTGAACTCACTGACTGTAAGATTCTGGTATCGAAACCCCCCTAAAATCATCAAGTTTCAGGAATCTATGAATTTGAGAAAAATAAAAACGAAACAAGAAAATATAGTTAGATGAGATTTTTTAAATTCAAGGAAGTTCTACACCAGAATTTTGCGTTGGATTTTACTGCAGGAGGCTGTCGCTGACCCATCGTTTCATCACAATCATAATTTTTTTATTAAAAAAAACTCGCGTCACTCATATTCAAATCGCATGAGATTCAAATTCGAAGCTAGAAATAAAATTTGAAATTTGGCGGGCAATTCAAATATTCAAATCGACAATTTTTAATTTCTTTTCAATTTAAATGTTGAAATTCTATACACAATTAAATTTTTTTCAAAAGTTTCACATGATTTTCAAATGTTTTTCAAATTCTTACCAAAGTCTATTCAAAAAATTTCATGCTATTTTCAAAAAAATCAAATTTAATTTATATTTTCAAATGCAAATTCCAATGATTTGGCGGGACATAATAAATCGGCAAAGATAGCACACCCATGTAATTTGATTAAAAGAGCAAAATTTTGTTTATGACGGTCGTTTTTCACTAAATACTTACCAAAGCTAAATGTTTAGTAATTCAGCCGTAGCAGATAAAGCCTACCAAGTGGGCTACAAGGATAATTTTCAACCGTAACACGTTTGCTCAAACTCAGTCAAAGCTTTAGATCCAAGAATCCTGTTTTCCAAAGAGAAGAGAAAAGATGGATATCTCTTTACATCTTCCAGCCTTTCATCTTCCTAAGAGTTCTCTTCCGTCATTTGCTTTAATCTCTCCGTGTCGTGTCCCAGCATATCCTCTAACCCTTTGCCCTAATCCAACTATTCTAGCCTTCTGCCGCAGCATCTTTCCAACATCTGAAATCAGAATCTACGAGTGTATATATCTTGTCAAGCATCATTGCAACCTACACAGCAGGTAGATACATGGATGACAACAAGGGAAGATACGAGAGAAGCTCGTCGCTATAGCTGAGAGAAGAATCGCATCTCTCTTACAAGCTAAAAACAATTTAATCACCGCCAACTCACCAAAAACCGTATACTAAAGGTGGTAAAAAGCAAGCAAAAAACTACCTCATAGTATACGATACGCATCCGCGTTATACGAAACTAGGCATCTACTTGAGAAGAAAGACTTGAAACAATTTAGTCATCATCTTCTTCGTCCCCTTCATTTCCCTCTGAATTGTCGTCTCTCAGTCTGACTTATGCCATCTTAATTTGACTTTTCAACTACTCAAAGCCCTTAAACTAGGTAACTTGACAATAATCCACGTTGTCCTTCTCCTTGTCCTCTTCTTCTTGTGTAACTGACTTGTAGTAACTTGTTATAGTCCACCTGCTTGATTAAAGTATATACTTGAACTGTACGCTGCTATCCCACTATAGCCAGGCGTAATTTCTTAAAAGACGTTATTAAAAAACAACCTACGTTTTCCTCAATTCCGGATTTTTTTAATTCAGATATTGTGTGAGTATGCAAGCCAGGATAGCAATGAAAAGTTTCAAATAGAGAAAATCAAGTGAAGCTACGAAGGCTGTCAAAATGATGTAGTGACGTGTGACCCACTGAGCGCGCAGCGTCTGTCTGGAAGCGAGTTTTATTAAAGAAAACGTTGCTTATTCCCAAACGTTTTAAAGACAAAGAGCCTGGGGCGGAGGAAAAAATATCAACACTTATATTTACTCCGTGTGCGCTGAAAATGACTAGCGTTAGCCCGATAAGAAGCTAGTAAAGCTTTCTTTGTGTTCTGGATTGGGATTCTCTAGAGTTGGTACTAAATGTTGCAGTTTTGCAGCGACAACGACAGCTAGAAAATAGACAAGATGAGAGGAGGTAAAGGATGGTAGCCGAGCGAGAGCGCTTACAGCGTCGTTGCAGTAGAGCATGTGGTCGGAATGAGAGAGTCATATGACAAGAAGAGGGATAAGAACGTTGTATATACACTGTAGCTGTCAATGTGGAGAGCACACGGGAAGGACACAGACAGACAGAAGGAAGGAGGGATTGGAAAGCATGGGAAACTCGCTTCGCATGTGGGACAAGAGCCTTAGAAGTCTCCAGTTGTTCATTGTACCTCGTGGAGTAAGGACGTTGTGGAAGAGCGACGGTGGTGGATCTAGTACATGATAACCTTCTCCTTGTCTTTCTCTGTCCGTGCCGCGTTGTAACTCTATAGTAACTTTTAAGTGTAGTTAAAAACTATCAACCTCAAAGGTTAACTACAAGAAGAAGATTGTTTCATAATACGAGGGAAGAGAGAGTTGGATTTGTGGGTGGAAAATCGGAATAATTCTTCGGAATTCCTCACATTGAATTTGACGTTCCTGCTTCATCATCATTGCTTATCCTTTGTTCTGTGAATTAGTTTTTGGTTTCGTGAAAATATTTTAGTGAATCCTCTACGTCTGCTTTACTCAGACAAGTCGGTCATAGGTATTACAATTATTTTCCCATCTATCATAATTAATTGGAGAAATTACTTTAACATTACAATTGAATATGACAACTATTACCTCAAATAATTAAATATTGACTCTCGTAGTTAGTTCATAATTGATTTTGCTTGGCAATATTGGGACTTGAATAACAACTTTAATTATGTCATGTATGGTTTTTTATTTGTCTAGAAGGAGGAATACGTTGTACACAAGGGACAAGAAGTTATATAAATACGGAAAGGGAAGGAATGAATGAAGAAAGAGACGGTTTCTGTCTGGAATATAGTGAGTGTGCAGTGTGATCTGACGTTTTCGGACGCTTCCAGTGGAACCCAGCGCGGCTGTACTTGTCATTGGTGCGGACGCCGCGCCGTGCTAGTGAATGCATCGTTGTGTGTCAAATTTTCCGATATATGTACGCTAACGGTGAAAAATAGTTGAGAAAAATCCTCCATACATTGACAGCTTCTGCTGAACGTGGTTCGTCCAAGTCCTTCTACTGGCAGTGCGGTATATAAACTCTTCTTTTAAAAATACAGAGTTGACCGGAAGCGACGTTTTCGGAATACCGTCTTTTGACTTAATTCAGTTGTCGTCACCAATAACAACGTCTCTCTTCAACCCTTGTCAAACCAATCAAAATTCCTAAAGAATCCTTTGTGCTGTAGGGAATAATCCCTTGGAGTCACTCTATTACCTCGCTACCCCACTGGATTTAATAGTTGATGCTTATTACGTTGATTAACTCTCTGTGATCCTTTTCTTTTGTGATAGACGTGGATTGATTTTTGATCGGGAAAAAGTCCAGGATTATTTGTGTGCAAATGCGGATTAGAAAAATACTTGCGGAAATTCAGCCCTTGTGCGAATACAATTCAAGCCCAGCTGCGTCCCGGAGAGGGAGGATCTGAAGAAGATACTTGTAATTATCATTACGGGTTGCCCGTCTTCGCTCCAATTGCTCCGGCTTTCGTCGACGGATAATTATTATTTTTTTGCTCTTACCTTAAGAGCTGTGTGAGTTGGAGGAAGTTGTGCTCATTTTTGGTGCACACACATGCTAATCCAAGTAGCAAACTTTTATTTTAAACCGCTCGCCAACTGGGAAGGAGCCACCGCCGAGTAGAGTGTGGATCAAACCAACGGGATCACTTCATTATTTTACCACCTGTCAATATCAAACCACCCTCAAGGAACGTCATGGAGTCTAATAGCCAAGAAGGTAAGAATGAAAAAGTACTTCGAATCTATATCCCAGTGGAGTTGATGATAGTTTTATTGGTTTCGGTCGCAGTCAGTAGGGACATGCTCTTGCATACATACGAACGGCGATATTTGCGGTCAAACTTTCTCACAGCCGAAATGCTAAAGTTGAATTCAGGGAATAACATTCTTTAAATATTTACTCACTAGCAATAAAGAAATAATGCTGGTATCGCATATGATTTTGCTTGATCCCAACTAAGATTGATTCTTATATAGCTAACTGACTGAGAATTCTATGATAAGGTTGATGAGGAGGCGGAAATCCTAGCTGGTTCCTTCCAGCAAGTAATTTTTAATCATGGGTTGTCGAGATACAGGAATGCAGACTGAGATTCATACCGTTTGACGTCAGTTTTAGAAAGGGGTTACGTATTCGTATTAGTTATCATTAGTATTCCTTTCATTAACTACTGAGAAGAGAGTAAAAAAGCATGTTATGTGAACAGAAGCCATTATTCCCGCGCTTACAGGAATAGTATTTTGAAGAGCGGAGGAGAGTTAATCGAGTTTCTTCTCGAGGATGAAAGTTAATGACAGATGAGAATACTCCATTGCACATTGCATTTATCATCTTCTTCTCTCTTAGAGTAGGATGAATGATGATGCAGTGGATTGCATTTCGTTGCGGGCTCGTAATAAACTTATGTAGCTTTATTCTTTAGCATTCCCAAATGCATTTGCTGATCCTGTGTGAACTATGCGGGCGGAGAAGATGACTTATTAACTAGTTTATTTATTAATTATTGCACAAGGATGTCGTCCATCGTCCCTCTCGTTGCACGTGCACAAAATGGGAAAAGAACACACTGAAAGATTCTTGACAATGTTTTATTTTTTTTCTTGGCGCATCTCAGATGGCTATTTACTTTCATTGCATTGATTCCTCTGCTGGTAGGTTGTAGGTTTGCTAGTTGTGTCGTTTATGGGGTTACTCTTCGTATCGTAAGTTGTGAGCTTCAAGAAAGTCGTTAGCTTTGGTAAAGAGGAATATTGGCAGTTAGTATAAATTATGTGAGATGTTTGCCGTGTTTGCGTGGTTTGTTGTTGGCATTGGTTGATGGCTCTAGAGTCTAGGAATCGCAAGTCTTTGAAGGTGCCTCATCATTTCGCTTGAATTCTAGTATATCATGATGATGATTGTAATTGAAGGAAAGGAAGAATGAAAAAGTTGTGGAGCGCTGTGCTTGACTCTTTAGTCTACTATATAGTTGTAGATCAATCAACAAGTTTGATTTAATATGCCCCTTGGAAACTAATGACGCTATCTGTGCCGTAATATATGTTTGAAGCAATTAAGCTATTGGCTCGTCTCTGTCAGATACAGCTTGTTCGCTCAAAGTTCACTTGGAGAAGGAAGAGGGCAAGGAGGTCGTGTGTTTGTTGTTTGCCAGTTAGCAACTGATTTTGCTTTTGGAGCAAGCAAAACTCCTTGCAAACTAGGCAGATTTGTAAACAATTCTCTTTCTTGTTGTGTTGGAGAGTGTCTGTCGAGCCTATGCTTGCTGCTTCTTTTTAGCAACTCTTGTGCCTATTTTCGGACTTGTCTTTGATACTGTACCATCCTGGCTTTGGGTGAGTTTGACACGACGAGATGAAGAATAGATTGGAAACATGAATTGTATCCTTAGGATTTCAAGAACGACGTAGTTGGGATGAATCTGCGTATTCCTCCATGGCAACACTGCTTTTCGGAACTTGTTCTCTTGTCAAAAGAGTATCCGTCTTAGGTAATATCTACTCCTCAAGCCAAGGTGAGGAAGGAGTGAAGAGATGAAAGCTGGTGCGTAGTGCGTGTAGGCAGTGGATTTCGCGACGCATTTCTCCCGGATATTTCCCCACCACCTCATCATAATCACATCTTCCTTGGGGAGCTTGCTACAAGCTTGGAGCATCGTCTCTTCTACTAGTTTTCTACCTGCATCTGAGGCCATTGTGAGGAGATCTACGTTGCACCCGAAGAAAAAGAAGACGCTATATAATTTACATTACGGTGGTGCATTAGAGTTGACTGGTCGTGGGTATTGTTTTGGTGTTGAGCTATAGGAGGGAGGAGGAGGTAAGAAGAGGAGTTGGTTTGTTGATAAGGCTGGAGCATGTTGCATTGAATTAATTTCCTCTAAATGCGCACTTGCTATCCAGATCTAAAGTTTAGCGGGGAGAAACCTGACTTGAATGCGCGTGGGGATATTCGCCGATGCATTCATTGAGTTGCATTTGACGTAGTTGATTGTGGGATGATTTTGCTCTGGATTCGTAGTTTGTAGCACTTTACATTGAGAGTTTTCGCTGCTTCTAGGACAGAAGAGAGTTGGAAGATTTAGAGAGAGAGAGAGAGAGAGAGAGAGAGAGAGAGCGAGGAATGAGGAGATGAAGAGAAAAAGATCTATTGCGTCTAGTATTCTGTCTGTGAGAGTTCGGGAGGAATGAGAAAGAAGGTTTTGTGAGGTTTCTAGGCTTTAGCTTCATCTATCACTTGCACTGCTGCATTATGTAAAATTATCAGAGCTAAAGAGATTCAAGAGTAGACTAAGGCTAAAAGCGTAGGCTAAGAGAGCTATTAGAGTAAGAGAGAAGCGGAGAAGTAAGTGTATTGGGTTTATCCAGATAGAAACGCTGTAGTTTCACACGGTACTTTGTCATTCTTCCCATATGTGCCTCTCTTCTACACGAGTAGCAGTTCCGCCAAGTTTTCCGACATAGAATTTTTGGCGGATGATGAAATTCTTGGCGGAGCATGTTCCTTGCATAGTGAGTACTCGGACCGGGTTACGTAATCAGGGGAGAATTGAGCTTGAGCTCACAAGACCTGTGGAAATCCTTTGAAATAGTCGGAATTGTAAAAGCCACGTTTACGGCACAAGTCAGGGTTTTGTTGAACTTTTAAGTTTTGCTCAATTCCCTCTGAGTTGCTGTTAAAGCTAAGGTAGAGAAGAAAGGAAATGAAAGGAGGAAGTTTGGTGGGTTTTGAATAGACTTTGGATGGTTGTGACTGGATATGAAATGATTTTTTAGTTGGTTGGTGGTAGAAGACGGTTTGCGTGGAATTGATCTGTCTTGTTTGTCGAGGAGGATGGTTTTTTTGTAGCTGTCACGTTTAAAAGTCCAGTTTAGGTTTTGTCCATCCGTCCGGCCATCCTGATACTGGCATTTCTGCCAAAGAAGGATTTTGTGACAGGGAGTGGAGCTTTGTTGGGAAAGATTGAGAAATGTTGGTCTTTTGATGTGCGTTTATGGAGAGGTTTGAAATATGTGGGAAATGTGGAGGGTTTTAGGTGAATCCGGGTTTGTGACCGTCGTCCTCCTTGATCCGCTTCCGCAAGCGGCGGGGAAGGATTCTAACATGACATTAGATTCAAGAAGACTGAAAAAATCTCTCATCTTCGATTCCCTTCTCATGATTGCCCTTTGAAAATTGCGACGAGGCGTAAAAGACAGACGGATCGATATTCTCCGTCGCTCTGGTATTCTGGAATAGAGAGCTATAGAACCCGGACCCGGACCGGGAGTTATGTATTCCTCTCAAATTTCAAAAGTAGCTCTTCTCTTCTCCTTACTCTATACTACTACAACTTTTCTTCTCTCTGCTTTTCCCTCCAAAATACAATCCGGGAAAGAATCTTATCAACTCACCCACTCTCGATTCCCTAAAGTATTCTTCTATTTCTCTTACAATTCTGCTAAAGTAAAACGCAGTGATTTTTCACGAGACGCGAAGCGGAAGCAGAAGGAGCCAGGCTTTCTGCTGCTGTGAGAGATAGAATAGAGAAGGTTGAATCACAAATCAGGAACTTGCTTCCAAGTAATAGCAAATTTTGTCAAGAGACCCTATGTTTCTTGAATACTGTCTCACGCTTCTCTAAGACAAGAGTAAACGTGTAAATTGGTAAAATCCTCGGACAGGTTTTTCTATTTGCCAAATCACATCCCATTCACTTGAAGATCCGAGCATTTTCGTACTCATGCGGTTGAGACATGTTTTGCACTTTGTGTGTGGGCTGGGACGAGGCCAAGCCAAGGGCCAAGCAGAGACTTGGTGGGGACGATAAGAGTAAAGACCACCACCAAGCAATGTATTTATACGAGTCATAAGATCCGTGTCATTTCAAACGTTCAATCAATCCGATTTACTTTCCGTATTCCACTTGGCTTCTGTCCTAGTAATAGATTTTGTGATCATCAGATTGGGGCTTTGCTAAGGGAGGGACAGTTGACTGCAAATCCTGTACTCGATATTGCTCATTTTTTTTAAATTCAGCGGTACTTTGGGTATAATTGATAGTAAAAATGTTGGACTAGAGAGGCTAGTTTAAGCTAAGAATTAAGAGTATGAAAATGAAATGACAGGGCTTACAAGAAAGGTTTGTGACGGTCTGGCCCGTTTGGAGTTGTGAAATCATTAAAATGCGGAGGACGAAAAAAGTATGGAAAATCGAAACGTTTTAGCGATCTCTAGTTGTGGAAGCAGAAATGTTGTGGCTACTGTTGTGGGTTACGATATGCGTGAACGCTGTAGTAAAAGTAATAACCACAGGACAGAGGATAGTCTCGACGCTAGAAGACTGCAATTATTTTGCTGTGTCTAGCTACTCACGGACTCTTTAAGTTTTAATGTTAAAGGGGGAGGGAATGGAGGCTGTGCTGTGACAGAGTGAGTGTCAATTACAATGACATTCCATGCTTTTATTTTTATTTCCGCTGATACGTGAACCGAGTTTTTCCTTACCACTTGTGCATGATACCACGTTGCACCGTTCTCCCATCCCACCTTCTCTGTAATTCCTCAAGCAAATCTGCCCCTCTCAACTTTTCTATCCATCTCATCTTCTACGTTTCAATCTTGCTCTTCTAGAAGCTCTAGCAAATATCAACATGATCTTATATTTCTATTTCTTCCGTCCTCATTCACTCCCTCGCTCTTCTTTCCTTAGCGAGAAATAACGTCTTAGAAGGAGCTCGGCTGAGAGACGTCAAGACGACATAAACGGATTTTGAATTATTTCGAACACCGCTATTTCATCATACATCAAATCCGCGCAATCCCCAGACTTGTTCGAAATATTCTTGAAAGGAAAATGAAATATGAAACTCAGCCTACTTTTCTCCTACACTTGAATCAGAATAGGCTACAGGAATTTGTGAATCCCAAGTTCGTTTTGCAGATTTCCCCTCTCTTTCTAGTGTACTATGGAAAGTAAAGCTGGAATACGTGGATTCTATTCATATGAGAAGAAAATTGCTGGTTATTTGTTGCTAACGTCGTTGCGACTTATTTGGGATGGATTGCAGAAATCTTGCCTGGCTTGAGAATGAGTGTCGTAGATGTGTGACAAAGTGAAGAGCTCGTTATCATCCCTATGATCATGTAAAAAGATAGGGGAATGGAAAAGAGACACACTACACCACATTACATTACGCTCATGAATCTCTAAAGACGAAAGGAATCACTTTCAACGAGACCAATTTACATCTCATATTTCCATCATAATGAAATCATAGATCCACCAGCATCTTCTCTGGTAGATTGAAGAGAAAACCTTTGCCGTTTCTATTCTTGCGTGATTCGTTCACAAACCGCATTTTGTATTTCCCACTCTTTTAGTTTAACTCCCAACTTTTTATATGCCTCCCGAATTCAATCTCATCTGTTAGGAAATCCTTAAATGAAATCACCTAACCCACCACATTTTCTCTGTAACGAGTTGATGGCAATTTTCAGCCCAGCCCCTTTCTCCAGACGAAGGTAGCGGCTTTGTTCCATGATTCCGCAACCACTTGAGACAAGGCGGGTCGAGAAAATTCAGTCTGGCTGGGCTGGTGAAAGGAGGTTGGCGGATGGAGTTGGAGTTTGGAGGTAGACGAAAGGAAGGCTGTAGAAGCTTTCCCTCTGCTCGACTTGTGTATGTAAATTCTCGGCGCATTAAATTCTTTTCTGTGAGAGGATGAAGCCGGTCTAGTTTCATTGTGGCGGGCCGTTCCAGCTCTGAGTGCCACCACACCGGGAACGATTCCCACAGTTTTCTCCCTTCCGGCTTAATCTGCAACTTGTACGACTTTCCATAGCCATTTCCTTCTACCTTGCCCGGTTTCCAGGATTCGGACCGGCTCAACGTAGAGTTTGTTCTGTGAGACAGGGGTTTCCATGGATCCAGTGGAGGCAGCGGTAGCCTTCCTGCAGTCTTCCTTGAGCAAAACAAAGCCAGTCTCCTCTACTTGGTTTAGGTGTAAGTGTAGGGGCCTTCTCCAGGATGGAGTAGTTTTCTTGTTCGCCTTCTCCAGGGATCAATTATGTATCCATGATACCGATTCCGGTCCGGCCTTCAGAGCATTCCCTATTTATCCTCTTCCCGTGAACAAACACACTTATTTCTCTCCAGCTTTATTTTACCGTTACTTTTACAATCTCCACCCAGTCCACCAGCCATTTTTCCATGGCCCAAAAGAGTGAGGCTATTCCAGCAGACAGACAGACAGTTTAGTGGAATAAACTTGGCCTAGACTCTAGACTCCCACCATCATCACCACCGTCTTGTTCATCTGTCAATAACTGTAAATGCCCTTCCTTCTGTCCTATTCAATATTCCGACCTTTCCAGCACTTGTACACTCTGCCTGGAGAAGAAAACCTTGCGGAGCTTAAGGAAACCTAGGACGAGAAGCACTTTCCCTTCTTCTTTTCCCCCCACCTAAACTTCTTCTTCTTCGTCTTCTTCCTCTTCGTTCCTCAAGTCTGAGAAGAGGTGCTTTGAAATATGTTCGCACGCACAATGTCTGCATTATTCACTACCCGATACCCTTCTCCTCCCTAAAACTTCCCGACAAACCTCCTGTCCGTATCCATTCACCCTCGGATTTATCTATATTGTTTCTAACTTACTTTCCATGCTCTGGCATTAATGAATCCATCTAAAGCTAACTCAGACTCCTACACGCACACATCACATCATATCAAACTCATTGTTCCTTGACTTGCTTGAATCCAATCGCACGCGCGCTGTACGTCTTACAATTAGAACAACATGCTTCCACTGCCTCAGAAACCCTTCTCCCATTGTATAAAGTTACTTACTTTTGGGAATTACACTGTGTGACATGTATGATGATGATGACGACGACGACGACTTTTGGTGTGTCCTCTTCTTTCTAATTTATCTCACTAAAGTTGTCTGCAATCCTCCTCGTCCTTCGTAATTAGCTAGCTTCTCTTGAAATGATTTCAGGATGCTATAAAAGCCAAGATATTTACGCATATTTCCCTCAGAATTCCTCACTGTCATACATAGGGAATCTTGTGCTGGCTGGGGCCTGTTTTCATTCTAAAAGTTTTAAAATTGTAATTTGTTTCAAGGCAGTCTCGTTTCTCTGTTAGCATGTATATTGAGCAAGTTGATTTCCTTATTTTCTTGGGATGTTGTCATCTTTATTATGCCTTCGCTTTTACTCGTTGTAGTTGTTTGGTTGTATTGTAGTGTACGAGTGTTTGTCGGAGACTTAATGTTGTTGGGACTGTCGGATCTTTTTATTAAATTTGCTCTCAGTTCTTTGGGGTAACATATGTGTGGAGTTGGTTGAGAAGTTGAAAGAGCGAGAGATGGAAAAGTTTTTAATTTTAAAAATTCTTCTGTCGAGGCCGTTAGGTTAGGTGCGAGTGGATAATGTTTGGGAAACAATTGGATATATATAGTATATATATATATGCCTTTCCCATGCTTGGAAGGCAGTTAGCTAAAGGATGACTAAAAGTTGGGAAGAAGACGTACATTCATTCCCCTCCTTGCTTTCTTTCCTCTTATAATAAACAGAGACTATCAGAGTTTGTCTTTTCCAAGCTCTAAGTAAATATTGTCTTGGATAATCAAGGAAGAGCATATATGTGATGGAGTCTCTGTTTGTGAGGCTGGATTTGTCCTCTATCAGCTATCTGACATGGATGTATACAATCCCATTTTATTATCCACCTGCTTCTTCCCTATCTTTTGTCAACTTTGATCGTCTACTCTCGTACGTGGTTCCATATGTAGCCTCTTGAGAGGTTGACGTTAGATGATTGTGTGCCGTCCTGGAATTATGTTCAAGGGTTTGAAACCAGTCTGTGTTAGTATTATCCTATTATCATGATCGGCGTGTTAGTCGAGGAGGTGGTTCTGGTGGTGGAGGATTCCTTGTGGAGTCCTAGTCCACTTTGACTGGAGCTTTTGAGAGATGTAGTAGGAATAGAAAACCTGTCCTCGGATGAAGGTAAGGAGACTGACTAGTTAGGAGAGGAAGAGGAGCAGTAGTGGACTAAGTTCATGGCAGATAAGGTCCATTAATGAAATTATCGCACTACCACTATTACATCAGTCTGCTCGTAGTTTACTGAGAACACCGTCGTCTCATAACTACACTTCACCTTTACTTATCTCGCTCGTAAATAATCAAAAGTTTTCAATCCCTACTGTTAAATGTAATTAAATCTCTTGGGCTGAAAGTTGGACTCGGTTGTCTACCTACGCTATGCATACGACCTTTTCCATGCTAGTTTGTTACTCCTCCCGTCTTGGATTCCTCCTAGTAGTCTCCCGGTATTGAACTGAAATGTAATAATTTTCGGAAACTGCCCGCCGGTTCCGGAAGACAAAGTGAATCTATCCGAAGGAGTTTTAAACTGGGAGTAGTAGAGCTGGGCGGAGGCTTGTTTTCCTCCAAGCCTATCCCCCATTATCTTGCTCTTTCTCCAAAGATATTTGTTCAGTCAGCCGACTTATCTCCAGTTCATGACATTTACATTGTTTTTTCCTCTCTTGGCTGGCTCCCGGGAAGGGCGGGAGGGGGGATCCGGACTGGTGGCAGGGAAGGACGGTGGAGAATCCCGGGAGTTTATGTGTGCAAACTCAAACTCGTGCTTGAAAAGAGTCTTGAATATATTACCCTTTCAAATCTTTGTAAAGTTTGGAGAAAATACAGGCTCCTTCCCACATATTCTACACATGTTTCACCGTCCTCATCAATTTCTCAGAGCGATGGAGAAAGAAAGAGACTGGGACAAAGTGTGCGGGATGCTGCTGGCCCGGGCCGGAGGAGTCGATTACCAAGTTGTTGTTAGTTAGAAAGGAGTAGCTAGACTGCATCATGCGGGTATTGGCTATGAGCGTGAAAGTTAATGTTTGACTAGTTTCTTCAAGACTCATGTCATCGCCGCTTCTTAGAGGAGAAAAATTAGGCTAAAACAATCTCGAAAATCTTCTTAGGCCTTGATTGATCTTTGTTATTTGTAGGGAAGTGCGTGGAGGGATTAGGTAAAAGCGGGTATTTGCCTCCTTGGGGTCTGTGCTGAGCAGGTTAAAAAAAAAAGTTGAGCTTCTTAATTTCAGTGCTGGTGTTATGGTGGAGATGGGTTGAACTTATTTAGCTAGTGGTGTTATTTCTTAGTTGTTGCTCCATCCCCTGTCTTCCTTTCTGTCTTTGTCTTGTGAGTTTTGTGGTGTGGCTAAAGGAGCTTAATATAGCCATAATAGATTATCTACCTAATGGATGTTAAACTTTACTTTGATGTTGATGCGGTTTTCGTAGGGGGCGAAAACGTGGGTTCGTTGTCCTCGTTTTTGAGTCTTGGGAGCAAAAAATTGATCAGTTGAAAATAAACTCTCCGGGAGATAGTAGTGAGAGTTTGTAAGAACAAGTGTACACACACACACATAGTCTTCTAGTTTTCTGATTCTACCTATACTTGTTTCTCAAAAGTATTACACACAGGCTCCTCCCCCCTCCATCAGTACTTGATCCCAGTTAACTCGTTTCGCACACGTCCCTCACTCTTGTAAAGCACCACCAGACTACACGGGGGAGGTTGAACTTAGCCCGGCTTACGCATTTAAAAGATGCCATTTAAAGGAATTTAAAAGAACAAGTGAGTTCCGAGCAAGATTCCCTACCTCCTGCCGCCGTCAGTCTCCCGCATTAAGCTTCATTAGGACAACGAACAACCCGGACGGGGTAGAGTTGAGAGAGCAAAAGGGGATGGGGATTGAATTAAAGTAGGTAAACCAGGAAGGAAGATGCCCGTATTCTGCCAGATCCGAATTAATAGGAACTGTGTAAGCAGCGAGAGAAGGAGGAGGATTGACGGAGATTTGTGTAGAGGAACGTGAGGAGGAATTTTATCCGCTTTTCTACCCACGTGATGATGCATTTGTCCCGGTGCGGTTTTCCTGGTAGTCCGTTCTAAGATACAATCAAGCCTTATTACTTGGGAAGAATCTATCCTCCAGATAGGTGACTCTCTTCCTTCCGTAGTACTCTTGTTGTACTACGCTCATTTTGCCTACATCTTGTTTGTGCACCCTTCTACTCGAAGCCATTACTTTTTATTCTGTAAATCCCAGTGTGCCCTACAATGAGCGCTTGGAGAACCCGTCCTCCTACTATCCTTATTTGTGCTCCCGATTTTAGCAATTTGGAGTGCGAGCGTATTTTCTTTCTCCCAAATGTTTTCCTCGCATAAAAATTCCTCCTTCCGCCCAACTCCCTGCTCTCAAGTATCTGTCAAATTCGGAGCAACATTCATTAACAACCCGCTCCTTCCTTCTCTCGACCTTTTCTACCTCACACAACACGGACTCACTCCGGCGGCTCTCGGAGGGAGATTTCCTCTCGGAAGAGTATAGATTGTTTTGTTACTAACTTCTATGCTTTCCCCGGATATCGTTCATCGGCGTATATGACTGTAGGGGAGAGAGAGAGACTCAGAGATTCGGTTTTGTGGGAGACATGATAAGAAACACTTATGCTAGGATGAATTGCATACGTCTCGTTCCGGTGGTTCCTTTACTGCGGTGTCCCGGAATGCGTACGGGAGGGAAAGAACGTTCCAATATATTTCCGAGCTATCACATTTATGGCGCATTTGAAAGAGGGGTAGAATGTACAACAGTTTCCCGCTGACTAGCCTCCCTCCAGGGCGGTTAATTTAAAGGAAGCGAAAGCCAATTAATAGATTGGCACATGATTATTCTAGTACGGCGTTTACAGGTTGGGAGGAGGGGATTCAAGGGAAAAGCTCCTGGGAAGAAGAGTTTCAGAATATTTCAGCTGGATTACAAAGGAAGCTGGGCGAAATTAGGGAATTGAATTGACATTTCTCTTGGACGTATTGCAAGGTAAGTGTGTGATAAAGGGGATAAATGTCTAGATTGTGCCCTGAAGGGTGAAACACTAGAAAAGTGTAGGAATCCAAGGAGCCTGTGGATCATTCATGGCCTCATTGATTTTAAAGGGCTTGAAGAATCCATTAATTCACTTAGACCGACGACTATATGCACTTGTTCAAGGAATAGTGATTAGATTAGTGGCGGATTGGCCGACTTGTATTCGCTTGTTTACTCTGTAGAGTTAGTAACTAAAGCAGATGTGTTTAGACTAGAATCCTGACCAACTAGCATAAGTTAAATGATTTAGTTGTTACTCAGATTGTGTAACTTGGATAGCTTCCTCCGCAACGAGTTTAATCGTACCCACTCGAAATTAAGTTTGTTGAGGTTGAGAGCGGGGTCTGGTGGGGATGAAAAGTTGTGCGATGGATTGGCTTGAAAGATGTCTTCTTAGCCTTGGCTCTTTCTGCGTCTCTCCTCACTAAGGACTAAGGACAGATACAGACGTATTCCAGTGGTTGCCAAGAATTCTTAGCGTTTCGAGGCCAGTTCGCATCCCGATCCTCCCTTTTAGTCTCCAACGTGATCCGTGATCCTATTCCCGTCCTTGTTTTGTATAAAGATAATAACGTTGCGAGTGACAATTGGGATGCTTGTGCTCGTGATGGAGTATCGAATTAAAATTATGGTGACTCACAATTTAGGAGCGCTACAAAAGTCAAGAGTGATAAATGCATTCCGGCATCTCCGATACATTTTCTCCTCCTCCTCCTCCTTCTTTTCTATTCCCCGATTTTACCCGCATGACGTTTCGTCTGGCTCGATCCTCTGCGTACGATTTGCTTGATTTCGCTCGCGTATCCTTTCCTTGCTATTTTCTCTTTCGGGGATAAAACTTGGAACAGTCTTCTCTTATGCATCTCGTGTCGCTCTCCCAAGCATGTGACATGAAATTAAAAGCTTAAAGATTTCTCACTAGCGTCTTCCTCATCCCATTAGTTTTGATACTGCCTTGGATGAAGGCAGAGGATGTAGAGTAAATAGATGTTGAGATCCGGCAGACTTGCATCAATGACTTGGTTTCACCTCTCATCGTTGTTGCCATTACCTTCTCTCTTGATTGTGGGCTGTGGTAGTAAAAATTAATCAGCATATCAATTCCCATCAGATCAGTTTAACCTATGGATTGGGGGGAGGCAGAGAGAGAGAGACAGGTAAGGTAAGGGAGGCAGGAGACTTTTCTGGGTTGACAAGGAGAGGTTCATTAATGCAGACTCGTACATGTGTGTCTCGCTTGGATACAATAGCCTTCCTCTAGTCTAGAGGATTGCTGCCTGCATCGCTTGCTTTTCACTTTCGCGACTCCACTTTGTGGTGGAGAGGAAGAAAACGGTTGGTTTGATGTAACAAAAGAGTGGATTGTGTGTATATTCTGTTGTGGTAGGAAGGAGCAGCTGGTGTTAGTTAGTTGGAACTCACCTTCCCAAACAGGTACATCGAATAGGAAAAGGATTCTATCGACAAAACCATGTGTCTGTCTGGCCACGCTTCCCCCAGTGCCTTGTACTCCTTGTACTGCTCTATACATGCTAAATTGCGGCAAGAAGTATTAAGACAAGAGGCTGGCGATTGTAGGACTGCAAAAAGGATACAAAAGAGCATCAAGTCCGCAAAAAGTCTGTTGTATCGTTGTATGGGACCTCTCCTATGACTCTGAGAGAGGCGGCCGTTTGCTCTCTGTGTGGATGAGTGAGCGGACGTGTATAATATTAAACTTGGGTTGTCACTTCCCAGGAGATTTGCACAAGACCATGGCCTAGATTTGACACGACGGCGACGATTTACTTGAAGCTCATGCACAACATTTGTAAAATACAAAAGTACATCTCTAGGAAGAAATGGAGGGAGGGGAGAGAAGGGGAAGATAGAA
The DNA here is from genome assembly GCA_906901655.1 of Sminthurides aquaticus. Classification (NCBI taxonomy): domain Eukaryota; kingdom Metazoa; phylum Arthropoda; class Collembola; order Symphypleona; family Sminthurididae; genus Sminthurides; species Sminthurides aquaticus. Next base: position 735,566 of record CAJQTT010000013.1, on the reverse strand, counting down.
TGAAATGAAACAAGTGACAATCCTTGTTATTGTGTTTTGCAGTTGTCCTTTGAAATGGATATTCTTTAAGCGTCCCTTGCTCATTTGTTACTGTAGTTTGTAACATGCTATGGCGGCGGAACTAGTTAGTGTTGATATCTTAGTTGAATTTACTCATAGGCGTATTAAATAGCTCCCTTTGACTCTCGTGGTATGCTAAAGGAATGGGTAAATTGGGGAATTAACAATAGTCTAGAAGGATGTTATAGATTGTAGAGGACTTGGCGCTCTTGATAACTGTAGGACACATATGCTAAACATTGCAATTCGCACACACTTACTTTCCATCCTTTCCATCAAGAAACTTGCAACTGTCTGGCTCCTCTTCTACTGCTCCTTGTCCCATCCCTTGTGCGTACGCAGGCCCTGCGTACAGGGGAGGCTCGGGAGTAAGTTCTCATCTTCTTCACATCTGTCTCCTATGCACGTTTTTCTCAAATCTGATGATGGGGTCTATCTGCCAGAGTGTAATCTAAGGAAGCGTCTAAGGAAATGGAGATGAAGACGGGGGAGAAGTAGTAGGGAAGATTGGAGTACAAGTTCTTTACTTTTAAATGAAATCCAATGACTTGATTCCTCTGCACATGTACGCTACGCTGCAAAGGCTTGAGGGACAAATCTCATCCGCGCGGCAATATAGTAATGACATGTCAGCTTCTTCTTGATCATTTCAATTCCCGTAGCGTGTGGTCCAGCTGGATAGAGGAGGGGGATTGGGACTTGCTATGGGATGGAATTAGGAATTAGGCAGGCCGAAGTGAAGTTGTGTCAAGAAGATAAATAAAGGAAAAGGACAAATGATATTGTAGCAAGAAAGAAAGCTTATAATTTATTCCCCTAATTCTTAGCAATTCTTTGCAAATATTTGCACTCAAGGAAACTGCACGCTTCCCTCCAAATCTTCATCTTGAGCGTCTTTCCCTCTTTTGCAATAATTGCCATTAACCATAATCTAAACATTGCCGTGTCGCTTTTCTCAAACGTCTTTCATGTAAATAAGGAGCTGAGCTCGTTGTGAGTGATGCAAGACAGCCAGGATAAACGGGCCTCTCTTCTCCCAATAGTTTGCTGTCAGTGCCTTAGATTATAGAGTAGCTTTAACTTGGTTAACGCTGTTACTCAGTCAGAACTTCTCTAGGATGGAGGAGACGGTAGCCGTTGAATCTAATTAAGTTGAAGCTTTTAAAGGACTGTATTCTCTGGAGGGTATTCAATCATCATTTAGCTTATCCTCCACATCCCACGTATACACAATAATAACAAATCTATCAAACATTAAAGTTAGCTCGAGTCCCTCATCATCATTATGGATGCATCGCTCCTCTCTTGTTTTGCTCACTTACTTTTGATCGTCCTGTCTAGTTTTTTTTATCAATGGGATAAAAATCCTCTCTTCTTGCATAATGATCCCTTCTTGTCTTCATCATCCTCCTCTCCACATCTGACTATCAAAATCCTCTTGCATATCTTGCTATTCTTCTACTGCAGATTACATGTCCTCATCTTTGCTTTGACTGCACAATCAAATCCGTGAACAATTCAACAGTAGCTGCATGTGCTATTCTAGAGAAGGCAGTAGGCCCTTATCTAAATACGCTTCGTCCATGTTTCTTTATGTAGATGGTACGTAGCTACATAGCTGTATGGTTTGTTAGCTACTTGCTAGATTTGAGCTCTATGATGATCACTAGACTGGTTTATGGCCCTACGGACTTTCCTGATCTACGATGACAGCAAAAGATAGTCATAATAAATATAGTCTGGTCGTGGAGGTTAGAGGAGTAACTATTATCTTCCACCTATCATTATCCCAGAGCGACAGTTGATAAATCCAAAGCCATATCCCTTGTCATTAATCGTGTCATCACTTTTACAGCATGGAGATATATCTTGTAGGACAGGAGTGTGATGGTGGTGTAGGGATGGATCGGGGGAAGCGTCTGTAAGCGTAGGACAGGAAAGCGTAGCCTCTTAGGAGTGGTGGATCGGTCAACCTGAGGGAATGACATTTCATTAGCTATTCATTACGGGGAGTGATCAGAGGTTTAAAGAAGCTAATTGATTTTCCAGATTGGAATAAAAGTGTTGCTTACAAATTTTTCCTTGGTTGCGGCTGTCGAGAATTATAGCGTTATTCACCGCATGATATGGCGCGCGCGCTTCGCATTATATACTCCTACAATTTTAGCTTTAGCTTCTCTTTGCCCAACGACAGGAGCATGGTCCGCATTTTGTAATTGTAGAGTCTCGTACAACACATGCATGGCTGTGCATGCAGATACCGTTGCGGACGAAGGAAGCTCGGATGCATCCATCCTTTTGTAACAACACCTTTCTTCCATTGAGTAATGAATTTATTTATTGACATGCATAATTTGGTGTGTGGGAGAGAGAGGGCGACCTGGGATTAATTCTCAATTACGTTCCTATGTACAATTCCGTGTGCGTAATTCTAGTGTTGGCTTGGCTTTGGAGAACGAGGTTAATGTATCCTTGCAGAGCACCAGTATCATCTGCTCTCCTCCAGTACTTCCCAATAGACTCCACATACCTTCTCGTTACCGTTGGTTAGGGTCTGGTCTCTGGTCTTTGTGTGTTTAGGTTAGGATGTGATGTGGGGAGAGGTTTTTGTTTGGATGGCATTTTTATAAATTATGGTTTATGACGTAGTTTAAAAGCACGGAAGTGAAACAAGAGGGACATTGGGCTTCTCGGCAGGGACCTCAACTTCTTGGCTTTCTTGCATCCCTTTCTCTATCGTTATTGGTCCCTTGTTCAAAATGAAATCAGGCTGAATAGGCTATTAATTGGGGGGACTTGACTTGTTTGGCGACAAGGAGGAGAGCCTATTTAGTGCGATTGGAAGAAATGTGGCGAGAAAAGAGGTATTTATTTGCGCGTGGGAATTGGTAGATGTAATCACGTGCGTTAGTTTTCCAAGTCATTCATTCTCATCTTATCCTTGCTTAGTTCTGCTTTTGCTTGGCTGGTCCTAGTCCTAAAGAAGTCGTGTGGTGGGACGGAGTAAGATGGAGGCGAAATGGAATGGAATCTATGAGTCGGATGGACATGGATCTGTAAAGAGGATTCGCAAATCCAGACTTGTACGCACGTACGTACTTGGATCGATAAAACTGGAAGGATTTGTGATTCCAGTCTGGGTGGAATAAAGTTTTGCAAGTATCTGAGTCTTGTGAACGGTTTTTCCTTTCATCATGTATATCCTCTCCTTCCGTGTGAAAGTTGAGAGAGGCGGATGAATTGAGAGGAGATTTGCGCTAGTTTAAGCAAATTCGATTCCCTCTAGTTTCCAGCTAGACCGACAGAAACAACTTGTCTTTGTCCGACGGCGCTCTTTCTGTTCATCTTGCACTTATTTTTCTTCCTATATTTTTTTGCACTAGCTCATCTCCCTCCATCCAACATTCTCGCTATTTCGAGTAGATTTCTTTGCATTCTGCACACTGGCTCTTTTAACTAACTGGTAAGATAAAGAAAATGCTGATTTTGCAGGAATTTTATCGCGGATTCAATATGAGGGATAATAAAATGTTCTGCATTTCAAATAGCTATCCGGCCCCTCAGGATCCATACATGATGATCATGAGCTTGGTTGGTAGTAATTCAAGTTGCGCAGTATTGGAAAAAGTATTTGCCCCGCAAAATTCTCGGGCTGCAACCAAAAGGAGTACTGAAAGTTTATTTGGTGCTTTCTTATTTCCATCCATTTCTGCTGATTGAGAGTAATATGATAAATCAATCCATTTCTAAGCATGCAAAGAAAGGTCTGTATAGTTTGGAACGCGTCATAAACTTTTTCAGCCATTTCAACACCCATATTCGCTCCATATGATGTGACATATGTCACAGGTCTGCTTACTCCTCCAGCCAGTTCTTGTTATCGTCGTCCCTCATCGTCGTTAAATAGCAAGCGTCTTCTTCTTCCTGTACTCATCATCAACTGTGGGAAATTATTCCACTGGCCCTTACTACTAGATACATCCATGCCAATACCACTCCCCCGTCATTCCCTCTGCCTCAAGGAGCTGTAAAAGTGTTACAAATATTGCCGATATCCTTATAGTGTGATAGGAAGCTATAATTTCCGAGTGACTAAAAGTTGTCCTCTAATGTACACGCTTGTTGGATACTGCATCTGTTCTTAAGGATTTGAAAGCTGTTAGTAACTGCGATTAGCGTAGCCTGTCTAAAGTGTGTAAGATTTGGGAACTAAAAATTCATACGAGTTTCCAAGGAGAATAGGAAGAAGAGGAGGCACCGATAGGATCTAATAGTGCGACCTCGAGAAATGGATGGAAATATATTTATTGTATGAGAGCTACTTCACCATTCTGCTGCTGCTGCTACACTATTTCCTCTCAGTCTCTGTCCCTCTCGCTCGGCTTGGAGAAAAACTCATAAATTTAAAGGGATGATCTAAAACCTGCTTTAATGTATAGGTTTGAGCCTAAATTTATTCTGTGTTAACTGTTTTAGAAAGTAAATGAATTCCTATCTTTTCATTCTATTGAAATGGACGTGAAATAGAGGATACATTTACCCTCTTGCTCCTTCTCTTCCTCCAAGAGCTACCTTACTTGGAATGCAAATATCAATCTTTAAAGTGGTTCTCTCCAACTACTTAAATCCTTTAAACAAGGTTTAGAAAACTCGTGTGTGGCTTTGTGATGCTTTTTTGCTGTTATTCCTGCCACAATTATATTTGACTGACTCTGTGAGCTGAAGTATTGCCTACCTCCGTTACACACATTTTAGCGAGTTTATTGCTTCTTATTATAGGAGAGAGAGAGAGAAGGGAGAGCATTCACAATTGTCAGTAGTACGTATTTATAAGTTGGAGCAGGCAGGAGAGCGAAGACAGACAAAATGACATGTTACTGCAATCAAACGATTAGGGAACGCTCCATTAACTCTTAACTGCAAAACTAAGAAGAGTTTGAATTGCTAGGGCTATTTCCGCAATACTCGTATTAGAAGGCATCTATGCGGCTGCTTGGAAAGAGAGACTTAGGGATAATTTGAACTTGCTGCTATGATGAAAAGTTTGAGCCTTTGGTTTTAGGTTCAGCTGCAGCGTTTTTTCTCGAAGCGCTGAGGACAGACCAAGAATCGTGGACGACATGATCTCTGTAGTATAAGTATGGGTCTTGGGCAATGCAAGGACAAGCTTGTTTGGTAATTTAGAAATCTATTCGGATCGGATTCTAGTAGTGAAGAGCATCATGCCCTGTTGGGTTCATATAAGCTTGCTTATTCATGACTTCCGCCGTATTATTACACCAATTTGTGGCCTGTAATATTCTCTTCTTTTATGGCCCACTAACACTTTATGTGGGCAAACAAATCCTAGAATTTACCCAATAGAAATCCAATATCCTTTTACTTGCTCAAAACTCTATTCATCTTTTATGTTTTCCTAAAATCCCTGCACGCACACGTAGTAGTAACTTAGTTTATTAACGTTAACTACAGACATGGTTCGTTCCTTGCTTATTGCGCTTCTCTTATGACCGTCTCTTGTATTATGAAGTTGCGTACGTTGAATCCGGCCAGAATGTAATATTCTCACCTAAAGGCATCTTTTACACATTTTCTCTCCAATACTATTATAACCTTATGGCAGGGGTCGTACTGTGATATTCCCTTTGTGAAATATATATATATATTTTAGGACTTTAGCAGGAGCAAAGAGGATGAGAGGATGTGGGAGAGGAAGGGCGCTTGGGTTTTTATAGTGGAAGCGTGTAATTTGAAAAGAAAGACAGACCTACTTGTTGTCCATTTAAAATTTTGTTTATTCTTTGCAAAAATGCTCAAATGTCAACACATGGCAGATTCATGGAGCTCCGAGGTTATTTTACCTCTTGCAGGGAATATATACCACCGCATGCTGTACAAGGTTTTTCTTACCCTGCCCCCGCTGTTGATAGCCATTTGCTAGATGTAGTCTAGGATCCCTCCCCCTTGGAGTAGGTAAAAATGTATTTTTCTGTGCGTGTGACTGCACCGTCAGTGGCATACAGGTTCGGGGAAGAGTTTTAAGAGTTGAGTCTAATGTAAATCCACAGACGTTTTGAAAATCTCATCTCCCACAGCCAGGCAGACAGACAGAAGTTGGACGGATGGTGGCAGGACTGGTAGGGAAAATTACTAGATCCAGGGCCAGACGTTTGAATTTTCGACAACGCCATACACCACTTGTACACACTACTACCCACACTATGACATTAAATCTTGAGTCATTCACTCCGAGTTATTCCTTTAATGTTCAAATTTGTACACATTTATCACTTACATGTGGTGGTTGCCGGTTGGTTGGTGTGTCGGTTCTCGGGGATGTTGTCTTGGGGTCTTGGAAATTGGGAACAGGTAGCGTATGTATGGTGTAAGTTGGTGGAGATGACGACCCGAATGAGCTTCTAACAGGAGTCATTTTCTCTCAACCCTTGTCCTCGACATTTCAAAGAAAACAAGTGCATCACATGTACTCATATTCCAGTGAGTGGGGTTTAAATTTTAAATATTTCACACACACACACACTCTCTCTCTTCCACTTTACACCAACCTTGAGGAGGTGTTTTAAACCATTATGATGGTCCTAGCATCCCTGGCCGTATTATTTTACACCGACTTACTTCTTTTTCTTTGGGACAAAATCCTATCCTCCTCCCTGACGAAATGAATCCCCGAGTTTTCTCTTGACTCCGTCCGACCCTGCCGGCCCTGTGCTCAAGCTTCATCTCCTTGGGTTGAGTGGAAGCATTAGCCTTGTGGTAGTACATAGTAATATAGGAGTGAGGTGGTGGAAGGAATTTTCGGGAACACCCGCCAGCCAGCCAGCAGCAGCCAGTTCAGTTTAACTTACCCGACATTAGCGTAGTTTTACCGAGTCCCGACTCTGCTTCCCCTACTTCGTGTACGTATTTTTTGACAGAAATGATTTCCATGAGAAAACCTCCACTGGATTCTAATGGATGACTTACAAATGTCAAAACTAAAAGTCTTCTCATCTCCCTCCCTCACCCTTCTACCACATGACTGTCTCTTAATGATATTTTTGTAACATTTCTTTCTTCTCAACCGAACCTCCATTTCTCATCATCTCCTAAAATGATTACCCGCACATAGTTTGTCCTGGAACGAGACGTGATTCTTGTCTCTTTCCCGGGCCTATCATGGATCCATTCGGAAGAAACCCGGGCGTTGGTCAAATTTCGTAGAAGACGTACATACTGAGAGCATGCTTGGGATCTCTGGACTCTGGAGCAAAGGATGGTTGGGCTTGGTTTGGGTCCAGGCCTGAAAGCGATAAGAGAAATCCCCCGGACAGTATTGACATTAATGATTTGTGATTCACCATGTTCCCACGGGGGCTGGTTTCGCCCCTATGGGTTATTGATTGACGCAAATGATTGGCTATACTATGCGGAATTTTGCGGTTTTTATTCTTGCTAAATCCCCATCATAATCAGTCAGACATTTATCCGCGTCTCACTGCTCTGCTCTAACTAAGCCGCGTTCATGTCATGGAGACTTGCTTTGTAAACATAGCTAGGGCTGGAATAGCGTATTCTTTCATGTTGTTTGAAGGCTTGAGCTTTGCTCTGTCTGTTTAAACGGTTGTCTGGTCGTTACATTGTGTTGTGATTTGTATACAGTAGGGTTATTAATCGTGTAAGGAGGGGCTTGAAGAAGTACAATACGGTTGAGACAGAAGATAATTATTGCTTAAAAGACCTTACACTCCCACTAATTTATACGTTATTAAAGCGCGTCTCTGATTCCTTGGGTCTAGTTAAATGGACGATTAGCGCTGGCAAAGCGTTATTCACACGCCTCCCACTCTACCCTCATCCCTCTGTCTGTAGATATTGCCTTGTATTGTTGTTTTGTTTCTCTTGAATTATGATTTCTTTGGAGGCTCTGCAATGGGATTTCTGAGATGTTGATATCATAAAAGAGAGTGTATACGCACTAACGCTAATCTCGTTTGCCTCCAACTTGTTCTTGACATTCAGGAGACAATGCAAGGGAAGAGGAGGGTGGGGGCAGAAAGGCTACATAGGGATTGATGAGGACCAAGGAGCACATCTCCAACTTTGCTGGCTGGCCTTCCATCATTTTCCCTTCGCATTGAATTTATGTCATGAGGGATTACACTGATGATTACAAGTGTGTGTGTGTGCTTGTGTCTGGGTTATTTTTCGCTAACGAGAGAACCTCCAAGTATGGTCATGACGTGCTTCACATGTCTTCACTTTGAAGCTTGTAATAATCTGTCTCAAGTCAAGAGTGGTGTAGAGCGCCTCAATCACCTCTTCATCCTTGATCCAAACTCTTTGATTACCTCCATCAAGTTAAGTGTGCTCACCCTTTAGACCCGCCGAGAGCCAAGTTTTCAAACTTGCTAGCCCTGCCCTTTCAAAAGTCTATATATTCTCTTCCTCCCAAATTACCAAAGGATTTTTGTGGTCAAATCCTGCACGATTTACCTCTTTCCAATTCGCCACAAAATGCAGAATTACGCAAAAATCCACCCTCGCACTTTTGACTTTTAAGCAGCGCAGTCATGGTAAAAATGATGAAAAAATCCTTGGCGGTCTTGTTTGAATTTAATCCTTGAGACATTGCGGAGCAGAAACTTTATGGCCGTAAATCCGTTTATTGAGAAAAAATCCAATATTAGAGTCCTAATATGAGAGCGTGAGGAGAAAATACAATCTGTCAGTTTGCAACTAGCTGTAGGTCTGGGCGTGGGGGGAAAAGCTGTAAGTAAGCAGACGCAGTCTTGTCATACGTATCCGGAGACTGGGATGCATGGTAGGAAAACGGAAAATTCAATCTTTTGGAAGCACGCGAAAAGATTACAAGAATGATAATGGGAATGGAAATGTGTTACAGGAGGGGTGGGTGGTTTGGTTGGTAGGCTAGTTGGTGGTTGCGCTTGGTTGGATGGGATTTGTGTGGAAAGAGAGTAAAACTGATTTGTGTAAAAACAAAGGGCCTTTGCCTTGTCTGGCTGGTTTTGTATGGGAACATGTGAGATGTTGAGTGTGTCGGAGTCTCACGTAACGAATTGGCGGCCTTGGCAATAAATTAATATGCATCATGCACACTTCCATCATCATCACGGACTTTGTCGGCTCTTAGTTAGGAGCATTGGAGGATTGAGTGTATAATAGTATAATAAATGGAACCAGTTTGTTTTCAAGAAGGACTCTATTCTGTGGGCAAAGAAAAAATGTGACAGGGAGCGAGAGAGATATTCTTTTACTCTCCTTAGGATTTGATTCATTAAGCGGTTTCCTCCAAAGAAGCGCTGCTCTACAGGTACACAAAACAAGGCTGGAGACGATGGATTCGCTCTTTATGCCAATTTACATTGTACTCCAGCCAAGTTCAAGGTGGATCCTGTTTTTTCATATACTCGGAAACGCATTGTCTTCCTCCAATCTGTGTTTCTAGGTGAGTTCCTGACTGCTAGGCTGGGACGGGGGTGTAAATAGAATTCAACCTCCTCATCATCCTTTAATCTGCCCTGCCCTCATCCTCCAACCCTCCTTACGCTCTGTAATGACTGCCTCGTATTTTTGTTTGTATTCCTGAGTAGTACAAGAATGTATCCAGGGTTTTGATGGCTTTAATAGTTGACTCGTTTCATAAAATGATTATATAATAGGGATTTATAGTGGGAAGAATGAAAGGTATTTAGAAATCCAGCTTCTTTAATCTTGCTCAAAGTATTTTACAGCTTAAATTTAATCACATTTATACCATCTTGCTCTTTGATCAAACCTTGCTCTTTTAGGGAGTAGTTGTCCTTAGGATTTGTAGTACGGTTGGGGATACGAGGATGTTAGGGGTTATGGTGAAGAGAGGGGGATTCAACGTAGAGTCTGTGGACCATACAGTCCTGGTGTGTGTATGGGTTTGCAAAAAAAGAGGCAAACAGCGATACTGATTATTCTGACGACCCTGACTGTCTGACTTGATTTTGTCTTGGTCTCTTCCTTATTGGTGTCTCCTGATACAGGTCCCTGGTGGTGGATCTGGTGATGCCCATTATCTACATTTATTCACTCATTCTTTTTTACACTCTTGAGATGTTTTGCAGATTCATGTATCACACCAACAGCCTGCTGGCGGATGTACAGTCACGGTGCCACTAAACTTGTTTCTGCTAAATGACTCTCTTCATATATTTTTGACAAGTAAAAGCTTTCATGTGCTGAAACTCAGAGAGAGGATGAGTAGCGTTAACTCAGTTGAAGTTTCATTAAGAGTCAGGAATCCGAATTTTGGATCGACTTAGGGAAAAGTGAAATGTAGACATGATTATTATAATCAGACTAAAGCAAGCTAGTCAATGAATGATGGCTAGTCCTGAAGGCCAGGTAGGCCTTAACTGTTACGCAAGAATGAGATCGAGAGCGTATTTAACTATGTATCTGTAATATAAATTGGTTATGTGAATTTAAAAGTTACCTTACTTCCTATGAAGCAGATATACCTTTTGCTGGTAGATTGCGAGTACAAACTGGTGTTTTGTGTTGGTAGACAGAAGACAGAACACGGAAGGTTATATGCCTGAGTTAAATCATGTTGGACGGTTGGCTGGCGTATTGGTAGATAATAACTGGGTTGGCGTATGATGTTTGTAGTAATAATGGCCTCGGTCTTGAATTACGTAACTAACAAGGGATTTATAAAGCGTAACACTCTCTTTGCGGTAGGTTGGCTAGTAGGCTGGGTTGAGGATTGTTGTATGAATCATGTAATTTTGGAGATTGTTTGGTTCCACCAAATTATATCTGTCCTGTCATCTATTTGCTATTTTTGCACAACTGTTTACAACTCATTCTTCATTTGAATATTGGAATTACAAGCAATATTGTGATCATGGTTTATTTCTTCGTCTGTCGTCATACGCCCGCCGTTTCATTTACCCTCTCCATCACGGGCGGAAATAATTTTAGCGCGGGAAGCAAATGTGAAACTATTTAGAGTTTGCCATTTTAAAATTGAAAAAGTATTAGAGGTTGGGAGTTTATTGGTTGGGCCTCCGTTGGAGAATATGTTTTGGCTCGGATTTAGATTTGGATGAAGGAAAATGTCAACTTTTTTTAAATTGCCTTATATCTAAAGTTATTTATCCACACGTATTTTTTAGTTGTGTGTGTGTGTGTGTGAGTGTGTGAGTGAGTAAGAAAAGCTTGGCTCTCCTTAAACATATGGACGCAATCATGTTATCCTTATCCCATCCCAGTGTTAAATCCTTCAAGACCCCACTCGCTTCACAAATACATACGTCAAGCTCATGACTTAGAATTTACTCCTTCAAGGCGAATTTTCAAGGATTTTCATCCCTTTCTGCGAGGGAAGGAGCAAAAGGAGTCAAAGGAATTGAAAGCAAAGCTTGTTCAAGGTACACATACGTTAGTGAGTAAGATTACGTTCATTCCATAGGGTGGAATGTTGAAGTTAAACTACAATAAAGACAACTTCCCTTACTGGCGTATTCTGTAAGATTTAGCAGCTCCAACCTCTGTACTGTATTCGCAAATCCATTTAAAGAATGCAAGATTACATCGTTGCTGTATTTTACAGTTTCAAGTCAAGTCGGAAGAAATTTGTTCAAGTTAACAATTAGCGTGTAAAGACGGTAAAGAAAATAATCTTCTCGGATTTTACCCGTCGCTTCACTTGGAATGAGGATAAGGAAGGAAAAGAATGTTATTCTAGCACTACTATTTCCAGCATTTAAATACAAGTTCCATCTTTTGTACCACTGTTTGCTCCTCTACTTCCGTACTTGCGTGTGTCTTATGTTCCATCGTAATGTTGCTCCCGAATTTTGGCAATCGGTTTCACATTGTCATGAATTCTCAGCCGTTGTATTCTCATCATCACTCTTTTTGTTCACTTGGCTCTCATTCGCAATTTTTCTGCTCATGTGATTTGAATTCTTCTTTGAAGGAAGACCCAGGAGAAACGTCAAAAGAATCCTTCTGACTCATAGTCATCCTTCCGTCAGGCAGGTTGAGAGTTGGTGGGAGAGGGTTATTGAGGGAATGATACGGCGGCGCGTAAGATTGAAGGAGTGAATTTCAGGAGGAAATCTTTAAAGGTTTTTAGCGAATTCTTTTCTGGATCAGTCACTTTCTCCACCCAAGTACCTATCCTGATTTCATTTATGGAAGGCGCCGGAGCCGGAGGGACATTGCAGACGGTGTTTAAAATGCCTGGCATGGTTCAAGAGGCGGCTGGAATTAAAAGCACATCTTCCCGGAAAGTTCAGTGGAAGACGTTGAGTATTAGAATCTATGGAGATGTTCGTTTGCTCCGGTTTCTCCTCCATGACCCTCCCGGCCTGACTATGATGAAATACCCTGTGCTCTAAATTTGTGGAAAAGGGATGGTACTTCGCTTTGAATTCCCGTGGACATGGTGGAAGATTAAAGTAAGTGTATGTGTGTGTATCTTGGCCCGTTACCGCATACATTAAGTGTATGTGTATATTATGACCTATATGCCCTCGTTTCTTGTGCATGGGCCGTAGGAGGACCTCTGATGTGAACGTGGAGTTGGTGGTATGCAATGCTGATGGTTTACGCAATTTCCCCTCCCATTTTGCTTCTGAAAGCTGCTCTAATGATTTGTAAATGTCATTCGGAACGAGTAACGTCCTCGTTGTCACCCAGAAAAATATAATTCACGAGCACATTGTCAACTATGTCAATACTTGCATACTTTGTCCTCCTCTCTTCATCATCTCCTCTTGTCTCTCTACAAATATACCACTTTCGATTTTGAAATATTTGCCAAATATGCATTTACTCCAGCTAGCATTGGTCCCCACTTGGAGCGAGCCCCTTTCTTCTCCTTCTTCGCATTTATTCTTAAAGGAAGAAGCTTCTGAGAAAGATGGTTGAAGCTTTATTGTGTCTGGCTGAATATGATGAGGAGGCATGTGTTGGGCATGGATGCTTAGTTATTTAGTTGATGCAAATATATAACTTTTTCATCATCTTCACCAACTCGAGTTACACATTCCCTCCTCTCGGGAGGAATGAATACCTTTTTCCTCCTTGGGCCTTTGAGAGAGCGGCTTGAAAATTTGACCCTAATGAAGCCGTGCTAAATAGCTTAAATGCAAATATACAAAGACCTGCCTGCATGCCATCATCCCGTATTTTCCTTCTTCCCATCTCTGTCTTTATAGAATTTTAGCTGCATGTCCCTCGCACTAGCCATGACACTAGCACAATGCAACCGAATAGAATTCAAGCTGGATAGAGAAACCTCTTTTCTTGTCTTTAAACAATCGTTTTCCTATTCTCTCCCGAGAAGCTAGAACAGCTCCTATTATTACTCAAGAAACCCATAAATTTCTCTATCATCTCCCTTCTGAAAAGATATCCCCTTGGATCCGTCTGAAACTTGTTCTATGCATCAGTCCCCATCATGCTCGAGAAATGGAGGAAAGAGGATTGCGAGAAGAGGAGGATTCCTAAAACAGAATTCAGCATTCCGTGACTTTGTCTAGCGTGGCAGCGTGGGCGAAGACTTATTTGTCTGTGTTGTTGGATGGATGGAGCTGTGTTCGGAAACGGGGGAAAAACCTACGGGAGTTTGTAATGATAGGACATAGCGGAGAAACAGAGACGAGAAGGACAGTCAATGGGATGTAAATTGTGTGAAGTCCGATAGGGTGAATCAAAGCAAGGTTGTAATTATTCTCCGAAACTTTATTCCTTACGACGGGTTTAAACATGGGGTAGTAGTTGTCCTCTTCCAGTCAGATTTAGTGGGAGTTGTAGTGATTTTCTTTACTCATCTGGAGAAATCTTGCCATGGTCTTCCTAAAGCACTGGGCTATTTTACTTGAAGTTATGCCCTGGCTGGAGTGTATGTAAACATACTTATAGAGGAAGGAAATGTTGCGACACCAGGGAATGCGAAAGAATTGTAACTCATGACAGTTGTGGGGTAGTTTTTGTGGGACGTGTGAGAGGTTTATTCTTTGGTAAATTAAGATGATGCAAGAAATGAATTAAAGTTATTATGGGTTGTAATAATTATTATGTAGGTGCGAAAACTGGGATGAAGATAGGTTAATCCTTCGTCATGTCATGATCCCCTCGGGATGACAATGGATTTATTATTATGATAAGTTATCCGTGTGTGCGCTCATCCTCGTAGGACGGAAGGACCTTTGGCTGATGATGGGATGCCACCTTGGGAGCTTTTAAAAGTGATATTGTGTGGTAGGCGGGTGGTGTATGCGTAAACAGAGGAGACAGATAGGGTTGAGTGAAGTTAAGTTGAGTCCGAGTGAAGATTGACACGCGGTCTGGTATGCAGGGTCGGCATCTCTCTCTGTCTCTGGTTGGTTCCATTCATCTCGAGGGCGGAAGAGAGATGAGAATGAGATTGGTGAATCCCGGAGAATGGAGGAAGAGAAGAGAGGATAGAGAAAGGATGGAGCTTATGAGGAAATGATTGTGTTTGTTTTAACGTGTGTTTGGTGAATAATCCATACGAAAACATAGAGTAGTGGTGGTGGTGGAGTTGTTAGTTAGTTGATAGTAAACTAGAATATAGGAAGGAGAGGAAAGTTGGAGGGTTTGATTACTACTAAAAAGAGAATCCCACTACTACCAAGCGATTGCTACTACACTCTTTAGGGTTCCGGGCTTTAGAAAGTAATGGCGATGCTTTCATTTGGCGGATGACACATGCCAAATGGGGATTTTTTGCAGAGACCCCGAAAACTGTAAAAATAGACGCAGGTTGAAGCATATCTTGTCTCTCCATCTCCTTCTCTCTTTCATTCTTTTTACCCTTCTATCCTCTATTTTTCTTTTTACTATTCTCAGATCTTGCAGTTAGTCTTGTTGGCATTTCCTCGCCCCTTTTCCCAACCTAGGTATTTACATTAGGAATGACTCCTCGACTGCCGAAATATTGCCCAGCACTCAGGACTTTTTGAGTATGCCATACGCTAATCATGTCTCCGTCTTTGCAAGTGTGTCACATACTCCCCGTTACGCACTTTAGCCCTTTGCTCATCTAGAATTTCTTTACGAGCTTGGAAATTATCCGAGCTGGTTTTCTCGCATTTATTGTTCGAGAGGCGGTAGGTTTGTGCTATGGGTTCATGTTTGAATTGAACCTCTCCCTCCCGTTTGAGGTTTTAGTGTCCTTTCGGTTAATAATCATGCGTGTATTTCAATATCGTAATTGCAGTAGACCACGGCACACACGCAAGGCTCTGCGAAACCATTCACCTTCCCTTCGGCGTCTCAACGTTAGGTTTTAAATATCTTCTGTCTTGATGCCTGACGTTCTTTCTTGGCCGGAGTTGAGCAAGCTAGTCATTGAAGCAAGCGGTATTATTTACACCTTTGACATATATCAGCATTTGTCAATAATATCCCACTGTCTTGAATTTTAATATCAATTACATGCTGGATGAAGCAATGGGTTGAATGAATGGGTGAGGGATTTAAATGTTCACCACACTTTAGCTTGTACGTGGTGGTAGTCAAACGTGTAGGGTGGGGGCTGTCAATGATTTTGTTTTGTTTGATAGCTGGGGGAGGGGAGTGAATAAAGTTTGTAAATTCCATGGAAATAATAGACACCAGAGAGTTGGAGAATGGTAGAGGCAACTAGGCTGTGGGAGGAGAAGAGTAAAGAGTGCTTGTAATTCGCATGGGTCAGTGCGGGAAGGATGTTGTTATTTCACGTTTTCAATTGTCAAATCTCTTGAAATGGGTTCTTGTCTCAAGAAGGGTAAAGGCTTGACGGAGAAAGGCTCTCTTCTTCGGGCGTTCTGGAAGGATGTGTCCTACTTGGGAGAGTTGGGAAATTTGTGAGAGGATGACGCTTGTATCTGTATTTTTTGTGATACAAGAGGATTTGCTTAGGTTCTGATAGGCTGTTGTTACCCGGATTTTTGCTCTTTAGAAATGTTGTCGTGTTCACTTCCGGATAGCGTTCATTGTCCTCTAGTCTTCTTTCCTTCTTTCTTCCCTGTTTGCAACGTCTCCAAGCCTACACCTTCCTCACAAGAAGATGGTGAATTTGTTTTGAGTGAGCTGGATATGAGACATAAGGGCCATCATTACCTCTCCTGGCCCTTCGTCTTTCTCCTCTCGCTTTCCCTGTCTCCTTCTTTTTCTTTCTCGTGCTCCATCTCTGCATTAGTCGGTTCTGCTTATTTAGTAAAGCGGACTTGAGTCCCGGTTTCGTTCCAGCCAGGCGGGAGGAGGCACACACGCGTATATTGTGGCAGTCGTTGACAGGAAATTCTTTTACCCGCATCTCTCTCTCTCTCTCTCTCTGCCCGAAGTTTACAATCCAACCCTTTCACTCTC
This sequence comes from Sminthurides aquaticus, assembly GCA_906901655.1. Classification (NCBI taxonomy): domain Eukaryota; kingdom Metazoa; phylum Arthropoda; class Collembola; order Symphypleona; family Sminthurididae; genus Sminthurides; species Sminthurides aquaticus. Next base: position 719,123 of record CAJQTT010000013.1, on the reverse strand, counting down.
TCGCTGTATGATTCTCTATTCTCTGTATGCATTTAAAGGGAAGAAAGAGCATAAGGATTTGGATGGGCTTAGAGAAAAGTTACTTTAGGAGCTAGGACGGATGGATTGGCATTGGCAGGGGTATTGGTTTGCAATTCTTTGGTGCCGGCTATGTCCTTCTCTTTCTCTATCGAGCTTTCTACTTTCCTTCCTCTTGGGCTGATCTGATTTCTCTGTCATATGCAGTTTGAATGAGAAAGAACCGCGAACGAGGTTAGAATGGAGTGAAGGAAAGGAGTTAAATTGTGTAGAGAATCTGTGGATGTGGTACTGTGTGAATGTGGAGACAGGGAGTGTAAAAGTGACAGAATTTAAAATGGTTAAAGTGCTAAAGGGATAGTAAATGCGTGGATTGATGTAAGAGTTTCCACTCGAAAAGAGCCGAGTAAGTTTAACCCGGTATCAGTTATCCTCCTTTCTCCCCGTTTCTCGCCCCCGTCACTCCACCTAATGGCTGTGTCAGATTCCGCTGTCACATTTTATTGGAATCACACATTCGGGCTTCTTTTACAACCTCCCTTGGAATATATCCTAATTTTTCTTGAATCTTGCACATTGCTCTTACTGGGTTTCTGTAAAATAAAATTGTTTGAATGTTGTGCTACTAGTAGGAGCTTTAGATCATTGGATTTTTAAAATTTAAAAATCCGTATGGGTACCTCTTCTAGCTTGAAAGGGTTTATAGAATCTTATTATTTTGAAGAAGTTGATAGGAACGAAATTATTGCAGCGGCATTTGGAAATAGGAGAACATGGTGTAGAAATATAGTAGATTTTTTAGATTTGAGAATCGGCTCTCATTTGGGATGTTTATTGTTTGTGATCGTTGTAGTAGTAGTAAGGGAAAACCTGTGGGGGAAAGTAGAGAGGGGTTGGGGGATAGATGTGGGAAAAAATAATTTAAAAAAAGTCTTGCCTCTAATCCCATTAATACTGTTGTTATGTTTTTAACACGTCTGCCAAAATACCTTTTGCTCACATACCGAAACTAGACAAGACACGTTGTTAGTTGTAGTAGGGAGTTGTAGAGATATTCCAAGCGGGTATATCTCGCACATGTTGTTGACACGGGAGGAAGCGTCTGGTTAACGGTTCCGAAGATGGGATGCGGCCATAAAAGTTGTGCTTTTATATGATGCAATTTAGGGTGATTGCAGCAGGCTGGAAGATCATCGCCATCCCGCCTCCTCCCTCCTGCAATCTATATCCAATGTACTCCTTCTCATTTACAAGAGGACGAATCAGTATCAATTTCTGTCAACTCCTTTTAAAAATAATTTTTCTAAGCAAACTAAAGGTACATTAAAAAAAGGAGGAGGAAGGGATGGATGTGTGTGCATGTTGGAGCGGGTGGGAATGAATGTTGCTGGGATCGTTTTACTTTATAATAAACCGTCCAAGTAGTTCCTTCCGCCCGTCCCCGCACTCCGTGTCGTGTCTCGGGCAGGCAGGCTATTGCGCCAAAAAAATCATAATCTTTGTGCGTCATAGAGTTTTTGTACATGGGAGAAAAGATGTGAAAAGTGGTGGTGGAGATGTCGGGGAGAGTTTAAAGTTGCAAACGGTTTTGAGTTGACGCAAAATATTCTTATGACTCCCGGCTACATGCTTTCATTCCGTGGTTGTGAACTCTTTAGTGTTGTAAAATGAGTTTTGTGTTTTGACGTCGTACTCCTCTTGCTTTTCTGAATATTGCTGATGCGACGTCCTGGTTTGTTAATATTTATTCGTGTCCCTTTGAACTTTGTCTACGTAGCGAGGAGGGTGTGTGTGTGTGTGTGTGTGTTGAGAGTATATACATTCTTCTGGGTTGAATGCGTCTTAGAGTGCTCCGTATGCAATTGCTTTATTGTTGAAATGTATGCGATTAAATATTTAAATTTTGATGCGAACTAATTTCTTTTGATTCTCAAATGAAGATGATTTTGTATTAATTTGATTAGATATGTGGAAAATGTGAAGAGGTTCATTGAATAGAGAAGGAAAGTGGTGGTAATGGAGGAGGACAGAGATGGTTGTTGTCGAGGATGCGATTCGGGGTTGTTAATATTATGTGCTGAAAGTGCTGGGGAAATATAGTCGGAGGAAATGTTTTTAATATTTTGAATGTGTTTATTTAATTTAATATGTTGATCATGTTTATGGGATTTGGAGCACTCAATCACCATTAGCACGTTATAATGGACGGAGGGTGAAGGTAAAGGAGGATGGAAAAGTTCCTCTCTGGCCTGCATCTTCATCTCTGTTGACAAAGAGAATCGGGATGGGTTTCTCGACCGTCAGCTAGTTTGGAGAAGAAGGTTTGCGAATTGCAGTCCTTGTGTCAGTTGGAGGAGAATCCTCACTACCTTGTTTGAAACCTGTCTGCTTTGATTAGAAATGCGGAGTTGATGGGGGTGATATGAGGAAAGATGGATTTGCAAATGAGGTAGTCACGAGAAAGGAGTCAAGTTTGATGTGGTTGGAAGGAAGTAGACGAAGAGATGGAGATTGTGGTTGGAATTGTAAAAGTTGTTAGTTTATTTACTTGTAATGTTTGAAGGTTGGTTTCGTTTAGTTGTGATCTTCTTATGCATCTTCTTGCGCCGCCCAAGGATTATTAGGTGGTAGGTAGTGTTGGAGTTATTGTGCAAGAGGTTTTCCCATCGTCTCGATCCTACATGTTCTCATCCTAAGTGAACTATTTCACCCGCCATAATTATTCACCTATTTGACTCTATATAGTTTAGCATCTAATTTAAGTTGTAAATTTGCCCTCCTTCCTCCCTTTTGAATTTTAATAAGCATCCTTCATCCTTGGCATACCGGGGAAGAGAGTGCATATATTTCCCCTCTGCTCTTCTTCTTCTTCTGGCGGCTTAAATTGATACAATTTATTATTTAAGATACTGTATGCTGTATTCGAGGGCAGTGTGGTTGTGCGTTCGGCTTGCACAATGTTTTGAAAATATTATTCGCTCTCTCTGTCTCTGAAAGGTTCGCCATAGTATTCCAGTTAATTCACTGGGTTTCATCAAATGCTCTAATTAAGCTATTCTTGAGAAGCGTTTCTGGCGGTTTCTAATGCCTTCCTCAAGATTCTTTGGCCATCATTATTTAGTGTTAATGGGTTGGATGGAGGGAATGAGGATTGTGCTTCTGCTGGTCCATGAGTCCGTGGGGAATGGGAATGAATTTTGACGTGAGGATTGGTACATGTGTAACGCTACGCTTGGAAGAAGAGTAGCGAGTGCAGTGTTTGATGGGTAGAATATTCGCACTAATTACATTTTAGCGTTTGAGAAGGTCCTTGACTAATGCCATTCTGCTTCATATTATGCCTCCCATTCATCCCATCATTGAGAGTCTGAAGCTGTGTAGCTAACAGGCATGGCATAATGTTGAGTGTAGCTTGGGGTAGTAGTTGGAGTATCTTTTCCCCGTCTCGGGTTTCTCTATTCTCCTTGTACTTGTTTTGAGATATGCGATAATTTTTACAAGCTTCTCTATTCACTCTTATACTTTAAAATGAGTATTTTCTTTTAAGTATACTAATCTGGCGTGTAGTAGGCATTGTAGTGTTTGAAGATATAGCAAGTTGCGTATTTGTTCGCTCCAGTCAGCTAGTATCGGCTAGCTAATCTATACATTGATTCCAGAGTGGAGAGTCCTTGGTGGACGATTCGTCTGTAAATCTGTATTTGGCACAATGCGTTTGAGGCTTGATCCTGGGTATGGGCATGGCCTTCCATGATTTGATGTATGGAGGAGAGATGGAAGATTAAGCAGTGGTGCACAAAGTGTATGGTGGAGGCTGGGGCACGGTTCGAGGATGATTATGGTCTGGAGTGCGCGGATTTGAAAATTTTAACATGCTCCACATTACGACAAGTCAAGTTTGTCTCTGGCTGATTTATTGACAGAGCTTGCGCAGACTATGAATATGTACAGCGCAATGTTGAGCTAAAGCTGGGTATATGATATGGCGGGATTTGAAACATAGTCCTCTATGGAAGTTTCTTAATTCGCTACTAATGTATGCTGGTGCAGATGATGTTGGTTTCGTTTGTTTCTTGTAGGGATGGAGGATAAAAGATAGGATTGTTGTAGAAAGTGTGGATGATTTCTCTCGCATTTCCTATCAAAACTGTGCCAATGTGCTTGTAATTCATTCCACGTCTTCCATGATCATTCACAAGTGTCTCGTGTCTCTGCATCCTCCAAGGCGACACGACATTTGTACATGCTGTTCTTCTTGTGACGAGGCTGCTGAGGGACGGCTGGAGTGGGGTGCATAATTAGATGAATGCGAATTTGTTTTACAAGTTGACTGGCTGGGAAATCGTGCGTTTTCCGCACTCCTCTCACCTTCATGCACGCACCTCTTTCCCGAAAGTGGAAGCTAAATGAGCACGACATGTTATCTGTGGCCTGTGTAAGTGTGTGTGTGCAGTAATCTAGTAATTAATAATGTCTCGCCTTGTAGCCTTGCTTAATTGGATTTCTAAAGGACGTTTAAGTTGGAGGAGGGATTTATTTCATTCTGGATGGTGGTCTTCTTTGATATGGGATAGGAAGCGGGCTTGAATTGGGAATTTCGTGATGATTATGAACATTGAACTTTTGGCAGATTGGGAAAAAATCTAATCAGTGTGTCTGGAAGGGGTTGTTGGCTGGTTTAGGGACATTGGTTTGGTAATGGAGAGCTCTGATTGAGCCGAGCTTAGCTCCCGTTTACTTAAATCCCAGCCAGACATTGTATGTTTGTTCAAGTCAAATTCCCACTTGATTCATTTGACAGCTACTGTCTATCCTAGGACAAAATATGGCTCTGTCATGTCATCATGTAAATAGTAGAAAGCCCTTGGAGCGTAGACGCAACTACTTGTGAGTTTTGGGGATATCCTTGAAAGATCCGCATCCGCATAATGTTATAATCGACACCCTACTCCTTACTCCACAGCCTGTGCCTTACAGCGTGCTATATTATTGACATAATACATGTTGGTGAAGGTGAAACTGGGTGGCTTTGAGAAGTCAATGATGGAAGTAACACTTGTTATCCCGCCCACATTCAGTCCAACGGTTAGCTTTTGTATTGTAGCTTGAGTTTTGTCGTGTTTATACTTCTTATAGCTTGGATAATGCTAGCTTTCATGTCAAGTTCCATGCCTTCCGGACGCACATTTTGCCGAAGATACTAATTAATATGCGGAGGTTGTAGCAGGAATAATCGTGCATGGATTGACTTGACTGGCTTGGTTTATGGATGCGTGTGGCAGCTTGGCTGGACTCCTTGGATAGTTTATTTAACCATAATTGGTTTGATACTTGTAAACACCGACGTAGGGGGGATTCATTCACCGCAGAGGCTTAACCTACTTTCCAGCGTTCTCTTCTCCTTTTTTTAAATTTTCACTTGTTTTCAATACATGTGGCGATTGTAATGTTATGGTTAGAGCAAGTGTGTGACGCGGGGAAGAAGAGTGGTCCAAGATGCGCATCTTCCTCTAAGGCTTTCCATGCTGGGAGCTGGATGGGGTTGGAAGACGTGGAGATTGAATGTTATCTGTCACTCGATGAGCTTCTCTGTCATGCCCACGTATCACATCTGTCAATAAGCACTCTGGGTGAGTAGGCTGTGGAGCTATCATAATAATTTGATTAAATCAAAGGACCAAGAATATATGAGGAGCGTGTTATCCGGATTCGTTGCTTTCGTTTTATCTGCGATGCTCCTGGGGTGTTGTTGACTGTCATTGCTTGCATCTTTAAAGTTTTCAAATTTAAATTAAATCCCGCGCTTGGTAAAGGGAAAAGCATGTAGTAACAATAATAATCCACAAGCTGTGAAACCAACACATGAATTTGGCATGTGGGAGATGATGTGATATGGAAGTAATGTTCTCATATTGTCTTCTTATTTTGATTCAATTGGATTTCTTTGCAGTTCTATAGCGTAGTTTGATGGTATTGAGCCGCCTGCGATGGTGGTTTGTATGTCAGAGAATAAGCTGAGAGTGATTGTTTAAGGAGGTGCTGTCATTTGCTGTCACATGTTGAAAAAGTGTCCTTGCATAAGAGAAATTATTGAACTATGCCGTGGCTAGATTTGGTGTGGGTAATGGATGTGGGAAGACGGTAGTGGGCTATGTATTTGCTATTGTAGTTAAATCATGGAGAATGGTGAGAATTGTATTGCTTTTCCTTATACTTCTCTCCTCGTCCTCCATCCACCTGTCCAATCCCTTTCAATATTCACAACAAGGACCATTAGATATTTATAGGACGCATTGCGGTCTTGGATGGGAAATTGTTTGCAGAAAGTTGCAAGTTTGGTGTGGCGGAAGGATTTGTCCTCCGCGTCTCTGTACATTAGCGTTTGCATCCACCGCCTGCCTTGCCTGGTACCGGCTGGAAGACAAGAGAAGGGAATGGAGCACATGCCACTCGTATTTTAAGTGATTCTGTGTTCATATCCAGCTTGGGATTAATGTAAAGAAGGAAAATGGCGAGAAAGAAATTGGAAAGACAATAGGGAGGGAGGTCTGGATTGTCTGAAAGAAGTTGTTGAGAGGGGGGTCTATAGCTTGTATAGTTGTTGCTGCTCATCGTGGGATCAGCAAACTTTTGAATCTGGAGATCATGTTCTAAATGTCCTTCAGAAAGTAACAGGTGACAAGGGAGAAAAAAAGAAGATTTGCGCTCTCTTTTTGAGGCATGTATTTTCCTGTATCCGCCTCTTCATTCCTATCTCACCTGTCTAATTCCTCTTTAGCACCATGCTAGGAAGCTGTCTTAATTTTTTCCTAGTTGTTGGACTAAGAATGAATAATAAATTGGGAGCGTTGCTTTAGCTTCCAAGCCTATTGGTTTCATGCAAAGGTGGGGCGGGCCCGTCGGTTTGACTTGTGGACCTGAGTCTGTATGTGTAGACAAATCAGAGGAGAGGGTACTGTGAGATAAGAAGGGTGTAAGGGACGTGGAGGAGCAGGTGTAGAGATGTGGGAAGAAGAGATGTTTAAGAAGCAGGCCGGATTTGCAGTTTGTGTGTGCAATTCACATTGTTTTATGGGGAAGTAAAAGAGAGGGAATGAGTGTATGAAGAGGTCGGAGGAATGATTCCGCGGTTTTAATGACAGATGTTGGAACATGTGTTGAAGGCTACCTACGCGAATCGTCTGCTCTCCTTCCTCGCTCCCGCTTCCTTCCTCCAGCTGGTTCCGTGTCGGGTTTTTTAGACAGGAGCGGGTTTCTTAGCTGGTACTGCAAGACGTTGAGCCCACGCCCATCTAATCCTCCTGTCTGCCCTGGGAGTTTGACAGAAGGAAGGGAAATTGAAATTTGCATTTTTGGGGGAGCATGAAGCGTGTGGATTTGTGTCTCAGACGTTCAGGAAACGGAGCAGGTACACAAATGGAAGAGGATAAGCAGAGGAGGTGGGGAAAGTATTTATTGAATTAGTTTCACCTGTGACTTCTGGATTCTCCTCTTCTTCCCGCTCTTCTTCTCACGCTTGAAAAAGGGTAAATAAACAGGTAAAACGGACGTAGAAGAGGTAGGTTAACTAGGAGGCAGGAGGCAGCAACTGTTGGAATATGCTACTGAGGGACGGGGCCACAGGAGTAATGGACTGGAGCGTTTAGTAATTTAAACTCGGGTGATGTGAAGAAAGTTTGTGAGAATGTGCGTTCTCTCGCAGAAACATTTGTAAACATGGCTTAGCTTTCTCACTCTCACTCCCGCCAAACTCTGTCCTCCCCAAGCAAAACAAGGTAAATAAACAAGAAGAAGGAAGATTGTAAGTGTAAGAGGAGCGGGAATGAGAATAGATTACCGTAGTTTAGGGCTGGATTGAGGGAAATGTTAGTGCAATGTTTTGGAATTTACCGGAAGACGAGAGAGAAATAGATGCAATCTTGTAAATGAAACTGGGGGATGGAGTTGTTTTTTTTCTTAAAACTGAAAGGATAATGATGGGCGGATTTAGAGGAGGTTAGTGTGCGTGCGTTTACGCGGATTTTATCAACAAATCTCCCTAAAACCATAGTCTAATCTTTCTCTCTACCCAAGTATGCGAATAAGAGATGGGTATAAAGCTGGAAACGTCAGGAAGGTATTATTTCTCACTTAGTTTAGGCCGTTCCTTGATGCAATTTCAGTGGGAGTGATGCTTGTTTCTGCTAAAAGTGTGTCTTAAAACCTCGTTTTCGGTTGGCTGAGGTTTTTGGAAGTGAGTGAGAGAAAATTTTAATTTCTGTTTTACTCTGGATCTCGTCTCCACGTGCCCTCCGTCCTTGAGATTGTTTCTTTTAGAAGACAGGGATGTGTAGACAGGAGGATGAGCTTATAATTATTAAGTCATGTAAACAAAACTGTTCTCATAATCCGCTGAAGAGGTTGAGCGATGAAGGAGGAAGAATATACTGACTTACTGAGCGAGAAAGCGTTTGTTTCTCCCACAACTTTTGCTCTACTGAGCTAAGGAAGACACTGTCTTTTAGTTACGTAATAGATGATATTATTTGCGAATTTTGTTTCTCGTTGTCCATTATACGGCAACGTAAACAGAGTGATATCCGTTATTTTTTTGCATCTTTTTCCTCGTTAAATATTACTTATTTCGGGGTTCCTGTGTATGCATATGTTTATTACAATCCCTTGAATTTACTCTCGCCCTGTTAATGTCTCTTCTTCTATTCTTCCTTTTGGCAAAGAATGAAACTATTTTTCACGCTCTTATCAGTTTCTCCCATCCCTTGCAAATCCTGTCCTGTCTGTTTTGTTAAGGGAGTGGAGATGTAAGAAACCGTGTCGTAGCCTTGAATTGTTTCCTATCCTCTTGTCCGCCCATTATGTCAAATGGCAAGCGTATGAACGGCTGAGCTTTTGATTTCATGCGTAAATGCTTTTTTAAACTGGTAGGTCTCAAGAGTTTGCTAATCGTCAAGTGCGTTAAGGTGGAAGATTTTCTTTCTTTTCCTCGTCGTTACTTAGAATCCTTGTTCACTTCACAGCTAAATTGATGAGCCTCAGCTTGTTAGCCATTGGTCACAGAGGTTTTAGCCTAGAAAGTTGTGTGTAAATGTGACCTTTGGTAGCATGTTTAGCATTGCCATTTCACATTTTGATGAGCTCTGACATAGTCGTCATTCCTCTTCGCTTCACCTTCACCTTGTTCAAGGCGGTTTAGAATTCAGCACGTTTTAAACTAGAGAGATGTCAACTTGAAGATTACACTAGTGACATCTTGGCCTAGTGTCCTCTTGGATTTAATGATTGGAGGCATGAGGTATTGACTGGAGATAGTGAATCACGTGGTTTCTCTGACTTGATAGAAGTCTCTGCGATTATAGTCTGACGGGAAGAGTGGAAGAAAGGAACCGAAGAAGAGACACATACAAAATCCAAGCTGGGAGAATCTACGTTTTAGGGAGCTCTGAAAGCTAAGAATCTTAGCCTAAGGTCGCAAGTGGACAGATTCTCGATACGTATGCGAGAACGACAGAAAGATGTAAATCAAGACGGTAGCTTGTTCCAGTGCTAGGAAGATGAGATTTGATAATCACATGCATAGGACAACTGGACAGGCTGACATTGGGAATTTTCTTGATTAGAATCCTGATTAACAGGTATGAGAGGGAATGGATACAGTTGAACCTCCAATTAACATCCTTCTAAATAACATCATACCTCTAATTAACATCATCATTTGAAACCCCCTACAGATTCCTTATGCTTAAAATACCACTCTAAATAAGATCAATTTCTAATTTACATCATGAAATGCAAGCTTTTAGAGATGATGTTAATTGGAGGTTCAACTGTAAACGAGTTTCCAGAGATTTTGGTCATTTAAAACTATGTACTATGGAAGCAATAGTTATGCATTGTCAGATTCCATTGTGGTGAGTGCATATTGTTGTTAAAATAAGAACAAAAACTTAACGAGTCGCCTAGCTCTACCCCCTCCTTGTCTTGTCTCTTGCTTGAGATGCAACAGTATTTAATTATCATCTAGAAAAATGCTCAAGTCATACACACCCGCAGCCAAGCTCTTGATCGTCCAATCACCTATTGACTTTGTGAAGGAGGAAAAAAGGGAATAAATTCGTAGCGTGAAATTGTTAGCAAGATTACATGGGAAGATTGGTTTCATCCAGCAACCCAACCCAGGCAAGATTTCTTGCTGAATCCGTCTTGTTATTAATAATCAAGAGTAGTCGAAGGATATCATGAATTTAAAGTAGATGCTCGATATATATGTTTTGCTTTCAACTAAATTGAGATTCAGAGCAGTCATGGGCAAGTAAGGGATGCGGGCCTAGTTTGTGCATAATTGGGCAGAGAGAATGATATGCTAAAGATGCAGTAACCGAATGTACTCAATACAGACCAAAGGGAAGAACATAAAAGTTTAAAGTTTTTACCATTGTTAAGAAGAGCCAAGTTTGCACAAGTTCACCCCGCCCTGTCATTCTTCTTTTGGAGGCTTAGCGAATGTGATAGTATGAAGCTATACTCATTTTTCGTTAAGTGATATGGGGTAATCCATTACATATCGTGTCCGTGAGAATCATGAGCACACGTTCTAGGTCTAGGTTGAGGGCTAGTATTGTTATAAACTGAAGGAGTATGCTGTAATAATTATAATTGAATGGAAGAAGTGGATGCCTAGGATGGAGCTCAGATGTCAGATTGGAAGATGCAACTTTGGTTGTTATTTTCGCCGAGAACTGCAAGAAGATATTGAGAAGAAAAAAAAGGTTTCTTTGAGTCAAATTATGGGTGATGCGTGAGAAAAATGGCAATAATTTCTGCTTCATAAATTTTATTCTCTTTAGGGAAATGCGGTGGGATGTATAGCTGGTAGTTAGGGTTGTCGTAATTGTGCGGATTCATACTGGTGTATGATATATATATACCTACCAAGAGAGGACAAAATTTAAGTGGACGTAGGTTTGGCGTACTGACGAGTGTAGCAAGGGTTGTAGCGTAGCACGTAGGAAATTAATGGGAAGGAATCGTGTAAATGTGTCTTGGTTGGTTATCTCTTGTGCATTTATAATATGTGAGTTAGTAGTGCTATGACGAGGGGGCAAAAAAGGATAAGATGATGGTGATGAGGATGATGTGAGAATTGCCAAGGCCGAGGGTATAAGCTCTTTAACATAATACGCATTACTGACAAAAAGATAAGAAGAAAGAGAGACAATGATATTCATCTCTTGGGGTTCGCAATAAGCTTCTTTCTGTTTCTCTTGGCGCTCCTATTCTCCTGGGATATTACATCCATGAGATGAGGACATTACTACGGTTGGGTTAGATGGTTATGTTTCTGGGAGTTTTGTAGCCTTTGGTTATTTCGGTGTAGCGGATTATGTTTTAGTTTTTGCTAGTTGGCAAATGTAACCCCTGGATGGATGGAAAGAGGAGGAGATGGAAGAAGGGATGTAGTAGTGGATTTTATGTAATGTATGAATGAGAGGATCCAGGAAGAGATGTTGGCTCCAATGGCTCGTACTTTGTGAATTGTGTTGGCTCCTTGTTTGTTGTGGTGGACGCCCTTGAGAATCCAGAAGCATGTATACAATATATGGAAAGGCAAGGTTGTTGGATGATATTCATACCAAAGGTAGTCATAATTAAATCATGCTGATGACCTTCCGCACCACTGCTCTTTCAAGCCTCTCAAGAGGGCATCTCTCTCCTCATCCTCCTCTTACAAATTGAAAACAATCCAGAAGAAACTATATCAGCATTCCACGGAATACAAGCAACTATTACTATTTATTACTACACTATCATACAGGAATACAACTGTCAATAATAGACAGTGTGGGCTCGAGGATGAGATCCCAATGTATTAAGAAAGAGCCCAAAGGGTTACATATATATTTACATTCTGGAAGGATGCTGGTTAATAGTGGTTGTGGTAGTAGGAGGGAAGGTGTGTTGAGTGCGTTGTTGCGTTTTACATGTGTAGCGAATGAGTTATCTTGTGGAGCTAATCTTGTTGTGTTTTCCGCTTCTGGTGTAAATATACTTGGTTCACTTGATGTTTACAGTGGATGAAAAAAGGATACTATAGTGTATAGGTAGTAGTTATTATTGCATACTTTACCTTTCTTTGACATTTAGCTCATGCGTAATAATTGCTGGCGTCTCTTTAATAAAGCCATGTTTATAGCTTTAGGTTATATGAGAGAATGTCGTTTTCCCTTTCGCACCGACATGAGGCTTTTAACGAAACCTGTTACTTTTTTAAACCTTGTAAAATCTCTGCGACCTTCGCCCCCTCTGTCAATCCATGTTTTTTCATCCTCTTCTCTCTCTATGTCGTCCTAGTCAAACTGACAATATGCGGGACTTTGTGATTTATTTCCCCGCTGGATTGGCTGGATTCAACTACTACTACTGTAGTTGCTTGGATCTGAGCTTATGCGGCTGGAAGGAAGGGAATTAAATGTGTAGCTGGAATCCACAAATTATATCTAATCCACGAGCAAAGGCTGAGATGAGAGCAAGTGCAAAGTGGGACGAGATTGAATCCTGTCCTTCTTTATGCATTATTCCTTTTGATGATATAAAAAATTCCAGACATGTCTCTTTCTCCAAGTGTGTTCTCTTGTTCTTCTGCGTAGAAATTGTGCAAAAAATGGCAAAAAACTTACATCTCTTCCTCTCTGTAAGCCTTGGCGTATATTTTGGTTTAGTGTTGGAGAATATAGAATGAATGGTGGGTTAGCTATTAGAGATGGAGTCGTATCGTTAGTTGTGAAGCTAAGAGGGGAGAAACATGTTGGAAAAAAGTTGATAATTTACTCCTCTTATTCTTTCATCTCTGGAGTAATGGTGTGCGAGGCAGGTGATGAATCTTGTGGGCTTTTGAAAAAGTTTTCCTTATTCCATATTCTCCCACTCTTATCTCTCATTTCCCACTCCTGCATATATGGAACAATAGAGCCCTTTCCTCCATCATCCCTAATTAACATGCTCATCCGCTTCTGTCTTCTTCTGGGTAAATCTGGTATTAGTCTAGGAAGAAGGGGGAAATGAAAGCTTGCTTTGCTTGAGCACTAAACTTTTAGATTTAGCCACCAGACTCTCTAAGTCAGTCTCAGGCGCGCTAATGGCCTGACATGAATGATGCTAGCTTTGGGCTGGCTTAGGCTAAAAGTATGAAGCTAATTTCTAGATACTAGATGTGAGGATACGAAATAGACTGGAAAGAGTGCCAAATATTTAGTGGAGGAGGAAAACCTTGTAGACGGATTCCTTTTAGGCAGGGGTGAAATGTTTAATCATTTAGTTGTTCTTATGCATCGGGATTAAATGACGTAAGGGAAGCGTCATTGGAAGAAATATGTTCGAATCCTTTCCTTCATCTTAGCGCGCACTTGCACCCGCGCCTAGTTCCTACTCCCATCTAAATCTGAATGACTGGGGCTGGTTGAGGATGGATGATCTGTGCATGAGACAGAGGTTGCGTTTAGCTCACATGGATATTTTGCATGATTAGTTGCAGATGTAGAGAATTGTGCAAAGGGCAGAAGGTTACATCTTATCGTTGGCTTGCTAATCTTTGTGAATTGTCTTCAATATTTCCTTGTAAAGTCAAGCGTCGCCTTCTCGGTGTAGTAGAGGTTGAGCTTGTAACTTTAAATTGCGAGAATATTGAGAAAAGAAGGTACGGCAATCCATGCCGCAATTCATCTCAAACTCCTTGCATTGTAGCTTAAGGATTCCTAAATAGCCAAGTTGAATAATGCTTTTGCAGGTAGGCTTTTTAAGTAAGTAAGGAAGGATGATGTTGCCTTCATTTTGCATCCAGGTATGGACCAAAGTCAAGTTAGTAAGATGAGATCTTATTGAGTCTTATTCATCATACCCTAGGTTTCGCTTTCTTGTTCATGGAGGAATCAATTAAAGATTTGTTTGTAGGAGCGGGGAAAGTGGATTTTACAAGAAGTCGTAGTCGTAATTGAATGAGACTAGTGAGGGTGGGGAGGTGTGTAATATAATGAGTTCAAGTGTTAAAATCCTCGTTCACGCCAATAATAAAAATTTCATCCTCGTAAAATCTTTATTGAGATAAAGGAGGAGGGAAACTAGAAGGGGAGGAGGGTTTAACGAGCGCTTAAGTCCCCGTTTCCCTCCTGTCACATAAAGCAAGTTTTAAAGCCAGCCTGGCTTCCAGACAGTAACTGTACTGTTTCCTAGTGTTGTGATGGAGTTTATGTTGCAGTAGAACCATGGGGCTGGCCATGGGTGGCTGGTTGGCGCACTGGCTTGGCTACTACACTTTACGGATTTGGATTTACATCCAAAGATTTGATGAGGGGTGAAGCTCATAAAGTGGGAGCGTTAATGAGCAATGACATTGCGGGAACATGATTGGGAATACTTACAAGTTATTCTAAACGTTTAGACTATATTACTTTATCCCCTTCCCGTTTAATGCTTAAAATTTGCTCTGGAAATGTCCAATCAGGAGCAGCTGACTGATGGTGAAGCCTCAAAATGATGGCTCCCACGCTCCCCTTCCGTATAATTTACCTCCAACCATTTACACCATCCGCTTTTTTATCATCTTGTCTGTGTCCCATGCTTGTTATTTTTAGTTTCTATTTGATACTCTTCTAGTTTTACAAGTGTAGCTGTTATCTAGTTACGTTTTATAACAATTTTCTTCTTTGTAGAATCCAAAATGCAAATGTATATTGAAGAAAAATCTAGAGCGAAAGGATTAAATATAAGGTTTATTTAAATAGGTTGCAGTACTGGGATTTTTTTAGTGATATGCGTAGCTAAGCGTCCTCCATGATTAAAAGTTTTGCCAAGTTGCGAAAAAGTTGATTGCAAGTCACATTCTGGGAGTGTGGAAAAGAAATTGAAATTAAGTTTTTATATAGAGTAAAAAGTTTATGGAGATCAGCATTTATTTCTTTGTAATTAGGCGGAGGAAATGTGCTAAGGATTGCTGAGCAATTGGTTGGATTTAATTCGTTACTGGGAGATGATGACGAGGAGGACGTGGATTTTGTTTTATAATTTCCACACGATTTCTAGATGTTTGTCGTCTTTTTTAGCTGAGTTTGCCGCTCTTTGTTTTGGAAACTAATTCCTTGGTATTACATGAACATGGAAGTAATGGTGGTGGATGGGGATTTGCAAGTGTAAGTGGCCTGGAGCGACCCTGTACCTTTATCATTTGTCTTTAGGGAATTGGAATTGGGAAGGATGAGGGTATGTGGAAAAGTGTTAAGTAAGTCAATGTCAACTGTGTTATTGGAAGGATGTTGGTGTGGTGTGTGTGGCAGTGCGGGGTTAGGACGTTAGGTAGGGAAAAGCGTGGATGGGAGTTACTATTAGTATACATCCTGAATTATTCCATCTGTATTCGCGATTCCCATTCCTTCCTTGTAGAAGAGAAACGGAGAGAAGAGCTTGTAAAAAACCTTCAGAGAGATCGAAGAGGAGTTGTATTGCACCATGTCGACTCCTGCCATTCCCTCACACAATCCTTTCTGATAGAGCCGACAATTAAATTCAGTATTCTGTCTCTCTCTCTCTGTTCCCAGATTCTCTCAAGTTGGTCCCATTATACATTACGTAATCCCATACCCAACTGTAATCCCACACACTTATTCCCATCAGTCGTGGTAGTATCAGAATTGCTTCGTCTTCAATAATAATAATAATAAAAACAACAACATGTAGAGAGAAGAGATTAAAAATCAAGGTTCAGCTTGAAATTTCACCGTATTTATTCCGCTCTTATCCTCATTAAATATATATATTCTCTTACATACGCTTAAAATCTTGGACTGTCTTCTATGGGGTACATTGATAACGGCGTCAAGTTTCAATCACAGGACATAATAATAATCGTAGTAATAATATTTGAGTTAGGGCAAGGGCTTGTGGCTGTGACCTTATGTCATATTCATAGGAGGCAGAAGGATGGTAGGTGGTGGATGACATGAAGAAGAAATTTCATAAACTTCTGGGTGGAGATGTTTTCTTGGAGTTTACAGCCAGAAGGAGTGAAGGTGGATTGCAGAGAGAGATAGAGAAAAAAAGACGTTTTAAAAGAGCCAGAATTGAGTAAATGCTGATTTAGCGACAGTTAGCTAATTTGGGAAAAAATCTCTATTGGGCGTATACATATTGCACTGGGTATATGCTTGTAGGACTTGAAGGAAACGGTTGGAAGGACTAGAGAGGGCGTAATAATCACTCTGAGGTATAATTGTATTTTAAAAGGATATTAATACCTCTTAAAGCTATTTTTCTCGTAGTGGATAATTCGCTTTGGCTCATAAAATGAGTCTCCGGGTGTAATTTGAGCTGCTCGCTAATGATTACATTTTTTCATTTATTGTAGCCGTTCGTTTGGCTGTGAGAGGAGTTGTTAGGGAGCGTTCAGCAAACCGTTGCGAATTGCCGCCGAGTGATAAAAATTTATTATTTGCTTTTGCTCGGACGGAATTAAATGTTGGAGGAGGAGTGAGAGAGACTCCTCTCTTTCTCTTCCCAGTTAGTTAGCCTTCCCTGTGTAATCTGTCATCGTGGAATCTGTCACATGGCAGAAGGTTGTGGAGTTTTGCGTTGGATAATGTGTTAGTTCTGCAAGGCTTTAAAATCAGCATGACTTTCCGTTCCAGTTCCTTTCAAGCAACTGGAGGAGGGCAGTGTTGGAGAGATGTACATATAAGAGAGAAGAGATTGTGTCGGAGATTAATGCAAGGGAATTAGTATGGATGGTTTCCTTGCGGAATTATATAGGATATTTATGGGCAACACGGAAAGACTTATGGAAATTGTGCTAATATAGCTGAGTCTTTGTACTTGATGTACTTTGTTGTTGTGAAATATTTATATGCTTTTATAGTCTTTGTTAATTGAGTGAGATGGTTGCAATCTTGGATTGAGTTTGCTGGGTGAAAGAGGGAAAGAAAGTTACAAGACAGTAGTTGTCGTCAGAAGCTGGTGGAGTGGCATTACTACAAATTTTAGCTTCAGTCTTGGAAAAGAGCATGGTTTGTTTTCTGTGATCCTTGCCATTTTTATCACTAGTAACCCAATTATTTTTTTGGATTTGTTTATTTTGTGTCGTATTTTGCAGTAAGGACTGCTGATAGTTGTGAATGACTCCGTTCATCGATCTTTCGTCTTGATGAATGGTCGTGCAGAGAGACGTAAAATAAGGACGGAGCATATAAAAAACGTTGCTTAGACCAAATAACAGCGCGCCTTTCACTATTGGTCGAGTATTTTTCCGTCTCTCTCTCTCTCTCTCTCTCTCTCTCTCTCTCTCTCTCTCTCTCTCTCTCGCACTTTTCATGTCGGACTGGACTTATGCCCGGACTTTTCAGTCACTGTCGACTTAAAGCATGTGGAGATGAGGAGGCGCAGTTCTATTTAGTTAGCTCGGGTTTGGGAATACCCGCTACGTCTCCATCTCAACACCAAGAGCAAAAAAAAGCAGTAAGCTCCCACACCTCATATCGGAAAACTCACTTTACTTGGAGTATCTTTCCTCTGTCCGCCTTTGTATCTTTCCAGCGTAATAAAATATAAACGAGCTGCTACATTTCGCCAACACTTGCTGTCCTCATGAATCCTTCGTAATTTAGGATGGCAGCCGTTATTACACCTTGTGATGGCTTTGTAGCTAAACTATATTAGCGAGTCAAATGTACATTATGACCTCCTCCCTTTACGGGCTGGGCCAGCGGTGCGGGGGTGAAATGGTTTAGATGCGGGATTGGAAGATTTAAATTGAGGAAGTTGAAATGCTGGCTGGTTAACTCGTAACACTGGGTATTGTGTATACGCTTTGCTGGGCTTCCGTGATCTGCAGCAATGTTGTACAGAATATTCTATAAATGTTTCTCGGATGCACTCCCCCAGCTCGGCCGCTATCTTAGAATCAAACGCCTTCATCCGTCATCTCTTCGTTCTCATGCGCAAACTAATTACGCTTACAATAGTAATTACTCCTCTTGGCCTGGCTCTGGACCGGTACATGTATTCTTGGAGGTGAAAGTCCTTCGCTTAAAATAATATCCCTCCGCCTGCTCCATCAGGCTAAACTTTAGACATTTTAGAAGGAGAACATTTGGCTTCACTCTGACTTTGTCATTTGGGCCACGGGCACTTTATCCTTTACGGAATATAGAATCTAGAGCCCATTATGGACGGGATTACGGAGTGTCTGTGAAGCACGTTCTTGTCTCTTGAAATATCGCTGAGACACACACGTCTGTCTTTTCTTCAATTTCTTCTCTAGTCAAGCTTTACTAGTTTCTTGTGTAGCATAATTGAGCCGTAGAAAACCCCGGGCTTGTTGCAGTTTTCCTGTTCCATTTCTATAAGCCTGGGAGTGTCCCTTCCGCAGGAAATGATATTTCCTTGGATTTACCCGGCAGAAAGGAGTAAGGAGAAAATTTAAATTTTTCATGCGAATATGACGCTACACGAAATAAGCGTAGCAAGGAATAAGAACGGTTGGTAGGATTTAGTTGATGAATTCTTGTGATGTCAAAGGATTTCATACTGGCTTATTCATATTGGTCTTACAAGTACATGTGTTCCAGGATTTTATCTACCTCTGAATGCCTCTGTTTTGGTGAAGCGAGTGGAAGAGTAAAGCTTGCAAAAGATTGATATGAAATGCAAAAGGGATTAATTTTCTTCTTCTTATGTTTCCAGGCCGAAAGAGATGCTTGTCGTCGAGTTCAGACGGAGAAGATGCAGCATCATACGTATCAGACGGTGAAATGGAGAAAGGAATTCTGGATGGGAAAATAAGTCACATGAAGGAGCCAGCGGAGCGGAAGAAACGTGGAACCCTCCCGAAGGAATCTGTTACTTTGCTAACACAATGGCTTTATGCTCATCGCTACAATGCGTATCCCAGTGAAAGTGAAAAAATTGAATTGTCTAAGCAAGCTAAGCTATCTCTGCTCCAGGTTAGTTTGCGAATTGACTGATAGTTGGTACACACGTGCCGTTTTGGCTATTAAGCTGAGAAATACGTTCAATAACTTGACGAAAACTGTGTTTATGCTATGGTTCATATAGTCTTTTTGTTTGATATTTTCAGGTTTGCAATTGGTTCATTAATGCTCGTCGAAGGATTCTCCCTGAAATGATCAGAAGTGAAGGTCAAGATCCTCAACAATTTACCATTTCTAGGCGGACGACAAATCGCCGACGTCACCAGCTACGCCTTCAACAATCCAGTGCACTCGAGTCACCCAGCAAAGTTAATAATGGATACTCATCAAGTGACAGCCAGAGTAGTACTAACAGCAGTACAAGCAGCAGCGAGGATAATTATCAATATCACAACAAGAAACGCCGTCTCATACAAGGTTATGCCGCGTCCAACAAGCACAATGGAATAGAACAGACAGACGGTAGTAGTTCAGGCTCTAGTGTGGCCATGGCTAACAGTGTGTCAAGTAATAGCAGTAGCAGTTCTACAACTAGTAATAGTAGTATCGGTAGTGGGAATGGGATTTCTGGGACTACAAACGGTCTTGGTGGTACGAATTTGACGGGAGTGTCATCTAAAGTGCTGAGCGAATCGCACACTAATTCGGTATCCTCTCTTCCCGCCACTACTTTAATAGTGACTCCGGCAGTGGTTGCAAACAATGGCAAACCCCTCTCATTAATCCAGCGACACAACGAAATAAAGAACGAGAATGGAATCAATGGAGGAATCTCCACCCTCTACACTACCGCCATTAATGCTAGCAGTAACCATAATTCTCATAATGGAGTCGCCCTTAAGAAGGAACGCGTGAATGGCTCAAGTACTAATACCGCTCAAACAACGGTGAATATGGCAGTGAATATAATCAAACCGGAGAAGCACCGATATTTGGCCAATGGAAAATCAAATTCGGCAGCTCTGCAACCTCATCACAACAACCACAACAATCGCTCAGACAGCCTCTTCAATCCAGGAGCCGCTGGACAATTGTCAAGAACCTTTACGAGCATCAACGGCAAATCCTCGTCTGCTCATCATCAGTTTGCCATGAATTATCCCTTCAATCTCCTGGTTGAAGCAGCTGTTCAAATGCGAGAATTCGAACTTCGTACTCAACAAACAGCGCCACAGTGATTAAGCTAATCCAACGTTTTCATTCTCTACAAACAATACGTAAAAATGGTGTTCACAGTTGAGTCGACCATGTATTCAATGGAAGGGTATGTGGTCAAAATGTTCAGTTTTATGAATGAGGGGATGAGCGCTACGAGCGGTTGATAAGGAACCACCGTATCTGAAAAAAAACCGTGGAGCTAATCAGAATATTGCAATGTAATCGTAGTAATTCAGTAGCACTTTTAGTATTTGGCTAATGTCAAGCTGTAGTGATGTAGTAACCAAGAGTGCGTAGAACATAAATCTATAAACATTTATAACATATGATAGAAAATCAAATATGCAACTGCAGACTAATGTTTTGTGCCTTAGGAGAAGATATATACATATATTATATAAATATATACTTTTTAAGAAACCAAAATAGTAATCGTACATCCAACTGTAGCGAATGTACTTAATACTTCTATATATATTGACACTCGAGAGATTTTATGATATGAGGAAACTGTAGTTGTTCTTCCGCTGCGACTAGAGAAAAACTAACTTTGAAAAGCTTGCATACATTGCAAGCCGTTGACTCAGAAAAGCTCAAATTATTCTTTTCATCCTTATCTATGAGTGTAAAAAAAAGTTTAACTTTCTTCCAAAACTAATTTTGTATCAAGCCTTGGGCGAATAATCTGAATCTTTTGTAGCTTTGACAATATTTCTGGATTAGTCGCTATGATTATTTTGCAGCTGAAATATGCTTTAAGTTGTAGAGATTGATAGATGATTAATCTCCTAACATTGTCTCCCATGAATTATCCTTTATGATTAGTCGTTACTGATATAACTACTTACAATCTACGAGTTTCAACTTAGAGGAAGAAGTTATAAGCCAAGACACGCTAAGTAGAAGACAGTGAGATTCGAGAACGTGGTAGTGCGCAATGACCTGCGGTAGTGACTGCCAATCAGATTTCAGTCTATAGAGTTGCTGATCGTTATTAGGGTTCAATAGCCTAACTTAATCTTTTTCTGATGTCGTTCCAACTTAAATAACCAAATAATATCGCCAGGATTCAAAAAGGAATATATACACAGAAAGGATGAGGTTTACTCGGAATGAGAGCAACGTATCACACAACAGACAGACATTCTTCTTGTATTTGTTGAATTCGAAGCATCACGTATTTATGTCCGTAGACAAAGGGAGCAGAGTTGCATTTGCGTGCTTCTAGACAAATAAACCGTAGAGGTTATGGATGTCAGCGGAAAAGTTACACTCTGTTCATTTTAACCTCTTGTTACGCTTCCAAAAAATACCCATGCCTAAAAAGTAAAATTAGGAGCTCTTCGGGTAAAATTACGAATCATCAGAGGGGTGTTAGAATTACATTTGCTTTAGTTTTAAATAATTATGCCTGACTAGACCAATCGCGTTTATTTTGGAGTCTACTCCTTCCAGAAATTTTGAGTTTAATCCGCCGTACACTAACTCTGCCCATATAGTTTCTCGGTATGTATTCTTGTTGTAAAACTTCAAATTGGAGTAGAGGCCCTCCTTAATATCCTCACTACCACTACCTCGTGTCGTGGCACTTACATTCTACGGGTATTTCCTCAATCGCTTATCAGAATTGTGTCCTCTATGACGTTTCACAGCTATTTTATGGGTGTTTTGTTTGATTTTATTGTGTACCTATGACGTTCATTAGTATTACTTCAGATTTTCCCTAAAAGTCGTAGATATTCTAACCATTACAATCCAGTTTGCGAGAAGGAGCATTGTCCCTTTAATTATATTTCTATACTATCTAAATGTATTATTTCTGGACCAATTCATAGATTCTGTATGATGGGTTGACGTAGTTTGAAGTTTGATTTGTTTCTAGGTTTTAATAGTTATTACTCGTAGAGATTATTGTAAGGATTAGTGGAATGACACATGGATTTTAGTGAATTGAGATTCTTATTGCTCTAGATGGACATGTTTTTAGTCAGTTTAGATTCCAATGGTAATTGGGAAAGGATTCTGCCAGGTGAAAAGAATTTAGATGTAAAACAAATCAGGGAAACATATTTCGTATTTTATTTCTGGATAGATCTGTTCTTAAAAAATTAAGTAGAGTGTTAGGTAGGTGTAGACGTGTAGTGTTACGTAGGTTGCCATCCTGGCTCCCGCAAAGGCTAAGGCTTTCAAGGGTTCGTTCCCTTGGAAATAATGTTAAATGCTGTTTTTGCTGTTCTTGTGTCAAAAGTTAAGTGTTGCACACGCACACACCACCCTGTATTCCCGTTGCAATTTAACGCTGTGTTACATTTTTCCATTATCCCTCCATGATTGCGTGAGCGCCGTAGTTTTAAGAAAAGAAACGAGTTCAAGTCAGAAAATTTGTCCAGTGAGCGCTGTCAATCTCGCTGCACAATCCAATCTACGAAAGTATGGAGTATAGTTTGAGATTTAGCCTTTTTAGAAAGAGTTCTGGGAGATTAAGTTGTACGTGCTGAAGAGGGGATTGGAGGCGTATCCTGCTAGAAATTAAGAATGGTGGTACAACTCAATTCCTGTTTTGTACGCTTCATACAATATGATGACGCTTATGACTTGATAAGTCTGGAATAATAATTATCTGGCATTTACGCTGATCAGTAAATCATCATCAGTTTCCTTCCGCTTACCCTAGTACTCTTGTTGTTACTCGTACCTCTTGTGAATCACAACGATTGTTACCACTTACTTAATTTAGCCATGTGGTAGTAAACTGCTGCTGGGAGTAAACTAACTGAGAAAGTACTTATATAAAATGCGAAAAGTTAAAGCTTGTTAAAAAAAATAACCGAACGGCGTTAACTAAGCTTAGTATGTAGGTGTTTACGACAGTTGTAGGACCAACGTTTAGCGAAAGAAAGAGAAATGCAGTGTATCCTTCCATGGGGGATTGTCTTGTGTGGAAAGTTATTTTCATAGTTTTCAATTTACATCTTCTGTTTTCCTTTTTTGTTTTTTCAACATTCATTTTGTACTGTACCAAAGTTGAGGAAGCGATAATATGCCTAATGCGAACATGTGAGTAGCAAACTAGTTTAAATATGTTGTAAATACCTAATTATGTGTTAATAACGTACTTTTTTGGTGGTATGAAAGTACAATAATTTGTTCATTAGTTGCTCAATCTCAATTATAAAAGTCAAATAGTCAGCTCGTCTCTAATGCAATAAGATTATACATACAGAACGCACTTGTGTAATCGTTTCCTCTACTGTTATACAAAATATATATTATATTCACCGAATGTGAATTTCAGCGAATTGCGAATAACAAATTGACGTGAGGCTCGAGTATGATAATAGGTAAGTCTAATCTTTGTCGCACCTGAGCTCATTATTAAAATGTGTGTGGAATGGAAATGGATTTGGCGTGTGACAAGTTTATATAGTAATTAATGGCGGGTGTTTATGTTTAGAGGTGCGTGCTCAGGAGAGAGAGTCATGTTATTGCCTTCTTGTACTGTGCTGTGTAATAATAATACTACTACATTACAAACTCAGATCATTCATTATCTTTAGTCTTACTTCCTTAATACGGTTGTATACTTCTCATAGACAAAAAAACTTAAGCGCATCATCATACGCAAAATGATCACACCGAAATACAATATAACATCCAATAAGTTTACGTTGTTACTGAACATGAATGTGCAAAAACTTGGAGAAAATACAAATAAATAACGGTAAGAATATCCAACCCTTCTGACCACTAGTCAAACATCCTTTCCGTAGGTATGAAAAGTCGCTTTCCAAGTTCCAAGCCAGTTAATCCATGTAAACGGAAAAATGTTCCCTTAGTCAAATGTCCATCTCTGTAGTAGGGCTTGCATGAATATCAATTGTCATCCCCATTCCCTTGTACTCTAGATTTTCTACTTATTTCATCCTTAGCGTTAGATCAATGCACGTCATACTCCAGGGTTTTTGATAAAGGCTATGGCGTAACGCTGAAAGTAAATATAGAAATGCTCTACAAAGTAAAAACCTAGCATCTACTCTCTAAATCGATGAACAGTCCAGCGAAGCTTCGGCCATCGAATAGCTAATTCACAATGTACAACCTTTAGATAGCAACTGGAACCTTCCCTGGAAACAAGTTAATGCTTCTAATTCTCGTACAATTTGATGCGGGTTATGCAAAAATATGATTGATTTCATACCATACTTTATTATGGCGGGACTCCAGAGCGATTCCATACAGAAAAACTTGGAAACCGATGCCAGAGAGCGCCACGTACATCTTCGGAACCACCCAAGGGATTTTAAAGCATAGAGTACCGCCAGAAGACTTGAATCCTCCGTCTATGATATGGCTCACAGGCAGAAAGTAATCTCATCAGATGTGGAGCTAAGATGCCGCCGGAGAGTCTGGACTTTAGTAGCACCCTATATTACTCATTCCTTTATTTCCATTCGGAAGCATACTATATCACAGATTTATTCAATGCTGTAGGTCAACCAGAAAAACACATAGTGTTGTTGTAAAGCTGGGGAACGGGTAAGCTGTACATATACATAATATAAGACCCAAAGAAGAATTTTATGTTTATTGGGTTTGTGAATGTGCGAAAAGTGCATTGTGCAACTCCAGTCAAAAGAGCTGTCGGAATAAGTTTGCGTAAGAATAACGAGATTTATCCAAAGATTCTGCGTAAGTAAAGCCACAAAAAAATCATCGGAGAAGTGAGCAAATGAACCCATTCTTTAGAGTTTTAGCTTTTAGTTTGTAGCTATCGTTTAACGTGACGTGTACTTGTCACAGTTAAATCATTCATCTTAAAATTCAAACTGTTGGATGGGTTTGGTCAGTGTGAACCCTAAATGTTGCTGTGCGTGAGCTAATGTATCCCATCGTGTCTTAAACTGAAACCATGTTAACTTGTCAGCTCCGTTTGCCATTAACCCTAGTCGAACCGGTGTCAAAATTGTGATTCCAAATTAGAGGTACATACAATTATTGACATTTAACTGGCTAAGTTTTGTCTACGATTAGGAGTGGTTTGAATTGCAGATTTAATTGTAGACTAGACTGGGCAAATTGGCTTATGTTTCGTGACTAGTATATAATTTAGTTTGATTTTTGATAGACGTTGCAAAATATATAAATACATTGCATGTGTGTGACTGTTGACAGTTAGTTGTCGGCGTGTATATTTGTATCGATGCCCTTTTTAAGATTGCAATGTAGATGGGGAACCTCAATATGACGAGTTGGTGGACCAAATGATACTATCAACTAACTATAGCGTTTCTGCAATATATTGTCGAAGCAGATGGGTTTCCTTTCCCTAGATATTCACTAGCTAGCGGATGAATATCTGTTATTCAAGCGATGATGGGGATCAAGAGTAATCTGTGGCGAGACTAGTATGAAATGATTGCAAATGATGCTCTAAAGAAATTATGATATGAGCTAGCTGGAAACTACGTTTCCTGATTCTTCGCTGTATGCAGATCATCTATCTCTACTCATAAACTAACAGATCAGGTTGCGGTGCATTAGGATTTACTTGATAGATACACCCACTGTTTATTCAAGGGCATTGTTCAGTTGAAGTTGAATCTATTGAAAATATAGGTGGAAACGAAGATTAACTGAAGATAATTTATCGTATGTTTGATTCCATGTTTTCTCAAGGATGATCGATCTGGTGATTTTTCATCTCGTTCGAACTGTTTCTTCGAGTCGTAACACTAAGTGACAGTTCCGTTCCATCGATGACGTTTGTACAAAATAAATAAGTAAATCCAGGACTCCGAATGTGCGACTGGAAAGTAGCACAGCATTTAACTGAAGCATCTGAGTTGATTTAACCGTTTATTAGGGTAAGTATTTTATTGTCAACTAGATTTTAAAGAACCTAATGTCAGTTTTGCTGATTTGATTGGGATTGTAAATAATAATCTTTTTTTTTAGGTTCCAACATGGTGACTGATAATGTAGATTTGCATTCATTCTACACGATCAAGCTAACCCGGTGGAAAGGAAAGTAAGTGAGATATTTAGTTGGACTGTAATTCCATTTTACTGAAGTTTCAGTTTGTGGTATGTAATTGACTCTTTGTTGTAAATTTTAGCTATCCAAGGGTTTTCTCTGTTGGCTCACATGGTGTGGCAACATACAATCCTAATGATGTCGAGAAAACCAACTACTGGTCATGGAATGAAGTCTACAATATCTCTCCCTTGTCAACCTCAGATCATCCGAACCAGTTTCAGTTGGTTCACAAAAAGGGTAAAAATGGAACGGATTCCATGAAATTTGAAACCGAGCACCGGGCCCATCTACTAACTTTAACTTTACTAAATCGGGAGGCGTTCGGTCGATCTCATCAAACGGAGAACATGGATCGAGCTACGGTAGAATTTAAGGCTGTCCAAAAATACAGGTATTCTACCCAGTTTTTTATCAAAATTCGAGTTGAAAGGGAAATGAAGGAGGTAATATTATCACCGTATGACGAAATGTTTGTTTCAGATGGGGCCAAAACTTTCCGACGTTGATGAGTTCTATAATCATATCATGTGTTGGAGTCGAACAAATTAACCAGGAAGGAGAGCGTAAAATATATTTGTTTGAAAACTTCAATGCCATACTGGAGATGAAAACTGATTCCGAAACTTTCGCCATTCAAATGAAAAACACCCTACGACTGGTATACATGGATTATAGTACATAGTAATTAATACAGTTAACGGTGTACGAATGTAATTAATTCATTTCTGTTATGCTTTTAGCACATATTTGCACATTCGGATAGAAGCAGAATCATCCTCAAGATTAGAGAAAATTGTGCCTGTTTTGTCGGAATTTCCATTCCGGTTAATCAAATAGACGCTGAAAATGTTACATCCCTTTTGGATTTAAGATTGGGTAACTATGGGAGTGATGAACATATTACCTCATTATGTGAATTCTCAGTTCAGAATAGAAGACGCGACCGTATTCTTCTATGCTTATCAGAGAGTTGTTTGGTGGAAAGAGATCCTGGTACATATCTGGTAAGCCTGTGTGACATAGACCTTATTTGGTCTGTTAATGCGGTGTTCGTTGAATTAATCATAATTTATTAAATATTTTCTTAGATAACATCAATATTTCCACTGTCTTCAATATACGCTCTAGTCAGATGTAATGAGGATCCTCAAGCTATACATATTGAAATCTGCAATGGTGCTCCTAGACTTTACTATTCCACTGAAAGGGACTCCTTACTTTCGTCGCTAATGGATGGTGCAAGGGCCTCTGGAAACTGTGCGGTTCACGTGAGATCGAAGCCTACTCCACAGGGCAAGAGATGGGGTCCATTAAGTGCCCCAGTAGATGAAAAGGTGATTTTTGTGGCATGCATAATTACATTTTTGAAAATTTATTTATCGGCTGGCTGTCTATATTTGATACGTGTCATATGCCGTGCCATTAATTGTAAAAACTTTACGTTATTATTGCAGGTTGAATCTATATTCCTAAAATTTGTACACCAACCTCCTCAGTGTTGGACATTCTCTGAGCTATTAATCAGGTTCAATGTGAATGTCCAGTATTCGGGCTTGCTGCATGCAGTCACACAAGACGTAAGAGTATATGCATTGACATTGAAATACGCGTTACTGAGAATCTAGGTTACTTAACCGTGCCAAATCATTAAAATGAATCCGTGTTATTTGCAGGGATTTTTTGCTGAAAACAAAGAAAAGCTGATACTGGTTGCATTAAATGCCTTACTTGCGCGAGAAGTGAATGCAAATGATTATGAAGAATTCTTTCAAATGGTGCGGAGAATAGCCTGCTCGAAAACAGGTTTCGGAGCTTTTGCGGAAATGCAAACGTAAGTGGATACGTTCGTAACTCTGGATATTGACCGCGTAGAATGATCCAATACAAAGAAATAGCTGTATTCATGGCATACTTTCAGATTTCGGGAAAAGCTCGGAGGCTTCGTAGTTAATGCTCTGAAAACAAACATGCCAGACTGTGTGATACATTCTGCATTGGACGTTATGGCAGCACTCATGCAACCTATGCATGTCGATGCAGATTTGCGGCAAGAGCAAGACAATAAGGAAAAGATTCTGAATAGCCCTAAATTCCTAGAAAGTTTGTTGGATGTATGGACGTCGCACGTTAAACGGGGAACTGGAGCGTTGGTTACAATGTCTATGCTAGATATCTTAACGTTCGGCCTATGTGCTCCGTACAGCGAAACAACCTTAGGCAGTCACTTTGACAGTTTGCTGCTAGCTGTTGCTAATCGTGGAAACGTATTATACACACTGTTTCAGGTAATAATAAATGTGGGAATTCATACGTTCCATGTATTGCTTTACTCTTGGCTTAGCTAAATAAATTTGGGAATTGTCTTGCAGCACCCATCCGTTGCCGTGGTCAAAGGAGCTGGATTGGTCATGAAAGCTTTAATCGAGGAAGGTCAAGGAAGTATCAGTACAGAGATGCAAGAAATGGCTTTGAAAGAAGGCGCGCTGATAAGGCATCTAATCAACGCTTTGTTTCTCCAAACTAATGACCCAAGGCTTCTAACTTTGCGACAGCTTTCGCGCCACTTAGTAAGCTTGTGGACCTGTCAAAATCCTGTAGGGATGGATTTGCTTCGAAGAGTAGTGGTAAGATTGGGTACTTATCTTAAATATTTATGTTTAAGTTGCTACGCTAAGTTCATGATTATATGAATTTTACAGCCTGCAGGCCTACTTCGATTCTTGGACTCTAATGAATCGGTGGAACTATCTGATGAAGATAGAATCAACACCCGCGACACATTAAAGCTAGCCTCAACAGCGCATAAGGCTCAGCAACCCTCGCAGTTTTCACGTCAAGTTCGCAATGTTGAAAAATTAATGGAAAAGCATGTGGAGGTAGTGTAATCGACCTACACTGTAAGCAACTGGCACTCCATGAAATGTGTTTATAATGAATCTCTAGCGTATGTGTGGCTTTCCATTAGATTGCTTTGAAACACTGGAGGCTGCAAGGAGCTCAAGAAGTTAGAAAAAAGAATCATTTGAGACCGGTGGCTTTGCGAAAACCACGGCAGAATTTGAAGCTCGATAAAAACTGGAATCTATTTTATCATAAGTTCGCTCAGGATCATTCTCGTCCAGATTTGATCTGGAACTATCAGACTCGAGAAGAGTTACGGTAAGTTTAGGTCTGACAGTGAATGCCGAAGCGTAAATACGGTACTGAAAACGTAGGAAGTAATTTTTATTGATGTTTGTGTACAGTGAAAGTTTGCAAGCTGAAGTTCGACTTCTGGACAGTGACAGAGACCATGTAGCAGGCGATATTTGCTGGAATCATGCCGATTTCCAAGTTCAGTATAAATCTTTACAAGATGAAATACAAATAGGAGGTATTTATAAAATCTATGAGAACTGTAATTACAACGTTTTCCAGAAATACCTAATAATAGTTTTGTGTTTATATTTAGGTTATTATTTGCGACTACTTTTGGAGGAAGATTCATTCGACGCTTCCTTTGAAATCCGAAATGCAAAAGACTTCTTTGCGGATTTATACCATCGATTTTTGCTCACTGGGCGAAGTGATATGAGAGGAATGTGCCTTCAAGCGTTGACGACCGTATATGGGCGTCATTGGCAAGAGATCGGAGCCTTCACCGATCTAAAGTATATTGTAGTCATGTTAGAAAAGGTATACCTAGAAATCGCAGTGTCTGAACTCTATTAACCTTATTTTGATCTTAAATATCGACGAACGTGATCACTAATAAGGTATATCCTATTTTTTAGTCCCTCGATAAACTTGAGCGCGATAGACTCCTACTGTTTCTGCAGAAATTAGTCTTATGCCGCGAAAATGCCAGAGAATTAGTCAACTGTGGTGGACTCAAGGTCCTCGTAGATCTAGTTTCCCTCGCTCATCTTCATACCTCACGGTGAGTCTTCGTATATTGGTATTATATGTCAGTTTACGCAGTAATTACAATTTTTGCCTAATGTACACGGTGTATCCTTTTTTAGCGCCACCATACCCACACAAACAAATGTAATCGAAGCTAGTCCTGATATGCGGCACGCCGACTCACCTGAATGGTATTACATGCCACGAGACCAAAATGAGAAGGTCGGGCCAGTGGGATTCTTGGAGGTATAAATTTGATACTCTTGTTCACAAACTTAGAACCGTTGAACCCCTACTCATAAAACAAAAATTTATTGCAGTTAAAGAAACTATTTGCGGAGAAAAAAATTGATCAAAAAACGAAGTGCTGGGGCATGGGGCTGGAAACGTGGAAGCAAATGGGAGCAATTGCTCAACTAAAATGGTTTATCCTGGCAGATAAGCAAACTTCCCTACTTAACGAAACGAAAATGGCGACTGTGATCTTAGATATATTTATACAAGTAGTATCATTCTGTCCAGCAAAAAGTGGTGATGCTATAATTCGACCTGTACATAAATCTAAACAAATTCTAACCCATCCGACGCACTGTCTACCGCACATTGTACAGTTACTACTCACTTTCGATCCCGCTATTGTTGAAAGGGTGGCGACTTTAATGTTTCTGGTAAGGATTGGAAAAATGTATTAGTTGTTACAAAAAGACATCGTAGCTGACATACTCACATTTTTATTCGCTATTTTAGATGCTAGAAGAAAACCCTTGGATGGACAGAGTTTACGCAACAGGTGTATTTTTCTTCATAATGATGTACACGGGTTCCAATATTCTGCCTATTTCAAGGTTTTTGAAACTTACTCATCTGCGGCAGAACACGTACACCAGTCAACAGGTAGGTTCATTACTCTGGCATTGGTAATTACTGTAAATATTATGTACACTACATTTTATGATAATATGATTTTTATATAAACTAATTAACTTGGTTTTCTCAGGGTGTATCGGTGTGGCAGCGGTCGGTGCTCGGCGCATTGCTCCCTGAAGCTATGGTTGCCTATTTAGAAAATCATGGTATAGACAAGTTCTCAGAAATATATTTAGGTGAATT
This sequence comes from Sminthurides aquaticus, assembly GCA_906901655.1. NCBI lineage: Eukaryota > Metazoa > Arthropoda > Collembola > Symphypleona > Sminthurididae > Sminthurides > Sminthurides aquaticus. The sequence continues at coordinate 687,947 of CAJQTT010000013.1, read as the reverse complement.
CGATACACCTGAAGCAATATGGTCCGCGTCAATGAGACGTCACCTAATAGAAAGAATTGCGCTACATCTTGCCGACTTCACACCAAAACTGCAGTCCAACGTACGTGCACTTTATGATTATTGTGCTATACCGGCAGTCAACTACCCTAATCTTGAAAACGAGTTATTTTGCAACGTTTTCTACTTACGGAACCTTACTGACGAAATCAGGTTCGTATGCTGTTCTTCTGCGGATTCCGTTTACTGAAGTGGTTGTACATTAGCAGAATATTTTACATATTTCTTCAATCGCAGATTTCCAGACTGGCCAATCAAGGAGCCTTTAGGGCTATTGAAGGACGTTCTTGAAAACTGGAAGAATGAAGTTGAGAAAAAGCCTCCTCCAATGACGGTCACAGATGCGCTAAGGGCATTAGAAATAGATGTTGATACCGACTGGGGAGAAAAGGTGAAAAAGAATTACAGAAGATTGGCCCAGAAATACCATCCAGACAAAAATCCTCACGGGAGAGAACGATTTGAGGAAGCGAACAAAGCATATGAGTTTTTGTGCAGCCGTTTCTCGACGGAAAGTACAGGACCTGATGGAAACCGTATTGTACTAATTCTCAGAGCACAATCAATCCTGTTTAAGCGATGCGGCACTGGTTAGTACAACTTTTAGGTCAGTTAAAACTGTACAAGGAGCGCGAAGGCATGGACTTGAATATTTCTCTGTTTGGTTTCTAGTTTTGGCACCGTATAAATACTCGGGATATCCTATGCTCATTAAAACAATGGAAATGGAAATAGCGGATGAGCAGCTGTTTGCTAAAGAAGAACCATTGCTGGCGTCCAGCGCAGAAGTTGTATATCATACATTGAATTGCTCCTCTTTAAATGTCGAAGAACTGCGAAGGGAGAAAGGTAACGTAGTATTATGTTATATTAATTGATCTATGTATAATGTGTGTACTTACTGGCGAATTCAAGCATGGATAACGTTTTTGTAATACAGGTTTGGATGTGCTGCTTCGAGCCTATGATAGATGCGTCTCAATCCTTAACAAGAGCACAAAGCCAACCGATGTGGCAGCTCAGGTTTGCACTCATGTCACACAGTGTTTCACTGTAGCGACGAGATTCCAGTTGTGCCGGGATAAACTAGTGGAAATGCCTCAATTAGCCCAAGAAATATGCCGCATACTTCAATTCAAGGTTTGCATTGTAATCACGAACGTTTGCATACACTGCTGCAACCCTCGACTGTAATAGTCACACAGTCTGACAATAAGATTTTAGTAGCACATCAGACAGCCTTTATTTTCTCTTTGTAGCATCTGCGAAAATTGTGCCTTCTCGCTGCCGAATGCGTTACAGCTATGTCCGTGGATACAATATTACAAATGCAACTCCTACAGTCAGGTGTATTATGGCACTTACTGCAAGCTCTTTTTATGTACGACTTCACATTAGAAGAGGCTGGAGTGGAGGTTTTTGAGGACAGCAATCAGCAAATCATCACAAACAACTTCGCCAAAATGTGTGTCCGGGCCTTGAAAAGTTTATCAGGATATGGCGATGTATGTCCTACGAATGACGTTATTCGAGCATCTTTGGATGCTCTCTTAACTCCATACGGCGCGAAATCGGTACGGAAATCTAACGAAATTTTCTCATCTGATCGAAATGCCACTCATTTGAACTCGATTGTCGTATTTCAGATCCGCGAAAAAGAAGCAGAAGTTGTGTTGAAGTTGTTAAACGAGAACTCATTAACACCATGCCTAATCTGGAACAATACAACTCGAACCGAACTTCAAGAGTATTGTGATACCCAATTGCACCTTCTGCGTACAGGCGATGTGGCTGATGTAACTTACGGCTCAGATTTCAGTTATTCAGTTCACAAAGGTGAACTAGTAGTAGGTAAGTTGGTGCTCTTCCTTTTTCGCGATTTTGCGCAGCTAATCATGGCTTTGAATCAATTCTGATCATTAGTATACGGTGTAAGTGTGTTTTAGATATAAGAATATTGGTCTTATCTTTGGAATAGGTTCCATATTCGTGAAAATATATAATAATGAACCAACATTCCCGTTGGAGAGCCCGCCTGAATTCATTGCTGAACTCATTGCGTACCTTTCTAACAACGATCCGACATCATTGGTGGTCACACAGGAGGAAGTTGAAAACATCAGACAGTGTTTAGATGCACTTGGAAATGTACTGAAGAACAACGCTGGTTACGAGATCCTATGCAAAGGCAATTTCCGGCTGCTCACTCGGTACCTAATGTGCAAGCATTTCGAAGAGCCTGTGTTGAGCGTCTTGATTTGTTTGATGTCTAATCAAGAGTGCATCAACGATATTGTTGGAATGGGAATCGTGCCCGCACTTTTAGTGGTATCGGCTAATGTTACATCGCATTCTAGTAACACAGTCCTCCTATCATTAACTTGCCTATCGATGGTCGTTTCACATTCTCCAGTTGTAAAGGAAACCATTCAAAAAGGTAACTATATTGAGTACAATTGTATAAGTCGGAAATACTATCATATTCCCGGATCAGCTATTTAAAATCTACAATATATTTACAGGAGCAATAATATATCTGCTGGACTTTTTCTGCCGTAACAATATTGATCCTTCAATTCGTCACAAATCAGCTGAAGTACTCTCGAAATTGTGTAGTGAAAAGCTCTCCGGCCCGCGAGTAAAAATTATCCTTGGCAAATTTTTGCCAACAATATTTTGCGAAGCTATGGCGGAGTCTCCACACGCAGCTGTTAATCTCTTCGATTCCCACACCGAAAATCCGGAAATAGTTTGGAATGAAAATTCTGTTTCTGTTGTTACAACTACTATACAAAATATGAAGCATGAGTTATTCACGGCACAGAAACAGGATCTATCAATCGATTGGAAACTACCGTCGGAATCTTTCCAGGTTGACTACGGGGTAGGTGGTGAACTAACAATAGGGGGTATTTATATTCGGCTATATGTTTCAAATCCCAATTGGAATTTACGGAAACCAAGAGAATTTCTTCGTGATTTGCTCGAGTTCGCCTTTTCGCCCTCAACAAGCAAAATATCTGCTGAAAAAAGGACTCCTGACTCTCTGGATCTTGTTGGAAGTGCTCTCGGAGACTTGCTTCGAAGTCAGCCACATTTATGTGACGCATTGCCGTCGATGGGATACATAAGCCAAATTCTGACTGCTATGGAATCTGAAAAATCTGAACTCAAGCGAATTGCCGCCATCATCCTTCGTCAAATTGCTGGGAATCATGCTTGTTTGGAGTCGCTTTGCCATATGAAGAGCATCCAACACATAGTTAACGGCATGAAAAAGAAAATGGACATGCTGCCCGTTACCTGCGAAGCACTAAATGAGTTGTATGCCGCTAAACATTCGGAACTAGTTTCGCAAGCACTTCAAGCCCAATTAGTACCTTTACTCTTGAGCATCCTGAAAAGCAATCATGACTTAGGACAGAGTCCAGCAGCAACGAAGGCAAACGTTGTACATGCATTACAGAATATGGCTCAAGATGAAAAGCACGGTCAAGAAATCGAAGCAATTTTATCTAAATCTGAAATATGGCACCAGTATCGTGATCAGGTAAGTTCCTTGCAGCAATTTAGCCACACATAGCCACATATTTTATTAACACGATTTCAAAGTATCTTTCAAATATTTTTCAGAAACACGATCTGTTCTTGTCGGATAAACCTATAGCAGGATATTTAGGATCCTCATCAGGCACCGTTGCGGGATACTTGACACAAGGTTCCATATCGAAATCTTCCATTCCAACTTCTCCGCCTCCACTTATTGAATAACTAAGCATAAGAACAAAATAGAAACTGTTTACACCTGTTTGAATGTGCCAGTTATTTGTAATGATTTGTTATTGTGATACGTACAAACGTTAATCTTCGTCGGAATAAATTTAAATTTATTTCTTACAGCATTTAGCAAGTCAGCGATCCGCAGAGTTTCAAAAATAGTACAGTTTGTAAGGATAGCATAGTAAATATGAGAATATTCGTTTTCGAAATAGAGAAGAAAGCATTCTTTTAGCACACAGGGTAGCTTATCATGGTACGCTTAACAGTTAATTCCTTTACTAAGAAGCACTTTTTTCTCCTGTGCATTCAAGTGTGGAAGAAACTGTGGATAAAAAAGTTGCTGACTAAGGCCAGCCAAAAATTTCTGCAAGTATTCTTCTATATTCACGGCATACATAGGGTCATTGACAATATCTTGGTCTTCTGCGGTTGATGCATCGAAGAAACCAAGATCTCCACAGCTCATTCCTAAGTCTGAAGCATCTTCATCCTCGGAGTCATCATTCTTTTCACTTGTCGAATCATCATTGAAACCATCAATATCACCGTCTAGGTTACCGTCATTCACAACATCGAAGTCATCACGGCTATGGAAATATGCGAGCTCATTTATAAGGAGCTTGAAAATTTTGATGGGTAAAGAGATCGAGGTCCACTGAGCCTGCCCTTTCTTGCTTCGGGTCTGCACTCGCCCAGCTTGTTTCGGATCAAAAATCTCATCGCCTTTTACAATTATTTCAGCTAATCGGGTATCGTTCAGTCCTAAATGCAGCAGCTTGCTCAACGCGATGGCACACACTTTTCGATCAAAATGACCAAAAAAAATATGCTGGCGTGAGACCCATTCAGTCATTACAAAATGTAACGCAGATTTTCCTGAAAGGTTGTCAAAGTGTGTGAATCAAATAGTATTTATATGTGTGAAGCGTATACAAATTACTTCACAATATAACGGGAGATCAAATTACCTGTTGGACCTGGAAAACTTTCAAGGAAGTTCAGAGTTGCGGTCATCTGAGTATTAAACAAATGAGCGTAGACCATGCACAAATTTTGTATCACACTGAGAGTTTCAGCTGACTGCAGTTTACTCAGCACTGCTCGCAGCAATAGTTCCAACTGGTCTCCTAAAACATCCCCGGTTTTGGTAATCAAAGTAGTGACTAACTTTCCAGCAAGCGCAGCCGTGAATTCTGATGCGTTCGGATCCAGTAGCCTGCACGCTATTTCGACGACGTAACGCAGCCCTGAAAGCCCAGCTTGATCCCTGCAATTCATAGGTTTCACTGAATCAATCAGCAAGCCATAACACAGTTCCCTTTTGAACGTAATCGGGTTTACCTGTAGTTAACAACTTGTTCAGGAGCCAAGGCTACAAAAGCGCGCAAACATTCTCCACCGTTTTGTAGAACGGAATTATCATCAGTTTCGGAAACGCAACGAATCACCGACGGGAACGCAGCAGTTATGAGAGTATCACTGAGAGGCACCGGTGAGGCTCGGACAATAACAGTAAGCAAATCCAGTGCAACGGCATGAGGTCCACCTTAAAATTTCAAAAGCTTTTATAAAAGCTACTCAATTGGGGTGATCCCCAACGTGTGAATACGAGTTTATGTTGAAATATATTCGCTCTTACCCATATTTTCGCTGGTTCCAGCATTCAGTACTGACGCTAGCGTAGGAACAAACCTTTCTTGGAGGATAGGAACACACTGCGAATGTTTTGCCAGGGCAGTTACAATTTCCTCAATTAAGGGAGCTATTACTGGATCTGTATTATATTTGACAAAGCACGCAATGGCCAATGTCGTAATCTTTTGACCGACTGCAGCAGTTAGTGCTTCGTTGACACTCAAAATCAAAACAAGACATTCAATGATGAGTCCCAAAACACTTGTAGAACCTTCTGTCGCTGCAAAATGTACCAGTGAATCGATAGCAGCAGGAAGAACTTCTAGAACCGTCTACGAATACAAATACTACACGTTACATAGTGAATCGTCAACTACTACAGTCAACTACAAAGAAATTACACTTACTTTACTAATAACTTCATTCTCTCGTCTTAAACGAAGGTAAGTCGAAAGAGCTTTGATGGCCAATATTTTAAGAATCACACTTCGATCCGGTTGTAGACACTCTGCCGTAGCTCGGACAAAGTCTTGAGTCAAAGAAGGGTTAATAACAGTTGAAAAGTTACTCCCTAAGACCACGCAACGGCCTACTAACAAAATATCCGCAGAAGAAAGTCCAGGTATCACGACGTTCTGAAACAGAATTTACATGTTATTCGGGCCTCCAATATCACAATGTGTCTTCACGTTAACTTATTTGAAAATAAACATCGTTTACCTGTACAAACCCTTGAATGTCAAAACATTCTTCTTTCTGTCGATCAGTGGACTCAGCAATGCTTGTTCCTAATGTGCACACGGCAAACAAACAAGCTTCTTGAACTCTCCAATCTGGACAACCGACGGATAAGTGGCGATTCACAGCCTGTCCCAAGGCTGACACAGATTCAGCTTTAAAGCCATCACATGTAACAGTAAGAAGATCCTGAGCACACACCCTCAGCGTATATGTAGCAGCTTCTTCATCTTCATCATTGGCAAACGTTGAGGGGTGCGAGATCCATTCCTCCACCTTTTCCTGCAAGAAGCACAAAGTTACGAATTCATCAAACACAGCAAACAACCACATAAGAGTTTCTCTTTGTTCTTTCAAAGACCGCAGTCGTTACCTACCTGAGGTAGTTGCATGTAGTAAATCGTATAATAAATTAGATCGACAAGGTAATTTTTGATAAGTGACTTGGAGCTGCTGCTAATAAGGTTTTGCACCAAATCAAAAATAGCATATAGAACAGCTTCTACTCCATTGTTTTCTCCATCTGAATCCACTTCATCGTCAGCATCATTCCCACTAAGAATTTCCTTGTAAGATTCCGTACTAGAAGTTAGTATACTCCAGATAGGTGAAAGCAAAGTTGGTAAATAATTCGCAAGCTTCTTAGGACAGGATCGAATAAAAGCCGAAATGGTTTTGACGATTTCCTTTTTCAAACAGTAATCACAATCCATACTTTCCGGTTCAGTTAAAGCAACGGCAAAAGCATCCATAAAGGCAGGTAAACAAGGGTCAAAATTCACAGCAAGTAGTCGCTTATCCATTTCCGACATGGTTATGAGCATCCGGGAGCAAGTCCTACACAGCAAATCTTGCATTAAGGCATCGTATAAAACATTCTACTTCCACGTAAATTCCTTCCAATTTACCTGAATACATTAACGGCTTTTGATCTAATATGAGAAGGGTAATTGTTACTATCTTGGACTATTCGAAGCACTTCAGGGAAGATGATACCCACAGCATCTCTCATATGTACATCAGATAGTTCTTTCACAAATTCTGTGAGCACACTCATAGCTCCTTCGATTCCCTGTAAGAGTAACGATTAATGTTAATTCAATAGTTGCGGCAACTATGCTTGTCGTACACAATCCGTAGATCCCCAAATTCTGTACCAACCTTCGCATCACGCAGGTACGTCATTAGAGTATCAAACAAATTAGGCCACTGTTCTGGCCAATCCCAATGGGCAATGCATGAAATCACAGAGGCGATAGATTTTCGTATTTTGCTTTGAGGTTCCAGCAATCCCAGCGGAGCCATTTGTCGGATCATCTGTTTGACAGATTCGCTAGTTTCTGGTATAGCGAACCTATTTGAAAGTTAAAAGTAGTCCGTAATAACGTTGTCCTTTACATCGCCAACATTTGGATGTATGTGCACTTACTTGTCTGCCAACTTTGACCAATGCGTATTGACATACTGGCGGAGCAAAACGCTGGATAGCAATCTGATGGGTGGAGAATGAGCGGAATCCAGGACGATTTCCAGCAAATATGTTCCATAGCATTCAGTAACTTCCAAGGCTTTTAAGCGTTCCTCTGCCCCTCTCCGAACTCCATCATCGGCATGCAAACTACCTTCCACGCATTCCAAAAGAACGGCTTTGATCTCCGAAGTAGGTACTGCCATTTCTTTGACCGAATAGCGTCCTCTGCGGACCCGTACTGTCAGTAAACGTAACTGCTGAAAATGAAATTTACGCCAAGATGTATTAATGGAGTCAAATTTGTCAGCAGTTGCTAAAACCGGAAAAAGAATTTTTAGATTACGTTCAAGTAAGTACCGGTACCGTCACGTCAGTATTCCAACTGTTTTCGAACAGATGAATTCCTATACACGACAAAACTCTGAAATGTATATCAGGCAATATAAGAGAATCAGTTAATGATTAGTCTTAACAAAGTTTTTTGCAATCACAGTTAAAGGTTTGATGCTCATGCGGCAGCAGTCCATGAGAGTCTAAATGAATGACCAATCAATTGAACATTGAATTTCAATATCGCATGCACAAAAATCGCATATATACAATTCCACACAGCGGCGGCTCATCGCGGAATATTTGTGGTATATAAAAAGCTCTCGCAGAGGTGTTCGCTTCCCTCCAAGATAACTTTTCGCATTATTTAGCTTGAAGTTCCACAGAGAAAGTGCCTGTGTTTTACTCTTGAGAAACGCAACGTTTAAAACGTTTATCTACAAGTGTGGCGTTAATATCATAGACTGAACTAGATAATTTGGGCTTGATTCACACTCAATTGGCCGTAATTTTGAAATTATGGAGCTAATTTGAGTCGGCAATAATCGCCAGTAGTGAAAGAAAAAACTGAAGAATCTGAGCGTTATTAAAATAATCGTTTTATTCATTTCATTTCCCCTCCCTTCGCTACTCTTCTTTGGGGGCGGATAAAAGTTCCTATATTAGCGAATCTTGAACCGTATTATTGCATGTATATACAGCTTGTAACAGTTGGTTAGTTGGTAGGCTACCGTTTACCTGAATCCAGTAAAATCTAATCAGGAACTGTAACGTCTCAAGCCTCAGCGTTAGACTACACATTTTTAAGTGTATACCTAAATGAGGTGCGGTGGTAAGTCGGATCATATTTATATATATATATATAAGTTTAAGATATTGATGCCTTTAATTAGCTTTCAGTCATTTAGCAGTTTAAAGGAATAATGTGTTTAACGATTCCTAACTGGATTCAGCTTTGCCGCACAAACATTGATTTCAGAAGTCAATTATAAAGTCTCGCTAACCCAAGCCGCGTTCATACATGCGGACGGAATGCATTAACTATGATTCCGATGAAGCCAAGACCTTGCCCCAGGCGAGTGACCTCGAAGTTATCTTGAAAGAATGCGGATAGGTTCCGTGGTTCCTTCCTTGGACTCCAAGGGATTTTGCTCCCTTGGATCATGCTCACGATGTGTATAAGGCACAGTTGAGCCGCTCTACTCGCCCTGAATCTAATTTCCAGGCCGGTTTTGATGCACAAGCAAGTTATTGAGATGATGAACAAAAGGCTGGATGTTGGAATCAAAAGATGAGCAGTACTCACATTTTTAGTGATGAAGGTGAAGGGATAGAATCCATCTATAATTATATATATATTCTTATTGAGATTTGTGTTGGATGCCCCATGGACCATATTAAATAAGTTATGTACTACCTTAAACTATCATCTTCTTGGCTTGCAGGACCTAAAAGTATCCTTAACATGTGTATGTTTTTTCCAGACTCATTGAGTCTGGAGTCTCTGGCTGGACCCAATTCCTGGAGTACATTATGTTTCCCCATAAGGGTTATGAACTGGAGTACTGGAACAAGTACCCAAAAATCTTCATGCCGAACTGACAAGGCTATGTGAATGAATACACTTACACACTGCTCTATGCTTGATCATGATGACGAAGTGGTTCCCTAATAGCAGAAGCCGAGAGCCCGATATTTCTCGAAGCAATTGCATCTGCTCGTATGTATGTGCTGCTGCTATCGTTTCGAACAAGTTCGAGATGCTACTGAAACCATACTTCGAAGAGGTCTTATACGAGTGGATTCATGGGTCCTTGCATGTACAGCATCTCTGAAGGATTGTATAAGGAGCGAGTTTTTAGGAAATGATTCTTCGTCGTCGATATAGCAAGAAAGTAGAAGAAGATTCTCTCGTGCGCCCTGCACTACTACTCTGATTCACCTCGAATCTTACCCAAATTCAATTCTCATTCTACGAAAAAAAGATTCAGTCTTGGTCAATGCTATTAGTTAATAATCTGCTAATAGAATCAGGTGTTTGCTGTTTATATTCTGCACCAACACTTCCTCCCTGCACACAATCCTAGGCTCAAGGGCCGCTCCGCTGTGAGCTAACTACGATAGTAACTAGGAACTGAACTAGATACAGTAACTACTACTGGCTCAAGAGTGAGAGCGTCACTACTGCGTTATTGTTTAGTTAGTTGTCTGAGAGTATATCTTATCCTCTCTCTGTTTAGTTAGTAAGGAAGTTGGTTGGGGTTCGGAGACAAAGTGTAGTTTCTCTCGTGCGTAATATTCCATTAGTCCTCACTCACTGTGTTTTCGTCAATCAGTAACTAACGAGCCTTAGAATGAGGTTTCCACAATTCTATCGAGCTTCATAGATGTATTTCAGGATATTTTACGAGTTTATAGCAATTAATCATCTAAAAGATCCCCATTTAACATAAAGTTTATAGCTTTCAAGATTTTTCACCCTTGTAAATAAAGTAATTACTTCGGAAGAAACTGAAAGAACTGCTTCGTCGGTGAAGTTAGTCGGTTCTACGTAAAGATACTCCCATCAAGCTTATTATTGTTTACAAACATCTACAATTACTGGAATTGGAAAAGACGATTCAAGAATCCTGGAACGTTATTTTTCTCTGAAGTTCCTTCATTGTAATCTTGACGAGTTTTGAAAGTGAAACTTCTTTGTGTTTCTAAACTTAAGGTTCACAAGGTAAACCATTTTGCCTACCGCTTTGCCTGGTAAGAAATGTTTTGAAAGACAGTGGCTGTAACTGGTAGTTAATATCGGGTAATGCCTGTTTACATTAGTGTGTGATTAGGCTGGAATCGTAGTATTCATGAAACCGTACGTTTGGAGGTCTTTGGAAAACAATTTCGAAGAATTTGTAAATTCATAATAAGTAGGGTAAATGCAGCAGATCCTGTTTACTTTGGCAAATGACCTGATTTTGGTGGGATGAGCCGAGCTTTGCTGTACTGATAGATTATGTGAATTATTAGTTCAAGAGTGTGTATAATGCGTAGTTTATTATGGATACATGATGTAGATTGAAATAATTTAAAACTAAGTATTGACTTGATTTCTGCGTTTTAGGCGATACCGTATGATTGTTGGGATTTACGCCTAGGTTTTGCGGATACTCCTTGAATCCTGGTTCTGAAAGCCAAATATGCTTACACTGCCGAAGAAACTTCGTAAAGATCCTCAGGAGAATAATAATAATGTGCCCGTTAAAAAAATTTCGATACGAGATCGCCTCCTTGTGAAAGAGGTAAGAATGTCGTGTATGCTAGAAATTAACATTTATTAGATTGCATAGGCCATAGATGTAATAATGTATCGAATGTTGTGTAATTTCTAGGTTCAAGAACTACAGTCCACTTTGCCATCTACCTGTAAACTCCACTTTGAGGATAATGACAAACTACATGATTTTAAAGTTACCATTACACCCGAGGAAGGGCATTGGAAAGGAGGATCCTTCCAGTTTCATATACTCGTAACAGAAGACTACAACTTTGCTGTAAGATATCTGTATATAGTTTTTGGCCGACATTCTAAATTGCGTTTTGTACAAGGTACCATAATGTAAGCTTTAACTATGATGGTTCTAGCCTCCTGTCGTCAAATGCACGACTAAACTATGGCATCCAAACATCAATGAGGATGGAGCCGTTTGCCTTTCTTTATTGCGTCAATCATCGATCGATGACCTGGGTTGGGCACCTACTAGAAGACTAAAAGACGTAGTATGGGGACTGAACTCATTATTTACTGTAAGGGTGCATACTTAATTTATTAATAATAATTGGATGGTGTGATTTAGTCAATTTGGCGGAACTGTTTGGGTTTAACGGTGCACTTCTTTATGCGCAGGATCTCTTAAATTTTGAAGACCCACTCAATAGTGAAGCTGCTGAGCAATATCAAAAAGATTCGTCAGCGTTTCAGCGGAAGGTGAACGAATATATTCATAAATACTGTCCATCGAGTCAAAGGATTCTTCGCAGATAATCATTAAATATGCATGAATTTATAAATCGGAATAATCTACGCTATCTGAATTTTAGCGTTTCTAGCAACATGCTAGAGACGAGCTATACCGCATAACCCTTAAAAAGTGCATATGGTTTTACGATTGAGTCGTCGAAACAAGAATATGTTTTAATTATGATGTGCTGATCTACTTATCCCGAGGATAAAACGTGCTGAGGATAGCATTTTGCTGTCTGTTGTCCCCAAATATTTTCTTTTTCGTGCCCTTGGTTGTCTTCAGCTGAAGCTATCTGTACTAAATGTTTGTGAATGTAATTAAATTGTGACTGAATCTCCCAAGTCATTTTTTGTAAATAAAGCTCGAGACTCAAGGTTCATTAGCAGCAATTCTATAGACTTGAGACTTTAATGTCATTTGTAACTACTGCATATAACATGTTCAAAAACGTACGTATAAACCTATTCAAGTAAAGGAAAAAAAACTCGTACTACAAATTTCTACATCACTACGTCAACTGTTTATAACACAATCCATGTAAAATTTCGACAAAAAGTGTTAAGTTTTACTTCCTCACGAAATTGTGGAACCCAAAAGAATATCAGTACCCTGACAACGTAGTTTCAATCCAAAGCCTACTTTTCTTACACGTATCCAGGATGTCACAATCTTTTATTATATGCATACAAACACAGCTTGCTTGCGCCATGCGTCCTCACGCGCATGTGATTTATGCTTACAATGAATTCGTGGGGTTCTAATGTTTGGAGCTTTGATGACGGGAACAAACGTTACATCACAATCATAAGTAATATAACCCAGCTAATGAATACAGGAGGTACAACAATAACATATCCGAATAATAGCATGTCCCTCCTGTAACAAAACTCTCAGCTTGCATAATAAATTAAAATTAGCTGTTCTTATTCAAGGGTAATGGCTAAATTGAGGACTTAAAGTACCAATGGGGTTAGTCAAATCGATAATTTTTTTCTGCCATATCGATAGCCCAGCGGAATTTTGCTCGTTGAGTTTTATTATAAACTTTCTCAACAGGAATATCATGCTTCTTACACCTGAAAAACATAAACGCCATAAAGTTAAAGTCTGCAGTTACCATACTCGAATGGGTTGAGACGCTAAACAAGTCGACTTACCATGCAACAGATATACGCGGATCCAAATAATTCAATTTTGAGGTTCCAAGAGCGATCTCTTTTCCTTCCTCTTTATCTGTTTTGCTTAATTCCAACTTCTCCAACTGCTGTTGGAGTCGAGCGATAGCAGCCGTCTTCTTCTCGTGTTCTCTGTAAAATGCCATCACATTTAGTACTAAGATCAATAATACATCCTCGTTTGAATGCATAACGGAGAATGTGCTTCCACCACTTACTTTGAACCGCGACTGCAATCTTTTAATTCCTTTTTAGTTTTCTTGATTTCATCTTTCTTTGCTTCAATCTTATTCAGCATAGTCTCCATGGATTTCTCGTGGGACTTCGGTACTGCCCGTTGATGGTTACAGAGAATGGCTACAGCTCTGTTTGCCCGATTATATGCTAAAACCTTTTCAGCTACCGTCTGGCCAGGTTTGGTGTGCTCATCCAGCTGCTGCTGCAGGGTGTGAGACGCATTATATGTACGGAAAACTTTCGCAGTCAATCCGTCCATCAATTCGCTCAAGTGCTTATTTAAGATTGCCGTCTAGAAAAAAACAAATGAATGGTTACTTCCAAGCACTTTCGAAGTCAAGATTCAGATCAGATTCAGAGAAGTACCGCTATCCGAAAAATTTGCCAAGATACTTACATTCAAGCGATCGAACAGATCGTCTCCAGGTTTTTTGTTATCCATAAAGATCTTCAGGTTTTTATACACCCGTTTTTCAACTGGAACTTCGTTGAAATATCTAATAGAATCTTTACCTAAGAAGTCGAATGTCACAACATTTTCATCACCATTCTTCTCGTCATGAAGCTGTATATGTTCCACTCGCAATGAGCAACAACCCACAGTATCCGCCTGTTCTTCGTCTTTTTCATTACCAGCACGAAGTGCTAGCTGAAATACAAACATAAAACCGATTATTAATCAGAATCAGAGGTCATGATAATGGGAAAGGTTTCGTTCCTTTCACAAAACTCACCTTATCGATAAAATATAGCGCCACTGCTCGTTGCCGTACACGCATTTCCTTAGATTTGAAATCATTTTTATAGTTTTCGCGAATCTTGTCGATATGTTTAGCTAACTCTCGAGCCTTTTCATATTTCATCCAATCCTTCTCCCCTTTCAACCGTGATGTCGGATTCAACATGACGTACTTGGGTTGTCCCTAGCAAATGAACGATTCAACGTGATACATGTCCTTTAATATGATGTTTTTCTACGGGGTAATAGATTTGAACCACCATTTGATGCAATAGCTCACAGCTCACCTGAACGTTTTCAATCCAACTTGCTAGCCAAGTCACAGCATTGTCATGCCGCACTTCCTTCCATTTATGACCTTCGGGTGCCTTAGGCACTTGTGCTGTCTTACTGCAATTTATTGTAACATCCTCAGGCATAATGCGACGTTTTAGCATTCCCATCTTAGGATGATCTCCACGACCACGGAACAGTCCCGGAGGTTCAATACGGAAATTTCCAATTTTCTCTTTATGTCCATCAACTATACAAACCCCATACTCTTTTACAAGAGCTTCATTTTCTTCTTTTAACTTTAGCTTCTCTTCCTTTGACATAGCTTTTCGTTCTTCACTTTTCATTTTGTAGTACTCATTTATATCAACGAAGTCACACTTGCTCAAGTCTGTTATAACTTCTCGTTCTTGTTTCGTCATCGTCTTTCTCCAATCCTGTTGGACATCCAATCAACGTTACTACTTTCTCGTGACTTCACGTTAGACACGACAGGGAAGTTATCTAGCTTATTCTTACCTTGAAGAAGTTAGTGTTGAATTTCTCTTTTGTCGAATATTCATGTTCAATAAAACGAGCGTAAAACCCAGCAACCTCTTCAGCATCTACTGACAGCTTCATGACTTTTCCATTGTATTTAAAATGCACGTTCTTCGGAAGCGGTTCATACGGAGCTGCAAACACCGGTCCTTTGTGTTCGAGGAAATTCCATTTTACTCCGTCTGCCCTTGGAGCCTCTTCCCACCACCGCCATACCTATAAAAATTCAAATGTGAGCAATGACCACGATTACGATTCCTGCAGTCTTTCCATGAATTCATCTTACCTCGTGTTCCTCTTCTGCTCCCTTGCCTCGCCTTTTCTTAGGAGATACACTCGTTGACCCAGGTGAGCTCTTTGTGGACGTAGTCGAGGCCCTCGACTTGCTCTTAACCTTCTTCTTGGTGTCGTAATCATCTTCACTATCGGACATCGCTCGCTTCTTCGGTTTCACATTTTCAGTCTTCACTTTCTTCCTCTGAATCAAGGGTTTATCATCATCATCATCATAATCAGAATCTGGTTTGCGTTTCTTCGACGACTTCGTTGGTTCTGTGCTTTTCTTGCGATTGCTCTGTAAGGATTCCATTAATACTTAGTTACAAATAGTTCAATACAAACAGTTCAATTCCACAAGCAGATTTAAGCCGACACACAGATGAATAGAGATAACCCCAACTAAAGTGACTGCAATTGTGTGACACCAAGTAACCGTATCAGCCCTCGTCACATAGGAGAATCGATCAACCAACAATAGTCTATTGCCATACTTTTCTTATACCGCATGCACACCTGCCATTACAATTAGTAAAATGTTATCTTATCCTCCTTAGCACGCATTTTGTGAACGCATTCGTAGCAGAGCTGCAGCTGTTGCTGCTTTGAATAATTCATGCTATCTCAGAGTCAATGGCTCTGTAGCTCGTAAGAAATTATCAAGGTTCTAATAAAGTTCTACGTTAAGATGATAGATTGAAAAAGCGATTGAAGACATTGCTTAGCAAAGAACCAAGAAAGAGTAGGGAGCAGGAGCCCTTTCCGATACAGTCATGACAGCGCATTCATTAAATATGAAATAGACATTAATGCTAGCAAACGATAACACAACAAGTCTCAGTCCTCAGAATTGGCTACCCTAGGAATGTTTCACCAACTTTTGACTTTGATGTCGTAAAGTCATCATCCATGTCCACAGAACCATCCTCTTTAAAAAAATCAACGGAATCCATAGAGTCGTCCAGCAGGTCACTCGCTTTAGTGTCATCCAGTGAGCTATCGTTGCTATCATTAAAACTAGTTGTACTAAAAAGACTAGTTTTCCGTGTCGCCTAGATTATGAATACAAGCAAAGCAGTACACTAATCAGCTAAAAAACAGGTCGACTACATTGCTTTTGAAGCGAACGCAACCGAGAAGATGGATTCTCCCAAAGATTTGCTTTGCGATACACTCGTCATAGCGTAAGTATGTTAAGTATATTTACCAGTGGAACGTCGTCCTCGTCATCCTCATCTTCACTTTTTATATACGAATTATTCTTAATGGAAACAGATTGCCGTTTACCCTACACGAAAGAAGACAGGTAAACAAGAAGTTTGTGCCACGTCACCTCAGCACTGGCCCCTCCAAATTTACGAATTATAGTTTCATCAAAACACAGGAATTTTTTAGAACACATGCTTACCAATGGAACGTCGTCGTCCGAGTCAACCGTTGAGATTTCCATCTTGACCGGTGGTAAAATGACCTCTTGTTTAACTTTTTCGGGTTTCACCTCAGAGTGAGAATTCCTAGGTTTTTCCGAATGGGAATTAGATGATTTCCTGTCTCGGTCTTTACTTTTATCTTTATCTTTGTCGCGGTCCTTTTCCCTTTCCTTGTTTTTCTCCTTGTCTCGATCTTTGCTTTTGTCTTTATCACGATCTTTATCCCGGCTTCTATCCTTGTCACGGTCTTTATCACGCTCTTTTTCACCGTCCTTTTCCCGATGTTTATCCTTGTGCTTGCTGTAAAAAGCCGGAAGAACACAAATTAATTTGTTAATAGATTGTGTGGAAAATCTGCATGAGGATGGCGACAGCCAAGCCCCATAAGGTTAAAGCTTCTTAAATTTTGCCAATTAATTTGATAATAGTCGCAAGTCAATAAGTCAATTGCATCAGTAACACTCGATAACAGAAAAAAAGTTTTCACATCATACCTTTTATGTTTGGAATCTTTTGAGCTATCTTTATCTCTGCTGGAGCTATTTTCAGATTTGGATTTATCTTTATCAGACGAAGACGATTTATGCTCAGATTTTACTTTATCAGTTTTACTTCTATCCTTTTCGGGACTGGACTGGGATGATTTAAGAGATTTATCCTTCTCACGATCTCGCTCTCGGTCCTTTTCCTTATTTCTATCGCGTTCTTTATCTCGATCCTTGAAAGACAGAAGAGTAGTAGCTGATTAAATTCCGACTCGGATTCCGGAAAGAAACTCCAATTAGTTCAAGCACTAACCTTATCATGCTTATGAGATTTGTGTTTATGACGATCCTTGTCTTTATGCTTATCCTTGTGTTTATCCTTGTGCTTTTTCTCGGAATATCCATTGACTTCCCCGTTCCGTCCATTATCCTGGCTATGGGAAGAGGATCCATTCAAATGCTTGATGCTATTTTCCGTGTCGACTTCCATGATTTCTGTCAAACAAAAATAAAATGGAAATTGATTACGCCTACTCATCACAATCCATTCAATCGATTCCTATACCTATAACTCTAACCCCACCAACCCTGATTGCTTCTCCCACCGCTTTATCATCATACCCTACACAATTTCACTACACAACATGGAACAAGAATCACTTGTTTCGCAATTAAGGGTAATAGAAACAAATCCATGACTAACTTCATCATCACCCTTCCCAGTCTAAATAACAATCCCACTCTATCCCTGTCGTCAACCCCGAATCCTACCTTAACAGATCTTGAACTTATTACTAATCTGTAGTGACATATACCCCTAACACGTAATCGACTGAGCCCCACTGTACATAACTAATATCTCCCATCGACTAAATCCAACTTGAACAATATCGCTACTTCTAATCACTCCATCACCACCAATACATATATAATCACAGAAAACTCAGGCGACTCACACAGCAATTAACCGGCTTCCCTTCTTCCACAATAACCTTTAAACCGACACACACATACACACATCCCCCAACTAAACTTACAGTAATTAAAGCATCCTTCCCGTTAATCCTAATAACAAATCCGAATTTGAAGAGCTCTGAATTCCGCTAAGAAAAACTTACAATTAATATCCTTTCAATCTACTACTCGAAACAACCATCCGCAATCCAGATACACATGATCTTCCAGCTGATCAATTCTTCTATTAAATAAATAGTCCGCCATGGTTACAATTTCGTGCACGTAATACCATCATCGTAACCCTCTAAAATCCTCCTAACAACAAGGACGCTTGAACTCCCGAATTCCCACAATAACTTTGGAAATCCAATTACTCATCAAATATACAGTTTTCCTCGTAATATAGCTCTTCCCAGTAGCTTTCATCACTCCAAGGAAACGTTAGTTACATCAGCAACTCTTGAGCGTTGTAATATAAAATCTATTTACCTAGAAACTCACATACAGTAGAGAAGGAACAGGATTTAAGTCACTTTATTAGTTGAAATGCTATCCCTGCAGCCTCCTAAATCTCCCTACCTAGTAAAAAAAGCTCGGCCTATGTCAATGGTTGGTGGAAGGAATTAAAAGGATATATTTGTCAACTAAAATCTTACAAGAACTTACCCATTACACTGAGATTTGGTGACAACTATACGTACGTAAATAAAAATATAACAAAGGCCTTGATCGTACACGGTGATTAACTTATGGCCGGTCAATAAACTTACAGCAGGCTATTCCTCCTCCCGGGAACAATACTGATACAATATAATGATATATAAATATATAACAAAATGATATAATTACAACACGCGTGGAGGACACAATTGGTCGTCTTGTATAAATAAATATAAAACTTTTTTCTTGAATCAAATTCAAGGGTTTTGTTGAAATAATTAAAGAATTAACTCGAATGATCCAGACACGGCACGCCACGCACACCACCTCTCCGCTTCTCTAATTCTGTCTCTTCCAAGAGGAAGCGCAACTTTATGGCCCTGCACAACTCCTATGTCAGCAGCCTCCACTAAGGTTTATTTGTCTTAAAGTCAATTAAAAATCTTAAGGGTTGGTAAGGAACTGTGTAATGGAACGACTATCCGGCACGATCCCAGCGTTTCAACCAATTCACAATTTCTTTCCCAACTCTACTGAATCCCAGCAGAATATAAGCAACTCTTTTAACTATTTGTAAGCTTGCACGGGGGATAATAGTTTCCCTGCTGATTAAAAATGCCGACGCGGAGGACGTTGTTACGGAGAGCTTACTCACTATAGCGCGGACTTGTTCAATTTTTGAAGAACAATATATATCAGTGATATTGAAGAGCGGAAGAAAACAGAGGCGAGTTACGAAGGGGAGGACAATCGTTACAAGTTTTAATTGCTCTGATGTGTGGACAATTCCGAGTTAGTTAACTCACAGTTATCCCCAGATATTATTATCCGCCAAGGAATTTTGGGAATAATGGAGCAATAGGGATGAACTCGACTCTCCGTGGAACTCTTCCACCACGAAAAACTTCAATAATTCCTCAATATACATTAAAAGACGAGCAGATAGATGAAGGAAACAGAGTTTGGCTTGGAATCGCTACACAGTCACCGTCAACTCTTTTTGCTTGCTTATTAAAGGGTCGTGAGCTTGAATCTTGTATCCCTTCCTCGTCCACTAGACGACAAGCACGGCAGACAGAAAACCTTTATAGCGGCTAGTAGTGGCGATAGAATACACAGGCCAAAAACACTAAAAACTCATCTCATCCTCAATTCTTCTCCCCAAAGGAACGTATTCTAATACGTCCCTTCCGTTATTTACCCTGGGAAAGAACCATAGAGTGAACGAGGAGAAAGATGGAAGATTTACCCCACTACGCCTCTCTAGCGGGACTCGCCTTAGTAACAAAACAGTATTACGGACTACTCCAACACTCCGCCGGCTCCTCTAGCACGCTTCCCACAGAATTACTCCATGGGCCATGCCTATGCGTAGCCCGCTACGCTTAAAATTAAATGCCCACCGCGCAGCGCCTTTTCCCATCAACCCGTAAGTCTCTCTCCTCCCGGTACATGAATCCTCATCCCTAGAGCGTCCTCTTTTCCATGCCCCAGCATAGACGAATCCCCTAAAATTAGAGTAATCCCCAAACCCTTATTAACCGTCGGTCTGCCCATGCACTCAAATACACACATGGGGTTATAGTAGATGATGGAAGGATTGAATAGTATAGAGAGGTGTAAGACTCAATGAAATCCAGCGTCAGTCAGTCACCCGAGAGAGAGTTGCAGAAGCGTTTATTACTAGGAGTGCGAATTCACCTCAAACATGAAAGTCAGACTAGCAGCGATTTTTAGCAATGTGCGTAAGAGATCCAGGATAGGTGTAGAAAGAACAACGTTGAACCGCTTCTAGAAATCCTTGTTCTCGCAATAATGACATGAAATTGCAATTACTTGGGTGCAGCTTTGGGGTAGAGTGGGATCGAACTTGCGCTGGAATCAGCTATTGGTTAGGTGATTTGCGAAAATCTTGGTTAAAATTGAATTAATTCTAATTTAAAACATGGAATTCGTAATTCTGATCAAAGCCATGGAATTCGTTTCATTTTGAGGGATAAGAAATAATTTTGATTTGCTATCAGCTGCTCTCAAGCTCGAGCACTTGCTCCTCGGCTGAAGGCTGAAGCAGGGCCTGGGGGAGCTCCAAAGGTTTTTTCTCTAACGGACAACAACCCTGAGCCGGTAAAAGGGAGCGCAAGTCCATACGATTAAGTTGGATACCTAAAACACAAGCCCTGAATCTATCCTTCAACTGTATGGGCTCAGGGGCGAGGGTCCTTTTAGATTGCCGGGTAGGGTCGTAGTAGGCGCGCGTGAGAATTTTAAGGGTCCAGCAACGATATATTCAATTCAGGAATAGTTGATAATAAGCTGTGAGCGAGGGACAAAAAAGAACCTTGTGCTTCATACTAAAAGATAACTTTTCAGCTTCGGATTTAGATAGTGTTTACCTGAGACAAAAGTGATGGAGTCAAAAGTCAAAAGTCTGTTTCTGTTCAAGGGATTTCTTATTAGAGTTCCTAAGGATTTTTCTCCCTAAGGCAGATTTCATCATGCCCTTTAAAAAGGCTCGGGATTTACGTAAAGTGAGTGCACAGGATGCTCGTATTTACTACTCATTTTGTTTATCCTAAGCTCCTTCCAGACGTAGACAAGTTCTTGACCAGGAGTTTTGCATCTAGTCTCAGACACTTGAGGCAGAATCCGCTTAAAGGAACAAAACGCTCCGGATAATCCCCTACCAACCAACTCCAAAAGAGATACTTATGGATTAAGGGGAAGTGTCGTACAGCTTCTTATAATACGAGGACAAATTTCTTCTTAACCCAACGTGGATCATGTTACTGGCTTGCTCTTGAATTCTAGCCTAAAGTTTCTTCATGCTGCTTGCATCCATCTCTCCCACTTTTATTGTTTAGTGTCAATGTCAAGTGGGCACTTACCGGCATTTTCCATGCGTTTGCCGAATTGTCTTCTCAGATCTTTGCTCAGCTCTCCTCTTCTTCCCTCAGTCATTCATATACTACCTTGATTTGGTTATGCCTGGCGGAGGATATAATAAATGTTTTTCATAGGATGGGGTGAAAGATATGTTTAAGCAAGGCTTGGATATTATAGTGTATGTTTTTAGCGATATTTTTCTACGTAGGCAGGAGACATGTTATGGATATGATTTCGCCTTCAGACAGGACTCGTAGATATTCCTTGGGATTTTATGTCGGAAGGATTCTATAGGAGTGTCTGCTGGGTTTATTCCATTGTGTTTTCATCCACCGCCGCGTCCCCTGACTGCAACAGTAACTACGAAAGCGATGTGGAAGCCATCTAGAACTTGGGCAAGTACTAGCTAGAGGTGGATTAGTTCTTTGGGAACGTTCATGTCCTTGTTACTGGTTCGAAGGAGAGGTGGCGGAAGGGAAGGGGAGAACGTTCTACAAGTTCCTATGAGGAATTTCCCAATAATGTGAATTTTGAGTGTGGTCTTTGGTGTAATTGTAGTTGGCAAAGGAAGAGAAACGTGAATGAAATAATGCGTTTTAAACGTTTGTCTTACTTGAATGTATCTTGATAGTTTAGAGCAACGCAGAAGTGTACACAGCATAGATGTTTCATGCAAATGTCTTTAGCGAGTAGCAACAGTATTAGCGGGGTCCAGGAATTTACTACATAGGTTATCAGCTTCTGTGTGAAGTTTGCTGCATAGATTCGGAATTGAGCGAGACTTGGAGTGGACCTCCAATCAAACAGTTTGAATACTATTTGGAAGCATTGAAATTTTGACATTATTTATTTATACCGTGTTACACTGTTTAATCTTTGGGGTTAGCATGATGCGTTTCCAATTAAAAACAAGTTATGACAAGCTTTGATATCATTTTTTACCAGTTCAGGAGTTCGAGCTAAGTTTGGCAGATGATTATTAAAGAGGGGAAGAAGGCGGGCGGACACTTGAAATGGATCTTATCTGCCATAATGTGGATGATAAAAATTATCAGCTGGTGGGCATGTAGTTTCTTCCTAATGTTATATACTTATATTCTGCATGTTGACAGATAATACTGGCAAAATGATTGAACTTATTCGCTCTGGCACCCACGACCAATTGGTCATCGGTCACATTTGATTGTCAAGATCAACGTTGCGTTGGAACAATTCCGTCAGCATTTATCCAAAATAGCAAGCTTGACCTTCACTCATAGATGGCGCTCACTGCCATCTCAACGTTTGAAGCCACAGCTTGAATCAATCTTGCATCCCGAAGGAATGGAATAAAGTGGGCTTCTTCGTTCTACCGTTTGCATTAATCAATGGATTCCAGCATAAACTTTAGCAAACTCCCAATAATTGCGATTTCGGACAATTCTTAAGTATGCATGGAGATAATTGCAGAGGAGCAGAGATGGAAGATTATGTGTTAAACAAGTCTATTGAAGTTATGAGAAAGAAAGGGAGAGAGAAGAGCTGGCTGTTATAGCATGGTTTCCCGTTTCTCTTTCTGGTGGCTATGTGCATGAATTAATTGTACGGGTAGTAGAGCTTGTTGGAAGGAGTTGAAGACAAGGGCAAAGGGAGGGACATGCATACGTGGAAGTGTAGGAACTCGTGTATTTTTGCAGAGGACCTCTTGTAATAGAGAATAGGTATTGGGGGTGTATATTATATGTTTGGTTAGTAAAGCTGAGGATTTTGCGGGCTTTTATTTTAGGTTTTGAAGTGGAGTGAATTATCAGTGAAAGACTCGTGTGTATTGATAGGCGGTTATTATATTTGCAAGAGCCTTTGGAAATATCCAGCTTGTCCGCCCAGTTTCGCAAACAGGAGGGAGCGTGAAAGAGCTAAGTAGGATTGTGTGTTTGACTACAAAGTAGCGCACGCAAACTGGCCGAGTAAGTCTCTGTCAAATGGAATCTATCTAGTTTGAGTTGTTTCCCTTTTAGTTTCATCCCATAATTTTCAATTCAAGCACTGTACGGCATTCTAGATAGATACTACGGCCATAAGCCCACCCGCTTCGTTGAAGTAAATTCCATTTGTTCTCCCTCTCTCCCTCTCTCTCTCCCTCAATCCCCCCATCCAGTCAATCCAACGTTGCCCCTTCTTTGGCTGAGAGCTATGATCGGAAATGAAAGAGAATAGAAGAGGTGGCGGAGAAAGGAGGAAGTAAAGAGTTGGAAGGTAGGGATAAGCCGACTTTTCCAATCCTTTTGTGGAGAAATCAATTTTCTCCCGCAAACATGGCACTCCAGCTCAGGTGTAGAGCTCAAGCATTCCGAGCACACCTTCACTGTCCCTGCCAGAGTGGATCCTCTCTTCTCTCTCATCATCGCAAATTTTCTTTGCTCAAATAGTGTCTACTAAAAAATTCATGCCATTTTATGCAACTCTCGCTCTCTCCTACTACTGCCTCCTCTTGAACTACACTCCCTTTGAAAGAGCCTCATAGTCATAAGCGGGCAATCCATTTTTGATAGTTGGTCTCTCCATCCACTTTCTCCTACTTTCTCCAAACATTTCCCCCATTCTTGTCTTGTATCCTTCCCTTATTGCCGACAATAAAATGAGTCTCCAACGAACCTTGTAATGACGCCTTTCTCCTCATCTTCCTTTCACAATCATGCATCATTTCTCTCTTTGGAATTGCTAGAAAATTGCGATGGAGGGAGGGGAGGGAGAGAGAAAGTATGGAGAAAGCATAGGAACACAAGCTAAGAAGAGAGCCAACCCGGAAGCCGAATTGAAGAAGAGGAATGGAAGAGGAGGACGTGAAGAGGATTGGACAATTGGACATGTATATATATTCTACTTTGGATTTTGGTGGTTGTTGAAAGGGGGTAGGGAAAGACAGCTTTTTCTACCTCCACCGCTCCTCCTCTTTGAATCTTCATAAATATACAATGTACAATGATAACTCTCCTAGATTGCCTACCTGTTTTAACTTTCCCATGCTCCCCTCCTCTTTCTCCTCCAGCCCACTCACTAACATATACCGGCTATAACAATGCCACAATCAGCAGACACACACACACATAAGTAGAAAAGTCTCGTATTTTCTCTACTTTCCATTCCTTCCTATCACCCTCTCTCTCTCCCTTTTTCTTCTTAAATTTTTCACGAGCTCTCTCTCTCTCTCTCTCTCTCTCTCTCTCTCTATCTTCTTTACTATCATCAGAGCATAAGCTTATATACTACCTTCCCATTCTACTCCATGCTCTCAATTTGAAATGTCCATTTAACAATCCACCCGTACTGTCAAGTGGCTCCAAGTCTGGAGAACTCAAAGTTTTATAGTAGACGGGAGTGAAATTCTCTGTCAATTTCACTTTAATATTTCCATCATATCGGTCTCGGTTCTCTCCTGCCTACAATCCTCCCTTTCGTCAAGTCCAGCTAGCTCCATCCTATCTATCCCGTCCATCCATCTATCCGGAATTCATTGGCCATGAGAAGAGGAGGTACTTGCGGGAGGTTGAGGATAGAAGCGGGTATTATTGAGTTGACGAAGCAATGCTGTAGCTTCCATCCAGGTGAGAGAGGAAAGCCCGGCATAAAGCCCATCTTATTCCATCTTAATAGAATAGGAAGTGGGGAAAAATCAATGACTGAAGTAGGACGATTGCATGTTCTCCTTCAAAGTACTATATTACTACAAGACGCACACGAGCTCTCTTCTCCGAATCCCACCGCAACTATATATATACCTATATGTATCCAACCTTATGCCTTTCTATCCCCACCCTTCCTAAAACTTCACCTTCCCGTCTCATGTCATATCCACCCAGCCCGATCCTCCCCATCATGTCTCTTCTTCCCAACACACATATATATGCTCTCTCCACCACCGTTTCCCAATTCTCTCCCAGGTTCCCGATTCCCGGCTCCGGCTTGCCAGTCATCCCACTCACCTGCCCCACCTCCCTCCCCTACGTCCGCACACAACCTTCCCACCACGTCCATCCAACCTTCCCAAAATCCATCCATATCGCCCGTCTTTTTCTTCCGCACCGCCACCACCACCACCATCATCATCATACACCCCACCAAAGCAGAGCAAAGTTTCCATCCAATCTATATACTGAACTCAATCTACTCTTTGTATTCTCCAGCCAGCCCCGGACGTAGGACGGACGAGGGAATAAATTAAGAGTCAGGTAGTCAACTTCCCCTCCCCCATCCTACTTTTCCCCCACAACTTGCACACATTCATCCAAGAAATCCTTCATGCAAAGTGGATGACCACTTAATACGTATTCTCTAACAAGACTTACCTCTTCTCTCTCATCAATTCTTCCTCTGCGCTTTCTCCAAACACAATGCTTTCTCCGCTCGTCTTCCCCCAGCCAGCCAGCCGTAGCATGTTTTACTAGCCAATGGAGGGAGAGAGAAGAGACACTAGCAAGAGGAAGAAAGTTGCATGCAGGAGGACAGTTTTTCCCTTTCGGAACGCCATCCATCCATCTATCCTTCTTCTATTCTCTATTCTCTCTTTTCTATTCTCTCCATCCTTCCGTTTCTCTGTCCTCCGCTTGTCCCATCATTTTTTCATCATGTGAATTTCCCCATCACAGAAACAGAGAATGACTGGGCCTTACACAGCACAGCTTTCTCCGTCTTCCCAGCCAGGACAGAATACGTGTGTGTATATTCCATAGAAGCTTGAGCGATGATCGATGATTTATCTGGCTTCCAAGATGTTCAGCTGAGCTCTTTTAATTTCCTCGTGTCATGTCCCCAGGAGCTCTCTCCAACCGCAGTCAGAAACAATTCCCACAGAACCCGCTCTTCCGAGGCGGGTAGGAGAGCAGAGGAGGTAGGCATAGAGGAGGAACCCTATTATAAGTCACTTTCAGATTTAGTAGCAAATCTCATGAGACTTTCTCCCTCCTCCTCGGGATTGTAACCCTACAAGCTCCTTGTCTTCCCCTCTGGTTCTCTTTGAGAAGGAGTGCTTCGTGTAAGCTGCTAGATTACTATACCACTCTATGTTTCCTACTCTCATTCTCTCTACAAATCTTGACGCAGACTTACAACTTGGGGAGAAATCCAACCATCCAGAAGGAAGGAGGAAAGCTTCGTCATCCCTATTTTTGAAAGCAATGCGCAAAGCAGGCAAAGCTCCTACAATGAGTCAACCAGGAGGGCACATTCCTCGGGCATCTTCCAGCAGCCTAATACCCGGCTGAAATCCTCCATCCAATCCGCCACCACCACATTACACACCAACCATCCTCTCTTCTTTCTTCAAGGACTAAAGGCATGGGAGCGGAGAGGGAAGACTAGGAAAAGAGAGAGGGATACAGAGAGATTCGTTCCCGTCTAGTATCTTCTTTTCAAGCCTCTCTCTTTCTCCCTCATTAGAATGGCTTCCCTTCTTTTCATCAGCCAACTTTCTCATGTCTGTCTTCTCGACTTAGCCAATATAGCTTTCACTAAAGCTATTCCTTCCAAGCCTGCCTCCTTCTTTTCTTTGTCATTATTTATGCATACTTTCCTCCCTCCTGCATCTCACTCCTGTCCCATTCTTCCTCGACTATTCCGCTACCGGCTCTGTCACCCTAAAAATTCAACACTCCCACCTTGATGGATGAGAATCCCAAAGAAACCAAAGAGAAACTCATTAATATAATATCATCACATTTTCCCAAACAACCATCCAACCCACCTACTTTCTCCAAAATACTCCTCTCAATCCCTATTATCCATCACTACCTACCCTCCAACCAACCCATCTTCCTCCTCTATCCTTCTTCTTAAACCTCTTTTCCCTCGTGTCTCTTTCTCCGTCTCAAACTTTCTCTTCAACTCTATTACATGTACCTCCTTCCAACCACCACTCTCCTCTTACCCCTGTCCCAGTCTTGTTCTTTGTAACATTTTTCTCATCCAACTCACATCTATTTTTCACCACCAAGGCTCATCATCTTTTCAAACATCCTACTTCCCTCCGTCTCTTCCGTCTTTACATTGTCACCACCACCGCACCAACAAGCTAATACATCAATAACGCCTACTTTCTTCTCCCATAGTCCTGGTGCTTTCACCCAACAGCCTGCTCTGCTATTACACCTTATCAAATTTCGATCCAATCTTCCCACAGATTCGTAGACACTGGTAAATACACACTCTTTTCACACACGTGAACTCATTGCTTGCGTCTTAGTTTTCCTTGTATGCTCTTTCCTGCTCTTGCTGGGCTTCTTATGACTCTCTCTTGTCATCCAATCTCATTTCTAGCTTCCTCCTGCTTTGTAATTCTTTATGACATTACCAACTGTGTACACTGTGCGAAAGCAAAGCTTTGCAGCAAGGGCAATGCTCAACTATACCGGGCACAAGCATGACTTATTATTCCTGGGCTTTCCACGTTATTTTACAACGGAAAATAATTTTGAAAAAATGTCTCCTCATGGCTATTCTTGAAAGTTTTCTTATTTTTGTTTTACCCCAGAATAAATCAGGGAAAAGAAGTGAAAAAATTCCAAAGGAACAACATCACAAATAGGATCAATACGACATGGCCAGGAGTTTCAAGCTATGTGTGCCACACGCCTTGTGAAGCTAAAAAAATAATCTCCCTGTCCATGCTCAGAAGTAGCTTTCAAGATTGAAAAATCCTGAATCCTTAAATCAATCCAAGAGCTTCATAAAATCCCTGCCCTTGTCCTTGCCCTCAGTCGTTATGGATACTTTTGAGAATCGATAAAAATAGCAAATGGTTCCTTAAAAGTCTTTAAAAAGATTCCATTGTGCATGAGAGACGAACTGTGGGGATCATGCCACCAAAGAGAATCCAAACTTATAGGAACAGATACAGATAATCTGAAGAATATCGGATTTAAAGGACCGTGGATTGATTTCTGTGAGCATATAGCGATATGAAGTAGATGATATTCAAGTTTTGAGCATTATATAGTTTGTTGGCTTGCGGATGGGATCTATGGAAAGAAATCCCTGTTCCAGCTCCCATAGCTAGTAGCTTATAAAATATTCTCATGAAAAGGTTAGATCCATGATCCAGTAGACGGGATTCATATTTTCTGCTCTGTTTAGGACTTTACCCTTCAAGCCCAACCAAAGGATCATCTCTTCCTTTCCCACCTTATCTGTCTTATCCTTTAAGCTATCCATAGTGTTCCAGTCTCGTATTCTCTCACAGCTACCATATTTCCCATCCGAAATCCACATCCTCCTCAGCGTAGCCTCTATCTTTTTCCTTGAGACTTGACAACCAAGCTGATATCTTTCCCCCCGTCTCCACATACTTTTCCTCATCATCTCAATTTCATTTGATTATCCATGTACAACCTACTCTTCTCTCTTCTTCCTCTCTATTTTCTCACAAAAGCCCATCACGGCAATTAACTTTAGCCTATATATACATTCCCCCCAATCCCCCTCTATGGAAATCATCATCATCCTCTAAAAATCCAAAGGTCAATCCTCTCGCTTGAATCAACTACCGCATCTAATCTTCTTCCACAGTTTCCAGTCTCTCTTCACTTCTATACCATAATAGGTCTTCTGGAAAATCTATTTATCTTCCCGTCTTCCTCTCTCTCTCTCTGGCTTCTGTCTCATTCAGGTCATCTAGGGAATAATCTTTTAGAAAATTTACCCCATCTCTTTTATCTTTTTCCTCTCATACAGATATACTATAAGTATTCTAATCCTGACAATTTTTAGCTTTCCCGCTCCTCCTTTCCTCCAAACTCACTGACCTATTCATCTCTTGGAGCTCGCTTCGGATGCATAATAATGTGTACATGATGGAAAATTCTTTGAGCCGCAGACAGAGCTCCCTCTCGGGCTAATATCCATGGGGAACTGGGGGATACAATCCTCCTTAATCTCTACTGCGACTCGAGTTAGTAGCATCATCCAATACAGGCTTACTTATTATGGATTTCTGGGACTCTTATATAGCCCGATTTCAGTGGTGGAAGTAAATAATGGAGCGGGAATAGCCCTTCATCGTAACCCGTCTCGGGATATGCCGCGCCTTCTAAGTGGGTCTTTTAGACAGACAGGTAAAAAGTGTCACCTGAAAGGATCATAAAAATAGCACAACACGCACGCACCTTCTCCATAAACCTCTGCGTGTGTATATTATTTCCTTGCTCTTATCCTTTTTCTCTTGCACTGTATGGTATCCTTTTTAAGCTTTACCTCTACCTGTCTCCTTGGGATTGGGTGAAGGTATATAGAAGGACATGTATTTAAAACTCTCCTCTTCTTTAACCCATATTGTACTCATCCCGCCTTAGGTCCCTTTTCTACCTGGTCCTCTTCTCATCTTTGAAATTCCGCATCATAATCATAACTCCACCAAAGGAGATGACCTCCATCTAGGGACATGCAGTGATCATTTTTTTCATCGGCTTTTTCTAAATATCCTATGTGTATATATTTAGTCCATGGACACAATAAAGTCTGTCGCACCAGAATCCAAAAATAAAAATCTAACCCAAACCTCTCTTCTCCGTACTCTTCTCGCGCAGTTCTATATGTATGGGTTTTAAATTCTGTTCCCGGCTTTAATCTATTGAATGTGTCTGCTGACAAAGTCTATTAGTCATCTTCTTGACCACAGAGTCCAGAAAGGTGTATTCTTTTATTTTTAAATACCCTTTTTTCTTGCGTTGCAGCTAAAAAAAGGCTCCTCGTTTGTCATTGCACCAGATTAGGATTCGTCATATTCCTTTCAAGGTTTTTCTGGGAATTTTTAAAAACATCTCGTCTCGCACTCTCCAGGAGCTGCTGTTTGTGCTAACTTTTGTACTAAATTCCCTCTACACCTCTTGTAAAATGAAGCACGTTTGGAAGATTGGTTAAAATATTTTGAAAAACTTGTCCTGCTCGGAGACATAATGTTCAGGGGGGAAGATTATTTACTCTGACCGTGTCTTCTTATGTGCTATGATAAGATACTACCGCTTCTGTCTTTTGCTACCCACTTACCCTTCATTTTACCTTGATTTGAACGAGTTTGTTGTCTATGCGGAATTGGTATGTTTAGTACAAGAGATGCGAGGTTATAAAGTTGAGGGCATATAGGGAAACAATAAAGACCAGCCTTCTGTGGATCTCTCCTCTTCCTTTTTTCTTCTCAGTAAAAGATGATCTTTTGGACCATAATTTCACTACCTATTTCATCATCCTGTCTGTCATCTCATTTTGAAAGAGTTTCCAGAGTTGATGTATAATCAATACTTGATACTTGATGCCTTCATGTGCAACTCCACGTTCCGCCTTCTCATAAAGTTGAAGCCGAGGGAAGCTGTAGAGTTGCAGGATTTTTCTGGGTTATTCCTGTAAAAATGGTATGAACGGAAAAAGAACGTCAATGTCCGTCCGCCGCCAACATCCTGAAAGCAGGAGGAGGAAAACAATTTGTATACGTCTTCCGTTTACCAGGAAGCATTAGGGTCCCTGATTAAAAACTGTAGAGAGCAACAGCAGGAGAGCGTGTAGGAAGGAGGACGGATAGAATAGAGATGAAGAGAAAGAGGGATGAAATAATATTGTGTAAATTTATACTCTCCTCAAGGAAGCATATCCCAAGCACATCTTCCGCATCCTCATCTTCTTCATCTTCCCAATTATTTTAGCATCCTATTCTCATGATCGTCTCTCAGGATCCCAGCAGCATCTTGAGAAACCGAGGACCACGTGAAAAGAGAAAAAGTTTCTTGTTACAATTTCCTTGGAGTTTCAGTTTGAAACCTATTCTTTGATGGCTACTTTTCCTCCCTCCCTCCTGCCCTAATTTAACAGATGCCACATGACACTCATGCACCATCCTGGAGATGAATAGATCCATATACGATCAGGCATCAGGTGAAATTCATTCACCTGGATTCAAGCAAAACCTCTCCTTTCCACCATCATCATATACGGTGCCCTACAAAAGAACATGACGGATTCTTCTCACAACGTTTCTAGCCTTCAGCTGCAATAAGAAAGGAAGAAAGCCAGTTTGAAGCTTTTTTTAATTATGTCTTTGAACTGGTCCTCCTTTGTATTTGTAGCTCTGAGCTGAGCTTCTTTCTGCTACTGTGTACGCAAGTATTTCCCACCAGGAGGTCCATGGCTATTGGCTACTATTAACCTCATTTTAATTGACTCAAAGCTGCGTTTCCCAAGTTCGAGGTTAGAATTGTTGATCTGGAAAATATTGAGAAACAGTTCCAAGGTTATACTGACAGAGACAGATTGCTTCAAAGATGATGGGAAGGTAGTAAAGACATTAAGTAGAGGGGATTAATTCACATAATAAATAATTTAATTAGCGCATGAATGGTGGTTATTCCTTGTTTGCAGGGGTGTTGATTAGCATTTGTAAGGAATCCGATGATAGGGTATCTCCAAACTAGGAAGACAGTTAGCCTTAACCAGTGATTATACACAGATATTAGATCCAGATTTGAATTGAAGAGAGGGCAGTACGGCTACGGTAATTCCAGCAGGGGTTCTATTAGTGGGCATGTACGCGACGCTGCGAGTGATGACAACGACAACAACGTAGTGAAAAAATACACAGTTAAAATGTCAAACTTTTCAGTTTAAATTTCCCGTAACAGTTGAAATTTTTACATATTTGAGTATTGTATATTTCCAAACATGGAAATTTTTGAAAATTTAAACATGTGAATTATTAAATTTCAAAAAATTAAAACATTTTGAATATTTGAATTCTTGAATTTCCCGCCAGAATCAAAATGTTTTTGTTTAAGTACCGGAAAATTTTAAATTACATGCTTATTGTTGTGTACCATGGATATATGTTTTCCAATATTCCAGGGATATGCAGAGACTGCAGAAAGTGAAGAGTCAAGTATTTACAAACAAACAAGATGATGGTCAGAATACGCTTATAAGCAAAGCGTCTTAACTCACTTAAATCTCATCCAATCAAGTCATGTGTAGCTGAATCAGAGCAGAGTCCTCCTGTGAGAGAGCTGTGAAGGTAAAGTAGCTAATTAGTGTAAAACTGGAATCTTAAGCAGAATGTTTTTACAGCAGAACTAAGCATCAACCAAGGAAGAAGGAGGATGATGGGTTTGTCGTAATCTGTCTGTAAACTCAGTGCAAAATCTTGGATATGGTCGGTCACTTGAAAAACTTGTCGATTCTCTTGGGATTTTCAGGCTCATTTGCATTATTCTTATCTCTGCTTATAAGTTTAGGTTTATAGAGAGAGAGTTCTTGATCTCATTAGACTTGATTTCCTTCGGGATGAGTTGAAATTGCGCAGCTCCTCAGAGTCGCCTGGGATTGTGTACACACAATACACAATTTTTACCTCTTTCCCTATCTCTAGACCCCACATTATTATCCCAGCTTTTATCCCTCTATCCCGCAATCTCTGGACAGGGATGATGAGGTCCACCCTGCTCTGCTGGACGCAAATCCTAGCGTGGGAACTAAAATTGAAATGATAACAACGAGTTGGGCATTTCCTCATTCATCTCCTCCAAGAACTTGTTATTCCCTTCTCCTCCTTCTCTTCCCACCCTCACACATCCATCCATCACATGATGAATCTCTTCTTCCTCTTCTTCCAGTCTGCGTCAACTTAAGTAGATCCCTCCCGCATCAGATCGCATGCAAGTCAGGTCTATCATCAAAGAAGAACAATGCTCATTATTGTCTATCTCTTCATTTTGGTTTACACAGGGTGGGGGTGGGAGAAGAAGGGAGAGTTTGCAAAGATGGGAATAGGATTTAGAATAGGTTGCATTTGCAAACATATTTTATCTCAGCCTGAGAATTTCATCACAATTTATTTGCCATGTTACAAAAACTAGATCTTCTTTCCACCGTCATCATATTAATCTCAACCGAGTTATAGTTGGTCATCTACTTGCATCATCACACCCCCTTGAATCTCCCGTTCCTCAATTTTTGAATTGGTGGACTCGGACGAATTTTCTTTTGCGGATTTCGAATAAACGCATCAACGAACTTGACTTTCTCATATTTTCTATAATTTACAAACTTCACTACTGCCGTGGTCCAACGTTCATGAATCTTCTCAGCTATAGTTTTCACTAATCAAGAATACTCTATCATCACAAGTTGTCTCATCTTGAATGCAGGATTATGTGCCGGAGGAGGACTTGATCGTGCTGACTTGGGAAGGGAAGTTGGGTCCATTCGATCTGTGGAGCTTCTCAAAAAAATTTCACATCTTTTCCCCAGGGGTGGTACAAGTATTGTAAAAGCGGATGGATGAAATTCATTCCACCTCAAATGGATTCACCTCATCGAGGATGAGATAGATTGGGAAACAGATGGAACGGAAGCTGAATTGTGGGAGAGAGAAGGAAGGAGTTGTAAGTTGTGGTGGGAGAAAGAACAAGGAGAAAATATACATGTATACCGTCTAAAGCCGGGAGATGATCATCCTCTTCTACCGCCCCACCTCTTATCCGTCATTTAGAATGGGCCGGGACATAAAAAATTCCAGAAAATGTATCCATTCCAGTTGTTTCCTCTGCACCACCTTCACATTTATGAGTCCTCCTCATGAAGGAATAAAGTGTAGGGAAAGACAGAGCCTTCATGTTCTCATATCCTCCAGCCTCTTGACTTTTACCTGTTTGTGACAGAAGGTGAGCCAAAAGGATACTTGATCGCGCCCTCCTCCTCCTCTCCTCCTCATCAGGATCTTATCACCCCTTGAATTCATTTTTTTATCCACACAACCCCCGGATTCTTGCATCCTCCAGGACTTTACCCCAATTTCCCACCGTCCAGCTCCCCTTAAGCCATCGCCCATCGCCCTCATAATACTAAGATAAATGCCATCTGATACCGTCAAGCTGGATGAGTCTTCCCCGCATCTTCCTGTGCATTTATCTACCCGCCAAAATCATGTTCGCGCCCTAGGTAAGTTTCTTTTTGTGTGGAATCCCGGGTATTGCGATTTACCATACGTGCACCTTGCCCCATATTACTTAATGTTGGGATTGGATGACATCCGCCGCTTTAATGAATCTAGACTTGACCGTTGCTCTTTTGGGGGATGAGGGGCATCCTGCAAACTTTTTGGACTACACCTCATTGAACACGGGAAAGTGTGAAGGAGAGTATAGGGAAGAAGGATAATATTGTTTGTGTGGAAGTTGATTGGATTTGCTCTTGATCTCACGTCTTCTTTGAAATTGTGGGAGAGTAATCTGCGGAATCATTTCAGAGGAAGAAGGAGGCAACTATAACTTTTTTCCGCTATTCTACTTTAACAAGTTGGCTAACTAATGACCCAGCAGGTGAGGAGGAATCCGGAGTAGATGAATTTTGTACGTGGAGCTTATGAAGGACGGGGTTGAAGCGTGGGCAGGGGTTGGATAGTATATGACTACAACTAATCTCTAGAAGAAGAACATCCATGAGAGCAGAATCCCGGCCGGCGCATCCTCCTTCCGTCTCTCGTCTTTCAATTCTCTTGGACTTCTTCTTCGTGGTCTTCTGCAGCTTTTTTCAACATCCTCTGCGGAAGATCCATCACTTATTTTTCCTTTGAGTCAATGATTTCAAAAAGAAATTAGCCCTTCTTTGGATGAATGAATGAGAAAGCTGAGCGTTGAGCTACAATGGCCAACTACTTTGAAGAGCAAGTGAAACGTCCGTCCCGGCTTTTTAAGAGCAGCAGCTAGGCTCTCAAGAAGAAGAACGTTTTTAAGCGGATGCCGAGTCAGGTGCGGAAAAAGGATGCTGCTTATATGTATATGCTCCTGATGGATTGCCCCTTCATCCATCCCTTGGTCGGATTCAACAAGGGATTGAATGTATACTGCGTATCCACCTTGCTCTTTTGAATGCCCAGGCAGATAGAGAAGTCAAGGAGGCGAAGCTATAAAGTTCAAGCTTGAAGCCGGGCGGGTTGAGGACAGGGCGCAGTCAGATATGATTTCATCCGGGTAATTTCATTACCCCATGCGTTGGCGGTATGGAAGTCTGCATCTCCCCGGTTCCTCGTCCATCAATGATTCAATGGATTATCTGGGGAATATTTCATCCATGAGCAGAATAATATCCCATTTATTCCGGATGAAACTGGTATTAATTCCCGGCTATCAGCTTTATTAACCAGGGATGATGATGATGATGCTAAGAGAGTAGAGGGAGGAAATGTCAAACTTTTTTCATCATCTTCTTCTTCTCACCCTTCCACCTTTTCCTCTGCCACACACAACTCCTACTCTACAATCTTCCCCTCCTCATCCTCCGTCAATCCTCATCTGGATCATCACCTCCTTCTCATCCTGACTTCTGGGTTCCCTCTCTTATCATCACAATAGCTAATAATCTATGGTTGTTGTAACATCCGCTGAGAATCGGGCGGAATCCGCCCTGGATTTATTATGAAATCCAAGCACGCGCCAAACTACTAAAAAGCGGAGCGGGCCATAGCCAAGAACTAATAACTAGCCGGGATCATCCTGATTCAGGACGAGTCCGGGGCAGACAATAAGTAGCCAGGGAAGCCAAAAGGCAGTAGATAAAGGTTGGTATATAGTTGCTGGGAAAATTAAGGTAGAGCCTCCCTACACTGGTTTTATAAAACCAGGTAAGTCAGGGAAGGATTATACATAAGTATAAGACTACTTGGGCTACCAATTCCCAGTTTCTAGCTCTCCTAAACGCATCTATCAGAGTATACAGTTTACAGATGTATGGGAAAGCGGAAGAAATGGATGAGCCATTAACTCGGAGCTCTCCCTCCCTCTAATATCTCTAATATCTAATGTAATGCAATGATGAGAGGATGTGGGAAATAAAACTTCTTCTTTAGCTCTTCTTCTCTCCCTTATATGCTGAATACTAGCTGGGATACTACCTTTTGGCCCTCCGGAGGGAAGCGGGTGGAGGAAGGAAGCAAGTCTTGATCCGCAAGCAAGCAACGGACCACTTAGCTTAAAAGATGAAATCCATGATCCCGTCCCGGATAACTGACTCAGACAAGTCATCACACCTGGCTCACCTGTCCGGCAAACTTGAGGCTTTTCCATCTTGCTCTCTTCCACCGTTCCACCAGAGGCAGACTCTCAGAGACTGCTTTGTATAGTTTGTAGGAGTAGAAAGCGGGGTGAAGAAGGAAGGATACAAGCAAAGTCTTCGTCTTGATCATCACACACAACATCCCCTTCATCATCATCCGCCCTTCTTTTCTTCCCGCTTTCCTGTCTTCCTCAGCCTGGCTGTAGTCCTTCTTCTCTGCACCTTCTTCTTGTTAATCCTCCGCTATTTCATCCATTTCATCTATTCCATCCATTCTTCTTTTCGCCTCTTCCCGCTCTACTAATAACTCTTGTAGTTAGCATCTGTAAACTAGATTGAGTGAATGAAGGGTTTGATGGGACGGAGGGACGGGAGAAGGAAAGAGCATCCTTTCCCGTGAAAACAAACTCAGAGTCAGTTGGCAGGAGAAGAAGAGAGGAATAAATTTTAACAACGAAATCATCCTTCTTCCTCTCACATTGAATTTGATGGGACGCACACGCGAGATTATTTTTTCTCCACCTCTCTATCCTCCTCTATCCGCTCTACCTTTTCTTGATTCTTACAAAAGTACAAAAGATGTAGGAGAGCAACTTGTAAATGTCTAACGGATGAGACACCTACACAACACAGAAGAATACCACCACCACGAACCACCTCTCATATCATCATCACCCTTTTCATCATGTTCCCATTCACCCCAGCCGGGACAGTCTCATTCCCCGCATCCTCATTCATTTTACCCCATTAGCTCACGGTTTTTGAATCCAATAAAATCGGAATAATTACCAGGGAGTCGTGTAGTAGTATACACACACGAACTCATTATAATGTCTCCCTCATTTTCCGCTCGCTCATGTCTAAATTTTATCACTCCCGGCAAAAAACCCCACCCTCCCCGCCCACCTAGCATCTGTCAAATTTTCTCAGCCACCAACAAAACCGTCATTCAACCACAGGAGGACCAATCTTGTGCTTTTTTATCATCTCTAGCATGCATCTATCAAAAGTCACAATATCTTCCTTCTTCTTCCTGACACCGGCTTGTCTTAGTAACGTCTCCTCTCCTCAGAGAGTTTTCTCAGAGAGTTTGATAATTATTTTAGCAAAGGCGCGCAAACTGGTCCAACCGTGTCCATGTGAGACGTTTAGTGGCGCGTGTGTGCAATGGAAAAATTCCGTCCGTTAACATGTAGTTTTCCGTTAGAAATACAAGAATCTATATTATCCATAAGATCCCTAATGCTTAATTTTCCGCTCCTCAGCCATTACGTGATTATATATTCACAATTTCCCATTGTCTGTAAGTGGAGATTTTCTGACGAAACACGTTTCATTTAGAGAAGGATCAACCGCTAATTTCCTCTTCCCACAAAGAGGACCACCACCACTTCCACCATCCCTTCTCCAGTCACCTCAGAATGTCTGTCCTCTGTCTTGTTCTCTATCTTTGGAACAAGTATACAGGGGGCTCTTTATATTTGCAAGCAATGGATTTTCTCTTATTCTTCTCATCCTTCCTTGTCTTTGTCCTTGTTATCCTTATCTGCACTGGTCATATTCGCCGCAGAAATAACCAGCTAGTCTGCCTGTCTACCCAGTGGACGTAAGTCTGTCACATCTCTAAGAATCTCTTATAGCTAGCTATATGCTATCTATGAGTTT
Source organism: Sminthurides aquaticus (assembly GCA_906901655.1). NCBI lineage: Eukaryota > Metazoa > Arthropoda > Collembola > Symphypleona > Sminthurididae > Sminthurides > Sminthurides aquaticus. The sequence continues at coordinate 649,546 of CAJQTT010000013.1, read as the reverse complement.
GCACCGGAAATTGTTGATGCTTGCTGTGAGTATATGAGGAAAAAGCTAGGAAGAAGACGAGGTGGAGGAGGGAAAAGAGAGCGGGTTGGAAATTTATTTTACAAATGCCAAAAGAACAAGAACGGAAATGACAACACTTCAATCTTGGCTTCTATAACCTCTCTTCCCTGTATTTTCCTCGCTTATTCTATAATATTTTTTATATATCTTTTTCCTCTTCTTCCTCTCCTTCCCCCTCAGCCCGTCCTTGGTCTTCACAGGGAGAGTCATCTGGAGTTACAAGCCTTTTCTTCCTCTACTGTTTGCATTTACTGGACACTTGAAGCATGAGCCCAAGCGGGTTCAAGTTGAATACTGTATGCAAAATACAGACTGACACAAGTTGGTTGGTAGGAGAAGAGGAAAAATACCAGGCCCTTGCTGTAATTTAGGATAAAAAGTTTGGCAAAATAAAGTTTATACGCATCTCGAGCGAGAATACAACGTCCGCACTTGAGTAAGCATTGTTTATACCTATTCTATAGCTGAATCGAGTCCAAGCTGGCCGGACACCGGCCACAAAGTTGAGCATGATTATTCATTTTCTGGTGTGCAGATATTCGTTATGCTTTTCATTCTTCCACCCGCCACTTTTCTATATTGGATTGTCCTTAGGAGATAAGTCCAAAACTGTGTGAAGAAGGTGAGGAGGAGCGTATATTTGCTTGTTCAGCTTTCGCATTTCGGCATTTCATGTCATATGCTCATTATTCAACCTAGTTTTTGGCGAGTTCTCTTGCTCAAGTCTTAAGCGGGAATCCATCTATTCCTTTGGCTTCCTCTTTTACTCTTCAAGCAATCATGTCCATCATCAATACGTACACCTTTTCCCATTGAAGCATTAACCTTTTTTTATATCTTCCGGTCTCTCTAAAAAACTTCATCTTTCTTAACTACTCTCTAACGACCCTTGCCAGATTCTTGCACCTTTTCCACTTGTTTCTTCCTCGGCTACTCTATGAGAGTTACACTACACCTTCAGTAGGGCTAAAACATATACACTTTTACACCCATTGTCCCTTGTTATTTCTAACGTCTTCTCTCAATCTTATAAACTGACGGTGCGGAATCCTCACAGTCCGGGTTTTTTACTTACTCCGCTACAGCTTGAATCTTGCCACCTTTTCGCAAGCTCCTAAACTTATTTTACCACAGTCCCCGCCACAATTACTCATCTAATCTCCACCTGCATCCTCCTCTTGTCTTTTACTGGCCAAGGTATAAGGATGAAAGGATATTCTTTTAAACTAAATAGCCATTTTAGAAGACTCCTTCTGTTCTTGTATTAAATCATCCGTTTCTATACTCTGCACTCGCCCGCCCGCCCGCTTACACCATCTAATTCCTTTTCAGATTATTATATTACATCCTCAAGATTGCAGTAAGTAAAATTTAGTTTGGAAGCTTCTCCCGGGCCCGGTGTTTCCGTCTTCGTAACTAGTGTTGCATGGTGCTAGTCAACCGGCGTTGGTTCAACCTGGCTTTTCCAGACGAAACTTGTTATCTATTCTTTTACTACAACTCTTCTGAACACCTTTATAACTTATAGTAGCATCTTTCTCATTCATCTCCCGACGATCCCTTCAAGCACAAGAAACAAACAGTAACTTGAGGCAGGATGTGATGCTTTTCTTTTTGCCTCCTTGTTGTAGATGATGATGAAAACAAGAAGACGTTATATTTTACCCGCTACTATACATATTTTTACCTAGTGCATTTACCTTAAATCCTGCCATGGGTACTTTTACACGGCTTATGTTCTAATGTTCTCAGAGCAGGCTGTGCTGGCCCACATTATCCGACTTGCCACTTAATCGCCACCTTCCTGCCTCCCGTTATCCAGTTTTGTATTCTTGCTGTGAGTAGTTGTGAATGTAATCTTTTATTCATCATCATCTACCTGCGGAAAGAGACGGAGCCGGTGGAGAATGGCTCGTCGTCCTCCTCCTTGTTTACCGGCACAGAGTTTCCGTCCCTCCTCCTGTATTCCGGGCTACCTTTTCCAGGAGCTTTTGTTAGCTTTTCCATCCCCTCTTCCAGTTTAGCACGTGCCAGAAAGAGGCTGGGGGGGGGGCTCGAGCCAAGGGCTCGGGCCCTGAGATGAGAGGGCCCTAGTCCAAATCATTTCCAGCCACTTTGAGCTGAGAGAGCCTTTTTTGATTGTTTTGATTCCGGCTCAGCACCTCCCTCACTTGTTAATGTGGAGGAGAGCATTGGGATTACCCGGTTTTTACCCGTCACAACTATGCAGTTTAATAATCCAGGATTTTTAGGTTTTAGGATCTCGCGTGGTTTACGCTGGAGCATATTATCTGGCTTTTGGAAAGTTTTCATCTTTGGAATAATGTAAAAAGTTTTTTGGAGAAAGCTAATCCTTTGGATTGAATTGTATGTACAACATCATCTTGTGGAGTTTCTGCTGTCGCATATCGCAGGCAAGAAATGAGGTCGGATGGAGGAATGTATACGGAGGATTATTATCCTTACTTTTGTGTGTGTATATATATATATGTGTGTATCTTTGGGTGTGTATGATGATAAAACATTTTGGGAGAGAGCAATCATTTGCTCGAGTTTGATGTAGTGTACTCTCCGTGGCTGGGGCCAACATTTGCCAAAAGCCCCAGCAATCATTATAATTACCCCTTTTCTATCCATCTAGTTCATAGTTGAGCTAGAAGGTGAATTGGTGGAGGAGTTTGTCCATGTACACTTGTAGTTTTCTCCAGTATTTCTCTCTCTTTTCTCTTCTGTCTGAATATTTACGGACTCTGTGTTCTCTGTCCGCCAACTCTCTCTCTCTTGTCGTCTGTTCTTTGTCTCCCTATTTGTTGTTATATTCTAGATTGTATTCTCTCCCTGCCCAGCCAGCCTGGAATCCTCTCTACCTCTGTCTGTTAATTGTCCCGCAGTTTTGCATGACTCTTACTTTCTCGCTCTCTTTTCTCCCCGGGCTGAATTTAAAATTGATTGCGGCCGACTTTATGCATGTTACACAGCAACTCCTGGTTGACTTTGACTCTGTCCTTTTATACTTTCTCTCTTCCATTTCTTGGGTAGAAAGCTAAAAGCTATACGGCTTGGGCTGATATGCTCCGGTAGTTGTGACTCTCTCTTAGCCTTTCTCCGTTTGGTTTCTAGCTTTGTATTCACGGAAGGGCAAATAATCTGAATGAATTCTCTGGGGTAAAGTTGTTGTCAATCCTGTTGGAAGGGATATTCTCTTTTTTCAATCTTGAGGCGAGTGTGTGGGTTTGTTTGGATGTGGGTGGGTTGATGGGGTAGCAGCTAAAAGAAAGGATGCTTATAGCTTTCTTCCAGCTTTCTCCAAGCTTTCTCCGCCCATCTCTTTAAGTGTCTCTCTCTCGCTCCTGTCTCTTGAAAGTTACTCGGAGAGATAGGGAAGAAGAGAGCAAGTACATTCGGACGTCATTCAGTTATGTCAAGCTTTCTCCATTTACAATTGAATCCTCCTCCTTTTGGAGCCAGCCCACGATAAGCTGTCCACCTCCATCCATATTTCTCTCTCTTGTATCACTTATATAGCCGGGAGAACTCTCTCCCTACTCGACGGCAACATCAAACTGGGAGAAAAATGAATCCATAAAATATTCACAACCTTTCCTCTTGCTCCTCTTCCTCGTGTCCTGAGCATGCAATCGCAATCTAGAAGAGCTATTCCTCCTATTCTTGTCTTGAGTCATTGCGGCATCCCATTACCTTTAGCTTCTCCTCTTTGCCCGGGCGGGTGGATGGATGGCAGGAATTGAGGAAGAAAGGAGAGAGGGAGAGAATTCCATAGTGGATCACAGCAATTGAGAGAGACACAAGGAAGAAGAGCGGGTGGATACACGAGGAGAAAGCAATACAGAGTGTACATGTACGAGGGGTGAAGCGCACCTTGGAAACTAACTTGCACCTCCAATTCCCAGCTAAACTACATCCAACATCCATCATCATATCGTCCATTAATTGCCCCTTTTCCTCCACGCCTCCTCCTCCTCCTCAACTTTCTCCATGTTCTTCCTATCTCCTTCTCCTTCCACTCTATCACCTCATGAATAATAATATTGATAAATCCCCCAGTTTACACAATCCTCTCTCTCTCTCTTTCTCTATTATTCCCCGCCCCTCATCCAATTTCCATCCAGTACTCTACCAATATTCTATACTCGCTTATTTTCAACTTTTCTCTCTATTTATTTTTCATCTTTCACTATAGTATTCTATATGATTCTCCCTCTTGAATCCTCATCAGCCCAAGGGAGCGCCCACTCCTATTCCTCCTCTACCGTCTGTCCGATAAAACTTGAATCGGTATATTCATTTTGAAAGCATCAAGATTGCTGTAGTCCGCCACCACTCCTTCCATTTCCCTTATGATTCTGTTGTGGTCATCCTCTACAGGTCATTCGACTCAAATAGCCTACATTTTCCCTGGGACAGACGGCGGGTTTCTTTGTAAACTTTGTGAGATACGTGGAATATGCAAAAGCCATGACGGGGCAAGCAGACGGTGCTGGATATGGTAATGGGAAAAAGAGCTCGTCCTTGGAAATAACATGAATGGGTTGAAATTGTGATGGTGGTTGAAGAAGCCGGTAATTTTCATTCGTTGTTTACGTTTATCTTATGGGATTTAAGGTGAAAATGATGCGTTTGTATACAGTATTATAACAATGGCACCCACCTACGTCGTAGGAAATGCTTTGAGTTGGAAGCCTTCCAGCGTGCAGAAGCGTACATGCAATATAGCGTAGTAATCAGAGCGTTTCGCCTTGATGCTCGCGTAATTAAAATAGCTTTTCCACAAAGTAGTCCCCCCACTATAATTTGCATTGTAAACCACGGTTTTTTGCCGCCCATATATTACTTGGTTCGTTGGCGTTCTCGTGTGTGTGTTGTGGTGGCTGGAGTGGCTCCGTCGTACGTTGGACGTAACGGATGCGTACACACATTTCATGGAACGTTTCATTTTCCCCACATATGTCTTCACTGTAGTTATAAACCTACTATCGCAGTAAACCGCTACTTGTTTTGCACTACACGCTCTGGAATATTCCATCCATCAGTTTGTTAAGCGATAGAAGCGGCGTCCACAAGATTTATCCTGGGGACTCTAATTTGTTCAGGTAAAGGCAGGTAGATTGTAAAACGTTATAGGTACTGTAGACGCTGGACTGACGAGAACTCGGTGGTATTTTTTTATTAAACTATTTGGCTTCTACTGTTCAAAGTTGATACCCTGGCATCGTTGTGAGTGCCTCGTCATACCTCTTACTCGATTGTAAACGAAGAAGAATCCTCGTCTCGTGCCGCTATACCACCCCCGCCTCTTGAAAACATTGTTATCACAGATTCATTATTATTATTATAATCTGCATCTTCTTCTCTCTAAAAGACCCGTGTCTTCTTCACCATCATCATTCTGTCTCACTTCCCCTTCATGATCATTCCTAACTTGTATTTGAATTTCACGAGGCTTCCTGTAAGCTGTAGACAAGGGGAAATCTTGGTTTCTTTGCACTTCTCATCTACACGGATATGTTGGATTGGAAGGTGTTCTTAATCATTACATGTTCACTGGTTCCATCCTCTTTCCGTTTCCACGGACGACGACGACGTGTCTCAAAAGTCATCTCAAGTCCCCTCCATCCAAGGGAGAAGGGAGAGAGGACCTTGGAATAATTTAATGAAATTAATCCCTCCAACATCCTCCTTCCTTGGAAATTTTCTCCCAGCGTCCCAATCCTTGTATATAGATGTGATGATTTTTTCATAGCTATTATTCCCCTTGTCCCTGGCCGAAATCATGGACTGAGATAGGGAGCAAGAAGAAGAGGACGAAGACGCGCAAGACGGAGAGATGTGGATCCTAGTCTTGGAAAGGAAATGGACCGGTTTCTCTTTTCCGGTCAACTTTTGATGAAAAAGTTATAATTTTCTTATGAGAAGTCCCTCTACTTGAAACGGCTCCCAACCAAAAACATTCCCTCCTCATATCATCCCGGAGTTTTTCATCCATTTCCTATTCCAATACGAGCTACCTATACTAGAAAAGGAGGTAAACTCTGACTCGTTCGAACGACTCTTCTTCTCCCTAGTTTCATCCATTTTAACCCTCTAGGATAGCATAGTATCATATTTTGTATGATCTACTAGCCCTGGATTTCAGGGTTGATTCTCCGCCACGTATCTCTGAGAATAGAGAGAGAGAAGGAATTACACGTTCCCTCAGTTGATCTCTTTTATTCCCTCCGCGTCAACGTCTTCCCATAAAACTTGACACGAAGGAGTCTAGCTTTATAACTAGCTTGGATGATGATGATGATGATGCTCTTGATGATGGCATCAGTTGAAACATGATATTATTTTAACCTACTCCAGCCATCAAACTCACTCTTCCCACCTACTTTCCTCTCTATCATCTCTTCCTCTCACACCTCCCCCCCTCATCCGGACGTCATTACAATTCCGAATTCATCTCAAGAATAAATAAAAGCTAACCACATTTCTATACTTTTCAAACCTTTCCCCACCCCACCATTCTCACCCTTGTTCTCATAATTCCCAGCAAGAATTCAGCGCTTGCTATAAGCAGCGCAAGATGAGCCATGAGCCAGCTCAGCTTCTTTCTTTGACGAGAACATCTGACAATCCGAGACTTGGATCTTGTCTCCATGTCGTACTTTTCTAATTCTGAGCTACATGATCGACAGAAGAAGATGAGGGGGATTTTTGAGAGGGTTGTGTAAAACGTTTGCAGATTATTTAGAGATTTGTTTTAGAGGAGATTGCTGGGATTTAGGATGGGAGAGACAGGAGAGATCGACAGAAGGAGTTGCACATCCATCTTGTTCATCACACATCCCACCACCCCCGCCTCTTCTTATCATGTCATTTGCTTCTCTCTGACGCTACGCGTATTCATGATATTTCATCCTGGGAGATGTGGGCTTCACAAAAGAACTCAGAGGAAGGAGACGAAGAAGAAGAAACAAGTGCGAAGGGAGCGCAAGTACGTGCTCAATCCGGTACAGAGTTTAATTGCAGGAAATATTAAATCAACTAAGAATGCAATTTCACCCAGACACAATCTCCATCTTCTTCTTTTTCTTCTTGCCTTAACCAACACATTATACGTATTCCTCGCCCAGTCGAGCAAAGTTCATTCTTCTCGTCTTCACAATAAGAAGAACCAAAAGCTTATTAACTTGTTACTACTGCATGCCTGCTCTACATTCATTTCTTTCTGTCTCACGACATGAGATTTGTCCCTGAAGGAATCATCTCACATCACCAAGGAAATCATCACAGAACTACATACACACGTAACCTGGCCTCCTCTTCCTCCAACTTACATCCATAAACCTTTCCGTTAGCACACACACGCTTCTTTTCTTTTAAGCACGCTTCATTTACTAATGCTTCTGTGTTTGTGAGTAAATAAAAATTGCCGTGGCATCAAATCCCGGGCGAGGCTGGAAGATGTGGTTTACGTTAAAGGTATAGGCTTGCTTCCAATAACGGAGGATTCATTTTAGGAGAAGTTTGAAAAATACACCCCTCAACATCTCCCCTTTCAAGGCATACATCCCTCTATCCTCTTCCCTTCCCTACCTGCAAACATATGATCATCTCCACGGAGAAAATGATGCACAATAAAAGAGAGGCAGAGAGTGCTGGCCGGGCATCTCCGCGCACAGCGCACCCGCGTCCCACAAGCGTGTTTGGATACAACAAATCCTGAAAGTCCCTGCCTTTTCTCATACTTCCTCCTCCCCTCCCCAGTATCCCGAGTAACACTTCCTCCCCATATGATACACAAACAGATCTCCTTCCATCCACCATCCAACCCGCTTCCTTCAAACTGTATCTTCTCTTCCGGAAGTTACCTCCAAGAAAGGCCCAATATCCCCTAGTACCTCAGACAAAAGTTTTATAACTTATAGCTACCGGAGACTCGTGCCTTCGGGACGGAAGCCTCGGGCTGGCAGATGGCTGGCTAGAATCCCTCCTGCTTGGGAATAACCTCTAGGAAGAGTACTGTAGAAGAAGGTATCCTTAAATCGATATAGCTTTCCTGAGAAAGCAAACGTAATGCAATCTGGAATAGAGTTTGCGAGGAATCTTGAAAGACGAGCTTAGCTTGCTACCTTGCTCGCTCTCCTTTGGCGTGAGATGAAAACCAACTTTCACCAAAACTTGTAGCATATAGTGGCTCATCTTCTGAATGACACTTGTTTAATTTTTCTTCCTCTTTTGAACGAAAAAATCTTGGTTGTGTGGCAAAAACTTTGGTATCCCGCTACCTTTGGGATAATTACCCTATTCTCTTGTAAATCCTGAGGAATGATGAAGCGTTGAGAGTGAAGAATGATTAAGCTTGTAGACATGCACATTGTTTGCCAAGAATTTCCCCTAGTTTCCAGCCTGGCTCGCGCCAATATTTTCTCAAACAATAGTGCACAATTTATTATCCGCCGCCGACTTGAAACCAACACGAGAAGGATGTAAGCTAAAACACAACTGTGCGCGCCCTCGCGGACGTATATAATTGTTTCTTTTCCAAGTTTCTCCTTTATTTTTCAACCGCATTTATTAATCCTTTGACTTGCTTCAGCTATTACGTGCTGAGGAAAAAAGCTATGCCGCCGTCACCTTGTTCATATAGCTTAGGGTTTTGTATTGAAGGTCCCTCTATTTCGAGGATTGGGAAATGTATAATAAATGTGCATACATTTGAAGAAAAGAACACAGCTGACGGGTTGTACATGATTGAATTGTATGGAGCCGTCTCCATCCCTTCATCCTCCCACATCCCTTCAATTGCATGACTGTCTCACTGAGGTGAGGGTGGATTACGGCGACTGCGGAGGGAAGAGGGAAAGTCAAGGGACTTCCTCTCTGACAGACATATGGCAAATATGATGGTGTACTTTGACTTTGTGAGGAAATCGGATGCGATCCCCTTCCACCTTCCATGGAGGAAATGTGAAAGAGAAGAAGAATACTGAAATCATTGAAGGAGGAGGCGAGTTTAGTGTTGTAAAGTTTACCCTCCTTGGCTCTACGGAGATTGTATCCCTTGGGATAACATTTCAATATGTAGCCTTTTCTTCCCCCCACGCATCTTAAATTTTTCAGGATAACTCGGAAATTAACTACAGTTTTAAAGAACTTGAATTTCCTTTACCTTGGTAGTCCATCTGCAGGAAGCAGAATTTTAGGATTTTATCACCCCATGACGGCAATGCTAAATTCAACGTACTCAAGCCCGTTTCTTATTACTTTTGAAACTCTTTCTATGCTTTTTTCTCTGAGAAAAACAATTATACCAACGATACCAGCTTTACTCTTTGCGAATCCTTTGAAAATATTTAATTCCTTGGGTCACCACGTCCCAAATGATATTTTTACGTTTGGAAGAGAAAAATGAGATTTGTAAAAGTAAGGTGCAGGGATACTTTTCCCTGCTTGAAAAAAGCAACTGGTCAGGAGGGTATAGGTTAACAGTTATACAGTTTGTTTACTACTATGAGCGTGAGAAATTTCCGGCGTACTCTTCATTAATTCCTACCTTTCTTGTTTCGGGGGAAATCTTGCGGCGGATGTTGGTGGGAGGAAGATTTGGAAAGATTATAAACAAGAATAAATCTTCACTCTTCAATCATACACTCCACGTCTTGTCTACAAGAATGATTGGAGGCGAATATATAGCAGGGATATAAGATGACTATAGTAGAATTTGCAAGAGATCTTCTCTCGGGGTTTTTCTCTTCTTCCGCCTCTTGTGTTTGCATCATCTTTATGCCGTTTACAACAAATCCGCGGTAGTGGATCTTGTTCAAGAATTATTAAGTGGGGGCAATGAGCTTGAGCACTAACTTTGCATCATACATGCTTTATAATCAATGAGCCATTCTTCACCTCCAGTTCCTTCATCCGCATCATTTCCTCTTCAGGGTCATCATCATCATCCATATCAATTAGCGAATCCTTTGGAATAATTCCCCATCCCGCTCATCCGCATATCATCTAATAAACTCTTGCTCACGCTCTATATTTGTTCGCTTCTTGATTACTCTGTTCAAGAGAGAGAGAGGCGAGTTTAATCACCTTATTGATCCCTAAAAACTTGCACGAGCTCATCTTTATCTCCTCTTTTTCATCTCATCAAGGAGGGCTGGACAACGTTTGGGGCTCCTCTCCCACCCACCCTTCATTCAATAAAGTGGATCTTGGCATCTGTTCCATGATCTTGACGTTAGCCGGGATGGAAGACGCAGGTAAAAGTACAAGGAAGAGGAGTGCGTGATGAAGGCACAAGTTTGTTCCAGTTTAGCCCGTGCCCGTGCTGGTTACTACCAGGCAGGATAAATAAAAGTGTATTTTATACGAGACTCGTTCAACCTTGTTCGGTTTGGGTTGATGAAGCTGGATGGGAATGAATCTTTCTCAACAACTGCCAAGTTTTTAGCCGTGCATATGAACACAATCTCTTATATATAGATTTGATAATTTGCTACATCCTCTTCTTTCCCTTCTTGGTTCTCCTTCCTCTATTTCTTCTTTCCTGCTACGCTTGTCTGGAGCGTGTAAAAATTGATTGATTTTCGATTGTAAACAGTCTCATTCACACTCGTTAGACCATTATATTTTATTGCACACTTGTAAAAGAGTTACTCCCGAACTCTACTAGCATCTCCACTTTTTCTATCCGATTTACTAAACAAGTCATTTCATCCAGACTCTTGTCATAAACCTTTTGACTATTCATATCCCGGTCATAAAATTTTACTCTCCTGTCTCTATTCCTTACTCCTTTAAAGCACTCTATAAGCATAAGCTCCACTGTCCCCCGTATTTCTCGCTCCCAGTACTTGATCTCTCACACACTTGTCCTCATCATCATCATCCTTTTTACATGATCTATTGTCCCTCTTCCCCTTCCCCATGCCATTCTTCTCATCTCTCTCAAGAGCTCCTATTTACACCCGTCCTTAGCTCCTGCTACTGATAATCCACGTTGTCTCCCATCATGTGACGACAAAAGTCACATTGCAAACTCATCTAAAGATTATAAAGATTCAATAAACTTTTAAAATAGAAAACATTTCAAATCCAAGGCCTATACAGTATATATGAATGCTTATTCTCGCTTTGCAATCATTTGCTCCGCTCATGCATTATTATTGTATCTGTTTAAACATGTTCGTCTTGGCGTCATGGAAGTATGTGCTGCATTCCTCATTTTTCCTTCAGGGTTTTTTGGCATCTCTCCATTAGAATTGATGTCCCCTTGTGCCCCTTGACATGGGAGGGGCACAAGACTCTAGGGTCAGCGAGTCAGCTTTACGTTTTTGAAATCCAAATGAATACATTTGAATCCGTGAGATGTGAGGATTGGAGACGTCCTCATCATTTTGATTAACCCATAAAAAACTCACCTCGCATATCATCACGCTGTGGAGATAATTTCTCGGAGATGGAAATTGACGTGCATGAGAATATAGTTGGAAAGAATAAGAGTCCTTTTCCTAATCTCTCTTTGCTTTTAAGATGATTTAACTTGATATGCTTGCAATGAAACGTGTGGTTGCAAATATAGGCGATACATGTATGCTTTTGTAGCTTGGATGCGCAAAAGTGATTTGGTGGTAAAACTTGGTGAATATCAAATTTCGCGATTATATATTGAAAGCTAAAACTATGAAATATAACCCACCTCATTCATCATTTTTGTGCACTTAAAATACTTGGAGAAGATAATAAAATCTGTGTCGTGGTGTCTTCTCTCACATCTGAGTGAGTGGAAGGAGGATGAGATGTAATCTTGTTCAAGGGATTTCTCACGTCAAGAATCATGATGATAAGGAGACAAGCTCCGAGAGATTTTGCTTGTCATACATTATCGTCATCTTCTCTCTCTCTCTCTCTCTCTCTCTCTCTCTCCTTTGTCCTCATAATGTATCCGTGTAACAAGAAGATGCTTGCCTTATTATTCCATCTTTATGCGCTCCTTGACTCTTGAGAATCCTCCTGATTCATCTCTCCGTCTCCCTCCCATCCCAACATCCTTCATCTCTTCTTCTCATCCTCGTAAAGAGATTTGCTGAATCGAAAAATCTAATCGCTTTATTCCCTATCTATCCTTCCCGATATCCCGATGCATAGATGAGATTATATAGCGCAGGAATAAACGAGGTTTCATGCTCTCAGTCTCTCTCTTCGGTATATATATAATCTTGATCCGTAAGAGAGACGAAAACAAGAGCGGATATTTCACATCAACAAATCTTAACAGCTCCCCGCAACGCATCTCTTCATACAAGGAATTGGCATAAAAATTTCCATCTCATCAAATTCAGTAGTAGTTTAATCCTCGCGGATTCCAAGTCGGCAGCATTTTTAACATTTATCATCAGTTACCTATTCTTCCAAACACTCTTCCCCCTCTGTCTGTCTCTCATCTTTCACAACCCATCTTCTCTTCGGATGCGATTACGTTGATCCCCATCAATCAAGTTATTTCATCATCTGCCTTACGTGTAAAATATAAGGATGTTCAGAACAGAGCTGCGTTTTTGATTAGTTTGGAGGAAACTGATGGATAAATACTGGAAGTAAAGTAAGTTACAGCTGTAAAATTTTGGAAAACGCCTATGCTTCATAGACTGGGGCTTCAGACCCTACAAAAGCGGCGTTGAGCAAAGCAGATGGATTTTTTGACCTCTGAAAAGAAGAATCCTGAATTTAGTTGATTAGAGATGAAAAGTATATAGTGGATAGGGGTTTTTGGGTGGAGATGAATGTCTTTTTACCTCTCATCTATAGCTTTCCTGTCATGATGATGTCTTTCCTCGCAAATGTTTCCCTCATTTCCCTATCAGGAAAGATTATTTGCAAATATAATCAGCATTTGATTCCTTTCCACACCAAACTGACAATTGGAGATGAATTATTATTATTACAAGCTTTTGTATGCAGATACAATAGCAAATAGCAGATTGGGAGAGATGGAAGCATCTTCCGCGCGCGCTCAAAATCAGGTGATGATGATAGTGTTGCAGATTCCGCCTTACTTTCTCTCTGTCTCTCTCTCTGAGATGTATAGCCTCTCTGCCTCTACAATGCCTCCAGGATTACCACTACCAGCCTGTTCATTCAAATAATAGTAAAGTAGTTTCTGATGTACTCCAAAGCAAATATCTGGATAGCGATAAGGAAAAATATCATTGACATTTCGCCATCACGCTAAAATACACAAAGATGAGGGGACCTTTCTCTCGAGTTTCTCTAGGTTTAAGCTATAAGCCAATAGCTGGTTATTTTTTATTTTGCTTCCCATAATCTTCTCATATTTGCTTCGCATGTACTCTTTCAATCCTCATGTCAATCTGTTGGACAAGGGAATCCTTATGATGGCTGTAAATAAAATTACATGTCCACCTTTAGCACGTCCTGATGCAGGCGTCCTATATCACCACCACGGGCAGTCAGGGTTAGTCTTCCTTCCATCTCGTCGTACATCTACGCCAACTCGTCTTTGATGAAAGTATAGGCGACGTCAATAATTACGAGCTGAGAAAATCTCATGATTCTTCTTCTTTCCAGCTTCATGGTTGAGCACACGGACGTAATGACAGTACGCGACCAGTTTTAAAAAAAATCTACTCAATCCATATAGACATTAACTAGATTTCCTCGCGAGGCGTTCACAAACTCCTTCCCTTGTTTTTGAATTTATAAACCCTAGCATAACGCTTCAGGCTTTAGCTAGGTTCCGACTGACTAACTGACTATTCAAGTAGGTGTGGAGCTAGTGCAAAAAGCATAGTTTGTTGTACTGTGCCATATATCTCGTTTGTGGAAGACAACATCTCTGACATCCATCCATCCTTCTTAAGCAAGGAGACAATTCTTGCAGAATCTCATTTGTATCTCCACTAATCATCTTGATATTCCACGGATTCTCTCAGCCTCGGAAAGAATCCTACTCGTCTTCTTTAACCATGTTTATGCTTGTCTTCTAGTCCACGGACCTTTCAACACGTAGGCTAAATCAAGGATACACCTTAGTTAGTATAACAGAGTCAGTTTGCCTGCTTTGGTTTTGTTTGAAGTTGATATCTTGTTTGTTAGGATAGGGCGAATATACCTTTCCCTTCATCTAGTTCCACACGCTTGAGTCTACTAGGGAGGAGGAAGATATAATAATTTGCATCCCATATTTTATTTACATACCAGGGGAAAATCTTATCACACTTTCTCACAAGTTTAAATTGATTCATTACATGATACAACGAGTCTCTCGCCACAAGTTAAATACCATAGCATTGGAGGAGCCAGTGTTTAGTTATGAGCCTAGCTTAATACTTTACTAGATTCTTCTCCATCTCAAAGTCCTCTTCTTCTTCGTCTTTCAACCCCTCAATTGTACTTTTCCCAACTTAACTTGAGACGACTTGTCCTTGTTATTTGGTCTGAGCGTCCTTATAGCAAAACTCATCCCCATCTCTTGTCTGATTAGTTAGCTAACTGATTGACTTGTTTCATTTGCTCTCTGCAAAATGAATGTAATCTGAGCCTTCTGAGTCTCCAAGTCCCAGACGAAGCAAACTTGGCTGCTGCAAACTCTGTCTATTTTGCAGCAAAATTTGAAAAATTTGTCTCCTTCCCTACTTGCCATCTTTCTCCCTTGATTATTTCCCTAAGCTCCTATACCATCCTCTATGGTCACTATGAAATCGCTCTGGCTTGGCTAAAAACTGTTGACCCATTTTCGTTACATTTTAGCTGCAAACGTAGCCAACTCTTGGATTTAATTAGCTTTAATCTTGTTCACACCTGCGCTCAATTTTGTTTAAATCTAGACTTGTAGCTTGAATCCTTGTGTAAAAACAGCTTCTGCTTTGTTTTTGGTAAGGAACTACGTCACAATTGTAGCTTGGATTGACTTGATAACTGATGACAATACTTGGCTGTACCACTTTAAGTGGTGATGATTAATCCATTATTATTGGATTGATATAATAAATCGTTTCTCTCTCGCTGTCTCTCACCTTTGACCCTATTTCCATATTACAGATTAAATACATAAAATATGACATACATCTCTTTCATTCTCCTCCAAGTTTACTGTCTCAATTACTAGATTCAATTGTGATTCCGGAGGATGAGTAATAGACAAGGACGGAAGGAAGAGAAAGAGAGGAATCCTTAAGGAAGGAAGAAGAATAGGACGGAACCATGAATCATCATCACCTTATTCCAGAGCATATATTATGTCCCTAATATCTCGAGCAAATGTAATAAAAAGCGGACTAGTTGCGGCGGGGAATCTTCCAGTAACCACAGATATTTATCTCCCTTCTTGTTACATCCATCCAAATCGGATATATACGTAATCAATATTTTAAATGTAGCAGAGTAGAGTGATAGAGGGAAGGATAATTATTATGATTCTTGTAGTTGTTTCTCTCTCTCTCTTTCTTCTTTGATTCCTTTATCTCCTTCCTTTCGGAATGCTATTGGAAATATTTGCGGGGATGAAAATGTATGAAATTGGCATATATATATATGCACTTCTCCTTGAGATGGTTATGATATTATGACGGAGCCAAATATATTTATTTTCCCCCATATGCCATACAACACCACTCCATCATGATTCTCTTACAGCGTCTTTTGCCAACAACCAAGTGTAAAGTCGTTTCTCCTTGGATATATGTATACAATATATTATATGCTAATATGCATTTCGCCTTGCGGTGTACCGACCGACAACCTGATTTCATCACGTTCAATCCACTCAAATGCTTATTCTGTCTTGTTTCATTCTTCTCCTCCTCTCTCTCCCTTTATTATCGGCTTTATGCTCTAATTTACTTTTTTAATTCCGAGTACAGGGCTGGGGAAGAAGAAGAAGGAGCAAGGGGAATTATATTCTTTTGTCCGTCTCCTCCTCCACTACAACACTTTCCATGGGATCATTCCTCTCAAACACTTTTTTGACTCTTTCCCTAATCATCCCGTACGAGCTTGATGGATTATTTGAGATGAATTTACCGGATTTTATGTACTAATTTACTAATTTCTACAATAAATGTCATATTATTCCAGAAGAAGCTTTGTATTCGAGCTGTATGGTTTCTAGCGTTTGTGATTCTCAGTCCATGACTGTGTGGTTTTTATCTTGTTATCTGTTGTTTCTTTTAACGTATACCTTCCCCTCTGTTTGCTCTGCTCTAACTCGGCCCCATCCTTTCTTTCAGAGTTCTGCTGGATCCATTGTCTCCTGGATTTCCCTTAGAGTTGTGTCTTGGCAAAGGCTGGAGTTATAATAACTTGTCACATTCCCCATGATTTGCTATTAAAGCAGTCTCTAGTTTCTTAATTGTTCTAGGGAGTGTAGGCTGAGAAGGTGAAGCGTGTGGATTGCAATTCTTGCTCTACATCAACAACAATACCCCCTCCCAACAATAGAATCCATCTCTGCATATTATATCCATTCAGTCTAGCGTTGCCCCAGTCTGGCTCAATCTCGAATCCACTATTACTTACTGCAGCATACACAAACCTCCACATGTATTCTCACACAAGAATAATGCAACAATATTAGAGTGTGTCCTATTTAATTTCTCCGTACTGAATGACAATGCAATGCAATTCATGTTAGGATGTTAAGTTATAAGCTAATCCAAAGTGAGTTACAAGTTACCCTGTTGGTGGTGATGACGGTATGAGCAGCTAGCATGCACAGGTTGAGCTTGCATTAATCAATCTAGGTCTTGCACGACAATTCATTTCTGTGACGAGTTTGATTGTATTCGTTTTTAGCTGTACGGCTAAATTATTATTAAGAGAGAGAGAGAGAAGGCATGACTACTGGGAGGATGGATGATTTCTATAGGCTGGCTGGGATGAAGTGTATTTTTTTTGCAATTCCTGTAGAAATTCTCATCCTTGCCTTTCTTTGGCTAGGGGCGAAAGAGGAGATGTGGGGATAGGTTTTAAGCGGGAGAGCGCAACTGCATTAGAGAGATGATGCTATGCTCCCCTCCTCTGGTCTCTGTCCCTGCTGGGGATGATGAGGATGATGATGATGATCTGCATCCTTTGAGGAGTGAGGAGAGGAGGAGGATGAGATTGTGGAAAGCTTTAGGATTTTCTCTCACAATATAGTCCTTCTTCTCAACTTGTTTTCTAGTCCTTCTTCCCCTGTACCACCAACCACTCTCCGCCAAGGACCTTTAACGAGATGGAGGAGGAAGGGATGGTGTAGTCTCTTTTCAAGAGAGGCTAAGAGCTTTGAATCACGGATGAGATTCTTCTCATTGGTCATCCTCCAAGTGGTCGTAACCAAGACAGCCGGTACGTAGATTGGATACTAAAGAGCAAGCACATATCCTTGTTGGCTGAGGAAAAGAATAAGATTTCAAGGCTTGGGGTTGGATTTGGAAGAAGCTGGGGACGACGCACAATATTAAATCTTGCTTATGATCTACACCTAAATCTCACACTTTTATCCCTATAGTTTCCTCCTCCTCCTCCTCCTCGCTATCTCATCCTTGGTAGTCACATGGAAGAGATGCTTTGAAAAGCATCTTTGGACTGAGAATAAGGATGAATGTGATTTATTTAGCTCTTGCTCTTTCTTAAAACGCATTGGAAAAGATGCTTGATTCGTATTACTACCTGCAAAGCCAATGAGTTCCAAGCTTGAATAACCATGCTCCTTCCTTGGCTACAGGTCCAATCCTTTTCAGACTTGTTCTTATCCTACCCCATTCTCATCTCCTAGCGGGTTTAATTTTCCTCATTCTTGTGGGCATTATTGCTCGACCACTTTTTACATGGGCTATTATGGCTATGATCAATGATTATTGTGGATGGAAAAGGGAGGGGGTGGGAAGATGAGGGTTTTAAATATTCTTGATTGTCTTTACTACGTCCATACTTCCATCACCAGTCCTTGATTTGAATGTGGGAAGAAAATCAAGTTGTTTGGAGATAACAATAATGCGGAATTGCTTTTCTACTTTTGTGCAAAAAGATTCGCGGTGTGCATGCCATAAGACCAGGATGCCATTTGATTCTATAGGATCCTATAATAAATATGCCTTTATAACTGGTTTTAGTCCCTGTCCGGCAGGGCTTGCTTGAAGAATTCCGCATAATTATTCAACAAGTTTGCTCTGTCGCTGGTGCTTTCCGGAGTTCCGATTTTACTTTGCACTTATTGTGACTTGTCAACTACGTGTAGTTATCTTTGGATAAAATATTTTAAACTCCCCGCCCTCCTTGAAAGGTCAACTTGAAAGGCTTTACCCCTTCACTCACAGTAAGAATGATTTGTAAATCTCTCAAGATTCTATAGAATCTACAGCCAAGTTCTACTTATATGGGCTCTGAAGCTAGGGGAAGAGAGTATCCCTATAGCTATATGCTCTGTTTTTTAATTAATGGGACGAATTCCCATGAAATAAGCTCTCTTCTGACGTCTCAGACAGTCTCATCTGACTCTGCTCTTGTAACAATCGAATTATGCCATCTATTCATGGCAAACTTGTTCTTGTGGTTTTGAGTTGGCAATAAAATAATGTTTCCTCATCATTTCTCAACTTGAGCATGCTTATTATTAAATCCAGCCTTTGCCTTACAGCTCACTCCCTGACACAGTTACGTATTTTACTGAATGCAATCATTGGAATCTTTGCAGCTTATTGCTTCCTCCAGCCAAGTCTAAAAGTCGGAGAAGAAGCGTAGCACGACAGACCAGTTTTTAAGTTGAGTTGGGAGATGAGGGGGAAGGAATCTGCGTGAACTCGGTCGGTACTAAAGCAAAAGCATTGTTTTTACTCAGATGATAATAATAAGGGGAGGAAGTTGAATGCCAACAAGCTATGACTCTTTCCTTCTTCTGCATCTCGTCACTAAAAGCTCCGTCCCTCTCTCGCTATAAGCTTAGCAAGTTCTACTTGTTTTTCTCCAGTCAAAAGTTTACAGGCCCAGAGGGATGCGTTATATGTATTCGCATCAAGGATGGAGCAAAGGCAAAAAGAGCAAGCGAAGACGAGTGTTATAGATTGAAATAATTAAACGCATCTCCGCGTCTTCCTCCTGCGTTCCGAATGAGTGACTAAGGCCATACTATTCCTAGTATTTAGTCGTCGTCCTCCCCTCCAGTCTTCTTGGACGGTTAGATTTCAATTCTAATTACTCTCTCTCTCCTACGCGCCTATGGAAAAGTTCTCCTATATGGAATGAATAAGCGGACGTTGAAAGAATTTGAAAGTCGGCTGCTGCTGAGAGTGGTGGATGATTTAGTTTTTTCTCAAGGTGTATATAGACTCCTGGCTGGTGGAGCCAGGAAACTTAAATTCTAGAAACTGTACCGCATCCAATTCTTCTCTCCCTCTTTGAAAATTATAATATCTTCTCTTGGGATTCCTTGATGCCAAGGATAAAGGGAGCGGCGTGGCCACTGGGATTAGATACATGTACGAGAGTGCATGCATAAGATGCTCGCTTCTTGACCAGGGCGAGACTCTTTCCATGAACTAGCACACACTCCATGACTTTTATTGCCGCGCTAAGATGATGAGCTTAGCATATATATATGCTCCTGAAAAATAGCTGAATCCAGTATGCATCTTTCAAGGAAGGGAGTTGTTTCTCCAGTCCAGGGATTTTCCAGTTACGGAATGGCTTGAGATTTGTGTGCGTTCCGGCCGGGAGTCTTAGACCACCTTTAGAGTCAACTGTTTGCTTTTGAGGAGGCCGGGCGGGTAGGAGTATGTAGTAATCTTTGGGATATGATGAAGCCCGCCAGAGGAGTGGAGAGAGGTGGTGTGGAATAATCGCATGTGAATCTTTCTCTGCTTAATGGTTATTGGAGAGAGGATTATAGAGATACGGAGAAAGGAGGAAGCGGTTTTATGGATTCGGAATATGGATGAGAGAAGGGCAGAGAGAGAGAGAGAGAGAGAGAGGGAGGAGGATGGAATGGAAAAGTCAATTGTGAAGTGTGTGTAAAAAATGTTAGGAAAGGTATTCCTCTCTCGTACCATCCCATCACTACCACCATCATCATCAAAATCATCATCCAAACATGATGTGATGAGAAAAGCTTCCTTCCATCCATTCTCTACACAATCATATTATCTCATTCCAATCTTCTCTGCACGAAACCAAACAGATTCCGTCCGCACCCAGCCTAGCCTCCTCCTCCTCCTCCTCCCGACATCCATGCCAGTCTCCGATCCGGGAGATGCGTCTTTCTTCCCCCCATTTTACCTAGGATTTCCCATTCGTACATATTCCTCTTCGTAGGCACAGGTTCAAGTTCTGGAGGAGGACGAGTTCCGCAGTTTGAGTGAACCGAATTCGGAGAAACCGGTGGAGACGTGGCTGGTGGCGGGTAATGGTAGTTTTAAGCGGAATATATATGCCTCCCCCGCTCCCGTTCCACATCCGCCCCAACTGATGATCGAATCCCTTTTTCCCGGAGAAAGATAAGAGAATGGATTTGGGTTTTCCCAGGTGTTAGAGTTTTATATCGTGCATCCTCCCCATCCCTACAATTTCCCATCTCCTCCGTCTCCTCCATTCTCATTAATTCCCACCTTTTGGGTAACAACACCGGAGCAGACTAAGCAGAAGCCAAAGGAGGAAGCAAGCCAGTCCCTATTCCCATTGACTTTCTAACAATTTCCTTTAGAATTTTCTTTCTCTCGCTATTTTCACCATGACTTTCACATCTACACACCCCACCTTTTTTCCTACTGTTACCTCTGCTACCTCTATTCCTGTGGCAAAGGCTTCTGTTCCTTTTCTCCCTCCTCCTTGGTGTTCTATTAAATGGGAAAGTTGGGCAGTATCCCGTGGATCAGCTCATTCTATCTCTAGAAAAACCTTTCATGTGATCAATATCAGAGGCCCAGAGATTTCACCTTTCCCTCATCTCCTAAAACCCTTTTTACTCACTTCCAACATCAAATCAGGATCCATAAATCTTTTCTCCAACAAACAAATTTTTGTCATTCAAACAACCAATTTTCCCTCTCTTACAAAAAAAAACTCCACTTTCTCTCTTTTCTTTCCCCTTCCACTTTCCCCATCCTACACGTAGTAAAACACCATAGGCAGGGAAGCTAGCACAATCCGGAAAAAACTCTCATCATGCAGCTTTCTCTTTTTCAACTCTTACATTCTTCTTACATCCTTCCCCCTCCAGACTGTGTTCATCTACTACCTTTCTTCCTTCCCTCTTCTATTCCCCTCCTTTCATCCAACCATCCAACTTTCTTTATTTTCTCCTCGGCCAAGAAGTCTGCTCCATTTCTTTTTATTCATCCTCCTCCCCCTGGAAAGGCTGACATGCCCCTCGCTTCCCCACCCCCGTTCATGACGCACCTCCTACTCCTTCCCATTATCCCTGTTTTCTCCGTAAAATTTTCTACTCTCTAATGTCCGCATCTTGCTCAATTTCTTCCCTCCTCTTCCTCCGCCCCTAACTCTTATTCCCATATCTGCCGGAGGGGTTGCTGTAAGACGGAAAACCCGGAGAAAGCTTTAGCTCGTTAGGTATGCCGGCAGGTAAGCAGTTTGAACTAGAGAGCCTTGTTTAAGGCAGGCAGGTTGACGAGGATTTCATAGAGAGAGAGAGAGAGAGAGAGTTGGATTGTGAATTGAGAGAAGCGGCACAAGATTATTACGTACCTGAATCCCGTTTCTTCCCGTCTCTCTTCTCTCTCTCACAGCGCTCCGCCAACATCCACTACTACTTTACACGTATATGGAGGGACGGATGGCTGGAGAAAAGCGGGTAGTAGGATCCTAGCGGGTGGACAAGGATATCCGCCATCCTCCTCTGGAACCTGTTCGCAGAGCCGCCTTATAGTGTATTCCCTCTTTCTTCCTCCGCTCGCTCTCCTATACTTTTTAGAGTGACTCAGGAAATGGTTGGAGAAGAAGAAGTAGTAGAGAGCGCGGAGGATTCAAGTGTATGGAGCGCAGAAAGGAGACGGAAGCATGAAAGGGCTAATAATCGATACTTTCTCATTCAATCTCCCTAAAAACATGCACCTGACTCAACCACCAACAACCACCGGCCTTCCTTCCACCAACTCTTTCCCCGCACACGCTCACCTCTCCCATCCGACGGGGATTCGGCTTTCAGTCATGCTAACCCAGCCAGCCAGTCTTTCACTCCCCCATATCTCTCTCTCTCTCTAGCCCGTTTTTTAAAAGCCTCCGTCCCCTTTCTCCCAACTCCTTCCTACCTTAACACACACAACTCCTCTCTCCTTCCTCCTACCTGTCTCCCCGCATCTGTCATCCATGTCTTCCGTCCCACCGCCAGTCCACTTCCCAGATCTTATGACCTGCAGCCCAGCCACCCCAACGCTCCGCCCAAGCAAACAGTCCTCCACAATCCTGGAGTCCCTCCAACTTTTCACAGTCCAACTCGTCTTTAAAAGCAACGCGATTCCTCAGACACGAAGAGCCTCATCATCCTATCCGCGTAGGAAGGAATGAGAAGACGATGGATGAGAGAGAAAGCATTCCAGAGGCTATTATATATTCAGCTGAAAAATGAAAATCCTTTTAACAGCTTGTTTAACCATTCTCTACTTCGTCATCACGCTCCCAAAGTGTCTCAATAAATAAACATGACATCCATAGCGTAACCATTCAAATCATTCAAACATCCCACTAAAACCACCGCCCAGAACTAATTCATAATAGTGTGTATACATCATTGGAGGCAGCTTTCTTTTTTTTACATACCCATCCCATAAAAAACCATCCCAATCCTGGCAGACCACTCACTCATATATATCAAACTCCCCTTTTGTCTGACTTTCTCTCATTTGACTCCTCACAACGACAAGCATGCAACACTCACTCCGTTCGAGCGAGTATCTCTTTCATCTCTGCTTTCTCCGTCCTTGAATTTCCTACATAATCATATATGGCATTCTTCCTCTAATCTCCCGATTTTTTATTTCCCTCCGCATTATTATGATGTCGGCTACCCACTCCATAAGAATCTAAAGAGCCCGTAGTTTACTATTCCAAAAAACTATGGTGTTGTCATTCACACAATGGTTGCTTTGGACTTTGGAGCAATAAAATTCCCGGCTTTCACTGTCTATTCCCCCACCTTGTTATAACCACTGCAATGAATATGAGTCCATTCCCCTACGAATCCACTTGTTCCTGCATGCTTGCTTACAGCAACTTTGCTTCTTCTTCCATAAACTGTGTGTGGGAATCCAGGCCGGAACACTCGGAATTGTCACTCATTTATTAGGCTAACATGTGCTCCCAAGTTGATCTCCGCGGGAAACTCGGAGGAAATTGTATTATACTTTCTCCAGATGCCGCTGGTTTGAAGAAAGTAGCGTTTCAGAGTAATCCCACACCGATCTCAATCAGAGTTAACTAAAATCAGTTTGATTGAAACATGCCTGATTTTTTTATGATGTGGAGTTTTTTATACGATTTCCAAGAAGCCGAGAACGAGGCATCTATCAAGAGTAAAATTAATCCATTGTGTATTCCATGAGTTCTCCTTGTGGAAAAATCAAAAGAATTTGAATGAGTTGTATATTCTTTTCGATATCCTATCGTGTGTTCCAAACTAATAATCTTGGGTTGGGATATATGAATTGTGGAGAAATCCTATAAGGATCTGGGAAAGCTATCACATCTTAACTATAGCTAAGACCAGGGCTTGGTAATGATAAGGTGGATTGAGCAATTTAGAAAACTGGAAACGAAGTGCGGGCATTTGAGAGGACTTTTGGGCTTGCTGGCGTGTGTTTGATAGGCATGGCAGGTTCTTGGTTTGACATGTAGATATCCTCCCCGTTTCCCGGTACGTTCCTCTATATACTTTCTTCCCATTTTGTAATCATCCGTGTCCTCTCCGGGACTCCGGGACTATAGTATTATTACCACTTCTCTGCCGCAACCCCCTTCCTTTCTCTGAGGCATTCAACCCAATCTTCTGAAATTTCGGGGCTATATCCATGTATGCCTTGGTTCCTCCTTGCTCTCTCTCCTCTCTTTCCCCCATCTCTCCTAGCTATTCCAGCCATCCATACAGCGTACTTTCTCCGCCCCCTCTTGCTCTCTCTCGCTCTCTTTCTTCTTCCACTTTCTCCCTAAAATCTTCCCAGCAACTCCTCATAAAATCCTACCTTCTTTATCACTCACTATTTCCTATTCTGCTCATTCCAAAGCAGCGCTGCAGACATGCGGCTAGAGTTGAAGAAAGAGAGCAAGTCCTCTCATTCCTCTGCAGCCTCGCTCATTTTTATGCAGGATGAAGCACAAGAATACATTCACCTCTACACACAGAGCTCTAGAACCTAGGATAAGCTCGAGCAACGGATAGAAGAGAGAGAGAGAGAGCTGGATTTGCTGGATGGCAAGCTTTCTTCATCTCCGCCCCTCTCTTTATCAAATCGATATTCTTTAACGATATCTTCACCAAAGCACAGCCTCCCCAATTTTTGCCTTCTCTGAATTCTTATATCCATAACCATAAGAGCGATGTAGCTGTTGTATGATGGGATGAAACTAGTGGGATTTCAGATTATTATAGAAGCTGCCTAGCTTAGGATTTCTGGGTAATATTTTAGCCATTTTGGAGTTGATGACAAGGTCTGTGCATATAAGTCAGTTTAACAAGGACTGGTGACTGGTGGAGAGGATCAGGAGGAATAGAGTCATCTGACTACTACCCTTCCATGAGTCCTTGTTCTCTTCAAGCGTAGGTTTAAAAGATAAAAATACAGATGGAAGAAAATGAGTCGTAGTCCTTTAGGGACAAGACCAAGAAAGAAGTCAGAGAGAAGAAGAGCGCAGCCATTGGCTTACATCATTCCAAATAAACTCATCCAAGGGACTTAAATCCTTTGAATGATTTTCTCGGAATTTTTAGCTGCTCCTACTCTTCTCCTAACCAACTACTATTGTTAGTCTATTATTAGTTTCAACTTGTGTCCAAAGCTCTATGGGTACGAACGTCTGTCCTCTCCCTCTTCTTCCTCTTCTTCCTCTTTACCTCAGACCTTGCTTTTGGATCTTAGCCTAAGCTTGTGGAAACTTTTTTTAAATCTTGCGACTCTTGGTAACTCCAAGTAAATCCTATAGCGCTCCCTCACTCACCTAGAAATTAGAATATACTAAACTGACTAAGCCGGCGGAGTGAAGCTAACAATAGCCCTGGTAGAGGATCACGCCTAGACCTTTGCTCAGGTAGCCCCTTCCAGCTCATGCCTTCCTGGTGGTGCGGTCAAATATTTTGTCATCCTCTCTGAATCCGTCTCCAACTTGGGTTTTTCTTCATCCTCTACAGCTTGAGCTCAGAGCTCAGTATCCTCGTTCTATCTACTGGAATTTTTGGTCAGTTTATCCTTATTCTTTTCCTTGGCATCTTTTTAAGAGATATTTTCTGGTCGTGTATTAGAAGAGAATAAGGAAAGTTGTCTTGTTAATTAATATTTGTATACTCGCTCCTCTTGATGGTTAGGGGATAGGAGGAGGAGGAGGAGGACGGGGAGGGAGAGGGGAGGTTGGGAAAAGAGGAAGGAGATAAAAAAAAGGTAGAAGTATATATATATGAATGCGGTGAAATTGAGCCAAAGGTTTTCCTTGACCTGTGGCTTTTCAGACTAAATTCCCCAACTTTTGGGATCCTCGTAAGGGGCATTATCTTTTTACGCTCTTCTCCTCTTCTGCCCCCCACTTCCATCACTTCCCACCCCCAAATCCTCAATATCCTCGAATATTGTCGTATAGAAGATATTATTCCCCTCAAGAATTAGTATCTCCTATGCTATATTCCCCTCTCTATTATACTTTGATGATATTTTTGGAAGGAGCTTCTTAAAACCCCTCTTCTTGAGCAAATCCGCTTCTGTGCCTTGTTCTTGTTCCAACTAAAACTTGCTCTCCACACGTAATGTAATAAATTCCGTCACTTGATACAGTTTTACACAAGACGGAAAAGCATCCGGGACTGGTTCTGCTGGATGAGTGGGTAGGAGTTTAGTTTAAGTTGGACTAACTTACTGACTTATGGTTTATTGGTTTTTACGCTGAAATTCCTTGAAAATGTAATGCGGATGAGGGTTTGCTTTTAGAGAGAGCGGAGGAATTGGCAAGAAGGGGATGGATAATATATATGTACATGTTAGGTTTCTCGCATCTACGGTTTAGCTAGTGTGGAGTGGACAGTAGTGAACTAAAACTCTGTGGATTAAGGTGATGGAGAGAAGGGTCCCTCCAACTGGAGCATAACTCGTAAAATATAAACGCTACCAACTTAAGGAATGTAGTGTGGAAAATTGTGTAATCTGCGGGTTGATAAGGGAGGAAGATGATGAGGATAGTTTAGTGCGGAAGATGATATTCTTTATAGCTATAGGCTTTTGTGGTTATACATGAGCATGGAATGTAGAGAGGCTGTCCCTTAAATAGCCTATGGCTACGCAGAGGATAATTGCATAAAGCTGTCTCTGCGGAGGAATTTACGATGATGGCATTTTTTGCATCTTCCTCCCCCGGTGCAGTGATGTGGATCCCCATCATGGACCGGGGGAGCGGACTATATTCAAGGGATCCTCTCCAATATGCTGTTTGTTATCACCTAGAGGCAGAAAATCTGTTCAAGATGCGCATGGATCTCGAATCCCCCGACGTCCCTTGGCCATATTACAGCATTAATCTCCTCTCCCCCGTTTCAGAGCAGAGAGAAAAGTTGGGAGAGATGCTAGCGGGAGGCAAGGGGGGGACTTGCTAAAAGTTGAAAATATAATCTCTCTCCACAAACTTTACCACTCAACTGCAATACAGTAAATCCAAGCTACCAATCACGCTTCTCATACCTTGTAAATTTTTTTAAACCGCTTTTAACATCTCTGTATGCATAAAATATTAATTGCAAGGATGACATATTGATGATGGCTAAACAAGTTTTAAGCTAGGCTTAAAATAATTCAGATCAATTTGTGTTTTAAAAAATAAAGTAAACTAAGTTAGTTTGCTAACTAAATCCGTTTGGAATTTGACACGAGTTTTTTGATAATTTTTCAATCTTGTTTAAATTGTGTATTGCATGAGACAAAATTAATGAAATCAAATCCAAGGTAGAACACCTTGATGTTGATTACAAAGCTCATTATAATAACCCAAGTCCATGGGATGCGAAAATAAAGATTTTAAAGAATACACACAGATGGATACATTTACAAGTTGTGAGAGATGGGGTAAAATTGAATAGTACATGCGCTAGTCTTTTGGGTTATTATAAAGAATGGTTTGTTAGACGCTAAGTAGATGCTCTAGATGATGATGATGATGATGATGATGATTTGGTTGTGTTGTTGCGTCTTTGAGAGTTTTTATGAAAGCTTGTTGTGGGATTTTGGTGGTATGGTGCTGTATATTATTATGATACAGGGAGGCGCATCATATTTTCCCTGTGATTGGACGGAAGGAGGAGGAGGGGAGTCGGATGGATGTACTCTTTAGCTACAGCTCTTGCTAGCTATAATACAGCTATTGTATTCTCTCTCTCTCTCTCTCTCTTATACACTCCTTCCCTCAACCATGAGCCAGCCTCATTCTTCCCTATATCAGTCCCGTCGTAGAATACTCTAGCTGTGTAAAAGAAACAGCAGCTGTGCCCAAAATGCAACAAGGCGGGTGGCCGTAGCGTACAAGAGCTGTCACCACATGAGCAGGAACGCGGGAAAGTTGGACGTTAACGTTGTTCTTACGTATACCTTAAAAGTTATAAACTTTAAATAAGTTTTCCCTGCAAACATGAAATGCTGCGTTTCCTTGCACCCCGGATTGTTGTGACCCATAACATGTAGTTATGATTTGTAAAAACAACTAGTAAAATCCATGCGTAATTAAAATGTCCACGGCATTTTAAGCAAGAAAATAGGATTTAGCTTACACCTAATGCGGTAGGTGACACCATAAGTATGCTAGAACACAAGAGCAGCGGTCTAGAGTACAGCACATATCCCTAATGGTTGGTGACAGTAGGTGTACGCTTACTTGAGACTGTATATATTCCGGTTTGCTCCTCTTCTCTGATTCTCCCAACTCTGTATGATTCTCCGTGGCCGTGGCTTGGTGGAGGATTTGAGAGACGAGGAAAAAGGAGCACCTTATCCCTGTCACTTGTTAGTTGAGTCCGAGTGGGTTTGACGAGAAGGTGGGAAAGGCTGGAATGACACTCACTCAGTGCCTTCTCCAGTGTCGTGTTCTTCTCATTGCTCGTCTTCATCCTCTCCTCTAATAATGTTGAATGTGTGGGGAAAATAATAAAGGTTGAGGGAATTTTCCTAGTTTGCCTCTAGAGTTGGCGGTTATTATCGGATTGTGTAAAATAATAATAATAAATACAGTTAATCTTTATTTATTTAACTGAAGATGAGAAGAGGAGGGTGGTTTTGTACTTGTTGTGCTGTTGTTGTGGCGATAGAGATGTGATTATTATTGATTGTCATCATCATCACTACATCTCGGGGATTTTCTAAACTGTGTTGATCTCTTATTTTTTGTGAAGAAAATATAGAATCCGGATATTTAAATATCAGTGGGAAGTGGGGAAGAAAAAGTGGGCCTTAAAAGTATTTCAAGTTTAAAATATATATATTGAGTGAAAATATTGGGTAAATATTCAAGTTCCTCCTGGATTTTGTGGAATGGGGGAGAGGAATACGGGAGTGGGGACGAACAATAGTAATACTAATAATAATAACAATACCAACAAGAGGAGTAGTAGTACTTACTACAATAACATTTCTGGCAAGAGTCCGCCGCCACATCGTAAATCACAACTTGGCTCCGACATGAGCAAAAACAAGATGATTAAGAATATTCTGACGGAATTGAAGACGGCAAAGAAGACGGGGGGTGGAGGGAAAGGTGGGGATTCTGTGACCCGGACGGGACGTCGTTATGACCGGGCCGGGGAAAATTGCGGTGAGGAGGATGAGGAGGTTGAGCGAAGCGAGGATGAGGAGGGGGATGAGGAAGATGACGGGATTCTGATACGGATGAAAGGTCATCATCATCGGAGTGGTGGTCGTCACGGGAAGATTGATCGGGGGGAGGAGGCTGAGGATGAAGAGGATAATGGGGAGGATGAGGAATCCGGGATTATGGACTACTCTGAGAGTGAGCGAGGAAGATTCCGGAATCGGAGACGAAGCAGTGCGGCGTACATGAATTCATCGCTCAAGGACAAATACGGTGCTACGGTGGCCATCCTGGGGATGAAGGACTACCGGCGGAAGAGGAGCGGGAGACATATTCGGGATAATGCAGCCATGGATTTGTCAGAAGTGAAAAACATGTTGAGTCCCACGTCTGCGTCTAATAATCTCCACATTTCAGATCTGATGATGATGGGGGGAAGGAATAATACAGGGTCGCCGAATGGGTGGGGGACGGATAAGTATGGGGATGAGGAGGATAGTGCCAATGACGAGGGCACGGATTTAAGAAGTATTACTGGCAATAGCACCGGGGACGATGAATTACCCTTCCGATGCGGAGTCTGTACCTACGGAAGTTGCGACAAAAGCACGCTCCTACGACACATGAGGACACATAGCGGGGAAAGGCCTTTTCAGTGTCGGCTATGCTATTTTGCTTTCACCACAAAGGTAAGACACTTCTTTCTACAACTTTCTTTTCCTCTAAGGGTCTATGGCTATCAAGTATAGAGTCGAGTAGGGAAGGAGGTTTGGACGAGTTTTTTTTTGGCTCTCTTGTTTGTGTTTTAGTTGTGTTGGGTGAAGGAATTTTGGGACAAGTGTTGCGAGTTTTATCTTTTCGGATTAGGGCATTGTAGGAAGGGAGGATCTGGTGGTGAAGGGGTTAGGCTAGTACAAGTACGTATTTTCCCACTTGTCTCTCCCTCTTAGTTTTTCCGCTTCAAGGGTAAAAAGGAGTAGAATGGATAGATAGAAGTGAAAATAGGTTGCGCCACTCTGGGTTATCCAGGATATGTAAGGAGAGAGAGAGAGAGTTTAAAATTAAATTTTTGATGAGCCTTCCAAGAACAAGAGAGAAAAGTATTCACTCTGAATAACTAATGGAAAAGACGATAAAATATTTTTCTACATGACTTATTTCTACCCATTCCACTCTCATTCCAAGCTTGACTTCTACAGAGGAGACAGTACTTTTGAGGACATAAAAGAGTCGTAATAATATAAGCAAGACTGTTTGATATTGACGGTTTTATGAGAAGTGAAGAAGGGGTTGAGTTACGCACGGGGCATCTTGAATTAGATAAACGTTTGGATAATGGTTCAGGATTCAGTTATTGAGGAGCTTTGAGATTGGTGATGTGATGGTGGAATTGCTGTGTTACTTATGCAATGACATTCTTGTTGCAGGCAAATTGTGAGCGTCATTTGAGAAACAGGCACGGACAGATTGATAGAGATGAATTACGGAACCTTGTCGTCTGCCTTCCCACATCCAGCAATGCATCCGAGTCAGAGACGGAGGTTGTGTCCAATGGTGGGAGCTGCCTTGATGGGAATGCAAGTCCGCTAAGTCCCCCACCTGAGACTATTGAGCCTACGAATCTCGTCTTGGCTTCCGTCGAGTCAAATAGGAAGCGATCTGAGGGAGCTAGTTTTCCTGTCGCTCCTCCTGGGTTAACAAACGTAGAGGATCGGGAATTACCGCTGGATTTGAGCATGGATGCCGTCGACTTGTCAACCAAGAGTAAAAACGGGAATCCTGCCTTCCGTCGTAAGGCTTCGCTCCCGCGTCGCAGACCACCGTCCGCATCCCCGCCGGAACAGTTTAACTCTAATCTCAATTATCCTTACATTCCAAAGAGGGAGTCGTTGGGTCATCCGGAAATACCTCGCAAGTAAGATCATCTTGTTGGAATATGGATGTTGTTGGTATTAGTTAGTTTGGGGTCGGTTCAAGATGCCATTTAATGTATAATTGTTGTTGTTGCGCAATGCTAAGAGATGGATAGTGGTAGTTGTTGTTCCATTGCTTGTTAGAATGATTCGCTAATGGTTTTTTTTTCAAATTCGTTGCGTAGTCCTTTCAGTCAACATCCCATAGTTCAACCCACACCGATTTTGGCTCATCCAAGTCATCCAGCTTTCAATTTATTCTACTTTGGTGCACCGTCCGGCATTAATCCATTCGCTATACAGCCTTCAAACGTGGAAAAACTTATAACACTCAGTCCGCCGTCGCCTCTGAAATTACCCACATCATTGCTTAGCTCAAGGTAAGATTTGTTTGTGATCGTATGTAGTTCTTTCTCATCACGCGAGTAAGGTAATGCAATCTCGGTCAATTCTGAGCTTGACCAAATCTGGCTTTTCTTTACTTAGCGGTCGGGCCAGTTTCGAGAGTGTAGACGTACGCTCGGATTCGGATAAGGATGTGGACGTTCATTCTGAGCCGATTGTCGAAGTGAAGAAATCAGGAAGTAATGCCAAATCTGCAACGTCTACAGTCTCACCCACTTCCAATAATCGAAAACGAAGCGGAAACTCAAACTCGGAGTATCAAAAACCCAAGCAAAGACGCTACCGTACTGAGCGACCTTTTGCCTGTCCTCATTGCCCAGCTCGTTTTACTCTTAGGTAAGTGTGATTTTGCCCGGGACTGTAATATAGTATGCGAATCTCTTGAGTATCCGTGCATCCAATTCTATGAGATTCGAGCATTAGTAACTTGACATCCTTTGCAGGTCTAATATGGAACGACATGGCAAACACCAGCATCCAACAGTGTGGCAGCGTAGTCCGTCCAACCGAGTCATTAACCGCCAAAAGAATCAACAGTTGAGTCCTTTAGTGGGCCCCCCGACTCTGGTTCCTTCAAGTAAATATGGAAGCGTTAACGGAAGCGTCTCAGATATTAAGGAAAAAAGTCGAGAACTGGGTCTGAATGTGAGGGCAGTAATCGCGCAACAATTAAAGCGAAAGCTTTCTAACTCGAGTCTTCGTAATAATAATAACGGAAGTGAGACGGAAACAGATCCTGAAAATACTCCAGTCTCAGAGGCTAAAATCTCTGGTGGGGACAGTACATCAGATCTGGCTAGTGTTAGTCAGCTACTGGATCGAGTCAAGAGTTCAAATTTTGCTCAGTATTTTAATGAGGCTGAGAACGTACGAAGCAATGATGAAAATAACTCAGAGGATGATGGAGAGGGTGATGAAAGCGGGGACGAAGTCATGTCATCGGAGGAAGGCGATTCCAAAATATCTAGTGGAGAGAAAAAGAAAAGTGCATACTCATCTGCACCTCACAAGGTGAGTGGAGATTTCATGCACGCTTTTCGGAGTTATTTGCAACAAAATCATGAGATCAGAGAATGACCGAGTCGCCATTTTTACAATAAAGTCCAAGGTCTGTAGGTTAAAGACAATATATGTTACTGTGTATGTATAAGAGAAACTTTGCCGTCCTCAAAACTATTCGACCTTGAAAAGTGAAATAATTAGGTTAAGAGAATATACGCGTAATGATGGAGAATCAGAATCAACGAAGCAAAGAAGCCAATACTCTTTCTCATTTGTAACTGACGAACAAAATTAGTTGAATATATATATGCCCAAACTTATGTTGGACTGACAACATAGGGGAAGGGGAGTAGTCGTCGTGAAAGGAAAATAAGCTACTGTTTTAGTCGATATACACGTCTCTCCTAAAAGACGACGGTTGGTCTGCAAAGATAATTTTATAAGAGTCAGTTGATTACGAAGTATGTGAGTAGCATTTAGGTATAGAATAATAAATTAAGAGATGCGCTGAAGTTGCTCTTTTTCGGAGCCGTGCTTAACAAATAATGAAAAATCTAGTTGGTGTATTAATGCTAGCAACGTGTGGTGACTATTATTGGTTACTAGTTAGAAGCAAGTAAGTCAAAACCCATGAACAATTTGTATGTTGTATCTTTCATGCGTTTCCTAGTTTACTAACTTTTCTGCACTTTGTGCATTGGTAGTAGTTCTAACATGATGCACTTTTAATATCTACAACTTTGTTTTCTAGAATTACCACTGTTGTCATCATGTATTGTTGTCAAATCAATTATATGCGTTTGTATTTATTTCAATCATTTTTTTCTGTTTTTTTCTCTTTCTTCATACGTAGTAGTACGCACATTATGTTTACCAGACTGCAATACGTAACTCTTTTCTCTGGCTCTCAGCCGATTCCCGATTCCGTTTATAAATTAATAATGTTTTTCAGCAATTATCCTTATTTTTCAGTCGAAGAATTGCTGTGGTGCTCTTGCTGTTTCTTTCTTTTGATTGGCATGGCCTTTTAAGTGAATAAATAAAGCCATCGTAGCTGATCGAAAAAAATAACACCGCTGCATTATCCGTCCTGCACTCGTCGTCGTAAGCACTCATTTAGTTACTGAACCATTTCAAGTATCGCTTCTCTCTTAGCTGTCTCTTTTCTTTAATCTTTCCAATTTTAGTTTCACATGTAGAACTAATCGCATGATTGCATGACATCTTCGAAACCGTTATCATTTCTTGTCACTTCCAAAATTGTAAATGTAGATTTTTGATTAACAAACATGACAAAATCATGGTTTTGAACCCATCACACGAGAAGGTTTAGCAATACAAGATGAGGGAATTTAAATTTACAACACAGAGGTTGCGCGAGCCTATTAAATTATTACTTTGATGAAATTGTAAGTGTTATACAGAACACCTTGATTCTTCCTAGAAGATTTCTGTCTCAGACTATTGCAGAAAATGCTTTAAGTACTTTAAAAGATAAACTTATTAAAATAGGAAATGCGTTAGTTGTCACACATTTAAGTTGCAGCAGGAATCGCTTCACCTTCTTAAAGATTTTAATAATTACATGGTTGTGTTACCTCCTACAACTTTCAGATATCCTGTCCCCATTGCACTCGACGCTTCCCTTGGACGTCTTCCCTTCGAAGACATTTATTGACACACACGGGACAAAAACCTTACCAATGTTCCAAATGTCCATTGTTATTTACAACCAAATCCAATTGTGACCGGCATTTAGCCCGTAAACATGGCGGCGGAAGCTCAAAAATAGTCTCCGATTCCAATAATTCATCGGAGGAGGATGATGGAGAAGTGGATCCTGAGGACGAGGACAATGAAAACGAAAATGAGAATGAAAACGAAGAAGACGAAGACAGCAGCAGCAACCATGAACAACAAAGCACACCAATCCCAGCAGTCCAAAAGGTCTCGCCCGTTGCAACAACTACGGCAGCAAAAGCTACTAATGGCTCTGCTACCTCTAGCCCAGGTGAAGATGCAGCATTTCGGTAATTAAAAGAATTATTTAGTTTATTTTCCTTAGTCGGTTTTTCAATTGATACTGATTTCTTTCCCTGTCCATGATTACAGGTGTCACCTATGCGAGGCGGCGGCAGGGGAACGCGAAGCGCTCTTAGCTCACATGGAGGAGCAACACAAAGAAACTTTCCACATGTTAGTGTCTAAGGGAGCCTTAAGTTCTTCACCTCCAAGTGAAAATAGTGAAAATGAGCAAGTTCCGCTGGATCAAAGAGACGTCACTCATAGAAAGGTAATTTATTTGAACGGGAAAGGCTTTAAGATTTGTTTCGCATGATGTATGGATGAAAAACGTTTCAGTTGGTGGCAAGATTTTGCGTACGTCAGCACATGGTAATGGTTTTGTCTCGTGTTGCAGGTAATGTGTGTCTTTTGCGTTCGACGTTTTTGGTCTGTAGAAGATTTACGCCGCCATATTCGCAGCCATAGCGGAGAGCGTCCTTTCTCTTGCCCCCATTGTTCTCGTCGCTTTACTCTCAAGCACTCTATGCTTCGGCATCTGAAAAAGCACTCTGCTTCAACAACCCCATCTCGGAAACTTGCAAAAGGTATAAAGGATCAAATTACCAATTCAAGAAATGGACTTGCTAGAGGTAGTAGTTGTAAAAATGAGGATCTCATTGGCCGCTTACTAGGATTGAACGACGAAAAATTAGTGGAGAAGCTTCTGAGTCAGCCAGATGCAAAAGATGCAGCGAAATTACTCGGAATTGCTTCACAACAACACAACTTGCTTTCATCTACACGTGCCTCATCAAAAGTCACATAAGCGCTAACCCAAAATCCTTCCTCAGCCCATGCTCAGCAAAAATACAACATTAAACTACTATACTCTTCAAAAATCTTGTGTCTCAAAACCACGACATCACGTCGAAGCAACTAACAATCCCACCCATTTATGACTATATAGATCCAAGCAACTATTTATGATAATGGCTGCTTTCGAAAATATTCCAGCTTTTACTGGGTTTCTCTAAAATCTCTTCAGCAAGTGATCCCAAGCTGGACTTGCTGTAAAATCGTCAGATAAATACATGTAACTGTTGTTAACTTGAGTAGGCCTTGATGTTGAATGCCTTCTGTGTGCTTGACTACAGTAGTTGAGTGGAGCACACTGCAAAACGTTTGTGTGCAAATTATGATAACATTTTCTATAGCTCTCAAAATTAGATTTTCACTGAATCTAAAATTCACAATTAGTGCCTCTCATCGTGTAGTTTGTAGCCATCTGTACATGAAACGCTTTTGTTTCTGAATAGTTGGAATTGCATTCACCACAGAGAATTGCCTTTCCTTGTAAAAGTACAGATAGTTTTCACACGTCCAGAACTGCCTTGTAGATTCAGAACGAAATGAATGAGCATTTGCCTTTAGACTTTACCGTATGGGTTCTATTTCACTTTAAACCAAAGCTTTACTAGTTAAACTATGCCTTAACTTATTGTGACTGTTGTGTTGTTGTGAAGTTAGGAGCTCTCAGAATGTGAGCCCCTGGCAACTATTTTTATTAATGTGTTCTAGACTGAATAGTTTTTCGAGAAAAAAGGTTTTAGTTTTCATTAGGGAAAGAATTTTGAGCACCTTATAATGGCTATCATTGTAAACCGGAAGGTAGTTGTAATTGAGACATAGAAGAAAATGTGTTAGCTATAATTTGGAACGACGATTTGTAACTAAGACAGGCTAAATTATACTAATTTCATTAATTTCGTTAAAAAGTATCTACTCACCGAACAGAATAGAAGGTCGTCAAGCTGCAACTGTTAAGTATTAAATTGTTAGACTAACAATGTGGTTCTAACTGAATAGTATTTTAGTCATATCGTTGAATGTTAGTGATGTGTACATGCGAAAGAAGGAAGCTTGCTGTATTGATATCAAAACTGACTAATCAAGCCAACATACCGTCCATTAATGTTAGTTTGAATCCAAGAAAATTTAATAATAACTACGCATACATTTAGAAAGTATTTATAAAATAACCAAAAGCTCTCTTATAACCAATATTTGAGGAACCATTAAATGTGCAATTATGGTCACATTTATGGTACGAGTAATCATCGAATGTAAATGATACAGTATGGCCCCCAGCTAAGGTGGCCGCGAAGGTGTCACCCCAATTACATGTGTACAAACGTATTTATGAGCAAGCAGCCTAAGGTCTATACACGTCCAATAGCATTGAACAAGTACGAATAATAGCCTTAATTGTAGAATAGAAGATAGGTAGTGCAACTCCGCAACTATGAATATTTATCAATTTATTCCTCTATAGTAATGAAAAGTTTCATTCTTTAGAAACCCCTATGATATGAAACTGGTCAGTTCTCCTTGCATTAACGAAGCAATAGACATGAATTGTAGATCATATATGCGGTAATTAAGCGTACGGGGAAAACGTTAATAATTTCCCTAGAATATTGTGATGTGAAATGTGACACTGACTAATTCGTCGTAGCTGTAGAAGCTACGTTAACTTTCACTAACACTCTATACTTTCTCTTGGTGTATGGTGTCTTGCGATGAAAGTTGTGTTGCATCTAAACTCTTGATTCCCAAATTGCCGCATGTGACTGTTTATTAATTTAATCCCTATTTTTCGCTATTTTGTACACTTTTAGTTAACTAAATCCTGCGGCAGTACATGTGATAATCACGTAGTTATCGCTGTAAGTTTAGCATTTACAGCCTAACAAAATTACCATTTAATACAGCTAGATTTCGTTGCCAAAGATTATTTTAATTGCAATGCGCATTAATGAGTTACTTGACGAATGCTAATAGTTCCCTAAGATTCCCTGTAAATGCCCTGCCCCCTTCCAGTCCAGATTACAGTGTAATTGCTGTTTTGTAACAAAATACTCATTTTGTAGTTTCTTGTAGCTCTTATACGTTTAGCTCTCTTTGGAGTTTACTTTTATCGATTGTCTCTCTATCTCATCGTCTGTAGAAAGTTCCTCCGCGACAATGCTTTCCGCCATTATTTTATAAACTGCAATGCGACTACCTCAGTTTTCTCTGATCTCGGATGGCCATTCTCATGAAAGGGAGTGATTTTTTAAATAATTCTTTTGTTCAGAACAGAAGATTTTTTCCTGACAAAATTGCCATGAAGGAACGCTTAGCCTTGGTTAACAAATATTCTCCAGTGCCCTTCATCTAATATGCTAAGAAGTCAAGGATCCCAGCTTCGTACTTGTTCACAAATATCGTTATCGTCAAGACGGTGTATATAAACTACATTGATGTTATCCGTGCATACTTATTATAAAGCAGATAGTTGACGTTGTGCAAGTAAATTCATTCCAGTGGACAATGTAACCGTAATTTGTAGGTCGTGACGTAACGTTGCAGAATAGTGTCAACTATATACATTCGTAGCAATAATAAATAAACAATGTGTGCGTAAACGTTTACATGAAATGAGACTTTGAAGCATTCATTCACAATAGACGGCTCATTACGTGCTCCAGTTGGTAAACTTGTATGAGGTTCCTGGTTATCAGCATAAAGCTGCTGTCCATAAGGATTGATACTAGGCGAAAAATTGCGGCCGAAGAAGTGTAAATTCAAAGAATTGAGTTATTATTGATTTCATAGGTTTTATTATCACTACACCGCGTCGTTCATTTCTTAAGTTAGTGAAAGTATGTATACGCTTCATCACACATCCAATTCTGATGGAATATTTAAGCAAGTAAAAGCACTTTCTGCCACTTCATACTTTAATATTTGTAAATTCTCCAAGAATTGTGAGAAGGCTATTACGCCTTTTCACTCGTAATCTAGGAATCGTCCTGTCGTATTACGGAATCATATTTAACAAAAAACGCGTAGCAGTATTTTTCGTGCAAATCTTTTACTAGTAAAATTTCATATTACTTTAAGTGCATAAAATTGTCATAAGAACTAAGTTTAACACGTCCCAAATCATTCATCCATTTCGCAATCACAGAACACAATGTAAACAATCCGACATGCACTCAATTTGTTAATTACTCTATTTACTAGTATCATTTCTAATAATATTTTATTACACGTGTCAGGTCAGATTCAGAAGAGTTTAGCTCAATCAATCAAGTAACTAACATCTTCAGCTAAATTACACTGGACAAGACACTGCACGATGTCCCTTTTAATCTTACCATAGATCATTGTCCATATTCGCCATTCTTGGAGCCTCTATAATACATCAAGTGCGTTCCCTTGCGTACACAAGACACGACACTGTATGACAAGAAGTTCTCCAGCCTATTAAAACCTTTAGTTACATTGTAGCCTACGACGTCTTTAACTGTACAAAACCTTACTTGTCTTCTTTTAACGGCATTTCTAGCCCTATTATTTCCTACATAATTACAAAAACGTACAAGGCAAACTGGAACGCCTGGCAATTTTGTACACAACGCCACCGCACGTCTCTGATACACCACGTAGCTTTGCTCTTTGCCAAACGTTTTAGCTTCTCTTAAAGTATGGACGGAGTTAATAAGGCTTGAGTAACATATATACGTTTCCACGTTACAAAAATTACTACGCTAAATTATATAGTAGCAATTATAAGCATGGCAACCCGAATTTTCATCAATAGTACAAAATAGTAAATTGGTTGGCTACTTCGTATGTCCATCTCGTAAAACCACTAATATCCTAACTACTTTTTGTCGCAGTCCTCTTTTCATTGACTCTTTAAACTTTCACCACTTTACTAACCATATGAAGACTTCTCGCATTTGAAATTTTCGCATCATTCGACTGGATATAAGCCGATGTTAGGTTCAGCTCTTGATAGAACAAGGATATTTCGGGGAAATCGAGAATATCCTGATATTGTTGTCAGGCGTTCAATCACCAGTATAAATTAATTACTATATATCCGTCAGTTGGTCATACTGTCAAATTTTTGAGCAAATAATATTCCGTCAGGAAAAATGACGGAACGGCTGTAACTGAGTATGTGTATCTTTCAATTTCTATTAAGATTTCGTTGAAATTCTGGAGCTGCGACAACACATTCAAAGAGGTAAACAATAAATAATGCTGCGTGCTGACACACACATGAGTTCTAAGCCTAAATCAATCTATTCTAACTTAATTAAATCGTAAATCTAATAAAGGTAATTACAAAAATATCCCCCCAAAAAGTAGTAGAATAAGTAACACAATATAAGAGATTCATTCCATGCACTTTTGAGGAACATTGCTGCTCATCTCATACATGATTGGATATGAAGTAACAAATGGATAACAGATCAGAACGAGTATACAGCTAGTTATATGTTTGAAATACAGTGAAGACGAAAGCCATATTTTCTACTAAGCATGACGGATCACATCAAATCGTGCTAGTCCACTGAAGATGAACACGGCTTCCATGCTACCTACCATGCTTACGGGTATTTCAGGAAAAGAGTGGAATTTCTGTACCAAGTGAGACTAAATGCTTGTAATTCACAATCAAAAAAGTTTCACTCTTCACTGGACATAAGGACATGGAAAGGAGGACCCCACAAATTTCACATAAGAAATTAGTAACATTGCTAGTAACGTGATCGTTACAACTGATTCCATGCGTCGAAATCCTTGTCAAAGCAGTAAATAATCTAATATTATTATTATACATTTAAGGACACCCTTAGGATATCTTACTTAAAACAAAAAGTACTAAAATAACAAACTGATTGCACAACGAAATTATAAAATTTGGCTCATCTTATAACTGATCCAACACGTAATTACAAGAAATAAATAAATATTCGCTATCATGTAAGTCAAGGGGTTAAGGGTCTGTCCCGGGATCCAACGGGTCACGTTTGTATATGGTCACAAGAAAATCGTTCACTCTGATGCTGGTCAAGTGCATCCGTATTTAGGCACAGACAGGTTACAAACGGATGCAGCTCCTTGTTGTCAAGAATCCGTTTGGAGGTGCTTTTAATCAGGCTGCTCATATTTTCCTTTGTGACGTGTTGATCAGATGAGGATTTGATGATGTTCGTGTTAAAGATCCAATTAAGTAGTAGTAGTAGTTACAAAACGTAAAAATTGCATTGCTTCCAATAGTAGGAGTAAGTAGGACGTAGATTGTAGTGGATGCGAGGTGGAACACAAGGTTCCAGTTTTAAACGTTCACGTTTTGATTCAGATGATGTAGAGGGAAAGGGAGGATAACAAGTTCTTTGGAATCAACAGGTATTAACACTTTTCGATTGCTTGAAGGGATACAGGTTTGAAGCAGTTTTGATTTTGTGTGTCTTCTCTTTCTTTTTCTACTGAGCATCACTATCGCTCGTCGTATCATTCCCACTTTTTTCTGTACAAATTGAATTTTACAATGATTCATCTAGAATTGGATTCAAGTAAGGAAAGAAGGATAGAATTACGATTACGCAAATCAACACAACAATCAAAATGTAAAAAATCAAATCAAAATATACTGCATAACAAAAAATCTGCGGTGAACTGTGAATGGCTTTCGGAAACTACGGACAAACATCTACTATCTACTTTCAGGAAAAGAACAGGTACTACTTCCTACACGTGCTCTACGTATTTGTGACCAATCAGATAATTAAAGGCAATTAAGGGCTATTCCCCTCACCTCTTTTCCCTTGATAAGCATGTCGTTTCAGTCTGTCGTAAAGATCATCTTTATTTCCGTAAATACTCGCATTGGAACGAGCCAAACTATTTAATTGGCCATTGTTGTATCCTTCTGCAAGAAAAAAAGCCAGAGCTCGTTAATATTGGTTCTTATGCTTAAAATCAACTATATTTGACAATCATCACGTTGTTATTTTACCTTTCATATAAGTCTCATTGTAAAAATTGGGCATGTCCCAACCGTCTTCTTCGTCATCGTAATAATGTGCATAAGTTGAATGGTGTGAAGGTGCTATAGATTCAGCATAAGGTGCTGCACTAGGAGCACCATAATAGAAGTTAACTTGAGATCCTCCAGTAGGATCAGGTATTGTCGAAGCAGCTAAGAGCTTCTTAGGTTCTTTCCTCCTAGCTCCCCTATAAATCACATAACAGCAACATTAGTACATGAATTATATCTAGACACGGAGCAGAAGCTATGATAGAAACCGCACGGGTGTCCGACACTTACCTAACGCAAATCATCCATATAAGCAAAACGAGAAGTATGATGAAAATGACTCCAGCAGCAACACCACCAGCGATGTAGGCGAAATCAGATTTTTCTTGGCAACGTTTTCCAACGAAACTACCCATACACAAGCAAACCGGATGTCCATGTTTGTCACGTCTGCAGGTTCCCTCGTTTTCGCAATAGTTAGTGCACAAGTCTGAAACAAATAAAATCGTCAGTACAAGTCTACAAGTATAATTATTGCATCAAAGACATTGCAACAGATATTACACTTACCAATACAAGAATCTTTTCCATATCCAGTTCCGTTATAACCTGGCATACATTCGCATCTGTGAGAGTTAGTTTCGTGGTTGAGGACACAAATAGCGTGCTCGTCGCAAAGCGTTTCACCTCCATCGACATTGCAAGGGTTCAAGCAATCCTCGATCTTGGTCTGTAATTCAGATGTTATAATGTGAGATTAATGATCTTTTGAAAAATTACAAGATTAATGTTATATATCAAATATCAATTATGTACACGTACAGCTCCAATTCCAGTCGTAGTATCAGCTGGACAGTTCAGGCAAGCAGTTTGTTGAGTCTGGTCCTGGTAGGTACCCTTCGGGCAAAGCGAGCATACGTTGGCCGTGGTGTTCAAGAAAGATCCTGCGTTATTCAGTAATTTCGATTAATTTCAAATCTAATTTTATGAAAATATGATCACACTTTAGAAATGCTATTTTGTTTTACCTGGTCTGCAGATAGGTAGAGTACAGTCTTCAACAGTGGTTGCTCCAGTGGTTTGAGTAGTTCTTTCCAATGGACAGCTTACACAGGAAGGATGAACGCCTTGAGTTCTGTATGAGCCTCTATCACAAGGAACGCAGATTCCTTCGGAACTGAGATGTTGACCACTTGGACACTCATCTCGGCATTCCAATTCAGATGTTGCGTCAGGCATTCTAGTTGTTTTTCCAAGACCACAAAGTTTGCAACCGAATTGTCCTTCTTCGGATTGATATTGTCCGTGAGGACAGCTTCTGCAAAGGGCTGTAGCTTCATCAAAGTACTTTCCTTCCGGACATCTTTCTTTGCATTCTTCAGGAGATTTGGAGCCAAAGATTTTCGTAACTCCGGGTTTACCGGCAATCATTGGACAGGGAGTACATTTCTGTTGGCCGTTTTGACTTTGG
Source organism: Sminthurides aquaticus (assembly GCA_906901655.1). Lineage (NCBI taxonomy): Eukaryota > Metazoa > Arthropoda > Collembola > Symphypleona > Sminthurididae > Sminthurides > Sminthurides aquaticus. The sequence continues at coordinate 606,810 of CAJQTT010000013.1, read as the reverse complement.
TAGGTTCCGACAGGGCAAACTTGACAGCTTGCATTGCTGGCTTCAAAGTAAGTACCAGCTGAGCATGGTACGCAGTCAGAATTGACAACAACTTGTCCAGGAGTACAAGCATAATCCGAAACCAAGTCTAGGGAGGTTGGATCAGCAGCTGTGTTTGGCAGAACGTCCTGAACATTGAAAGCGTCCTTTTCTAAGATGAGTCGTTCGAGCAGCTTGTGAATGTTTTGTTTTTCGTTAGTATCAACGTTAGTCACCGGATCACTTTGAGCTGGGAAGCTGAGTTCGACCTCGTAAACATCATCGCTTTCAGCCTGTCGCTTCTTCTTACTTTGGAGAGCTCTTCCTTTACGGTTGCAGTTGACTCCGATATTTAGATCTTGACAATCAGCACTTTCCTTAGATTTGGAGGCACAGAAACGCCAGTCTTGGTTTAATTTGGTGATAGCTAACTTGATACGCTCCTTCAATACACCTTGTCCGGCTTCATTGCACAAGCCTGCACTTGGGAATTGCAACTTGACTTTGAAGACACGTTGAGCTGGTCGGGAGCTTGTACAGGATGGGTATACCAGGGGTTTGCCAATGTGAGGAGTTGGATGCCAGAATCCTTCAGCACCGCAAGCATAAAACTTGGGAACGTTTTGCGAGAATTTTAAGGAAGTGGGTGAGTTGCAGCTAATTTCACAAGCCTTGAAGTGACCGCCAGGACCCCAGCCAGCGCATTGCTGAGCGCCACCATCGGGATCAGGGAGGGCAGGACAGAAGTCAGCTACAAAGGATATTGACGACATTAGTTACTTGGTCATTTAGATGGATATAATTAAGTAATTTATGTTTGTTAAACTTACTTAGTACATAAACTTTGAAGGTGCAAACAGCGTTATTTCCTGCTTGATCGTAAGCAACATAAGCAATATCGTAATTGCCCCACAGAAGAGTTTGTCCAGGTCTGAATCCTTGCTTCTCTTCGACGCGAACAACAGCAACATTGTCAGTGAAAACGGGCTCGTCCCAGGTAACAGTAGCACTGCCGTTCTTAGTAATTACCCACATGCTTCCAGGGCAGTAAGTAATGGTTGGTGGTGTCTTGTCATTCGTCATAACATCACATCGGCTTCCGCTCAATCCGGGGTTGCATACACGATCTCCACAGCTTGAAGGTACAACTCGTTCAACACCACCGGAGATTTTGTCATATCCGTTCCATGGTACAATTAGTCCTTGGTAGATCACAGGTTCTGTTCTGCATCCACGAACTTGCTTCTGAATTTCCTTCGTAACATCCAAAGGTCGGTTCCATACTTGAACTCTGCTAAGTGCTCCAATGAATCCTGAATCTTGAGGAGCTCTGCCGTTTTCAGTAGCAGGAGCTCCAAGGGAAATCCATCCACTGTAAAAAAGAAGCATTTAATTTAGATAAAGAAATCCAGAATGAATCAAAGTGGGTCAATAATTACGTGGCAGATACTTACAATTCTGGAAGTTCTTGTCCTTCTCCATAGCCTTCGCTACGTCCAGCAATCAAGCCATCAGTAGATAGAACCAAGGAATGGTTGGTTTGGTCGTAAATAACAGCAACATGATGCCACTGCATGTCATTAACTGGTGCATAGTCTCTGAAGGCCAAATATACTTCGGGCTCTGATGGGAACAAGGAAACCAGGATACCAGCACTGTGTGCTTGCATGGCGAGTCTTCTTTCCTTGGTTGAGATGCCAGACTTGACGACATAGTAGTTCAGGAAAGTGCCCTTGTCATCAGGGTAAGTGAACTTGACCCAAGCGGCAAGAGAGAATCCTCCCTTAGTTTTGCTAAGTTGGAATGGAATGACTTGTTGTGCGCTGCCAGTTCCTTCTTCATCGGTAAACAGCAAGTCGTAGTCAGGTTGAATGGCTACAAAGAAAATAATGAAAATGGTTACGTCGTAACTTTCAAAACCAGAGCTGCATAACTGCTGTTGGCATTCATGGTAGATACTTACTCTTGCGGCAATCTTCACCAGTGAGATTGAAAGGACATTTGCAATAGAATCCATCACTAAGATCAACGCATGTAGCGGTCGGCGGGCATGAAGATGATTTGCAGTGTGGAACAGTATTTTCGCAATTTCGGCCTTCAAATCCAGGTGGACAGGTACAGGTGTATCCAGCACCATGATCCAGACAAGTTGCACCATTCTGACACAGACCAGCTGCGCAGGCATCAAACTCATACTGGCATCCAATACCCGTGTAATCTGATGGACAGGAACAGTTCAATCCAGAGCCGTAGTCTTTGCAGCCACCGCCGTTCATGCAAGGTTCACCGATACAACGATCTGGAGCTGTTTCACATTGCTTTCCGTCAGTACCAGATGGACAAACACAGAAGAAATCCTGGAAGAGATTGATACATTCGGCATCGTTTTGGCACGGAGTAGAGTCGCAATAGCCGATATCTTGTTCACAGTTCTTTCCCATCCAGCCAGGAACGCAGCGGCAGGAGTAGCCATTGACGCCATCAACGCAAGTACCGCCGTTCATGCAAGGATCCGTTTCACATTCGTCAACATTATTTTCGCAAAATTCTCCGTCATAACCAGGTCTGCACTTGCATTCAAACTTGTTATCTAAATCTTCGCAAGTCTCAGTTCCTTCAGGGTCGCATGGGTTCTTGGAGCACTCATCGTTTTCAGCCTCGCATTGCAATCCTAAGAGAAAAATACATATAGATTAGTGAATGGACTTATTTGCACATAAAGCGATGCATTGCTTTCATCAAACCAAATTCTAACCTGCAAATCCTGGTCGGCATGTACAATTGAATGCGTTATCCAAGTCCAAGCAAGTTCCACCATTTTGACAAGGTGAGTTAGCGCAGTCGTCAACGCGGTGTTGGCAAGATTTTCCGGTGAATTCAGGTTCACAGAGACAACTGTATCCATCAACTTCGTCAATACATTCACCTCCATTCAAGCAAGGATCGGAATTACACTCGTTGATTGGGATTTCACATCCTTCACCCTTCCAGCCAGGGTCACAAATACATTCATATTCGAACAAGCGATCAACGCAGAGTCCGTGCAAGCATGGTTGGGTGGCACAAAGGTCAACCTTGGTTTCACAACGCTTTCCAGTGAATCCTCTTGGGCAAGCACATGAGAAATCATTGACAAGATCAGTACAGTTGGCATTAAGAAGGCAAGGTAATTCGGCACAGTCATCGATGTTCAAGTCACACAATGGACCTTCCCAGCCAGGTTTGCAGTCGCAACGGAATCGTCCTTGTTGTAGTGGTACACAGGTTGCAGAATTTTCGCATGGGTTTCCATTGACGGTGCAAGGATTGACACTAACATCGCAGTTGGTTCCAGTGTATCCGTTCTTGCACAAGCATACGTGGTTTCCAAGTCCGGGTTCAGTCTTACACATGGCATTTTCAGGGCAAGTATCATTTCGGCAATTAGGTTCTTGATCTTGGCAATTAACTCCAGTGTATCCAGCGGGACAGAGACACTTGTAGCCTTGAGGCTCGTCCAAGCAAGTGGCGCCATTGTAGCAAGGTCCAGATTCGCACTCATCGATATCGCTTTCGCATTTCTTTCCAGAGAATCCGGCTGGACAGAAGCAGACTGGGGTGTGTCCTTGTGGCACACAGAGACCTCCGTTGCTGCAGTAGGTATCAGAGCAGGGTACAGCTTCGCATTTGTCCTTAGCATCAGCTCCGGGTCGTGCGGTGGTGGCTTCAGCTGGACATTCCGTGCATCTGGTTTGACCTTCCTTAGCCTGATAAAACCCAACTGGGCAGGGAGCACATGGAGCGAGGCCAGTGGCTGAATACGTTCCAGGTTTACATTTCTGACGGCAATATTCTGGTCCAGGAGCGGATGGTTGGTAAGTAAAGGTGGCGGGTGGGCAAGATTGACATTCTTTGAAACCATCTTGAGGAGGAGATCCGGTGTAGCTGTTGCGTGGGCATTCAACGCATGGAACCAGCCCAGTAGGAGAATAAGTTCCAAAACCACAAACTGGGATACATTCGTCAACGCTCTTTGATCCTTCTTCCCGAGTAAAGGTTCCGGGTGGACATCTTGAGCAGGCTCCTTGTCTGGCACGGCTTTGATAGAAACCGCGTGGACAGTAAGTACATTCTTGTTCTCCTTCGGTAGCATAAGAACCAGCAGGGCAGTGCAAGCAACGTGGAACAGAGGAAGTCTCGGTATTCAAAACTTCTCCGACTCCGCACTTGAAACCGCGTCCGATTTTGGAAGTAAGAGCTCTGAGGGGTGGGCAGTAGTTGGCTACAGATGATACATTCAACAATGGTTCCAAAACCGCGGAGGCATGAGGAACAGACAAATCGAAGATCAAATTCAAGGTGGTTCCACAAAGATCATACAACTGCGTTTGTCTCACTGTTGGGGTAACTTCAAGGATGTAGGAGAATTGGACAACGTTTTCTTCAAGAAGCTGTGGTTTGGTGTCCACGAATGTGACATTCATGTTGACATTGACGGCTGAACATCTCTGGGAAAGGATAGTATCCAAAGCAGGCTGAGATTGCTTCAAGAATTCAACGTATTGTGACAAACAGTTTGGAGGAACTGCTCCGTTAGCTCTGTACTTGATAACTGGATCAACATTGTATCTGGCCATTTCAGTATCTTCAGACACGCAGTCAGGGACTACTCGGGTCGGTGACCAGGATTGAGTCTTGTGCTTGCAAGTGAAGGTCTTGAGAGGTTCGCCATCTGTGAAGCGGTATCCTTGTTTGCAAGTTGCAATGCACTGGATTCCGTCTGAGGATTGAGATTCACGTGGGCAGTTCAAATGTCCATTTGCAGGTGGGTTCAATTCCCAGTCGACACATGGAGTAGCCTGAACACTAACTTGGAAGTGGCACATAGCTTGGTTGCCGTGTTTGTCGGTTGCAACAACAGTAACATTTTCAAATCCTCCGACAGGGATGATGGCACTTTCAGGAACGTAATTTACATTGACAGGTCCGCTAGCATCGGAGACATTGATTCGTCTTCTGGTTTCATTGAAGAACACTTGATAGCTGGATTGCTTGTCAACAAGCTCTACAACGTAGCTTTGTGGGCAGCTCAACTGAGGTGGAGTATCGTCAGCAACAGTGACGTTGATGTGACAGATAGCGACATTACCATCGAAATCGAAAGCCAAATACTCAATCAAAACATCTTCAAACACGTGGAAGGGCATCTTGAATCCGGCAGGACGGATTTCCATCCTAGCCACAGCGCCGCTGTTATCCTTAGCAATAGGCTCGGGGAAGTCAACAGGTTCAAGACCGTTAGATCCGCGTCTGACAATGATGGCTTGTTCCGGACAGTTTTCGAATACTGGAGGTTCGTTATCAACGCAAACTGGGAATCCAAGATCCCATCCAAGGCTTCTTTCTTCCTCAGGTTCGTCTTCACATCCCAAAAGTTCGAATTTCAAGCAAGGATTCTCCAAATAGTTGACAATACCCAAGATGACAAATCGAGCTTGGACTGAAGCTGGAAGGGTAATCATAGCCAATTCTCCGTAATTACCAGGGTCACGGGTGGTGAGGTTGAAGTTGGGGAAATAGACGACAAAGTTTTCATTTTCCTGTTGCTTGTAGAAGAAACGGATTTCAGTTGGACGACCCACAACATCATTAGTGATCACACCTTTCACGAGGATAGCCTTTACACGATGGATCTTGCCGAGGTCAACAGTGACGTAAGTGAAAGCTTCTTGAAGACCGCACCAACCGGTAGCAGAGTTAAGACGGATATTTCTACCTTCGTAGTTGGATCTTTCGGAAGTGACGTTAATGGCTGAGTCAGGGATCAATCCAGAGGCAATACCCAAAGGCTTGATGACACGGCATTCAGCTTGACGAGTGCAAGTAATCGGGTAAGGATTGATGGGAATATAGCCAGTTCTGTTACAGTCGAAAGCAACTTCTCCACCTTGTTCGTAAGTTTGCGAGATTTGAACACCATCTGGAGGTCTGCCAGGATCTTCGCACACGGGACCTTCGCATCTAAGGTTTCCAAAGTCCCAGACACCATTTTCTTGGCAACGTACGACGTTATCATTTCTCGAGGATTGTCCAGCAAGCTTGAAGGTATCTTGGCATCCGAAGAAGAATGAGGATTGGTAATAAGTATCAGTGAATCTTCCGTATTCAGCACCAGGAGAAACAACTGGATCACCACAGTCAACCTTGGGACACTCGGGAGCGGCACCAGATAGCCAATAGTCTGGGAATCCTGGCTTGGGATCGTAAACGCATTGACGGAATGGAGCGGTCAAGGAAGATCTTAATGGGCGTCCGGGTTGAGAGCAAGTGAATGTGACGTTTTCTTGGAATCCGATAAGAATCTCATCAGGGTCAGGTCGAATGACACTGAGTCCTTCACTAGGTTCGTCTTGGAGAGGTACACACTTGGCGGGTTGACACTCAGGGACGGTTCCGTTCCAAGTACCAGATGCTCCGCAAGCAAGTCCGTAGCTACCAGCAATAACGTAACCAAAGTTACATTGGAAGCTGACAGTATCTCCGTAATGATGATCATTTTTGGTTGACAAAAGAAGTCCATTATCTGGGGCTTGAAGCCTGGGGCACATTTTGGGGACACAAGTCTTGTTCAATCTGTACACATCTCCATCCTTGCCGCCATCCTCCTTAGGTTCAATGTAAAATCCAGCAGTTCCGTTCTTTTCGTACAGTTCATATCCGACATTGCAAGAGCAGCCAAAGCTTCCAGGACTGTTTACACATTTTTGGTGGCAGCCTCCGTTGTTTTTGGCACATTCGTTGATATCGTTACATTCCATCCGGGTACATCCCATCAATTCAAATTGTAAACAGGGAGCAACCACATAATCTTGCAAGATGAGTCTGATGTATCGAGCTTCAATAGGAATGGGCAAGTTTAAGACAGAGAGACTGGGTTCCAGAATACGGAATTCAACGTGAGTTCCATCAGGGTTGGCGTAATCTCTGAACACGTCTGTCAAGTCGTCAGTGTATTGAACTCTGATGCCAGAAGCATAGGCCATAGCATCGTTGCTCCTGTGTACTCCTTGTGTACGGAATCCACGAATGATGGTAGGGGCCTTCATATCAATCAAAACCCAGTTGGCTCCTTTAGAATAACTTGATCCGCACCATCCGCCGAGAGAGCCGAGACGAACAAGCTGTTATCAATCATAAAAATGTTAAACCCGCACTCTAAATAAACGTTACAACAACCTCCGTACTTGCTCATACATAATTCAAAGAACCGGATTTACCTCTTTAGGATGTTCTTCCTGAGAAGAGGAAACGATGATGGATTTGTCAGGTATTCCTCCAGCGATCAATCCCAAGTCAGCAATGGGTCGGCATTCCAAAGAAGGTGAAAACCCGCTACGACACTTGCAGTAGAAAGAGCCAGGCATGTTTGTACATTCAGTAGAGGCCAAATCACATTGAGATGAGCTACACTCATCAATATCTTCGCATTTTGGCAAATCAATGAATTGTTGTTCCGATCCACACTTGATTATATTATTTCCCAAAAGCCTGTATCCTCTATGGCACTGAACGCGGGCCTCATCGTCGTAAAAGTAATCTCGAGAAGTGTCAACAACGAATCCATTCTCAATCTTGGGAATAACGTAGCATTGTTTCTCTGTAAGACAAAAAAACATTAGTTAATTCCGATTAAGTTTAATCCTTTGTTTTGCTACATGTATTCATATTGTTGCTCACTGGAACAAGTGGGAACATCTCCGGACCAGGTGCCGTTGCTCATACACAACAAAGTTGGTGGTCCAGATCGGATGTATCCAGGGTCACACTCAAATCGGACAATGGTTCCGTAGCTTCGGCCACCTCCGCTAAGAATTGTTTGCTTGTTGTTAGTGGTCTCAGGCAAGGGTGGGCATTGGGAAGCTGTAATAAAAATACGCTCAGCATTAAGTTATGGCCACGCATGAATATGACTCTGTATTGGAATCCCAAATGTTCTTCAATCTTACCCAAACACAAAGGAAGTCTATCCCATTTCCCAGCGGAGCCACAAGAGATGATTTCAGTAGCTTTTCCAGATGGGAAAGCGAATCCAGCATAGCATTGATACGTAGCAGTTCCCAAGTAGGTAACGTTGGTTGATCCGATGGCAAATCCGTTAGAGATTTGAGGAACAGGCCCACAGTACACCTCTGTAAATGACAAAACATTATTACACGTCCGGTCCACAAATCAAAATAGAAAACTTGGTAGCAGGCCTATACCTTGACAATCAGGGATGTATGAAACGGACCATTCTCCACCAGGTCTACATTCAGTGAGAATCTTTTGTTGTCCGGTAGCAAACTCCTGTCCAACTGGACAAGAGAAAGTGACAGCAGTGCCGAAGGCAATGTCACGATTGCTAGCCAAAGCTCCCTTTCCAGTTTTCAAGACGGGACAGTCTGTTGAATACATTCAAGTAAGGGGTAAGTGAATAGGTAATTTAATTTCATTAACATTCATTTAAGCTAAACCAAGGTGACTCACCAGCAGAGAAAACTGCCCTCCATCCATTACGTGATCTAAGAGAGTCTGTAGAGAATTTGACGGTCATTTCTCCAGATTCTGCGGTGAGTGTAAGCTTGGGAAGAGTCCTTCCACTGAATCCAGTTCCAGAATGGAGTCTCAAACTGTCAGTATTAGGTCCATCGTAAACCTGTGATAAAGAGGCGGGAATTTAATTATTTTGTTAATTAAATCTACCATATATAAATCATTTTATCCATGATCCCTCCGTCAGCCAGTTTGTAATTCAATTCATCTTGTTTCACTCTAAAGCCATTAGCTCCAGACTTGATCATGTCCTCATTGAATACTTATGCCTTGGTCATGCTCCTTCCAACCCCTGATATCGGTAAATCATGAGATGGACATGTAAATTCCTTACACTTGACCATTAGTGGGAGCACCACCGGACAACCCATCTTTGTAGGTACATTGTCCTCCTCCTCCTCCTGCCGTCATTAATTTTCCAAATACGTTTTAAAATCCACCTCTTCCTTACCAATCTTGCCGCTAATCACCACTCTAATATATCCATGCATTGACCAATAATCCATGTCCCATCATGTTGGCGAGCTAATAATTCATATTATCTTTAGCTTCGCTGATTCAACTCTATTATTCCCGGCGCGAGAACAATGATACATTAGTTTAAATTAATTTCACGAGTGTCATTGCCTTTTCCCTCCTTGCTGCTGACTGTGCTGACCACCATTAGGTCGGTATTCTAAGAAGTCTTATCCTTGAGAACGTCGTCATCGAATTAGCAGATACCAGACGAACAAGATCCGCCATACAACTTTCAACATTCCAGTCTTGCCTCTCTATATCTCCCTTAAATCTTGCTTTCTTCCATTCACTCTTCCCCTACTGTAAAAGTGCAGATTGTAATTCAAGGTCTTGGGATTACATTGAACCATCACCTGGCCAAAACTCGCTTTCCTCAAACCCTCACCCGCTTTCTACCCAGCTACTACTTGTTGCTTATTGCCTCAGCTTCTACCATTTCCACTCTACGAAAGTGTGCGTATAGTTTCTACCATATCCGAATCATCTATCAATTCGACAAAATCTTTTCGTTTCTTTAATCTTCTAGCAAACCTGCTCCTATCGCCCAGCCAGGAGCAGCACACCTAATCCCAACCCTAACACGTCCATAATACGATTCATCTTCCAAAAAGACAACAACAAGAATCTTGAACACAAGCATACAGATAAGGAAAAGTCAAAGTTGCCGGCCGGCCGTTGAACTTTTTTACTCATCTTCATAAGTATTTATTACATATGCATCTCCTCTCTTCAGAAACTCCACCACTGACCCTACACCCCGCATCCATTAACAGTAGTCGGCGTAGTAGCCGCATAATCCTACACGTAACTTGACCATTGTTTCTCTGCTCACATTACACTAAATTCAAGGCAAACACTTCCACCACCGGCTGGCTCACCCTTGCTTCCCTCGGAGTATAAACAAAACGTTTGATGGCTACGCTACAACTACCGGTATTTTAGCAACTTCCCTCCCTACAACCAAGCTTCAATCCTCCCAAGAAAGCAAGCCAGAAAGCCAAAACTCATCTTAGACCATCCCATCTCTCCGCATCTCATCATCTTCATCTCTCTCTCTCATCTCCACCCAAAGGAGCAGCACATACTATCAATCTGGCATAAACGCAGTCCTTCTCTCTTCCTCCATCATTCTTTTTCCATTAACTCCCAACAATATGATTATCCAAGCTACACACTACTCGAACGTATACTTCATAATCCAACTCTCCAACTACCCACACAACCAACTGAATGTCTGATTCTACCTGTACTTAAATATGCCCGGTATGCTTGCTTTTACGTAAACTTGGAGAAGTCCCTCTGCAACATCGTCCTCCTTCCGATCGTATTCTCCTGGCAATATTAAAACTAAATCCTACAACACACTAAGAATCCACTTGGGATTCCTCAAAAGAGAAGGTGCAACCCCCGTTCTGATAGAATCCAAGAATCTGAGCCAAGATGATTTTCCAAAGGAGCCAGCTGTAAGATAATCCAGTGGTGGAAACATTTATCATTTTACCTCGCCTCAAATCCAGCTTCATACGCGACAAATAAAACGTTGGATCAACCCAAATCCAGCCTTCTTCCTTACTCATCGCTGTGTCCAAGGCGACGACCGCCACTTTACCGCCTTGTCTATGAATTACCCACCTCTTCGTAGAGGTGATATCGACTCCCGTCTGACTCACTCCTTCTGGCTGGCCAAGCTGTGAATCAACGACATTTACGAAACCACCCCTTCCCACCCCCATCACTACCACCCTCTAAACTCTCCCTCTGTCCTCATTAAATATTCCACTCAAGTTTAAATACTCGTTATTTGCTTACATGTTTCCACTCCGTACCAACTCGACTCTGAGTCTAACACATTCCCTCCTCTACCTCGGTATTATTCTTCTGCAACTTCTTCTAATCCCCGTCCTCTTCCCAATCCCCTCCTCCCACCACCATTTATCCTCTATGGCTTCATCAATTATTCATCAGAAATTACATCTTCACCCTGGCATTCAATGATCCCTCAACTTACTACCAACCACCTCTACAATCATCCTCCACATTATAACATCTATGAACATCACCCTCTCCTCGAGCCTGTACACTTTATCATCCCTCTTTCCATTCAACTCAAAACAACAGCCAACCAACTGTATATTCAGCCCAAACCATTCTGCAAACTTGTTCAATCATTAATTAATATATACTACTGGCTTCTTCCTCCTAACATCTTATCCGTCCGTAAACCGGATTTGCCAACTTCACCCGTAACCGATCCCTCCTCTATTACCTTCCTCCGATGCCACCCAGCTATTAGATTCTCACATGTCATCACTCCTTCCGTCACATTCCTAGGAAAGCTTGGAGTCAATTTACTAATTCCTAAATCCATCCCCACAACAAATTCAATCATACCCCCGGCAAATCATTTTTCCCAATCAATTCCTCCTACTTTTCCATTTCTACCCCCGGGACGGCTTGTACTTTAAAACGATAACCCTCTCGTCCTTCCCCGTCCCGCCATTCTCATCATACTAAAAACAGTATCTAAAGGCAATTAAAAATAATATCACATGTTGCAAACTTTATTACAAGGATCGCTACACACATTCCAAAGGAAATCGCTCGCTGTATGCTGTATATAATAATAAATTTGTGCACACGTGCTAAGTATTTTGAATCCTTGTGTAAAAATCCTAAAATCCCCCCGTTCCACACGCAATAAGTTGATAAAAATTTGCACCTGCCAACATTAACCAAACCCTCTTCAATCCTTCAATCAAGCTATCAATCAATCATAGCTTTGGCCTACGGATAGATCCGAGGCTTGCTCAATCTACCAAGAGTAAATATCTAGAAAATGTTTTTAAAATTTCTTACGGTGCGTTTACCCTTTTAGCATTGTTAAAAGCTGTTAAGCTATATTTGCAAGTTATTAACCCTTCCGCTCATTCTTCTCTCGCTCGCTCTCTAAAGTAACTCCTTCCGAAAGGAATTGATATTTACTCTACTAATTCGATACTTTTGAAGAAACGACTGACATTGTCGTATTGCGTTGCGGTAATTCACAGTGAATTCTTCATTTAAATACAATAATTACGCACGGTGTGCGTTTGTACGTTGTATTCTGCATACCTGCTACAACTATATTGAGTATGCCACACGCCCCTCCAAAGAAAGCCTTTGAATCTACTAATAATAATATATCCATCTCACTCCATCATTGTCCTAGCGCATTCTTCCTTCCTTCCGTATCATCTCAAGCATGAACTTCCTATTTGAGATAACATTTCTTACCCAACTTGATAACTCGGTTTGCAAACATAATGTTAAATTTCCCTACAATTACATTCCTTATCTCGACCCTACACACAATTCCACACCTCCGCCATGAACGTACCCCCATATTATCCACCCGCAAAGAAGAAATGCTATACTACGCAGGAAGAGCATTGGATACAAAAAGCATCTATCCTTTCGATCAAAACTAAAATCCAAAATATCCCTTCATCAATTTTCCTACAGAGTTTTTTCCCTTTCTTTTTTAGCCTCCCAAGTTGGTTCCCACATTTATCCAACCTACACTGCATGTAATATTCGCAATATAACGTCGTTTCTTCTTCAAGTCTTTGCTTTGAAAAACCTCCACGATGGATACTTGTGTGAGTTCACTAAGGGATACTATTTACTACACACACAATTGCAATTATGCACCTTTAATTACACTACACCCACAATTACCTTCCCACTGCACTACGCATCGGAACAAGACGTACACGTTGTTATTCCATCCCGGCCGCTGCTAACATTCCCTATTTTTATGTACACGTCAATGTTTTCCCCTTGCTTCTATTGTCCTTACAACTGTATACTACTAGCCGAAACAAGTGGAGTAACCAACTACAGTTTAACCACCAAAAGTTCCGCTTGGAATTCACATGAAGAAAATCTCTAAATTTTCCTTCTCCACGCATAAAGATTTTGATTTTGTCTCTGATATCAGCAACCTCACTCAACGCCACTCACCCTTTTTTCCACGTGCTCCCCAAGAAATATGAAAGTGAAACCTTGGAAGGAGCCAACCACCACCGATTTGGCTTTTTTTAACCAAGTTTTACGTTCTAACCAAGTTAATTTTAGTTGTGCATTCTCTACCATCTACTATAAAACATGATCGTCGAAGTCAACAATCATAATCCGTCCATCTCCTACCGGATAGGATTGGTAACATAACTCACAAGGGAGTAAAATAAGTTACGCTGAGGTTACCCGCCCGAATCCCACCCTTAAGTTTGCCTTAATTGTAGTTTGATTACACTCCTTACTTCACTCAAGGTTATGTTTTGGGATTCTTTGAAAAAGAACGGTAAATCCCTCGGAAAACGACTCCTTGGGGTTTAACGTCCAACAGCCATCAATCCCATTGCCCACCCAAAGAATATATATTTAATCTTGTCCTCCCCCATCTTACAATCCTTTTAATGACCATCATCTCTTCCTGAAATTGAATGCCAAAACTCTGGCGTATTTTACAAATCTTTGGAGAAGCCAAGACGAACGGAGAGGGAAGCAGGATGAATTAAGCTACAAATCTTATCAAGAAAATCCTCCTCATCAACTTAAACTACAGCTGGAACCAAATTGCCGATTCCTTTAAAGCTCATAAACAATTCCTATATTGACTGCAAAACACGGGAATTTCCTTCACAAAGTCCAACAATGCTCACAGCCTTAGAGGCTTGAATTGCAATTCCCTATTTTTATCTATTACGCATCCCACGCAAATGCATTCTACTCATTTACGTAATCCTTTTCTACATGAGATAATCGCGTCATTCCGCATGCACAAAAACGCAAAAAACCTTGCTGAGCTTAGCCCACGCAACCGCTGCGAATACTTGATTCCCTAATCACCTCTATTTATAAATCTTTTAGCCGCTTTTGATTACGATTACCAAGGATCAACGGCTCTCTTAAAACTTTCGTAAAAGCTACCGCATCCACGTAATTCGTTTAATGCACCTTGGAATTAGCAGTGTAATAATAATAAAAAGTTCGCAGGATTCTGTGTAGCAACCACCCGGCAAGCTTCCTGTATTTACGGTTTCTTCTTCTGAACCCAATCCTTACGGCTTTGCCAAATCTTAAAAGTCTATTAAAACACCTGGTTCTTATACACAGGTGTTCCTAGCATGTTCGCAATAATAGATGCGATACACATAAACCGCAGAGCTAATCGCCATATTTCATCAGACTTGGTTTTCAACAAAGCCTCCTCATCTGACCAATACATTTATCATCTTCCATCCAATAATTGTATCATTAGGTGGGCAGAGAGAGAGACGCATTGAGGTATTTGCTTTGATTTCAAAGCTTTTTGTTTATTTATTGTTTTCTCTCCCAAAGAGACGAATAGAACCTGTAACTGAGCTCTTTCATAGGGATTACTTAAAAAGAAGAATAAGTTTCTAGCCACTAAATACCCCGTCAGAAAATCGGAAGCGCGTCCACTATTATGTCGTAATCTTGTTAAAAATGTTTCGCGGAATCTGGGGTCCTACCCGTTTCACCTGTCTCAGTCTATCAGCTTCGCTCCCTGGCCACGTATAATACGTGGAAGAAGAAGAAGGCAGGTTGTGAGACAATGGACTACAGACATTCAGTGTCACAACAATCCATCTTTGGTCTTGGCAAGCAGACCAGATCCTTGACGCATAACAAGACCAGCCTCTATCCACGCACCTTCTCACCGAACGGCTAGCTAACCGGTATTTGCATTCATTCACCCCGACCGGGTCCTACCTTTTGTCATCTCCTTCACCTTTACTACGATTCTCAAGGGTATATAGTTACTTGTATTTCTCTGTAAAGATTGTCGTAAACTCTTAACGCCAATAACGGTCGGATTTAACTGAGGAACGAACATAAAGCACACACTGCTCCAATTCTATCCCTGTCACGACATTCACCTAAATCTTTTCATGGTTCCGGTTACCTCTTCCGCTAAGACGGTTCATGAAATTCCCGGATTTAAGAGTTTGTCCCAATGCAGCGTCCAAAGTTTCAATTTTCTTAATAGGCTCAACATGAATTAGTGAAGTAAACTCAGAGCAAAATGGAAATAACGCCAGGCCGTAGGGTTTTCATGCTTAAATTTCGCACACAGCTTTGCAAAATGGTGATTCGATCTCCTTAGTTTCGGTACAATCTTGGAATTCTATTAATGCTACGCTCAATGAATCATAATCTGTGGACATAAGACATAAATGTCGAAAGCAAGGAAAACAATGGCTAATTCATCAAATGTGAGTTCTCATTATGCATCACTTGCTTTAATTTTTCTTGGATCTGATTCAGAAAAACCTGCGTAACATTTCCCTAGCTCGCGGCTTAAGAGTTTTAAATCTGATAGCTTCCACGCTCCGCCATATTCATGATTTATCGTTTTACAGAATTTACAGATTCACGCATCAATTGCATAAGAGGGTGTGGAAAACATTTAATCCATCTCAATACATTTCACCCTATCAAATCCAGTCGTCTCATCAATCTTGATCCGTCTAAAAAATATACAAAATTGTCGCGTCATTTCCCAACCAGTCCTTATTTTGTCACCTTAACTGCGACCACAAGACGTAAGTTAAGCAGAATAGACATTAATTACTCAGCAACCTTTTAACTCTTTTACTGCGAACTGTCTCAAGTCTTGTCACCTGCTAAACTATTTTATCTTCTCACTTTCAACTTGGCAACTGCAAGTTAAAAGGATTGCAAAACTTTCCCATTCCCCATTCCACCCGTCCCTTCTGTCCATTATTGTAATAATTTTTAAGTCTAAATCCATGTCCCACTTGAGCATATTTTTATCTTTGCTGCAGCACAACTCAGTAACTGGCTGGTAAAGCCATGTTATTCATTGCTTAATGCTTAGCTTGACGGAGCTGAAAGCCTAGAGGAGAATGTCATTATCGTAAGAATAATCTAAGAATCGGGGCGTTGTTTACAATGCATTGGCGGGAACAATGCGATGACTTTTCGCATAAATGCGAATCCATTTTTCTGTCCTACATCACTTGTTGATTCAGAGAGACGGCTGAATTTTCAAGGATGATTCTAATAAGCTAACCTCAATAGTAAGTCGGGATGAAGCTTTTGAATAAAGTGAGCGAGGAGTCGAAGGATTTGATAGCTTTTTCCAAGCCTAGGCTCCGTAGCCCTCTCCTTAACGTCCCGTCATCATCATTATCATAAAGAAAGATCACGTAAACTGGGCAAATCCGCTCCTCCTTGACGCATTTACCCTAGTGATATAGCAAAGGTAGGATCATAATCCCGGTAAAGAAAGATGGATGGAAAGAGATATGGGGAATAAGTAAAGCGTGCATTCAATTTTGCCTTCGTCTCAGTCCAATTACCTCCCCTTGTAGAAAAAGCTATTCATTCAATTAAGTTGAGCAGAAAAATCATGTCTTCATAATAGTAATAACCCTCTTTGAATTTCACTCTTTCTGCATCCCCAAACTTCTTTACTAGTATTAAATATTACCGATCCATCCGAGTCACACTACTGGGTCATTCATATGCATCGAAACAATTTCTTTACACTGATTATTCAAATCCTATTCCTCAAAGGTCCTCTAAGGATCCTCTACGATTGCTCTGAATTTGCCATCCTTTTTTTCTCGATTTCCTTTCCACCGACTACTAGGCCATGTCCTCTACCCGCACTATTTTCATATCTAGGGACAAAAGGCTGAAATAGCCTGCTTCCATTTCACATACCCTGAAGGAAAACCCTTTAAGGATGACCAGAAACTTGAAAAAATATAAGAAGCGAAATTTATAATTTAGCGAATCCCTTTTAGTCAAACCGTGGTCTTTATAATTCACTTTATCTTTCTTCTCAAACCACCGTACACCCATTAAGAATGCAATCCCATCTTGAAAAATCACACACCTTGTCGCCTTGCGTATTTCTCCACAACGGTACCTGTCATTCCCAGAGGTGAGTAGTATATATACATTTAGCAAACTCCCCTCCCCCTTCTCACATGGCTTGTCTATTTTTTAATTCAGCACACTATAAAAGTGAATCTATTCTCACTTGCACACTCGCTCATCATGAGGCTTCCTCATAGCGTGGGGGTAGCGTAGGCAGCCTGATTGAGGAGAGGAAACCGGAAGCAATTTATGAGTTGAGCTAGGAAAGTAAAAAACCACAAGATGAAGACACGCATCTTGGAGCAGTCATTGGAAAAGCCTCAAGAAAGTAAACAGGCTGCTAGCTAAAATATGTTGGAAGAAATGGAAACTTTTCTCTCAAGCCCTTGCCTCTCATCCCTTACATTAAAACCCACCATCCTTCGCATCATCCTAGGCTAATGAGCTACAGCTAGCGCACTCACCTCCGCCATTATTTTTGCCGGAGAAAGGCAGATAGCTACTACACCTCCGGTACTCTGCCACCGGCGCATTAATTACGCAACTACTCTTTTACCTCACCAAATTAGAATACCTGCCCGCACTTACTACAATCATTCTACCCTTCTTCCACTCTGTCATTACCTCGGAGAAGATTAACACTGTGTTTAAATTAACAAGGCAAATTACTCCTCCTTCAGTACGCCTTTATACTCTATCACATCCCGAACGAAACACCAGCTCCTAGGGTTAATGATACCTATCCTATGTATGTCCGACTCCTTGAAATTCCTGGGATGACCAGTGTGTCCATCCCTGCCACAGTTCGCTAACTTGAAAGCAAACCAATTTATATTCAAAACCATATGCGGACGCTAATCCTGAATACTTTCAACTACAGGCTTCCGAATACAAAGTCACACGGAAGAGATTTGGGCAGCTGCAACATCATCTAAATTTACTTTGAGCAAACAAAAAGGATAGAAGAGGAAAACAAGAGGAGAATCAATCCACCTTCGATTTCACCACATCCAAATCAAGTTATCATCGGTTAGCTCTTGGAATCTTCGGGAACGATGCCCTCTTTATATATGTGTTTTCCTTTTTATTCTTTCTATACTCGTTCCTTTTGAATCTATTCTCTTCCTCCGACAGCATAAACCGCATTTTCCCATTATCCTTAACAAATATACTACTCTCATTCCCACAATATCCTTTCTGCTTCTACCTTTTTTCCACTCGGCGAAATAAAAAATCTTGGGACTGATATCCTTATTTGCTGTGAATCTCTTCTTCCTTCCACAATAAATTTGAATCAAGGGAAGTCATTTATATTCCGTTCCTACTTTTAGCAAAGGCCGTCATCAAAATACCATGTTTCATTGGATATTGTTCAAAAACTTACAGCGGACACCCACCAATTCTCTTTTTTTCAATGCTTCTGAGCAACCTCTTTAAATTTTCAGTTAGCTCTGCCAAAGCAAAAGATAGCCTGTAAACCTAGGAGCGCATAGGAAGCCCTCTTAAATCCTTCCGCCCTATTTTAGCGTATCTAACTCCTGTGTAAAAGCTGCAATAAATCTTTTCACCGTTTCCCCTTTTTAGTGGAATTTTAACCAGACTTGGATGTAAATTAACGGGCTTTGGGAAAAAGCAATTTTATTTTTAAATTCATAGCCCTTCCTAAATTTGTTAACAGTACGTTACTGTGGGACAGGGAAAATTAATTACTCGAAGTTTATAAATTGATCAGAAACGCTTCTGACGACTTAACATTGCTCCACTCCTTCCGTCCTACCTTTTGAAAGCTCAATCAAGTACAAGCTATTCTAAGCATCCCACTTCATGTCCCTGTCCGACTTCCCGCCAACAAGACCCCTATTGAGGTTAGAATACCTGAGCTCAATTTGCATTTAACGATAACTACGTATAATTACCCTTGAAGTCAATTTTTCCCATGCGCCCTCTTTCGCAGTAGTAATACTTCTATGCTTCCAGCACCTGACCTCCCCTCCTGACTGCAGCTTGGGTGACACATAATTCTAAATGATTCTCATTCTTTC
Source organism: Sminthurides aquaticus (assembly GCA_906901655.1). Lineage (NCBI taxonomy): Eukaryota > Metazoa > Arthropoda > Collembola > Symphypleona > Sminthurididae > Sminthurides > Sminthurides aquaticus. Next base: position 587,743 of record CAJQTT010000013.1, on the reverse strand, counting down.
CCTCCTTTATATCCAACGTCCTACATCTATCAATCCTCCTAATAGGAGCCCCACTAAGGAAAGATGACTCCCGCAAACTCCCTCCTCTCACCCGTCCTGATTGCTAATTTCGGATTTTTGCAACTCTTTCCCTTCAACCTCCCCTGCCCCTCCCGTATCATGTAATCCTGTCCGAGTTCAATCACTCGTCATTGATTTGAGTGTAAATTTATTCATTGATCCTTTATCTAACGGATTGAGCGGGTCCGTGTGGTTGCAGTTACCGCCGCATTTCCATTCAAAAATAATTATTCCTTCATTCACCCCTCTCATAACAAATTCCCCCATCATCCTTCCGTCCAGTATTTTACCCAGTAAGCCACTCACTTACTTAACTATGCCAAGACTGTTCTCTTGAGCATTCTCCTCTTTCACTAGGGCCAAAACCGTTATGCACATTCAAATGAGTCTCGACACAACATGACGTGAGCTTTGTGCAAAAACTACAAGATATTCAATTCATGCACCCACTCCCTTATTTCTGCACATTTAAAAAAGACGCGTATGTTCCTTGCAGCTGGGATTACGGTCTTTGTCCAAGACAGTAGCCATTGCAGCGCTTACTAATGGATGTACTAGATGGAGCTAGAAAGAATGTAAACATTGGGAAAATATAGGGTGACTGCATTTGAAAGCGCACACGCCTAAATCCACCCTTCACCAATTCCCTCTTTTGACTTGACCACGACCAAGGTGAATGTCAACTATCGATGTATGCAATTGCATTCTAGAAATTCCGCTGCAAGCGCAACTGTTTTAATCCTCTACATCCTGTTCCTCCTCCTCCATCATATCCCTCCCTTTTTTGCCGTCATCATCGTGAAGTATTTGAGTTAACGAGGGGCCCTCATAAAAATAAGTGGAAAAGTATTATGACAGCAACATGCTTCCCATTGAGAAACAGACATTCTTTTTGAACAAGTACCACGAGCTGAAGGATGCGTTTTATGCTCGATTCCGTAACAAACTGGCCAACACCCACTGGATTCATGGTCATAGATTGAAAAGATAGAGACAAGAAGAGAGATTTAAAAAACAATTACCTGGACAAAGTCCGCATCGTCAAGATCAAAGTGCGTGAATCGAAGGGAGAGAGGTCCACCCTTGGGTCTTCTGATCACGTATGTGCAGTCTTGATTGCTTGGGTACTGGGCAAGTCCGAAGGCAGGTGAAGCGATTGACCCATTTAAAGCGGACAACACTTGCTCGCAACCTACATAATATTAATACTTGTATGAAAAACATAATAATCATAATCCCATCCCAACCCCCTTCCACCCTCACTCGTCACCATTGACTCTGTATAATTTTTCAATAAATTACGCCATTCTCCATGTGCTACATTCCCGGGCGATGCAAAAGTTGCATTCGCTTTTACAAGTTCTTGGTCCCTGCCTTGCCTCTTGAATCGGCTCAACTCAGCAGCGTGTTAGCTTTAACGTTTCCTATTAATTATTACATACCATTGAAATATAATTCATTTAAATTATTTTCAATCATCCCTTTTAGCTCATTGTTGAATCTTTGCTATGGAACTATGCCGAAATTCGCGATTCATCTCCTCCGACTTCCTGCCTCCTCTTTGAGCAGAAGCTTGAAAATTGATGCGTGTGTTTATGTGTATCTAACAGTTTTGGGAAACCGCGAAATTTCGGGCCTTTCACACCGGATAATCAAGCTCGCTATTCAAAGACGTCTACCCAAAGTCCGAAACCACATAATATTCCCTTTAAGAATAATCGTTTCCCATTAGATGACTAAATCAAATTGCAAAAACATATGAGTGCTCCTATATTGCATCTGTCTGCGTAAGATGATGATGATGATCCGTTTTATTTTTTATCTTCCCTGCTGTGCGCTGCATTACTGTACGATGATGTGGAGGTAAAGCTGTGAAAAAATCGTGTCCCTCTTCATGTGGTCATGTTGTAAAAAGCGGAGCGGACTGATGGACCTAGCCTTTGCCAGGGAGGGCGAGCTGGGATGCAGTTTTCCCTCATGGCAGAGGAGCGTAAATGGGTCAACTGTAAATCTACGCACTCCAATCAAGCATTGAGGATCCTCTTTGATTGGAGCATGTGGGAAAAGTAACGTCTTCCACACACTCTTGTGAGTCTCGGTGAATTAGCCAAATCCTCCACGATTTATACTCACATTCCATCCCAGCCCATCGTGTGTGATTAAAAGGTGCGGCAAAGTTTTGCCATGAACCTCAATTCTACAGCATTCTTTCCTCATCACACATCTTCAATGAATCACACACACCGCCGCTTAGCCCCTCTTTTGTCCCACCCCATCCACAATCCTCGTCTCTCATCTTACCTGTAAGTTACAGGCCTTATAGGAGAGGAAGCCGTTGCAGCCAACCGATTCCCTCAATTTCCCTCCCCACCCAGCCCACGCAAAGCGTCTGAATCTCCACAGCTAGCAATTAATCACCGCAACTAATCAACGTAGCCTTGCAGTCTTCTAAACGAGATCTAACACAGGATTACCCCAAAACGTGAAGACGGATTCCGCAATCCACTCGCACACTAATAGATTAAACCAGATCTAAGCCACCACGAGAACGTAACTAATCCCAAGCTAACCCGCAGCTTATTCAATTCTACCGAACCGCCCTACTACAATCTTCATACTTGTTGAAATTCTATTAACTCAACTATTCTATTCTACTATACAAGATTGAACATTGCCTTGCCCATACCAAATCATCAAGAAATTTCAACATCTACCAACAACGTTTTTCAAACTAATTCTTTTCCCAACAATGAGATATCCGTATCACCTTTCCTTGCAATAACCATTCCAAAAGCTTGTAGGATTCCTGCGTATTTCATTATTACTTTCCATTTTTACTTGGTCCTTGTCAAAACCTAAGCATGATTATTCACTTAGGATGAGGATTTCCTTATGAAGTTGTCGCACTCTTTTTCCCGTACTTGTAATTTTACAAATTTATTCCTCACGCCTTCGGCCATTGGCATGTTATGCCCCTTTCTGTACTACCGACTTGACCTTAGCACCGAAACAATTATTCCTTTGTACCTAAACTTACTGCCATGAGGGTAAATATTTCACCAAGTTACAATTTTCACATGCTCCCAAAACAATGCTAGAACTACGAATTCCTCTCCACGTTACAGCATTTAACAACAGCGGCACAATAATTTAAAAATCATACTTTCTACAAGAAAACAGCGTTGACGATAATAAATCACAAAAGTTTATTCCTTAAAACTAAGCTTGAACATTGAAATTTCGCCTACCTTCCTTGCTCTACATAATCGCGAAAATCCTATCTACCCTCAGCAGCTTTCTACGATTCTGCTTAACTTTTTATAATGGTTAACATTTAAGAATTCAAGGTCTGCTGTCTAAGGCAAGGATTGAACTAGTGGGCTAGTATTACGGTTGAACAGGCCACAAAACTGTCAACAGATTTTCACCTCTCCACCTGACTAAGAGTGTAACCACAAAAGCCACACGCTAGACCCGATACCGTATATCTTTTAGAGTTTTAATCATCATTAGCTCAAGCTAAAACACCCTCCAAAACGAATCATCCCCTCACCCACCCCCATCACCTACATAACTTCCTCTTCATAATCGCTCTGACTTATTGCCTGCCACCTGACTCCCTGTATATTTTTTGCCACTGCTTCCTACCCTCGTGTACTCCGTTGCGGTTATGTCCTTGATTTCTTCTCCCACATTCACACATATTCCCATTTACTGTGTCACAGCCGAGCAGGAGCAAAGAAGAGCTAAAAGCGATTATCTTGTACACGGATAGGGCATGCTCCGCTAGTAACAGCGTACTCAGAATTGAAACTCATTTTTGCCTCCGCAGGATTGAATTGAGTGCAAATGTGATGTGGTTTTTAAATTTAGCACTCCTTGATTTCTCCTTAAGTCCTTCCATCCGCGTTATTATTGTATATATCTCTTTCTCTTCCCAGGGATCCGTTAAACTAACCTATGATAAATGGCGAAGCATAATGGCAGAGGCAAGCCCCAATTTGGCCACTGGCCCTTCAGCCAGAATGTAAGCCATCCTCCTCACCACCATCATGATCTCATCATTTCACCTTATTCACTATTTCACACACGCACCGTAGCCAGGTCTAGACCTAGACTACTTTAATAGTTCAATTAGATCATTCAATCTCGAAGCGTAATGTGCGTAATTTACGCCCGCGCTAATTCCCCCCACAACTTTATGTAATGCCCTGAATTCAGTCATCCTTTCGGAGGACAAGACACTTACCTTGATAGTATTTAATTTGGAATCCAGGTGAGCCTCCATTTCCTGAAGTAGTGAGGTAGAGGTAGAGTTGGTTCTGAGTGCTTGTCACGTACTTGGGATTCTCATTGGCTGCTCCAGTTAAGCTTGCTAATTTCTTACTTGAAGGATCACTTCCGTCACGAATCACCAAAGTATCTCTCGGAGATGTCATGCCAAAGTCTTCAATCTATGTGAGAGGAGGGAATAATAAAAAATATTTAGGATTTTCGCACATCTTCGGCTGGGTTAAACTTTTAGGTACATTAGCGAGGATATTTCATAAGAATGTTTGCGTTTTGCTCAGTCTTTCAAATTCGTGTTCTCCCACAATTCCATAAATATGTCTGGGTATTGAAAAAGGAGTGAGCTTACTTTGAGGGTGATCAGTTTGGATGTGGGAGCATTGATGACGTATACGCATTCAAGCCCTCCAGGGTACACGTTTGGATAGCCGGGTGAGGTTAATATTTGTGAGTGAACTGTTGCTTTTAATGTTCCTCCACAGGATTGCGGTTCAGTCTTCCATGTAGCGCTGCAAAGAGAAAAACCGGATTTAAGTATGCATCATTCTACATCATTAGCTTGAAGAAAAGGAAGAAAAAAGAAGGAAGGAATGCTTATCGCATACATCCATACACATAATACAGCTACGCAAAAGACTCTCCTGAGAAGTTGGTGGAAGACCACTGCGACAGACATTCGGAAAATATTTCCTAACGGTGTATTTCTGACTTTTGGCTTCTTCTACTAGATACCTCCCTTCCCACAAGTAACGTAGCTTTAACTAATCACCGTCGTCATTCCCTCATCATCGCCAATTTTTTCCATTCTTATTACGCTTAATCCCGCCACCCCCATTCTACTTACTCCTAATTCCTCAAGCGTTGCAAACGTCAAAATCCATACATAAAATCCAACAACTTTTCACACATCCATCCGCACATCCATATTAATATCTTTCGTCCTCTCCTCACCCACCCACCCAACATAAAAAACAAGATGGCTACAAGATACAATCCGAAATTTCATCGCCTGACGCAGGAATTACAATAAAACTATGATCGCATCTTGATCGAATCAATGATAAACACCGACATATCCAGCACATCCTCCTGTTCATCCATTCCTTTCTACTTCCTCAGCTTTCCCCAAACCTAATTCCCAATTAACACCGCTCAAGAAATCATTATCGAAAATCGTGGAGCACAAAGCGTCCAAAGCAAACTCAAGGGCAAGGCCTCAAAACTGGGCTTTCATTCCAAAATCTCTCTACTGCAATTTTTATCATTTTGGTGGCGCCGTTTAAAAAATCATTCCTGCTTACATTTCTAAATTCTACGAGGGTGACTCCCTCGCATCACATCCTCCCTAATCCTCACCTGCACGTTCCTCTATTCCATGAATATCGTTTTGTTCTTCCCATTTGGAGCACGAAGAGGACAATAGGAGCCCTATACCAAGTAAAATACTAGTCATTTCTAAGCAACCTTCATCTTGGCACAAAACAAAACTTTTGGCTTGGCTTACATCCCCAGTCCTCAGTCTGTCAGTCTACATGTTTTTCTTAACAAGCTCTCGTAAAAAAATGGGAAACTTCTTTTCTTACTTGCTACAATGTCTGCTAAACCGAGAGCCAATCCAGCGTTCAAACACCAAACAAGCTTCACTAACAACACCACCTTTACACTCAAATTACGAATACTGTTAACTCAAAATCATTCGCAGTCCTTAATATGTACCAGCCGTATTGAACGTCCTAAACAAGCCCGTTACCTCCACTATCTCTCATTACGTTTTTGATCCACTCTACGAATCCATATAAATACAGAGTCTCGTAATATTCATATAAATTTAGAATAAACAATCCCATGTAGCAATTACAAGTTTGCTATTCAGAGGCTCGTCTCACCCCACTCCAGCGTATTTACACTACTGGTTAATCCATAAATATAAACATAACATCCCTATTGTATCTTGACTGTACAAGCATGGAAATACAGTGAGACAATAAAAGTTATTCCAGAAAAAAATCAAAGTTTTGCAAAATATTAACTGCACTATAAAAACAATCAAATTTGACAGCTATTTCCAAGAGACAGAGCAGGGAATTAATTCTTTAAGTTTTGATAATGCAATTTACGAGATTTGCCTTTTGTTCCATTCTAAATTTTTATTATTCAAGGCCATCACCTACACAAATAGCTTTCAAAGCTCACTCTTACCGCTATTCGCAAGAAGCGGGCCACCTAGCCTTATTGTCTCATCGCTAAATCATGTCTAACCTATTTTCATTTTCTCTTTGGAGCACCTCTCGCTCAGTTGTCGGCAAGCTTTGAAATATAATTTTATGATTAAATAGCCCTTATGCCTTATCTGTTCAACATGTTGCCCATTTACCTTCTTACTACCACCACTTCCAAACTTGAATTACCCTGAAAGGATTGACATGATAGGAGATAGAGAGAGGCTGGAGCTTGTGTCTTGAGAAAGGCATGAGGGGAGTGTGAGGTTCGTGAAAGATGCAATTTTCTGCATCATCTACCTTGAATCTACTTAAAGGAGGATAGTTATGACGAGAGGAAGGGAACGAGGATGAACAAGCTGAGGAAGAGCTACGCATAGAATCTGGGAATGCATTTCTGCAAGACCGAGTACATCTTTGCCATTACTACGACTCGCACGGTAACAGAATCGGCATTGGGTGTGGAATACTTTAAAAATTTAATGTCTCACGCACTCCTTCATTCATCCCCTGCATTAACGTTAAATAAAGCGCATCAAATAGTAAATATGAATTCCTCTTCTTCTTAACTTCCCTTCCCACCCCTTCCCCTTGTTTCGTCAATACAAAAGCCTCATTCACCCATTCATATATTACTCTATCCTCCTTCTTTTCTAAATCTTTACCCGTCATTCATTTCAACCGAGTCAGAGCATTAGAGAGACGCTTCTTAAACACTTGACTCATTTCTAGCACCCGTTTCATGACTTGTCTGCAACAATTACTCTCGAAAAATTTAACACATGTCCTCTCGAGTAGCAACAAAATATTACATTCCGCATAATAACTTAGCTAGAGTCTACCATGTTATATTGCATAGCATCCTCCTCAAACCCACGCTCAATAATTTTACAACCTTGTCTACCCCTCTCTTGCCTTTTCTTTTAATGCCTAGCTTATTATTATTATTATATCTTGCTCATTCCCTTATATCAGCTATAACCATAATGGTATAATCTTGAATGCATTAGCAATTCATTCCTCATTTGCAGTCATTCCTCGCCCATTCACACCAATTGGCAATGGACTTGACATGAATCCGTCCTCTCTTCATCTTGTTTTAACTCTTCCTACTAAACTTCTTTTTCGTCGTCCTCCATTCCGGTTATTTGGGATCCCGTCTCAGCCATATTCCCCGCCCCCGATGGAACGAGACAGACTTTAAATTGCAACAACTACACAACACGTGTACTTCGCTTCAACTTTGGGACTTGGCTGCAATAGGATATCTAAATCCGTTTCATTTTGACACCCTGAAAGAAAGAGGAAGAGCCGGGGAAATCAGGGAAGCGTGGAAACTATAAGATTTAGATGGGTTGCGTAACGGTTAGTCCATTCCCGTTCCCGGTAACTTCGTTCCGCGCAAGCCTCCACGCCAACTTTCAAACGCTCACTACCTACCCTAATCATCTTTACACAAAGAACATTTACTCGACTCCTAAGGCCAGCTGTTATGGAGGCTACTACAATTGTATGACATGTATGCCGACATCTCCCCCAGCATATAGCATCCATGAAACTGCTATTACAAGAGCTAACAACCATGACATCATTTTCATCCACGCTTTAACATAAACGATATCCAACCACCCCAAAACAGATGAAATGCATCCATTATTATCCTATTCCTGTTTCGATTCGGAAAACATCGTAAAGATGACGGAAGTAGAAAGCAAAAGAGGAAAACCGCAAGCGTTATACATGTTACATGCAGTTCCAGAAGCCAGTTCCAGACACAATACTCATCCGAGAAAGTTGTTTTCTTACCGGAATCCCTTCTTCTCCACAGAGGCATCAGAACGGAACTTGACAATCATAAAGTTTGAGGCTGAGGTGAAGACAGAGCTGGAATTGAGGCGACCGGATAGTGTTGCAATGCTCACTCCAGCCAATTCAGTACGTGCTCCTCCAAGGACCTGAACCGTGTCGAACCCCTTTTCGGTTTCGAATTCCGAAAACTGGGAAGACAAAGTTAGAGCGTTACATCCTTTTCTTCACCAATTTAGTGGTTCCCATGACAAAGTTGAGAATTGCTTAGAATTGTCTTACCTGGAGCACAATGCTGTGACCTTCCGGGGCTTCCAACGTCCATTTACAGTCGGATAGAGCAGGGTATCTTGATGGGAATCCAGGGCTTTCAACGAATGCTCCCACGGAAGTCTTGTGGAATCGGCAAAGATCCGGGCAATCCAATTCGTCAGAGTGGTCTCCACAATCATTTTGTTTATCGCATTTAAATGCAGCATTGATGCAACGACCGTTGGAACAGAGGTAAGAACCTGATCAAGACCAGAGAAATCACAATTAGAGGTAGGTTCAAGTATTGAGAAATTTAAATTCAAATTGGAATTTCAAATTTAAAATGCCGCTGGAAATTTAAATTTTTAAATTTAGAATGCAGCTTTTTGGCAGGGTCATTTTTAATTCGATACTATTTACCACAACGGCATATTACCACCTGTTCACATAGTAGCCAGGCCACCAACAGAATGTACACTAGTCGGCAAAATCATGACTAAAGAGCATTGCAAGTCTCATTTACTTTTAAAAGTTACATGTTTCTAGCTGCAGACGGTAGACGGGCTCAACTATCTATTCATTTATCAAGCACGGCTCCCTCCAATTCACCTTCATTTAAAATCTTGTTAAGTAACACACGATTATGCATCTCAAGGGAGCACAAGACTCCAATCAAGATTAACAGCAAGCTAAACTCAGTCAAATACTGCACTAACTACGCAGCCGCCCTTATCAAACGCCGTCTCTATCTTCGCTATTAAAATTGACAATCGTCTAATCCATTTATCTTTGACAGGCCTGACTGCAGACTGTACACAGTAGAGTGCAGATGGAAAAAAACATGTACAATCCCCTTTCTAAATAGGGATACAGCACAAAAAGTTGTTACTCTATTTAAACACGAGCAGCTACATCGACTAAATTAAAAATGGACTGAAATTTTTCAAACCTTGAGGACATGCAGGCGCACGGCAAATGAATGGCAAGAGAGATTCGCACGTTGTCAATTCCCAGGACTCCAACAAATGTTGCCGATTACTGCTAATATGATTTCCCGTTGATGACTGAACACAGCGTCCTGATTTCGTGTTTGGCTGTCCTTCCGCCCAGAAACCTTTAAAAATCCGAATAAGAAAACATGATTAAACACTAGTCCTGTAACAACTTTCTCAAGCCCGTATCAACCCTTCGCCGAGCGAGGAACCCTCAGGCAATATTTCCCAGTCCAAACTCAATGGACCATGCGGAAGGTCCGAGAAGTTGTTACGTTACAAAAACCAAAGAACCGTACACTATTTTGTAAAAACGGTGGCCAATCTTCTTCTTCCTCTTCCCCCCACAAAAACCCAAGAAAACCAAGCCTCATGCATGAAGTTAAACTTCCGGAGGGTATTTTCCCAATTAATTTCCAAACCCTACTTCCAACCCATCACAACATATTTGTCCTAATTTCAAAATTTAGCAATTGCTTTTTTAACAATAAGCTCCTTCTTACATTAGTGATGTAGGATTTTAAACCTTCTCTTTCAGCCTCAACCATCTCAGAGTTTTAGCAAACAAATCCCCATCAAGCTTAAAATTTCATCATCTTCCTCCTCCATTCAGTCATTACCTGCATACTGCGACAATAAGGATCCACTAGCCGAGTCCAGTGTATTGGTTCGAAGATCGTCCAGAGTGTTGAATCCCAACCAGTAGTTGGGATCTCCATGGGAATATCTTCTTGCCAATGCCAGTGTCCAATTATGACCAGACCAAGAGTCTACTTCTACTAATTCACTTCCATATCTGTAAGGTAGAGAAAGAAAAGAGGGATTAGTACACCTTATATTGCAAAATTTTGCAAAAATCACAACACATCACCACCGCTTTTTTCACATATCAGCTGAATGAGCCCACGAAAAGGATTTTACGAGCTTGGAAAACTGTGTCTCGTTGCCGTAGTCCATAATCGCAAATCCCATTTTCATCATATCTTGGCAAAAGCTCGTTCCCCTCCCAAAGTATTTGTTTTCGTATTAAGAACACGAAAAACCGAAATGACCATAATCCAGTCGGGATTGTTGTAGGGAGAGATGTATGAAATGTAGGTTGAATTCGACGTGATTCCTTCATGATTACCACTAATTCCTTCCACATAAACATAAACCTCCTTCACGGACCACGTAAAGTAGAGAATTTTCCTCATGCCTGTCCTACACAATCCTGCCTCCGCCATGCAAATCTCCGTTTGTTTTCCTGTATTTCACCAATTTTCCCCATAATTCATATCACATATATAGCAATTCTTCAGAGCTGATTCCTTTAAGACAGGCACTTCCTCTCTTGGTACACTGTACAAGTCCGGCCTGAAGAAAACATGCCAAAGAGGATGATCCTCGCCGTGATCACCTCATATCCATCATTATCAATACATATTCCCCATTACTCTCATATCAACTATCCTTCAAGCTAAAATTATGGCTTAACAGCATCAACAACAACAAGAACAGCATGATCTTCAACAATCCCCGCCGCCTTCATAATCAACCTCCCCCGAAAACCACCTCCCATTCAGCTCATCCGATCAAGCTAGAACATGGTCACGATTCCCTCCACTAGCTGTCAAACCATCAAGTTCCCCGCACCCTTATCAAACTATTTCCTACACCCATATACCACCCATGGATCCCTTTGTCCACATTAGCACACACCTGCGCCTCCAAACAAAACACTAATTCAGAACAATTTAACACGGTGAGCACCCAAAATCCAGGTCGCATCGCAACAACTAGCAAGCGTCAGTCAATCAACACAGAAGAGGAGCCACTCCATCACATCAATCGTAGTTACCCTGAGTAAATCTCCATTATTTTCTCCGTCTTAATGTTTTTTCACCGACGCAGTTTCATCCCCTGATGAGTCCTGACTATACCGCAAATTCTTTTACTAGTATTTAGTATTCCACAACCACTAATTTTCACTACTTTTCCTTGTCTTAATCCTTTGATTTTAAAAGCTTGGGACAAATTGTTTCGTCTTGGAACAAAAACTTTCACAAAAAACCCGGCCATTGCAAGTTTGACGAAATTCGCAAAGCACGAGCCACTTTCCACCCCTCAAACATGACAAATTAGCCTTAAGAATTTTTGAAAGAAGCTGCCAGTTTTGATGCGTATGAACTGGACGACATTTGCTCTGCATTTATTTCGTTATTTATCGCTACAATTATAGCATATATAATAGATACACGTACCTGTCTAAGAAGGGTACAATTTAAAATAATTACGCGTTTTCCCTCCATGTTACCATGCTGTTACGAAAGTCATGTGCCTATACTGTCCGTGGTAAGAGGAACAGCTTACAGTCTTGACCTGGGCCATCAATCTCATAAAGCCTGATCCTAACTCACGTGTATCCCAAGAAAACTCTTTAACAATCCCAAACAATCAATCACACCTGATACAAATTCTCTACGCTCGTCCTTTCACATATTGTCATCTATTTTTTCCATTCATTTTATCAATCCCCTCCTCACATTCTTCCAACTTACAAGCCTCCCTCAACCATTCTTCATTGTTATGTGGATTTTCGGATAACATTATGGGATGGCGTATCGTATCTTATGAGAATAACCTTACATTGTGAGTCCTAGCAATGGGATTGCGCAACCGCTGTCTCAGCGGTTCTAGCTAATACGCATTATTAGGAATAACAGCTACAAATATTTAATTCAATTGTCCACGTTGATATTTACTGCATGTCCACGATTCTAAAAACGTATTTATTTTCACGCTCTTAAAACAAAGAAAATTGTATAATAATAAACATATTAGCTAAGTGCTGTTCTTTGCAGCTTTTAGACTCAAGCCAGCTAGTTATCCGTAGTAACTAAAGCTGCAATATACTTGTATGCTCCAAATTTTCAATTTAACCCTTATTCATGCGCTAGCTAAGAAACATTCTCCCTTTTCCTCCTTCCTCTCTCGCTATTATTTAATCCGAGCCATCACCTATTTATCTAGTTAAATTAGATTTGCACGCGTAAATTTAACAAGTCTCTCTACCCTCATCTTAAACCAATCTGTCATTCTTCCTTGTTACTTTTTCAACAAGAAGCCCCCACGCATGACACAGAATTTGGCTTACTTTTATTGCGTAAACCCGTATGCTTCATCGCTAGGACAACTAGTGAACCAACCCACCCTCGCTTTCTTAAATTTTTATCACAGAATCCGCGCCTATGTTTCTTATGTCCTCCGCCTTCAATTCAAGTTACTCCATCTCATGCGATGGCATGCCACGCGAAAGCTAATCATGCGTATGGCCTTTTTCCAAGACTTATATTGTCATTCTGTCAAATCACCCCCATCATCACATCACACATCCCCATCAAGAGCTTATCAAGTAACAAGCCAAAAACAACCCACACAATTGTCCTCAATATTTCTTCACTATATTCCAGAGATGGTAATAAGTCTAATATTATCAAATTTTCCAACTACTACTTTCCCTTCTAACTATACAATTTCAAAACTGAGAAGGAAGAGGACATACGTTCTTAAATCGTTGTCGCAATTATCTCCTATTCCTTACACAATACATTATTACATTAAAGTTAAACTCGGTAATGTTTTGGGTGGGTGTATGCTTGAGGATATTTATAAAAAAAATCTCTGAACGCCTGCCGTAAAATCCAATCCTCTGTAAATTACTTTATCCTTCTGCTCCACAATTTTGAAAAAGTTTGTTGGCAAACCCGAGATTCCTCAGAGATTGTTGGTTCTAGGAAATGATATAAGCGAGATTCATCAACTTGGCCTCGCAGTTTGTGATACCCACACGTCGGAAGATTGGCGGGGAAGAGGAGCGTATATAAAACTCATGTTTAGTGGGATGTCCGAGGGGAAAACTGGTTTATTGGTTTTATCTGACCTATCCATTCGCGGGCAGGCTGTTCTCATGTCCTTTTCCCTCACCTTCCCAGAGATTTCATGTACGTTCGTAATTTGACTAGCTCTCCTCATCTTGCTACAATTACCATCTACCGTAAAAGTAATTCGTACCTCTGTCCTTTTTCCAACGGTACTTTTTCTTCTCTATTATCCCACTACTAAAGAGTATCATTATTACTTGCTCAAATCCTTAGAGTTGCTCTCCTCTGATAAAAAATCAGCTACTATTTATTATTCGTCCTCATCCATTTCTCTCACACCACTCATCCATCCGTCACTCTCCTTCCAACCTCATATTCTCTTATCTGTCGATCAGGAGACTTGAATCAACGTAATATACTCATCATCCCCCACATATTACTTTCATCATCCTTCAAACGTCACAGCTCTGTAATGCTCTCCTCTAAAAGTTGCATCTTGCAACTACCACTGTCTCCCTCTTACGTAACACCTTCCGTAAGCCTTTCACCCTTGTTTTTTCCTGCCTCCGGTCTGTTGTCCCTTCTGTAACAACATAATCTAATACTACTTCCTCTACACTCCGACACCTCCTACATGACCCTTTGCAAAATAAACATGTTGGAGTTTTACGTTAAAACCGCAACGCTTTACATCACACACCATTCACGCCATTACATACAAAGCTAACCCGCTCCAAGAAACTACTCATCTCTGCCTTGCCTCGCATCGAGCCATGAAACGTGTATGTAGCTCCAGTTACTACCGTCATGTTTGGAGCGATGAAGCTAGTAAAGAATTTACGTAATTGATAAATACAGTTGCAGTCGGGACAAGATTATAAATTTGGAATTAAAAGGCAGTTTAGAGGAGGTGGAGGAGATAAAAGTGGAGGGCGAGAGAACCGGATCGGACAAAAGCTTATCCATTACATTTCACCAAAGATATCGGATTTACAAACCCCACCTTTCCCATCAACCACACTACAGTTGTGTATTACCTTTTAAAAACTTGATACTTTTGCGAATAAAGGAAATAAAACTTGACAACCCTCTCCTCCATACTTGACCCCCTATCGTTTCCTCTCATATCTTCAGAATTCGTGTACATGTTCTGTAAATACTCGCGTCTCATTCTTAATCCAAACCCGTCAATCAAACATATGTACCATTGCGCACGGCTACGGCCGGGTATAATTTCTACTTGGCGTATCATTTTCCATGATTAAGCCTGCGTGTGACATCCTCAACCTTGTTGGATTCTATGCAACAAGTCATTTCCTTCCTAGCTGCATCTTTGAAATAAATTTTTATACCTTCCTACACATTTTCAATCGTGAGAATAAGCCATTATGTCACTTTAATCAACCCTCTGCCCATCCCTAAAAAAATTCCGTAACAATTCTTCCTTTTATTCGTTGATGTATTATAAAAATCCATGAAAATCCCGCAAGAAATATTCTCTTCATCTTCCCTTCTATCCTGGCCAAATGATACATTTTTTTGCTCAAAGAGTCACTCAGTTGGCCAAGGCTATAGGTTTTAAAGAAAAATCCATCTCATTACAACAAGAATCCTTTTCCACCACACTATAATCCTACCCTTCAGACCCATTCGTAACAGTCATCAGAACGGGAATCATCCGAGTTCTGACCGAGTGCCTCATTAGAATTCCAAAAAATTCACATGCCAGTCACCAATAACACTCTTCACACGGTCATATATATGGAGAGGGGCAGAGGCAATCAATTGATTTCTACAAATCTTCTTCCTCTGCGACATAAAACTGATAAAAAACAATACATATACATCTTTCACGTGAGCATCTTGCCGTAATCTGAAACACTCACACACGCCATCCACCAGCTGTAGCTGTAAGTAAAGACATGTACAAATCTTTCACCAACTCCTCTATGTGTTTATTGAAGTCTGAAGAGCAGCTAGAAAAGTTTTAAAATTTTTACGAAACAAGTTAGCTTTAATGTTTCCACTTTAAATCCTTTATGCAATTTGCATGGATTCTACCAGATTCAGAATATGGCTCGGGATTACCTAACTTAATCCTGTCTTAGTGCTACATCTGGGGAGCATCCTACACTTATTCACACCTCTCTCAAAGTCACCTTAAACCATACCAATTTAAATCCTTGTCCAATTTGTTGCACTATTTTACAAAAAAAATTAAACTCTTCCACCTCTGCTTCTAATACTGCACGTGTCTCAGCTGCAAATGTAAAAATAAAATCAAGGATATGCAATCCACTTTCTTTGGAAAAATCATCTTGATTCAAAAGAAATACTTTTTGCTCACAGACATCCGCCTTCCTCCCGCCTCGCTATAATCTCTCACCAATTCCTCCACATAATCCTCTGTTTCTGATAAGATTTTCAGCCTGAATGTGCAAACTGGTGGTATAGGGCAGACTTGCGTTTCCCCAGGATTTTCATCACGTTCATACATCTATTGTCACACTAACCCCGCGCCCTTTGAAATTAAGTTCATCAGATTAGAATCCTTGTGTCAACAAGAATCTTGGTCTTAGCATCTTTCCTCAATGAGCCATTTTGCGGGAAGAGAAGAAAATTTCTCAAATATTTCCCCACACCCAAAACTTCTTGACCCCGTCTACAGTCCGCACTTCCCTGCTTGTATCAAGTTGCAACTTTTTTATCATGTGAATTTGTATTACAAAATGTTAATCCTTTCTTTTAAATCTTGCATTGCTCAGGCATTATTGCCATTAAAATTTGATAAAACTTTGTCTCTCCCAATCTTAATGTTGTTCTGTCAGTGTACCTAATCTGTGGTAGTTGTAGGAATGAGAAGATGTTGTCCATTCCGTCACGTTCCATCCGCATCCGGATCTACACAATATATTACATTCCACCTCTTTGAGGATTAATGTGAGGAGCTTGTACGGTAGGATGATTTGATTATTGTAAAAAGTAGCAAGAGCTACAGGAAGCTCGGCAACGCATTTTGCATCTGTCAACTCAACAGTTATACTCACAGTAAAAGTATATCTGCTTGAGCAGGAGGAAGAAAGACTTACAACGTTTTATTGAAGCGGCTAGCTCAATGCCCGATGGATCCACTTCACTATCCGCCACAATACTCTGTGAGGAGGATTCATGAAAAGAATAATTTGCAAATTTGTATGCACTTCTCCCCGTATCGTCATCATATCTCTTGGAAATCACTTGAGCTTGAATCACTTACGCAAATGTCAAGGGCTAGGATTCATCCACACCTTATTCCCCTAAATTCATGAAATTCATTCCACTTGTCCATTCCCACTCGGCAAGGCGAGGAATACTAATCAGATTCAGATCAACCAACTCTCTCCAACCCCCAACCCCTGTTTCTCCTTCATCCTCCGAGGAAAATCCAGTCTGAAAATTTCTCAAGTCTAGCACCTTTATCTCGCCGAAATCCTACGTTCCAACTCTCATTACTCGCACCTTCCCACTCTTCCACGGAGGACAATAACATTCCTAGTGCGAATCCACTAATACGTTAAAATACAACTATCCCAGGAGCCAGTATTCAAATTCCTGAATTAATAATCACCTTTTCCTTGTGCAAAAATGTAGCCGCCCATTAAGAGTTTTACCTTTCACCGCCCAACTGCGGAGAAAGAATCAAACTTCGCACAAGACTATAAGGGACCGAGGAAATTTCTTCATTTATTTCTATCATCCCACTCTCATCTTCGATCTTGCCAGGCAACACTACTTGTATTCCCAAAGACCTTCTCTCCACTCTTGTTTTCGTCGTTTATAAGACGCATATGTAATTCCACTTTTATATAGTTCAGGAATGAAACTGCGAACCCCACATTTGTTTCCAGCCTACATCATTTGTAATTCTTTTTAAACACGACCAGGCAGACAAATGATCATTGATGAGCATGATTTTCATCCTTTAGCAAAAGTAAAAATGTTAATATATCCGGCGAAACATTTCTTTATTCGCTTCCCCTCCCAGCGACTTCATCATCCATAAAAGCAAATTTGCTGATTCCCGCATCTTCCGAATAAGTCTTACTGCCTAAAGCCCTACCACAAACTACCACAAGGAGGAAAGTCAAAAGTAAGGAGCATCGTTTAGCGAGAAGCAAGTTGGCGGCATCATCTCTTCTCTTTAAAATCTCAATCACAGTCAGCATAAGTAAGTACTAAAGGAATAGCCTTTGTAAGGAGTGACCTCGATGCAATGCTTATTATTAACCTCTCTCAAGTTTCATATATTACCCCCGAATACTTGTCCATTCTCAATACGTTCCTCCTCAACCCATCCCACATTATTGACCAGCCACCGAACTCCCGCATCACATTTTCCTCGTCATCTTTCCCCAACCCATATTCCCTCTAATAAATCCCTTGGATGATTCACTCTTGTAAAGGTAGCAAATCTTTTAAGGGAACACAAAACCCTGGGTCTTGACTCTCCGTCCATGTATTTGCATCATCGTGAATACTTATCACTTCCTCTTAAATTAAATACAAATCATTCTTTGCCAAAAATCCCTACTCAGTGTCAAAATGTCAATCTCCTATTCACTTGTTAAAACGTTGCCGAAAATAAACACATTCTTGCCTCAGTCCATCCCATCTGCCTCCTGTCCACTTCTCCTCCTCCCTCCCTTCCCCACACCCATGCATAATTACACGGAAATATCATGGGATTATCAAAGGCTTCCCTCTTTCATCCCCGCTTATCAACCTCAGCCATCCCGAAAACAATGCTTACCTCCGAGCAAATAAGATTAGCAACTCCTTATTGCTGCTCCCCTCCGCATCTTCCTTCATCTCCCTCCAACATTTAAACATTCTCCCACCACATCATCATCATCTCTCCAAAGTAATAACTCCAAAGTCCTGTAGATAGAGAACCATCCTGAAAAATAAGGCCAACGACCGGCTATATGCATCACATGAGAGCAGGTAGAGAATCTGTTGACTACTTACACTAGTACAAGACGAACCCCTACTTTACTTGCTTTCCTTGCAAACTTACTACTACTACCTTTTCTCCATCCCGTCCAAAACTTACAACAACTTTATCTCAACCCCTTCATTCTGCTCTTGCTTTTACGTACTTTACCAGCAGATCCTCTTGATAATCCAACCTATACCTACCGCCATGCTCCATCACTAGCCAAGAGAATCAAGCAAAGTTGTATAAACATTTCTTCTAAATCCACGCATCAGGTATCATCATCCTTCGTCCCAGTCCAGTCATTTCCCCAAACTTGCTTCAACCTTAACCTGAGCAAGGTTTTAGGGATGAGAAGATAGCCTTCAAAGACTGATGACCAGGCCAGCTTCTTATATTCTCCATCTTTTTCATACCAATCTACGTATTCCTCTAATCCCTTGAGTGAGATGATCCCAACCAATTTGGATAAACTAAACCCCCAAGATGCTCAACCACCCTCCCTTGACCATCTCTCCCATGCGAATCTTTCCCCCACCATCAAATTCCTCCATGTCTTTCTCTATCCACCAAAGACGAAATACCGCTTCTTCCTCCTTCCAATCCCCTCATCATCATCTCCATTTCGATTATACTACATCTCCGAGAAGTAAACTACAGGGATGGTAGGACGGGGAAGGGATGGAGGAGGTTGTAGAAAAAGCTCCGTGTCCCGTTCTTCCCCGTCTGGGGACAAGGCATAGATTCCGTCATCTTCGTCTTCCTCATATACCTTACCACCGCCACCATCCGACAAGAAGCACAAGACCGCATTCACAAAATCCCTATCATTCCCACAATCAAACCAATCATCCCGCATCTCTTCCCAAACTTATACCACCAGCATACAGGTTTCACAAACCCCACACCACACCTTCATACTCTATCGCTTCATCTCCCCTTCGTATCACCATTATATCTCTTATGCATCCAAAACTTGCGGACACAATTGATGCAATTCCATGAGAAAGATTTGACTTTAAATTCAGTTCCGGCAATCTTCTTCTTCTCACACCTCATCCAATATATACAGCCACAGCTGCCAATTCTCACTCCTCTGTATCGTTTTATTGGTGTATTCCCTAAAACAAAGTAATATTTTTCATCCTTCCATGATACTCTTCACATCTTTTGATGCTATTGGATTTGCTACAAAATCCGCAAATCCTTGTTCTTCAAATACGTCTTGCTATGCGTTCCGCTATTACGTTAACTGAAAAAGTTATCCTATTTGCCAAACTTATATGCCGGAATAACGACCTCAAATTAATAACATAATAATAATA
This sequence comes from Sminthurides aquaticus, assembly GCA_906901655.1. Classification (NCBI taxonomy): domain Eukaryota; kingdom Metazoa; phylum Arthropoda; class Collembola; order Symphypleona; family Sminthurididae; genus Sminthurides; species Sminthurides aquaticus. The sequence goes on along the minus strand of CAJQTT010000013.1, from coordinate 567,961 downwards.
AAAGGAAATGCGCTGCCAAATGCGTGCACTGTATCTTTCTGCAGTCCTCCGCCGCATTCATTAGAATCTTAAACATCTTCAAGCACGTTTATAACCTAATTGTGTACAGAAGATATAATTATTCCGCTCTCATCAACCCCTTGTGAAGTAAATGTACGTTATTATTTAAGTTAGAAGTTAAATAGTCTCAGTTCGGTGGGGAACCTCTGGGATTGCCGTATTAAGAAATAATTAGTGTTGAAATAACAACTTTTAGATTTAAACTATTATCTCCCACAGCTCCAACCCACTCCCTCCCGCATTCAACCCCATCATCCTTAATCCTTCAACTGTTGACCTACTACCTTGATGTTATTTACGTAACAAACAGAATATATACTGCAACCATGCCTTAGCGAACATCCTCTCTACTACCTGACTTGAAATTCCAGGCCTATATGAAACCATTGAACATTTCATCACCTTCTGACCCCATCCCACACAAGGAAAAACGTATCCGTCTCTTTCATCCACCATCCTTCTTAAATCTATTTGTACTTGTAATCCCGCCTTCAACAACCCTCTCGGTTGTTGGACAGAGTTTACATGGGTCGGTATTTGAATAAAAATTCATAATCCCTTTTCAACCATACGCCCCCCACTCATCTCTCAAGAACTTGAAGACTTTTTAACTCCTCTTCCCAAGGGTGGGTGGAGTCTTTTCACGGGAGTGATTATTTTACCTGGATCCTTCCAGAATCCAGCTTCTGGAGATTCCAGGAAATGTTTCATTCCTCTTTGTCTAAATCTATCCTTTCTTTTGTATTCAAAAACCCGGAGACAGACAGAGCTGTTTATACGCAGGGGACAATGTTTCACCACCTTTTTCAAAAGTATATCCTTTGCGTAACCAGAATATAATCTCTTCTCACGATGCATCACCACCGCCTCTGCATGCTACAATCCTCCCCCTCATGCTCTATTCTTTACTAAATCTTTTATGCGGAGCAAAAAGATGTATCCTTGGAAGAAGAGCCCGGGGCAGAGCTATCCATTTGCATCATGCACCTTATAAACTACAGGTAAGATCTTTACCAACTTAATTTTCCATGCAACCATGACTTTGCAAGACGGGCCGTGGACAACATTAACAAGTGTAACTATGATAGGAAAAAGGAGAGAAGGGAGGAAAGTGTATTTCATCAGAGGCAGCACAAGTAAACCGCTAAAACCCATTTCTTGGTCTTCCTCCTCATCACATCTGAATCCAGCACCTTGCTATATTTACAACCTCTCTCATCTCATCCTCAACAGAATTTAAGTTAGACTCTGGATTTATCCCACCACCGCAACTTCCCTCCCATTACCTTCCTCTCCGAGTGTAGAAAACCTCATGATCCCTTTTTTACCAGCTATGCATACAATTTAAACTAGGAGCATCCTCTTCCTTTGAAGGATTTACTCAAATACACATTTTCCGACATTTCCAAACATTATAATCCCATTACATCTCACGTCATGGTATCCTACACCGGGGAGCCGTGCAGTTTACCCAAGGTATTTGACATTTGTTACGCGCATGTAAAAAGCCTTTCCTCTCATTGTCCGCAGTAAGAATCTATTCCACATAGACACAATGTAATCTTGCCGCCACTCATCTTCCTCCACATTTCACAGGGTTGTCTTGTCCCGTAGGATTTATGGCTGTCCCCAACAAGTGGTTCCATTTGAATTCTAACCGATTCTTCTCCCTATAATTTCTGTCCCATCCTCTTATTCGACCCCAGAAATCCAGCCAGCCAAACAACTATTATATCTAACACAACTAAATCACTCGTATTATTCCTCATTTATTCCCCTCTTCGATTCTAGATTCTCGTCGTACATGTCTTCTTTTCATCCTTCTTATCTTGCTTCATGTTTCCCTTTCCCTAATAATAGTAGCTTGGAATCGCAGATTAAGGATCACTACAAGGTTTAACAGATTCTAGAAAAGTCTGGTTAAACGTTTTCTAAATTGCCTTCCTCTCATGTATTCCGAATCAAGGATCTTGTAGAACATGAATTGTCCCTCGTAATGTTTACGATATAACATCCTGTCCAGCTCTCCTTCGTATAAATCACTACTCGTCTTCTTACTCTTTGGAAACTTGTACGGGAACTGTGTTGCGTGCTACACAAGAAGAAACAAGCTTGGATTTTTCTTTCTTCAATAGGAATTTATCTACATGTTGTAGCAGCTTTCAGCAGTTTTGCTAATGTAGCGCTCCTGCATATCATCAGGCACCAGCCAACGTTCACTTGTTTTCAGTACATTACTCTTTCTCTCTCGGTTTCAGTCACCTGTTCTTGGTCGCAAAAAAAACACTAATATCAATTGCGTAAGTAAGGGGAAAGAGCGAGAGAGAGAGGGATGACAATTTGGGTACTCGTTTCTTCGGCCATGGGCCTTAGTATGCAAAAAGCGTAGCCGTATTCCGTAACGATTACGTTTGAAGGAAGTCAGGAACGGCCGTTGGCCGTTCTTGTGGACATGACAAACAATGTTGGCGGTTACAGTAATAAGTAGATGGATAGAATCCAGCCGGGGCTGGCCCACACCTCGAAATAGTTGGCAAATTATCCTTTCCTCGCTTCATTGTCTTGTGATTTTCTTCGGATGAGTACGTGGATGATTTATCGACATGAAATCCGTTGTCCTCATCCCCTGTCATCATGTGACACAACCTCTACGTACGTGTGCAATCAACCCTCCCGTTCCTGATCGGCATCTTTGCAACGCTTTAATTACACTCACCAACAACCTCTTCCATCAGTCTCTGACGGCTGGTTGGTGATGATCAATTACAATCTCATAAACTTGGTAAACCATTTTAAAACCCGCCCCGCAGAATACATGAAGGATTGGATGAGGCTGGGATTTGCTAAACTAAGCGATTAGGCAGTTGTAGGACTTAACGTAAGTAGACGCTCAAGTTTATCGACTTGGACGGTAACTTAGTTAGCAAGACCTGGTCAGGATCTTCGAGACACAAGTTTCCAATCATTCCCTCATTCTCCCAAAACTACAATCTCGTTCATTATTGGAGCACAAATCATACAATCAATACGGATAATTGCCATCATTTAACCTTACCCAGACGAGACAGACAGAACTGCAACGCAATGCGGCACACACATACAGCTTGAAGCAAAATCTCATACGTTGAGATAAGCAGGCTTGGATAAAGGATTTCTCTTTGAATTACACACCTTGCCCCTCCTCCCTCCTGTCTTCCTCAATCCCGCTTTCAGACTGCAGAAAGACGGCTACAAAATATGAGACTTTCTTCCAATGCATTTCCATCTCAGCAACTGTCTATACCGCAAAGATTCGTCCTACTCTTCTTCCTACTTTGCTCTTTACTTAGTTATATACTTAGTTATCCACCTTGTTTCCGCCGCAGTCCGCAGTCGCACACACAAGACACCACAGCTTCTTTATCCCTCCCCCTCTTGGCTTCTGCCTCTCTTCACCAACTCCCCCTTTCTCGGTTCATGCATATGGGGAATGAGTGAGTCTGATTTTCAAGTGTCTGAGCGGATGCACAAGGCCAAGCCCAAATTGAAAATCCAATACGAAACCTACATTATGATTATCATCATCATGATTACCGCTCTGGCTCAACAGGTAGTCGGAAAGAACATGTACAAGTCTCCAATCACTGCATATCCGTTCCCTAAAGCGAACCCAGTTAGTCAAGGAGCCAGCAAGACCTTTAACTTGTTCACATCAGACTTGAACTACTAAACGTCGTTATCTAAGTCCGCCCACCCTACCTACAATCCAGCACCAGAAACAAGGCAGCCAAACAAGCCAGCAACCGCTCCGTCATCTCTTTTAACTAGCCCTTCAACTATATGGAAAGTATCCTCAAGTTATCCACTAGTTGATTTCTAAAAGACGCAAAACTGATACCAATATCCGCTCCAACTATTGTTTTCCTTCTCTTGTAAAAATCTATATTTTTCTTATTCTGTTTTGAGTATTTGCTGGCTGTTAAAACTCGTCATCTTTATTCCTCTTTGTTGTAACTCTGCAGCTACAGTATATCCTGGCCGGTTTTCGAGTTTCGCCCTAGTCCTCATCATCTTCTTCGTAGTAATTTTGCAAACTCCCGTCTGTCTGCACACCCACAATCATTTCCTCCTGCTAAACTGACCATCGATCATCATTGCCGTAAGAAAGAAGGAGAAGCGGAAAGGGAGGAGGCAGACAGAAAAAGAGGTAGCTCCTACTTGGCCACATTTCCCCCACCCTCCTTACCTGCCTCTGCATTTACCTGTGAATAAAACGGAAACTCCTGGGAGCCCGATCAAAAAGCGAGCCGTCAGTGGGTTAAAACATGAAATGATTTGCCCCCACCTCCCCGCAAAATTCCTATAACTCGAGGCACTCTCTAAACATCCTCCCCCACCCTTGTGTATTCCACATACCAAGTATTGCAATTCCCCCACACCCCACAACTTCACAAGACAACAACATACTTACTTCCTTTCTCCTCCACATTACATCCACTCCACGGACGGACTCGCTCTGGCCTCGTGAAATACTTTCCAACGCTCCTACCCCGTTTTAATCTCCACTACATATCTCATCTACAAGGGGCACTTGTCAAGAACGTGCATTACCACTCACCCTCAATCATCACACTACAACAGCAAGCCTGTGTACAAAGCTTTCCTCCCAGCACCACTAACTAAATCCCTTGGAAATAATTCCAACTAAAAGCTCCAAGCAAAAGTCAAACTGTAATGCCACACACATGTGTCCGTTGTTGGAGCCTTGCCTTCATTATGTTTGGTTTGATTCAAAAAAACTGCAAACTTTTCAAATACTTGGGGTTGTCTTCCACGTTCTTCTCGTTCGTAACCCCGACTTCCGATTCCGACAAATCCAAAGGGGAAACAATAGCCAAAAACATTTCCTACACATTACTTGTAATAAAGTAAAACCGTTCTCATTTTCTCTCGACTTGCTCCTTGAAAACACTACACGGAATTAAGTTAACATTTCCTCCTGCTTTAAAATGATTCAACCAGCAAATATTCCATGCAACCAATTCCCTTTCAGCCCAAAATATGCACGACTATATATTCTTCTAAGAAATACTGCGCCAATTGTAAACACCATATCCGTTCACTTCCCCATTATCTTTTCAAGGATCAGGGTTTCCTTCTAAATCTCTGAGCTCTGACTTTTGAAGCTTTGGTAATATTCAAAGAGACTAGCTGGATTCCCTCTCGAATTTCGAAAATAATCAGTCCAATCTTATGCGTAAAATATGTACAAGTCCTTAACTTTCACGTCCACGCGATAACATATTCCAAAGCAAGAGTGAAAAATCTCGAGGACAATCCCGTCATGCCAAAATTATAACATACACACACATCTTATTTAATCACAAATTTAAATCCCCTTGAACCATTCTAACCTTTGGAGATTTGTAACTTATCTATACTCACCCCCTCCGTACCCTCTCATCCCAATCTATTTAATGCATTCAAAAGGGCCGTCTCTTGTGTCTCAAATCAGCTCAACCTTCCTTTCATCTTTCGGCAATTTTTTTCCAAACAACTGGCCAATTGAAAGGGAGAATCGTGTCGCAAGATTTGCGTTTCTTTTTGCAACAGTCTATCCTGTGTCCAACCATGCATTGCACTTATTCGCACTTGTTCATAAATTTCAATCAATACTCCATTATTCACTTGTTATTCTCTTATTATTACTCTATTTCATCATCTACCATTCTTTTCTGAAATAATTCTTTCCCTATTTAACAGTATGGCTTGAAGCTAAACTAAAATTTCAAATCCACGCTCGCTGTCTGTCCCCAGCAGCGTCTTGTGCAGTTCTACTCAGAGTAATTTACCAAGGTGCATATAGCACTTGATGCATTTGTGTCTTTTTACAAAACACTTTTAAGTACAGGCGGTCCTTCTCGTTAGCTTTGCTAGGACAATTACCTCCATTTTACGACTACCCCCTAAAAGAAACAAATTTAAGCAAAGTCAATCATACGGTCATAGTGTGCAGGGAAGATAATTACACTACTAGGAGTGCTGAGAGGTTCTTTTCGTTGTCTCTAAACAATTCTAGCCACAGCTCATCATCATTATTACGAAGGGGATGAGCGAGAAAAAAAACAAAAGTCCATTACATAACTTGTTCAACAATAATATTTACCCTCACCAGTTAACTCTAAATCCTACCTGTCTGCTTTTACACCTTTGTTTCTGAAGCTCTGCTTCTTCTTCTTCCTCTTCCTCTGATCCAGAATGGGACAGAGGAATTTGAATTTATCTTATTATTGACAGGATTTCTCCATCATCTCCAAAACCCTTGAGCCACGTCACTCCACTGTAAACAATTTATCTTTGAACGCTGGAGTCAGCAGGCAGACATCATCTAGTTCACCCCTCATCTCTTGAGGGTTGGCCCTGTCCTTAAAATTCCCACAACTCTGTGGGAAAGCCATTGTGTGATGGTAATTACAAAAACCTCGGAAAACAAATCCCTCTCCACCCTCAAGTCCCTCCAAGAGAAACTGCGAATTCCAGAAAAAAATCATACCACCAAAAACAATAGCTCACCGACCGACTCATCAGAGCTACTAAGCACCATGCCGGGAGTGCTTTAGCAGGTCATGAGGAAGCCCAGATTTTTACAAGGGAAAAAAATAAATCTTTTGTCCTTCAAAACATGACCACACCACACCATCCCGTAGGACTTGCTTCATCATACATTTCCGTAGACGGAGATAAAAACTTGGTATGGGATATTCTCTACCATCTCCTCCCCCAAGTCCCTATCTCTCACCTTTCTAATATTTTTTTCTGCCTTTGAAAAACTTACAAACTTTACCGTTTATCCCCATCTACGACAGAGGAATCCTGCTCATACTTCATACAGGAGCGTCTCCTCTAAAATCCGTTTCTTTCCATCAATCTTAACGGTCCCGAAATCCATGTCGGTCGGACTTTGCTTTATCTCGGTCATAAATTCAATCCGCTTCACAATTCCATTCCTTCTCTCTGATTTTCTCCAAGACGGTCAACGCTGTCCCTTCAAAGGACACTAGCATTAAGGCTGGAGTTGAATATTATTTAACGCCTAACGTTAAGCTCTCCGTCTCCCCATTTCCATAAATAAAGGAGGTAGGTTTAATCTCTTTTCCCTCTCTTTCTTTCTTATCCCCTCCTCTGCCGTGCACTCTATTTCTACCTGTCTGTCTGTAACCTTGGGTTATTCCTTCAGCTTTGTACTTAAAGTGGACAAAAATTCTTGGAATCCCTTCTCAAAGCTGATCATCCTTCATTCCTAGGATAATATTTATAAAATGTGTTCCCATTTTCAACACTCGCATAAGTTCACAGCCATGAATTTACAACCACGCAAACTATGCCTGTGATAGAGTGATGCTTCTCTCGCAACGAAAGTTATTACATTTTAACCTATTTACCCGGAAAAGAGCTACCATCGGCCCAAATAACTTGCGCCAATTAGCACGATTCATTTAGCAGAATTTTTCGCAGCTATATAGTACCGCAATTCGGTCCATAAATCACATCCCGTACCGACTTGTACAGTTTGTCTTATGACGGCAACATAAGCAGAGCCTTGTTGGCGAGTGTCATTGACAGGTCCCCATCTAGCAAAACATTTACTAATTTCGCAGTAGTAGTGTAGCACCTGACTGGGTGCAAAAACCTGAATTTATTATGCTTGAATGTCCAATACGTTCGATGAGAGTACAGCCAAAAGCATATTTTCAGATGGGAAAATTAACACCACACCTACACTTTGAATTGCAAAACTGGCAAGTACCGCTTTTCTAAACGCGGGACTCAATACGGACTACTTACTTTCAGGAGAGCTACTCCATAAGTTGCAAATAACTTTTCTTCCCATAATTATTTAAGCAAGCAAAGAAAGGAAGAAGCGAGAGCTACGGTTTAGAGTCGAGTTGGTCCTGCGGGGAAAAAGCATCTCAACTTTTAGCACTCTCCCGCCACCCATCAATGACTTGGCTTATCCTAGCTGGAGCCTCTCGTATTCATACTTTGTTGTATACTAGCCGAGACTCTCTGTCACAATCCTTCGTAACCTTTAACAATGGCAAATCTTGAAGAGCCGTCTCTTTATTCTCACTTCAAGATGAGGTAGAGACGGATAATATAATACAGGAACCTAACGGCACTTGACAATCACGGCAATTGTCCCATCCAAGTATGTACCTTCCTCTTATTCTCCCAGCAGTTCTTCCTACCTTCCACAAAGCTATTTCTTCCTTCCTCACTAACACACTTATTAACTATTATAATATGCATTTGTATTGTCATCTCCCTCCTTCCTCTCATCATCGCAGTTCCATCCTTCAGCGCCGATATAAATCTTCCTTAATCCTTTTCCTACCAATATATTTACCTCCATGATGCTTTGTTTCTCCTCTGGCTATTTCCACCTCTCTCTCCGTCTACAAGAATGTCTATTTCCGGATTCTGGAATACGGTAGTAGGGTCGGTTCGGGTCAAAGCCATAGTTTTGAACAACACACCTTTCCCTTCTTCATGTACCGCTTTCTCGCACCTGTACTTTGAGTTTCAGGTCAATATTACCATGCGAACCCTGCTATTTCTGGTCATGGTGTCATCCATCCAAGCTATCCTTGTCGCCGACAAATTCTTTTCCTTCCTCATCAAGACAGGTGAATCAGAGGGAGAGGTGAATGAAATTCAATCCTATAGATTCTTGTTAGCTCCGTAGTTCTTGATGCACATGTTATAAACAGAGGAGAGCGTCATCCTACTCCTCCCCCTGCCTCATCATAATGCGAAAAGTATTAATGTCCTTTATCAAAAACATTCCGAGATATTAAAAAACTCCTTATTCTATGTCCTACTCCTGTCATTGGGAACATGGTTTTTTCTTATCAATTTGACCTAACAGGTCCTCCTGCATTCGAAACCCGGCATTCTGAAATATATTAGTCATACCTCCTTCAAGAGTACTTATTCGAATCTTCTGCTCCTCCTAACCCAAAAGTAGAATGAATACACCTGACTCAGGTTTTTATGACAAGTCTCCCAGGGTGACGCTTTCTGAGCGTCATCCCATTAGGGTCAGAGGAAGATGATGATGAAGGGAAAATGTATTGTGACAAAAATATTTATTCTCTCTCTCTCTCTTGTTGATTCGACTGACATTTGAAAATACTGAGCGCCTAAAGCCCACGCGTCAAAAATTTAAAACAATTCAACATTCCGTTATTATCACAATCTTGATCATTCTTATCATAGGAGGGATTGCAAGCAATTATTTACGCACCAGCTTCTGCTCACATAACAACAATAAGCACGTTCATTCAAATACAACATCTAGCTCCGTTATATTCTTTGGATACATGTCGGACAGTCCTCCAATTTCTATTATTTCCTTCACCTCTTCCCACCTCCGCCCGTCCCTTAACAATCACGATCCTCTATTATCCCATGTCCGCTTCAACAGATATTTCCAGGGAAGGCTCCTCAACAATACCACATGATTACTTAATTGCTCCTGGGAAAACATCCAACCCCTCATGCTCGGAAACAGAGTCGGGCAACAGCAGAGTCTTTGAACTTGCCCTCCCGTTCGATATTGTCTCGAAGGTGTGGTTGGGTTATAGATCAATTGTCGAGCTGTAAACGTAGAGATTCTTTTATAACACGCAAAGAAATAGAGATAACTAAATATCGGGCTGTGTCAGACAAGAAGAGGTGGTACAAGGGGGGTGGAGAATCTCTGATTCTTATTGAAACAAGAGAAGTTTCTTTGATTCGGAAGAAGAACTGGTATCCCTGGCATAACCCCTAATCCACCGCCTTCTCATTCTAGGTCTCTTTGTATGGCGGTCGGTGGGTTTACGTGGTGCAATAATTTCCTCTCTTGAAGTACTAGTACTATATTTAACCAAGCCTCTCACGCCAGCCAGATCAATGTAACCGGCCCACCATGCTAACTCATTGATGCCGTAGAAGGCTAGTTTATCATGGCCAATCCATCGTTGCAATTCTTCCAATCCAGAGCAACAATGATATCTATAATAATATATCCTTCAGCTTCTCAAGTCTTGCCTCACTCTTTTCCCCTCTTTCAGTCCCATGTTCTAGCCTTTTCCCCCTTCTGGTTTTAAAATCCTGCTGTAACGTACTTATTCCAATATTCGCACATGTACTTAATGTTGCATAGCTTGCACAAAATCTTGTTTCTCCGCTCCTCCCGCATCATTATTACAGCTAGTTGGGCAGTCACTGCGCTACAAAGCTTGCAATTTGTACACCTCCCTATTCTTTATGCACAAGTCTGTAAGCTGTATGCAATCTGGGGTTTGCATTGATGATGCAGAAAATCCTCGGGAAGTTAATCATGTTAAATTGCATAAATTTATAATTCTTTCACGCAGTCCCACTCTCACAGCCTCATTTCAATCTTCTCTGACTAACTCAGCAAGCCGCCAGGGAAGGAAACAATCCGTGTAGCTCAAGCCGCCTTACCCATCTCTCATATAATCATCACCATTAATCCGTTGAGGCTTAATCATAGACACACTCGATGTTTTTAATTTCTCTTATATCCTAGACTCGCTCTACGCAGTCACTCTCTCACAAATCTTCAAGCTTTGGAAGATTTAAATGACTTACTTCTACCTCTATATGCATTATTTTCCAAAAGAATCTAAATATGAAGAAGAAGCTTGAGAAGATTAACTTTTAATTCTGCTTTTCCTCCGTCTACCCCTCGTCGGGGATTTTTTTTTCGTTTCCTTCAATTACTTGGGAACAATGAGCGAAACATTAAAGTTGAATGGATTATCCTCCTAGCCCGTTAATTTTTATTCGGTTAGCACAGCTTTCGTCACCTACTCGGAAACAAGGGCGAAAGAAATATGGACCATCAATTTCTCTTGTTGCATTCATCTTCTTTAGGACTTGGAGCCAGGCTCCCAGGTTAGAATTGGATGAAATCCTTTGAGAACAAACCTCCCAGACGAGCTGTCGTCCCAAATCCCTCCCCATCGCATTCGCATTCACCCTCTTTACCCATTAGTCATTATCATTAAGGGTAGTAATGTGAGACGTCTCATTCTTAATCCCTGCATGATCGTTTGATCCAAATCCTACAAATTATTACACACTTCTCAATTCCCGCTACCAATTCAATGGAATGCTAGACACCCTCCCAGCGAGTGTGAAAGTCATTCAATCATCCACTTTTCTATTCCCCCCTCCACTATCTGCATCCCTTGGAGGACTTTGGCCAGTACTTTGTGCATAATGCAGAGCGAATAATTTCAATCCGCGTTTCAAATCCACTCAGCCCTTGCGCATTTCAATCCAACATCTTAAGAACCACGAGAACACCCTATGGGTTCCACAGACGGAAGGAGGCTACTACTGGTTTGCTCCAACTCTTAGCTGACTTGCCTCTACGCCACTGCCACACCTGTGACCAGGTGAGCTTGATGAGGACAAACCAAGTTAGTTATTTTAGACTCAGTTTGCACTTTAACTTGTCATTCTGCCCTGCTTGCGGAGCTGTAAAGCTGTAACAGCTCTCTGAAGTTATCTGATGCCCTGCTCACCGTCCGTCCGAGATTGAAAAAGAGGGTAATACACGTTTCTGTGCCGTTTCCTTACTCTAGTAAAAGTAATTACCCCGTGAGGAGAGAGAGAAATAATAACAATTAAAAATTTATCCAACTCACACATACTATTTCCATAAAATATTCTGGGTCAGGTTGTCAAAATCATCCACGAAGCTTCCATATGACTCAGTCCAAAACTTCTCTAACTCAAAACATCCTTCCGTCCTCAGTTTGTAGGTGGTGAGCCGGTATGTACATGAATATGCATAGAAGATGAATACCACTTTACTTAATTACTCTCACACCTCGTAACTTTTCCCTCATCTTCTTCCTCCTCCCTTCCGTCCGTAGACTTGCTTCTCTAATTCTATAGTTCACTCATCCTCTTCTTTAGCTTTCTTCCCATGCATAGTAGTTCTGAGAAGGTAAAATTACAGCTATATTCTCAAAGAGGTTGAGGAAGTTGGGAATGTAAAGTGCCCGGTTTGAAAACCCTTGTTTTCAATGTTTACTCTTCTTTCCTTCTCGTTGATACAAAAACTTTCCTTCCTTCCTCCAATCTTCCACCCCAGCATCAAAGGCAGGTGCTTCTGTCTCTGTGTGTATGTGGAAATGGTGATGGAAAACAAACAATTTTAAAGTAAAAGTTGGATGGAATCCACAACACGCCTTGCTACATTTTACTTCCGCCGTCCCGCCTACCTACCGAAACGTCGTGGCAGGGATGATTTTTGAAAAGACGAAATAGCAATCTTTTTCTAAAACATGGACAAGGATCAATGATACGTAATTTGGGAAGGTATAAAGATGTGCAGTCATCTAAAACCTAGGGCTTTAGTAAGACGAGAAAATTGCGCAATCACTCTTTAGTTAAACATTATTTTCTATCATTCATTCGCTAAAATTTTCTCTCACGACTAACTCTCCCTCAAGACTCTCTATTCATCTCTATCATTCATCCATAATCAGAACAAATGACCCATTCATTCCACAACCAGCCCCTCCGCAATCTCTACGCCTCCACTTAAGAATTCAGATTGTCGACACTTTTTAATCCACTAATTTCTCTCAGCAATATACCTCATATGGTCCTTAGTCGGATTCTATTTCATAGTTTGTCATACATCAGCATTGGATCGATGGATCCTACTCAAGGCATTGGATTGGAAGAAAACAAATAAATAACGAGAGACTTAGGTAAAGTATTTTGGTGGTAAGACCAAGGATCTAACTAAATAAGAGAAATTCCCACAAAGCACGGTACTAAAATAACCACCAAGAAACTTTTGGTTTCGAAAAATATTTCAAAATCGATCCTCATTTGTTCATCTTCAACGAATCCGGACGGCAGTAATCATAATCACCAAATGCACGATTCCAATCAGTTTCAAAAGTCTCATCCTTGTTTCTACACTTAATGCTGCTCTTGTCCCCAAACTTGCCTCCGCCTCGTCCTACAACAACAGCCTGTGTAACCATATTTACCAAATTCTCACAGCAACCATCTTCCCTTTCACCAGCTAATTTCCTCAGAGAAGAATTTCCAATCTTGCCAATACTAAAATAATTGCGAAAAGAACCAAACACAGCGGCTTATTTTCAAAATAACAACAGCTCTGTCAGCAATTACAGTGGGAAATAATAAGTGAGAGTGTCAATTCCAATCAACCACCGATCATCTTTTCTCATCACTCAGCACTCGTCCCTGGTATTATACGTACCCTAGCCTCAATTTAAACAGAGTAAACCACGGACCAAGCTGTGCCATTGTCAGTGATAGGGCTAAACAAAGTCATCCTGTCATCTCCCTTCGTCATATCAAAATCATCTTTCTTTCTTCTCCTAGTGCTAAATCCATTAAGTCCTCACAAGAAACCAAAGCCAAACCAACAATCTTCCCGCCGCAAAATTCTTCTACTAGACACGCATGAGGAATCTTGAAAATGACGTTAATTTACATAGTTTCCCTACTAAATTCCATGTCACTCTCCCTCCGCTCTTGCATCCTGAATCTATGTGTAAACTGCTCCCAAATTTCAGTTTCTGCTGTAAAAAAACTACCACGAGCTACATACTTCCACTACCTCCTCCCACATATCAGCTAATCAGGTCTTACCAAACTACACTCAACTCAACTAGGAAAAGCTAAAAGATAGGAATCCTGAATCGAAACTATCGCATCAATATCGTCCCTCTCCGAGATCACCTCGAATCGATTACACGCCACATCGATAGGATGACGAAAAAAAAACTATGACAGTCATGCACCAGACAGACTACCGCACCTTTACACAAATCAGTCCAACACCCTGACTAGTCACTAAATCCTACTCCACCAGCTTCCTTAAACCCATTCCATAAGATTCCTGTTTTTCTACAGCTTCCTATGAGATTTGCAGAGACGAGTGCTTTACTTTCACAGACTGCAAAAAAATCCCACACACCTGTTCCTCATTACAAGTTGAAATTAAAGGATAGATCCCAATAATCAAAACAAATACAGCGCAGTCAACATTTTCTCAACCTTTCATCAACCCCGGTATGAATCAGAGTAAAAACATATTTCATTTGATTCAAGATGCAATAAAAACTTGAAAATTCATGAATTAATTCATATATAACAGTCATCATCTATCCACGCGACCTCTTTAGTATTTACACAGGTTTATACAATAAAATCCTTTGAATCATCAAAGAAATTTACCTGTTTTATCGCACAACGGCCCTTTCTTCTGCGTCATCACTCTTCGCATCTTTTTTTTCTCTGGCGGATGCCGAGAATCCTTTCGAAAAGTTACCGATAAACTAAAACTTTTCCGCCTTTTACAGTATTCCGTAATCTGCATAGATCCACAACTCATCTTCAACGTAGTCATGGTGAAAGTCTGTTCTGCAATATTGCAACTACTGTCTCTCCCCATCCTTAAGACTTCCTCATCGTTCCTTTCTGAAATCTTTTCGTAATTCAAAAGGTTTAAGGCCAACTTTTCCCCATCCTCTCTTCTGCCTCCACTCTATTCCATCTCCATTCATGAATGAGTCTAATATTTCTGTTGGCATATTTATTGCATTTACTCCATCCCATTATCATCATCTAAACATTTCACTTAAAACTATCTACCGTCAAACCAAGAACACTTCTTGGCTAAAGAACCCTTTCCTTCAACAGTAAAATCTTTGTCTCTAAATCCACATACACATACTTGCTACATCTAACTCGATAATAACCCCATTAAAATGCTAACATGAATAAACATTCCACAACATCTGTAGCCGAAGGCTTATAGCTTTGCCTGGCCTCCAACTCATTTCCATCCAGAGTGTCCCATTCTTAATGCAAATTCCCTCATAGTTCTCCGTCCTCAAACTTTCTCTCTTCATGCATAACATTTACTAAATCCTCCCATCTATTCAATAATCACGATCCCAGCCCGGGCTACAACAAACCGGCCTTTGATGATTACTGTAGCTATCATTACAGTGTTGTACACAAAAGCATATATGTGTCTATTCTTTCCACTAGAAAATCCTCCCTCGGAGACAAATTGAGCAATAAAAGAAATGTTTATGCCGCAGCTCCAAGATTGTCTTGCAGATTTTGAGCATTTCTTGTCATAATTGAGCGAGACAGGATGAATATACATTGTACAACGAAGGCAAAGATGAAGTGTTGATTAATACGATTATTTCTTGGCTTGCGTCCCAGTTGTTTCCAAAAATCTCGTGGACTCACCCAGCTTATGTGAATCGATTGATGTCTCTTTTCGAGGTTATCCCTTAAAAAGTTGGTTTAAAAATACTTACTTTTGACATAGTTGAGCAGCTCTTTCCCAGGAGTGTCTAATACTAAAATACTTGTAGCAATGAAGACCATGCAATTCCCAACCTGTTGAAAAGAAATAAATATTCGTTTTAGCATCAATTTCTCTTTTTCCACTCATCCATGTAATTGCACTACTATTAATCCAGTCTGTCAACTCTTCCAACTACTTGCACCCATACGCAAGAAATGCACCTGCAAATGAGTGCCGATGCAGTCTCTCAGCATCAGAAGGTCTTGTCAAGGAGGTCACATTTGAGGTCGGAGGAAAAGAAGTTTTGAAATAAAGTACTTTTATCCCCATCTCTCAATTCGATATAAATTAACAGCTATTTTTGAAACTCGTTACCAATCAATGAAAAGCAGCAGGTCAAGAATTTTAGATGTCAACCGGTTATTTTTTTGAAACTGATCTACTCCATTATAAACTAGGTGAGGAAAGCTAAGGTTTAAATCCTCATCAACTTCTTGTTAATCACGCTTCCTAAAAGTGTCTCTATCTCAATCCGGTAATCAAATCTGTAATGACACACGCGTGCATCCCTATGGATTTTCTCTTTTAAACGTGAATCCTTATCTAATTGGGCTATAATTCCCGTAAGGGCTGTTCGATTTAGCAAGGACCGGTATCGTCATAAATACTTTGTGTACACGGAAATGTAGGTGTTGTAAACAAAAATTCAGCAGCTTTTCTCTTTCCTTGACTTGCAAGCAGCTTTTTCATTTCCATAAGTTCCATAAGCAATAGTCCTTGACATTGCAAACAGAAGACGGCCAGGGAAATCGCACGTGCTGACGATAATACTCTAAGGAAAACAGCCGGCTCTTAAGCCTCGTCACATTACCACTTACCTACTAACAGGAGCCGTGTAAACACTCTTAACTTGACGATTATTTGTAGAGCTTAACTTTTCAATTTTAGCTTAGCACCTTACCTAGTTTTACACATCCTCTTACACGGATTCCTACATTTTATCATCCTCCTCGCCACGCATCCGTCTCTGAAATTAGCCGTCTTGCACACCCTTGCCGTGGATTGCAAACATACATCCGCACGACGCTACCCTCCCCACCCTCTTCATCCCCTAATTCCATCCAAGATTATTCAGCTTACTCTCTTTAATTCACACACTAAGACTTTCTACCTCTGCGCTCTCCTCTCACCTAAATCTCTCTTCTGACTTTAATTTGTTTCTGTTCAGACTCTGGCTACGGTGGAAGTTAATTCCCGGTAAATCAACCTTGTTACACTGCCGGATAAGTTGGAAGAGAGGGATGAATATGTGTGCAAATTATTTGTCCTTCTCATTTCCACTTGCAAAGTAGCTCGGTAGATCACCACCAATCCCTCATTAGCCTTGTTGGAAATGCCACACTTTATAATCCTTACAGTATTCCCGTCCGCATGTGATTTACTCAGCAAATATTTGATTCCAAGAGGACTCAGAGTATGCGGTCAAAGCGGGTTTAAATCCCTATAAAAATTTGCGGCTTTTCCTCAAACAAATCCATGTCTAATTACCTTAGAGTAAAACTCTTTGACCAGTGGGTCAAGTCAATATTGTCTGTGAAGAAACTAAAACTCGGTTCTCTATCAAAGCTATAGCATTGGCTAGGAATTAAGGACAGAGAGAAACCAAAAACCTCATCCACCCTACACATATTCATCGGAAGACTATGAAATCAAGCTGAGGTCAAGGTGTAGGTGTGGGTCATCAGTTTATTTCCTCTAATCACTCGTCAATAGTCAATCTCATTCCAGTTTCACCTCTCACGAGCTCCCTCAAACCATGACCAGCTAAATGCTGGGCTATTTTACTAATGCTAAATAGTAAATGTCCCGAATCAGTTCGACCAAGAGGAATCTGAATCAAATTCGCAACTAATTTCGCACTATATCCATGAGCTAGTTTCCCTGTCACGTAATAAGAACAGTGGCGGAATTTTTAAGACGAAATAAGTAAAGCTTTCCTCTTCATCCATTCCTAGATTCCCAGCATCGTAAACAGCGTATACCTACAATCATTCCTGCACCAGGATCTCTTTTCTGTGGCAATCCTACCCATTCCACCCATTTCTTCTCTTCCTTCCTCATAAACTAACTCCCACCCTCCCCGCCCATTCATCTTCCCAATTTCTTCCACTCTATCATCCCATCATTCCCTCAACTAACTACCTGTTATTTTACCCGAAGGCCATTTCCTCAGTTTTACACACATAAAAATCCATGTGCTGATTTTTCTCGTCCACTCTTTGCAATTGAACATTTCACGTAGACCACGGCTTAACCCAGGCTATAACTGTGAATGGGGAGAGGGTTTGGGTTAAACCTAGAGGAATCCACACAACACAGTGGCAAAATCCTTGCTATACTAACGATTAACCCATTCCTTGGTCGAAAAATTCTAGTTTCAGTATCCATTGTTTTCCTTCAAGTTGCTTCCATTACCTGACTAAATAAGCATTCTTGGTTTACAACCAACCTTATCCTTTCCTACTCTTCATGGCTTAAATATACTTCCAATTTTGAAACTAGCCTGTAGGCTTAAACGGTTTCGCCGAAGCTCGGACGGATAATCTCGAAACCTTTCTCCTTTTGGCTTCCCCCTCCTGTCACCATCATATCCGTATTGTTCTCAATCCCTTCCCCATATTATTAAACCTAGGTTTACGATTAGATGGCTCTGTCTTTATTCTCCGTACCCAATTTCCTCTTCTATCTTTGGCAGCGTCTTTTTCACCTATTTTCCGTCACACCCTCACCCACCGTCTCCTACCCCGCAATTTTAACAAGAGAAAGTCACATAACATGATTGAATTGCTCTTTATCTTATCATGATTTAGACACGCACTATTAACTCAACTTCCCTGGCTTACCTTGTCCCTCTTTACTCACCCACCCCCTCAAATCTTTAACCGCCTTTTTGTCAAGTATTTAAAAATTAATTTGCTATCCTGTGCCAATAACTCGCTCTCTCCAAACCTAATTAAGCTCCTTTTGCAGCTCGAGCTGAATCTCGGATAATTAGTATTGATTAATATGGGGGAGAGGGGTGAAAAACTAAATTTCTTTTATAATTAGCCGCCTCCTCGTTCTGTGTACAATTATAAATAAATAGAATTAGTTCACTACGGGAGAAATGTGCGGGTTGAAATGTCGGACGGGCGGCTTTTCTTTTGGCTATATTCACCTACACTTAATAAGGCGTGGTCCATTTTGGGTACGGAACAAAAATTGACATTTGTCCTAACATTGTGTCACGCTGTCAATGACTGACAGATTTACTCCAGTTAAAAGCTCAATATCGTAGGAAATCAGGGTGGGAGAGCCGTCACATAAAGTTAACTAAATCTCACTCATTTAATTGATTGCAAAGAAAGACTAAAGAAAGTTTTGTCCACACTCAAACATGAATGAGGAACGCCTTATTTGCATCCATTTAGATATTTCTTCCATGCAAACTGACATTAATAATTTATATAGTTACTTTCTTCCTCCATTCAAAACTATACAGATCTCAAACTAATCCAAGCCTGGAGGACATGGTTAATTTCTTCAACTCATCAAATTTAAGCCTCCTCCTATCGTATCCTAACCACCCGGAGCACAGCTAACATTGTAAATAACCAAAGGGAATACTGTGTGAGGAGTGAGTTTGAAATTGATTAACTTTTTAAATCACAACTCTCTTGTTCGCCAAGCAGTTTGGAAAATATACATATATTCTACCGCTTTGACCCCTTTGGCAAGAGAAACTTTGTGTATCACTCCCACAATCTATCCGTCATAGTTCTATTATTACATTAGGATATTAGTTTAACGCGTCATCCGGACGACACGCAAGTCGATCACAATCCGCGCAGATTTACATCGGCCTTTTATGTGCCCGTACACATTTCTTCAATCCATGCACCCACATTATCTTGACAAATCTTGCCGCTCATTTCACAATCTCTGTCACATTCTTGAAGGCAGGCAAGGATTGCAACCACCTCGCTCCAACAGTGACACTCCTTTAAAGACCATCTGATAGATTTACTGGGTAGTGTATAAGGTAGATTTGTAGATTGTTTGTGGATTATTTAGCGTAGAGGATTGAGCTACAAATTCGAAGATTGCAAATTGGAAACTTTGCCGGTACTTACCCACAGGACATTGGAAGAGTTGAGAAGGTTCTTGAGCATTGACTAATACAAAGGCTAGTGTTGAGACAAGGAGGAAGGGGATACTCCTGTCCATTTTTATCGAAGATGGTCTATGTGACCACATGATCTGAAAATAATAAGAAATAAGAAAAATTATACATTTTATCCTCCTTGCATTTAAGTTGAAGAATGAATAGGAAAAGATTGCTGTTAAATTAAAGTATCTCCAAGTAATAGGGTTTGAATAAAATTCCGCACATCTCCAGCCCCTCCTCGCCCACATTTTTTCACCTCTCTCACACCAGTTACATAAGCAATAAAAGCATTATAAAAGCCTCCTCCTCCCAAACAATTTAGCAGAGGGAATCACGCGTAGTAGTAGCGTAGCTCACGTTTCTTGCTCAACAAAATAACCGTTGTATCTTTCTAGAGCACATTACCTTGATGACTTAGAGAGGTGGGGGGGGGGGGTAAAAAACGGGGGAATTATTGCTCGTTGGAAAAAATCCAAACCGTAACTCTAACACGGATCAAATTCTAATAGAAAAAAACCCATGACATTCAAACGGCACCACGTTCAACTTGTTCAAGACCTCACTGTAAGACTCCTGAGGGAGAAATGTAACACGTTATTCGCAAGACAAAACCCCGGTGGTTTTATCCCTACCCCTCACACTAAAACTTTTTCAACTCAACCATGACCTCTAATCCCCGGTAGCCATAATATTTTCACACCCACTAACACTTGACCCTTGCTCCAAACTCGACACTGCAAAGGTCCGGTAGAAATTAAGGGATGGTTGAGCAAAGCGACTCAAAGGAGAGGACCAAGCCAAGAATATCCGACTCGACTTCACCAGAACTAACTAAGCTCCTGGGATTTCCAATCAAGACAGAAGGATCCGGAGGAGTACAGGTGTAAGCTAGGCGAAGAGGTAAAAGTACTCGGAGGAAGGAATAACCGAGTACCAGGACCTGACGGACGAGGAGGGTGGGTAGTGATGATGAGGACAGGTAGTAGTCATCCCAGTAGGAGGAACATGTGAGCAGAAAGTTCCATGAAAATTCTTTAAAATATTCAGGTCATCCAAGAGTGTTGACCTTTATTTTTTTAATTCCTCGGCTGGGTTTGATCAGAGAGACATGGACATTGTGTTGAAAAGCCGCTCCAACATGATAATCGCCACCACCAACCTCATCAACTACACTCCAAAAGCTTGAACCTAACATATGTGAAGCAACTCATTCAGATTCCGATGCTCCTACCACCCGACCCAATATCTTCTTCTGCTTACCTGGCTATCTATCGTCATATAACCACTCTCTATAGCTTTATTTTCACAATCCTCAATTATAATACTTGTGTGTGTAGGGAAAAAAGGATCGGGAGAATGTGGACTACGACAGCAAAATCCGCCATTCCCCACCTTCTTCACTCCCTAAACGGCCAAGAACCAACCCCGCTACTTATGTAATGCATTCCTCCAACTCATCTCCGAAAGAAGAGAGCGTCCATTTACCGCATCTCTCATGATCGAGTCCCGCAAGGAAGTTGCCCTCATCCCTCCCTTTTCCACAGTAAAATCGCGTAAACGGCCAACGGAGTCCGGCAACTTGAGTCATGTTACTACAAGTTTCCCAAGGACCAGTTTTTCATTTGCGTATAAAGCAAAGGCAAGTTTGTAATACGACGGGAAGTCAAGTGAAGAAGAGAGGATTGAAGAAGAGATCATTGAAATCATTATCATCCTCTAAAACTCCTCCGTCCTACGTGAATTCGTCTACTTCTACTACTACACCGCTTATTTACCTACATAGAAGAGAATCAAGCACGACATGTTAATTGCTCTTCAAAAGCACCTTTTGCCACCACCTATCTTATGCCCTTCCGATCCCCGGATTCCTATCAGAATCTCTTCTGTCATATACCTCTTACAAGTCTCTTGATTCTTGATCATATGAACAGCTTGATGTTGCAAGTATAATCTAGGGACGTTAGCGTGAAAATCAAGGAAAGCCTTTTCATTTGAATGCCTCTCCTTGTATTCCTACCTCCCATACATAACATGTATGCAAAACAGTTTGAAAAATTCTCTACCGGAAATTCCTAACTTGAGATTCCAATCCTCATCATAACTCGGCATTCTTCTCATCTTCATTCCGCCGCCTTCGTCATCTCCCTCTCCTTCTTATTCCCTATCACTTTTTCCAATCCATCATCTTCATTCTTCCCATCTTCGCCTTCCTCCCAGTTCCATCAGATATTCCCACACATCCATGGAACTCAAGAAGAAGATGCTACGGGAATTCTCTTAAACCTTTCGCAAAAAACTGGCCCCTCTTCACTTAAACTTTTATTAAATCATCTCCCACAGTCAATACTCGAAATTCAACCGCAGCTAACTCATTTCCAGCCCAACTCACTCCAAGAACCCGTTAGAATCCCCTCCATCCATCTCTACCTGTTCTTCACTCGGAAGTCTACGTTCCCGCAATCCTTATTGACAAATAGTCCTCCGACTCCTATATATCCTTCTATCCGACACTTACAACCTTATGGACGCTTTGGTACATTTTATTAATTCAATTACCTTCCTCGCCTCTACCTCATTCACATTCTTTTTCCAAATGAGATAAACCACAAAACTCGAGGCAATCAGCCTCCGCAAGATTATGACCAACTCTGTGTCTCTTTTCTGATCATCAACCTTCCTCACGCAAGTCAGTCATTCACATGCCCTTTTACTCTTTAGTCCCTTGTCTCTGCCATCAATGTCACACTTTGCTAATCCTAGTCACAATAAAATAAAACTGTATCTAAACACGACCATGAAACACAGAATAGCTTTCTTTCTGTGTGCGGTACGACGGACTGTATTGTGCGTTACGTTGTGCGATATTAGCTAGCCAAGGAAAAAACTCTGGGAGGACAATGCAAACGTAAACTACAAAAAGATCCTTGTTTCTTCTGGGAATGAGTTTAGCGAGTGACACATCTTCCATACTGGCCATTCTACCATGCTTGTTTAAAAATTATGTATACCCTTGCACTATTATGTGAACAAAACTCCCCCCCCCCTCATGGATTACTTACTTACTTACTCAACTTAGTTCTCGTACATTTTTCGCCAAGATTCTTTGATAATCTCATCTTTTTTGAGGTCATGCGACTTTTCCTCCCGATTTTCTCACTATTGTTTTCTATGCTAATTCACTTAGTCACTGGCTTTAACACACCCTCCAAACGGATGCACTTCCACTTTATTACCCCCAATTACTCTTACCCTCATCCTCCGTCAGTCTCTAATACTAAACCGGGCATCCTAGTCTAGAAAACGAACTTCTTCCTTCGTTTCGTACATCATCACTCTACATAATCAGTCTACTTATTTCAATATATTCCCTCCTTTCTCCCTCCTGTGTCTGTAAAAATGTAGGACTCAAAAACCCTTATTGTCCTTCAAGCAAAAAAAAACTTCCGATCCTCCATTACGCGTATTTATTCCGTCCACTCATATCCCAACCGGAACGCGGACATATCCGATTCTACTATAACTTGCTTCGCCATTGCTGCACGCAAACAGAAGAAACTGCGCTCCTTGTAATCTTCCCATCAAAACTGCTCCTCTTTATATAATGAACAATGTAAGTCCTGCAACTTGCTGTCCGGCTTTAGAATCCCTCCGAAAATCTTCAACGTCCATTGTCCATATTTCCACCCACAATATGACAATGATATCCTCTTAGGTCAGAAATTTGATCCTTCAACCCTCGTCATTATGATACTATTTTGCATTCATCATCATACCGTATGATCCACCATCCGTCAGTTGGTCTCGACATTTTCCTCATCTTATATAGTCTCTACTACCACACCCTTTAATTACTGCATATTGTAAGACTGGGATGGAACTTGCTATAATTACAATCTTCTTGGACATACCTTCTTGAATCAAACAAGAGGGATTATTATTATTCTCCTGTCTTTGAACTCTTGAGTAAAAGTTCAAGATAATCATAACAAGATGTGTAGAAAAACTCCATATTTGCATATTAAGGAGCAAAGCAAGGTCAACCTCTTGTTTGTCCATAGGTTTTTGATGGCAAAGATGGATGAAAACAGATGTGAGGTTTCTTTTCTTGCTTGCCTACTGATTATACAATTGTATCAAGTAATGACTTGATAGTTTAATATGCCACCACCCAAAATATTAAACGTCACACCGATCCCTTTGTCCCCTCTCATTCTGTTCTGACTGAATGAAACGTAACACCGCCCACAATAAAAATCCCATCACAATGAATCCCTTAATAACAGCCATTTCCACGGGGACTGTAATCCGAGTAGTTGCGATTCTACTCCATAACTTGTTTCTGAGAGAAGAATTACATGTTTAAAGTTTTCCGGATTTTCTTTTACACATTTCTTTCTTTTTTCCTGTAAATCATTTGTGATACTTGAACTTTGAAAATCGTGGAACTGACTGTGCCGCCTTGTCGGATGAGAATAGCGCCCGTGGAATAAGAAGCTCTCTTTAAAGGTGGGCGGATACGTAGAAATATATATTCATAAAAGGATGACAGAAGTGTAGTAAAATGTAGCCCTAAATCATGTGTTGTCGGGAAATTCTTCGCCAAGTTAAAAACAAATCCTTTACCTAAATCCTCTCTTTTTTCATTGATCTTTTCCTGAGCTTCAGTTCTAAATCTACCTGGAATTAGTCTAGGAAAACTATAAACTATCTACGACGGCCTTTCCAAACTTCCACCCCTTGGATAATCCAACAGAGGGTCTCTACAACAGAGCTCTCTACAATCTTCTCCATATGCTTGTTTCATAATGAAGCAAAGGAATTAAGAATGCCGCTCTACCCACAGTCCATCCACCCTCGTCTGTCTTGGTGTAAATACATGAAATAGTTTAAAAATAAACATTCCAGCCCCTCCTTCCCAGTACCTGAGTTTTTATTTTATCGCATTTCTTTTGACACCTGAATGTCATACTCGCTTACCTCTGTTTTGCCCCTTGTGAAGAAACTATTCCTTAATCTGATGGAAAATCTACGGTGACCAGAGGCTAGTTTTTTGTGACTTTGTCCTCTTGTCTTAACGCCTTCCTTAATCATAAATTACAAGGGTGGTCCAAAAATCCTGGATGCAAGTTCCTCAACTAAATATTTACTTGAGAATAACACTCTCTACCTGTATCACTCTACTCTATCCTTTGAATGATTTACATTGCTCCTTCTTAGGCCACGCTTAACCTGCTCCTAGAGTCGAGTCTTTGTGCTAACACTAACATTATTGCTATCACGCACACCATACAAGTCGAAAAGTTTTGAGTAAATTTCCATAAACTCGATCTCATCTCCAGCGAATTTCAATATGAGAATTACACTGGCTTTCTCATCTTGTCATCCTTCTCCGTTCCTGACATTTGTACAGGGATCTTCTTCGCTTCAACTCAAGGAATAAGCTTTCACGCAATTCCTATGATAAATGTATGGTTTGAGAAGGGAGAGTTTCGAACCAGGCAGGCAGGGCAGGGGCAGGCTCTGACTCAAGAAGTTCTCTCTCACCAACAATTCAACTTTGAGTCTCCCCTGGAATAAAATCCTCGCTCATCCTTCACGCAGCCGGAATACTAAATGCTCATTACATTACTTTGGACTGAGGGTTGAGTGAGTTGAGCCGGGAGTAAAAAAACATGTTGAACTTCCTCAACCTCACATATAAAATCAAAATCATGGACAAGGAATCAGCTTGCCCTCATCTCGAACAAATTTCCCATGCACCTCATCAATCCTTGAATCCTTCCCACCTCCACCTAGCTCCCATTGAACATGACGTAAGGGGGGAGAGATTCATACATGGAGTATCTACAAATTCCCTTTTAAAAACTTAAAATCTACCTCAAATAATACCCGTAGATTTTTCTTGTACACCACTCACTCAGCTAAACTCACTTCTGTCATCCCCTATCCTCGTTCCACCTTTATGTTCTCTATTATAGCTTTGACCTCTGCACTTAATTAAAACCTGCTTCCCCATCCTATACAAGCGTCAAATAAATTACAAAACTTTCATTGTATGTCCTACCTGTTCCTTTTCATCCGCTCTTTATATATTTAACCTAAGTACGAAGGGAAGAGGATTATCGTAAATAATCTTTAAATCAACACAAAATAAGACTGTCAACCCGCCAAAGTCATCATCACCACCATCCTCGCCTTATTCAAATCTAGTATCAGGGATTACGGTTGCTAAAGAAAGTTTTCTGAGTATTAATCGTTCCTTGGGTAAACCAGACCAAGGATTTTCACATTCTGCAAGAGAAGATTTGGCATGGTTGCAAAAATAATCTGTCAAAATTTCCTAAGTTTGTTCCCTCATTTAAATTCCAGTTGGTAGCAGCGAGCTTACATCAAGTTCTCACAGGAAAGCGTGGAGTTTTCTTGATTGATAAAAATCAAAATTTACTTTTATCCTCATTCTCCCATCTTGAGTGAGGCTTGTTAAACATGTAATGAAGCTGCGATGCAGATTCCTAGCTAATCCCCCCTCCTCCCGTCTATTTCATTCTCAAGCCTCCAAGGTTTAATAGCCTCTCCGAGGAACTGATAATTATTATTCTGGACGAGTTGATCCATCCAGGAGTCCAACAAACTCTTAACCCTTGCTACTTACGTAATCCGACATGTAGTGAATCTGAGGCTACATTGATTCTTGTTTGTATGTCCTGTACTCCCATGCTTTAGGCTCCTTCAACCCCAATCTGTCCTTCTGCTAACGATAGTTTTGCAAATCCTGTCCGTCTTTAACAAGCCAATATTTTAGAGCTCTCGATTTCAAATTAATCTCAATCTTAAACTGCAATCCAAATATATTGCTGCTTTTTAGTTAACCTTAGTCCTG
The DNA here is from genome assembly GCA_906901655.1 of Sminthurides aquaticus. NCBI lineage: Eukaryota > Metazoa > Arthropoda > Collembola > Symphypleona > Sminthurididae > Sminthurides > Sminthurides aquaticus. The sequence continues at coordinate 541,435 of CAJQTT010000013.1, read as the reverse complement.
CACGCGATTTCATCGTCGTTTAACAGCCCTTGCATGCTATTCCGTCACACGCAACCCTTTTCGCCGAAAATGAGAGAGAAGACGGAGGGAAAGATAGGATTATAGCTTGGTCTTCCTTCAAACCTCACACCCTCACCTCTTTAAGGCTCACACAAGAACAACCATTTCCCTAACCGTAATTACTCCAAGCTTTTTCCAAGATCTTTCTTCGCGGCTACATAAAGCGTTTGCCCTCCCAGACAACAAGTTTATGAAGGAGTCCCGGCTTGAAGCTGGCTTTGAAAAGACAACTCAATCCACCCCACCTCCCGATTTAACCTTTCCACATAACTTGATACGTCAAGCAAGGGAGAGATGAAGTAAAATACGGAAATGACTTGATCCCGTCTAGTAGACACATGCATATGACTCCATTGAATTCCTCGGCCCAACCAAGCACTTTCTCTCTACCGCTCAAGCTTTACAAGGAAACAAGAGGCTAATATTAGGCATGTCGATGCGCCCATCTCACACACAACTCAACCATTACCCACGATACCTCACATCAAGAATCCAATCAACACTCTTGTCAGTCACTCAGGCAGGTCAAACCGGAAAGTATTTCCCAAGTGAAGCGCAAAAATACGCGACCAAGCATGATTTTATTAAAAAACAAGATCCTCCTAGTCAGCAGCACTTGTGATGAAAGATTGTGTATTATTGCAAGCGAGCTGTCCTGCTTTCTTACCAGGGTTGAAAACTTTAAAGGAAATTCCTATTTCCTTTTGGATTTATAAATTAACGCTACTCCAAACAAAATCCCTTTACGAGTGTCTCATATTGACCGGTCCGTAACTAACCGACCACTTTTGAGTTCCCGGAGGAGTCGCGACCAATCCGGGAGGATATATATATTGTCCGAAGAGAACACAAGAGTTTTTTCACACTTTGTACTCTCCAGGAAGAGCAACCCCTTGATGATAGCCGGTAGCCACACTTGTCCGCCACTTCCTAACGCGTCGTCTCCTTTTTTATGACCACCGAAAAACCCTGTCCAGTAGTAATTCCGACCTGCTTCAATCCTTTCGAAAGCCTCATTCACGGCTTCCTTGCACTGAAAACACACTGTAATTTTGAAAAAGGCTAAAATAAAATACACACACGGTTTTTCTCACACCACTGGCAACAATTTTACACAAAATTCCCGTTCTGTTAAATCGGGATGCTAGCCTTTACAGGGGAAGAAGCTACGACGAGTGGACTCACTTGGCCGTCACTCAAAATTCTCAGCCTCCTTCAACAATGGCAGTAAGTTAAGGACTGAGGGTTTTCTATCCGCACTAACTTGCTTCATTTCCACCTGAGGAGCAGGACTTGGGCTGAGAAGACCGTAATCACTATCCAAAGCATCCAACTATACCTTTCTTACACCTAACCTCTCTCAGAGTACATTCATCTTTTAAGAGCCTTCCAAGTCTCAGTATTAACTCCTCCAACAATAACATGCAGGACGAGGAGAGCTACACACCTTCGCCAACTCTTTAAGGAGGTGCGAGCGAGTGAGCCAAGGTGGTAGTGGTGGTGCACCAGCCACCAGGTATTCATTCAATCCCATTTCTTTCCCCAACTTGTTATACACAACAATCAGTATGTACTTCAGCCGGAGCCTTCCTTCGCTCCAAAATTATAAGCTTTTACCAAGCCTCAGAAAAGGGGGCTAAGGAATTTTTCGATCTGCCCATCGTACACCCAAATCATACTCAAAAATAATGTATACATAGATAGAACCAGCATATGAACCCTCCTCTCATCCCTTCATCTCCGACGGTCCACTTACATTTCTCTCTCTCCCTTATTCTTGTTGGGCATATTTGCGGACACTCCACTACAATGTATGTACGACCAATCATGAAAACCTGGTTAGAACTTTTAACCTGTTCCTTAGAAATGCGGGGAGAAGATCTTTTCAACCTCACACACACACACAGATACCATTCAGCTCCTTCTTACTACAACTACACCCTACCTGAGTCAGTCAGGTACAGCAGCGCTCCTTCTTCGCTCCGAACAATCCTTTTGAATTCTTAACAGCGTCCATAGAATCTCCTACCATCAACATCGAACAAGTTTCAGCCTCCGAGTGAGAGAGAGACGGAGAAAAAAACAGTTTGGCTTCAAGCAAACAACCTGGATTACTGTACAGGTGTGTTACATTCCAAAGCCAGTATTACTTTACTCCAACCTATTCTTCCCGTTCTCTACTTCAACCTTTTTACAAGCAACCGCCTATATTTACATTTCGCCCTATACGTCCGCGTATACGTTTGCTGAATCTTATATGGAAGTATCGGTCAAACAAACTCCCCATGGATCATCATCTTCTTCTCTTCACAATCCTCAAAACTCATTCCCTATCCTTACATGTCCACAGCCATTTTAAACACCGTCTATCCTTCTGGCCCTTTTCCCTTTTCTAAGCGATCATCCTCCAGCAGCCGCTTCTTCTTGTTCTTCCCATTTCATTTTCACACAACTGCCAAAATCATTACATTATCTTAACGTTACCCTCCTACCCAGAGACCTACGCTCATGAGATGAGTAGGAGAGGAAATAAATACGACCTCACCGCAGGAGATTCTATTCTTTATCCACACCTATCCCAGTTATCCGAATACAACAAAAAACTATTGACTTCTCCAGGAAGGAGAAGCGGCTTAAGGAATTGGCGCCTAAATTTTTTTCCCCATTACATCTTCACCATCGTTCCTTAACAACAAAAACTTTCCACTTACAATAATGCCGGCAATAGTAGCCTTCCCGAGTATCTTCCCTTGGCTACTAATTGTACTCTACCATGCCAAAGTATAATAATTATTACGTACACAAATGATGGCCATCTTGAGATTCATTTACATACTCTCAAACTTCATCCCTTCTCTACTTCTCTCCCATAAAAACCGAAATCTCGTGTACACACTTCCAGGAACAAGTCCCAGGGGACGGTTCCAGCCATAGCTTAAAACATTCTCACGTGCATCATTTACTCCTTTTCAGACTGCAGCCTTGACTTGTCCCAGACATTCTCCGAAATATCTTATAGGCGGAACAGGATATTTTGCCCGGTAGCTCTTTGAGATCAACATAAGATATTCAATTATTAAAATTTTTCTCTGCCAATCTACCAAAACCCTGAGCAATCACGAGCAAGATTTTATCTTACCGCTTTCCATTTGTTCATTTAGCTTCCAGCGAATGTAAGTATTGCTTGATTTTCATCGAATACAGCTTCCGGGGTAGCATCAAGGTGAAGTTCATGTACCAGTCGAGTATCACTTTTCATCCTCTCCGTTAATCCCACTGTATCTACGTTATTACTCGCATACGAGGCTCCGCTATGCTATAAACAAAATGAATCATAACTTCCGCTTAAATTCCATTCTCATTTGTGCATACTGCAAAAAGGTGAACATTGATTTACACACAAACCAGCTGCGAGGAGCAGTCAAAGAGTCAGACCTATGAGCAATATTTTATTAGAATGAGTATAGTATCAACGTCACAAATACAAATCAATGAAACTTGATCCGTAATTCTGTCCAAGCTTCCTTTCAATCCCTATTCTCACCTGCGTCACATATATCACTGTTGATTCAAGTTTCGCTAAACAACTTAGCATCGTAGATACAAATTAAGAAGATTTAGTCAAGCCTCGTTTGGTTGATGGCATTGCCCTCTCGTTTCTGCAATATTCGATTCAGCCAGGAAGTAGTTAACTCGAAGGGGTGCCAGTACGTGCAAACATTGGTTTAATGCCTGCAATAACCAAAAACGACAATTACAAGCAGAGAGATGATTAACTGATTTCATGACGCAGGCTGACAGCACACTTGCGACTTTGCTGTATGGCATACCTGCAATCCGTACTATGCATGGTCAGTAGCATGTAATTAATGTTCGAGTACAAGAGACATGTTCCTCCCGGCAGGCCGTAAGGGTAGGAAGAGAAAATAATTCCTCCGGGAAATAATTTTCGCCAATCCCATTTACCCTTCTTTACAAGCCCCTGGTTCAAATTCCCGTATTAACCTTTCCTTACATTGTTGAATCTCTCATGTCCTGCTTCTAATTTTTTTGTTACTCCTCAGGTCCCTGTATCAGCCCAGAGATTGGCTATTTCCACCGTGTGTGTGAGCTGCATCTCAATTAATATTCATCTACAACTAATCTGATCTGCCATCCGCCAACGGCATACGCCATACCTATCTAAACATGATGCTGATACTAAGAATAGAAACGGGGTGCGGTTATTGCTTTTAACTCCGAATATGTAAATTTGGCCTGTATACAATATACAATCCTCTTGCGTTCTACGACAAAAATCATTTTCTCCATTATAACCTGGCCTCAGGTCAACGAACATGATCTCATCATCGCTTCCGCGTAATCTTCAGGGAGGTTGTGTTGCCCGATTCCTCGTATCGAAGACTATCAGCATTCTTGCAGTTACTGTAGTAGGGATCATATAATGTTAAATTGAAATCTATCGGGACAATAAAATTCGAACCATTGACACAAACCTATCCTACATATTTCATGAGAAGAATTGCTTCCTTAGACCTCAGCATGAAATCCTTATTGTCAACCGCATTCATCAGCGCTCAAACTTAAACTCTGGTCTCCCACCAGATCCGAGAGACAAACTAATTAGAAACATGGCCTTAAAACTTGAAACACCTCAAAACCACCCTTTAAAAAACTGAGTTTGAGTAAACAGAGGGAGAAATTGGACAGGTTAGGACGATTAACCTTAAATATTTTAACCTCACCCACATCCTAACCCTCTTTTCCCAATTGCATAAGCCACGGAGGATTTGAGCACGCAACGGGGATTGCAACCGATAAAGGCAGAAAAAATGATGCGTTGAGAACTATAACTACCGTATTTGACTCAAATACAGAAACAATTTAACGTTTCTCCACCTTATCCTCATTATCATTAAATGCATCTTAGCTCAATCTTTGCTTGTTAGACATTTCTAAACCGCATACCCGCAGTCAACTTAATCCACTTCACAGAATGTCCTTCTTCCAATCCAATCCCCATTCCACAATTTCTCTTCAGCTTCCATCTATCGCTCACTTTTGAAAACGCAACAAAAACGCGGACAGTTTGAATGCCTTGTAGCTTCAAAGCTTAAAAATTTGGCCGAGATCATATGAAACCGAATACTCTTTGTATACTTTGGGGTAAGGCGAAAAGTATCTGTAGGACTATAATTGATATGCCGTGTGGCAAAATACTGGTCAATTATAGAGAAGAAGATGAAAGAGGATAATGCCCTCTGCTAAAATCATTGAAATGGCAAGCCCTAGCTCAAAACTTTTCTAGAATTATTTATCGAGGATGTGCGTCATGCCGTTAACCTTTAGGAAAATTCACAAGGGCCTTCTCAAATTTCAAAGGTCATGTGATAAAATCGGTGTGCAAATTTTGCGTACTTGGGCATTTTCTCTAATTGTCTAGACTTGCAAGAACTTATCACAGTCTACCGTGTCATGCATTCCATCTACCGGTACTTGACATTTTGCCGAGAGACCAGACTACGCAGGCTAACGCTAACATGTTGAGCCTGTTCTTCATCTGGGTATAATGAATGTAGCCAAGATATTCACAAAAGACTCCTGTCAGTCCGTCTGCTTCCTAGCTGACTACCCGGATTATCTGCAGCCGAGGTTTATCAGACGGTAGAGTAGAGAACCCTAAAGCTTGTAATTTGCTAGAAGGCCTATTGCCCGAATTCAGAGCTACATAATACGTTTCGGTGGCATGAGTACAGTGAGATATACGGTATGTAGCGTACATTCTTGCTGGATTCTGGCCCATCAGGATGATGGATTAGTGGAAGGATTACAACATATTTACATGTTTGCCAATTCCTTGGAAGACCTGCCTTGCCTGCGTTTCGGTTACCATACTCGACAATCCCTACTACTTTGCTTTCCAGCATCGACCCATGCTGACACATGACACAATTCAGAGGGTAATTCTGTTCTTTGAATCATTATTAATTTTGACAGGGATGAAAAGGGATGGTTTGCTCCATCAAAGGTCGCGAAATGGCAATGAGGATTACTGAGAGCACATATTTTCCTTGCCGCCGCGTTCACCCGTCGTTTTCGAACGTTCAACCCGGAGAAGAAAACCGGATCAGGCGGAATTATATACAGCAAGAAAAAAGAACCCCTGCACACAATACATTGAGCAGAGCTGGATCCGGATGGATGGAAGAGGGCTTAATCAAAGCATATCGTGCATGGAGCATACAGAGTAAAGCATATCCATGCGTTGTATATGGGAGAGATGGCGACATAATGCAGTGTGTAATGTGTAAACATCTCGCTATGATCCCCACATGATTTCAAAAGTCACACGGAGAAAGTCTGTTTCTCCAGTTGAGGAGAGAGTCGGCTTGTCCAGGAAGGAGGGAAAGCAAAATTGGTTGCCATTCAGGATTAGAAAGTCGGTAGGGACGTTGGTGAGTGCGAAATTTTCCAAGCAATGACTCACTAGGACGATGATGAAAGAGATTTTGAAAAACTGCCTAATCATTCCTTCAACGACTCGAGATTACAACATCGGTTTCTACCTATTTCCATCTAAATTCCACCAATACGGGAATGATAATCTGCAGGACGGTCACAGTCTTGTAAGAAATTTGCCTTGTCATTCCTTAGAGTCTGGACTGTATAAATACCCCAGTGTTGCACGAGATAGTTGATAGTTGAAGAAGGGATTTCTGACTTGGTAATAATTTCATCTCCCAACTTGAAAATATTATTAATTGATACGTGTTACTGTGTTCAAACTCAAACAAACAACAACTATTAATCTTCGGAATAATTGGCCTAACAACAACATTAACAAACACTACTAACTCGGGAGTCGGGATATTAAAAAGTACAAATAGTAACAGCTTCATTTCCGTCATGGATTTAGCCGAAGTTGTGGAAACCATGGACACCATGCAAGGAAGGAGAGTTGACCTCTACATTTATGACTTAAGCCAGGGAATGGCTAAAAGTTTCTCCAGAGCCTTGATAGGTTAGTCAATTGATTGATTAGAATTAATTAGTATTTTTCCTAATTATTAAAAAGGTACTCCAGTACTTGAGAGATTATCTAATTTGTTACATGACTCTTTGATATCTCTAGGACAACACATTGAAGGAATTTGGCATACTTCAGTTGTTTTTGAAATGCAAGAATACTTTTTCAGTCACGAAGGGATTCTGCAATGCCCGGCGGTGAGTTGCGGAAACCAATCTCTCAGTTTATATGACCCGTTTAATTCCGCGCTAGATTAGCAACCAATGGGCTCTTGCTATCTCAACTACGTTTGATCATCATCCACTTCCATCTCTGCTAAGTGTTCTATCTCTTACGTTGGTCTTGGAGATGTGCAACGAATATTATGATGGTGGGAGGATGTCTAAAGGAGACTCTGATTTTTTGGACCAACAAATGCATTTGCTCCTAAACTTTCCTCTGGGAAGAAAATCCGATGCTCGTAGAAAAAATTGCAAAGCGTATACAAACAGTTGAGCAGAAGAATTCGGTATAATCCGTTATGCATGCAGCCTGGTCTACATTAATAGCATCCGTTTTGCTTCCTATAAAATCCCGGGTTGTTAACTTGAGGAACCCAATGAAATATCCCTCATCATCAACATCTTCGCACATCTATATTTAACTCCATCTAAAAATAACGATGGAATAGCAGAGATGGAAGGTGGTGGTGGATCAATGGACTTACGTGCCGGGTATCGCGAGCTGCATCCGGTCCTAACAATGATTTTCATCTTTCTCACCCATACAGGCTGGTACAATCCTCGGTAGTCCTACTAATATTCATCCGTTAGGTGAAACTAATATTCCTAAGGAGGTGTTTCTTGATCATTTGGAGGTGCTCAGGTCTTCGACGTTCGAAGGCACCAAATACGATTTGTTCAATCACAATTGCAACACTTTTTCTCAAGAGATTGCACAATTTCTGACTGGAAATAATATTCCTCCACACATTCTAAGTCTTCCACATGAAGTAGCTGCAACGTAAGTTGATTCCTGTAAAACCGTAAAAATAAAACAATGCCTTCAGTGCCTTGGATCATAATTTGCGAATTTTAACTCACTTTTAGTCCATTGGGCCAAATTATTCGACAGTTTACCCAGGGATCTCTTCTATACACCCGAGCTACCCGTGCTACTCAACAAAATTCCCAGCCTTCGCCCCTTGAAATTTTGATACGTGAAAGAGTTCTAAATCTTGGTGGCATCAATATGAGTGACTCCGAAGAAGGAACTCCAGCTCCACAAATCAAACGGCGAGATGTTGTGGCCGAAGTTGAAGAGGAAGAACGGAAGGAGCGTGAAGAAGCGAAAAAGAATCGCGAACCTCCGATTGTATTTCGGTAAGACCTGTAAAAAATTAAATGTTGTTCATCATGCTTGTCATTTAATAATTGGCAGTATTACATTAAAAGCCTGTGTGTTACAGCGATTTTGGTAGCAATAACGTAGATGAATTGTTGGACGAACTTGAGAAATCCCTGAGCAGGGTTGAATTAAATGACGAAGAGATGCGATGCTTGAAAGAATTGAGAGATTACGCCTTGGGTGATGAAGGGTCCTGGGTCCTTTCTGATGACTTTTTGAATCTCATCGGTACGTTCCTGCAATAAATAAATAATATTAGTTGGTTAGAAAATAAGTTAACATGTACCCCTCCCTGTTTTGATTAACATCAATTTTTTTCATTTTTTAGGTCGGATCTTGCTCAGCGGTGAACAGGGAATAGGAGATAATAGTCGGATTTTTTGTTTAAAGATTTTATCATGGCTAGCAGTAAGAAATGAATACAGCCTAATGTCAAATGTAACTGTCTCGGCAAAGATCTCATAATGCATGGATGCTAACAAAATATTGGATTAATATTTAATTAACAGGTAACAAAAGACGATGTGATCTTAGTTTTGCATCAAGACCGAAGAGATCACATTATTATGCGATACGCATCAAATGTCGATCAGTTATCTCCTGGATGTCAAGAGGCAGTCGCCTTACTCCTTTGCAACCTGTTTGAGAACCTTTCTACTTCCGAATGGCTCCTGTAAGTGAAATCCATTCTGGAATAAGTGCGAACTCGAACATCATACTAACGCTCCAGACTGCTTCATAGCATCTATGACTAATTGCTTGAATTGAAAACAAAACAGGTACATATCCGAATGGGACATTCAGGGTAGAGGTCAAACATCAAATATTCGTGTAACTACCAAAGTTGGTGTTCACGCTCTACTCTCGAAAGATTTCAAAGACATTGGTTCCGCGCTTGTGTACAACATGTTGGCCAAGGAGGTAAAAACTGCGGTCAGTAAATGTTAATCACACTTTTTTTACGTTTTACAAAATGAATCGCAATCAACTTGGCTCCGCTGCCTCTTCTGCTGCTCAATCACGCTGGCAATCTGTCACTTTAACAGAGTAAAGTTATTTTAGAGGCATAACCTCAAACTTTACAAAACTTAAAACGTAAAAAAGTACAATAACATAATACTGCTTTTTATAGTTTCTTCATTCTTATATAGTTTATATAATAATTACTTTTGACCCACATTTTTAGATATTCCCTCTCGTGACTGACTGATGTAATAATATCGTTAATCATCGTTTATGATTTGTCCCTATATGATTTTACACATTCCGTGTCTCCACTTGTTTTTTTCAAGTGTTCTTAAAATCCTAACTTAGTTAAGAAAAGATGTCTTGTTTAGTTTTGCTTTCTTGAACAGCTTGCTTGAGCGTGAAGTGTTTTTAATACGAAGTTTGTATTTATTACAAGCGACTTGGACAAACTTCATTGGTGAGGTCAATCCTCCCGGCCAAGTCAAAATCCAAGGTTGTTTTTCCATTAATTCAATAATAATTAAGTTTAATTCCTCCCGTCTTTCATCTTCTCGCTTGTCAATATACTCCTCAATCAATCCCTAGCCAAATCGCATAAATTTAGCCTTCCCCCCCGTTCTGATCTATATGTGATCGATTTTCAAATTCTATTGTCCTATCCCTGTTGAAAAAACATTGTCTGTTGCCGAGCATGTGAGAAAATGAATGTAACGTTTATTTTATGCTTCTATGCCTCTGCATAAACAGGTTTTCGATGACGTAGCGGTGGAAATGGCATTGGCTCTCCTACAATTTCTCTCCGAGAAGCCCCCGGAAGCTCTAGCTTGGCGTGGGCTCAAATCCTTGCTACGATGCTGTCAATTGGCAAGAGCCGAGGTAATTAAACTAGTTTATTGCTTCCCTATTTTTCAACAATCAACTAAATCCAACAAATCCTTCAAATATCCTCGCAAATTGAATCTAATTCTAATCGCCACGGTCGACTTAGATAAGTAACCTTACATGTATTCTTCTAAACCCGCAGCCGTCCTTTAAAGACTCTCACTACTTCCCACACAAATAGAAACTGTTGGAAATTAGATGGCAGCACATGAGAAGGATGTAGGTTTTGGAAGGAGATTGGTAGAAATTACGGTGTGCTGAGTATGTACATGTGTGTTGTGCTTTGAGGGAGGAGGAAAAACTCCATGAGGATTATATATATTGTGTGTGGATTCGGGGAGTCGGGTTTCAGAGCGTGGTGTGTAAAGACAAGCAGGAAAATTGTAAAGGGAAAAGAGTGTTTAATCCTAGTTAATCTACATTTAAGGTTACGTTTATAGGAAAGTTAAAGGGAGAAAAAGAGGATTAATAATTAAAGCAGCTATTATTATCCTAACCACACGTCTTCTCATTTATATAGAATAGCCCATCCATTTAGTAGAGAGCAGTTCCGGGTAGGGACTGCATTTCTAACATTGTGGTGACCCCCAGACTTGATTAAAGTGCGCGTTAATTATCAGAAATGGAGAAGGCTATAAAGAAGCGTGTGGGAATTAGAAGGAGTTTTAATTTAACTCATGGTGAGCTTGACTTGGAGCTGAAGAAGGAGGTAGTGGATCTAACTCTAATTAAAGTGCTACACAAACTACTGGTAACGGAACATGAAAATCTTAAGGAATCTGACGAAGGTATTATGGAACGATTGGATAATGCAGCAAATACCGAAGAAGAAGCCTATGTTCAAGAACTAAATTCAGTGCGAGCATTTGATCAAAAGTTCGTTACCATCAGTCTCCAAGTTGAAGCAAAATTAAACCCACGCGGAGAAACAGAGAGAGAAACCCGAGCTCCACCGAACAATGAATCAAAGTCCTTCAAATTGCCAAAAATTGAGCTGAAGAAATTTAGTGGTGAGCTCAAAGAGTGGATAGGATTTTGGGCTCAATTTGAAAAGATACACGAGGACAAAGGCTTGCATGCCAGTGATAAATTCCAGTATCTGATTCAGTCAATGGTTGAAGGATCAAGAGCCAGGGAGTTAGTTGAAAGTTATCCTCAGTCCAGTGATAACTATCCAAAGGTAGTGGATGCGCTAAAGGATCGGTTTGGGAAGAAGGACCTGCTAGCTGAAGTTTATGTTCGAGAGCTGTTGAAGTTAGTTTTGCTCAATGTTCAAGCTAAGGAAAAGGTGCCTTTATCAAAACTGTATGATCAACTGGAGAGCAAAATCCGTGCCTTGGAATCCCTTGGAGTAACCAGTGAAAATGTAATGTTGTATCCTCTTGTCGAATCGTGCCTGCCGGAAGAATTATTAAGGATCTGGCAACGTAATTTGAAGGCTGAATCTACTACTAAATTAAATGACTTGTTGAAATTTTTGAGCATTGAGGTCAACAACGAAGAGAAGATATCTATGGCCAGGGAAGGATTCAGACCGCAGTCATCTTCGAAGAAACAAGGATCCCGAAGAGAAGAGTCAAGTCAAGACATTCCTACAGTAGCAGGGCTCACGATCCAGTCTGAGTCGAAGTCTTGTGTATTTTGCTCGAAAGCACATGAATCCAGGGATTGTTACAGTGCTAGAAAGATGACCCTGGAAGAGAAGAAAGCAAAAATTTCGGCTGGACGTTGTTGCTATGTATGCTTGAAGAAATCCCATGTCGCCAAATTCTGCAAAGCGAGTGTTAGCTGTCAAGTTTGCTGTAAGAGGCATCTGGTCATAATGTGTCCAGAACTAAAGGCAAAAGGGAGCGATTTTGGTGCTGGAGCTAGTGAGAAATCAGATAAGAGCGTGCCAGCTAAAAGTCTCTCTATGAACAATCAACTGTCTCAGCAAAGTTCATCGGTTTTGCTACAAACTATGCATGCTCGTTTGGTTGATGATGATGGGAAGTCAAAACTAATTCGTATACTTTTTGATTCCGCAGCTATGCGAACATGTGTGTTAAAATCAGTTATTGAGGGATTTAACTTTGAGCACCTTGGGTCGGAACTGGTTCAACATACTGTGTTTGGTGGAGGAACAATTGGGGATAAGATTCATGAGCGATATCGGATAAGAGTGGAATCGATGGACAAGAGATACAGCTGCACGTTTCAAGCGCTCGATCAGGATCCCAAGATTTGCGGTTCAATTCCTCAAGTTCCTAGAGGGCCATGGATGGCTGAACTGAAAAAGAACCGGATGTGGATATCAGATTTTGGGGATGAAGTCCCGGAGATTGAATTATTAATTGGTGCCGACGTTTATGGTCAATTTTTGACAGGTCGGGTTCGAAAGCTTCAATCTGGACTTACGGCTATTGAGACGGTTCTTGGATGGACCTTGTTGGGCCCGACGCCGGAAGTCAAGTTATGTAACTCATCTGTGGCCATGACGACGACATCAATGCTAGTGACTGAATTTTCTGTGCCACAGCTATGGGAGCTGGAAACTATTGGAATAAGGGATCCTTCGGAAACTAAGACACGAATGGAGCTGGAAGATGATGCCCGTGTACATTTTTTGAAGACAGTGACCCAGGACGAAAAAGGAAGATATTCAGTCAACTTACCTTGGACTACTGATACAGAGGATTTGCAAAGTAACAGGACGATAGCGGAACAGAGATTGCGTCGAGCTACGCAAAAGCTAAAGGTGAATTGTATGTTCACTGAGTACGGGGAAATATTTCGAGAGTGGGAAAAGGAAGGCATCATAGAAGAAGTTCCTCGGGAGGATCAAGTGAGATGCCATTACTTACCACACAGGCCCGTGATCAAGAATGAAAGTGCTACGACCAAGATACGCCCTGTCTTCGATGCAAGTTGTAAGGGCAAGGGAGAATTGTCCTTGAATGATTGTCTTGAAAAAGGGCCGAACATTTTAGAGCTCATCCCTGCTGTATTGCTGCGTTTTCGGGAGAAGAAACTTGGTGTGATATCTGATATCAAAAAGGCGTTTCTTCAAATAGGGATTACACAAGCTCATCGAGATTACCTGCGGTTCTTATGGTGGGAGGACGGATCGGAAGAAATGAAAGTTTACCGTCACTGCCGAGTTGTCTTCGGAATAAACTGCTCTCCCTTTCTACTTGGTGCAGTAATTCATCACCACTTGTCCAAGCTAACAGAGGACGAGAAATTTCTTGGAGAAAAGCTGTGGAAGTCACTGTATGTGGATAATTGTGTGACTTCTGTAGATTCAGTGCAAGATTTAATTGAATTTAAAAAGTTTGCAGTCACAGCTCTTGCCTCAGCTCAGATGGATTTACGCTTGTGGGAGACAAGTATGGAGAACTCCGGAATCGGTTCGTCTATTGACGAGGAATGCGGATTGGAGTATGCTGAGCTTGAGGATTTTGTGAAGACTGGGAGTACGACAGTGCTGGGATTATGCTGGGACAAAGCAAAGGACGTTTTGAAAGTCAAGTTTGATGAAATTACAGTACCTGATATTTTGACCAAAAGAGTTGTACTGTCAATTGTTCAAAAGTTGTTTGATCCTTTGGGTTTTATGTCTCCAGTTTCTATTGTTCCAAAGTTGCTACTTCAAAAGGCCTGGATTTTAAAACTTGGCTGGGATGCTGAGTTACCTGTGGAGATTGTCGTCGAATTCAAGAAATGGCTGGCAGGAGTGGCGAAGATTTCTGAAATTTGTGTACCAAGGAGGTTGACTGAGTATGCCAAAGAAGATAGTTGTTGGAGCCTTCACACTTTTGTTGATGCGAGTAAAGACGCTTACGCTGCTGCAGTTTTTCTACGTTGTGAGAAGGAAGGGAAAGTATCAGTTCAATTGATACAGTCGAAATCTCGAGTATCGCCGCTGAAGAAGACTACAATACCAAGATTGGAGTTGCTAGCTTGCCTTATCGGATCAAGATTAGCTAAGTCTATTGTCGAAGCACTGTGTCTGCATATACGTCTGTATTTTTGGTCAGACTCAGCTACAGCATTGACTTGGATAAAGAGGGCCGAGAATTGGGGTACTTTTGTCGGCAATCGCGTAAAAGAGATTAGAGCTTCGACCAACATAGAGGACTGGAGACACGTTCCGGGTATTTACAACCCAGCAGACCTTCCATCAAGAGGCTGCAATGCCGAAGAATTACTGAGACTGAAATGGTGGGAGGGACCGAAGTGGCTCAAGTGGAAAGAGGAAAATTGGCCAGTTGAAAAAATTCACGTAGACGAGGAGGTAGTAGCAGCCGAGAAGAAGAAAACTGTAATTTCAGTTGCAGTGGCTACTGCTGGACCGGATGCTTGGTACTTAAGAAGATTCTCGGCCTACACGAAGATTGTTCGACTAGTTTGTTGGATTTCGCGTGTCAGAGTTAGTGATCCAACCAAGAAGCCACAAGTCCTTACTGTTGAAGAGATTGCTAGCGCTGAAAAGAAATTGTTGAAGCTTGTGCAGCAGGAGGCTGGAATGTCTACGGATAGCTTTCAGCATTTAAGAATCTTCAAGGATGGCGATGGACTGTACCGACTGGAAACGAAGATAACGAGAAGAGAGGACCTTTGTGAATTTGTTCAACCTGTAGTGCTTCCAAAGAATCACAAGTTAGTTGAGCTGCTAGTACGAGAGACTCATCTGCGAAATTGTCATGCGGGGGTCCAGCTTACTATGCAGCTACTGAGAGAAAAATATTGGATTGTGTCAAGTCGTCAGCTGGTCAAGAAAGTCGTGTCAAGCTGTGTACGTTGTCGACGTTTTGCGGGAAAGAAGTTAGAGGTGATCACGCCGTCCTTGCCGTTGGAACGAGTCCAGGATTGCTCAGTTTTTTCGGTCACTGGTTGTGACCTTGCGGGACCGATGTACTTGAAGGGAGGAAGAAAGTGCTGGATTGTATTATATACGTGCGCGGTGTATCGAGCTGTCCATCTTGAGTTAGTCAGCTCACTCAGCACTGATGGATTTTTGTTGACTCTGAGAAGGTTTATTGCTCGACGAGGACGGCCTTCCGTTATGTGGACAGATCTTGGAACGAATTTCCAAGGAGCCAGTAATTTGCTCAAAGATGTGGACTGGAATCAAATAGAAGCAGATAGTTCGGTGAAAAGGATCCAGTGGAGATTCAATCCTGCAGCTTCACCCTGGTGGGGTGGATGGTGGGAGCGCTTGGTGCGCTTAATTAAAAGTTTGCTCTTGAGAATTTTAGGTCGGTCTGTTTTGGATTTTGAGGAGCTGTACACTGTCTTGTGTGACGTTGAAGCCGTCATTAATGAGAGGCCGATGAGTTATGTGAGTGAAGACCAGGATGATCTGTTGCCGTTATCACCTTCGATGTTCCTGAAGGATTTGAGTTCTACCGAGGTTCCTGATTTGGATTCACTGGACGGTGCAAGTTTGCAGAAGCGCCATCGGTATCGGCAAAAGTTGAGAGATGAGTTTAAGAAGAGGTTCCGGAATGAATACCTGAGCCAGTTAATCCAGAAAGCTAAGGAGAAGAATCCGGGATCGATCAAGATTGGGGAAATAGTTCTCATCGGAAGTGACGATAAGAAAAGGATGAATTGGCCCTTAGGACGTGTAGTAGAATTGATTCCTGGTCCTGATGGTGTTGTTAGAGTAGTTAAATTAAAAACTTGTAATGGATTTTTAGTTCGTCCTCTTCAACGTGTGTATCCCTTGGAAGTTGAAATAGGAACGGAGGACGTAGTTTTAGAGGATCCAGGTAGTGTCAATGATACAATTGTTAATGATATGGCTCATGATTGTAATGAGAAAGTTGATGATGTGCCTGTTGTTAAAACTAGATCCGGGAGAGTTGTTAAAATCCCTAATAGATTTAAGATTTAGTTTATATTGCGTGAAACATGTTTGAAAATGTGTATGTGTTTGTGTCATTCATGGTCATCATTTGTGTATGTAAGGCGATGTTTTTACGAAAACTGTGTTTTCAAATGTTGATTGTGTTTAGTTAATTGTTAATTGTTAATTTAGTTAACACTAAATTAGGTGGGAGTATGTTGGAAATTAGATGGCAGCACATGAGAAGGATGTAGGTTTTGGAAGGAGATTGGTAGAAATTACGGTGTGCTGAGTATGTACATGTGTGTTGTGCTTTGAGGGAGGAGGAAAAACTCCATGAGGATTATATATATTGTGTGTGGATTCGGGGAGTCGGGTTTCAGAGCGTGGTGTGTAAAGACAAGCAGGAAAATTGTAAAGGGAAAAGAGTGTTTAATCCTAGTTAATCTACATTTAAGGTTACGTTTATAGGAAAGTTAAAGGGAGAAAAAGAGGATTAATAATTAAAGCAGCTATTATTATCCTAACCACACGTCTTCTCATTTATATAGAATAGCCCATCCATTTAGTAGAGAGCAGTTCCGGGTAGGGACTGCATTTCTAACAGAAACCGACCTTAATCTTCGTACCCCCACTATTCTGTACTGCAAAAACATATTTGTCATCAGATGATTTACACTGCCCAAAGTTGATTTTAATGCATGAAGCTTTTAGCAATCTCTTATTTCTTTTTCCGTACCAGGTTCCTCCATTAGTCAAGATGGTTGGTCCAAGTCCTAGTGAATTGAAAGGAATCAGCAGTAGGTGTGATGAACTGATCGGCACTTTGGAGGGCATTCTATCATCCGCCTAAAATATTTCCGTTCATCTGGAATGCAAACGTCATCTCTGCTCACAAATCTTAAAGCCGAAAACGGTTCGATTTGAATCGTACGTGCGTTCTCTCCTTTTGAAGCATCAGTCTCGTCTCGATAATTTCTCGTTTACGTTTTGTATTCTTCCTACAGATTGAAATCCAAGTTCAACATCAACATTAGCAGACATGAAAAACATAAAAGTTTCATCGTGTTACACACCTTCTTTTAAACAAATTAGCCAATTGTAGCTATGTTACGTTTACATTTAATGTTTACTTGTATCCACAAGTCCCGTCGTACTTTGTACGTAACTAGTATATATATATTTGCAGAACATAACAGTACTGCTTGTACTAAAATATTTGTACTGACCGCAAGTTATCTAACTTCATCTTTTCCTTACTACTGGGGGACACTCCCGAAATACATCGTTGACGTTTAAATCTTGCGGTCCTACGCCTTGTGTGAGCAACTAACAATTTAAACTTGAACTAAAGCTCTCGTTGTAGCCTCCAAAACTCGATCGGATTGTTTTTTCTTTGTCAAATTGAACCAATACATCAAATATGAAATACTTAGAAAATAGGAGCAAAGAGAGATACAGAAATGTTGCTTTTGCAGCCTTGCCAATAATGATGAAGTTTTGTAAAAAATCTTAAATGGTGCCACAAGCTGGCTAAACATTTGCCACGCAAATAATCCATCATCTCAATGAGCAGTCAACCCTAATATGTAATAAGCTAAGTAAACTGTTAGCCAACTCGACAGTGGTGTTTTACCTATGGAATAATAATTATGATTGTTACTAAAAATAACTCGTGATAGTCATCATCACCATATGTTATGCAGTCTATATGCCTGCTTGCCTAGTTCATTGTTAGAAGATATAAAATACCGCAGTATTAGCATAATTTACTAGTTAATTACATTCTAATGGAGTATTTGATATACTCTCCATCTCCGAACCAGCAGCTCCTGTCACCTTTATAATACAACAACTACGGATTCGACAATCTAAATGACTGCGGTTGATGATTTACTCCCGTTGTCCTTTTTATGGCGACTTCACTCATAATACCAAAACCCTCTGTGAACAAAACAGACAAACAAGAAACCGCATTTAATAAATTAACGAAATTTGTTGCGCACTTTTCCTGACCTCTTTATTTAAACTCGCGGTTATGCATCCAGCACGTTCAGGAGGAGCATCAGCATGATTCAATTCCTTTACCACCCTTAACAATGTATTTATCATATTCTCATCGTTTGTCCCGCACATCCTTAGTCATATTATCAGTTCATTAGCTTATTTTACGTGGATTAATCACCACTTCGACGCCTCAACTCAGGTTAGCTTACTGCATCAAGAAAACTGCACCTGATGTACGAGATGATAAAGTTGGATGAGTAAAATTTATAGCTCTTACGAGGCACGTCGCTTTGGATCCTCTCATGACTCACCTATCAGATATTGTATTAATGCTACTACTACTGAAAACTCGCGGCTTCTGTAAACAGAACGCTGCTACACTACAATAACAATTTGAACTACCGAGTGTGTTATTATCCTAAACACCTTTACCGCTAACTACTACTAACCTCACCTTTCCTCTACATGACAAGCTTCAACTCTTTGTCGGTTCACCATCGCATCAAGGACGGCTCAGACTCAGACCTCACAATAATGGATAATAGACGGCTAATTTAGTAAACATAAATCCAAAGATTTCCGACTTAAAGTTTGCTTATGTAGCAAATACCAGGATGGATTTCGCAATCAGAGGCGAACATAATGTGCTAATTCCTGTCAGAGTCTAATAGTATCATTTTATGCGATGATGATGATTCACTGGGACCATTGTACGTAGAAGCCACAGGACAATATGCTGAAAATACTTTCCTACCATATACCATAAACATTACTAAATCAGCCACAACTGATGCTGTGAAGTTATGAACGATGCACATCATGTCCATTATTAGGTTTTAATATTAACTCGGGCGATTTAAACATATCTGATTTGCTACAAACTGAAAACTGATGCGTTGCCAAGCCCCTGCTATACACGTTCGTTTCTCGGTAGTAGGAAACACAGGTCACTTCATTTTAGAGTAGCACATGCACAGCATTCATACTTGAATCACTGCAAAAGATTTACATATTGACAAAATTTTACAGTAATTTTTCATGGAGTTCTACTAACCTATGCAATGACGCAAGTCATCCAAATACGGCAATCACTGCCGGTATATCTCCAGGTTTTTTTGCAGAAAGTTGCAGTGCTGAACGGCAATACAGAGGACGGGAAGTTCTATCATTGAGCACCGGCAGATGCTACGTTTGCAATTGTTTGCACAGGGCATGCTTTTTTAATATGCTCATAATCCTTGCGTGATAGTCATATAGCGGGTTGCGTCCTTCTAATAATTGTTCTTAAGTAGGTTACGGTCTCCAAACTACAGGAATAAGCGATGAATGGATATTTGCATTGAATAGAGCTTCCTAGAAATCTGGTAGCGATTATAGTATTGAATTTTTGTAGGATTGTAGGAAATATTTATACAAGATTGTCGTCTCGAGAAAAGCTTTTGTGGTGAAATGTCCCACAATAATTTCTTTCCCTTCTTGCTCCAGAATCTTTCCGTATTGACCTACGCTATTGATTGTATGTGAACTAACAAAGTTGGAAGAAGGCGTAACAAGTTGTAAGTTGCGTTATTCCCTTAATATCAGCTTCAGCAAATGACTGTTTCCGTGTGAGCAAATAAGGGCTGATGATACGATTCTGAAAGTTGCATCAGTCATGCAGTAGATTTGCCTCAACCAGGAACATGTGTTGTGCGTCAATCTTTCTTTCCAGAAAATGATAATGCTATTGCTGGTGCACCGACTGTTTTTCTTCTTCATTGTGTAAATGAATCAAAATAAACTGAACTTAAGACCTCACGCTTCTTCTCCAGGATATGCAGGATTGTTTTCCCAGAATGAACTGCGATCCTAACAAGAGCTTTTGTTTGCTTTTTCCAAAGCCCCCAGGATTAACATTGAAACGACATCCCACGATACGGTGACCTACGTAAAGACAGTAGGCCCATTGACGATAGGCTGTACTTTTTTCTAATTCCTTTCTCTTAGCGGCCGGTCTTAGCTTCAAATCGATCTACAAATAACTTAAGGTTTATAACCAACGTCGTTTTTCTACGAATCAATACGACTTAAATTATTACATTCTCATTATTGTATCGCCCGTACTTGGAGAGGGCAAATGCAGACTACATACTATGAATATGAGGCTCAAACATTAACGTGCATCCTCCAGACCAGATCCTACGGAAACCAAATAAGCGATGAAAAACATCTGCACCAGAATCATCAGATCATCTGATTCAGATGCATCTCACTTAAAACAGGGAAGAGTGGTGGATTTAATTTTCATTCCTTTATCCAGAACCCAGAACTATATCCGCGGGCTACGACTGTCCTTTGAGAATACTTGCGAAAACGTGACACGTTCACAGCATTCTTTCCTCTTCTTGTCTTTTGCCAAACGTAAATGTGATCTTCAAGTTCCTCTTTTTTCAGTTACAGCTAAAGCATTGCTGAATAGGAGTTAAGCAAATGTAAATTACAGCTACTACTGTTTAAATCACAAACACTCGATTCTATCCACGATCCAAGGAAAACATTTGCATCATACGAGGATTTTGCAAGCACAGGTGTGACAAAAATAAAAAAGCTAGTTCCTTTTCAAATTCTCCTCTCCTTAATATATCCACGTTCATCCATTTCTCGCCCACCTGTTTATCATTCTTCTTTTCCTTGTTTGTTTCTCATGCTTGCGCTGCTATGCTTTTCCTTGCATGCATGTCTGCTGCATTCTACCCTCAAACACCTACCATGTGACATCTTTTATGAAACCTGCCGTACAAAAGCCGCCCTTCCCCTAATTTTACCGATCAGAAGAATCAAATTTCCTATCGCTTCTATCGCAGGCTAGCTATAATGAATTTTGAAAAATATCGAACGCCTCAGCACCCCCTGTCAATAATCCATGATGGAAACAGCTGGAGGCCGCTCTGCCAGAGACCATTGGCTTAACATCATCTCAATACAAAGTGGGCAAACCTATTTTGTGTTGAGAATTTTGGAATACACAATTTAGAAAAAACTTGACATACTGATTGTATCTACAGAAGACAAAACGTTTGATGTAGAATATAAGGAGCAAAATATACGGCATCACTCTTGGAACTGACAGTGTTATTTTGTAGTACCATATTTACCTGGCAATCATTTAGCAGCCTGTCCATGCCTAGTGGGTAAGCCATAATTGCGCATTTCCACCTTTTCTTCTCTCCAGCTCCTAAACACTCATTTGCGGCTTATTCTAAATTCGCAAAACTACTCGAGCTTTCACGATATGTGCGTGTGCATTCTGGTTCCCGTCTGGCCTGCCCTACAGAAGGGTAGACCTAATCCTTTATCGCAAACATTTGCACGCACTTACTTTACCTCAACACAGAACGAAATTTACGAGTTTCCACGTGTTTCCTCTTGCAGTATTGAGCACGCATAATTTTAGCAAATGTAAACACAATGACGACCACGTGATCCTGGTCCTTTCGCTAATACGCATTAAAAACCATATTATCCTTTTCTCCTACTGGAAAATAACCTGAACCTTATCAAGGGAAGGAAGCCGAACATTAATAAATGACACACTTGATGCGCAGCAGAAACTATTTTGCATATGCTACATGGCTGGGCTGTGCATAATAGCCTCTGCAAAGCTACTTGGGATAAATACCCTAATAGTTTATCTTCAATAAAGTCATATCTCATTTCACTTCTCATCCTCCTCCTACCCACAGTATCGGATGTCCTTTGGGAGAATAGCCTTCTATTTGTACATATTAGTTTATAATTCCTATAAAGCTACAAATGTCAGCATTATCTATAATATTTCTACAATATGTGCTAGTAAATATTTCCCTCACAGCTTCGGGCTTTTAGACTCCTGGCTTATAATCAGCTTCCTTTTCAAGTACAACGTCCTGGCTTTCCGAGAGGCAAGCGTGGTATTTTCTTCCTTGGAGAAACTAGCCTTCGTCTATTCTCGGCCTGTTCTTGCATGAAGATAAAGTGTGAGAGCAAACAAACAGAAGGGTTCTTAACTAGTAAAATGGAGTAGAAATCACACATGCTTTAGTGTATGCATCCGGAGCTGCAATATTGGTTTCAATTGCCTTGAAGCAGCATTTAATTTAATATACATGGATAACATTGATTCATTTTACTCCCTTCGTGAAATGCCATCCGAGATGTTGTAAATTTTCACATTGTAAATATAACACCGACCATCTATCCGATCCGTCTTCCTGCTTCAACATAAACCTGATATCATCATCACCCTATGCTATTAAACTCACATTACGATAGGTTCCCACAAGCTAAATCCCTGTAACAAATTAATATTTGCAGAGATACTCTTGGTACTTTAAACTGACAGAAGCTAAGCTAGTTAGGACTGCAATTAAGCTTGACAGATCAAATCAAATATTATATAAAAACTGAATACGAGAATAGTCTTACTTGAACTTTAATTCGATAGTTGGAACTTCTATCTCTGTTTTCCTGTCCTTCTGACCAACACGTACCCGTCAAACATGTCATCCATGTCAAATTTAATCAATAATCATTGATTACCTAAATCTAAATCATTGAACACTTTATTTTGGATGCAACCTAGTTGTGTTTACTCTTTAGCCAAGCGTAACTAACTTTTTCGTCATTATCAATATTAGAGACTTCTTCCCTCGTTCTTTGTGTTGCTCACTACTCTTCCTACATGCTGACAGAACAGATACAACTCTACTGAAAATATTTCTGCTCATAATTGTGAAAACATATAAACAGAATAAATGAACCGGCCAAAAATAAAAAGAGAACAGATACAATGCGTCTCCTAGCATATGAAGGCCACATGACTATCCATGAATGAACGAAAGAATTGTAAATGTCCAGGCAACTCCAGTGCAGGTCATGCATGACATAAAGGTTGCTGGAATGCATGGAACTACGCATGCAGCTGGAAATTTTCCTACTTGCAACTTGCATTATTGAACGCAAGCAGGACTTACGTGCAAATTCGCACGAATAGCAATCTGTGGTTTTGACACACTCTGAGAGCATGATTCTGAGGACCTACAAGTAGGACTTCCTGATATTTAGCTGTCGGATACAGTAAGGTCGCCAATTAGTTTACCCAGTTGCTTCAACAACAAAGCTATAAACATAAAAAACCATTCAAAACCCGGTCTTGAATCTGACTTTGCGTTATAGGAAGAAGACATTATTGAGTAAGCTGTTTGATGGCATTTTCATCATGTCAGCATGTAGTGCTACTCTGCACGCTCCCACAAGTTTTTGTTTGTTTACGTCCATTCAGGTGATAATAGCTAGTCAAAAGGTAATCAGTAGATACGACGCATTTTCTAACACCATAAGGACGGGTGGGGTGGATGAGTAAACTATTTCACCGAACATTTGCAACTTGTATCTTGAGCATAACTCGGAATACATTTTTAAGCATTGAGCCTTAGAATCAATTTACTCTGGAGCAGCAAGCTATGCAATAGATTCTTAAAATAACCTTTGTACTAGACTAGTAGAGATAATCTTCTGACTCCGTCCCCGTGGAACATCTCCAGAGCAGCTGGATTTCATCTGAATAAGTTCGCCTAGTTTGAATTCTACTACCCTTAATACACCTGAAGTATGGGTCACGCACGATTCACTACCAAAGCAGAGCCGTCACTTAATTAGCTCACGTGATATGAATAGCTAGTTATCCATTCCTACAGCATGCTGGAGGGCAACAAACAATAGCTCACTTATTTTGCGTTTTCATGGAGCCCCGAGCCCCATTACCTCATCACGTTTAGAAACTAGGGGACCATTCCGTATATGAATTGTTTAGACAGTTCCTAAGCTACTAGATGCCCTTCTATCGAAGGCCAGCAGTGTATTGCCGAAACAGAAGCCCCTACTCCATTGCTTAGGGACGACAACTTTTCCAGCATAATACATCTCAACCCCAGAAGTATTTGCTCTAAGTTGCAGCAACATGTTCTAGTAACGAGAAAGGCTATTAAATTTTGCAAAAAGTTCCCCCTTCTCGCAGTATACGTGAAACTTACACAGCAATCCTTACTTTGCAACTATTTCAACTACAATCGTTTGAAACAACATATTGACACATGTATATCCTTGTTGTAACAACAACTCAAAGAGTCCTCCAGTCTGGTTTTAGCAGATATAGATATACACACAAAAGCTCGGGAAAAAGTCAGGAAGCCGACTGGCTGACTGATGATAGTAAAAATACAAAGGTAGTAAAGTGAAGAGGAGGTTGGGGCACTAGCGCAGTGCAAAGCATCGCGGCTTGGTTTTCGCTTGTAGCCGCGAAAAGTACCGGCAACGTCTATCTATGATCTCACATCCATTTGTTGCACTGTGATTGCTCGCAACTCGATTTCATTTTGATCCTCACCCCTCTTTAACGTTGATGTTAAATGTAAGTTTTTCAACTCACATCCTTCTATTCAGCAAGTATTTATGCATCGTTCATCCCATCCATCCAGAAACCAAGCCAGCCATTTTCTTCCACACAGTCTTTACAATCTATCTACATTTATAATTGGACTACTGTAATTAAGAAATGCTCTTACATTCCGATCAGTTTCCAGCTGCTACGTTTAAGTTAGTAAACCAACTATGCCATAACTCTCAGGCTACTGCTTTTCCTGTGTCACATCATATCTAACAATTCAAGCGCAGTGCAACTCTGAAAAAAGCTTATCAGCTTCAAGAGAGATCCTGCAACTCTGCAGAGCTAGCAACATCTAAAATAGAAATTATCCTATGATGATTTAACTTCTCTTCTCTCTAGTACTCTCCCCAGTCTATCACTCGCATCCGATGACCTACAAGCGATCCCATCCAGCTGGGTTCCCACCAAGATTACCAGTTTTTAGAGTTCACTTACACCAAGCCACCAGTATCACATAAAATATAGCTAACCATGAAATAACTCTCACTAGTTAGCTGCATTATCGAAGCTATCCGCACGAAATAGAATCCCAAAGATGCTCTGTAGAATTATTTCGTACTCATTAAAGATTCTTCGAAAGCTACAATCCCTTCATTTTCAAACACAAATCCCTTCTTCAACATGGTACAAAATCATTGCACATGCAATATTTCATGAAAGACATTTAGTCATTCCACAACATACGTTATATAGTATGTATATCAACAGTACCGAAATATCGACTTACGTTGCTTCAATTTCAGTAATAGCGCGTCACGTTAATCATTGAAACTTCTATGGGGAATCTTCGGGAATCGAACCTTTGGGAGTATCACGTATTTGTTGGATTAATGTACTACCGTATGAATATTTTGATTGATATTAGTTTGAAGAGTTTGCATACCTCTTGCATGGATAGTAAACTTTAGATGTATCACGCTCCGATATTATCTTTTCCTACCGTGTTTTATCTGTGTCGGCAAAGTAAACTTTGAACACCGGGTGATAAGTTACACAGGGACAAAATCCACACACGTAACATACTGCATTTTCATGAACTCCGTCCAGGTCACGGGCACCCGTAATAGAACGAACGGTTGGTTCCTTTGCCAAAATCAGGTAGGAACATGTTGGAATGTTATCCAACAACGCTTCAAGCTCGTTGGCATCCTTCACTTGAGTCAAATCAAAGTTCAGGAAGGATACTCCTAAATTTTGCTCCTTCACAATGTAAACAAAGATTACATGTGGATTTAGTTTACTTAAAGTCACATACTTGAATAGACGCGAGATGCATGCCCTCAGGTCCAACTATTAGTAATCTACAGCATAAATAAACAAATAATCCAATGACCTTTGAAATAATCAGATATCCACCATTATCATCAAACCTTACCTTAAAATCCACACTGGAACCAGCACTCATCATGTCAAGGGTTAAATAAATCATATGTTCAAGTAATACTGATAATCAAGCTATATGTTGCAAATTCACGTGCTAATGAAACTCATGTTAAAAATCACGTGCGAAAACCTTAAATCCTTAATTTCATTTTACATGATTTTCCATATTTTCCAGTATCGCTCGTGTCAACAAATGGGAACTCATTACAATTCCCGCTTCAACTCTTGATTTGCCTCCGAAAGCATTTACAGTACGTGTCTGGCTGGGACAGAACAAAGAGAAGAACGGTTTTGTCGGTTAGTAAAAGGGAGTTTGAAACGTCGGTAGTATGCAGAAACGTTTTAATTTCTCCTCAGGTTGGATATGAGCAGAGAAGTCAGGCAACCTTGTATCATTCTTTCGTTCTCAAGCGTAGCCAGCGACACTTCAGCATGGCATCAATTTTAACCTGCCGCATTCATACGCTCCATTCTCATGTACTTCCACGGACAAGGATAGGGGAAGGGCAAGATGTTGAAAATCAGACGTCGGCGGAAAACTCCAAAACCCTATGTGTTTTGTGTTTCAACCTTCTACGCTTTTAGAATTCCGCCTCTTCTTAGAACATTCATCCTGAAAGGCCAAAATTCGCGAATGGCAAAGCCTTGAAAATGGGAAATGCTATAGCAAAATACACGGGTTGTAAATAATCGCATTCCAATATTATAGCCCCCAAACGCTCCGTAAATATTCTACCCAATTTTCCTGCTCGCTTAAAATCAAACTTGATTTGTATCAGGATTTAAATGGTTCATTTCCAGAAAAGTGTGCAGATTTTCTCCATGTTGAGCGCCAGCATAGCAAGGGATCGCATCATCGCCATCCAGTCTATAAGCACATTCTTAAGAGCTAGTGCGCAGCAAGAAGGAAGGAATTGCAACTACGTCGTACGAGGACGGAGAGAATAGATAATTTGCGAGCAGAAGAATTCGCCAACTTTTCTCTCTTCACTCCTCGAAACTTGTATCAATGCAGTCTTACATATATATACATTGTATATTGCGTCTTTGATTCTTTTCAAGAGGTAAGGAAGGAGGGAAATAATCTATCCATCTATAGTTTTCATGTATAAAGCTGTAAACTCACTCCAGTACTTGTTGTATTACATAATCCAAGAAGATATATTGCGAAATTCTAGAAGGAGATTCTATAGAAGTAAATAGAAGAGGAGCGAGCAACTTGAAAATCATTGATCAGCAAGATAGCAAACCGCGAAGTAAGAACAAGAAGAGACTAAATGATATGAGCCTGTTTGGCTTTAGCGAGGAATAATTGTGTCACTTAATCTTCTGACTCGCAGACAAAAGTAAGTAAAATAGGAAGGCTTTCGAGTGAGTTCTCTTCCAGCGTCAGCAGAATATGTAAACAGAAACAAGTTGGACGAGGCTGTATTTCATATGTTTACCTTTCTTTGCAAACTCCTGGGATGAATTTTAAACTCTCCCATTATATATGTACATTTTATCCACTTGCGAAAATCTTGTACGGCGGGATTGAAGGTGTTCCAGCAGGAGCCAAGGTTTATAATATCGGATGCATCAATCAGAATCAAAAATGACTCTGTAGATGAATCAATCAAATTCCCTTGGATCAATGCAATCTATTTAGATGCTGGTTGGGCGCAGACCGGAGAGTTTCCGGTCTGACAGCTGATCAAGTTACTGATATAATCAAGATATGATATAGTTTCCGTCAAATTAGCTAAAATTTGCAAAGATTAAGATTTAGAGGGTAAAGAAAAGTGTTTTTAGCAAGTTGTATACACCTCGGTCTTCTGTAGTTCTAGTGGACACCGTGGGATGAGATGCTTTTGATGGATAAACTTCGATTACAAGGATTGAAGAGGCTATACCTAATTGCCCAGGCTGAGCTGCGCTTCCAGCAGCATGTAACACGTGCCTTTCCCATATAAATAAAAACAATGTTGCAATTCAACTAACGAGAGTTGTGACGCAAGTTTTATAATCTCCAGCATGAATAAAGCTCGGAACAAGAGGGAGAAGAATCAGAGAGAGAATCAACTAATCAAAAGACTGGAACTGTATGACGAACTTGTGTACTTAACCCAATTCCTGCATCTTGACGGGATGGCTAATTAGCAGGGTTCAATATATGTATACATGATTGAAAACATGAGGATTTTGCAATTTTACAAGGTTAACTTATCTGGAAAGAGAAGTACTCCATGAAATTGTTATTGTTAAAGTTTGGAAAACAGTAAAAGTACCATCTTAAAAAAATTGATCGCAGCGTAGTTAAAACGCCCATTTTTGTTATTGAGAAATTGACAATTAGACAGAATACTGAATCCAACAAAACATAGGAGTTACTGATTGGAGACAAAAAAAATAAAAGGCTAAATGTAACTCTGATTTTATTTAAACTCCGCAGCAAAATGACAAAAAATATAGTTACCAGCTACATGTGATATTTTTGAGGAGGCAAACAAATAGGGAGACATGCCGGTTGCCCCTACATTAGTTTGCAAATTGGTTGGACTGAAAAATTGCGCATTTCCTAACTATTCATTTGTGTTTGTAAATTTCGGATGTAGTTTTAGCTTGTTGTTTTAAAACTGCGTTCCAACCACTTTTATCATCTCCTCGTCCCTATTGGCCTATTGGCTTGCTGATTTTGCTGCGTGGCTTTTATGGTTCTCATGAAAGATGGAAAAATAATCGATGGTTCAAAAGATCCACGTGGAACACCCTGTAGTAAACACGGGGGGAGTTTATTTTTTACACACACTGTCTGGTTTTTAAGGACTTTTTAGTGGCGGTGGACTCGTATAATGGATAAAAATCCCTAGGAGTATATCCAAAGGGCTTGAGTATGTAGAGTCGTAGAGTTTAAGGCAAGGATATGGTTTTATACCGCGAGGATGGAGCGGCTTATTATTATTTTCGCGGCGAGAGAGAGAGAGAGAGAGAGAGAGAGAGAAGGAGGGAGGAGAAATAAAGGAAGATAGGATTCGGGAGGACGTAGATATGACAACCTTGGACGGTGCCCTGCTGGTAGCCGTATACCAAAGAGCGCTTGCAGCTTTTGGTTGCTGTTAAGAGAAGAGCTACTCTCTATACTCTATGGTGCCCATGCTATATGTTTTTCTCTTCTCTCTTGGTTTCTGGCAGATATTGGCGCAGGCGAGTACATACCTACAGGGTAGGGATGATGTGATAATAAAGCTGAAGGTTGTGGAAGACAAGCACAGTTGCTACAACTCCTTGAATCCGAATGAGTGTGTGCTCGTGTTAAATTCTTCTCTTTCTTCTCTGCTCCTAAATATCTTGCTCGTACTTTAATTATTCTCCTCATATCAAGTTAAAGACAGTTTCGGAAATTATCTTTGACCCATTCAGAAATATATTTATTGTCTGAAATCGCTCTTGAATTTATTTTTCCAAGACGGAATTCTCCTGTATCCGCACACAGATTATCCAAACTTTTCTTTGTTAGGAGATAATACTAAAAGGTGTTCTCTCTGGATAATACGTTAGCCATAGCCAGAAGGAGCCACAGTAGGAGCCAGCAGCTCTTTGCATTGTTTTTGTTGTTGTTGCTAGCCGCATTAGCCCTCGTGGTGAGTTGTTGGGTTCGAGGAATACTATCATCAACTATTCTACACAATCCTTGATTGTTAGAGAGTGCTTAATTGTAATCATAGTTTACTTAGACTCTGATTCACTTTACACATCTTGTCAAAGAAGCTTCATCTTCAATCAGTACGTGTCAATCTCTTTTAGCAAGTATATAGACAAGAAAATATTAGAGCGGATTTGATTGTTATAAAATAAGTTTTTGAAAGTGGAAAAGAATACTCGTGCTACGACGACAGAGATTTACATTGTTTTCTGAATACAAAGCGGCTTCACTGTACTTGACTTACCCTGTTAATTGTTAATTAAAAAGGGAATAACTACGTTGTTAATTTTTATCCTGTGGATATACTAGAATCATTCTTGGAGCTATTAATCACTCCGGGATTAGCGTCACATAAGACGAGAGCCTTGTTAATTGTAAGGGTTTTGTAAATTGTGAGGTGCGGGATTAATAAGAGGGAGGTGATTGTAAGTCAGAGAAGCGCTTAGAGCTGGCTTCTGGGTAAAATCTGTACAATCTAGTTGAACAAGTAATTTTAGCTGCGGAAAGATAGACGAATTCATCATCAGCTTGGTGTGTAGATGAAAATAACCTTACGCTATTATTGCTCAAAACTTTCCGCATTGTAATTAACTACTTGAATTCTATATATATATAAATATTACCACTACATCGCCTACGTTGAAGACGAAGGAATACTTTGTGGAAGGACCTCCAGGGAATCTTTGGACGCTGCCAAAAGAACAAGACTCTCTCTCGCTCATCCCGAGAATTTCGTCTGTCTCATCGTACAAATAATCAAAAGTGTGCTTCATCAAACCCCGCTGCTGCTCAAACCACGCTGGAATAATACTCGGCCGGTTTGGAGTCACGTACGGAAACTAATCACTTCAAAGCCAAGAAACCAAGTCGTCCCTGTTGAAGGCCAAGACGGAGTCACGGATTCCATAGGAAATCAGACAATTCAGAACCAATTTCTACTTCATCCGTTTGCAAAGATGAGTTTAAGTCCTGTTGCCAGGCAGGTTACGCAAAGCCAAGCGATTCCTTCCAGGAGGATGGTCATTAATAGTGCAAGTCAGTTACCCAATGATTACTCCACCACTCCGGGAGGAACCATTTACTCAACTACTCCGGGAGGTGAGCATAGTATTTACAGTTTGTTTTAATATTCTATGCGAATCTATTGAATAATTGGTGTGGAAGAGTAGAAGGGATGAAGGTAGACGCTCGGATTGCGGTTTTACTAAGGATTCGAAGGATTAATTCAAATCGGCAGCTGGAAGTAAAGCTTTCCCAGCTTTGCTTTCGTATGATCCTATAGTAATAGGTACGGCGGGATTGGAGGATTTCGCCATTTTCTAACCATCTTGATTACTCCAGCTGCAATCTTTTTCTATAGGGTCCATACGGACCTTTGTCCTCGCAGTTTTTTCAAACTCCTCTCAGCTAATGCGTGTTCTGTATTCACAGTGCACGTATTAACCTTGTTCCTTTGTGGATGGTATGAGGAAATGATTATTGGCTCTCAAGAGGCGCCTATGCATACGCAACCGGGTATTTGCCTTTCTTTCTGCTCCTGATCTCTCTCTCCTTAAGAGCAAGTCTGCGGGAACATCTGCGAACCCGTTGAAATCCTTAAGAAAAAAAGATGTAGAAAGAAGAGTCGGGGTTTGTGATAATCCAGAGCGTGAAAAACCAGCCAGCCGCTTCGGAATAATTTATCCTTTCCCAATGCCATCCTTCGGTCGTTCTGGACTTTTCTATCTGATAATGACATTATTGGGAAGGTTGTTGTGTAAGGGCATCCAGGAATTGTTTGCCGTAGGTCCATTTTATACAATAGTTTCTTCATCTCCCTTTTGCGAATTCGAGAAGACAAGGTCTTTCTTATTCTTCCTCATGCCTAATGCCAAATGGTTACGGACTAAAGACTTAATTTGGTGGACGAGTGGGATGAAGTTAGTTGGATGACGGCATTATTAGTTTCCATCTTGATATGAGAGCTTACATTTTTTAGTCACCTTAATGTGGTTAGTGAAGTCTATGGTAATGTTAAAGTGCTGGTAGCTTGATGAAGCTAGAAGTCTGCTTCCAGCTAGGGTGTTCAATTGAAGATGTAGGTGTATACTATGTACGTGAGAAAGTTTTACATAGTGTGCGGATTTGTGCATGCAGCCAATTTTTTCGAAGGACAACATCTTCTGGGATGTGTATGTGCCGTCTAGCACGCGTTCATATCATCTAGTACGCACGCTCCTCTAGAGATGCGGCAATTTTATTCGGAACCACAAAATTCTCGGAAAATCCTCACATTTCGCCTTGAATTGGATTACAGCGGGTAACGCGGAAAGCGTGTAGCTTATACCCGGGTAGTCTGTGCATGGTTGCAGCACGAAATAGAATAGACGCATATTATTAAGGATTTTGCGTGTGCCGTATTGACGCGAGAATCAAAATTCACCCTCTTCAGCTACTAACGTACGATTCTAGCATAGCTCAATCGTCGCCAAACTTTCCCTTCGTCGAGTCCTTGTGGCCCAGCACTTCTCTGAAATCCTACAAAATTCACGTTCTAGTCAGAGGAGAAAACTTTGGCTGTACCAAGCTGTAGCTATTTCCTCGTCTTAGAATCGTTTTGACCTCTGCCAGAAAGTATAGGTGTGGGTGTACATGTCAAGTCAAAAGTACGTTTTAATATCTTGCTCACTCTAGTTTTACACGGGCGAGAATGACACTATGAACCCAAGTCACATGACGTGAACATTAGTTTATGAGATATCAGAATCTTTAGTTCATTAGTTAGTTACCTAATGAAAGTCTTCATTTTACAATTAGTCTCGAGATTTCTAGAAATTGTTTTCAGCTATCTTATCCAGAATGTCCCATCGTTAGTTGAATGATTAAAATTGCGAATATTCAAGTATTAGCTTGCGTCAAAAAGAATGTGGCTGATGGTTCAGGTGTGTGGGGAAAACCATGGTTAAATTTCTCACCCTTTAGGCTTCTGTAAGAACGAATTCAGATTTGTAGCGTGTATCGGAATTTACGGGTTGTAAAGGGTGAGAGTTGAAGAATAGCTTTTTGTTTGGAAGTGTGAAAACGTAAGATTGCGAAGTTGACGTGCACGTTGAGTCAAATTAGCATCTTGCGTGTGGTGTATGTTTCAGCTTATGGCTATGATATGATTTTGTTTTTCATCTCGAGAAATATCGTGTTAATTTCGATTTAAGATTACAGGAAATGACTACAAATGATTTCGAAGATTTGTCGTCGATTTTTGTGGGGAGATTGGAGAAGGGTTACTGAAACCCTAAAATTGTTTTTTGTGGGTTAACTAGACTTTGAGCAAGTTTATTTATAGTAGCATGTGTAAGGATTCAGAGATTACATTCTAATGAGTTTCTGAGAAGGTGAGGTAACAATACTGTGGACCGGCAGATTCGATTAACATGCTGCGTTGAGAACATGTGAAAAGGACTGATAGACTGCTTAGTCAAGTCAGTCAGTAGTAAATCTTTGAAGATTGGGCATTGAAAGTTAAATTGGACAAAGGATTACTGCGTGCTGGTATCTACAGGAGATTCGAGCTTATAGCGAAGCCACCTTCTCATTGGGATTCTTGCTACAGTAGATGCTAAGGAGCAGTGATACTTGCAACTTTTTTACTTGTTCTTGTTTGTTGTTGCCAAGTGCTGACTAGTATTTCTCTGCTCCATTCAAGGTCAGTACTGTTTACTGATTATGTGTCCGCGCTAGGGTATGTAGTGTGAGTCGTCGAAGCGCGTTTAGCAATCCTCCATTCTTATCCATCGGTCCAGTAGTAGGAGTGTCTTCTATATTTCCTTATTCTCATCTCAAGGGGCGCACTCTGTACACTTGCTGTTATGTGCAAATTAGCAGATTCGCATAGAACTTATGCTGCATGTGGATGCTGTAATTTTGTTATTTCTTGCTAGAATTTGTGAAACTTGTCTCTGCGTACAATAATGCTTACTAGGCTACTTAGGAAGGTGTACTTTGAAGGTGGACGAGATTGAATCTTTAGGCTTTGTCAGATTCTAGTAAATGTGTTTTTTGATGGATGATAATGATCACGGAGGTTTTATTTTCGGGATTCTTGCTTTTGGCTGAGGAAGCAATGACTATACCCGGTAAGTTGGGTTGGCTGGTCGTTGAGTAATTGGTCGTTAGACGTTTTAAGGCAGGTCTCACTCTCACTGCAAAACTGTGGTTTAAAGGAATGGAGTTCTCAATGCTTCGATAGAGTAGGAAAAGGTGTCGTACGGATGTACTATCCTTTTCGTGATAGTACAACTTGTATTAACTATAATCATATCACTGTAGAGTTAAGGAACATTCTTTCATAGTTTTATACAGATTGCTAACGCGTAACTTATTTTCTGTTCCAGGTACTCGGATTGTCTATGAGCGTGCATTTTTGATGCAACTGAGGAACTCACCAATGGCGAAAACGCCTCCCAAGAATATTCAGTTTATTCCCGGTGTGTCACCTACGAAGACATTGCCACCCTCTGGTCTCATTGTCTCTAATAATAATAATACAACGCTTAGCGGTGACAAGATTGCTGATAAAAGACGTAAGTGTGCCTATTATCCTCTTGTTTCCTAACTGATAATGTATAAATGATGAAATAACTCATTTGGCACTCACTATCATGCCTGATCAGCGGGTGTATTTAAGTAAATATGGCTGTAACTTGTGGTTGTGCCATAAGAGCTTTATACACTTTCCATATTACTTTGGATAATTTATATTGAGCTGACGTTAATAGGATGATATTTTTTAATGCAGGTGAATCAGCCAACCCAGCCACGTTGGACTCGGAGCAGTTTGAAATGGATCTTTAGACGGGAGAGAGATTGGGACATTATAAAATACTATAAAAATTATTGAAAAACAAAACAAACTTATAAAAAATAATTAATTATCGTTAACTAATATTGTCCAAGCAATGCATCTAGGATTTCCTTTTGCATTATGCATGACTCCTATTTTTCGTATTACAAACAGGACATTGTCTTACAAGTAGCTCTAAAGATGATTAGTAGCGTAAGAAGCCAGTGTATCAGTGTTGCTGTAGTTTGTGCTTAACAGTCGTTCACTGCTATCGTTTTATAGAAAATCTAGAAACATGAAGTGCGTGCTGAAAGATGCATTCAAAATCGGAGCAGTGGACGAGTAATACCGTTCTATCTGTTGACAACGTTCGGATTGATCATATCGCTTAGGTAGTTCAGATAATTCAATTTATTTCTATGGGAGGTTATAGTTTCGTTAAGCCCTCGTTTCGTTTACTTTCAACAAGATTACAGAGAGGGTGTTTATTCCGGGTTTCTTCACTTTTGGTACACGAACTGAAGAGTGATTGAGTCCAACATGACAGACGAAGTGTGTAGAATGACTGAATTATTATTGAAGAGGCGAACTTGTGTATTCTGAGAATTTATTTGAGTAAATTAATCTAAAAAGGTGATATAATTATGTATTAAAATTTGGTCAGCATTCTTCTCAAAATCTATCCTTATACTTGTCGTCATAATCTGCGTTGCGATTCGTAGGAGAAGAAAAGTCAGTCGGAGAAGAAAACCTTACCGAATATGAGTGTGAAATAAATAAATACGAGTGAGTGAAATCTTTTGTGAGAATTGTATTGTATTTCGCATGAATCACAAATTCAAGCCATTCGACAATTATGTATATAAGATAACCTTTGGTACTTAAATCATCAACACATTCACTTCACGATTACAAGACGAGACAAGCGCTTTACGAAATGGTCAAATTTGGTCATTAGATTGTTGAATCCCGAATGAAGCGCATATTAGCGAATCTATATTAAACACTTTTATAAATATTTCGAAGTTCGAAGCCTGGATGCTTACACAGCTTACTTATTTTAGTACAGCGAATGGCAAGTAGAGTATTAATATTCAATGTTATATAATTAAGTCATAGGAGCAATGTATGTAAAAATATATAATGCTCCCTGTATATATACAATATATGTTCATACCTTTCCCTCTTCACCTCCAACAAAACGCTCGATATCGGCCCTGATTACTTCCGTCGTAATTTTAACGGAATAAATAGGCTAGGACTCAAATGAAACTCATAAAAATAAATGGTATAGATAACCTAGTAGAATTCATGCAATGAAATAGACTGCTAACGACTTGACTTAAATTATACTAGTTCAGAATACAATCTGGTAATTACCCCTTTCAGCATAGAATTTTCGAATCCATTCGTTAACCCCGGCGATACAGAAAAATAATGATTAGGAATCTTAATGTACGGTCATAGAAAATTAATTACAAATAAATCGAATTTCGAGGTTCCTTAAATTTCTAGCTTGTTATCCCCATGGAAGTTTTTCTAGATGGTGTGTGACCGCAACCGCACTGTATGCTTCTGATTTGTACTTTTCGAACACAGCCTTGTGTTGAGATAGAGGAGCTGCATAAAATGCTGCACAAAGTGCTGAAGCACACAGCTGAACTTCTTTCTTCACGTGTGGATTGAGTGCACATAATGAATCGTCCCAAAATACACCCTGGGAGCAATTTAGACATATGTTTAAAATTCTCTCCTATTTTGCGACTTCAGTCTACATTAGCATACATATTCTGTTTTAACCTACCTGATATGCCCATCTGCCCAAAGCAACGGCACTGGTCCCAATTAAGCTGGGGAGTACGGTAGTGAAAGTCTCTCCGTCGATCAAAGCCAGCTCCGCCAAATACATAGCTAAATGAGTCGACCGTATATCCATTCGAAGTAAAGAACAGAAAGCTTTGGCAAAGTCGAAAGGCGTGGGGGTTATCAAGTCGTAGTCGAGGGCTTGGAGAATTATGAGCTCCATACGAAGAATCTGAAACGAAAAGTAATCGAACGATTAGATTTGATCTTAAGGTACCAAATGAAGTTGCTCAGTTTCTTGCAAGACAACAAGGTAACACAAACTTACTTGTTCTTTGCTGTAAGTGTCATCGGTAATGTGAACAAAATCCTTGATACCGGGGGGAGAGGGCTCTTCAAACTTGCATGCTATGAACAAGGAGCTTGTTCCAATAAGTTGAAGTTTATTCCTCGGAACATTCATTTTCGCTAAGAATCTATCGACGATGTTTGCAGCGAGGAATAATGTTTCTTGACTGCATTCAAATTCTTGAGAAACTTCGACAAGCCAATCAATAAGGATTGATCTCATCCTGTATGAGATCTCATGTTGCTTCTCCATGTATTTCCTCGGGCGGACTCGATGCTGTATTTGAGCCCAATGCGTCAATATATCGACACAGTAGTCTGGTTGAAAGCCGAGGGATTTTGTGATGTCATAGCGAACTGCGTTAGTGGTTGGTGTGGAGGATGTCTCTTCACAGATGCTCATATTGTTGTCGTTACTCCCATATGCACTACTTTCCTCGGTAGGCTCATTAGTAGCGGAACTGGTCGACGGTGAATTATCCATGGGTTCATCATAGCTGGTGTTTAGCTTCTGCTGATTTTTCAATAGCTGTAATGCATCAGGTACAAGTGTCACTGAGGATTCTGCTATTTTGCAGGACGATGGGAGCTTAATAAAGCGGTTGCTAGCGTTTGCTGTCAAATCCTGGAATGGTTGTCGC
Organism: Sminthurides aquaticus; assembly: GCA_906901655.1. Taxonomy (NCBI): domain Eukaryota; kingdom Metazoa; phylum Arthropoda; class Collembola; order Symphypleona; family Sminthurididae; genus Sminthurides; species Sminthurides aquaticus. The sequence goes on along the minus strand of CAJQTT010000013.1, from coordinate 504,132 downwards.
TTGACTTGAGTGTTCCCTGATGGAACACCAGCATTTTCATTGCTTTGTTTCGAGGATTCCAATTCATGTTGTGCTAGTTTTAGCATGTTGGGCTTCTGCTGCTGAGGGAAGAGGGAATTTGTATTGTTCGCAAAGGAGAAATAGTTATGAGTGATTCCGACCCGGAAGTTGAGGCGCCCTGGGGAGTTGTTCTTGTAGGGGTGGGTTCGGGCGACCCCTCTAGGATTTTCGTTTTCCATTTTTTCGATTATCGGCTATGCATAAAGCTGAAGGTCAGATTATCTGCAATGAAAATCAAATATCTCGTGAGTGCATTTTCGCGAAAAGAAGCCAACGAGCTTCATCCCACATCCAGCTTTCAGAAGGCGGGTTTACAGTCTATATATGTATGTATAAAATAACGTGGAATTTCAAAACCGTAACCTTACCAATGCTTTTCGCTACTCAAATTCAAAAGTCACTGGCTATTCAAACCAAATACTGTCAAAAATTAAGTCGAGCTTAATTTCACACTTGTTTTAATCTTACTTAAATTCATATTTGATGGATATTTTAGATACAAAATGGAGAAAACCAACTTTGGTTGCTCCGAACTTTGAGGGATACAGAAGGGCGGCAATGTATTTATGGCGGCACTAACACTCGGCTGAGTCTGGTAGACAATACGTCAAACTCAAGGAGATAGATTGCAGAAGATGTGACACACCTCATGCAAATCCGGAACGGAACTTATGCAAATTCGCGTCAAAAGCACTCCTTGCTTTACAATTGCACATTTTTTAGTTTTGTCCCGCTTTTTCCCACCATCATGATTACAAGGAACTGCGTGGTCAACAAACACTTGACCTCTTTATTTTTAATCCAAGCTATGGTGATAAACGCGACAATCAGCTTTGGGCAGATAATGAACAAGGAGCAAGGCAGCGACGATTTTCGGCTTGGAAGGATGTATGAAGTTACAGAATAAATATTTTTCTCATGAGAAATACTCTGTAATTTTAGGAATTAATTTTAATACTCTTGTTGATTATGAGTCAATGGACTTTTATATTTTCATGTAATGGATATATTTTCACTTTGTTTTATTTTGATAACGTAACTAGCCAGAAAACTGTTAAGTATTAAATCCCTTGAGTGTGAATGACGGAAGAACGGACAGATGCCTATGTTCAATGTTAGAGTATAGCTTTTCCGTTTCCTCCCCATTGCCCACATCCAGCAACATAAACCTCCGGCTGATAAAATTTTGTCCGTTACACTCGTGCAGAAAACCGCCAGTAGATTTCAAAATTTATGCTCCTGGATCAACAACATCGCGCCCAGGCAGTATACCTAGGCGTAACAAGGGGAATTCCCCCCTGGGAGAAATGGTTATCGTGTACAGGATGACTTCCGTTGTTCGTATCTAATTTATATTTTTAATATTTATCAAGTTAATTGAAATTAATTTTAATTTTAATTTTTTTTGATTTTTGGTCTAGATAATACTTTTGTATCAGTACAGCAGCATTTTAGCGATAGCTCGTTAACCATTACAAGTTAGGCATAGGATAAATGGCAGGAGAATTCCGAGGAACAAGCACACGTGACTTGCTAGATCAAAACTTGACCGCTGGTTTTGCACGACGAAATTCTTAATGAGCAAATTCTAAAACATGCGCGGCTCATGTGCGAATTGTTAATCTTTTTTCGTGAATTATAAAGTTAGTCAAATTGTTGCCAAAAGTGAACCATGTGGTTAGGATAGGTAGAATCATCAAGACTTGTTTTTCAGTCGTTAGCTTTTAAGGAGTTTTCGTGCCACAATGTTGGCATCTTTTGTTAATTTACTCCGGGTTAATAAACCTAATCTATCGAATGTCTGTGGTGGACCATTAACCGTGGGTGTTAGGGAATACGCAGCCAGGAAAGGTACACGAGAGCGAAAAGCTAAACTGAAGAAGAAACGTAAAGAAGAAAAAGTTGTTGAGACCAAGAAGAAAGTCTTTGGAGCACGAAAGGAGTAAGTTTGTGGTTACGATGTTCAAATAATGCCGTATTAGGCTAAGTTATGAATGTCATTAAGTCGGCGTGCTTATAAACTGTTATATTTCGTTGCAGCCTGGTTTACGTCAAACAGCGACCGTTCGATGATAGTCACTACCCTGCAGCAGTCGACGATGTGTTTTTTCATCGAAAATTCCAAACCTTAGAATATTCGTTTAAAGATGCAGTTCAGTTTCATAGGGAAATTCATCATGAAACTGTTTATAACAAACCGGAAGCACCGCTCTTGTTCCGTGTTGACATTGATCTTGTATACCCAAACAGACCAAATAAGTAAGTAAACATGATCGCCATTAAAATAGTAGTAGATTTTGGATTAAGGAGACAATCGCACTCATGCCATACTTAATTCCCTGTAATAGGTTTCAGGATCCCTGGAAATCAATTGTGGAGCTGAGAGAGCCGTTCCTGTTAGAAGGGATGAAAAAACCATCAGTCATAGCATTTTGTGAAGAAAATGCGGATCAAATTTCGGAAGCTATAAAAGCTGGGGCGGAGAAGGCAGGAGGCAAAGAATTAATTGCTGCTGTGCAGGTATTAAAAATAAAATAATGTGCTTATTTAGCCACAGAAGATCATTGCTGCGGACTGGACCTTTTTTATTAGCAAATATTACCAATAAAATGTTCTTGTTCAGTTATTTATAATTTTTGAGATTCGTAATCTGAAATTTGCAGAAAGGTGATGTGAAGCCAGCAGAGTACGACTACGTAGTTGCGCATCCTCTGGTCGTGACGGAGTTAACTGCGCTTAGGGGACTGATGAGACGAAATTTTCCTAGCATCAAAACAAAGACAGTGGGAACAGATATGGAAAAGATGATAATGAGTCTACAAAAATGTATCAAATTCAATGTTCAGCATAGCGATCAGGAGCCAGACTTTGGTTACGTCGTGGCATGCCTGGGCTTTGTAAGTACCACTTTCAGCTTAAATTGGACTAGGTTGGTAATAATTGATTGCATTTGCGTTATATTTATGTTGTTTCATTACAGTTAAATATGCCACTGGATGGATTAGAAGGAAACTTCGAAGCCTACATAAAAGATATAGTTAACAGAAGAGTTGCGGGAAAAGATCCATCTCAATTCATTCTCAAGGTGCAAGCCTACACGGATTACTCTTTTGAAAAGTTTAAGATTGATTGGAAGCAGTATATATAATAGTCAACTTTTTTACTGCGAGTAGCAATAAATTATTAAATGATCGACAATATGTAAAAGTCAACTTAATTATACGGGATATATTGCTGATCAGCAGCTGTATAAAACTTTTTCTCCACCGGGAAGTAACGGTTTGGAGCATATTTGTACAGAAATTATCAAAGTTATCTACAAAAGTATGCAACACTTAAAACTATGCTCTTAAATTTAGTAGTCCTGATATCTTGAGATTCAGAAAAATCTGTTTGTTGATAGTCACGGACAACATGTAGAAGTAGAAAGCAACTTCACATCAGGTTTCACGGTTTCGTAGGTCATCTTACTCTTATGTTCTTCAAACTACAATTCAGATACGAGAGAAAAGGCCATCGACCAGCCAGTGTCGATTTATGGACGGACGCAATCTTAGCAAGAAAGTTAGAAGCAAAAACCTCATGTATTGGTGTCATGGAAGAGTAGACAGCAAACAGTATTAAGTAATTATTGGCATCTTGTTTTGAGCTACAGCTGAGACCCCCAGTTACACAAGAGAAGACTGACGAAAATCATTATCGCTGCGTTGAGAGATGCTAATTTCACAGAAGAATTACAACCATCTTCAGAACAGTAACATTGTTCCCAGTAAACTCCGTTTTCATGGATACCCCAATTGCAAACACCGGTAACTCCAGTATCTGCTACACTTGTGCACCGTCGAATGACCTGTCGCCATCTACAAGATAACCGTGAGAAATCATTGAAAGTCCCATACTTTTAATTGAAAGAAAGTGAAAGGGAATTCGAGCATAGGTCGATGACGTATAACAGTACTTCATGCGACACATTTTTTATAGTTTTACAGCTTCTCACCTCCCATCCCAAATAAATCCGCGGGGGCTTTGCTGGGTTATTTTTATGCACATTGTCCCTGGAGTTTTAGCCTCATCTCCTTGACAGTCAACAGGAACATGTCGGTCCGGGTCAAACCCGCCGTAAACTCCACATGAATCCTTCTCATCAGCAGAGCTGCACTGGTAACATCGGATGGATTCTACAAACACATTCAAAATTTATCAAAATGTCGTGTAGACTAATACGATAATTATAACACTCGATGATCCGCTACGCTTAGTGTTTCTACAGTTATTCTTAAGGTTGTTAGCAGGTACTGGAAGTGTCATTCATGTATTTCTATTTAGAAACAGTAGTCGAATGACTACCTTGAAATTGAAAATCTAAAAATCAAACATTTTTATTACCTCCCAAGCGAACTTCGATTGCCAAGAAGACGATCAACGTGGTCCAGAAAAACGTTGCAGACATTATAAAAAGTTAAATTATAATTGTAAAAATCGGAAAAAGTATCTATCCTCTAGGACGAACCCCTGATTCACAGCATCGCTCGCAGCAACAATGTACACAGGTGCAACGGACAGGTATATATGCTAAGGTGTGGCTGGATGGAAGAGGTGCAGGGAAGAGTTACTCATAGGTAACTTGCATACATAACAAGCAGAAACAAAATGCTGGAGACCTTCTTTCTCCTACGTCGACGCGGCTTAGGGCGATGTACATTAGCCGAACTGAGAAGGCAGACGGGTAAAGGAATTGTATAGGATCACTAACTGCGGCTAACATGCGGGTGTAATCACAATTTACTAATTACAACAGTCAACTACTCACAGAGTGGGAGTGGGATACAAATTCGTCTGGTTTCGGCTAGCATTGTATAGACTACAGAAGATATTTAGGAGGATCAGGTCGTATCGCTAGGATTTCTCTGGGCAAATTGTCGTTAGTGCCCCAATCCTGTGCTTCAACTTGATTATTGCAATCCCATACGGCTGAAATGAAGGCGAGGGCATGAAAGATGAAAGCGATTCCAGCAAGACCTATTCCAACGAATCCAAGAATCGGATCTTGACAGAACCGATACCCCCGAAAGCATTTAATGATTCTATCATCTCCCATTGCTCCGAGTGGAGTGTCAGAAGTTAAGTCACAAAGTATTTCTTTGTATGCCCCAATGGACTTCCGGTTGTAGTGCAGCATGGCTTGAGCGTTGTACCATTCACCAAGTACATACGTTAGACAAAATAACAAATTAGCAACTTTTCCTAGACAAAGTTGCGCGTTTAGCGGCAAGCAAAAGTACACTATGAAGGTGAGGACTGCAAGCATAACCGTAAGGCTGAGAGTCATTACTCCAATCAGCTCTTCCGGAGCGTCACGACGTATTTGCTGGAGACGTGAGAGAACGTAGCTGTCCATTTGAACCCGAACTACTTTGCACATCCGGACATCCGCTGGTGGTTGCCAGGGACAATGGTTCACGTTTAAAGTGGGGGCGCACTGGTTCCATGCTTTGGAGTTACCGAGAGACTTGGCAGCAAGTAAAGTTGCAATCAGTCCAAAAATCTAGAAAATTATTCGCCGTTTAAATTGCGGTTTTTAGCTGGATGTGCACTTGCTGTTATTTTGCAGTATGGCCTGCTGGAATTTTGTTCGACTTAACGTGTAGATAACTTGGCGTACCAAGGCTAAGGTGTGAAAAAGTGCTAAATCCTTTGGAATCCGCATAATCTGATTACGCTGTTCCGAAATTCGCTCTTCATTCCTGGACGCTTCAATGAAAATGCGCTTCTTTTACATAGCTTCATTGTGAGAGATATTCAATCGTGAAGACGAAGAGTCGCAGGATCTATACGCGTACTTAATTTCTCGTAATCCAATTGTACTGTGAGCAGTATCCACGCCATTTTAGTCTGAGCGGGTAACACGTTTGCATGTTGTGCGTATGATGCCATAGGAACCCTTGAAAAATGTTTTCAGGAAATATATTGTCGTATACTTTTGAATTTACCGTATATGTCCATGCTACTATTTAGCCTTGTTAACTTTTGTAACGTTTATGAACTTTCACCAATGTAAGCACAATTTTCATTGCAGTATAATTTCCAGGGATAGTTTTTGTCACAAGTGCGGGGTATTGCATGATAAAAAAACAAAAATGTCGACTTTCTCGCCATCTCCGGAATTTGATGCGGCCATAGAGAAGACATCCAAGGAGAAATTCGGCTGTGCAATTTGTGAAGAGCCAATCATAGAAGTAATATACACGCTATACTTAATTCCGTCTTGCAACTATAGTAATTTTCACAAAATCTTTTTGCTATTCGCTATTCCTAGGCCACGTCCACAAACTGTGGTCATCAGTTTTGCAGTTTCTGTTTAAAGAAATGGATGATGTATTTCAACCGTTGCCCCCATTGTAAATCCATTGTGTCAGCCACAGCTCCCAGGCCAATGATGGATAAAAAGCTAAGGGAGCTTTACAAACTGGCTACACCTGATTTACACACTGACCGGTCAATGTGCATTAACTACCGCAAGTTGCAGCAAATAAAGCTAAAACTTGGAGGAGCCGACAACGACCTATTATCTGGTGAGGTCACATTGCCAAGTAATTCTTTCGTTAGGATATATTTACAACAGATGGAGTAGCATTTCATGGTTTTTATAAAATTTCAGCGGAGATAAAGACAAGGGGCTTTGCTTTATTGAATCCCATTTCCGTCAAACCTACCGGCAGCGAAGCAAGTGGCGCTATTCTCAGTCAACCCGGGACTCAAAATGCTTCGCCAATGCACCTTGTGTCCTCTACTGTTCGTAGTTCTGACCACGTATCAAACTTGTTCGGCGCTGCATCTAGCAAGCAAATATCTGACAGGATACCATTGGCTCATCCCAAAGTTTCTCTTAGTAGAGATTCAACGCTGATGCCTTGTACGATTGGCAAATCCGTTGATGAAACGGAAGGAGACCATTTTATATAAAATTTGCAAGTTTTTCAAGCTGTTTGGTGTAAGGTTTATTCGAGGCGGATGAAGAGATGGGTTTTCTGTTTGAAAACATTACGTTTATTGTCACGAAACGAATCATTGTTGATTTTGAGATTCCAGACTAGTTCTTGTTTATAAATAATTACGTGTTACATATACTTGATCATGATGGTAATTAAATTTAAATACAGTACACAGGCATAGTCTACAATATAATTATCCTCCCGCTCATCCTCCCTTCTCATCAATATTGATTCTACTCCACGGATTTCACACGAAAGATATAAAAAGAATACAGGTAGTAATTAATGAATGGATTTAAACTATGAGCCTATGTAAATCTCACTATATGAATTTATTACAATAATCATCATGTACTCCAGTTACGTTAACACGTTCCTTTTGAAGGTAGAGTCCAGGGCCCGTCGGCGAATTCGGAATTATCTATGTAGTAACTGATTGGAAGTTATAAAGTTACTATCGAACTTTTCCATTTCGTTTAAGAATTGAGTAAGGAGCATATGCACGGGATAAAGCTATGCGCGAAGAGAGTGAATAGGACAAGAAAATTCGAATCCTTCAGTAACGTGTTAGCAAACATAAGATACGCTTAAAATTAATAAAATAATTCAAATTAATCCATAAAATCCAGCCTTGGTACAAACATAAACTTGCTTAACAGTTGACATTAAGAACTAGCCAATCTCACTCTCTAACCTAGACAAGCATACATACGTTGATTCATATTTTGTACACGATTTACAATTATGAATCTTGATGCGAAAATGCTCTATTTCATTGATTAATTTTACATGCTATAATAATAAATTTTATCTTCATCATCTTTCCGGGGGTTCCAAATATTATTTAAAGCTATGAATTTATAATAAATTAGACTAAAGGGAACATTTTACTTTCACACGTTTTAGCAATGCTTTTTACACTGTTTCCATTTGGATAAGAGTCAGTAACAGCTTCATGTAACGGCGGGAGGGGGCGAAGAAAGTTGTAATAAGGGTTTAATAATTGATTTGAAACCACGTGATTTTCCGTGAAAGGTTGTCAAAGGAAGGTGGTTGAAGGTGGAAGCCGACCTGTTTTCAAACTCAAGATCTTTCATACTGGCACGCCGACAGGTTCGTAGTGTTTGTGTTTCCAGTAGAATTTTTGGTGACTGGACATGTTGATGCTCCTCCCGGGTTGTAGAATCCTGCCACGGAGTGCTGTTTTGCCTTGAGTCTTAGAGTTGCCAATGACGAGCTAACTTGCTCACCACTTCTAGATTTAATGCGTTTTAAGATTATTAAAAATATGTTTTATAATTTAATACAATCCCTAAAAACTATTCGCACACGTCAACATTTTACCGAAAACTCTCTCGTCATTTCATTCAATTAAAAACCTAGCTATAGCAATAGAAGTATGTGTAATTGTTCGTGTGTAGCTTTAAAAACTGCCTACGGCTATACAAAACACTGGTTACATTCTTGTGACAAATGAGTTATGGTTTTGTTTTCGTGATTTCTAAAGTGTGCGGGGGAGGGAGGAGTGAAAGCATACTCTTGCTTTCTCCAACCCACCCGCCCTAAAACAATGAACATTGCATGCGAAATATAAATTCCATACAATCCCCACGTAATCAATGCATCACAAAAATTACAAACTAAAGCAAAATGTTAATCTTGTCTTCCTCAACTCTTATTCTAGTACAGCAATCATATTACATGATTTCATCATCTTGACATTCCTCAACGAATATTTAAAAGGAAAGTAAAATCTCGTTTCGCAAATCCGATACACAAGTCACGTTTGTGTCTCCCTCGCCATTTCACCACCAGTGAATTTAATTTGAAAACAGTTTTATATCCGTCGTGTCTTTGATCACTGACGTTCTCCACATGTATTTTCTCACTATATGTCCACTGTCCCTACAATTGCCGTATTCCATACATTAATTCACAGACACTGGTCATGCAACAACGAGTGAGTTCACAATAGTCTGTCTCAATCTGATTTCAAAAGTGGGATTACTATTATTATTTAATATACAATTGACATTCGGAAACTCTAATCACTGTCGATTCCCTTCCATTTCTCATCATCAATCTTTACGTTCTTCTAGAATCAAAAAAACAAAGCATCTGTGAAAATCAAGCATCGCTAATATTGTCTCATTCCCCAAGCAATCACCGCACTATAACAAAACATTCACTACATTCTTCATCCATTCCTCCAGTCCCACCCCGTCCGAATCTATCAAACAACTCACCTGGGCCTGGAGCTTCCCACCTGTCCCTCCCACTCTCAACCATTCACACGTCTAAGGTGGTAAATTAATTACATTAAGTAAGCTTATTAGAGCAAGTGGAACGTGGCACACACCTGTAATATCCGGCTGCAGCGGCGGCAGCCGAACCCACTGCGTTGTACGGACAGGAAGTTGTTGATCCTTGACTCTGAGGTGTTTGAAAGAGGGCAGCAGAGGCTGCGGCTGGCCATGGAAACGCAGGTTTTTGGTGAAGCGGTGAAGGAACATTCTTCCAGCTATTGTAATTGTTGTAGGCCGAGTAAGTTAATGGATCTTCGTAGAGTGGATTAAATGATGGAGTCGTAAATGGATTTTGAACGGATTTAAAGTCTGCAGCAGCGGCCGCAGCTGCGGCAGCATTCATTGCATTCCTCTCCCGCTTTCTCCACTTGGCTCTTCGGTTCTTAAACCAAACCTGCGAAATAAATACATATTCTCATATTAACACACTGTCCTTTCCACAGCGAATTTGCATTCATTTCGTAATCGTATTTTCTTGGCAATAACATTTCAAATCCGATATGCAACCGTGGTCAGGCTTATGCTATTATCACTTGTAATAATGAATGTAAATATATGTATACACATCCGGCAGAGCAGAGAGTTGGTGTTGAACAATTCTTGGGACTATCCTTCTGTTTTTCGTTATCGGAAATCACAAGACTGTGTTCTACAAATCCCAAATGATTTCCCCATTATTCGCTAATTATTATTACAAGGGTGCGTTATGATTTCCAAGCAGTATCATCCCTCATATCAGGCAGATCACCCCTCTGATTTTTTCTTTATGGTTTTACACAAGTTCCTGCATAATAAGACTTTGTGCAAGCGTGCTCCGCATCCAACCCGGGAAACAACTATCCCTCCCGATGACAGCCTCCTTCTATCAGATCGGATTCAAAGCTGCCTTAGAACAATTACACTTCGGATACAATATCATTCATCTTCCTTCCCCTCCATTCTCCCTTTATCATCATTATGTACAAGACTTTTATCTTACTTTCTCCTCCCACTAATTCTCCCTAAACTAGTATAAAAATCCTAATTCACATTTCCCGTCCTTCTACCATACCATCTGTCCTCTTCATCAGCCCCTATATTTGCATCATCGTTTCGACTCCCAACCCCAAGTTATCCCCTGGCCGAGTCAGGATCCCATTCAACATAAATAACTATAAAATATTCCTCACACTTGTTTCGCAGACAAAAGCACAGCCCTTTAGAATTCACAACCCGAAACCAAAATCTGTGAGCAATGAGCCGATGTTAGCAAGGGAACTAAGAATATCTTTTACACCCATCCAGCAGCGCCCCTTTCCTATCATCTACATAGGTCTCGGACGGGGACATATAAAGAACATGGAGTCGGAGAAAGATAAGGGAAGACTCTGGTTCTAAATTGAGCATTGGCAGCGCCAACCGGGTATTCTAGCCACACTTGCATACAGGTTCATCTTTTTTCGCATGGATTTGAAGTCTTTCCGCCAAATTTTCTCTTCGTGTAGTTGCTGTTTCTGCCTTGGACTAGCTTCATGCTACACTGCGCTGTGTTTTGATATTCTAGGCTAAATATTCTGTAGGGCGTTCCTTGCTTTAGGTAGGTACGTACATGCTGTCTCTTTTGTATTCCACTCCTACATTCCGCTTTATCGAAGAGAGGTGGTGAAAGTTGAGTGGAGAGGAATCTTGAGACGGAAGTTATATAGATGGAATCACAATGAATTTTCTTTAGAAGAAAATAAAACTGGAAAGATTAGAGAAATAGGGGGAGAAAGGAGGAGAAAACTAAGGGTGATGCCTGAGACTGGGCTATCTCTGTCTCTACTGCTACTTTCTTTTTCTTTGGATGGAGAAAGCTCCCGGAACATGTTCTCCAGAGAAGGAAGCCATCAAGGACAAGATGAAAGGAATCGAGTCGGGAAGCTTCCTATTATGCACCCCTAGCTGCGGAAGATAATCGAGAAGAGCAAGTTATAACAGCTACCAAGAAAAAACCACCCAGGACGTAAATCTTTTAAGCCCCCATGTTATTGTAATGTTTACCCGCCCATTTGATCAGTTTCCCGGCAGAGCATTATCATATAGCGAGGAGAAAGGAGAAACGGGAATGACACTAGAAAATAGTAAAGTGCCGAGATAGATAGAAGGGTGAATACTCAATGAACCGTATGATTTTACTATTTCCCAATAATAACCCCCATGTATTTACCATCAACGTCAACATTAGCTGCTCCCTTCCATCTTCTCCCTCCTCTCTCTCTCTCTCTCTCTCTTCACTCCAGCCATAGCTTATTTAGCCCCCTACTACCCGGTTTGTATCATTGTATCATTTCGACGCTCTTTTACCCGCCGCCCTTCCCGGACTCGTGTTCAATCCCAGCAGTTAAGCCAAGCCAGCCAGTCCGCCAGCTCCCTTATTGTTACATACAAAGCAGGAGCGTCGCCCGTATCACTGATCTTCTCCCCAGTTTTCCTCCCTCCGAATTTCCACTATATCCGATCACCACCTCCCGCCTTAACAATAACACCCGCATCCCACCACACCATCTCGCCTTCTTTCCGACCATCTAATGCCCGCCGCTCGCCCTCCACCCTCCTACATAAACCGTCTGTCTTTTCTTATTATTACCAGTATTATTATTATTTCAATCGCCACCGCATTTTCCCACCCTCTCTTAAATCTTGGGCAAACCTTGGCACACGCCAAAATATCACTCCTTGTTCACTTTTAAATTTTAAAAACTCTTGAAACCCATGATTCTTTTGAATCCATATACTTATTCATCATCTCCTTCTGCTCACTCCTCACTCCCATCAATCCTAACCCTCGTACTCTCACTCTTATTGTGAGAGCAGCTTGGATTCTTTTTATATAATATTGTTTGTGTTTTGCATACTACATTCAATTTTACTTTCACATCCATTCTTTTATTTCTTTTTCCCGTACTTGTTTACTTGGGAATTTTTCCCTCCATCCCGCTCGATTTATGATTCAATCAGTTTCACTGACTCTGAAGGAGAAAGTCTTGAAGAAACGGCTATTTCCTTTTCAATACATATGCAGAGATAAAACCATAGGAGGGCTATTGTATTCCAACAATTGCAATCGCCTCCCGCCTCATCCCGGTATTCGTTATATTCCCTCTATCATCCGCTTTCTCCTGCCTGCCTGTCCTGGTTCGGTGTTCACCGACCCTGCTATATCTGCAACACTGTGTTTCCTTGGGTACTATAGGTTCTCTTCCCTTATAATTTCTCTTCTTCTACCTTCTATGACTTTGTAAGGGAGGAGGGGAGGACGAATGACAAGAATCTTTGATATTTTATTCGCTTTCTAGTCAACTTCCCTGAATCAATCATCGTTTACTCCCATTCTCTACACTCCAGGTGTCCAACTAAATGAAAAACTTTCACCAATAACCCGCTGACTTTCCTCAAATCAACACCATAGAGTCATTCACCCTCCCCTTCTTGGTTTATCCGTAGACCCTTTTTGTTCGCAGAATACATGGATACGTAGCCCGTCTTCCCATCCCTCTCACGTCGAATTTCTCTACTCCTCCATATATATCCTTATTTCCCCACCAACTTCAATTCTTTTCATTCCCCTCGCACGAGATTGCAAAGAATCCTACCCTTCCCTAGTCCCCTTCGAAATAGATCCAAGCAGCTCAATGTCACCACACATTTATAATCATTTTCTCACAAGTCAGTCAGACCAGTAGAGGGTTCCTGAAGCAAGCATAGAAAAAATAGCAAAGGGATTGGAAGAAGTTGGTAATGTTTCCAATACTTTCACCGTTGTAAGAGTGCGATCTTTTATCTAGCTCCCTTCTAACACAGCAGCCAAGTTACCATCTTCCTAACTTACTTAAATTTTCTTTGGGACAGTGAAAGAAGAAGAAGAGATTCTCATCTTTACCTTGGATATTATATACATGAGCTTGGAGGGGTGAATCTATGAAGAAGAAGAAGAAGAAGAAGAAGAAGAAGAAGAAGAAAGAAGGAGAATCTTAATTGAAAAGCACACAATCTCTCCAGACTTTATAGCTACGGGACGACAAGACTTGAAGTCAATGTAAATCTAACTTCATCTCCACCACACCACGCATTCCCTCCCGCCTATTGGTCCCTTCCTAACTAGATGGTTTCTTAAGCGCCACTTACTTGCATGAGCAACTTGCTTAATTCCATCTGATTAAATTCCTAATAGGATTACAAAGAAATTACATGCATGAGCTGTACTAAGCATATTTTACAATCAATTCCAACCGTCCAGAGGAAACACCTCACTTCAATAAAATCCAAAGCTTCATCAACAATTTCTTCTTCCCTCTAAAATTCAATAAAACTTCACAAACAATATTAACTGCCACGTGTCGACTGGAACATCAAAACATTTTCTCCCTCTCCGCAGCATCCCTTGCTGGGCGCTCTAACAGCTAATATTAAACACAATACTAATTCAAGTCGACAGTCTCAAACGCCGCACCGCACACACGCACGCTTGCTCTTTTTGATGTAAAATAAAATTTTGACCGGAAAAACACATTTCCTATCCAACAGTTTTTGACGCGCATTTTCCCTCTTTTAAAATTGGATTCCTTGGGGTTGAAGATGCATTAGAAATTGGTTGCGTGAGTAAAAAAGGTATGCTGTTATTCGCTCCGTTTGTACTGTTTGCGCCGCAGAAATGCGGAAAAGCATTCCCTGAAAATATTTTTCGTTGCATCACAGAAAATTTCAAATATATATATTCACATTACTCTGAAATTGTTATATTTTTAAAGCAAATGCCGCAGAAAATGTATCATTTATGAATAAGATAATTCCATCTTATCCTCGTCCAACAGATTTGCAGCCTAATAGGCGTCCTCTTCTCCTTTTTTCGCTGTGTCCGTAGTATGAAATTACACCCTTTTCGTAATTTCATGTTTACTGAACTGATGCAGAATTCCCCAGAGCGGGTAAAACGGGAAATTAGGCCCGAGTGTCAAAAGCCATGTTTTCTATAAACATCAATCAAGCTATCATCGAAAAGATAATTTCTTATTCTAGCACTAGCAATACTCTCGGGTGTAAAAATCATTAGGATAATCCGCAAGGGACAACCAGGAGTTGCTCAACCCTTTCCCTTGCTCTTTTTTATCTCTCAAGTACGTCGTATTCCCTTGAGTCTAACTCAGCTTATCAATCTGTTCGCCCTACAGGCTTCATCCCTTGAAGAACATATTCGACCTTCTCGTCAAAAAAGTCACGTCACCCCATCATCCGCAATCCGCAACGGAGCCACAAGATCCCAAAACAAATTTCGTGTCTCATTACATTTTTTCCAAGCTTCCCACTTTCTCCAAAGACTAGCTCTGTACGTCATTGATTTGGCGCTATATGGCTTAGCTTTCTCCTCTTTCTGAAGTCATCGGTATCATATTTGTCATTATGCCTTGCTCAAATTCAGATGTACCCTTTATATTCGAGAGTATAAAGTTCATATTCTTACTATCGTTACTGAGATTATAAATATACGTATTATTATTTTCAAGATGCTACTGTATTTTTTAACGGGGTGAATTTTCCTCATGCTCATGAAATAACTATTTCCTTTTAATTGATTTCTTTTTTCTTTCATATTGTAAACCCAGCTTGTACTTTAAACTAATTTTCTTGTAGTTTTGTTTTAGTTTTTTTCTAGGACAAGTTTCGAATCAATTTGCCTTCATTCGTAGTCCTGTAACTTTTCACCTTGTGAGTTGCTTGTTAAGTGGGAAACTGGGAGTAAATGGGGACTTTTTGGCGGAAGTCTAAATCCGTGGGCATCTAAGCGAAAGGCTTGAAGCTTTTTTGAAGCCCCACATAAGAATAAAAACTGGACGTCTTCTATTAACTCCAACTTGAAATCTACGAGTTGTGTTCAAGCCATAGGCTTGGCTGAAAGTAGTCTTGTAAAGTTGTATCTTTGGCAAAGATTCTTTCTTTGTTCCACGAGAGAGAGAGGAGAAAGGCCGGAGGAGAGTAGTGAGTATTTAAGAGACGTGTGCCAACAGAGGAACTAAATACCGTAGGTTTAACTTTAAATCCAGTAAATTCTTCATGTAATAACAATAACACTTACTCCGCATCTATACGCTTTCTTGCCATCTTCAGCCTCAACTCTTCAACTACCGCCAGTCTGTTACTACAAGAGCTATCGTCTTTCTTTTCTCGCATTCTCCGTAAGTTGGAGTCACATTGTGTCAAATAACTTTTGCAGAAAAATCCCTTGGAGTACATGCATAGGCTCTTGTCTCCTGCACTTCTCCCGGATTGTTATAGACCGGAAAGGAAGCTGTAGCATATGTGGATGTGTTAGGAGGAAACTAGTGCATTTTCAATTTCTCCTCCTCCACAAACTCATATTAAAGGCTTGCTGAGAGTAGCTCTATAATTGAAGGCTCTCCCAGTTGCTTTACCCATTTAGCTCCTTGTCCTCTAGCCCATCTTAAGCCTTACTTCTTAAAGAGTATTTCTCCTTGAAGCACGTAATAGCAATACTAGTTGATTTATAGCTAGAAACTAACTAAATTTGGCTCAAAATCCAGAGCCTCCCTGCTAATTGAATGCTTCCTCTAAGCTTAAACTTTATAGTTTGTACCCCTAAGACGGGTTGAAAGAATTGACAAAGTTTTTAATTTCTTCCTGTTTGTATTCCAAAAACACTGAAAAACATGTTAACTATTGCATATTGCATCCCAGTGAAATGAAAAGGTTGAGGAATCGGGAATAAATTGCATCAAGTATTATATGCGCTTTTAAATCCCTGTAATTTGCCTCAAGTTTCTCCTGATTCGGGAACTAGAGTGTATGCAGTGAGTACGAGAGGAATTGATGGCTGATAGTGAAATCACATGTAATACCAGGATCTTGTATTAAATCCCAATAATAAGCTTTGGATCAGGAAGATTTTCTCGTGGATGGTTGGAATATATAGGAGAGAGAGAGAGAGTAGGAGAGGGTGATAGATTATTTAGATCTTGTTCGTATATGATTTTACGTCTACTGATTCCGCGGTAGGGATAGGAAGAAGAAGGTTGGAGATTGTAGTAGTGACCTTGAGTAGAAATACTTGGGGAAATCAAGTTGCAGTTTGGGAGAAAGATTTGTAATATCCCCGTGAAAGTACTATTTTTGAGCTTTTGTCATCTCAGGAGTCTCAGCCTTTACATTTCCTGTCGACAGCTGTATCATAAGCTTAAGTACAAACCTGATAAATACTAATAAGCCAGAACTGAGGCAGAGATTTAGTCTAATCCGACTATTACAGCCTTCAAATTCCTATAGCCACTTGTAAGTCTTGCGGATCTTTTTCAAATCCGTTAAGATAAATCATTTTACTCTGCTTTCTTCAAGTTTCTAAGTTGTGTGGAAGGCGGTGGGACTTGGGCTTCTCCAGACGCACATGCTCCGGGCCCAATCCTGTAGGCAACGGCAAGTACCATTTGACTGGGATAAACCCGGGTAAAACTATTATATGTTTCTTTGTTGTTGGTTCATGAGTTTATATAGGGTGAAATGGTAGCGGTGAGACGTTTCTCAGGTTACCCGGACGGTAGTCCAGGGAAAGTTGTACCCGACACATCACCCGAATTGGAGATACTATTTTCTCGATTTTTTTAAATAAAGTTTCGGTGTAGAGGCAGGAAGAATAAGGAATGCGTAGGGGTGAATGGAATAGTCCTATCGTTGGGAATAGTTGCGTGGAAAGAAGAATACTATGAATAGACGGATAAAGCTCTCTGGGGAAGAAATAGAGGAGGATCTTGTGCGGAAGTAGGAGGAGAAGATGATGAAAAGAGGAAGAGGGCGAGTGGGGAACTAATAACTGACTTACGCAACTAGTAAATGATAGGAGGAGGAGTATTTTGTGAAGAGTTGTACGGAAAAGACGGGGGAGCTAAAGAAAGATGGACGGGCATTAGAAATACAGATACTGCTGGAGGATGACAGAGAGCGGGGAAGATTGGTGAGTCAAGTCAAAGACTCTTTTCTTCTAACGTGTAAGCGGGAGAGAATTCTTGGAGAGTGTACATTATTCCGAGGATTTTATCTGTCTCACATCTTTACCCGGGAGCCAACCCGACTCAGTTCCTACCCTCACTCAAATCATATAAATACACAGACACACCTATAAACCCCATCTCCTCTTTTCCCCATCTTCGAAGCTCGTATTCCTACCCGGGTAACTTATTCTCAAGTCCGTCCTCATAACAAAGAACATTCTACAAGACTACAGAATATCCAGCGTATTCCTAAACCATCTTTCCATGAGACTTACTTGGATTCTCCGTTGTTTTCGTCTCCACATTAATATATGCATTCTAGTTTACCCGGGCATGATGCTAGCTTATTTCCTCTGTAACCAATATACACTCGCCAACATTCGCTTCTGTATTCTTCCCTGACGCGAATTCTTCTGTAAAGACTACCAAGATTTTCTCAGCAGTTCCGACAGCGTGTTTGCTCACCCCCTCCTCTAGCCTCTCTTTGTGAATTCCATGAAGAGACGAAGAGAGAGAAGGAAGTTGTTCTTTGCTGGGATTCGGAAACCCGGGCACTCCTATCTCATCCAATTCATTTCTTTATGTACGCATCCACTTGTACTCCTCTTTAGTTTTCCCTTCACATTTTCTCCTCTACTTTTCCCCTCTCCTTCCATTCCCAAAGTCCCGAGGAGAGTCGTTCATGAAACAAACCCGTAATCCTCACGTTAAATGAAAACAAATGGATTCCATCTAATTTACGAGATAGACTTTGGAAAGGCGCGTGGAAGTCTTGGAAAAAGTACACATTTCAACGGAACGAGAGGAAAAACGACAACTTAAGCCTTTTCCCATCTCTCCGACTCTCTCTCTCTCCCTCTCTCCCAATTCTATCTTCTTCCCCAGTCTTCTTCGTCTTTCCCAAAGCAAACCTTTCTCTCTCATCTATTAACTCTCTGACTCCAACACTGTCTCTCTCCTTTTCTTTCCCTCTCTCTTCTTCTTACCCGGGTATTCTCCAATTCTGAGTTGCTATATTTCTTCGCTCTCTTCTTATTTTATTCACTCGTCATTCCCTCTTTATTCTTTATTTTACACGTTCGTGTATAGTTGTGTAGTATAGGAGTACACAAAAACCTTCTTTTCATACTAAACAGCAACAGGAAGGTTTAGCTTGGATACTACTACAGGAACGGAGAAAAGGCTTTGAAAGAGAGTTCTCAAAAATACACCGCCCTCTCCTGGCAAACCACCTTTCTCTGGTCCGCTCCGTAGATCCTTTTCCAATTCCTTTCTCAATTTTACATTCCCATCTCCTTATTTTATCTTCGTCTTGCACAATTTTACGATTTTCCTCCTCATCCAAAGCCATCCAGCCAGGAGTCTATCAACTTTTCCATCATCTTTTCTTTCTGTCCACCGCTCGCTGACTTGGCTCTTACTCCAACCAGGCCTTGAGGATTTCCGCTTTTACCCGGCCGGGATACCCGCTATTCATTATTCTTCGGCTGACGTGTACACAATAACTTTGTCCCTATCAACTCCTTCACCCTTCCCATTAGTTCCGAAACCCGTCCATTTTCTTCCTGTCGCTATTTCTCTTCGTCTTCCATACAACTGCACACAATCCCTACATTTGATAAGAGCGGTATCTTCCCACTGTTTTCTTGGCTAGAAGACAGGAAGAGCTCTTTCTCTGGCCTGAATTAAAGAATTGCATTTCTACATCAACTTTCTCCTCCACCTAATAATTTTTCTTGGCCCAGTAGTCAGCAAGGAGGAGACGTTCTTCGTGCTGCTAAGGGGTTTAGCTTGGAGTTTCAAGGATGGAAGAGGCAGAATTCAAAATAGGAGTCATCAGTCATATTTTTACAATCCTCTCAAGGCAAGGGCCACACTGAATACATCAACAACATGATTAATGATTCTTCAAGCCTTGCATCAATCCTTCATCTTCCCAGCCCAATTCCAAGTCTTCCACTATTCTCTGCTCTTTCTAGTACTTTATTTAGTTTCTCCTTCCTAGTTTTACGTTTGCTCTTCTTCTAAGTAAGCTTTTTAGTTGGCCGTAGAAAATATGCAATGATGCTTTTCCCATCTGTAATCATATACTATTTAAATGAGGGAAGATACGTTTAAGAGAGCATCTTTAATCATTGATGCCGCTAAGGATTTTTACTCGGCTGTAAATCCTAGGGGACAGCTGCCCCTGGTTATTTATCTGAAGCTAGTGCAAGGAACATGTGATGTAGCAGCAATGTACGGGTTAAGGTTGAGAGCGTTGATGTCAACGCTAGTTATGAAATGTGACCACGTGTGTGTATGCGAGACAAGATTAAGAAGACGATTAGGGTACAAGATACGTAGTAAAATTAAGAGCTAGTAACAGATTATTCTCTTACCCTGACTCGTGCCTCTGTCAAATTAGTCCACATGGCAATTTCCTCCCGCGTGCTCATATCAGGGTATCGATTTCTTGAGAAAGTTGCTTCTAATTCTTGGAGTTGTTGGGAAGTAAAGTGTGTTCGTTGACGGCGTTGCCTCTTTTTATTTTTATTTGATTTATCATTGGAAGAATCGTCCAAATCCGAACCGTTCTGTCCGTCAACAGGGTTTCCGGATTTTGATGAGGCTATCGATGTTATATCCGGTGGACTTGTATCTGTTGAGAAAAATAAACAGGGATCAGTATAATTTGGAAGGCGTAATGACGTTCGTCCATTTCGGAAGAACGGGTTTCACTGCTTTTGAACTGTGAGTGAAGGACTGCTGTAATTTGCAATTCTAAAAAGTACGAAAGGGGGGGATGCAGCTTAAAGCGTGGGAGATAGCGAGTGAGAATCGGTCGCAGATTTAGGAATTTGCAAGCCACCCATTCAGTTTGCAGGTTTTTTAAGCCGTCAGAAAAGTGCATAATAAAAATCCCTTCATGCTTCATCTCCCGTTAGCGGTGAGATAAGCTTCAAGACGTAGTTTATCTAAAGGCTTATCCAATAAGTCCAAGTCTGCATTTCATGGGATGGCTTCTGTGGATTTGGATATATATTAAAGGGAGAAAGTGGGGGCGGGCTGGTGTAAAGATGTAGGGAGATGCAGCTATAATGTAGTTAGAGGAATACATAGGATAAGAGTTGTGTAAGTCCGTAAGAGGAATGGCCATATAGGAAGTAATGTGGGGTTTGGGCAACGAGATTCCTAGTGATAAAGAGATCATCTAAGATTTGTAAATAAAGCTACGTTGAGAATGCTCTATCTAAAATATTTTTCAACGACACTTTACACCAACTTTTTGCAAGCTGCACTTCCCATGTCATTCAATGCATCCTTAAGTCTAGCCCTTGAACCCTGTCTGGAGTGGATCAAGTCATTTTTCTCCAATCCCTTCATCCGTTCATCCCGGTTCATAGCACTGAGTGCATCAAATGGAAGCGTCAACCCTTCCATTTGTTACCCTTAAGAGAGGATGTGTGTGTGTGTGCCTGAAAATGTCGCGAATTTTCTCACCAAGTTTTTTCTATTACCCTTTGTGAATTCGTGCAAATATTATTTACTAAAATCCCTCTTCTTCTGTACGAATATTGTAGTTTGTGCGAATATTGCTGCGCTAGTTAGCAGTGCATCAAATCCAGTGGCTGCATCCGGACAACCTAAACACTAGAGATTAGAGGTTGCAAATAATCTCCTACAAATCTTAAAGGCAATACAGGATATTCCTAATAATTCCATAATTCCGCGAAATAAGCCATGTTTTGTCCCAAAAGCTTCTCTATCCCCATTTCATTAATTCCATGCACACCCTTAAGCACACAGGCTATCATAACCGTTTCCACTTTTCTCACTCACTCCTTCAAGCCAAACCTCAGCCTATGGATCAAAAGAACGTCATTGAGATCAACTCCGGCTTAAGCTTAATCAGAATATTTAGCCCTCGGGTTACTCAACAACAGCCTTAGAGCTCATCCCAGCTCAAGTCCTGTAAGCACCCGTTTCCTTGCTTCCATATGCTTGCTTAATTTTTCAGCCGGATAAAGTGCAATAAAAGCTGGAGCAATAAATTCATATCTGAGTACACAACCACCGAATTTGTTCCACAGACCCAGTCCTATCTTTACACCGAGTCGTCTCCGCAATAATTCTAGTAGCTCGGAGAAATCTGGATTATTCTCAATGCGCTATTCTAATTTTGGGAGAGTGTCCAGTCTTTGAATTGGCAAAACTTTGTTGGAGGGTGAGCTGGTGAGGAAGAGGAGGGGTGGGAATTCCGAAGAGAAAACTTTGTAAAATGTCGGTAGATAGTGATGACCGTGATAAGCTTATAGGTAAAATCTGATTTTCTCATCAAATCTATCTTCTATGACCATTACAATGCTTTCCTCGTCCTTCTCCATGTCTCTCTTATCCAGGAGTCGTAGTTTACGGGGCCAGATCCGAGAGAAATCCGGCTGCAATTTTATTATTCCTGTTGACATAGTCGGCAATTTTATAGGCTCAAAGGGAACACAAGTTAAGATAGTAGTACACTCTCTCTCTCTCGACTCGAGCGGTATTTTATCTATTTTTATTGTCTTCTCTCCAAGCAAGCTTGTAAATCAATATTGTAGCCACGTCCCAAACTCGAGTTTCTCATGTTTGCACAATATCATCTCCTCTAGAATTATCCCCGTCCAAAATTATCCACCACAACAGAGTCCACCCTCCCCCAGCCACCCAAGCATTATCCTTTCCTATATGAGGACACACTACATCTTTCGCACCGTTTCAACTTTAGCTATCTTCCTAAGCTTAGCAGATAATCCCCTCTCTTCGGCATCTCTACAAAGCAACCCCACATTCTTATCAAGCCACCAACAATTGATATCATCTCCTCTCCTGTCAGCCCATCATCTCAATAATAATCTTCATTTTGCCCCATCTCTCTACTATTCCCTCCCTCGCCGGATTTCTAAAAACTTAACCCGTCCAACCTTCACGTCCTACCCTCTGCCATCACCCCGGTTTTGTAGTTTCTTCCCGCAAGCTATACGCGAAAGGCGGGCATTCTAGAGGTTTAAAACGGGCCATGGAGTAATCATATCAATCTCTCCAAAGTACACCATGGTGCGACAGTTGATGGCGGATTAGGACACGTATTCCCATTATACCCATGGAAAATAAATGATACGCAAAGAGAACACAATCGAGGATTTAGCCTATTCTCTCAACTCTTTGAAGATATCCATGTTCCGCCCGTGTTATCTCTATCCGCTCCCCCCTCCTCTATTTAACAATACACAAATCCGTTTGAAATGATGCTTCATCATAATCATGTTTCGTACTTTCCACACCTTAAATTACACCTCCAACCAGCCCGCAAGTGTTTACACACTTTATCCCCATCCCTCCTGTGTATATGCTGTCTGATATTTTTTAGCAAACACCTCAAGAATCACTCCATCCCTGGCTTGGGTGTAATCATCAGACAAATGAGAACGCCAAACCATGAAATTCAACCTTTGTGAATTAAAGAGGCGAATTGTGTACATGGTTTAAATGGGGAAGTATTATGCTTGCTTATTGTCTCACCCTCCCTCCCCATCCTCCCCCCATACCGTACAATGAATGTAGTTCAAAAGCATGAAGAGTGCACCCACCCCACAGAGGGGAGAACGGGACAAGAGTCAGAGGAGGAGACGAGGTTGTACACAATCCTCGGGCAATAAATCAAAACTTAAAGAGTCCAACGACAAATTCTCTTGTCCTACTAACCAAATACAATGTATACTAAATTACCTTTAAATTTCACAAATCCTCAACCTCTCAGTCTACAACCTCAACCTTGAGACCTGTTTCTGCGATCGTAAATATAAATGTATGGAAAAAATAAAATACTCCTTGCTTAGCCGGCTGCTCCGGCTACTTTTCCGACCCGTCTTTCCCGTATTTCAAGTGTTAAATTTCACTACCCGACCCTTTCCGTCCCCTCTATATACTTGCCGGGAAGGACAGGACTCCGTGTGTCCAGGAGACACGATTAATCAAGTTTAAGAGTAAAAACAGTAGTTGAAGGCTTGCGTAAAATTAGGGTTTCACACGCACTCACCCAAAATGAATCTCTGACTTGTTGTAGCTATATCTAAAAGTCAAAGGGCTGATTGGCTGATTGTGGAAACTAGGAGAAAATGTTCTTTTCTCCTTTGAAAAAATCCCTCAAGAACCTGTGCCCTCTTTTCCTTAACCTTCATTCATTACCTTGTCCCCCGTACATACACGCTCATCCATCCATATCCATCCTGGAGTTATTTTCACCCAAACATATGGTCCTCCCTTCATCCCTTGGATTCCCAGCTTCCTTTCTCGCACCTATCATTCTATAACCTTGTGGATGAGATTTTAAGTGTGGCGTTACATTGTGTGTTAAGGGCGGGTGGGAGTCAAATGGAGCATGCATGTGTACTTCCTTCCACCAACACCAACATGGACACAAATGGAACAATTTATTACATCCTAGATTATAGTTGTCAATGAGGGGAAATGGTTTTCGGAGGCCAGCTACTACAACTACCAGCCTCTTATTTAGTGATTACAACATGAAAATCTTAAAGGGAGAGAGCAGATGAGCTTCTGGATACATTCAAGGGAGGAGGACATGCTCGGATTCCGTCAACTAAAACTGATGCCTTTTCCACCTGTCAGTCGGAGGAAGGATGAAGCTCCTAAAATCCTTATCCTCCACTTAACACCACTTCTTCACACTCATCTAAATCAATACCCTCTCATCAACTATCTAGTAACGACACCCACAAACATGTCTTCCATCATTTTTCACGACACTTCCTTACCGCACGTTCCCACTCAATCCGCCTCGGCTATTGAAACCATACGTTCCTGTACTTGAAAGATTCTTACGTGATCAAAGGAGAGAACTAGCTAACGCATCTAAAAATGTGTATATTTGATGGAGGGTTTTGGTAACTAAACTGAGGACACACGTAGCCAGACTCATTCCAACGCAATTAGCCCAGGATTACTTAATGAGAGGACAACTATTCCTCTGACGTAAGGAGTTGTATAACGTTTTTGAAATTGTAGCCTCTTTATCCCTTTCGGGTTTATCAGGTTCTTAAGTCAATAGTTTGCCCTTTCCTCCCCGCATCTTGTTTATTTCTTTCACAATCCTCTCAAATAACGATCCGTGAATCCCATATAGTATAGTAGTTATCCTCACAACACCGAATATCCAACAGGATAAGCTTCTACCAACCTGCTAAGAGCCTGTACAAGGAGCCAATTCCAGAAACGTCCAAGAAAACCAGCACCTACTGGTCATCTTCTGTGGAAATCCCTCCGGATTTGTCACCAATACGTAAGACTATAAGCATTCATGTCTTTTGAGTAATTCAAGGCGAACATGTTGTGAAAATAATAAAATTCACACGCAACACCCCCATCACCATCCTCGTCTTCCTTTGATTTGGGTGAAATCGTATGTGGCAGAGCGGTAGTGGACTGTCAGAAGGAAACCACATTCAAGGGATGGCTCGCTAACGGATCTTCTCGAATTCTTTCCGTAAACAGTATCCTTTTTCATATTGTTTACTCAGTCACTAACCTTCCTCCACTACCACATCAAATATTTCCTTGTCACTTGACCACCTCAACAAGGTTCTCCGACCACGGTCAAGCCTTGTTACAACAAGTAGTGGAACAACCTCTTGAAACCTTGTCCTCTGGTCGTAACAAGTACAAAGTCAATAATCAAAAGTTCTCTGAGATGGGTGCTTCTTGTAGCTATCCTGCACTGCACCCATCTCTCAAGTCTTGTGACAATTTTCTCACAAACGTCTTGAACAGCGCCTGCAAATCTAATCAATGTAAGGGAATCCTTGGAGCATCCCTCCAAAATATTACCAAAATAATAAGAAGGAAATCCTCACAAAATCCGCCCCACATTCCCACGCTATTCCGTAACGTTCGTACAGGTTTTGGCAGATAAAAAACCTAAAAGGGCACGTCCTCTCGTCCAAGCAGACCAGGAGGCACTTGTAAGATGAGTTGCAAGCTGAGTTGCAAGCTGAGTTGCAAGCTAAGGGGTTCAAGTTGTACACAAAAATAACAACTATTATATATAATTATGCTCCAGCAGTAAGGGCAACCCATTGAGCACATAATGTTTCTCCCTTGCCGTCTATGTGTCTGAGGAGCCACTTGGTTGAGGAGCAAGTACTTAACAAGTACTACTACCCGTCTACTCTTATTACCCGGGTGGTGTTTGAGTACACATGTTGGTGGCATAGCGTATATGGGGAAGGAGACAATGTTATTCCTAACATTCCCCGTACTACATGCCAGCGTGCTAGACGAGCTGGAGGCATAGCTAATTACAAATGTGATGAATGGTCTTGTTAGAAGCTCATGAATCTGTGAAATTAGGGGCGCTTAATCAGGCGTCTCCAGCCTTTATTTTCTACGTGGTCAGGACGGGAGGACATGTAATTCCGCATCTATTTTCTCCTTGAACCGTAAACTCGTTTACACACTTAACTTGCCATTTCTCTTCCGTCCCTATTTATCTTTTCTCTCGTCATGATCTCTGTCCTCCTCCCCCTCTGCTCCTCTTAGACTTGTAAATAGTCATCACCACACTCCTGGAGCATCCCATCCCTGTGTGTGTATCATTCAATCTTATTATTTTTCCAAATCACAAATTTTCTCCTTGATGCCTTCATCATTTTCTATTTCTGCAATCCATATATGACTCCCATCTGGGTTCTTTGGAGAAAGCCTTCGGGAGTTGCCATTGTATCCTTGCTGGATTTTTTTCCACTTTCTCCCTTACGGAATGACTTTATTCCTAACTTGCTGTATCTCCAGGAAGAGCAATGATTATAGCCCTTTGCGGGTAATGGTTGAAAATAAATTCGTTTTTTCCTAGTTTTTTTGTGTGTAAAAAATTAGTCTAGTCTGGTTGGGAAATGAGGGAGTAATGTTTGTTCTGAGCAGGAATGCTTCCCGAGGAGGATGGGCCAGGGTTGGTACCGTAAAGGAGAGGGACATTAAATGCAACCATGCACACAAACCTAAATTCCCTTCTCAACCATGCAACCCATGAATGAGAATGAGAGGAGGGGAAAGGAGAAAGGGAAAGAGGCAAGTTTCCAAATCCTATTTATGAATTCTAAACATGATTTCACGATTCCCTCCTTCTTTTCTTTCTCCGTCTTCTCATACAAGACCAACTCGGAGTACTTTCTCCCCGAAAACTTTATACCTTTTCTTCCCATCTCCCTGTATTTCTCCCGCTCACTTTCCCCACAACTTTCTCCTCCTCCCAAACTAAATGAGACCATCTTTTCCAACTTAGTCTCCTAAAAGTATGAATAATATTATCGCATCCCTCCCGACTTGTTTCAGTCTTGTTCCATTTCTCTCTGCCTTTACCGCCCGCCTTCTTCTAAAGGGTGCCCGTTCTTGAGATTTTCCTACTGCCCGCTCATTTCTATTCAGAGTTTCTCTACCGAGGCATACAAAGCCGGCTGTATACATCCCCTCTCGTTGGTTTTTGTACCAATAGCCACAGAGCAGGGAGATGATGAAAATAAATCCTCATCTCATCCACCACCTCAGCCAACCACTATGAACCTCATCCCCGCACCGTTTACCCATCTTCCCCAGCTGTATATTCACCTTGTAAAAGAAAATGTTCAATTCCAGGAGCATCAGCTTACAAACCATTTTCTCCACCGCATCCCGCAATTAAGAAACAAAGAGTTATAAAATACTAGCTTCTTTTCCCTTTCCCCCTAAATCCACAATCTATTCCGGCGACGAAGAAAATTATTTTTTCCCTCATCTTCTACAAACTGTAAGTAAAGTAGGAACGAATGCTACTGCTTTCTAATAACTTTCTGGCCCTTTTCCTTGCCGGTGTCTAGTATTTTGCAATCCCGATGTAGCGTAGATTTTCTCCATGTCCGCTGCCTCTACGTGTTGAAAGGATATACCATACAAGATGACACAGATGCGTCCTAGAGAAGGTCCCAAGAGGCTCCCGATTAGTTTCATTACCATGCATCCTATCTAAATTCTAATGAGGGTATTATATGTACCACCCCTGGATGCCCATATGCTAGTGGAAATGATGGAAATTGGACAAAAAACATACAAGGCAGAGCTCCCCTTTAATTTCTCTTGTTTGTCTACCCACACGTATACGGATTTGATTGAAGACCACAAAGGCTGAAGCCAATAGTCCCCTAAAATCAAATCCTCCTATAGCGAAACTGTATACACAAATGTCTCATCGCGGACAAATTACAAGAACCACACCACCCAAATGGCCAATTTATAAATATTCCAATCATACCGCACTCAATCTACTTTGCAACCAGTCAAGCTACTTCCTTGCCTCGTTCCCTCCACGGCTTAAACCTCTCTGACCTTTCACCCTTAAATCCCAATTCAATTCCCATTCCGCCAACAAGTTAATCTCAGTTTGCCACAAATAACCCTCGGCACAAAAATGTTCGTATGGAAATGGAATTTAGTGAAAGTGGGTATTTTAAGCTTCCGTTTGGAAAAGTTTGGCCTGGTCGTACCACCAGTAGAGTGACAAACTTGCTTTATTTCCGGTTTGTACGTATCCTCACATTGCTTTCCTAGTTTCATCGAAGATACGCAGGTTTGAGGAGTTGTAATGCGTATATATACGGAGCTATGCTGTGACAAAACTCTTTTAGAAATGTAAAAGATGTGCAGGATTTTTCAATTGTATTGGTGTGGTGTGGTATTAGAGCATGGAACTGACTAAGCCTGGCCATTTTCCGGTGACGAACAACGTTAATTCTCCGACATTTGTCAAACTCTCAGAAGAAGCTTTGTCTCTTTCAGCCTCAGCTATAGATTTCTCATTCTTCTACTTTTTCAAGTGATGCTCTTGTAAACTCATCTGCTAAAACGTTTCTCTTTTCACTCCTTCTCTTGAATTAAGCATAATTTGTATCCCAAAATCCTGAAATTGTCTTTTTTTCTTCCTTGCTTTGCCATATCCCCACACGCCATGCTACTCCCTAGAACCTTGAAGAGGTCTCTAGTCGAAATTTACATAAGGCACTGTGCACTGGTTAGTTACTGTGAATCTGGAGGAGATTTTGCTGCAACCATTACAACTTTCTCTGGAGAAAGCAACTGGAATCAATCAGTTGCACAAGAAAGAGGGGTCCAACATCAAAGAGAAAGGAGGTTGAGGGAAAAAGCTCCAAGGCTACTCCTGACATTTCAAAGGCCATTCTGCAAGGTAATTGGCCCAGTAGCATAGAGAGATTGCATCCTTAATTCCTTTCATTTCACCTCCTCCTATTGACTTGACAGAGTGTTAATGCTGGGCATATCTGTGTAAATCCTTAAATCCGTTTACAAATCTCTAGTAAAAACTGCACATCGCGTTCCGTAAATTCGTATAAAGCCTTTCTCCACTTCTCCGTCTCAAGCAAGCACTTCCTTCTAGGCTTTTTCTTTTTCACCTAAGGCATGCAATCCTGTCCATGGATTTGTTACCCACGGAAGTAACGTGGTCCTCTTTGTACAGGAAGGGAGTGTCCAGAAAATGTAGGGCTGCTACTATTGTAGATGATAAATATCATACTTCTTCTCTGTTACCATAGAGACTACAAAAAATGTATGATGGCGGGATGAGCTGGAAGAATGGGGAAAGGCGGATGAGGGCTGACTGATAGGGATAAGAGGTTTCAAAACATGGTTTCATAAGCGAGAGTTGGATTTACGAGTCTGTTATGGAATAAGGAGGATATGTGGCGATTACTGGGAGTTTTAGAGTTTACACATTTTTCCTTATCACATTATATTTTCTCAGACGTATCTTCTCTCAGCTCACCTTCTTCATTCTTGTTCCTCCTCCGTCGGCTACAGTTTAACTTGTTGGCATTGAATCCGCCCCGGTTCTATAAACCAGCTAAAAGAGATTAGAAGAATCCGCTTTTGCCCCTTCCACAATGATTCTTTATCTCCTTCAATAATGTTGTAACTTTGCTCTGAGCTTATGTTTAATTTACACTTTAAATTCTATTCTCAACAAACCCATGCGCCTCTCACACTTGCATATAATCTGTCCAACTTTAGTAATCCTTCATCCACATAATGGTGATATGCTATACAGGAGTGCATGTGTATTTAGTTGTAGCCAGACTATGCGTTTTTCTCATCCTCTTCCCTTCCTATTCCTGTTTTCTGTCTACAAGCTTTTATCCCGCATGCATTTTTAGCATTAAATCTTTCTCGTCCATAGCTCTCTCTACACAATGTATTTACGTCTTCCACGACCACTCAACAAAATGATTTCTTCTCCTCATCCTCCTGCTCCTTAACCCTATTCTTCTCCCTATTCCTCCTTGTTACACAATCCTAAAAGACATGAGAAATTTAGAGCCTGTTCAAATATTCAAAACAATTTAACTCCGTCATATATTCTCTCTAAATCCCTTTCAATTGCCCAATCATTTCTTCTAACTAATCCTTTATTTGTCTCACTATACCAGGAAATAGTTTCCAATCTTCTCACTCACTAACCATCACAACCCTTTCAATTCCTATTCCATTAGCGAGTATTATGCTGCACAGGGGGAAGATTGAAACATGAACACATTCTCCCTCTGGCGTCTATTATTACGCTAATATTTGCCTTATTTTTTCTCATTTGCTTGTCTTGAGTTCACGTAAATATATCCATCCTACCTGGATTCGTTAATTGCATATACCTTGCTGCTGTCCTCGAGTTGTTCTGTTTTTGAAATTCAAAGATGAATGGCTGGAGCTGCGTTCTCTAGATTCAAGCATCTCTCTCATCTTACGCATCAAGTCTTTAAGCAAACTGATTACAAGCTCAGGGCATTATCTTCTGGAAACCCTTCCTTGCAAGATTACACAACAAGTTAAGAAGAAGAGGATATTGACAGCTAGCTTTCTTCCTAGTTGCGGAGCGCAAATATTTTGATACTTATTGATTTCCAACATTAGTGCTAGCACGCATGATATTCATCACGTTTCCATCAAGACATTTCTCATGGAATCCTTTTTGATTCCATGGATCTTGTGAAAGGGGCGGAGGGTGCTCTAATTCAATCAAGGAAACGAGGACAGGGAAGGACTGTGTTGATAGTTTGAAATTTTAAAGGACTTGAAAGAGGAGGAAGATTGACAGATTGTCGGTAAAATAAAAAGTGACAAAGCTTTTTATCTCGCCCCGTGCGGTGCCTCCGCTCCTCTTCCTTTTGGGTTCTTTTGCAGAAGAAACAAACGGTTTTCTCGGACAACGTTTAGCATTGAACATGCACTAGTCAAATGCTAAATGCTATGGCTACTAACCAGCCCTACCTCAGTCCGTCCACCGACCATCATATCATGTCACAGAGAAAATAAGATAGGAAGAAGATAGTGGAAATTTAATGCCCAAGATAAACAAGATAAAATATTCCCTTCCCTTGTTTCACATCATGTTTCACATTATTGACACTTGCAGACTAAATAGTAGCCCAGCAGATGACAATAACAACTTACATGCTCATTCACAAACAGTGTACTTGGAGGAGGACGAAACGAATCCCTTGCTATCCTCCACATTCTGGAATCGCCTATATTTGTTACAGATGGAAATCATATCGTTTCAATTTATCCTTTGGAGAATGAAAAACATGAGTTCCTTGACGTTAGCCCCGAGGAGGTTCACTGTTTGACTTGATAGTATATATTCTCTAGCAAATAATGATCTGTTGTAATAACTCTCCAATCCTATACTCCTTCTTAAACATGGTTAGGCCAAGAATGACCTAAAATACGTTTTGAAAATAAACTTTGCTCTCTTTATAAATCCTAAGGAGAGTGGGGGGATTGAAATCTAGAGGCTCAAAGACAGCGCGCCGCTTCATTTGCTTCCTCGTTTTGAATTTAAATACAATCTTGGTTTGTAGCTACTAAACTGACTTGCTCTCTCTTGTCTGTGTGGTTCAAGAGGTTAGAGAGTTTAAACTAGATTGAGGATTTGAAGGACCTCTTTAAGCGATGACGTCCACATACTCTCTCGTCAAGAGACATGACCCAGAGACAAGAAGGCATGAGGACGTGGGAGAAGAAGCAGAGATTCCGGAAGGAGGGATCATCTGATGTTGTTATTTAAACGGGAAGGAAAAATATGAGGCTTTGGAAGATGAGGAGTAGCCGATAACCTTCTGGGATTTGAATACACTTCCTCAATCTTATTATTACTCAAAGTCCAGTGGAGTGCACCCTCATAAGATGGTGGACGGGGGTTTCCGCATTGCTCTCCGTCGGAATCTTTGAAACTTCTCTCATGTTCCTCTCAGTGAAGATCGTTGACAGAAATTCAACTTTCTGCCTATAATCTCCCATTAAAATTACATTAGCCCTCCCGCTGCCCATGCAACACTTGATAGTTACCAACTATCCTGTCCAGATGTAGATTTTCTCATGGGGAAGGCTGGGAGTGAGTGGAGGGAGGGGAAATTCAAAGCCCCCCTGCTTGACTTTCCTTTTGGGGAAAGGAGAGATTTTTAGCCTTTAGAGAAACAGAACATGCATGTTTTGATTTGGGCGGTGTTTCTCTTAGAAGTACTGTGCAAAAGATGCTGGAGAGTGAAAAGAAATATTGCAAATTGTAATTCATACCTCTTTTAATTTTATCCAACGCTGATGTACTATTTAGTACGCTCGCGTTGTCTTGCTGTTGATTATGAGCTCCGGTGGCCCCTGTACTCGTCCCGCCTCCTCCGCTACCACTTCCGGAAGTGACATGGTGGACAATGTGATGATGATTGATGGAAGCGTGAAGTGGATGATGAGCATGCATTTGATGAAGAGCAGCGGCTGTTACGTGGTGGTGAGCTGCTGATACGTGATGTCCGCTGTGGTGCTGGCTATTAATGAATGAATGCTCAGGGGGGCTAAGTACACCCGGTGTTAGCTGAAATTTAAAAAAAAGGAATCAACATTTTAAAATTTGATCTTAAATCCTGGTGTACATTGTGAAGAGCGATTGTAGTATCAATAAATTCGGAAATATGCTATGACCGTGATTTAACCGAATACAAATTTAAATCTATACTTTCCTTCATAATTGCAATCATAGCCACCCATCAATGGAATCAATCATTGTTTTAAAACTCTTAGCTCCTCCATGCTATCATGCTATAGTAATCGTCATGCATCCCTGTTGAGTACGAACACACATAAGTGTGATTTAGATTTAATGGATTATTGAACCTATTGCCGTCATCATCAATGCGATCAATCAATGCGTTAAAACATCAAAGTATAGATAAAGATTCTAGCAGATTCTTAGAATGTTTGAGTTCAACTGAACTAAAAGGAGATACTATAACTATTGAGCAAATCATCTTGACTCATCCCTTGTTTAATGTAGGTTTAAGCGTATTTAAAAATATTTCCATTCTATATTTAGCTCATATATTAGAAATCCCTTGTGTATCTTATCAGAACGGATGGAGGAGGATTAAGCGCGTCGGCTATTCTGGAACTCCTTGATCAAGGTAACTAAATCGCAAGGCAACCACTGCCGGTGGCTCCAGCGTCTACTTGGGACGCTTCTTCCAGACAGACATATGTCGTGGTCGCGGAGTACGGGCGCACTTTTGAAATAGCAAGTTTCCGCGAACATAATATTAGATCACCCTAAAAGCATTGTTGCGCCACCGCTCTGAATTTACAATGTTTCTCTAATCAGTTTGTATTGCTCTTACAATAATCTATAAAAGAAAAATAATTTCCTGTACGAGAATCGGAATATCCGATTTATTCATGTGACTGACGCAAGTATAACTGAATTGGAGAGAGTTATTATTTTTATCGAATACAAACTGTAATAAAACTTTCCGAGCCTGCTGATAGTTGCCCCCCCCCGGTTGGAAGCTCTCAAGTCTGGATTTTCTTAGAAGCAAGCCCTTGTTGGTGCTTCAACTAAACTGCTTCATCTTCTCTGCATTCCATCTCTTTCATTTCTCTACAATCTATTTACGTGTTTGCTAACTTGAGTTAGATTAGCGCTCCGCATCCATGTACAGCACGGGCTAGGAGAAAAAGATTTCAATGTCAAACTGACTGAAATCACCTGAGTCACATAGCTAAATTCCTTAAAGGTTATAGTAGTAATTCAACTAGGATGAGGGTGGTGCTTGAACTAATTCCCATAATCTTTAAACTATAAATGACATATGGCGTATGACGTGTAGGCTACTTGGGATCATCTCTCTCAGTATCCAACACATGACATTGATTCCCTCAAACACACTAATCGATTTGCGATCATCCCATCTCATCCTCAATTTAAAATTATCTCGTCCCTATCACTTGTGGTCCTGGCTCATCCAACATACGGCTGGGTTTATTCCTTTAATTCCCACATTATCAAATTACTACGACTTCTCTTCTTCGGCAATCCTCCTTTCAATGATTAATATAATAATAATAAGCTGGCTCAATAATCCTCATTCAATCACTTGATGCACCACAAATCAATCCATTGGATTCTACGGATAAATATGGTGAGTAACTTCCCACTTGTTAAATAACCATTCATAATCTGAATCTACGGATAAAATGAAAGTAGGTTGCGGCTATAATCCTTGCACAATTCCCATACCTCTTCATACATGCCTGCTCCGTCTTCAAAAGAGGACTGCTCTATCTTTATAGAAGCTGAATTGAGGAAATTAGCCACTTTGATGGATTTCAAGAGCACTGGGGTTAAGTCGTAAAATTAGGTATTTTACGTTACGATTTTTTTTTGGAATGCTTCAAAATTCACACTCGACTCGGTAATCAGAGAATACTGCAAAAGTTCCAGAGTTTCCAGCCTCCAGAAATAGAATCTCAGGATGAGCACATGGATCCACTTGAATCAATAACGAATATCACGAAGAAAATAGACAGTCACGGATATTGTATGATTTCAAGTTACATTCACATCACCACTGTTACTGTAATGAACAAACTGAAGTGAGTTAAAACTTGAAGAAAAATTTAAACGCTTCCACAAAGGAATAACGAAAAATATGAGTTTCTAAGAAGCTCCTGGAGGAACTGCCAAGAGGGAAAGGAAGTTTTGATGAATTCCAGGATTAAAGTTGTTGATTAAGCTTGAATTTGTTCCTGTTACGGGTACTTGGGATTCCAGCCAAGCTTGGCTGGAGAAAGGAGTAAAGATGAGGCTAGCTATGAAATATTGCTTTCTCAACCCGGAAGAGCCAAGCTAAAGGCTCTATGCTTTTGACGGTAATGGTGCGCAACGTTCCGGTACTTTCTTCCTGGAGAAATAAGTACCAAGTGGAGACTACTACCCGAATACTGTGTATATAGCCACTACCTACCGCCACCAATTCCAGCCGCATCACTCACTCAAACACACTCCACCTCGACCTCACCTCTCTTCCCGGGTTATATTCAGCCTCCTCCCTCCTCCTTCCCTTACCCGGGTATCCTGCTTCCTCATCTTCTATGTCCGATCTTACATTCTGGGTTTCATGGAATGCAGTTAATAGTAACATTTTAACTCAAACGTGATAGTTATTTAGTATCATTACAGCATATCCTAAATTACTCATTTCATGTAGTCGAACCTTGTGTCTTTTATCCTTCTAAGAGAAATTATCCCTTAGGAAACCCAGGAACGGATTACAGTTTAACTTTCTCTTCAAACTGAGCCCATGATATCTTATAGCGATAGTCTACAATCGTTCCGGATTTCACAAGTTTTCAACCACCATTATGATCATGGCGGCCCTCCTCCTATTAGACCCAGGGCTTATATAGATTCCTTGACTGACTGAGAGCGAGAGCTGAGTTGGTAATGAGCTAATTTCGGAAGGTCAGGGGTAGGTGGGTTAGGTTATGCCGTTATGGGGAGGGTGTGTTTGAGTTTGGCATGCTATCTGGTTTATTTTCATCCGGTTCTTTGGCTGGGAAGCAGACAGGAAATCCTTCCGACAATTATTATCAATCGACAAAATCCTCTCAGATTAAACGTGAATCTTTTCGACTCAAAATCTTAAGGGTACTTACACGCCAGAGAGTCTGGCTGGCTGGGATATACCCATGGATTGGGAGACGGGAATAGAGTTGCACTCCTCCAACTCATATCATCATATCCAACCGCAATCCACACTTTGCTAAAATATCCCATCCGAACCCTTGCTAAGTCTATACAAATCCGCAAGCTTTCTCTCCGGAATCCACTCCTTCATGCTATGCCAATTTTGCAGAGGCAGCTCTAAGGCTAGTAGTATAAAGCGTCGACGGAGTGCATATCGAGGAGGAAAACCAAATAACGCTCCGACTAGGAATGGTATTAGAATGGCTAAAAATTTTCATACCTGATGATGGAGGTGTTGAAGATGGAGAAGATTATCGTTATTTGAATTGGGCTGGACGACGAGGTCCTGCAAGCATATTTCTCCTTGCTGATTGTTTGAATTTGAAGAGAGTCCTGTTAAAGAGTCCATCATGGCCGCAAGCGTCTTGTTACTCGGATGATGCTTTCCACGACGTTTTTCGAATAATCCGTCCAGTTTTACACTTGTATCATCTCTTTTCGGAGGAACAATTGTTAACAAATCTTGAAGCCGCGCTTCAGCTCAGTTGCTCTCTCCGTTGATGACTATTCTTGTAGGCTGTTCGCGTGCTTTCACTGGAAATCCGGTTGGGCTGCAATCACTTATTGATGACTTTCTCTTTTGGGATGAAGCGGGGAGAAGTGAATAATAATGACGACGGGATTCGAGGATTTGGGAAGAGCTGTGGAATTTTGCACTTTTGATCTGGACAGATTAAAGTTACACGTGTGAAAGTGTTAGTAGTAATCCAATTGGGAGAGAGAGAGAGTAATAATGGATACGGTGGCGGATGATGGTGGTCTTAAGGTGGGATATACGGTGGTGGTGGAATGTATGGGGAAAAGTCGTTGGTTTTGACTCGGATCTTTTGGTTGGATTTAGTCACAAGTATTTGAGTGAAAACTTACAAGTACTAATACTTGTACTTATTCCTTGTCGACTTTCTTTTCCGGGTAAAAGGAGGCTGAGGATGTGTGTGTGAGAGAATATTTTCACGGCTATCTTTTGGCACTTTTGATGGTTGGAGTTGAAGAACCCGGGCGGGATTTTGTAATATACACAGGGTTGCCTCTGAAGCGATGCTATTCTGAGGATGGATGATGCTAGCCTTATGCCAAAAAGGAAAAGGTCTAAAAACCCAGGGGCTCAGGAAGTTGTTTTAATTTAATCCGACGAGGATCAGGAGCAATAATCTGGATTTGTCCAGTCTTCAGAAAGGAATCCTACTAGTTCTCTTCCTAGAAGAACGAAGACACTCTATGGTAATCTCTGCTGGCTTTCGTCCGATTTAACCTAAGTCCTGTTTCGATTCATCATTCTAGGAGGGCTGGTCCTCTTGAAAACACTCCTCGCTCAATAACCCAGGAACGAGAGTTTCCCAGGAGGAGTCTTCTCTATCACCGCCTCCTCTCTACCCCACTGTCCAATCACCCCCAATCCAAATCTCCCACTCTCTCTTTCTCCTCTCCTCTTCTGCATCTTCATGGGAACGCATCTTCCCTTTCACAGCTTTACCATCATCATCCTCCGTATGTGCATACGCGAGGAGAATATAGAGAGAGATTCTGGAACTTCTACAAACTGCATCTCATCCTACTCCCGCTACTACCCAGCAGCCCCACTCTATCTCTCCCGCATCCCACGGATCTCATCTCTCCCTGTGTTACGACAACCTTCCAACCTTTCCCACTCTTTCACTCCTTCCCTAGTATCTCCTCCTGTATCCCTGATTCCCACCTACACCTTCTCTCTCTCTCTCTTACCCCCAATCCTCTGCTAAATCTGGAATCAAGCTGGGAAATATTCTTCCAAATATAAATCTTCTACATTATCTCTGCAACTATATACCTCCGTCATACTTTCACCCTGCTTTCTCCTAGCTATTTCTATCAGGGCCGAAATAATTGTAGTCAAAATTCTCTCTGTGGTTTCAAGAGGATGCGACGGGTTGAATTGAATTTTTCATTTTATAAGCTGAATTAAAGGGTTTCGGTAGCTTCGGGACGCTGTATAGTTGTGCATATCTGATGATTTCGTACATGAATCTAAAAGCAAGAGTAACATTATTGATGCTTCGGTTGATGTTAAAAGTAATCTTCTATAGACACGACAGACAGTTGACTTTTGGATTTTTGTATCCTCTTTGAAAGCAAGTGAAAATTAGTATGATTATGGTTATAGAATGGTTGCGGGTTGTGTAGAGTTGGAGCAGAGAGGAAATCCAGCCAGGCTGTATTATCGCACTTGGTGGCAATAAAAGTTTAAGGATGTGCTCCAAATTCCGGTAGTGAAAGCATTCCGAGAACATTTCCTTATTTCCTACCATTCACCCAGGAAAGCATGAGCTTTTATCTCATGAGATTTGTGGGCAAAGCAGAGCTTTGTAGGTGATTTAAAATATTTTGTCACCAGTTAAGTCTTTTGAAATAGTGGGAGCGGGTGTTAGGAGAAGACCAAGAGTCTCATGCAATCCTCTCCACCAGAGCTCCGGATTCGGATCTGTCCGCTCCGCTCTTGCGCATCTTATCCTTCTCCATCCGCTGCCCCTTTCTCAATAAACCTTTGCTCTATCACTAAGTAAATCCAAGGATTTTTTCTTTAGCTTGTCCTCACCATTTTACAAATTCCTCATCTCCTTCTCCCCCCCTCCCTCGCAATTCATCATTCAAAAATTCTTCTCACTTCCCTTATCGTATCAGTCCAGTCTTTTCCATGGAGTTCTCAAGCTTTTTTTCTCGTTTTTTAGGCCCACGCTCCGATATATTGCTTTCACCGTCTACAAGGGCTGCATCTACTAAAGGGAGCTAACTGTGTTGTTAAACGTACAAGTTCTATACAAGAGAATCTAATGCATCTACTAAAAGCTAAAGGGAACAAACGTCGGATGGATGCCAGCCGTCCCTATCGCTAGGTCTTTCCAGAGCTGATTCTTTATGGGCGTTGATGATGATTCTGTTGAAATCGCCGTTAGCAATTTCGCATGCTTCGCTCAGAAATAACTCGGTGAAAGTTACTTTCTCCTGTATAGATTTTAATTAGTTATTTTAAGGGCAAGCAAATCCGCAGGAAATTTGATCAACAGTTTCTGAAGCATTCTCCGTTAGAAAGACGTACTTTTCGGAAAAGGATCGATCCGAAAAAAGTCTACCTGGGGGAAGAAAGAGAAGTGAAAAGCGGAAGGGGATTTGTCCGTCTTCTATAATACATAAGCTCTTGGGTTGCTTTGGTGGGTAGTCACTTTGTTCTATCTTTAAACCGTTTCCTCTATCCATATGCACTGCATTTGTCAGTCCATGTCTTTCTCATGAATTCACCTCAAAATGTGGCTGGGTTAGCTCTGGCTAAGCTCACGCATCCTCATCTTCTTCGTCTCGAACAGCATCTTCCTTTTCCCAACTCTGATACTCTCTCCTTCCTTCTCTACTCTTGTCCACACAGAGTTCTTCCATGTATCTGTCTGCGTGCCGAATTCGGAGTTGGCTTGGCTCCTCCGAGAAGCAGGATTCTCTACTTCTCAACGCGTGACTGGGTAGAAAAGCCGGAACGTGTGGGAATATCTTGCTCAATGATTAATGGCTGTGAACGCCTACAGTGGGGGAATGGAGGGATGGGATTGGATGGTTGGCGAAGGAGGGATTTTGGTTGGTGGATCTTTTCCAAAAACGGGGCAGTTCATTTTCAATGTCTCCCCGTTGCCTAGTGATCCTTTTTATGCCCAACTCCAACTGCTCAGTCTCTCCATGATCATCAACTCTTCCAACCTCCAACCTCATGCATCCCCTCCATGTCCTCTACACTCCTTCCTACCTTTCTCCATCTTCCCACAAGCTCACACAATTACAATGCATCTCAACTAAACCTGGAACCGACGGGATCCTCTTCGTCCAACCATCTACTCCAGTCCTCCTAAACTCGTAGAACAATAGCCAGGAGTATTAAACTACGCTAACGTTTCCTCCATAAACACTTCTTTCTACCGCCGTCCTTACAGCTATGAAACCCCTTCTGAAAAAGCTTGAGAATCCGGGTAGTAGCAGGATTCCGCACCAGAATAGCATATCTTTGGAATACATGAATTGAAGCTCTGTCTGTGTTACCTTCGTTCCTCCCCTGAGCGAGATAATTTCTAGCACTGTATTTGGTAGACTGGTATGTATGTATGATAGCAGTGAACCAAACTTTCTCCCTCAATTTTTAACTTCCGGCCAATATTCTATAGTACTCCGTCCCGGCTGAGCTCTTCCTCCCCCGCGCCTACCGTGGCCCCGGTATGAGACAACTATAGAGCTTTCCCCTCTTGTCCCTTAAACTTTTACTTTTCTATATTACTCTTTCATCCAGTGAGAGTAAGCAACTACGCCGGGTTCTGGAAGAAGCAGGATGAGGCTTCTACCATCGAATCTAATGCTACTTCTTTCAAGTATCCTTTTTGACTTTAACCCTCTCCAGTTGTCTCTTTCTCAAGCCCGAGCTCGTATTTTCTTTTAAATCTCCTCTCAGTCTCCCGCTCGTTTACCATCATTAAACCTGGACTACGGACATTAAATACATTTACTACCATACCATATAGTAGTCTACTCTTTTAAATGGAAGACCGACTGGATCAAGGTTTCTCCTCTTATGCAAAGCAAAGCTTTCAGAAGCAGGAAACGCTGTAGTTAATGCCTCTAGATCCGAAAGCAAGTTTTTATGTAGGGCTTGCAACCAATTTTCGTTTATATTCTACCCTCGATCATGTTAAATTTTCCGAAAAGGATAATAATGAATTCTTTCACAAAAACATCCGTGGTGAATCAAGGACACGTTTTAATACCCGGAATCGAGCTGGCCGCTCCTTCCTGGCGTCAGTTGTGAAGTACATACCATGTACACAAACATTTTATCTTAGAGACCGAGCATGACTCTTGCTGACGCGATTGAGAAAATATTTGCTCTTTGGATCTTCACAAGGAGAGTTGAAGTGAAAGCAGAGTTTGGTTAGGTACACCGATTTCATCTTCCATTTGTCAAAAACAATTTTTTAAAAAAGAGATGGAAGCAATTTTCGGCGAGAAAAATAAACTTGTCGGTGATTCTCCATGATGGAAAAATTTGTATACAAGGAAGGTACGTGGATTTCACATATGTGAAATAGAAAAGACATGCCCCTGTCTCTGAATTTTATATGATCTTCCTTATCTACTTTCCTTCTGCTCTTCTTAATCTTCTCTGAGAGTTTTCTCAGAACGTAAAATTGATGCGGAAGCTGTAGACATAGGGTTATTCCGCAGCAGAAGTGGAGGAGGTACGCATCCTACGGAGGGATTGAAATACCCGGGTAGCTGGATGCATAGATTGCATTGAAGTTGAATGAGATAGAAAAAATGATTGACACGGCAATACACGCGGGGCCTTTGGGAATATCCGTTTTCCAGGGATCTCAAACCAACTTTCAGGTTCAATCCAATGGTTTCAGCCTTGTAGGACAAAATAGTGGACGATTTTCCCTTGTTTCACTTTCCATCCTGACCTGATGTCATATTCCCAGCTAGTAGAAGCGATACATCGAGTTTCTGAGGCGTTGCTTTTAGATTCCGGTTCATGAGGTTTCAGAGAATAGGTTGAGCTTTGAGCTGGACTTGGAACTGTGAAGCTTGCGGAAGGTGGTTGTAATTTTCTCTTTTGGGAAAAACAGGGAACAGCAATACCATGGAGGGAATAAGGCAGCAAGGATGCTGGTTTAGAGGATGGTGAAATGGGAAAAACCGTTTTCATACGTGATTACACTTTTGGCCTTTTGGAAAATTAGGGGATTTATCTGATAATGCATAATTCGTATTTAATCGAATGGAAGTTTTGTTTCAACGTGATAAAGTCATCATTCATGGTAGGCGCCATCATGGGGGAGCTTCTGTTTCTCTTCCTATCAAACAAGTCTCTAAATTCCCGTCTCAACTCAGCTCAGTCAGCTCTTTGCGTTTCCTTCCATAGTTTCCTTCTTTCTTCTTTTGCTGCTTTCTCCCTCGTCTTACCCAGAATCCTTCCCCTACCCTTCCTTCCTCCTTTGCTCCATGTTCTTTTCCACTTTTTAGATTACTTTTCCTCTTCGATCACGCCAACATCCTCTTCTTCCCCTCCTACCGCACTTTCTCCGCCAGTTCGAATATCTCATCTTTTTCCCAACTGGAGGGACTCCAGTAGCATGTATGCATCAACCAACGAGGAATTGTTGTCATCCCATCACACTTTTACTTCCCTTATAACCTTCTCGTACAAAATCACTCCATCCATAAACGTGCGTCTTTCGTATCGCTCAAAACTGTTTTGTCCTTTGCTTCTTGGAATTTTTTCAAAGCTTTTCTTGTGTGCCCGATATTCTTAAAGCGCTTCAGCTCCCAGCCAACTTCCCCCTCCTCGGATATGTTATACCCCAAATATTTACGCTTCACATCTGCTTTTACGCCATGGTGAAATTATTTTCTCCATTCTAGCAAAGTATCTTTACTCTAAGAATTCTCGACTGAAACCCTGCCTCTTACTTTCTCTTTGCAATCTTTTAGCTCTTATACTAGTCTCCTGTTCGTGCCTTAGCTGAGATTTCAATCTTGAGACTTGTTACTTTCTCCGTGCTTTCTCTTTGATTCTTGGATGTTAAAATAGTGTAAACAGATGCCGCACAAAGTGGCTGTATCATTGACATTGACGCAGTACTTTCTCTCAAAAATATGACAACGCTTGGCGAATTTTCTGCGCCCAAGTAATGATTTTTATTTTTTATTTTCCCACAAAAGTTTAGGAACGAATGTCGCTTTTTGCTGCAATTCAGAGCACAAATAAGTTTTAACTGTAGATACAGTTAGAAGAATCGTTGAAAATTGCGAGTTTTTCAATTCGGAGAGGTTTCAAGCTCTGTTTTAACTAGTCTTAAAACCTCATCGTGTGCTTTAGAAGAGGTACTTTGAAGCAATAGCATAGCTACATACGGAAAAGAGTAAAAACTGCAGTCGTAATCACAGTCTAAAGGATGGCTGGCTGGATGGCCTTGCTTTAATCGGAGAAGGGCGGGAATTATGTGTCGGGAGAAAGTATTAAACGTACTGGGTATCGAATTGTAATTTGAGCATGAGGCGTGAATGATACCTACGTAATGATATCGTAATCGGGTGGATTGTTACATAACATGCGTTTCGGTATGAATAATATGAGAAAATTACAGGATGGAAAGTGTATTCATCCATGGGACGCTACATTACATGCATAAAATGAGTATGAGAGCGTGAATAATTCTCCCTTCACGATATTTCTCCTTTCTCGGTTATATGAGCAACACCCGGTCTCATTCACATCATCCATATTTCCATCCCACAATAAAAATTTATTCAACACCCTCTCATCATCTTCAACCTCCGTATTCATCCACTCGTAGTCTCAATCACCCACCCGAAAACTTTACTACATTACATTACTCTTAACACTCTAAAATCCTACCTTATTCCTCTACTTTCTCCGCTCGCTCAAATCTTTCATTTTCTTTTCATCATTCTCCGTAGTCTCTTGTCTTGTGGTCTTCTTTTTCGGTTTTAATACATTCATCTTTTTTGTATTATCGACTCATAGTTTCGTATCATTTACTTTAAAATGAGTATCAGCAAGGTGTTTTCTATATTGAAAACCACTTGATAATGACGATTATTAAAGAAGATTCTTCCGGAATCTAATGCTATATTTTGTCGACCAGCATTTAAAAAAGAGTTCAGTTGTGGAGGTGGCATTCGATACTGATGAACTATTTGCCCACAG
Source organism: Sminthurides aquaticus (assembly GCA_906901655.1). Taxonomy (NCBI): domain Eukaryota; kingdom Metazoa; phylum Arthropoda; class Collembola; order Symphypleona; family Sminthurididae; genus Sminthurides; species Sminthurides aquaticus. Next base: position 460,870 of record CAJQTT010000013.1, on the reverse strand, counting down.
TCACGACTGAACCACCCTAGAAATCGCCCTAAACTGGAAATATTGAAAAATGCCAAATCTTAAATTGGTGACTAATTTTTTAAATTAAGTAGATTTTTTTAATGCTAACATTAAGAGGCCATTTAAAATGTAGTTTTTCCTACTTTTTTACTGTTGTATACCACCAGAAAATATTGGAAAGACTCACTAGTGCATCTTACAGAAAAAAAAGTTGGTGGCTCCAACTTGGATCTTTTAATCAAGAAAGCCGGGGATAAGGGATTCGGCTAGGAGGAGATGAAATCCGTTTTATTTTAGCCTGACTAAAGATGGCTATGGGGAATTGTGGGAAGGAGAGCAAGTGGCTGTCCTTTGGGATGACTTTGAGAATTAAATGCGGTTGGAGTAGTAATTAAAGGCGGGCCTGGTTAGAAGGTTATAAAGGGGACTTTGAACGGGAAGGGAGAGGAAGTCTAATGGAATGAGGGTTCAATTGCCCGAGTCAGGCTAAATGACGGAGAAAGAAATATTGGAGGTAAATTGAGGGATCCAAATAAATTTCCTCTCCGCAAAATAAATCCTCTTTCGGGGAGAGAAATATAATTTAGGGTGGACATCCAACCTTCAACCATGTCCCATGTCAGCCGTTCAGCCGTCTAGGCAAGGCAGTAAGACATAGGAGTCTTAAAAGAGAGAGATGTAGAAGCCTGGCTGGGGTTCTCATCTTTTCTTGGTTAAAGAGAGATGGAGAGGAATGTGTGTGTATGATTACAGTCCCGGGCTTTCTCTTTACCTTTCGTCTAAATGAGTTCAAAAAGTTTCCATTTAAGCTCATGAATCAAGACGGACCAACAACAAAGTACGTACGCTTATGCATGTAGCCCACAATTCATTCCTCCCTATGCATAAGATAGGGAACAGGAAGGGATAAAAGGTTGGTTGCCCGGATAGGTCGTGTCAGGATACCCGGTTCTGTTGCGGAAGTAGCCCTTTCTTTATTTGCGCTTCCTTCCCACTTAGCAATCTCCAGCTTCTGAAGCTCTCGGTCTTAGTCTTATTTAGTAGGTCGGAAGGATGGGAGTAACCTTAAGCCTTTCTGTATGCATTCCTCGTGTAATAAACCACGTGAATTTTCCCAGTCAGTTCAACTCGAATGGAGCTTACAGTCCGGAACGTGTTTTGTGTCCAGGATGTGGAAAGAAAGTTTCTCTATTTATTCATCCTCTCACCGCCGCCGACAGAACATGCACAAATCAAATCCACCCAAGCTAACAAATGACTCGAGCTTCACATCTTACTTGCGGTTGCCTCCCACCATCTCCTGAATTTACCTTCACCAGCGGTGTTTTGTCCTCGGAAATCCCTGAGAAAACTACCGCAAAAGTATTTTTTATACAGTAGTCCCCGCTCTTCTGTCTACACGTTTCGCAGTGGCATTGCGAGGATCCCTATTTTTCTTGTTTGAGTTGGATCTGTCCGCACTGGAATAAATGCCGCATTGGTGACAAATCCCAGTTAGGTGTATTGCAATTTTTTACCCGGGTTGAAGGCATTGCAAAAATTTTGAACAAAAGTTAGCAAAACAGCTGCACTCGAAACAAGATTAAAGAGATACAGTCATGGTTTGGGTGCGGATTGTAGGAAATCCTTAAATTACGCTAAAATCCGGTTTATAAAAATACTACGGTGCACAATTTGAAGATTTTCTATGTTTGTAACTGGGAGATTGGAAATTTGTTTTCCTACGCTTGTACTTCAAGGTTTTGAAAAACTTGAAAGCAAACATTGATCCAAAGGCGAAGCCCACACAGTTTGAGCTGAAGTCCTTAAAATTTAATGCGATTGTACAGAGATTTTGTTTACCAACTTCCGTACCACACACTACCCGAGGTTGGGTTTAATTATCCCCAGGAATTAAGTAAACAGGGACATGTGCAAGTGTGACCCGGAAAAAGTTTATATTTACCCTTAAACAGAGAGTAAAGTGCGGTGGGGGTTATCCTTGATAATGGTGGTGGTCCTCCTTGTAAATGGTCCTCTTGTCTTGTCCCTACAGTTTAACTAACTATGGGACGGCACATGTATTTTTGTTTCATTGTTATCTGTGTATTGGCGGATTTTTAGAGCTTGTGCCGTATCTAATGCCTGCTCCCCCTCTACCCGGGTCCTAGTGAAGCAACCAGACTAAGCGATGTAGGTAGGTGCGAGAGTAAATTAGCATTTGAATTCAAAAAGATGCCCACACGCCCACTTGATGCTTTACGACCGCGTCCGTCCACACGACCCGATTTATCCGCACGCTCCCCGCTACCAACCAGTTCCCCGTTTTACTGTTTGCTCACTATTACCCGCTTCCTCATTACATTCTCCAGGACCAAAAATTATTTTCATTACAGCCTAATCCTACTACTGCTCCAGCCACAACATCCAATTCATCTCGCCCTCTCTTTCTATCTCCCGCCCTTCCAAGCAACTTAACTTCCCCGGATACCCGCTCCCGGATTCCCCTCCTCTTTCTCCTGGATTACATATTCCCCACGTATCCCCAAATCTTTCCCTGCCTGGGCTGGGCATGAAGACCATGACTCCGGTCGAGGGCTCTCTATAGCCATTTTTTAAATATCTCTCTCCCACTTTATCCCAACCGGGACGTCACACCTCACATGAATGGGCTGCATACAAAGCATGGGCGTTTTGTATGGACTACCGGTACACGGGTTGTGTGTATGTACATGCTCCGGAGGGCTTGTTCGTACTGGTGGTGGTCCATTTATGAATTCAACCAAATGGTCATCATTTACAAATCCCTGTCATTCTAACCCATCCCTCCTTAAAGATTCCGCTTAATTTATATTGCACTTTTTTTACCTATTTCCCTAACTTCCTTGTTTACACACGCCCATTAATTTCTATTCCCGTCTCATTCTTATGCTAAAATCCACTCTTTTCACCAACAGTCTGTTGTATTTCTCTTTTCACAGTCCTTATGTCGCCCGAACCCGCCTAGTGTCGGTAGAGGTCTATTCAAAACACAGGGCGAGATGGTTGTTACGTGCCGTCTGCGCCAACTCCTCCTACCGCCTCTGTCCTCCTGACTTTCTCCATAGCAATTATATATGTTGCGGCATGGGTTGGCAGGCAGGCACTGATAGTCACTCAACTTTAGCTTGCTACCAGCCAGGACTTGCTCTCCTTGGGATGGCAGATGCGGCCTGGCAAAATCCGAAGAGCGAATGTGTAGAGCAAGTAGGTGGACTCGAAATTTTGTAGAAGATTCAAAATTATGTGGGCCGAGGACTGAGATGAGTGGAGAGAAATGAAAAGAGTATTAAAGCGGAAGGCCGGCGGAGGAAGAGCGAAGCTAGAGATTCGGAACTGTTTCTCTTCTCCGTATCCGTGATGAGTTATTGGACGTAATGTATCCTCATTTGTATCTTCCTCCCTCTGTTACGCGCTCCCGTAAACCAGATGTTCATTCATGTATGCTAAGCGAGCAATTAATTTGCATAAGCAAAACATTAGGATACCATCAGCGGAATATCCAACAAGTGCACGACTCTCCCCACAGTTGAATCAGACTCATCATCCTTAAATCTCTCCCCCACAGCTCCCAAACTTAAATCTAACCCACCCCACAAATAATTCATTCGACCACAGACGCAGTCAATTATCAGAGTCCCCCGGCACTGGAATTGATGACAGAGAGCCTAATCATCAAGTTTAATTGTACTTGATTTCATTACTGCGTGACCAATTAAAACACTTTAGGGAAAGTTTGCTAACGTACAAAATGTTTGATAAGGTCTAAAGAAGGAAAGTTAGCTTGCGCTAGATGGTGCTATATAATGCGGTGGGTAGAATTTAGCTACGGCTGCTGTGAGCCGTACTTTAATCACAATTTATGCTGTATTCCTGCACTTTAAAGTCAGAAGTGGACTTGAGTAACTGTGACTAAACGAGAGGTTGATATTCTTGAGTTGTAGTTTGTAGGGAAGGGAGGATGTAAGTTAAGTTTTTTATGACTGAATATATGTAATAATCTTGCAGTTTGAGGTTTTAATGCCTAATAAGAGGGGAAAGCGCCACCTCTCCGCTGGATAAAACAACTGATATTACTTTTACCTTGTGCTACGCAATTTTTAAACTGATTGTGAGAAACTCTATTTAAGGGATAATTTTCAGTTGCACTTTTAACTACGGAGAATGGCGTAACGACTACCGGGTTTCATGCTAAGCTCCAGTTAGGTAATAGAGGATATACTTTGTATGTTGATCATTATTAATTAATTGAAAGACAAGGTCAATCGGTTAAGTAAGGTAAGGCCGACTAACTGACCATTTAGTATCATGTGTGAGTGTGTTGTGATGAAACGCAGGATACAAGGATGTCTAGCTCGGCTTTCGCTCTTGACCTCGAGCACGCCATCTGCCGATAAGCTTGCGAGTTTGTGTTTTCAAACTGAGGGCGGTTCGATATCTGTCTCGTTCTTCGCAGTTACACGTCAAAGAAAAACAACACACATTTGAGCCGTGCATGGCATGGCAGGTGAATTTCTCCACTATTAAGTTTCGTCGTAACTTAACTGCGTTTCAGGATCCGTATCCTCAGTTTTACTCGTTCGGACTCAGTATTCAAAAGCACTAACAGCGTACTTAAGTTAGGAAATTGCGGAGCAAGTCTGATAATGCAGCAATAGCCAAATTAAAAGGAAGAAGGGTAAGTGAAAACTTGTGGCGTGGATTCATGTTGTAACTACAGTTAAAGGCATATGGGTTTATTAGTGTCAATATTTGGTATCGTAATAAGTTAATTACCCATTGAAACCATCAGATAAGAATAATATTTAACTAGTAAAGCATATACTGGTGTTCTCGTTGACAGTTTCAAGGTATTTATCCGGGAAGATTTTTAATTTTTAAGAATAAGTATGTTTACGCTTTGCTGCGAATCTACGGCATTGCCCACATTCTCGAAATAATTGATGAGCTCGACATTGTTAGAAGGGGTTTGAGTGAATCGGTAAAGCTGAAAGGGGTAAATTGATCTTCGATTGGTCGTGTGTGCGGCCTGAATGTTCTCAGATCTTGACTGGTGGTGGCCGACGGCTTAGTTACTAATCCTTATGTAAGGTTTTCGAAAAAAGTTGTAGTCTGATAACACAGAGATCTTTGTTCTGAATAATAATAATACTTGGAAGCAAATCAGGTAAATTCAGTTACCATGCGAGAAGGGATTGATCAAGTTGAAGGAGTAAAATTTGAAATAGTAGGGGTTATATCGCGCGAGGTGAAGTATAATAGTGATATGAATTTTGGATAAGAAAAAATGCTTATGAATCTCTTGTTTGTCTTTCCAGTTTGATGCTCTATTGAAAACATTTCATTTGGATGAATCAGCGATGGCAATTAAGGAACTTTTGAGTGTCTCCGCGACGATCACAACGATTGGACAATTCCTGAGTGGAATGTAAGTATGGTTTCGAAAGTATTTGCAATTTGCGTTTTCTTCGTACTGGACAGATAATCAGATAATGGAGCTTACACTTTTTAGGTTCACGGTCAACAAGGTTTGGCGGAAGGGAAGCCCAGGAGATATTTCACCCGTGCCTTTTCTAGCTGGGGTGGTTGGATGTAGTCTGTGGCTGTACTACGGAGTTGTGATAGGTAAGCTGCAGTTTATGATTGAAATAACTAAGGAAAGGTGATAGTTGATGTAAAAGAAATGGATGATGATTGTCTTTTATTAATTTATCTACAGAGGACGTAACTGTTGTGTATACCAATGTGGTTGGATCAGTTTTGAACGCTTTGTATGTTGGATTTTTCCTCCTTTTAAGTGGAAAAAAGGTAATATGAAGTTGGATGACTGATAGATTTAATTGATTTATGCGTTCAGTCAGCAGACTATTTAACTGAAATCTCGGGTGTTTCATTTTGCTTCAAAATATCTTGCAGCTCCCCTTATTACGGCAAGTGATATCAGCGATTATATTTTTGGCCTTTGTCGTCCTATATGTTCAATCGATGGACAACCAGCAGATGCAGAAATCCAATTTGGGATTGCTTTGCGTAGTTGTAACTTTGTTTTGTTGTGCTAGTCCTCTAATTGTCCTGGTAAGTCCATCTTTCGACTTAACTTAAAGACGTGTACAGGTTACTCAGGCTGAGATCTTATTTTAAATTACGAGATTTTGATGTTAATATTGGCTTGATTTGATTGGTTTCAGAAAACTGTAATTGAAACGAAATCAACGGAGTCGTTGCCATTTCCATTGATTTTAAGCATGTTCCTCGTGTGCTCACAGTGGTGGTTTTATGGAATTCTGATAAATGATTTCTACATGCAAATTACGAATTTCCTCGGCACCCTCATCGCGTTAATCCAATTATCGCTTTTCATCATAATTCCATCACAGAGTGGGAAGAAGCGCAGTGCTTCGCAGACGTTCTACGCGCCTTTACAGAAGAGTGATAGTTAAACCTGTGGGGAATATGAATAATGTTAATAAAGTGCTATTATCGGTTGAAAACCAGCAGTGCGACTTACGGATCAGTTATTAAAGGACTGACCTTCTGGATCGACTTTCCATTTGTGTACCTTGGCTCTTCACAACATCTCCGACCGTTGAGGAATAAATGAGGTGAAAACTTGAAGATCCTGTGAAAAATGTATTCCACTTTCCATAATTATGATAAGGGATTCCACATCTAAGGAGTTTTCCAGCTGTGAGTGACACAAAATGAAAATGGTGTGGAAGTAATCGTGATTCGTTTCTTCTAAATACGAGTGGATATAGTTGTGAGATTGCTTTTCTATCATCGTGGAATACGGGTGAGATGAGTGTATTAAATTCGAGTATTCGTAATCGAGTCCTCCATAGCTTAAGAATTCAAGAAACAACGACCAATTGAAGGATACCCATATCGGGAAAGGATGTGTACAAGTGAAATTGCCACAGGTTTGCCTTACTATTGTTATATTCAAGGAGTTTCTACAATAACCGAGAGAATCTGTATATTTTTGTCGAAATCCATGCATTTATGTATCACCATTCAATGATAGCAAGTAATGTATTCCGGTAGTAAGGGCTAGGGCTAGCTAGTAGAGAAATGTATGCAGAAGGTGATTGACAAGCCGAGATAGACAAAGAAGAGATATTTCGATCAACACTCTGCAGCTCTACCTGAGGACAGCGGTGTAAGTTAACGAGGCACTCTGTAGATGGCGCAAGGAATGATAAAGTTCGTGAAGTATTCGTCCATGGTTCTAGTACTCAGTATCGGTTATTTTAACGATATTGTTCTATATTCTTACTAAGTTTTCCAAAGGGTATTCGAAGTAAAACTATTTTAATGCTTACTCAATATGAAGATACTTATCTATGAAGATGAGTTTGTCCATTAGCGCAGGAATTTGATCAAGGCAAAGACAAGTTAGAAAAAGTGGTAGATACATAGTCAGAGAGAATCTATTTTAAAATAAAGCTAACTGTAAGATTGAGGGTAATATATTGTGGATACGGGGTGCGTACGATTGCTAAGGTAGATGTAGTTTATTTGCTTTTGAATAATTTAGAGCACAAGTGTTGATGTGCGTAAGCTAAACTAGGACATCATTGAAAAACCGCATGAGCAGGTGTGCCAAAAGGTTTTGAATTAATTCTGCTACGTAAAAATTGATGGTGGAATCAGGCGCCATGTCAGCATAAGCCATTGTATAAGACTAGTTTAAAGAGTGTATTAAGAGCTGGATAATGTTAATGAATGTCATTCGCGGTTAAAAATGATTTGTAAGGCTGCGATGTGCATAGGATAGCGTAAGGGTAGGGTGAGTTAGCGCTTGCACAATGTTCCTTGAGCTAACTGTGGTTTCAAACAAACGTGAGTAGGATTGTGGAGTGCAAAGTTGGCCTAGTTTAAAGCTTTCAAATTTAAGTTCAGTTCGGATCGATTGTTACTATAAGATACAATTTCCTGAGTTTCCATCTTGTTTCCCCCAGAGAACCGACCTAGAATTTTAATCTAGAAAGGAATCAGCTGAGAAGCTAATATGATAATGTTGTCAGTCAAGCCAGACCCACAGCAGATTATGCTAATTCATGTTTGGATTTCTGAATAATTAGACCAATATATTTGAAAACTGAGCACATACTCCCCATTTTATTGTTTTCATTCACACGTGTGCAAGTTTAATTGTATATAATGTCTTAATAATTTTTACTGAGTGAATATTATGGCAATTCCTTGAATAATTTCTAAATGAGATTATTTATTTATTCTGAGAACAATTGAATATAAAATGCAAATCCTTTGATCCATTCGGGCTTGACTGTAATAAGTAACAATATCCCATTTCGCAGCTTAGCTTTTTACTCTATTAGCAATACCTTAAAAACGAGTAAAGTGTTTATCGGGCACGTTCCTGAAGTAAGTTGACTGACTAATTTGCACACAAAGCAAAGCAAGTAGAAAAAATAGTTATTGTCGAATCCTCTTCTTGACTTGGCGCAAATTAGACTTTATGCTTGTTATGAGGAGTTTATATTTACAGATAAAAATTATAAGGACAAGCCTGTAACTTTTACAAGTTGTAGAAACAAATAGATTATATATATGAGGTACAAAGACATGTTTTGTGATACTCGGAAAGACGCTCCTCTTCTGGAACGTACGTGTTTAAAACGGAAATAGAGAAATTATATACTTGTGCTCATCAAGAGCTCTATCGTTATTATGCCTATACCGCGCGGCCACGTTGAATCATTGAATCATGCCTACTAGTTAATTTCAAATTCCTTTTTTTATTGATACTAAAACCAACTCCCCTGTCCTTCATCAGAATTCCTCATACATTTGATTACTCTTAGGATCAACTAAGACAGGTTAACTTGAGAAGAGACTTTGGAGCTTGCTTTCCTCTTTCTAAATACTTGACTTGTGGGGACTTTTAGCTTACGTAAAGTAGTTGTGAGTTAAAGTAGCACGTAGGAGGTTCAATATTTGATGTTGAAAGGGTCAAAGGATTCACGTCCTGTGTCCTGGGTCCCAAGTATTCATTGTCAGTCTCTCTTGTGTGTACTTGAGGATAAAATCCAGGAAATGATAATCCCTTTGAGATCCTTGATATCGGACACTATTCTTCACGCGCTACACTCCAGCCCATCCCATCAATCTAATCCTATTAATTGCATTCATAATGAAATCATCATATTTGCTCACATCGGTTTTTTGCTGACAACACCGTCTAGAGAATACTAAAGTTTGTCAAATCTTTGTCACTCCCTTCAAAACAGAGTCTGACACTTACTAAAGAAGAGCCACGTTTGTATTATCTCAACAAGTTAAATGTTTTTACATCCCCTCCACGTAAGCATTTAGCTTCCTAGCTTTGCTGGTAGGTACTTGTTTGCTGATTCCTGGAATCGGTTAATAGTTTGTATGTATTAGTCCTTCCTTCCCATGTCTGCTCACCTCCACTATCGCTCAGTAATTATCTTCCCAGTCGCCTCCATCCTAGGTAATCAGTCAAAGCCCTTATTTTGAAAGTTGTTGCAAAATAAGCTTCAAAATTCCCATTGCTAATTACATCTCGTCTGCTCGATGTTTTGTCAAAAGTTATTTTCTAGTCCTTATCTTTTTCCATCCAAGTTGAAGTTGGCTATTTGTCGAACCTACCTGCTTGCCACTTTTTAACCATCTATGTATGCCGTTGGTCCCTTAAAAATTGAATTTTCCTTCCAGCCCTCCCACTAAATTGAATCCGTCAAAGACTCCCGAGATGCTGCCCACAGATAGGATAGAGGAGAATAATATGAGCGGATACATTTCGGTTGCTCTCATACAAGCCATGCCTGGAACACGTCAATTATTCTGGTCTCGTGCCTTGAAAATTAAATGTTTTTCACCATTATCCTTGTACCACCCTGAATTTAGTGCAGTAAGCTAGAGCGGGCATTATCCGCAAAGGAAGAGCGCAGGGTCAGCTAGGGCGGTACTTGCCTGTCTCCATCACTCGATAATTCCATAAAACTCATGCCCCTCGGTTTTCCAGACATCCTTCAATCCTTCTATCTACTAGGTTTCGGACGTATACCGTTGTCCTGTTAAGGCTGTACAAGTCTTTTAGCTTTTTACATAGATTGGAAGGAGGAGGTTTCGAATTGATTGTGTGCCAGAGGGAAATAGGGAGGGAAGAATCTTTTGGGATGGCGCAAGCTCCCATATTTCCCGTCATTACCTCCCAAAAATATTCATCCTGGCCTTTGTTCATTGTATAAATAATAATAAGGACTATTACTATTGTTAATGGAATAATCAGTGAATTGGTTACATGACGAGAGTTTGGGGAAACACCTGTGATCTGCGGCAGTCAAGGTGCACATCTCCCACTCGGATCCACCAGCCCGGCTGCCATCCCTCCGACAACATACAGACGGCAATCTATCAACAGTTTTTTCTTGCAACACTTCTTCTCTTTTTACCTTCCCCCCTTTTGGAGTAGTATGTTATAAAGTTTTATACTGCATATATATTTCTTGCGGGAATGGCCGCTGCCAGGCTCGGAGTAAATCTTCTGTCCAGCAGAATAAGCAGTTTGCTAGGATTTTCTCGTGGAGGGTTATAAGCAAAAGTAGAGATGTAGGATGAATCTAGTAAAGCTTTTTGGAACATTAACACACACTTATCCTTATTTTATTAGTCTTGAAAGGAGGACAGACATTCGTGTGTGTACCTGTGCCTTCTTGAATATGACAACAGTTGTTCATCGCGTACACACGCATGTAAAAGTATAAAAAACGGAATTGGAACGAGCCCTCTGTCTCCCTCCCGTATTTCCTTCTCCTCCTCCATCCAAACATCTGTACAGGTAGCTGTCGGAAGAGTAAGTTAGCAGCCGGTTAATTTTTCACCTGTTCTTCTTCTTTGCCTTAGAGTAGCTACAAAACTAACTTTTTTAAGTTTCATCCCGGAGGAAATTCGAAGGAAGATGGAGAAGGGTGGAGGAAAGTTGTATTTATTTTTGGTCAAGTTTATACCTGTCTGAGCTTCTTCTACCTGCCTTCTTGTACCTGTACAGGGAGAAGATAACAGCATCACCTTCACCTAAAACGCAGCCGGAAGAATAAGGAAGGTGCGTAAAGGCGGATTGAGGAGGAATGAAGCTACGGCTACAGGCTAAAGGGAATAGAAAGAAATAGGGTATTATTGCACAGGAGGAGAAGACAGGGGCCAGACTCCCCCATCCATCCATCCACTAACCAACCCTTTCATTAGAACATAATGCCCGTAATGACTAAAGATGATAATGAGAGTCAATAATCCCGAATACCATGTGCCATCCATCCGTACTTAAAGTTTTTGAAATTATTCTCTTAAAAATTTTCTACGAAGCCCACAATAAAGTTGAGGATTTCCTTTTCTCCGTAACCCCTCTTTCTTTCTTACTTTTACCAAGGGCTCGTTCGTGTGTCCCTAATAATCTTCATTTCCCCCTTCCAATCTACCTTTCCCGACCATCCATATTTTACCTATTACACATGCCCCTTCCTTAGAGGAACGTTACCTTTTTAACTCTAATTGTTTCTTGAATTTATTTAAACCCTCATTTAGCCGTCCCCTCCTCCATTCGTTTCAACACTATCCCCTGGTTTACTGTGTACATATACAACTCCTGTTCCTAAAACAGTCCTTCCGTGCAATATGTCTCGAGTTTTATGGATATCTGTCTGTCTGTCTAAGAGATTTCTTTATTCTCCAGCTATCTGAATCATCATTACTAGTGCTAGCTACTTACTTATTGTCAGGTCGTGTTCAATTGTTTAGTTTTGGAAAACCTGGACGGCTGCTAGTAGTTGGAGTTGCTCATTTCGACATAGGGCACGTTTACGCTGAAACCGCCCACATCAGTCCTCGTAATTCCTCTACCGTTTGTGAACTATAGGAAGGAAAGGAAGCAGCAGAGCCTGAGCTAGAAAATAGAAAAGACTGCGGAAGGATTCCAAACAAACCTCCTCTTCCTTTCTTTTGACAAAAGAAGATAATAAGACATTCATCAATTTCCACACCACATTTACACTGTATTCTCTCTCCGCTTGCTAACTATTAGACAAACTCATGCACCTTTCTCTAAAAAAATTCTCAGCTCGTAAAATTCGAGCCGACGTGTATGCTTCATCCATAATTATTATTTATGCTTTACGCTCAAAATATTTCCCCCTCTCAGACACTGTCTGTCTTTCGCCTTCCTCATCCTCTTGATAATAGCTCGTAAATAGTCTCACTATCTTTTCATGATAAAGCATTTAATTCTTAAAATTACTTAACAATTTCTTAACATCCCCAAACAATCATGTCTCTTTCCCTATACCTCTCTATGACTCCATCCTCCTGCTCTCGGCAAAAGATTCTCATATATCTATCCGCAAGGAAGATGTGTTGGTATAACACGAAACTCAACTTCCAATTACCACAACCCACGTGCTATGCTCTGAGGCTTTCAGGTTATTACTCAAAACTCGGAACAGACACTTATTACTCACTTAGGCCGACCTTTGGCCCGCCTCCCTTTTAGTAAACCTAATTTCGCAATGTATCATATCAGGCAAATAGGAAGAGCATAGAATAAGTCCACGTTTAGCTTCTCTAGGCTTAATATTCTTGTACAACTGTTGTTGGTGAGTAAGTAAGACTCTTCATCCTTAAACAAATTCCAGCTTGATTAATTCTCAGTCTTCACTATCCTCTCGCACTGACTGTTTACAGTTTACAGGAGGTTTCCTCATCACTGATCTAAATGTACTGCTACTGTTTATTTTTAATCCCATCTGTTACTCTTATTGGTTACTATTTAGAAGATAGCTTAATCAATCAAAGAGCTGACTAATCTTTCACATGTCTTCTGTTATGATGTCACGGAGCTTTAAGTTCAGGATATTGTCAAGCTGTCCTTTTACTGATAACCTTAGCTGGGCTGAGTGAAAGCGAAATATGAAATCAGTTTGCGTAAAAATAGCAATGTTGTCCGAGCAGCGTTTGCATTGTGAATTGCATAAGAAATTAGGGTAGGCCGAGCAGTAAAAGACGGAAGTTTAGGCCCTAACACGGAGGTTGTAGTACTCCACGTGTGTTTAATATAGTTGTGGTTGATTCATTCCCGCCTTAGAAAAGCAGTTCCCTGGAAGGTAGAGAACAAGTGATTGAGTAGAGTAATACATTTCCCCGGCTGATTCATCAATCTTATTCCACGTGTAATTTTCCTTCTCCAGCTCAGCCTAGCCTACCTTAGAAGTTTCACGTGTAGAAGAGAAGTAAAGTAGGGAATAATACTGGATTGCATCCAGCTATTCTAATGCCCCAGACATTCCGCGCCAGCCTGGTCTGGCCGCTAACCAGACCACCCATCTAATGACTATGTTTGTCATTGCTATAGTGTGTTAGTAATGTGGTGAATTTTTCGGAGGAATTCGCCACAGGCTTGTATGAGACCGCATACATTAATTTATTTATTTCAGGGCAAAGTACAAACAAGGAAAGGGGAGAGGAATCTGAGATGGATTTTACACGAGAATTGTCCGGGTTCATGCCTCTCTCGTCCTCTCCGGGCGGATAAAGTCATGATGACGATGAAGATGAGAGTGGTTCTTATGTAGCACTTGCTTCGCTAAGAGCCTCCAATGTAATAGTTAAGTAAGTTTATTATACCTACGAGGAAAAAGCTTGAATCATCCTCTGTTTGTCCTTTAGGAGGGAAATTGGCAAAGCACCTTTGCACTTTGTGGAGGTTTTGCGTGGTTTGTTACATAGTTGTGCGGATTGTTGGTAGTCTTCTCTCGTCTTGGTCTTGTGAATCAGAGAAAAAGATATGTGTGTAACCTTCAACTCGGGCATGGACTCTGAGGACGGACAGGTTCCTGATTCCAGACAGTCACACCATGATCATCATCAGGTGTGTTTTGCAAAAACTTTTCCTCATGGCCTAAAACAAGTGTATGTTCAGCATGGAATTTGCATCCCATCATATAACAACTCCAGCCAACCAGCTACTCCGCATCAGCATCAGATCCAGGACGTAATCCTTGAAATTAGGCAGAATCCATCCCACAAATACAAAAGACATGGGTTTGTGTAGCAAGTTAATGATAATTGTACAACTGTTCTCCTTCGCCCTCTGTACAAATTTGCAAATATCCCAATTCCTTTTCCTTGTAGATCCTCTTACAAAAATCCTCTCATTCCTTCCTTCCTTGTGCTTCTAGTATGGGGAGATACATGCATCTTTTTTCTAGGTTTATAAGCATAATTCCGGGGAGTATGTAAAGCTTTAGTAGCCTTCCAGACGGTAGTCTAATTGTCTGTTACATTGTATGCAAACATATGGGATCCCCATTAGCAAGGCAGTCCATGAGCAGTGTAGCGAGGCTAAGCTTGCTTGCTTGCTAACTTACTTACCTTACACACGCCGTTTCAGACACGTGCGTCAGAGGCAGAGAGGAAGGATTCCTGTGCTGGCTTTTGCAGAGGTGAGATTATTGAGAAGAGAACAGGAGGAGAGATCGTGCAAGTTTTGGCGAGGAATTTGCGAATCTCACTCGAGCACAACTAAAGTCAACTTACTGGTTAGCTCGTTTGCGCTGGTGCGGCTAAGAAGCGGATGATTGTTGCAAGGCAAGTATATGCGCGGCGCTTACAATGGAATATTAAGATGCGAAGAAGAAGAAGACGGTGAAGAGGAGGAGGAGGAGGAATTACGTGAATCAAACGACATTATATGTATATATGCTACTCCGTATTGTGTGAGGCAGGGATTTTTCTTGTTATAAGTGTAATAAAGACGGAGACATAATCTAAATTACGGGTGGTGGAATTGATAGAATCCATCAGTTGTTGTCCTCCATTGTCCTTGTCTCAGGAAATACAAGTTGGGCCACACGTTTTCCAAACTTTACCGGCCTTGACTTCAAGCCGAGATGGAGAGGTGGTGTGGATAAAAAATTTAAGGAATGAATTAATTATTTTTTATGTCCCCTTTACACATACACACTCTTACTCTCTCTCACTCGCTTTCTTGCTTCACTCACTCACTAGCCTATTGCCTACCTATCCCAACCAACCCCAAGTCTCAAGTCCAAACACAAGAAGAGCCGACCACATATGCTTCATCATATGTCTCGCAATTCTTTCTCTCTCTATTATAATCACCCCACCCCTTCCTCCCCATATTCTCTCTCTCTCTCACTCAACCACCATAAACTTTGGCTATAAACGCTCCGCTTATATCCCACTACCCATTCTCTGTTTCACTAAGTTTTACTACCTTTTACTTATCGCGAATTTCAATCCTTCATCCTAGGAGCTCCACGCTATTACTGTCCCTCCTCTCCTGTCCTCCCCCAGACGTCCGCACATTGATTCTTTTTTTCTTTGTGTTCAAACATTTGTCCAAATCTCCGTCTTTTCTATGAAGCAAGCCAATTTGAAGAAAGAAATTGTGCGTAGACGTATGCATACAACTCTGAGCCTGAGAATACGCAGTAAAACACAACTCTTTCCCCTTCATAACAACACCCGCTCCTTGATCCATAAACAAGTATTTCAACAACAAGGGCTCAATCTCTCGTCCTTCTATTTTCATTATTTCTGAGGGCTTTGACGGCAGGGAAATAGTTTTGCCCTTTGTCTTCACTTCATTCCATAGGTTATTCGCAATAAAAATTCCCGCCACTATTTCTCAATAACAATAACAAAGCACACGCACAAACAAGACAAGGGCTTGTTTCCTTTTCTTGTTTCTTGCTCTCTAGGTTGATTCAAATAGTCTTCTGTGTATGATGATGAAGGGCATTCTTTGAAAGATTCCGCAAGTCTTTTCGCATCACCGAACCCTCATCTTCTGTCTGGCTACGTTTTGAGCCTTTGTCACATCCTTTCTCATGATACCCTTTTTTCGCAAACCCTTTACTCCTTTCTTCGCCTGTATCTTCTTTGCAGTTTCTCCCGCCAACTCTACTCAAGGTACTAGGGGAAATAAAGTTTAAGGATCCAAGTCCCTGCCTGCCCCTCATTCAACCAGCATTTATAGCCTCTAGTTATCCCGAAGCTTGTTAATTTATAATTCCTTGAAAAATCTCACGCACGCCACGCACCATACGTTTTACGGTCAACATGCGCGTCTTTGTCTACTCACTCCGTCTGTTGTAGTTATTGCAAAAATTTCCCGCCTGGTCCTTTTTTCTCATGCGTCTGTCCTTGATGTTTAGAGAAAGAAAATATGGGGTAATAGATTTATACACCTTGGAAACTAGTGGCCTGAGCTTGCCTGAGTTTACCTGAGCTTGACTAGAGCAGGCAACAAAGAAGAAGTGTCCTGATTATTCCCCTCCGCCAACCTCTACCACCTGTTCTCGAGGATAATTGCAAAATGTATCTACAAAGGCTTTTCTTCACACGTGAGGAAATTAAAGTAAACACTGGTAAAAGATTTAGATTAGAACAAAGAGGGAATGTAGGGCAGGCAGGAGTCGGAGAGAATGATGATTGTGCGTGGAGTGCTCTGTTTGGGTTTAGATAGGTGAGAACGGAGATTTGAAATATATACTCCTGGTTACACATTATTACACGCTTCAATCCATCATCATTCAACCATCCTTCCGACTAGCCGACTACATGGAAACTTGTAGTTTTTAACATGACTATACACCTCTTCGATAATTCAATGACTCTTTCTTTCTTGGTCTTTCACTAAGGCTTTTTCGCAATCATCCCGTCTTAGACAATTTGCAAAAACTTTGTGTGTGCATAGGAAACCAGACTTCCGCAGATTCATTTGATAATTATCATTTAATCTTTCCAGACGTGTAGCTGGGAAATATGGGGCTTGTACTAGGGTTGAATCCAAGCGTTTCGGATTTCAATCTTTTTTAAATAACAAGGGGGACACTCCTAAATCTGTTGGTTTTGAAAGTATGAACATGCTTTTTAAGTAGGGACGTGCGAATAAAAGCATTGCATCACATTTGGAAAGCCAGACAGACTTGATTCGGAAATCTCTCTTTCCCTCATTCCTTGATTGTCTCAGTGAGCCGTTATATCTCGTCTTGGCGGCTGATTTTTTTTGCCAACATTAACAATTTAGCTGTACGTGGTCCTCTCAAATTTCGCACATGTGGTCTTTGATACACACACACACAAATGAGACCAACTGTTGTGGAGGATTTCGGCATGTATAACTTTTACAAGATGAGACGTAGACGACCTTTCTTCCTCCCATTCATTAACTTTGGCCCAGGCCATATAGAAGAAGTGTTTCTTGGTTTCTCTAATAGTTCTATGCTTGCCTATAGCTCAGTGGGTTCCTTGGCTAATCCCTGTAATCACCACCTTGGGAAATAACATATTCAACCATCCGTCCCAATCCTTTTCCGTGTAGACACCTTCTTTCCTGCTCTAAATTTCCTTAAATCTTGACAATCCACCTCCTCCCTCCCGCTGCTCATACAAGTTGGCAATTATCCTCGTTATAATTATTTTATATCGTTTCTACTTCCATCCACTCATATTAATATATTCCTTAATTCCTCTCATTTTCTTGTTGAAAACCACAATCTCCGCCCCGCTCATTTCCTAAGAGTTCCACCTCGTCTCCTTCCTCGGTACGCCTTGCCTTGTCTCCTTCTGCTCCTCAACATCTTTTGTCTTTTATATATTTATATTATTCATCTCTTTTTCTTATTATTATTGTAAAGAGGTTGAAATTTTGAAGCGGCCTCCCTCCGTCTCCCAGACGTCTCTCCCTTCACGGCCACAGTCCTCTTCTCTGCTTTAAGCTTGTCCCTCTCTGAGTGACTGACATCTAATCATTTTCGAGTTTTACATCTTACGCATTTTCTTACACACATATGCGAATTAAAATTTACATCTTCCCCGCCCCCTGCTCTATCTTTTTCCGCCGCCATATGCTCTCCCACTCGAATTACGCCAAGAAGCCCATGTTACCATCTTCCGGAGGGGGATTCATTAGAATAAGATTGCGTGGATGGATGGAGAGACGTTGAGACTTGCGTGTTGAAAAAGCTTTCCGTAATCGTAGCAGAGTACGCATCTTTCCTCTACAAACGGTCACCACATGTCATCATCACCGTCATCACGTCACCCTCTTGCCTCTTTCATCCATATTTATTCTTCTCGTATTTTTTCCCTCTTCTTCCCGTAATTTTAATCTTGGCTCGCCCGCCATTCTCTCTGCAGTTTGTACACCATTCTTTATTTCATCCTCCGCCCATACAGCTTTCCTTATTGCGTATTTCTTCTTCTTATTTGCCGGGTATCGCAACTTGTTCTTGTGCAACATCATGTTTCTTCATCCCCCTCTTTCCGAGTCTTTCCCCAGCCATCCAAGGACAGAGATACCCAGCCAGCCGGCTGGCTGGCTTCCCTAAGAGATTTCCTTAACTGAAGTCTGATTTCACTTCCTCTTTGCTATGATATTACTCGTTGGCCTTGTGAAAACTTTTCCCAGAAAGCTCATCCTTGCAATGTCCAAGTTACTAACTATTGTGGAATACGCTTAATAAAAGGTTCTGGAGAGGACAGAGCAGAAAAAAGTGGGAGCTCCTTCTTGATTCCTCTAAATGATTTGCTCCCTCCGGATGAAATTAAATCCCAAGTTTCTTTATGCTCACATGTTCCCATCTCGTCGTCCTAAAGTATTTCATGTATCAGAAATAGGGATATGAGAATGGGAGCATCAGAAGCAGTCATCTTTTCAGGGTTGAGGAGACTCCCGGCAGGAATATAATTCATATGACAAGGGAGCTGCTGTAGTAGCCGCTCGATAAAATCATTTATTTTCAAATAGATCCTCCTTCTTCGCTACCGCTCCACGGGATTTATTCACTTGCTTTTTTGCCACCCTCCCTACTCCTTCCGGCTGGTTTTGGTGAACGGCTCTATTTATGAATTTTCGGGGGTTTAAATAACTATTCATTTTATCCATTTACTCCCCCAGCTTGAGATGCATGCAAGTAAAGGATTCCTCTTGTAGATTTTGCCGGGTTCTCTCAGAGACGCATCCAACTATTTTCAATTTCCCTTCTGGCATTGTTGGGTTTTGATACTCGCTTGATTTGGAATCAGTTATTTCCTCTGCAGGCTATTTGAAAAGCTTTCCCTCTCGAAATTCTTGAAGAGTTTCTTTAGGAGAGACTTTTGGGAAGTAATTCAAGTTTGTATTGTGTATCGTAATCGTACGAAGAAGGAATACTGCAATTCCCGCCCGAGGAGGGTGGAGAACAAGTGGTGGTAGACTACAGGGTTAGAATCTTAGGAAATTACCATCTCTATTAGCTCGGAATAATGATTGAACATCTTGATAGACTAGACTGGAAATAATCTGTGTGGATAATCAGTTTGGTAGATATCGTGAACGGACGGATGGCTAGGTTGCACCTTGCTTGCTAGGTTTGTTATGGAATCTTGTTTGAATTCTGTAGTGGGTCAGCGATCTAGAATTAGGATGAAGATCCCTGGGGAACAAGTGTTTTTAGTTTACATATAAAGCTCGACCTAATCTTTCTAAACGTTCCTAAGTTGAAGCAACAACTACCCTTTTCTCTGAGTCATTTATTTGGCGCGTATAGGAATTGTTGGGGGAAATGATTTCTCCTCCGCCTTTTTACCAATCTCCATCTGTCATCTTCATAGGTTTTCCTTGTAGAGAAATCCTGAGGATGTTCCTCAAGAATTCCATGGCGGTGTCTAACTTTTAACGCTGGAGGAGCGTGCTGCTGAGCTGAGGCTCGGGGAAGAATAACGTCTGGAGCGGATAAACCTGATGTGATGGAGAACATAGCGAATGAAATTAGCATTTTTCTCACTGACTCTGCACGCTTGCTCATCCTTAGTTTGTCATTCTTTGGTCGGTCGGGTAACCTCCGCCCAAAAACACTTTCCCATTAGCAAGTCATCAAGCGTTTACGCATACGCGTAAGAACAACAAGGTTTTGGTTTTACAACCCAGGATCCATTCATATTTCCGCTGGAAAGCCCTACATGAATGATTCCATGCATATAGGAAGGAAAAGCCCTTGTTGGTCGTCTTGTTGAAATCTTGTTGAAAAATTCCTCCACACATTACGACATTACACCACCACCATTTACGTCCTCTCCGAGTAATCTTGGAGTATCTCTTTCCCCGTCTCGCTTCCGTAGTTTGTAACCTTCTTCCTCCGCTCACCTCTTGCCTCTTACCCTTTCTTTCTTTCCTTCCCTTTAACCGTGATTCTGTTAAAAATGTTTGAAAGGGTTAGAAAAACCCGCTTACGCCAATTTACTCTCTCCTCCGAGGAAAAGCTTTGACAAAAGCTAGGAAAGGAGGAAGCTAAGCGTAATGGTGCTCAAAATCAAAGGTGGATCACTCAGAGCGTTTCCCCTCCACTTGTTCCATTACCATCGGAATGCCCCAAAACAGGACACAATCCCTATCCACTACTTGCCACTTCCTATTCCTAATTATGGTTAAATACACAGGGAGGGAAGGAGGAAGTTTAGGAGTTAAGAAAGACGGATAATTTGGCAAACATCCTTCCCCCCATTCTTCCTATCTTTCATTGCCCAGGCAGATGACTCTTGTTTTTCAAGCTAACTCACTCTATGGCACCGGCACCAGTACAGACTGCTTTCTTAAAATTAGCGCCATGTACATTCCATCCCCGGTTTTTACCCAAGACAAGATATATATGCTACCTTCCCAACCTTAACTTCCGCTCTATCAGTTTCTCTTCCAGCCTCTTTGAATTCCTTTTTCGTCTTTTTAGAGCTTGTTCTACAGCTTGTTCTCTGCCTTGTTCTGCACGCACTTTCCTGCGGCCCAAGAAGTCATAATAGACTTGCACAGCATCTCCTTGCTTCCCATCCTAATGTTGTTATCGGTAAAAGTTTTGAAAGAAAACCATTCATTCTCCTCAACATCCCCACCCTGCTAAAGCCTTCTGTCACACCCCTCTGTCCTTATCGCCATATCTTCCTAAACAATTCCCAATTTCTCCGTCATCATCTCTTCCCATGAGTCCCATTGAAATTTCAATCATGGAATGTACTTACGCTTAAAGACGTACGACGGAGAGCATAGCTGTATGAGCAGTGAACTAAACACACACACCCTGTTAAACTGCCTGTTGCTTACTACCTTATGTCCATGATTCAAAATGATGACTGGACAGGGTTATTGGTGTTTGTGGTGGATGTGCTAAACGAAATGTTCAAGGCCTTTTTTAGGTATTCATCCCGTGCATTTCCCATCACATTTATTTAGATGTTTGGACAAAAGGCAATTAGGATTTATACACAAACGATTTAAGGATCTTGATCTTGTCCACGAAATATTCTTGTACTTTATTGGGAGAAGAGCTGGCCAACCCACGACCACTCAGTCAGTCACTGACAGTCTGTCGGATGAATTGACGTAAGAGTTGAGTTTGTCCGAATCCTAAGACAAGGGGAAAGAAAAGACACACCTTGTTCTCCATTTCTCTACTCTCTCTCTCGTTGTCTCTCCATGACTCTTGTGTCCATTCATTCCCATTCAAGTCCAGTCTGACTCAGAGTAAGTCCTCCGAAAGGATTCCGCCGCCGCCTAACAATGCATGAATCAGAGAAAAACTTTGCATTTCTAAACATGGAATCATTCCGCCTCCAGCCATTCAATCCAGCCTTTTATATATCATAGCGCTTTGTTCTGTCGGGAGCAAAACACGGGTATGAAGGTGGTTTGTGTTGTGGTAAAATCAGCAAGACTGTTAACTCCTCTGTGTACTTCATATTACGGAGGCTTTCTCCAAACATGTTGGTATGGGAGGAGAGCGTAGTCCCTGGAGTCGGTTGGGCTCTTATTTCAGCGTCATGATGATTGCAAATCTTGGAACGAGTAGTATATGATTCAGAGATTCGCAAATTAGTCTTTGTAAATACAGGGATAGAAAGGGGTAGGAGGAGGTTGAGTCATGTGCGAATTCCATCATCTACCCGATTCTTGCATTCTTTACAAGTTTTGTCCTTTCCCATGGAAGCATATTAGATTATGTAAAGGATGCATTTTCGACTGTTTTGCTTTTATATAAGAAGGAAGGCAACTCAACGCCTCCACCCACCCTTGTACTTGTTATGCTGGTTCATGCATGCATTCTCCCACACTCACGTTCTGCAATTGCACACGTACTTGTAGAGTTGTTTCAGAAGAAAGGAGTGGATAATTTTAATGGCCGGTTTTCAGTTTCTTTTATACCCCTTATTATATTGCACCATCTCTATTTTCTTATTTATCCCTCCTCCTCCTCCTCCCCCCATGTTTCTTGGTTGCAGCAAAAGCACAGAAGAGAGGAACAAACTGTGATGGTATCCTAGAAATGGATAATGATGGCTGATGGTATACCACGGGTGGATTGGTGCGAAGATTCTTTACACTTTTTACACCCATACGACGAGAAACCTTCATCTTTTACAAGTTTTGCCTCCCTCCTCCCTGCCTTTTGCATCTTCTTCCTTGCATTCATAATCCCCTGTATTTTTCTAGTATTCTGTCTTCTCTAAGCTTGTTCTTTATTCGTATCTCGTCCGCACGTCATGAGTTCCCGTTCCCTTCTTTGTTTTCTCCTTGTAGCTTTGCATAAAAACAATGGGAAATGAGAGGAAAATCAGGCTACAAACAAACCACAATTTCCAGTATTCTTCCTTCTCCCCTGCCTTGACTCCGATAGAAGGCAAAGTGCATCTAATTACACACTTCTTCCCACCGTCCGCAACAAATTATTCAATGAGCCTCCCCCGCCCACCCATCACCTCCAACTAAACTCTCTCTCAACATCCATTAACCCAACGATTCTCACAAATCTTACTCAAAAAGCCGGCCGGCAGGATGATTCAATGCTTATAACAACGTTTCCAAAGTCTTTCACATGTCCTTCTTGTCTTCCTTCCTCCTCTTCTCCTCCTCTCCAGCCCACACAATAAGGTGCGGCATATATTGCGGTGCGGATTTTTTAAAAAAAACCTTGCGGTTCTCGGCACCCTTGTGCAAATCCTATCCAAAATCTACGTCCTCGCAAAAATTAAGAATCATCAAGGCTTTGAAAAGAGTCATAGACAAAGGGGCCCATTTACTTTGTCAGGTTTTGTTTTACCGCAAGCCGGATCGGAGGATTTAAGGCTAGAATTACGTGAGATGAATAATTTGCAGAATCCTCTCCAGATTTTCTCATCCATCTTTAGGCTCCGGCCTGGCGCCGTTGGTCCTCAACATATGGACAGGGGAGAGAGGGATTCTAATGGACTGGAGTAATCAAGCTGGAAGCTTGCTTAAGTTACGTGAAACGTGTTTATAAACTTAGCGGAATTTTCCCCCTCCACCAGATAAATTGAAAACAATCAAAGAAGGACAAACATTAGTTCTAACTGTATAAAAGTCTGTATTAGGTTTATAGCAAAGTTTAAGCACACCTTAACAACTTGTTGAACCATACGGGTTGATAGCTTTGCCCCAGCTTCTCCCTCTGTCCGCTGATAAGCTAAATAAATCCTACATTTTTTTTCCTCCAATTACTAGCCATAGCCACAACAATAAGACATACGCTTCCTCCCGTTCATCTCATTTGTTTGCATTCCATCCCAGAGGAGGGGAAGTCTTGGTTTGGGACGGAAGGAGATTGGAAAATAGAGCTTTTCCTTGTACTACTGTACTACTCTTCTTGAGCCATTATTCCCACAATCACTTTACTCGGATCATCATCCTGGCTCGCTAATGCTAATAGCTTCGTATCCCATTTCCCGTTTGATTTGACTCCCATGATGTCTGTTGTATACCAACACCTCACAGTTGCACGTCCCGACCCAATATAGACAAACACGCCAAGAGATTAAGACAGAGCGTCTGTTTGAGCAAGAGAGAAGTAGTGGAGTTGGTGAAGGAGAAAGCTGTGAGAAAGTGAGCTAGGATTCTAGGATGCTCCTCATCATCTTTTCCTATCTTTAGATTCCCACCTAGTCAAAATAATCTAATCCCGAGTATGGAGCCAAGGAAAGCAAAGGGAGGTGCGGTGGGAGAGATTGACTATGCAAATTTCAAACTTGCCCTCGCTCTGACCTCACGAAATGTTTAAGCAGGTGAATACTTGATTTTCCCAGGAGTATAAGCAAGGAAATGATAATCAAATCCAGCCTTCCAGTTATACTTGAGTCTTCAATAATGCCGGGAGATAATCAGCCAGCCAGCCACCAACCAACATCCTAGACATGGATCCCATTCTCATTGTCCTTCTCCCCCCATCTATCTTCTGCAAACATTCTCGATCTCAATAATAAATAGCCAGTTGAATCTACAAACTATATACATTATCCATTGCACCTCATACGTGTTTAGAAACTAACAAGTCTCTTGGCCATGTCTAGCCGCTGGCTCTTGGTTGAATTACCTAAACCTGGAGGAGCTTTGCTGAGCAAATAATGGTTGGAAATTTCTCTACGCTCTCCTCACTATCTTTGGATATCCCTTGGGATTACGCACTTTTCGCATCTTTTCAACGACATACCAAACAATAATTACACACTCAGTCACTTCATGGCTGTCATCATAAACGGTTTAACTTTACCTAATGGATTACACGCATAATAAACTGACTAGAGAGAGAGGAGACAGAGTCTTAGAAAAGTCTCCCGCATTATTATAATTCCCAAATCTCCCCGACAAGCTTTTATTCCTAGCTCATAAACTCAGCCACCGTAGAAACTCTATTTAATTCTCTTCCGTGCGTACATCCAGGCTGGAGCCGTGGAATAACACGGGAGCATAATAATTCCTCCGTGTCTCACCTTGTTATTATCCCATCTTCTCTCCTGGATCGCTCGTCCCACCGTGAAAAATCCTACTCCCATGAAAATATCCGTGGGGTACAATATCGCACAATGTGCCCGCGTCCTGGGCTTTTCTTCCCTTCGTATTGATGATAACTTTGTTGTTGGCTGTAAATAAATGTATCTATATGCATCAGCCTCGCTCTTGTCAAGCCGCAAGGAGCATGAGCTTCATTCTTAATTCTATAGCTATGCCAATAAGCTCTGAGCTGGGAATTAAAAAACACCTTGTTAAATCCTTACTATCTCATTACCAGAATTAGATTCACCTCGTATATTCATTTTCGAGTTCTCTGTCTGACACATTCAATTCATTCCTGGCTTGTCTAACCAACTTAACCTTCTGCATTCCAGCTAGTCTTGGCAAACTTTGTCAGAGTATGGCTGAAAGTTTTTGTCCCTAGAGAAATTCTCTAAGAGAATGCGAAAATATGTGTTATCCACCTTTTCCCTTGTCTCCAGCTATGCGTTTCTCTTTTAGCTTTGGATGCAGTGAGTAGTTGGTTGAAGATGTACAGTGTGCATGCCATGTCTGGTCTGTTTTCAAGATTCCTCTCTGTTAGTTGTAAAATGTGTGGAGGCTATATTTACGTTTCCCGCTCTAGGATTACGGTTACAGTTTATCAGCAATGCGTCCTCGGTTTTCTTGCCTGCCTTGCCTACTAGGCATTGGAAAAGTGCGAATATCTGCGTCAGCGTCCAGCAGTGATAAAGCGGGGACTTTGCCAGTAGAATACTTTGAACCTAGCTAAAGACTAATGACATCCTGAGAATGATTTTAGTTTGAATTGAAGTGAAGCGAAAAGTTGGCTTGAGAATGGATTGCAAATTCCTTGGCGTCACTCACACGTTTGGACGTACAGTGAAGAATTCTTGTAAAACGGAAGGAGTAACTAGAACAAGAGTTATTTCCTTGATCACATTTTACTATTACCACATGGAGCCTCAACAAGTTTTACGCATACTTTTTGTTTACGTGTGTGTCTGTGTCTGTGCAGAATTTGCGGTTTTTACCACCACTGCTCACCCATGGTTAAAAATATCATTCATTTACCTAAAGATCCGTACCTTCTTCCTACTATCAGAACCTCAAGTTTCTTTGAACCTTGGCTTTGCACCTTAAAAACTCATTTTCACACATCCTCTCATCGTCGTTTTCCAATTGGCAAACTGAGTCGGAATATCAAAGTAGTCTACTTTTCGCGAGATTCTGAACCACAGATAGATAACCTCAAGTACAAGCATGGAAGGAAGAAACAAAAAGACTGGGTTTGGAAGAGCTTGGCGGGAGGAAAATTTTCGGTTAAAAAACTCTGAGACAAGTGAGTCACATGGAGAGTCATATTGGAACCGGTTCCGTCAGTTGTTGCCCGCCAAAGAGTCCTTCCGGTTTTAAAATAGGTTTCACTCCTCTCAATCACCTCATCAGGATGATGATAAGAGTAGGCAACTACATACTATTCCACTGTATCCATCTCATACCTGATTATCTCCAGAACAATCTGCCACTTCATCTTCCCACCCCACCGAATTCTCCGTCCCCCGCCACCACCTCCTTCGAAACCCGAAAGACTGAGAATTTTACATACTATACTCGTAGCTTAAGAAACTAACTGTATCAGGTTTGGAGCATGAGTAAATGTGAAAATTATCACATTGCGCATATGAGTCTGTTCTGTGTCCTATTCCTATTCTTTAGGAGTTGCTATTCAATCGACTCTTATCTCTTTGTGTGCATATGCCTCTTTATCCTCGTGAAATCTCTTGGCCGTCATCTGACAGTCATTTAACTGCGTGGAATAAGATATAGAAATCCCATTTTCTAGCACTAAAAGTCGCTAATGTTTTACGAGTATTTAGGAGGGGGTTGAATGTGGAGTTTTGTTGGGTTCATTCTCCATTCACATGACTGTAGTTCTCGCAGTCTCCCTTTTTCTCTCCCCCAAAGTACACAAAGCTTAGAAAACAAAGATTGGGCTAGAGGCATCTAATTTCCTATAGAAATTATCATTTGAGACATGCAAAGTAAGTTACTTTAGTCATCTTCTTCTTCATCTTGCCGGCATTTGTTTAAAACTTCTTTCTCTTTTCTTCTTCCCCATGTTTGTGTATTCTCTTCTTTTTCCATGAGACCGCAGGAGAAGCGCCGTTGATGCTGTTGCTACTCTGGTATGCTTTTAAAGTCATTCATACAATATACATCTTCTCTTCTCCCCTTCTTCTTCTTTCTCTTTCTCCCCTTCCTACTAGTCTTTCTCTCTCTCCTTTCTTTTCCTATCTTCTTAAAGTTAATTTCAATAAAGGAAACTCTGAAGATTGGAGGGAGGGGAGAGCTTCCCGACATTTATGTCTTGTGTGAGAGAATAAGATGGACATATACAGACAGGGAGCGCATAGTACATTTGGAATAAACGTACAATAAGCCACCTAATTTTACAATGCTATGAATTACAAAACCCTTGGAGATATCCAAAGAAACACAGCTCAAACGAATTACCGAAGAGGAGCATTAACATGTAAGTTGAACATTATTCAGGAATGAGAAGAGACAGAGGAGTGAGACTTTTTCTAAGGATGGATCACATCTCATTTTACTTGCTAAATTCGAAAAGTAAACAGAAATGTCCCGCGCTCTTATTCTTCCTCCTACCGTAACATATTCTTTGGCTCTCCGCACCGACCGGCATTCCACCCGCTCTTTTGAAAAGATTTTCCAGGATCGACTCATCCTATAATTCTCATCTTTATCCTTCAATCCTCGTTCTGTTGGGGTGAGAGACGAGACGTTTACACGCAATACTATCTTTCAGTCAGCCTGAAAGCCAGCCAATAAAGTTGGTTGCACCTTACCCGCCCGCCACCGTCTCTCTCTCTCTCTCTCTCTCTCTCTCTCTCTCTTCGCACATTCCATCTAGCCAGGCTAAACTTTTAAACATCTCACACGAGTTTTTTTGTAGCCCTTTATCGTCTTGGACCTGTCTAGATTTTATTTAAATGAGGCGTTATTGCATCCCCGTCTTATGCGCCCAGCATCACCCACCAGCTCTGAATTTAAAAACTCACATCACCTACAAACAAGACGGGCAGCCAAAGAGCTAACTTTCAGTCAAAGAGCAAGACAATCAGACAGAGACTTTTCCTTGAAGATTCTCTTGGAAATCCTAGGCTAAAGTTTTTCTCCCGTCTCTTTTCTGCTTTGCTCTGCATATAGGGTTCCTCATTGCCCCGAAATCCCCCGCCTCTTTTTCCCCCAAGTAGGAGTTTAGTATATCCGCTTCAAGGATTTCTCCCATTCATCCACCATCAGAGAGCGAAACCAACAAGCCGCCCATTTTACCCTCCAGCCGACAATAATAATTCATCTGTTTAGTAGAGAAGCGAATTTCGGGGGGACGGATGCCGGCCCGTCTGCCTAGCCTACCCGGCACGGGATTTTGTGATTTCCCCGCTACAATTTCTTGTCCCTTTCAATTTTATAGCAAGTTAAAGTGCACTCCAGATTTCACCTTGATTATTGATTACGTGTAACCGCTCTCTGCCCACCATTGCTCTGCTTGCATTATTGCATTTTTTCCTCTCTTCTCTGATCCCGCTACAAAAGTACAAAACCGCCTCCCATCCGGATCCCGCAATTGCTTTTATCAATTCAGAACCATCCCCATAATGTCCCACACACACACACACACATAATATAAGAGGCAAAGATGGACGAGGAGACCGTTATATGTGAGCTTATATATGTATAAAGTTGTAGGGAAACTTTAAGCCGGGAGCCGGCGTTTGGAGCGGAGTTCCCCTCTATTCAATCAAATACCCATTTCCCATTCAAGAAACTATTTTGATTCTTCATTGAGCCCATTCATCTCATAGTTGGATAAAGATGTTCACATAATTGATCATGAACGGACGGAAGCCGCATAAGAGCCCTTGGAAGTTGAACATATTCACTGTCTGTTTTATACAAGCTTGCTCCCTTCTTCCCTCTCCTTTCCATCATCCTCTTGAACTTGATGAAGGGCACTTATTCGGTTAGCGCTTGGAGCTCTCACGTCACTTTTCGCAAAAGCTTTGGGGAAACCCTAGAAGAAGAATTGCTATAATCATAGGAGACCAAGGAGACGATGGAGAAGAGACGGTTTACACGGTCTAGCCCTCGTCTCTCGTCTCTCTCCCTTCTTAGAATCGTTGCCCTCTTTCACTCAGATTTCTAGCAATATCATTCTCATTAACTGCAGGATTGACCAGTGGGAATTGGATTGGGATACAATGATAGACAAACCAAGTCATGAATCTGTAGTTTGTCGGAGCAGGCAAGTGTGGACAATTTATGGGGGGAGATTGGTTTTGAAGGTTGGAGTGAATGATAAGGTGATAAGAAGAGATAAGTGGGAGGATGGAAATCCTCCTCCTGCTTTAACCAAGCTGTGCGAAGATGCAGGATTTACAAGACGAGAATGAGCTTTTGAAGGAGGAATGAATGTCCAGTTTCGTTTTTATCTCGGTTGCATTTCTAGAACTTACAATACAGACTCGCGGATTCAAGTTTAAATCCTCCCCCCGCAACAACTTGGTCCTAATGTACCGGATGACTGATACCAGTTTAGTTTGATCCCACTGCGCTGCCTCTTGTTGTGTGGAAATCAGCGTGCGGAAAGCGGCAGGTCGCTTTTATTTCTAAATTTTAATTAACAAGACGTCTTTCATTCAGTATTCACACTCCTCTTTTTTATCCCCTGCCATCCATCTTTAAATGTTATTAAAAGATAGTGGGTAGTCAGTAGTCGGTGGGGAAAGTGCAAGATTTATAAGGATCCTTGTGCTCTTCCTATTGCCCTCCTGAGTTGCTCGAGTGGTAGGAAAGTTTGCAAAATTTTGCACACATTCCTAATCACTGAAAGTATGGACCAATTCCTACGTTAATGATTGCGCCAATAAAACTCCGCCTACCCATCCCACAACGACAGTTTACTGAGTTTACTCCTGGTGCAGCCAGCCATCCGCCTCCGCCTGGTTGCCATGGAAGAGAGGATGCTTCTTGTTTCTTTTTGGGACTTTTCCCCGGCAAGTCACTCAACAATTTAGCAAAGCGTGTAGCCAGAAGACAAGCCATAGAACCATGAGCTACAACATTGCAGAATAGCCCGGCCAGCCAACCAGCCAGACACTACAAAACTCAGCTGAGCTTCTCCAACACCACCTCCATGTAATCATGGTTCCGCATCATATCCCGGCATCTATCTCACATACGCGTCCTCATCATCAAGACACAGTCTATTGCAGGATATGTTGTTGTAGAGAAACTATGCTTTGGAAGGTTTTAATTAAGCAGGACGGATGGAAAAAGCACACCTGTTTCTCTACGTCTTTTTCGCACACTCCCCCTCCCCCTCTCCTTTAACAATCCTCCCCCGGCTAGGCTATGTGAAGAAGGTTGGCCGTGAGATATTTTCCAGAGATAGAATCATATAAACAGGGCTTGGTTGTGTTGTAAAACAAGCCGAAAATTGGGATGATTGCAAAAAATGTGCAAGTTTACAGACACCTTCACCGCACCACAAGTACACAATACAATAATCCTTGGCAATATAAGCGAGAGAGATTGACGGGAGGGTTTCGTTTGGGAAACGAAGGGCTATAGACATCTTTAGACAGGAGGCAGACAAGTCCAAGGATTCGGAATCCGTCTGTCCAAGCTCACAGCTACTTATTCTTCCCGTTACGCTTCCTTCCTCCTTTTTTCCCATCCTTTTCTTTTCAATTATCCACCCTTATATTCTACAAATTTCCATCCTCTCGTCTTCAATTCCACCACCGTCCACTAACCAACAATCTCCCAATCCAGTGGCCAATTACCAGCCATGTAACACGGTAACAAACCTCAAAGCGTACAACTAACTGCCACACACAAGCCATCTTGTTGTGTATCCCCACGGAACCCGCTGTCCCTCAGCCACCAAGAAGAAGACCCTTGTTCCTCCGCTTCCGATTAACGCTTCCCGTCATCAACGAAAGGAGAGATAGCGAAGCGCAACTATGCAAATCAAAGATGCTTCCTTCAATTTAATAGATTCTTGATAGCCATTCTCACACAAACACACATATCGTTACGGATGAAATTTAAAGAGAATACGACGGAAGAGAGGGGGAAGCGGAGTGAAAAATATCAATCATCCTGTCTCTGGATTTTCAAAGGCAAAAATCCTTTAGAGAAAGACACTCGCGAATAAAAGCTTTTTATGTATTTCATTCACCTCACCTCCTACCTATCCTTGCCACATCTTCCTCTTCTTCTTCCACCATTTACTGTGTCTTTCTTCTAATTCTCAAAGTAATTGTTCTCTGCTCTTTTTGTATACTTGTTCCTAGGAGGCACTGCAGTACCCTTTAAGTATTTAATGAGTCGATAGTTTCTCGGACGAATCCAAACACCACCATATCCGTAATCATCATGCCCCATTTGAATCAGTAATATACCCTCTCTCCCCAACTCCTTTCCTTGAGCCATCTTCATCTTTTCTTACAAACTTTTGTATTTTTTTCATCCTTTTTGCTTGGCCCTTGAAAAATGCCTTTAGTTTCTCCACTCTAGCGGATTTTCAAGTAATGCTTTGGGTAAGTTCAACCTGACCCTCAGCCCGGAGCAAGTAGCCATGGAAACCATGGAACTAATCATGTAAAGATCTCAAGACAGATGCGTTACTTGATCAAAATCTTAGATGAGCCCATTGGAATGGTTGGGAGGATGGAACCCTTTGGCGGATTTAATTTACACCGAATCCTTTTTCCTCCTCAGAAAAGTACCATTAGTGGTTCCGAGAATAATTTCCACTGATGGACACGTATCTTTCCTGGAGCTACAGACAGGGTCCCTTTCGTGAAAACTTTATTGATCTCGTTCAGTGGTACTTTTAAAATCCGGTAAGAAATTGTACGGCATGTTTGGGTAACGTGCTTTAGGTTAATGGAAGGTGAAGCATTGCAAGTTTTTTCAATCTTGCTCTTCAACATGATTTTGCTACTTATAGTTTAGCTGAATATCATACAGATCGGAAGTAGATCTTGTCCCGTTTCTTATTCATTCTCGCTGTAGTTCTGCGGAATCTATCCACGGAATCTTCCTCCTTTTTGGTGGACTCATTGTAAATAACACTTTGTGTGGAGATGAAATAAAAGAATTCTTCAAGAGTCTTCTTCTTCTTTCAACAGTCCCTCATTCCAAGTCACTCTGACTAAAGCCCTCAAAAAGAGTGTCCGGAACCTTTCTTTCATGTACTACGCTCAGTCTGTAGTAAACATGTTTGTTTTCCCCAAGTTCGTAGATGGATTTTTCTTAAGTAAAGACCAGCTCCTTACAATACATGCTACACAGACACACACCTCATCCCTTGGCAATC
Source organism: Sminthurides aquaticus (assembly GCA_906901655.1). Taxonomy (NCBI): domain Eukaryota; kingdom Metazoa; phylum Arthropoda; class Collembola; order Symphypleona; family Sminthurididae; genus Sminthurides; species Sminthurides aquaticus. The sequence continues at coordinate 428,600 of CAJQTT010000013.1, read as the reverse complement.
CATCTTGAAAGATACAAGAATGCGCACAAGTTGTACAAGCTCATGTCATGCTATTTAAGGACCCTTTTTGAATGCTGGAAACTCTATTGAATCCTCCAACACTGCACATCTTCTTGGTTGAAAGAATCTTGTAAGATGAGAGGAAAACTGTCCGAGAAGAAATTTTCAGCCATAATTTTCAGCCCGTCTCTGATTGAAGCTGGGATCATCTACGTTGAATTTAATACTTGGACTTTGATGACTTGCCAGCTCCAGCTCTATGGTGAGCTGGAGAAACCTGGATTTGGCTTGAAGGATGGATGAAGTAAACGTTTGGAAGACAGGTTCTCCTTGGACGGAAGATGAGGTTAGAAGGGAGGTAAGAAATAAAAGGAGGATTTTAAGCGTCCCTTCCGTAGGTTGTCGTGTCAAGAAGGAAAAGGTATATGTGAGAATGAGTGGTTTGATCCAAAGGATACACGGATGCTTACTTGAATTCTCAGCCTGTGTTGTGTGCGGGTAGTATGTGAGGACTCGTTTTCTCGGTTGCCACTTGCTTTAGCTTTTGTATAGGCTTCTGGTGAGGTTTGCGCCCGGAGCGGTTGGACGCCAGAGGGCTAGGAACTAAAAGGATGAGGAGGAATTACTTGGAAATGGTCAGTTAAGTTTACTCCCTCCCTACCCCACGCCAAGCCCTTGGGTTTCGCTTCAATAGATAGTCTTCTGGATAGCGTGAAGATGGGGAGAGTTAAAAGTTAATGGACAGATACACACACACAGAAGACATTTTCCTTCACCCCCACTGCGGCTCTTAAATCTGCAAGTAAATTTAGAATTTTAATAATAGAATAAAACAAAAATAGATGAAAATCACCAGCCTGCTATGGTGAGAGAGGACGGGGGAGGGAGGACACTGCTCAAGTTTTTCATCCAATCCCGCACCCCCTTCTTCACCCCCCTCATTATATATGTTCATTGTCTCCTCTTCATTGAATTTAAATTTATCTTTACTTGAAATCCTACAATGATACACGTTTCCATAAATCCTTTTTACGTAGAGGAGCTACCAGAAGGAATAGAAGATGATATAGTTTTCCTTGTATACATGGGTCTACCCCAGGAAGAAGCACCTCGCATATCCCCTGCAATCTTCTTGGTAAAAATTCCATTGGAAAAAATTTAACGATTCGCTCTTCCTCTCACTCCGGAACGTGTGTCTATACCAATTCTAAGATTTCTAAAAACAAAAACTTCTTTCCAAGAATTCACTGTCTCTCTCTCTGAACGAAACGTTTCGACTCATCCTCATTTCTTTCTCACTGAACCATCTCCAGCCAGTCCCTGTGTATCTTCTCCAGGAGGAAAGAAGGTATATATATATAATTCCGAGCCTTCAATTCTAGAAAACTCCTCATAATACCTTACTTGGTAATTCACTTGATATTTCTTCAACAAACCTCTTATTATAATATTATTTCTGTTTGTGTTCTTCGTATACATCTAAAGGGTTCTAATTCCCTTGGCTCGGCTTGAGCAACTTTCATGAAGCTTTTCCAGGATAGTTTTCGGAATCAAGAGACATGCAAAGAGCTGCTAATGGAATTTTCCATGAATCGCGAAAATCAAAATAGATAAAACAATATTTTCCGTTACGTGTATAGATGCATACCATCCTCATGAACTTTCATCAAACAGCTTTGGATTTCTTCAAAACGGTGCTTTTTTACTCGATAGCTTTTGGCGCAGTCCGTAATAAAATGTTATCTCCCTGGAGAAAAACTTTGCCTGCTTATAAAAACAATTTAATTTGCGTTCAATCAGTTCAACCGCTGATAGGGTGTTCGTACACAATATTCGCGCATAATAATATCCTGTTTCCTCTTGGGTTTTTTGTCCGTTAAACTGTTTGCGAATAAACAACCCCTCTGCACAAAGAGGTGTTTATTCGACAATCTCTTCTCAGGTTTACGTATTAATGGAATTTAATTGTTTTTTTTTGCATTCTAATTCTCATTCTCACGCTACCCGTTACTCCACTTTCCAGCTCTTGTTCTGTCCCGTCAAGTTGGATATTTAATTTATTCTTGTCTCTTCTTGAAACAACTGGATCAAGAAATTAACTCCCAAGTTACCCCTCCCGCCCTCCTTAGTTAGCCTCCCTAGTGTAAGGCAGGAGTAGAAGGCAGGATAACTAATTATACTGCACACAGAAAATAAGTTTCTCTTAAAAGTTTCTTCCCTAATGGCATATCACTGTTTGTATACATTAATTTCAGACGGAATTCTGGGAATTTCTATTTTGGAGCCCAGGACTTAAGACAAGGATTATTAGCCTCTTCACACCCTTCTCTCTCTCGCTGTGAAACTCGCTCTATATTTATCCAGTCATTAGTATAGGGTAGCAAGTACCATTCTCCAGTGAGTACCACTAATATTCATAATGTATATATGAAATTTGATTGCCGTCACCATATTTCCCGCCCTCTATACCCCTTTCTATTATTCTTCTTCCAATTCCTCGTAGCCTACTCCAGTCTCGAAAATAAGTATCATGGCGGAGATGCAAAGCCTTCCCCCTGTATTTAAATCTTATTCCTTGTAAACAGGGATTGCCATTAAAAATAGACAATTAAAGGGAATAGGACAATCCTACCTACAAATATTTATAGATGTTTTCTTTCATTATTACATCCTTTCACGCACACAAACCCTCCTTCCTTCCCGGTACTTGTTATTGTTATTATAGTAGCTAGTATAGATAAACACGCTAATATTTCCATGGGATCGGAGAGCATCTACACTTTTCTCTATTCAACCTATCCCTCTTGTTCTATAATTGTATAGCCAATACAAAATATGGGTTCTCTCAGCTCCCTCTGGAGCAGTAAGGAGTCGATAATTTTCTCACAATTATCACCTCATAGTGTCCCCTACTAATCTCACCTTAATCATACACTTTTTTCCTTTAAATCCTCTCACCGCCCCTCGTCCTACGTCGTCTCCGAGTTTCCAGCTATGCGTGTCTCCCGCCGTTGGTGATCTTTATACGAATTTCAGTGATAGCAAGCTGGAGCAATACGCCCGTTGTAAGGTAACCTAAAATTCTGAGGGATGCAAGTAAATGTATTTGTTGAAAAAGCCGATAAATTCTCATGCTGGTTTAAATGCGTGAGCGCTGTTTGGTTGTATTAAGTCTGATCTATATACATCTTGTTAACACTTTGCAAGTTGGGGGAGACCTCTAGTTAGCCCTTTACTAGGTTCATAAAGCTGGTAGCTTATTATTACTCTGGTTCTGGGTAAATTATTCTTACATTTACGCTCATTCCTATTCAGGGTTTACGGGGGAAAAGATTGACCTCCAACGATAAAATACTGAAATGAGAATAGGGAAGAAAAGTATGGTAAGAAGGAAGAGGATTTTCAGTGGATTACTATAGGATCCTCATTGGAAATTGCTCTCATTCATTCCGCTTCTCCAGTTGATATATTCAGAAAGCTTGTCGGTATAAGGTTAGAAGAGACTGGAGCTCGATAGTCGTAGCTAGTATTTAGTTTTCTAAGCACCACTTTACACGCTACGAGTTGCTTTTCTACTGTTCTGTTAACACAGGCTGAAGGAAATATTTCACAGAGCGGAGAAGCTATGAAAACCATGAAAGCTGCTTCTACCATTGCCGGCTACCAAGTAAAGCTCGAGTAAAAGCTCAAGAAAATCAATGGGAAATCATGTACAGGAATATATATGATAGTGCGACGACATAGACGGGACAGGGTTTCTTTCTTTTGTACAACCAACCCTATATTCTTGATGCTGGGAAGAAGACTAGTTGTTTGTACTGGTAGTATTTTTTTCAGAAGTTTTTGTATGGGTTGTAAAATTGTAGACACTTGATGGAAAAGTTTACGGAAAGCTTCCAGGATTATAGTCGGTCTGTCCGCCTACAGCGATGCTAATACGCTATGCCCGTGGGTTCGGTACTATTATGGCGGGCCCTTGAAGGAAGGAGGAGAGCGTTAGGAACTAGTTCATGTATATTGTTGTGGATTATGGGTAGATTCCCTTAGATTTTACGGGTCCCTTGACCTGGGTTGAGTGAAAATGTGGATTTTGGTGGCTAGCTTCGCTGGCACAGGGAAGAGCTATGTAGTCCCTGGAGTTGATCCAGTCCGGACTTATATTGACCCTTATTGTGTGGAATTGGTTTGGAATGATGTGGACTGGATTGAGAGTGGATTGTGGAGAAGGTCCCTTTTCTTCCGTTGCCTATTCAAGACGTGTTTGAATGAAGCAATTATTATGATTCTTTTTGAGAATAATGGAAAGCGTCTCTTTGACCATTAAAATGGCAAGGTCTTTCTCTCCTCCTCACAACATTCCGTATCACAAATCACATCTCCTTTGGCCATGTCCAGTCTGTATATAACTATTGCATAGATGGTCTGTAAGTTATAGGCTGCTACCCCTTAACACTGGCTGACCAGTGTCCAGTAAATTTTAAAAGTCCCTGAAGCGGTAGCTAGAAAGAAAGAGTATGAAGGGAAGGATGAGAGGGTAATTGTGAGCCGCACCTCCTACGGCCGTCGTCCTTCCTCTTCGGAGGAACGACGAAGACAACTACGGATCCGTCCCAATTGTTTTCTTTCAAATCCATGACAATAGCTTGTAGGAGAAGGCGGAAAAAGTCAAGTAAATTTCAAAACAGAACGTAAAGTTTGCTCTGGATTTAAATAGAATGCATGGAATTAAAGGATAGATGGGTGGGATGAGGGGGCGGGGGTTGAAGAATGACTCAGAATTGAGGAGGATGAGCAGATTCGTGTCATTTCATTGAGGGATACATGGAAGAATCAATAAGAGTTGGAGTTTTCAAGAAAAACCTGCTGACCATTACGTCGCCGGAGAAGCAGGAAAGTTTTTCGGACATGTAACTGCCCTAGGAAAACTTTTCTTTCATTTCCCCTTCCTGTCTCTCCGTCTATTTTCTAAAAGTTTTCAGCTCATTCTCTTCATCTCTTCCTTATCCTAATTTGCTATTCATCCGCCTCCCCTTCCACCCTCTTTCTTATACTGCTCTTCATTATAAAATCAAATCCATTCAATTCCCACCTCATTCCTCTTTTATTTCCTTCCCACTTCCTCAGCTATCAATGCCTTCCTCACCTTGTCCGCTCCATGTCCAACTCTCTGTGTTTCCATTATACTGGCATCAGCTTATGGATTTCTCCTTCATTGATTCTTCTCTGTCTTGTTGTCACGTTATTTTGGGGCTTGTTTCCTCGGATTATATGGTCTGATTCTCGGATTTTTCTTCTCTTCCGCCCATTAAGCTCTGGGTGAAAAAGAAAGGACTGGCTGACTGACTGTGACTGAGGTGGTGGTGACAAGGGAGCGGATGTTTTCAATTCCATTTGATTTTCTCATTTATTATTTAACTCCCGTATTGTCACCCTCAAGAATTCCTCCCATCAACCCAAGTGTAAATGAGCCCTCACCTAAAGCTTAACGAAGCTTGGACAGAGCTGGGAACTAGGTGGGAGCTCGTTAGTTCTTGCCGCCGCCACCACCTCCCATAATGTATGTAATTTTTCGAGAAAACTTGTTAAAGACAAAAGTATTTAGCCCGCTTCCTCTTGTGCATTTCTAATACCCTTCTTGCTACCTACCGTACCTACCTTGCTAGCTTATTACTATGCTACTAACTCTCATGTCTGTTCCCTCTCCTTCCGAGACTTGACTTGTAGCTTTTGAGAGTTTTAGCTTTTGGTCGTCTTGTTCGTTGCTGTTAGTTTCAACCCCCAATGCCCCGCCGCCTCCTCTCGCTTCACGTCATCTCAGACAAGGTTTGACAGGGAACACGGATCTTTTAGTTTAGTGGACATTTCCACAGCTTTGTCTCACTAATTTACTTGACTCTCACAAGTAAATGCAGAGGGAAGGAAAGTGATATGCGCTGGAGTGGACATTTAAGCTCCTGGTTTCCTCCTCCGCATTGTCCGCATTACGAAAAATTAAAGAGACTACGTTTGTCTCCCTTGTCAAGGTTTGAGCAGAGCTTTTACTTGGTCACTTCTCCAGCGCTTTTCTCTTTTAACCCCCGTATCGCTGTCATTCCAAATTGGATTTTTCTACGTGACATTTACCGTGAATCCGATTCTGAATTACCAATTACTTGACTGGAATTTGTCCTCTCCTTGTCTCCCCTTTCCCCTTGCTTTCCGCCTCTTTGCTCTTCTAACGCCCCTCTTGTGCTGCGTGCTGAAGTCTGCTACTAAAACAACTAAAGTTCCAGCTTTTCCACTAACTGATTCATTCTTGGAGCAGGGCTAGGACTTAACCTGCTTAGGTGATGGGGTGGCAAGACTGATGAGGACGGGAATCCTTTAAGTATAAGCCAAGAAGTGGTGGGATCCGAGGAGAGTGTGGAAAAGTAAGTAAAACTCATCAAGTGAAGAGGTAGAAGTAGAAGAGGGGAATGAAATGAAAAGAATCCCTGGAGGCAGACCGATAACCAATAATTAACTTTAGTCTCCAGCTATTCAATCTCCAAGTGGAATCATCACATTCATAACACCAAAGACAGAAGACACACACCTTCCTGAAGCGCTCTCTATGCCAATCTCGTATCCTCTACTCGCTAAATATTCAAAGCACGCACACCTCACGCATCAACATCTACCCACCACCATCCAGTCGGCAAGCCTCAATCTTCACCACCGCTCATATATAGCGCGTATATAATATACAATCCACGCAGACTGTCTGCGAAACTAGTCTGGAATTCGGAATATATTCCATCCTCTCCCTCAGGTTACTTAGTCAGTCTTCCTTGGATCGTATTCGTATTGCTATTCTTACCACGGTCACCGCATTCTTGGTCCTTTTTAAGTATCTTGAGGAACTTGGGATGTTGGTGGTGGTGGGTAAAAATGTGCGAATTTTTACAACTACTTCTTTTGTAATAGGTAATGACCTAAACACTCAATCATTCAACTCTCCCGGCCCACCAATCAACTTCCCCATCTCGCCACCCAAAATTTCATTACACTTTGGAAACATAACTCATTCTTTTATGCTTTCTATTATGATTCTGCAAACACCTTCACCTCAAAGCCTCTTACCCTCCTATCTTGCTGACTCTTTGAGGGAAAAGGTTGTAAAAGAACACCTTGCAAAAATATATTTAGACAAGTTTCCAGGAAAAGAGTTGGTGCGTCCATACTGGCTATGAATATGAAAGGAGGAGGTAGTGCGTACACAGGACTACAGGTAGGTAGGTAGAAATATCCATGGAAATGTTACTCTGAGAGAAACAATTCCTTTCTGTACCCTTTTACACTCTGCTCTTTCATCTTGGAAGAAATAAGAGAGAATAATAAGCTCAATCCTTCACTAACCTTTACCTTCCTTAACCCTAGCTCAATTTAAATCTATTTGCTTATTTATCCTGACAAGTTCCTCCGCACTTGCTCACCCACTTTTATGACTAAGTAAGATTCCTCACGCTCTCATATGCGTGCAACCGCCCGTTTTTGGTTTTCCTAGTAAACGGATGATGCATGCCCAGCGCCCAGCATGCCCTGTCCTTGGTGGCAGTGAAATTCTCCTCTAAGCCCTCCCAATCCGTCTTTATTCCCAAAACCTGTACCCTTTAACCCCAGGTATTTTTTAATGGAAACCTCCTCCAGGGCTATATTTTAACGCTACCTCAGATTCCAAGGAAGAAGCCAAAGAAACACGCGTACACAAGAAGAAAGAGGGGGCAAAGAACATTTTGAAATAATTATTATTCTTCCCTAAGGCCCGTCACCGCGGATATTCGTAATTATAGACCTCTTCCGCTCAGCCTTCGGATTCCAGTTTACAATGTACATACTTTAGCTTGAAATGCTCATTTTTGTCTTTCCTACAAGGGCTTCATCAGTGTATAGCTTGTTCCAGAAACGTAAACTGTTATAAAAGAAGTAAATGAAATTATATGCAGCTTATTCATGGATGCAAGCTTAGTTCAGAATTTGGGGAACAAGTGCGTATAGAGGGGTTACCTCCTTCCAGGTATTTTAATTCCAGCAATGATCCTAGGAAACCCAGTGGGAATCACACCTTTGGATCATCTATACCCTTGTAATAGAAAAGAAGCTACCATAATTACTACAGAGAGAGTCAAAACTGAAGGATTGTTTGTGGTTTTTCTGGAATGAATCAGTCAGACTTCTCCAGACTTCCAGAAGTATGATTCATTCCAGTAGTTGAGGAAGTACAAACTAAGATGCAGGTTCAAACTTGTTCATCATCTTTATTTGTAAAAAGCAGACCCCTGTCTCTATCCTGCTCAACAACCAGATTGCCCTGATCTTAATCTAGCTTAAAATTATAGAGAAAGATTTTGATACAATTCTATTTTAGTAATTCTTCCATTAGTTTTTTTTCTTTGCCTTCACACAGCCCGTAATCCAGTATCTATCTCTGTTTATTGGTTAATGCTCAGAGTTGGGAGAAAAGGGTCTGGATCCTTCTGGATGGAATGGAAGCTTGTTCCTGACCTGCATTGCCCTTGCTTTGGATTTTCTCCATTAGCCATTTGTATCTTAAACCGCAGTGATTATATATTATCCGTGGCACTGCTCCTATAACCTGGATCATTCCAGGCCGTCTCTCTGAGCATTCCAAATATTTAGTAACCGTTGGTGAGAATTTCCCCAAAACGTACTACTACATTGCAAGGAAACTAAGGGTCGGGCATGTTCTTTAAGGACTTGTACACAATGGGATGTTTTGCCGGCTGCTCTTGCTTACGTTGGTGGTGGGGAGATGTGTGTTTAAAAATTCTTTTTCATCTTTTTCCTCGCACTAGTTGCGTAGACTGTGGGGATGAGAGGATGAGTGTGTATGATGATGGAGAATTGGGTTTGTTGTGAAAGAATTTTTCCTGGATTTCTTTCTCCCGTTAACCGCTATAGACTCATCCTCTTGTGAGATTGTTCCTGGGGAGGTGAAGGTGATGGCCGCTCTACTTTTCCCCTTCCCACTTGATTGAATACGAGGAAAAGGAAGAGACACAAGAGCCCGAACCTTAGGAACCTTCCTATAGTTTCTCTCATTCTCTCTTTCTTACCTGATTCTTTTGAATTTCAAATTCTGCATCTCCCCATCCTTGCGCCTTGCCTTTGGACCGGAGAAATGAAAAGAACTTGTTCTCAGGACCCTTGCTCTCACTCTGAGCTTTCCATAGTTTCCTCCAGACCCATACAAAACTTGTTGTAACAGGAAAACCCGGGCCGGGTGAACCCCAGCTATGCCACCCAAAGTCAGAAGCGGAACGGGAATTCAATGACGGAATTCCTCTTTCAACAATCCCATATCACTTAGCTCCTATTCTTCTTCAGCTGGAGGAAAGCTGAAGAATAGCCCATGAATCAAATTCTCTACACTAGCACTTTAAACTAGATCATCATCATCCTGTAACTTACCGCGTCTTCCCTATACTAAGGCTATACATATGCTCTTATTCATCCCTCACCCTTGTCCGACACACACAAGGAGGCAAACTACCACCTTCCACTCCGCTAATACCCGCATTTCTAATTCCCAACTTTCCCGACCTTTCCCTCTTCTTCTTTCTCACTCTCCCCCCTCTCCTAACTTCCCTCTGCCTTAACGCTCTCATTTAAAATGTGATCTTTTCTCTCCCAGACACACGGACACGACATAAATTGAAGCGAAAACAACTGCTACGTGTCTTTTCCTCTGGATTTTTAAACAGTTCCACCGGCTGAGGAGCAGCCGGCTGAATTGGATTCCCCCCTGTTAATTTTTATACACATCCAACCCGCACCCAGCCTCGCCTCGCCACCTTCCAGCCATCCAAACAAGCCCGGATTTATAGGCCTGGAGACAAATATGCATCTCATAAATAAAGTTTCTTATTCACACGATAGCTTATTACAGGGCGGACGGGGCGAGACTCTGCTGTGTGCATCCTGATTCTCCACACACTACCGCATTCACTGACCCTGGACAAAAAATGAGCCGGCACCTTCATTCTACCCGCTTTTTTCCCTTTACTTCCTCTTCCCATCCATAAACTTTAAAAACTAAAAACACACACCCAAACAAGCCGTGTAGCGCACACATCCTCTTTGATTCTTTTCCTATATTTTAATTATAATTATATGCGCTCTGCGTCCTCCACCCAGTGCCTTAGGAAACCGCCTTGGAGAATAAAGTATCCTTATTTTCAAATTTCCTTCAAGAACGTTTTTTTCTTCCCACCTTACTTTTCTTGGGGCATTATTTTCACCGAGTATCCAGCTTATTCTCTCATTTGAGTTTGATTGTTTCCTAGTGGCGTTTCTGAAGAGATTCCTCCGCCGCCACCGCTTCTTTAAATTCTCTCTTCTTCTTCTGGAGGCTGAGGGATGCCGAAGGGATAAGCTTCTCTTATTCAAGATGAACTTGATTCCCTTGAAGGACTCTTTGTATAAAAGGTCGTAAGAAGAATCCCGCCCTTTTTTTTCTCCGTTTTTTTCAACAAAATCTCTCTCACTCTCTGCAGGCATGTTTCAACATGAGAACATCCCCATCACCTTCCTACCTCAAATCAAGGAAGAAGTAAATCCGAAAGACGCGGACACCCTTCGGATGATGGAAAAGAAAAAGGGGGAAAGAGGGGTGGATGGAAGGATTTTTCCAGAGGGCTTTATGTAACTAGTCACGCTATACATATTCCAAAAGATCAACAACAACAAGCTCCCCATCTTATTCATAATAATCTACCGTTTGGAATTACAATCTACCTGGCTTATCCTTTACCCCTCCCGGGCCTTGTAGCTTCTAGAAAGCGACTCGCTCTCTCTCTCTCTCTCTCTCTCTCTCTCTCTTGTATAGATTCCACCTCACCGCCGCTAGCTAGCTGGGTCGCAGGAGTCCAAAAAAAGGTTCCTTTTTCTTCCATCATCCCACCTGCTCCTCAAATAAAAATCTTGTTCCTCCTCACTCGGAAGCAATCAGAAGAGAAGAAGATTTTAAAAGGAGAGGGAGTCCTGAGGTAGGAGGGATGCTATTGCATACACCCAGCTTCTAGATTATTCTTCAGCTACCTTCCAAGCCCCTCCACCCCCTCCTGGAGCATCTTTGGTTGTAAAATTCGTCATGCCGACCGGCCGGCCAGCCAGTGGACTGGGATTTAAACAAACACATCTTTTCCCGCATAAATATTTCAAAGAGAGACGGACGGACAATGATGAAGGTTTTCCTTCACCGAGGATGGATAGACAAACCCTTTTTACCTTTTTAGCTAAATATAAGCTACAACTGTCTTGGATGGGCCAGAGCTGAGATGGTCCACGCAAACTGACGTAACTGCCCGCGCAAGAAACGGCCGGACAATCTTGTATTGAGTCAGGCTCATTTCCTTTCGGAAAGAAGCAATTTTGAGAAGGTAGTGCGGCAGGTGTGTGGTGTCGTGTCCCTCCATCAAATTTCGGCTATAACTCCTGTCCCTCTACTCTTCATCACATTTAACCGTCCTTATATATTGACGGAGAGGTAAAAATCCCCATTGAAATTTTAAAAACAGATGTCCGACACAGACACCACCACCGCTGAAACGAGGTCTTCTTCTCTTGAACGTAACGTATTCACACTCGCACACACCATCCCGCCAGCCGAGTCACTCACGCAATCTTCTCATTCAATCATTTTTTCTTCAGCTTCCCACCAATCTCCTTCAATCTCTCTCCATAGTTTTTCTCCCGAAAAGCAACCCAATCCAACAACCATCAGCTGGTCCTCCATGTCTCTAACCGCCCTCCAGTCAAATAATATATTGGGGCAACCTCTGTCTCTCCGCATCTCCGTCATCTTCCCCTCTTTGCCATTCTACGGATCATGCTTCCCTCCCAATCTTGAGCTTGAAAAGCCCCTCTATCCTGGTATCATACTCAAGAAATTTGATATTGACATTGGCATTATTGAAAATGAAAGCTACACTAGCACTCTACAAGATCCTGGCTGACACACACACACAGAAAAAGTATCATGTAGCCAATCTTGACACGAGAGCACAATCCAGCTCAAGATACTAAATACTTTTTAGGACCACATCCGAATAAATGGGAGAGGAGGGATGAGAGAATATCAAGGGAAAGCCTCCTTAGAATCTGTATACAGTTCATCACTGTAGATAACCAAGGCTGGAAGTACGTGTTCAGATCGGAGGGAGGTCTATAGAGTCCGTTAGATTTTCACAGGAAAATACACTCAACATTTTGCCACCATCTAATCTCAATAAATCTATTTTACAATGTCCTGCTCACACTTGCCCCCGTTACTTACCTTCCCCAAAAGGAAGAAGGTTGTGCGGCGGTGCGGACTAGTTATTGGTGCTGGTGGCAGTGTGGAGGACAGTATCTTGCTTTACAGGAAACTGCACCCGGCTTTAAATGATGCCTCTCAAAACCCGAACACCGGGCCCTTGAATAAAAAACCCACACAACTCCCGTGTCACATTTGAACTCTGAGGATATCATTCTTCTTTTTCTATTTACTAATAATCCTCTCTTTTTCTACGTTTTGGTCGTCGTACAAATCTTGATTCCTATCGGCTCAATTCTTATAAATGACAGACACAATACTCCTCCGAGTCTAGTCTTAGTGTCTAGCCACATTCATTCATTCAAGCTTGAGGATATTCTCCCTTTTTAAGATTAAGAACCAGATAGTTTTGTAGCACGAGAGGAACATTACTTCATTTCATTATTATCCATCTAATATTCGAAACCTCACTGTCCTTCCAATCTCTTTTCCTCTTTTGCCTCTTCCCAGGAAATTATGTCCTTTGGAATCGTCTTGAAATTCCCTTGGATATTTCTTGAATAGCCCAGGCCTATCACCTCACCTTCTTAAGAAGGGTCCTTGCTTTGAAAAAAATGGGGAATGTAAACAAGGTTTTGGGGGGGGGACCCTTGGCAAACGTTTTCCGAAAGCGCGTCCTCTCATCCCTTTTACTTAAAGACCAAAACATGTTATTCAATTTTTCTCTCCACATCATCTCATCATCCTATAAGGAATTGAGTCAAGCAAGTACCTTATCCCTATGCTCCAGGCTCCTTCACTCAGCACTTATTCAACCCACCCCCATGACTCTTTCTTGCCGTGTACTGTACCTCTGTATGTCTCCAAAGCATTGACCTCATCCCAGACGACCTAATGACAATCATCTTGCCCAATCCCCTATTCAAGTAGAATTAAGGATTACTGCATCAGGACGGCTTTACCCGGGGAAATAATACAAGGGTCGTCTTCCAGGCAGACACCCGGTCATCTTCATCCCACACGATGCCCCACAGCTCCTCCCGCGTCCTCTGTCTTCATTTCCTACGTCAAGCAAAAACCTGAATGTGGACAGGGAGAGCCGGCTGGGCCTTGCTTTCACAAAATTATAATAAAAGCGACCTTTACTCCTCCACTGAGTTTCAATGAGGGAATCATGCAATGCATCATGTACTGTTAACCTTTCTTTTGATTCTATTGTATTCTCCAGCTATTTCATCGTCGTCTCTTCACCTAGTTTTCCTCCTCCTCCTACGCGCTCTCTCATTGAGCTAAGCTAACAACACAATCTTACGTATTCCTCCGGCTCGTCTTCCTTTTATTATGCATTTCCCAACACAATCTTTGAATCAAGGAAAGGTGAAAGCGGACAATGGCCTGAAAACGATACCCCTCCGCATCTCACCCATCCCCTTCCCTCTTCTTCACCTTGTCATCTTCCTTACTAAGCTTCCCTTGAAAATCCCTCAAAAACCCCTCCTGATATAAGTCCAAGCTAATAACTATAACATAACCTTGCACAATCCTTGTCCATCTCGCCCCACCCCCACCGACCAACCCAAGTGTCTCTCAATTGAATTGAATTCAAGCAAACAACCTCATTCACTCGCTCCTATTATTATTTCTTTGGAATCTTCTAAAACGCAGCTGAAGCTGATTTACTTGAAAAATTACGTCTTTCTCTATTCTTGATCCTCTGTGGAGTGAAAATAATTTTCAGGCCTTCTTATTATTAATAATAATAATAAATCCTTCTCGTATCCCTAGTTCTCATTTCCTTGTCAAAATGAGGCTTTTGGTGTCTTATGCACAGTCTTGGATGAGCTTTCCCCTGCATTTATATATATTTTTGGTGCATCCATCCACGTGGATTTCTCCTCAAAACTTTGACACGTCAATTCCCGTGACGGAAATCATATTACTCTCTCCCCTTGGACCTTCTTTTTGGAAGATGTTATTTATTTACGAATTTTAAAAAAACGAGAGCAGCTGGCCTGCTGGCCGGCCCAAAGTGTTTCTTTCCGCGCACGGACCAAACACGAAATTTATGTATACAACATCCTATCATCTTCCTTGAGTCATCCTATCAAAACAGGAATCTATTTTACTTGGAAGAAAGCATTTACGAGAGGGTTTTTAGGGAGTATAGTAGGCACAAGAATAAGAGGGAAACACATTATTAAAAGAGCATGATGAGAAGAAGGTTAGAAAAGTGGCACTTTACGCTCCAACGTTTTAGCTCTAGCTATAAGCTATATAAGGGAACAAGAAAGTACAAGATCCAGTGTCCATTAAAGCTTAGGCCGCAGTATCTAGGATCAAGGATCTTAAGACCGCATCCTTCCTCTTTTAGAGATTATTATTAAATGTATAGTATCCTGGAATTCTCTCTCTCTGCTCGTAATACACTTAAGAACTGTACGAAGAATATAGCATAACTAGCTTGGGCTTCTCTTCTGAAAGCTATATATCTTGTCCAGAATCCTCCTGCCCCTCTTTGAAACAATATTCTTCCTCCTTCAGCTCTCATTAGGAGGATTCATAATTTTATCTTTTTCCCAGCCTTTACTATCTCTCTCTCTGTCTTCTTTTATATCTTCTCGGGCTTATTATTATCAGAGGTGAGGAAATGCGGATGGAAAGGGAGGTTGAGAAAGTCATAGATAACATCTCCTCTCATCCTTCCATCATTCTCTCACTCACCCTGTTTACACTTTTCCCCCTCTTCTACTTCCTTCCATCCAATCCATGCTACACTAAAAGACTTGAGTAAGTCCAGAGTAGAAGACGATTCCGGGGACTGGAGACCAGCAAAAGTGGCCACGGTCACTATATTTCCAGCGGACGAAGCTTTGGTCAAATCCCACCCCCGCTCTAGTCCAGTCTGACTGAAACCCGCCCCCTCTGTACGGACTACTGACTGGCCTACATATCTTAATTTTACCTTTAGTTTACATCATCATTTCTATTAAAAGGGCTGGTGGATACGGTCGGCAAGTATTCCGCCGGCCTCTTCCCGTAACTAACTCACTTAGCTCAGGCTTTTACTCTAATCAGATCCGCTTTCATTCCTCCACGTCTTTCACACTCATAAAGATCAGGATCACTAAATTACCAGCTGCTCTACGCCGTAACCTACACACCTTTCTCCCCCCAACCTTGTCCTCAACCCCGCTAAAGAATCAATGAAAAGGATGATTTACTTTATCCTCCTCCCTTATAACGCGTTCCATCTTTTCTTGACTCAGCATGCTCTTCTTTTTGTGACATCTCTAAATCTCTAACGTTGTTAACACCACCTTTCTCTCTCATTATCAGAAGCTTTGATGATTCCACGAAAAGGGGTCCGAGATGTAGACAGCCGTTGAAGGAACATGGGTAATGCTTGATTTGCCCCCCCACCGAAAATAATTCATGCATCCGCACACTATAAATAGAAGGATAATAATAAATTAATCCTCCCGCCGTCCTTCTGTCCGGTTTTTAAAATCTCTTTTAAAAATCCTAGTATCGTGTACAAAGTTTGCTTGAACCAGGAAGCGGATACGATTATATTATACATGACACCAGGAGAGTGGAATTGGTCTGGTGTCCATTTATTAGTCTGACTGGCCCCTCTGGCAGTTCCGTTCATTTTCCCCGGGTTTCATTCATTAGTATCCTCGTTATGGCCCGGTTTTTTAAAACAGCTACAGCTAACCGAGAAGACAGAAGCATATAGCAGCCGGTTATGAATGAGTAGGAGTAGAATGAGCTTCTGGGATTTTTATGAAACAAACAATATTGAATGGAGAAGACAGTAGTAGTTGAATGAATCCTATCCTCTCGTTAACTTACATTTATAGTATTATTATACTATCAAGGGTAGTTCCTCTTCTTTATGTCCGGGCACTTCACACTTACCACCCCCGCTCGCCCTGTCTCTTTCTTTTTATAAATCTTCTTCACATCCGAGCTGAAAGCTGGAGAGAAAAGAGGTTTTTATACAATAGCTTGAAAAGAATGGATTTTAATATGGTTATCCAATCCCTCGTATCTTCCTTGCATTTTAAAAAGGATTGTAACCCAATAGCCTGGTAAATAATGTAACGTCTCTTCTTCTTGTGAGAAGGCTGGAGGAAAGTTTGGAAGAAGAATCTAAATAAAAAACAATATATACTTGCATCAACAGCCATCCTTGCTCATGCAATCTCAAAATAGTATTATAAGCTACTCGAATTACTACTTGCTCTGGTTTCTTCTCTGTATGAGGGTGGATTCCCGTCAAGCTTTTTCTATTCCCTCCTTCCCTTACACTCCACTACTCCTCGGCTAAATCTCTGACGGACATGCCGGCCAAGCATACAATTATAAGACACTATATAATCCTGATC
This sequence comes from Sminthurides aquaticus, assembly GCA_906901655.1. Taxonomy (NCBI): domain Eukaryota; kingdom Metazoa; phylum Arthropoda; class Collembola; order Symphypleona; family Sminthurididae; genus Sminthurides; species Sminthurides aquaticus. Next base: position 411,914 of record CAJQTT010000013.1, on the reverse strand, counting down.
CGGAACAAGGTTTTTTCCCATCACTCCTCGCAAGATGTGTTCATATGGACGACGTGTGAGTGAGTCTACGCTTCTAAAATACAGGAGGTTGTGACTGAAAGTAGTAGTAGTTTTAATACTAATAATAGTTATAGGGTATCTAAAAATAATTTTAGCGCACCAATCTCACTCCATCCTCCTTTAACTATCACACGTAATTATTCCTGTCTGATCTTAAACATGACTTCCATCCCCGCCCTCCGTCCTCATCCTCCAGCAAGCCAGGGAGGGAGGGTGGAAAAGCAAAAGCAACCACTCAGGAAAAGCCTTTATCAGGGAATATCTCCTATTAAATCCGGACAGGAAAAATGGCGCTGAAATTTACTACTATCCATTTACCAGATAGTGGGAAGGGTTTGCAATAAAAATTTTTCATCTACTGCCATACCACCACCGGTTGGTCTTGGATTTTGAGGAGGATATACGGACTTTTCTTTTTTCGTACTTACTGTCTGGTTTGCACATTAATACATAAGCACTGGGGGTTTCTCTTCCAGTTCGCACACAAGGCGGACTGGTACTTGAACTACCCCCTTCTTGTTCAAGGAAAGGGGGATGAAATCAGTTTTGCATCTTGAGCTTATCCGAGCTTTATCCTCCGTCTTGTTGTGGGTTTTTTAGAAGCTTGGCTACAAAGAAATGAATGGGGTTCAAGTTGATAAGAGAATGGATTTACCTCAACTTCTTCCCGGCCTCTACACCAGCAACTTAACACGGTTCTCTTGTTGTTTTGTGTACAATAAAAAAATTGTGGAAACAATAATAATAACAATATGGAATAATATACATCCATCTTTACTGGCGGTGGTTAGGCTGAGAGTGTGGCGGGCAGGGAAGGAAAGAGCCGGATAAAAGTTGGATAAAGGCGAAAGAGGAATAGTAGTCGTAAGTACGTAAGGGGATGAAGGGGAAAGTCGGGGCTAAACGTTGCCAGCTAAAAGAGAAAACGAGATTATATGTACATGGAACGAGAGGAGAGGTTTGGTTTTTTTGATATAGCAGGATAGTGCTAGCTGCTGCGGTATGGACGTAAGTCTCTAAAGATTTATTGCTAATTAAATAATTTTATGATTAATTTTCTGTTGGGTGCAACAATCATTTCATAGCCATTTCATGACCCCTCCATCCAAGTTAATCATTTCATCAGCTTCCATGTAGACTTGAGAATTATAATCCCTCCCAGAGTAATTCAAGTTTTTCCTCTCACGCTTCTTGTGCTACAGTCATCAACTTTAGCTTCAGCTATTATAGCCCTTGCCCCAGCTTGCCTCATCGTCTCCTTAAATAATAACAATATTAATCTGTGAGAGCATAAGCTATGGAGTAAGTACTCTATTATTCTTTTGGTACTTAATCATCATCCGGCCGGTGCGGACGTTTAGTTTAGTCTGGCAGTGGCTGGCTATAGAGCTGGAATGGCTAGTTTGAAGAGAAAACCGCTAGACCGGAACCTTGGACCTGTCGTAGCCAATTTAGAGGGAGAGTCTGTATCTATATACCCGGAAACCTTTTCACCCCTATGTGTCCGTCTTCATTCCGTTCCCGTGTCCACGAAGCACTTAGCCTCCGTTTGATAATCTACCCGGTTCCCTTCGGATTGTAGTGCTCCAAGGATAAATAATCTTCTTTCCGCTAAATAGCCACCAGCGTCAAGGAAATATATACACTGTCACTTTTGTGAAATGATTTTTCCTCTACCACCTACTTATACTTCTGTTCCAGTGAAGCCCCTGGTTTTTAAATGAAATCAGAACTGGGAACTATAGAAAGCCCATTAGCTAGCCCATATGTATTTTTCTTTCAAGCTCTTAATCATCTCTTACCTCAATGAAATCATCCGATTACTTTCCTCTTTTCTCCCTCACTCCCCTTGTTTTCCCTTGGCTTATTTCATTAGCTTCAGTTTACTATTGCGTACACACTCACACATTGGCTGGTCCTGGCTACGTTAGCGCGGTTCATAGGCGTCGATTCAGTTGTTGCAGGTTCTAGATGAGAAGGGAGGGTGAGAATAGAGAAAAAACGAAATAGCTCGTAAAAATTTTACGTCAATTAGATCCCATCATAATTCACTGGAAAATTATTAATCCAGCGTGGCTAAGAATTCTCCTCCTCTCTCCATTCTCCATTCCGTATCAACATGAACCAAGTCCTCCGCCTCTCTCTATTTGCGTGTGGTCACATTTACCCGCATTCTCCCTCCTCCCTCCCGGCAAGCAATGCGAGCGGACCCGGAGAAAATGAATACTTGCATACCCTCCCCTTCCATGCTTTACAAGCTTACTTACAACTTTTTCACCTTTCATTTCTTAATTTCCTTTTACCTTTCACACCCGCCCCAAACACATTCCCCACTCTCATTCAATTCCTCTTCCCAAAGTTATTACTGCTCCCCCTCCTCCTCCTGGATTTTCGCATATCCCTGCAGCCGTAGGCATGCATCGAGCAGGAGTGCAGCAGTCTTGTGGATTTGCTCTTTTGTAGTCTGCCTACTCCGCTCTTGGTTTCTTGCTCTTGACGGAATAAAGATGGTGTAGAATGCAAGGTAAACCACCCAATAACCTCGGATTCACTTTCATTTTCGCTATGCCCTTGAATCTTTGGGGTTTGTTTGGGTTGTAGGGGCGGGGGGCGATACTGATGGGTGAGTTTACAGAAGTCTGGGAGTAGTTCTTTAGTGAATATCGTTGGATAACAGAGAAGCTGTAGCTTGTTTAAAGATTGCGGGTAAAAAACCGGGAAATCTCGCACCCCATCACATCACACACAACATACACCTGTACAGTAAATATTTTCCTTGGAGGAGACAAGCTGTAAGCAAATACGAAGGTGTACATACATGCTTGGCGTTTTTCTCACCAGCTTCATGTACAGTGCCAGGGACGGGTTAAAATGATTTGGTAGCTATGCCAAAAGCCTCCACATTGTCGTCATCATCATCCCGTATGCTCACTCTTCTCCTACCCGCTTCATCTCGACACCTTCTCCCGCGCTTTCACACCTACACCGGCTACACCCCCCTTGTTCCAATCTTTCTACCTACGGTTCAACCTTAATGGGGTGTCCTCATCCCGCAGGGCTGTGAACTTTATCAAAGTTTATCTCCGAACAGACTAAAATCCTGTGTAGCTTAAACCTAACCCCATCCTCCTAAGCCAGTAGCTTTGATGATGAGTGAGCCCAGACAGAGTACATTACACTTGTTCTCTATTAAATACTCGATGACACTTGGAAGGATGGTGAACAACTCTTCATCTTTTCGGCTCCAGCCCACTTGAAACTTTTGCAAACTTTAATTATCTCCAAAGGGTTAAACATATATACGTCTAGGAAAAATAGGGCTATTACAAACTCAGAACATGCTAGTTCCTCCTTCAACTAGGACAATCCTATACTCCAATCCGAAATTTTCCTTATTATATATATCTGTATACGCTTTGGTTAAACATTGTAGGCTCTCGTGATTGCCCAGCCAGCAAGCCAGCGTCTCCTTCATTTATCCTTTTACTATCTCATCATTCTCCCGAACTGAAGCAACCTCTATGCCGGATCGTCTCCTCCACGTATTTTAGAGATATGCTATGGATTTGCATGCCATGCAGTGTGTTCATAGTGAGTAGTAAAGACTACTTGTAGTTTTTTTGGCAAACACCTCCCGGCAGCCAGTCATTGACGTTTCTTGATGGAGGGCAAATAAACCTTTGTGTGCTCCACGGGCAGTGTTTGAGGAGGTTGAGGAATCCGAGATGGGAATAAGGTGAGAGAGGATCCTGAATCTCTCGGGAGGAATCATACCTACCACCATCACAGATAAACATCCCGTCCACAACAAATCTCGATAGAAAGAATACCACAACTCATCATCACACTCCCTGGCCCTGGCCCTCACTCTGCCTGTTAATCCGGCATAGAAAATTGGCAAAATATTTTAGAAAAATTTCGCAAAGCCGGAAATCCGAGGCAAATGCCCGCGCTTCCTCCCAATGTTTGATCAAGTATAGGCTGTTTAAGAGCTTAGTTTGTTTCAAGAGGTTTTCACGTGAGACAGGGTAAACAGTCTCTGTGTGTTCTGTATTATAAATCTTATATATAATGCTTAGGATGTTTATAATGTTGCTACATCCTCTTGAGCTGAAAAAGCCTGCAGAAAAAGTTTATGCAGATAGTTTGTTTAATGGTTAGTTGAATAATTATTTGGAAAGGTAGTAGACAAGGGTGGGATGATTTGATGCTTGTTTGGAATCATGATCCTATTCTCCTGGAATACATTGTTGGAGGCTGTTTAAAGACAGAGGAGACTGGCAGACATTGGGATGAGAGTTGTCGTAGAGGATTGATTATGATAATCTTTTCCATTCATAGCTTATCATGTGCAGACGTGCAAAAACTTTCCATGGTTGGCAAAAACTCTTTGGATTTCACCTCTAAAGCCAAAGCTGGAGCCAGCTGCCCACAGTCAGTCTTCAGTCAGTCAGCCACCTTTCTCCCGTCGTCTTACACTTCTTGCCTCTCTCTCTCACTCCTGCCGATTCTAAATTGCAAATCCCTCAACGTGTATGCAATAATTCCCACATCACCACCACTATAGCTGTCCCGTCCATCCGACTCTTTTCCCTCCCCCACAACTTCTCGGTCTTGTACAGGCAGGATTGAAGTCATTTATTATCTTGAAGCAACCGGATAAAAGCTAGGAATATATACACTACCGACGAGACAAGCTGCCACTCTGAGCACACAAAATGAGCATATTAACTATACACTCTTTGCATTCATCATGAGACGAAGCTCCTTACCCACCTAATATAATGTTTTTGATTTTCGTGGAATATTTCCGAAAGTATGTAAACTCGGATGAAATTGACAGAAGCGGAAGGGATTACATAAAGTTTTAAACTTGTTGCGGCTACAATTTTCACTCAGCCTTTTCCATTTTCTTCTTCCCGTGGATTATAAATGGAAGAGCGAGAGTGGACAAATGGTCTTTCTTCTCATTCACTTTCATTACAGCCTCTATTTGAACAGAAGGAAGGAAAGTCATGAAGAGAACTAAACTGAAAGAAAAGCGTATACACATATACAACTAATGAGCATATGGATGGAATAATAAGAGGCGTGTATGGTTTGAAGGAAGGTAGTTGGTGGCGTTGTCATAGTGTAGCTTGGATTTGGGGATGGTAAAATTATTCAAAGTTATACACCTGTAGTATTGAGTATGCATGTAGCAAGTCCCTTTAACTGGACAGTACAGAGTACAGTCCGAGTGTGTATCATTATCTTTGTATTCATGTACACTCATGTAAGTTATGAAGGATTCCGAGCCAGACTAGGACTACATCCATCCATCCCTCTTAACTTGCTAATCATTTGTCTATTGTGGTTTTTCGCATCTAGCTTCACGTCATCCTTCATGTAATCCTGATGGGAGAAATTAGTGTAGCCAGCCACCAAAACCCTAGGATAACCGCAAGCCAGACTACCTAATATCTACTTAAATGAGACAGTGTTGAATTTGTTTGTATGCTACGCTACGGCTTACAAATCCTAGCCACCCTAAATCTTGTCTCTCTTTCTCACACTCTTAAACAGTTTAATATTTTCTCGCCTTCTTTCTTATTCTCTGTCTGTCTCTTTGGCTGGGCTCGAGTATTTACACTTGTATATATTCCGATTAGTCTCCCATTTGTCCTTTGTTTCCCTTGGATAATTTCTCTTGTAGTTTGGTTACTTTCCTTTCACAGACACTATGACGGGGACGGGATGGGAGAGGGAATGTTATGGAAATAATATATAAGCGGGGATCCGAGAAAGAAGGCGTGAGGGAAAGAGGATTTGGTTTCCATGAAATTAAGGGAAGAGAGAAGCTTATTTAGATTTACGCTCACTCAACTCCCCCGTTTTTATTTTAATCCCATTCTTTACAGAGGAGCATCTAAAACACTTGTCCCGCTTCTTTACCCGACAGTCCTCCTCTGCTCCTTTGACTTGTTCTTTAATTTTTCTATCATCCATAATCCCCTGTCTTTCATGGAACATGTCCGACTAAATTTGGGACATTTTTTTTATGTTTTTTACTACAACTTTTTTTCACTTTGTCAGTAGTAGTCAGTATATATTACCCGGTTATTTCTTGAGGCGGGTAGTAGTAGTAGTAGTAACAGTAAAAAGTAAAGTAATAGCGGCTGATTGAGTGGATCATTTACCGGGTATTCTCTATTCCTCTCTAGCTTCTCGGGGGTACTATACGTACGTGGAGACTTGGTAATGGAGTATTTCCAAGAGTGTTTTCGGTTCTTTACCTCCCCGGCTTATTTTCCCTCCACTCACGTTTCACACAGCTTGGAAACGTCTCACTTTTCTATATGTTGTGATGGAAAGTTTCATACTAAAAAACGATCCGACTCACTCAGGGAAAATCTCCGTTGGTGTATAGATCTCTGGATTCGGATGATTCTCTCGGTAAGCCTTCCTTCCCAAGCCGGGTTATTCTTATTCCATCCTCTGACTACGACGTTCCTTCTTTGGGATATCTCCCTCCACCTCACTCGCTCTCCTCCCCATCATCATCATCCGCAAGAACAACTAACGGAAGGGTTGAGTAATCTTCCCCACCCCACTCCAGTTTCATTCTCCTGGTAGTTAGCTGCTCCTATAGCTTCTGTCCGAATCCGTATACGTACAGTAGTAGAAAGGCGTAGTGTGATTGTGGGGTAGGACGCGAAAGGAGACTGATACAGAATAATGCTGCTACTAGGAAAAGAGAAACTAGAAATAGTACAAGAATCTTTGTATGTAGCCGGGAGATGATTATTTCTTATTTTGGATGATAAAAAACAAATTCTTCCTAGAAGAGGAGGCAAGGAAATGATCATCTTGTATTATTCTTTGTTTTCTCAAATCTCTTCTATTCCTTCCCTCTTTGAAATCATAATAATATAAGGGTAATGAAAATAATCATTTAAATTGAGGTAAATATCATGTTCTGGTTGAAAGCTCATTGGTTTCTGGCTTCTGTTCTTTCTCGGGGTTTTTTACTCACTTTTAATATTATTCTATCCATGCTCCACTTCCTTAGCAGGTTATAGTATGGATTGAGTTAATAAAAGAGCTGGGATTCTTGGAATGTTTTTACGAGTACGGGTGTACGGGGGAGAAGTTGAGCGGGGTTTTTTGATCAAATAATTTTACTCACACGGACTGGAAGATTACGGTTAAGAAGTTGCTTTAAGAAGAATGATTAGAGGATGATGGACATGGAGGTGGAGGAGGGTAAACTGTAGAGAGTGAGAGAAGTAATAAGATTCTCGTGTGTGGTGTAAGAAGATGTAGAAAAGAAGATGATCTTGGTTTCATCTTCATCTTTGCCCACATTCTTGACATGTCGCATAGCACTTACCGTTTCCTCCTGGCCGTCCAAGAAATTTTCCACTCTCTCTAGAAATATCTTCACATGGTTTTCTTGGTCCCAAGAGATTTGTTTCTGGTGGCTTGTTATTGAAAACAAGGATAATTTCCTCCGTCGATGACAACCATGATTTTTCTCTGTCACCTAAACTTACACACACGCCACGCTACTAACACGCATGCATCCCAGTCCCGCCATCAATTTACAATTACGCTACTTGTCACCCCAAAAAAGCCTCAAGCGACTTACTTATAGTGTTCCCTAGTTGTCAAGTTGGAGGAGGAACTGGAGGAGACGATGAAGCAAGTGTCTGGATTTGCGTCTGCGGATGCCTGCTGGATTTGATGCGTAAAACCCGATGCGAGTTGGCAATGCAATATTGTAGAAAATATAACTTCTCCCAATCCCCTCATCTAAGCCAGACGAAACCACCGGCATAGATCAAGACTTTTTAAAATACTAGTTTTCCAAGAACCAGTATCCAGTTCCAATGAGTTGTTTTAAATGTTGTAACCATTAAAAAGCTTTTTCCAGATTCCACGAGCATCTTCTTTCCCATCTCTCTCCCAAACATGTTTTAAATACGATACACTCTCTCCTCCTCCATGATTTCATAAACTCTGTCCTACTATATAGCTCTTACACGTTAATAATTTACGATCATTAGATGAGATATTCTCTTTGAGGATGAGTTGAATATGCATATATTTGTTATACTTTGAAAGTAGGAGCGGAGTAAGATGCGTTTGTCCCCGCCGACTCATTTCGTTTTATCAACTCGCTAGTTTTTGTCTCACAAGTCAACTCGCCGGAGCGCAGATGCTCTACAAGAATTGACCCGGAGCGCTCTTGATTTCCATTGAGCGTATTCCCGATTAGATGAGCATAGTAATTAGTATGTATCTCACTCGGATCATTTCTCTCTCGCTCTTCCCTAATTAATTTCTCCATTCATTCTTGGGATAACTTGCGTGGAGCGGAGCGTCAAAAATAATTAACTTAATCATTCATTCCCATCATTCGCATTAAAATTGAATCCTGTTGGAACAAAAAAAAACCTCTATCCCTACTCATCGACCACCTATAGAGTGAGATAGATCAAGAGTCTGATGGCAGTGGCTATTATACGCATTCCCCAAAATCCTCTGTTCTATGCTCCATTTAGTGCTCGTCTCAAGAGCGACTTGAGGGTTTCAATTTCTCGCAGTCTTCTCAAATTGCAAAATTTCACGGTCAGTGTCTCTTCTGCTGGTCGTCATAATGTCCGCTATTTTGTACGATAGTTTTTCTTGTTAAATACCCTACACTCCTCAGGTTTCTGGTCAGCTTCCGTCTCTTTGCTTGCTCTTTGTATTGCTATTTGCTGCACTTGCTCCTGCATTATTTAATCCTGACTGTGAGGGTAGGATGTATGAAATTGTAAATTTGCACGTCTTTGTTTACATTCTCATTACCCAATTTAAAGGGAAGCAGTTGTATGATCACATGATCCTCCTTCTCTCATTCCCCGTGAAATTAAGGCGTTTACCCCAACCGCGTATAAAATTACCCTCATCATGGAACTGAGTGAGGGAGAGGAAGGAAGGAATACTAATCCTGCCGGGAGGTTCGTGGTAGTGGTGACTGTTAAAAAATATTACAATGTACGCGGCACACGCTACGCTTCCGTAACTTCCTCAAATCCCCACCTCCTCCTCTCTCCTTGTTCATCTACATCCTCTGCAAAAGATTCGCATCGCTACCTGGGCTTGAATGGCATATAATTGTGAATAATGTATGGAGAGATTTGATCCCTTGAGCGTCTTGGTGCTTTCCCCCCGTAACTCCGCAAGGTGCAAGGGAATTATGTACCAGCTCCTCTTCAGCCGCAGCTTTATCCTTTATCCAACAAGATGTAAACCTCTCTCCTGGTCATCATCCACCAACTGTCTTTCTTCGGGATACCCTTTGAGGTTTTGCACGAGCAGATTTTTACAGGCTCGCTCCCTCCGTTCTTATGCTGCCTGCCAGCCACTAAGCCAGCTGGTTTACCATCCGCTGCCTGCGACACAATCCCAATTCACTGCATGTAGAATGAAGAAGAAGAAAAAACTTGCTGTGTTGTATTGTGTAGTAGGAAGGACATGTAGCCACGTGCTGACAGGAGCCACTTAACCCTGTTTTACCTCTCGCCCTTTGAATAGTGGTGGTGGGTGGGGTGGCGGGAGGGTTAAGATTTATCTTTGCTAAAAAAAACTTGAGGATATGGTTGATATGATAGGATGGAATTTATGTAATCTCTTCACATTTCACCCCTTCCTTTGATCAAAGAAGTTGCGAATGGAAAATTGCGGCATAATTCACCGTTTGCTATAGTGGCCAATTTCCCTCAATCAAGAGCAAACTACCTTTGCTTATTACACTTTTTCGTCTGGGAGATACTTGAAAGTAGAAATAGTAGTATATAAGTAGGAGGCAGAGCACGCACGCAGTATTACGCCATAACATGAAACATGTTTCCAAATCATCTCCTCCCTATCCCTCCCTGCTTGCGATTCTTGTCTAGCCGTCGCAGTTTTCTTCACATTAACCTTCTCATTCATACATAAAATCGTCTGGCCTTATTTTGGTTCAGGGTCTTTTATCTCACACCAGCCGCCAACACATAACATTAAGGAGGCAGCTTTGTATCAAGCCTATAGCTCTTCCGATTCTAGAGATATTACGCAGGAACGTTAGAAGAACAAGCTCACGCAGCTGTGTACGGAATGGATGGGAGGCAGAAGAAAAGCTCTCTCATTCCAACAAATATTGGGATTCGCAAATCCTGGCAAATAGATTTATTTATATACATGTATCTTTATTTCATGCTTTTAGAAATCCCTCTTTTAGCATCTCCCACCTTTTACACGTCCTTATCATTTCTTCGACTTACACGCTTCACTGGGTGACTCGTAAAAAATGAACATGTACATATTTCTGTGTACATGCCAAATTTTAGGAGCCATGTGTCATTGTACACAACTATATAGTTTCCTTCTCCCACAAAACCTTGGGAACTATTAAAGTAAAAGCATATAAGCTTTTGGAGCTTGATGGATATTTTAATGCAGAAAATGATTATTTCTTTCTCGTTCAGGGTACGCACTTGACTACTACTTACGTCTCAATCAAGTTGGCATTACTACATTCATTCCCTTATTCATTCCATGATTCTGGGAGGAGTACACTATAGATAGGGTGTCTGGCCCGCTGATGATGATGGCGTATTAAATTAATATGGGACTGTATAACAGGATAGTTTGATATAAAGATACATACACAAGGGGATAGAAGATAGAGACAGACTTTAGTAGTAGTCCTAATAAAAAGTACTTGAATTCTCTCTCTGTCTGTCTGGACTCTCAGACTACTATATCTCTAACCTTGGAGGACAAAGTTTGAATTCTAGTAATCAGAAGAGGATCATTCATATGCATGAGCTATCCTTCTGTCTCACAACAGTAGTAGTAGTCCTCTAATTCTCACCCAAAAACATATGCTACTATGTGATGAGCATCCACAGTGTAAGAATAACCTTTGCTCCCTCATCTCCTACGCCAGGAAATTTGTTCCCGTAACACACATTTTCGCATACCATCCACAACAACTATCCATTTCAGTACCCATAATCCCACCATCATTTCCTCTATCCTTCCTCCACAAGAAAAACAATATCCTATCATCCATAAAATTCAAAACTTGAATCAAATCATCCATCCAAAACAAGTAACCACCGTTGATGGAAACGATTACGTTCACTAAAGCCACAATTTCCCTATACAAATCTCCAGCTACGGAAGGGTTCACACACTGTTTTAGTGTACATAATATGCCCTGTTTTTTGTCCCAGTCCTTTGGCTCTCTGTTTCTTCCTCATCAGTCCCTGGGCAAACCGCAAATCCGTCTCCATCTAAATAGTTCTCCCCTCTCCGTCATCATGAATAATCATTCTCTAATGTTGGAAGGAGATGGATTTGGCTTTTAGTAATCAAAAGAGACTGGATGAAGAGCAAGTGTCTCTACGACTTTTCCGACTACCAGTCTAATAGCTTTCTCCCGCCCGCCAATTTTCTCGCGTCTCTGGAATCAGGTCGGAGCTTCACGGCTTGACTGGCTTTGAAAAGTTACGGCTAGACAGAGAATCCAGACACTTTCACCATCGCCCGCCAAAACCCGCCAGCCAGCCAGTCATCCAGCCAGTCAACCGAGTTTACACGGGGTTTAGCCACCACGTGCCTCTTCTGTGTGCCCTCAGAGGAAGATATGTATTCACTGTCTGGTCTGGCTGGATGAGTTTCGAGACATCCCCCGACCCGGAATTACACAATGTCAAGACCCCGCCACTCTTGAAAGTAAACTTTCTCCCTGCTTTCTCCTCCGCCCCTCCCTCCCGTCTGTCCGGAACATAACAAGTTTCAAGGAAGAGAAACCCTCATCTATTCCTTCCGTCTGGCTCTTTCAAAAATCTCCCTCTGTTTTTATTTTACCCAGAGCCTCAATCAAGTCTGTCTGTCTGGGTCTGGCTTCTCTTGGATTCTTCCTCCCCTATTCTCTTTTGAAACTTTTGGGTCTTCCAGCTCCAGTAAGTAATACCTACGAGAAATAACTCCAGAACTGCCACTTTACTCCTTCACACACCTCAACTGCGTTAATCCATGGACAAAGCTTGGAGAGAAGAGCTGTCGAGTTGATATTCGGAAGATGGAAAATTATGCGTGAGTTTGTAAACTCACAAAGTTTATATGCATGTAGAAACGGTATTGCGAGAGAGCATATGGTTTCCAGGAATGTTGGAGTTTCTTTCCGGATGTGTCACGCGGATCATTGGCTGGTATTTGGTAATCCTGATGGGGAATCTAGACATAAATAAATCCCCCTCCTCCTTGAATCCAATTCAAACTGGAGTATGATGATCTAAATCAGAGGCTTCCACAATATTATCGTACGCCCCTTCCCTGCAAGCCCTAAAACATATGGATCCTCCTAGACTTTTGTATACACAATTCATTTACGCATCTCTTTCTCGCCCTCTCTCCTCATACAAGGCTTACTCTGGAGTCTGGAATCCACAAGAGAGGAGCAAGCGTAGGAAGGACTGACCTTGAAAATCCCGACAGGGGCATTATATTCTCTATAAGTACTTTGTCTGGTCTCTCTATCTCTCTCTTGCTACATTTAAATACATAGCATTTGAGATGTTTCTGAATAGAGAGTAGACTGCGGATATAAGAGAAGAGTATCGTAGATTCGCTCCTCCTGTTCGTATAAAAACTCTAGTAATGAAAAAAACTCGTATTTCTAATCTGTATATCTTATACAATTTCTTATATACCTGATGCTGAATCAGCATTGCTGATGACTGCCTTTACTAACATATTAATAGTTTAGTTGATAAAGTAGTTGTCCGCATCATCGGGTTCTATAATCAACACAAATATGGCCATTAGTCCATTACCGTACGTCAAAACTAGAAAACGAAATCCCACGTCGTATCAGCTCGCACCTTTATTAACCGGATTGAAATAAAACTTATTTGGTTGCCTACGCTGCTCCACCCTTCGCATCGTATGTCTGCAACATCAATAACAAACTCGTTAATTAAAGTTGTAGTTCCAAAATTGACAACAAATGACACTAGTTGAAATATTTAATACGCATACCAAGGAATTCATTCAAATTCCGCCACGTATTTAGGCTTTTTCCGAATACGTTGATGAAGTTGGGCACATTAATCCTCGAAGCTGCTACCAGGTTGATTTTGATTCGACATTGCAGTTTCTACATCTTCTAGTTTGTCTTATAAGGTTCCGATCGGGACAGGGACTGACTCTTGAGAAGACTGAGATAATTCGTATTCTTCTTGAGGATTGAACTCAAAAGTTTCTTCGATAATTATGTCTTTTTCGAAAAATGCTACTATGAAGTCCACCGCTTCTAATGCTCCAGTAATTTATTCCTTTCCTGGAAGTGCTTCTGGTATACCATAACAGTGTAATAAGTTTTTTGAAACTTTCATACCAACCAATACAGAATGTGCTAAAAGATTAGTCATTTTCTACAGTTATTTTTGCTTAACAATCATTCAAAGTTTTTAAAATTTAGAATTGAATTGATCACAACGTTTTCTACACCGTACAGCTTTATGATTCAAAGCGTAGTGATTCTAGATTATGTACATACGCTCGGTTTGTTTACATTTCGCTGAAACCCCATTGTCGACGGTACAATGAAGACGATGTGATTTGAGCACGAAAGGGAATATTATGCTCCTATTCACATATTACGTGGTGAAATAAGTCAAATTTGCACTCCTCAGGGCTATTTTTTCTATCTAATATGTAGATAGGTCCTACAGTGTTCATCAAATCTTGTCGGAATTACCGGAAAGTTGGGATTTCTTTTTTCAGGGAATGTCACTACGGTCCCAAGGTTGAGGTTAAACTATTTTTTTAATTTTAATTTTGGTGACAACTGCCATGGGTCACTGTAAGCAAGTTTACCTTCTCTAACGTTTGTACTTGCTATTTTCCCGTATAATAATATCCTGAGTGTTCCAGAATGAATAATATACAGATATTATACAATACTAAGGTTTTGTACACGTTCCGGATCTTGGTTATTTAGCTAAGGTGGTGGGGATGTTGATGGTGTATGAAAATATAGGCTTCCTTCCAACACTATTACTTTCATCCTGGAGTGAAGCAAGTTGAAGGGATTAAATGAAGGGAGAAGGCAGTGATCCGAGAGGCAGACTGTGTACACACTTTCATGTACTTATTGTCTCCTGCTCCGCATTGCATACATACAGAGCCAAAAAAAGTATTGATCCTACTTCCCTCCCGCTTTCCCTCCACTCCTTTCCACCGTCATCATCAAAAACCCGCTTCTTTCTCCAGTCACTCGGAGCCAAATTCTGAGAGCAGACTTTTCCTCCTCTATTCCTCCCTATTTCTCCTGTCTCAATCAATTGGAGAAAGTTCCCCGCCTTCACTCATCCCGCTCTCCCGCACTTTCACCCGCCGTCTCCCTACTTTCCCTCCAGACTTGCCCTTGCCCACGCTCTTGTAAAATACATTAAATATATATATCTATATGTAATAGCCTATGTAATAGCCCTAGACTCCAGCCCGGCTCTTCATTTATGTATAGAATATAGTGTGGACCTCCTCCGGGCTCTCCTCTTCTGTTTTTAAAGCTCCTTAGAAGAGTCAACACGTAAGCTCCCCACTACAAAGTCTGGAAGAGACGGGGGCTTGCAGGCTTTGGTATGTATAATGTGTTTACAGACTGTCTGCTGCGATCCAGGGATACCTACCTCACCCTGTATCATGTCTCGTTCTAGGATTATACAATCTCTTCTACAGAGTGGGTAGACAGGTTTAGTGTACTACGCTTTCTTTACTACTACAACTAGATGTGTAGTACAAGTTATGCGTCAAGATCATGTACGTAGTTCCAGTCAGACAGACTTCCCAGACAAACTTTTAGAAACATATTCGTCTGTTCTCCTGGACTGGAGCTGACTGAATCCCACTAGTAAATCCAAGTCTTCTACATAATCAGCAATGCATCACAGCATTTTATTCGTAAGAAGGCCGCTTTCTTAAGCTACTTTCCCAAGGAAGAAGACTACACACAATCCCAGTCATAACAAGAGCGTAATTTCTCCATGTGAATCAGCAATTTCATCTACTATTCCTCCACTCCTTTGTGTGTCTTCTATTTTCTCCGTTCCTTTTTTACTATTTTACTATATTTATAGGGTTGAGGGGGAAAAAGGTTTGGTTATACGAATTTCTTGCTTAGTTCTTAGTTGCTTAGTAATGCTTCCTGGCTGCTCTGACAATACCATTCCTTTCTTTATAGCCACTGCCCGACTGCCCAGGCTGGATGTTACGCTAGACTAGTACGCTACAAATTGGCATGTAGCAAAGTTGTAGGACGCAAGGAAGAACGAGGAGAGAACATGTTTCTTTATTCCTTCCTCAAACTTTCCTTGAACTCTTTCCCTCAATTCTCCTTTCCCCGCTTCCCTCTCTGTCTGTGACCCTTTGGACGGACAGAAGGAGGCGGCGGGTAGCGGGAAGGCGGGTAGCGAGAAGACGGGTATTAGGAGTTGAGCCAGGTGGCGTACATAATATAGTCTCCCATCTTTTTCTCGTTACTTTTTAGCTCGGGATTCTTTGCAGCGGGTTTTGGGCTATGGCGGGTATTTTCTGCATATCGTGGCGTTTTGATTTCTCGGTGGAGACGGTGAGACAGGGAGAGGAAACGGTGTAGACGCGGGAGAGGAAACGGAGCGGTGTTTACGGGAGGTTACTACGAAGAGAAGGAAAAGTCTGCTTACTCGTTATTCATTAGGATTCATTTGAATCCTTAGTTTTTCTTGGGCTACTTTTTTCCCTCTGTCTCAAAAGATTTTCTCCACTGTCTTCCATTCCATCCCAATCCTGTCCCTGCTCATCTCCATCTTAAACTATTCCAGTTCTCTGAGAGTTGGTTAGAAAAGAAGTTTTCCTTGTTGGTAATTTTTTCAATCCACTCTCTGTCTTTCTCATCGTCTCCTGCCTACCTCGCTGTAAATGCATTACCTAAATCTTGGGACAAATACAGCTTCCAACTGCTCCTTGAACAACGAGTTATTATTATGCATACACTTTTAGTAGACGGATCTTACCCACACACTTGTTTAGCCCGTCTTACATGATGGGATGTTGCGTAAGATTGTTGGTGTCTCTCTCTTTCTCCTAAAGTCCTCCAGAAGAAAGAAGTAGTTTTGATGAGGAAAAAGTGGTTAAACGAGACTGGGAGGGCTCCCGGGTTACAAAGTTTTTCAGTTTAGTAGACCATAATAATACTCTCTTCTTGCTCAAGTTAAGTTTGAGGGATTCAGTTTGGTTTAGGTAACTACACTCAGTCAGTTGTAGTTCTCTACAGTTAGTTGCGGGAGTCTAGCAAGTGTTTGATATCCTCCTGGATAAATTTCAAATAGCTTCCAGTAGTTCCAGTACTTTTAGTCTTAGTCCCGCCTGACTAGGCCATCATCATCTTTCAATCTGAGACTGGATTCCAAGTGAAATTTCTCCAGCATGTTCCACTCCAGCGTATTATCTAATTTGTAGACACATCTACAAGAACACATATGTCCTACACTCGCCTCTAATCATCCCGTCCTAACCACTTGTCTCAACAATCTCACCCCCCAAATACATGATCCTCTCTAAACATTCAAATATTTCCCTCCCCTTAAATCACAGGAGTCACAATCCCCCCGACGCACACCGCATATTTAACAGCCATATCAAAATCAGGTTCTTCCAGAAAAACCCTTCCGAATTAACCAGATTCCGCTTCATGTAAATCTTAGAAGGGGGCCAAGCTAGCAAGTGCATCTCTCAAAACTCTACCTCCTGCCCCTCCTCTTCTCCTCCCGGAATTTTCCAGCCACTTTCCGCATTTCTCCAAGTAAACACTCCCATGATATAAAATATTTTTCCCTACTGTTTTCCACGTCTTTAAACTCATCTCTTCTTTAAACATACTCCTACACTACATGAAAATTCAAGGTGGAAATTTTTACTCATCTCTTCCCTTTTGCTTCTTTCTCCTTTAGCTAATATTTTAGTCTTTTTGAGGAATTCGCCTTCTGGAAAGCCCGCGGAGAAATTTGTTTACTCTGATTTGAAATTTACTTTAAGTCTGGCCAGAAAATTAAAACGAAGCTCATTTGGCTTTCTTGTGAAACCCGAATCCGAATTCGGGATAATGTTTCAAAGAAGGTTCTTTAAAGCTTTTGTCCACTCATCCAAGAGGGATGGTAAGCAAACGTTTATGTAGGATGATTTAGGCGTAATGAAGAAAAAGGTCGTTGAAGAAAGTTGGATTCACTGGAACGTTTGCTCTGTCTGAACTCTGTCTGTATATGAGCAGTCTCTCTGGTGTTTATTGTATAACGTTTCCAGCCGTTGGGCTGGAAATCAGGTTGGTGTTGTTCATCCTAAGGATTGTGGGAGGGAGGAGGGGAGCTTAAGATGGTGTTTTGGAAGCTTTGATTTTATTCTCTCCAGGAGGAGAGAGACATGTGTGATGTGTGGTGGAGAGGAATGAATCGGGCATCTTCTACCAGTTTCATGAACCTATTTAAAGTCTTAAATACGTTGGTTTGGAGCGAGTTTTTCTTGTTAGTCCTCTTTTTTTTACTTATTCTTCATCATCTCTTCCTCTCTTTCAATCTCCCGTAATCATCCTCTTCTTTCTCTCCCTCCTCGCGCTCTCTCTCTCTCTCTCAGTTTCATAGTCTCAAGGCAAAGTCTCAAATTTCCAGCTTCTTTTCCCTCTAAGCAGCTACAGCTTGTTCCCCTCCCCCGTGTAGATGCCAGAAATCTCTCCAGATTTAACAACAAGAGTGTATTCCCGTGTGTAGTTGAGACCAACTCTCTCCCACCTCTACATATCCATTCTTTTTACTTCATCTACCATTTACCCTCCCTGTCTCACATCTGAAGGCACTTCATTTATGAAAGGACAAGTTGAAACAGGGGAGTAAATCTACCATTTCAAGCCATTTTACACGCACACAAAATCACACACAAGCCTATCCAGTAAAAGCAAGTAACATTTCCCGGACAAGGCTCACACACAATACCCTCCAATCCTTGTTACATCCAACTAAACTGCTGTTGTAGCTCTGCTCTTGCACTTGGCTCCCAAAACACTTGCGTCCTCCTACACACCGTATCTCTTGAGGAGAAGTTTGATATTTTCATACTTATTTTCCCATGGACGGCAAAAAGCCCTATCACTTCCTCCCTAAATCAACAAACCATCCCTCTGTCTACAACTCGGGCTCTTTTCCCTCCAAGCCACCACAACCACATCCAGTTTCATTATTCCTACCATATACTTGGAGGAATTCTAAGAGTTATCGCTGATTATCAATTTAAACAGTTATTAATTGCACACTTGTGTATTATCAGCACCACGGATTTCCCTCTCCTCCTCCTCCTCCAGTTCCTCCACTATCCAAAAACAATCCTTACCTTGTTCATCCACACATTTTATCTTTTAGTTAGCTTAAGCTCCCTGCTACTACTAGTAGATAGTGGTAGTAATACAGACTCAGTCTGTTCTATTCCCTCCTATCGACAAGTAGATGTGGTCTCATGATAAAAAAAACCAAAACATAACCCTTGAAACTAGTACAGCTTTAGCGTGTAACCAGTACCCTTGAATCTTGCTTGAGAATTTTGGGATGCTGGGATTGCTGTAAGTTGGAGGATGGGTGACTGGATATAGGGAGGATGAGTTGAGAGAGAGAGAGAGAGAGCTTATCAGTATTCATTTTGTATTAGTTGAGACGGAGGACTCTGAAAAGTTAATACAATCCTTATTTTACCCAAACGACCCGCTAAATCCTAAACAGATGAGTGGATTGGGATTGATGGATGGGAGATTTGTTTACGGTTCATGGTTTTCACATATGCCTCCGCCGGATTTTCGGATACTTCTCCAGTTTCCAGGAGGACTCCAGGAGGAGGCAGTGTGTGTTCCCTGGGATACACGGCATCCATATGCAAGATCCGATGGACTACGGCTGAGCCCAACTGACTGAGGTTAAAACACAGATGATGATGAAGTTTTTGAATTGTGCTCGATTTTTCAAATTGGAGGGTGCTGTAGAAGGGTAGCTAGAGCTAGAGGGAAGACCTGGAAGAAAAAGTCCTTGTATCCCAGATTTCTGTAGAATATTCTGGATTTTGTTGAGGGGGTTGATGAAAAAATGTGGATTTAATAGATTTCATTCTACACCCCATTATTCCTCTTCTAGATTCTCTTTAGTTATTTGGAGGAGGGTGACGTAAAGGATGTGGAAGCTTGTGAGAAAGTGTCGCAGGCTCGAAAACTAGTGAGTTAGTAGACAGGAGAGAGCTGCTGGATTTGAAGCATAATAATATGGTGATCCCTATTGTGCCCTCCCTGCCTGACTTAACTATTATTCCTCTTGTTCTTTGTTGCTCTACTACTACTACTAATAATAATAATAATTGAGCGGAAGGAGTGAGGATTGGCATGGTAAAAGGGATGATAATCAAGCGGGAGCATTTCCTTTCGTAGTAGTTGTAATCTGTAATAGGATACAGGATAGAAGAAGGATATACAGTAGTGGTGGTGGACGAAATCCCGGTTTGTAGTTGATGGTTTCATATGAAGCTATAGCTAGCTTTCTGCCGTGGCTTCTAGAACTAGAGGGACAAATAATCCAATTCCCCCACCATCATATCCTTCCTTCTTACGTACTCACCATTCCACATTCCAAACTTTACAAATTTACATACAAGTGGATCCATAATTTTTTTCGATCCCATCAACCGCTTCCTCCTCATCTTCATCTACTTACTATTCCTCACCGGCCGGCTCTCTCTGTCTTTTTCTACAAGTCAGGGAAAAGAATGCTCGGATCCAGGAGGAGAGAGCTGGAGCAGGACGGATGATGCAGGAGGCAGAGGGGAACCCGAGGGAGGGATGAAAGCAGGCAAAGATCCAAAAAATATAAAACCTTTAAGCCAAAGGGAGCAACTGTTTGGAAATAGCCCAGGAGGAGGAGGATGAGGAGAGCGAGGAAAGATGAAGAAAAGCGGATAGAAAGAAGAAAGTGCGGTGGTGTATTTTTATATTGGGGATGCAGTGATCAGATGCAGCTCTGGGTGCATTCTGCCTCTCCCAGCTCCATCAAGGCTATACAAGCCACACACTCTTATTTCCTCCTCATCAACTCCAATGCAGATGCACTTCCGGGCCTTGCCCAACCCTTTGACTATTTCTCTTTTATATATCCATCAAGCAAGCGCCCTCCCAAGTTCCGGTATGGAGAGGGAGACGGGGAGCTGTTGGGAGAGTGAGTGGAAGGATATGTTTCATTCAATTCCTGGACCTTTCTCCATTTCATAATCGAATAAGAATACAGCAAGCATAGCATTTTCTCCCCATTAAACAGTTAATCTCTCATGTCAAATTTTTGATCACCCTCTCTCTCATAGAGGCAGGGTTGAGAAGATGATGCATGGAAAAAAGCCTGGACGTGTTTCAGCTTTTGAGGCCTAAGCCGGCATAGAGTTGAAACAAGTGGTATATTAGCTTGTCCCATATGAGAATTCCAAAATTTCCAAATGAAATATAATCCGCTCTGATAGACAGAGAGAGAGAGAGAGAGAGAGAGAGAGAGAGAGAGAGAGAGAGCGTATAGCGTGTAGAGGTTTTACTAATAGTTAGAGCGGGATTCCATGAAAATAGTTTCCCCTTCGGCCCATTCATCACATCTCCTTAAATGCGAATCCCGCTTGTGCTCCCGGTTAAATTTAAACTCCACGCTCCATTATACCCGCCCTGTCCCTGTATGAGAATCTTTGTAGCTTGGATCCGCTCGGGAACGTCTCCGGGAAATGTTGTGAAAAACTTTCCCCTTCTTCAATTTTCAAAAGTCTCAGCTCAACCCTTGTCTTCTTTCCTTCTTCCTCCCGTTTTTCTATGTCCCATTCTTGCTTTTAAATATTTTTTAAAAACCCTGTTCTCCCTGTTTGGGATAAAGGAATATGGGTTGGACTGGTTGGAACTCTGGGAGAGAGAAATGTGGGTTCTTGAAAAACTTGCCACCGCCTCCACAAGTTTCAAGTTTACTTGACTTGCATTCTAGTCCAACTGCATTCCCTTATGCAGTTGGCATTGAAAAGCTTTACCCAGTTTCCAGCCGGTGATCAAGTCAACTTTGAAGCTAACAATTGTGGAAGGAGGAGGAAAGGGCTGGAAACCTCTAGTTGAATGTGGCAGTGAGGAAGGAGAAGCTTTGGGTTTTTTCAGCCATATGCATCCAGGCATTTCACGTCTGTGGCATATGATTATCATCATTTAATTTATCGTCTTCCATTCTCTCCATATTCTCCTCCACTCTGTCAGGACATGATGGTATATGATGTTGTTAAAAAAGCTGCAAATGCAGGTTCGTGTCACACACTCGACTCCCTTGTCTTAAGGAGTCATGATGAGTAGAAAGAGAAGGGAGTGGTGGTGGCGGCGGTATGAATACCCGGGTGTTTGATAGCCTCCAGGGTAAACTTCCCCGGAGCTCTCACATCCCATATATATCCTTCCCACCATTCCCCAATTTGAAACTAGACACATATTACACGCTCCTATCTCATCCATTCACTTGCCTCCTTGTGTGTAGAAAACACGGACTGCGGGATTTATAAATACCCGGCCTTTTTTAGTCTACATGTACACCTAATTTATTATTACCACATCATTTCCTCCTACTAAAAATCCAACCCTGCTCCCTTACATTAAACAAGCTAGCATGGAATCCATCTACATAGCTGCACCGCTTTTAAAAAAATCCAACCTCCGACCTTCCTCCATCTCACACGTACTTGAATGTGGCATTAACTATTTTAAAATGGCAAACCTTTAGACCCTTTAGCCTAACTTGGCGGGTCCTCTTGTGCTCCGGGACTGCATTAAGAGGAGGATGCAAGGAGACATATCCATAGATCCTTCTGGATCACTTACTTATTGCTCCTCTTAATTTTCATACCGCATCCCTTCCTGTCCCATTCCACTATTCTGCCTCCGCATAATATTACCCGGGTAAAACCAATTTTCACTCAAAATTGCCTCCAAGTTAAAAAATAATTTCCCCTTATGGCTTCCGCCCTACCCTCATAGACTACATGGTGTATACTCAAAAGCCGGATACTAACCCACCCGGATTCGGGAGATGCTTAAAATATGCACACGCTCTGTCCTCTCCAGGAAGGCTTCCGCAAGTTCCGCTCTCGATATAATTGAATAAGTTTGCCCCGAAATAGTTGGCTCATCCATCCGTATACTCCCCTTGATGCTAGCTATAAAGTACTCTTAAATTTAATTGAGAAGAATAATAATAACAAGGAAGAGAGGAAAATTCAGACCTGGGTAGCTCTAGCACGGTTTGTAAAAATAATGAATAAAAATCAAATCATCTCTCGTCTTTTACCGCCCTTATATGCTAAGACTTTACTGTAGTAGCTAACATTATTTAAAAATACTATTCCCTTTGTTTTCCTCTTTGTTTCTCCTGGAATTATACAACGTTGAAGAGTTTTTCCCGGTTAAATTTTTTATGATAACAAATACCGTATATTTTTCTTCGTGTCCCACATCTTTAGCACACATACTCTACACTCTCTTACCCTTTTTCACGGGCACGCATCTCCTTGAATGGTAATTTCAGATGAGTGCCTTGTTTGTGTCTTGTTCTCCTCCGCTCTTTTCTCACTCATCCTCTCTCCGATGCAGCTCTCACCTTTAATTTTACCTGTTGGATATTATATATACGCTCTCTGCTCTTTAAATTCCTTCTCCTCCACTCATCTCTTCATGCCTGCCTGAATCTACCTCTGCCAGAAATATTATCTTCCAAACATTCGGATTCAAAACAAAGGGAGAGATGTGTGGAAAGAGGCAGGCTAAGAAATGCGGAGAGACCACAACAAGTGTACACACACACTTTCTCATCTTTCAGTAAAAAAAACTTCCCGCCAACACAGATACGCTCACACAACAGAACCAAGTACCGCAAACAAACTCTCATTTTTCTCGTCTTCTTTCCATCCTACACTAAACCCTTTATCTTCTTCTTCCCCTCATCCATAATCTTGCCCTTTGTAAACATATTCAGGAGGGTTGCTATGCAGTCCTCTACACATACACCTGCACCTTCATTCCTGGAGATTACAGACGATGGAATCTTCATTCTCTTTTTGCTTGATCCCTAGCTGAAATAGTGAGTGGAGAAAGTCAATCATATTTGAACTTGTGTCCATGGAGAAAAGAATGGAAAAAATACGGTTGTTTAATGCTAAGGAGAGTGTAGTTTTTGAGTTACTGGAGAAACGAAAGGATAATCTTTATTATCATCTCCGGGATGCTCGCTCATGTTCAAATAAATATTTGAGCCAGAGTCAAGCACGGACAGGCTGGAAAGTTTTGGAGCTGGACCACGAACAAGTCTTTGAATCTACAAGTTGAGGAGCCGGGAGAGATAATGACGACTAGAAATTGCCTAATAGTCACGTCAGCTCCTAATTTCTGTAACCACCGTTTACTATACTTTTATTTCTGTGCATGTGAATGGGAAATGTGAGAATTTCACAGCCGTCGGTGACGTTAAGCACTAAAAGCTGTTTCCATCAATTCTCTCTTATCTTTTTCCCCCAAAAATATGGCCCTAAATAGTATGCTCTAGATTTATATTTATCACTTTATCCTTTCCTCACAAAACTAGTTTTCATTCATCCTTCTTTTACAAATTACTCTACGTCCCTTGTAGTTGTGAATAACATTTGTCCATATGATAAACTCGATCGGAGAAGAGAGGAGGGATCAGAATATAGTCTGTAGAAACGGCGGGGTATCCTCTTGGAAATCAATCTTTTTCACTCTTTTCTATGATACTACTCATAAGCTTGTATTTGGAAGTTTACGTTTATCACTTTAACTCAATTCCCACAAGAGCTTCTTTATTTTTCTCCAGCTTCCTTAGAATTGAGGGGGACATTAAAATTATCTATGAATAAACCTTGAACCGCAAGACAAACCAAAAGCAATAAAATAAATCTCTACCATACTAGTGTAGCACACTAAGTGTACACTCGTCAATATCATCAAATTCTCCAGGAAGCAAATCAAATCTAAACTAGCTAATCCAATCCACGAAGCCATCCTATCTTCTCACTCGCTTTTGCTAGCTCTATAATCATTAACTCTTTCATTACTTCTCCTTCAGTTGCCGATGGTAATTCAGCTACATACATATGCTATTTATCGATGAGGACTTAAAGACGAGAGTCTGGAATCTCATCTGTGTGGTCTGCCTTCTGAATTTGACACAACTCGGATTTACATTCCATATTTTTATGATGGGGGGTGAAAATATAATTAAGGAAATAGTTTCTGGGTTAGCTGATTCCTCCTAGCTTCCAGTGACATGGATGTAGGAGTAGGATAAGGATAGTTGCATGTGACTCTTGGAAATAATCGCGCTTCTCAAAGTTTGTTAACAAGAGGGAGCGGACGCACGCGAAATTCTTGCGAATCATAACAAACATCTTTATCAACAAGAGTTTTGCGTACTGATTAATTTTCGTACACTCTTTTGCTTTTCTCACTGCTGCTCGCTCCTTGCTTGTGTTTCTTTGGTCTCTTTCTGCTATCTCCTATGTAACCGCATACCCTTTGAGAGTGGACAAGTGGTAGTAGTGTCCTTCATTCTCCAGATTAATTGGACGTTAGTCATGATACGTTATAAACTAATAAGAACTAAATTCCTAAGAAGAAGGGATTACTATAGGATGTGGGTTTAATTATTATCTGTGTGGCTCTGGATGAGAAAAAATCCTCTCACGATTTTCCCATGTCACGGATTATAAGGCGTTGAAAGTCAGAGATAGTTTAATATGAATTATTTTATTGGAATGAATGTAATCCGAGATGGTTGGATATTGAGTTTCTTATGGGTTTTCTACACGACTGCTGGATGTGGGATTCTGTGATAAGGAATCGGAAAAGATGATGATTTTCTCCACCTACACAATCCATCTGAGTTTCCCTACCAGTGTTTCTCAGCAGAAGAGGCATAGTCGTCCACCCCTTGAAATTTTCCCAAGTTGCCGCATCCGCCAGGTTCTTTGCTGCTGCTGATGTCTCGGTACTTTGCTTTCTCGGGTAAGTGCGGACTTGGTGGAGTAGAATACGGAGTGTAGTAGTAAAATTCCGCCCATCCTCCTCCTTGGGTGAGTAAAAGCGGGGATTATTGGGAAAGCGGGGAGCATCAAGTTTCCATAGTCTGCCCCTCCTTCCTCCTCCTGACTTCTCCTCCCGTCTGGCTGGGTTTTTCGGCCCGGGTAGAAATTTTGGAACCCTCCATTCTTCCGCCTTTCTCCGTGCCCGGGAAGCGTATAGATTCCCGCATTTCTCCTCGTTTCCTATAACGATCCAGGCTCGGATGGGAAGTTGGGGCCGAGTTGGGCTAGGGAGATAGTGGTAACTCGTACGCGTAGGATCCGTATTCTACCCGTATTCTCTTCTTCCTTTTCCGTAGTGAGCGAGTAATCCTGTCTGTTCAGGGTCGAATCCATTAGAACTCTACACACTAGTTTGGAGAAAGCGCATGGCAGTTTCCATCCGATTTCTCCGTCGCACCCGATTTTTCCTTCCCCGCCACCGCCACCCGCCTATTTCCTTCTCTCTCTCTCTCTCTCTCTTCCTTATTTCCCGAACAAGCCTGCCAGCCAGCCACTCCGACCTTTCTGTCTACGATTTTCTCCCAGTGTCTGCAACCTCGAGATATACATAAAATCCCCTCACGCGCCAATTTCCTCTAACCTAAAAATACATACGGATAAATCAGATGCAGTAATATGTACGCTTAGTCTCCTCATTCTTCTGTCTGCTCGCTCTCCTCTAGAATTTCTCCCCGAAAAGACCCGCGTCTGCCTCCAATCCTCTCCCCACCCATCTCCGTCTGGCTCCGCTCCTGCCAGACACACGAGTTCATCGTACATACGGGAATCCTACCCGCTTTCCCCAAATTCCCGCCGTCCGTCTCCTCCTCTTTCTCCACCACTCTCATTTTCACATTTCACTTCTACTACCCGCCCGAATTCTTCATCTAACCATTTAATCCATGGCTCTATTCATCCCGAGAAATTGGGTCATATTCCAAATATCGAGCGGAGCAGGGAGGCGACAAGTACTTATGGCTTTGCATATACAATCCATACGAATTACATATATTACTAACCTACGCTACCGTCGCTACTATTTACTACTACACCCCTTTAAATCTTTCAACAATTTTTCCTTATCTCCATCAATCTTGCTCTCCTTTATCCGCGCTCACTTGCTTCCGCACCAACCACAAACAACACACCGCTCATACGTCCGCTTCTAATTACAGGTGTGCCGAGTAATAATAGCAACAATCCGGTAGGCCACTTGGTCACAATCCCATCCGCCTTGTAAAACATGAATAATACCGGTTCCCCGCAAGCTAGAGCTTCAAGCATATATTAGTTGAGCCAGTCTGGGAAAGGCTAGCTGGAGTACATTACAAAGCGGAGCGTACTACAACTCCATAACATTGTAGCGAGTATATGCGTAGACTGTGAAGCAGGTGCGAATTTAATTCGAAATTTTTCATTCACTTCCCAATCTCCCCCCGGACGCATAATTAATTCACGCTTATCTCTCCAGGAATTTACAACCCCAACCTTGAGTGGAATCACCTTCACACGTCCACACTAGCTCATCTCACCTGTCAACGGATCCGGTAAATATGTATTTTCCGTGTCCTCCTAACTTTCACCTTCTTCCATAACAACTTTTGCCCAGCTCTCCCGCACTACCTGTAATTCACAATAATGGCCATAAAACTAATTAGCCGACACGATACACTCTCTCACCCTCCATTCCCCCTTACCTATACACACTTGTCAGCTCATAACAATTTTGTAATCATCACATTTCCAATCCTGCGCAACTCTTCTAAAAAATCCAACCCAAACTCTGATGTGAAGGCCAAGGGTTTTAACAACAAATATTATCCAGCAATTCCATGTTAAATATTGGCAAATTGATTGAAAATTTTCATTCACTATTTCAAAGTCCATGCAATAGTTACGTAGAATTTGTCAAGCCGAAAGCTTCTTCAATGTATGAATAATGACCGAGCACTACACGGAGAGGATTTGCAATGAAAATCCACCCCGCCCCTCTTCTTCCGCTCCCCAACCCAAACATCCGGACCTCTTAAAATCTATGTAACATCCATCTCCTCCTGGGATAATGAGAGAAATATATTATGGTTTTGGCTAATAAAATTAATCTTTCCCCTCCGGGCATGGCCGACCTTGGCCCCGTCCACAGGAATTATTCAACTGCAAATATCCTCCGCCTCCTCCTCCCCTTTTCTGCATTAAAGGATTCCGGGAAGTTCCAAAATCTTACCCCTTGCCATTATTACGCTTGTCTTGCCAAAAAAACATACGAGTAGTTGAGAGTAGTAGTGGAAGCAAGTAGCAGGTTTGGCCAGTATTTCTTGAACAATTCCATAGAAAATCTGCCCACACGACGGGGACGAGTACAATGGAGCTAATACAAGCTATGGCTGGTCCATATTATGATGATAGACGTGTTTCAGTATTGAGTGCTCCTACGCCAAGGTAAACGTATGGGGAAAGCTGAGGAGGGGGATTGTAATATAAGCGTAATTCGAGAATCAGTGTATGCGAATACATGGGAAATTTTGTGGAGAAGCGTGAGAAAACGTTTTTACGCGTCCATTCATTCCTTTGCTCCTGGAGTACATGCAGCACCGCAAAAGAGCGCCCTCGCCCCTACTCAAGCATACCGAGGGTGGAGTAGCTGTCTGGGGTGATATGCTTCTGCAGGGGCCCAAGCCAGACGTTACAAAAATTGGGAAGTAAGCTCTCTTTCATCCTTTTATATTCTCAAAGAGAAAAAGTCTCCTCTTCGTTGGAGTGTTGGTGTAGCGCTGCTGAGGAAGAAGCCCGCCCTTCATAAGCCATGAATACTCATGGCCGGCTTTATTGGGAGCTGACGAGAGTATATTTACTAAAGGGAGGATGTAGGTACGTGAGGAAGGCGCGGGCTTTACTATGGTATTCCATATGTTGGTATATTCACGTGGCCGCCGCTCCTCGTAGTACACACACAACCACACTTTGCACTAAAACTACCTCCTCCCATAGACTGGATCTCCTCTCTCTCTATCTCCTTCCAAGGAGATACATTTAACAAGAGGTAAAATGTGCTTTGCTCCTTCATCTCTCTCTTGTCTTAAAGGGACGACGGAATCTTAAAGGTTGTAGCCACCTTTTTAAGCGAGAAGAAAGAGGGATGAAGAAGGGGGAAGAGACGAGAGACTTTGGTGGGATGAAATAACCGGTTTCCTCTTTCTTCCAATCCCTCCCCCCTCCTCGTCCTCTTCTACGTGTCGTGTATGTTTCTTCTCCTACTTGAAGTCCTGATTGTGTGAGTGGGTGGAGCTTAATAGGAGGGGGGTTATGCTAAATTCTGCCGCGCTTTTAGCTCCTCCGGATTCACAAAGGAATTCCAAACTCCTCCAACTTCTCAAACTAACCACTGCCCTAGAATCCAGTCAAAGCAGAGTTTTACATGTACGTACATACGATTCTTGGACCTTTAAAAAATGATGATGATGATTACTGTAATACTACTACTACTACAGTCCAGGGACATGCACTCGTCAGTCTGTCCATTAAAGCTCTATATAACAGTTTCATCCACATATTACTTCCTGTCTTCATCCCAAGTCAAGTAGTCAGGTAGAAACTGTAACGTAAGGAATATTTGCAATGAAGTAAAGCCAACCTCCTATAGCTTTCTTCCAAGGGATACATTTAGAATACTTCTAGGACACACAATTAGTGGAACGGATGGACAATTATTGTATGCGTTGATGAAGCGGGAAAGAGTACAAGGATTGTATCCTTGGTTGGTTTACATGGAAATTTTTGGAAATATTAGAAATATTATATAGGAGGATGTCTTCGAGAAGAATACATGAGAATAGTTGGATGAACGTGGTAGAAAAACCGGCCGGCCGGCATAATATTATTTTCTTGCTTGGCTCTCTTGCTCCTCTCTCCTAGCTCATTCTTCCCTCCTTGGGGTATCCGCCTGAGTGGGGTACATATGGCAAGTATGTAGGTTGTGTGTGATTGGACGAGAGTGGAGAGGGAGATACCGAGGAGGGCCGAGTATGTCTGGGCTGGTCCCCGCTACTTTTTCCTCCGCTCCTCCTCACTAACTCCTCTCTCTCTCTCTCTATCCCAAGAATCTTGGAGGGTTACATTCTATAGTGTGCTAGTAAAAAGGATAGTTGAAGATTGAGACGGCGGTGGCGGAGGATCCCCTAGTCCCAGATGGAGGTAGTAGCGGCGGTAGAGTGCTATGCGGTGGTGGTGTTGGCTGTTGTGTAGAGAGTGCGAGGATTGGAACGTCTCCTCCTCCCTCCCAGCGAAGGAATTTTTGAGATTCAGAAATAAAAGAGGTGATGAGGTGGAGTTAGTGGGGGGACTGTGTGTATGGATGAGGGCTGCGTGTACCGGCTTAATTCTTCTGAGTCAGAGGACGAGGAGCCGTGGAAGGAGCGTGAATAGGAGAGTGGAGAGGAAAGAGAGAGGAGCGAGAGAATCCACCGCAGCCCATCCGGTCTGACGAGTGTGCAGAGATATAGGAAGGAGAGGAGGAGGAGAAGAGACGAATTGGACGAGAGAGAGGAGGAGACGAGGGAAGAAGAGAGAGACGGCTACTAGCTAAAGACTCGGAAGAAGAGTGAGGAATCTGCTCACAAGGCAGTTCTCGTTCACTTTGCTCCTGTTCACCACCGCGAATGGACGGTGTGAATTTCAGTCGAGCTATCTTACAGAGGGAATTCTCTTTAGGAGAAATAATCCTTACGCTTATTACTGATACCTAAAAAGTTGTACCCTCGAGTCTTGTGTTGGACGGCAACCTTTGCACTTTATCATTACACCTCGGAGCCCTTCCAGGAGTTGTTGTCTTCACGTGCTACTACGACTACGAGCTATTACATAGCTTCCAACTATCTCTAAATAAAAAAGCCAAGTTGATTGCGTATTCAAGAAAGATTATCATCATCACTGGAAAAGCCCGGACGAAGCCTACCAGCTAACGTTGAGAGCTGAGAGTTTGTGAGAGAAATACAAGGTTGGAATGAATCATATTATAACTTGTCCAGAAGTGAGGAGCCAGTTGACGAACACTTACCTTTCCTACTGCAGACAGTGTTAAAAGTTGATGTAGACTGTCGGGAGAAATTAATCAACTTTGTGGATGGAGAAGGTGCTTTAAAAATAATTGTGATTTGTGAATTATATATATACGGAGAGAGGAAGAGAGAGGAAACCTCGTGGAGGAAGTGATTTCTACCGCGCCGGTTCGTGTCATCTCATTCGTGGATATATTCTTTGATAAAAATCTAATTGTATCTGATTTGTTGCTACTTCTCGCAAACAAGAAACTGGGGTATTTGGGAGTCATTAGTGACTAAGTTACAGATTATAATAATCATAACAATATAAACACAAACTGTCCTAGTTTGCAATTGGACTTGCACACACTTTTGGAACAAGTTGTGTGAGTGAGTGACTACTTTTACTACGCTCGGACGTAGTATCCGAAGATATAAACGGCACTAGCTTTACGTAGTGTCCGAAAATAATCTACATAAAGTGTAAAGATGCCTGTGGGGCAGGAACTTAATATCCAGATGGAATTTATATTGGATTCTTATAACCACAATATGATGATGATGGGTGGTGACACTGCTTCAGCAGCCTGTAATGGCGATATATCGGATGCATCACGACGGGTAAGAATCAATTTCATACGTTTTACATTATAATCTTAATAATCCTTGGTGTCATGGAAATCCAGTCGTCCAAGTACTCCTAGAAGAGAGTATTAACGTGGGGAGTCTTAGCTATAGTCGGGCGGGTCTTTGTTATCTTTAAGATTTTCTTCTCGGCTAACCTTGATTCCATTCAAATCCCTTTTTTTTCTACGCAACTATCCTTCCGTGACCGCTATTTCTCCTAATTACCATTACCAGGAAAAAGATTATCCTATCAGTTGTTAGGGAGCTTGAGGAAAGAGGGTCTGATGCTCTACCAGCGAGTTGATGGCAATCTTTTGAATATGCATTTCGATATTATTTCACGGGTACGAGTGATGGAGTTTTACCTAAAAAGCTGGTTTTGGATGAAACGGTTCCGTGGGTTTACTATCATATTTAGCAAAATATGTGTCCCATCCACCGGCTTTTCCACCAGCCGTTCGAGAAATCTAGTACCATGTATGCTGGGTGGGATGAGAAGTAGGAGGGAAGGAAGGAAAAGAATACGTGAAGAGAGAGGGGAAAGGAACAGAAAGAGATTGTGCGCTAGAAAAGGAGAACATACGTGGGGTTTCTCCTCTGTACATTATCCTTAAGAGCTCTGAAGAGTTCGTCAATGCATAGATCCTTGTTTTCCATTCTCAAAAATATCCTCCCTTACTACGAGCAGACGGTTCTACACACACACACACACACACACAGACTTGTGATTTGCCTCGAAGAGAACCACCAGAACCGGCCGGCTTTTTCCTAACAACTCCTCCGCCAAAACTCCTTTCACAACATATGCAATCCAATCCAACTCGTCAAAGTTTCCTGCTTCTTCTTTTCCTCTGCAGCTCATTTGTTTCCCAGCCTGCCGTTTTCTTCTTCTCCCTTGGATTTGTTCTTCTTTCCCAGCAGCTTTTACTTGGTTGGAAGGAAGAAAGGCGACCATATGGAGTCATTTTACTTAATGTCCCTCTGAGCAACGCTACACAAAATCCACCAATCAATCCGCATTCTTGTGGCGTACACAGGTTTTATAAGCTTGTTTGTAACCTTGACGGAGCGGATTCCGGGGCGGATAATAAAATGGAGCGGTGGCTTCGTTGTAGATCTGTTTTCTGCAACTGATTTGATGATCATATGACAGGGGAGAGGATGGGGATTGGAGGATGGATATTGAATGAGTGTGTGAGGGAGTTGAAGTATAAAATATTTGCTGGAAATTGAGTTATTTAGAAATATTTATTTTGCATATGTTAGGGTATTAGCGGGAATTAGGCTTGGAGGATGATACTGGGAATTTTAATGCCTTATTTTGCGTATTTGAATTATATTTATGTTGTTTGGAAGGATTGTGCGGGGTTTAAAGATTCTTGTAAAGTTATTGGCTCCAGTTTAGAAAAGGGAGCTCTTTATGTTCTTGTATACTCCTTCTTGGCATATTTCGCGTGAAATGAGTAATGTTCTGGCACAGAGCCTGACGCGCAGGATTTGCTTTTGCAACTTGCAATTCTCGTCCGCCTGCTCAGCTTCAGCTGTGTTTCAGCAAGCCAACCAAGGAACATTGCATCTGTTCTGTTATGCTTCAAGGAGAGCCTTAGTTCGATAGAGACTAGTCTGAGTTTATATAACTGCTAACTGCTGATCAGGTCGGGAGGAGAGATCTGGATACCATAATGCAGTTTCTGCTCACGTCATAAATGCATCTCCCTTCCTTTTTAGCTTGGATGTGTCTTTACAAAGGCTAGTTCGGGGAAAGAGGAGTTGAGCTTTTCCCTAGGAGCGTTCTCGCTATCCTACCGTATTGCAATTTATCAACGGCTGTTGCCGTGATGGATGTAGAGAGAGAGAGAGAGAGAGTCTGAAGAGGGTAATTTACTGGTAATCTGCCTGCAGGTCTTGGTGGCAGCTTGGTGCATTTTACTGTAATTTAGGATTCCTATATTTTCCGGTAATTTAGGATCCGCGTTGGGAGGTTTGGGTGGATGGAGTTGGGATTTGAATTGGCGAAATGATTGGTGTAATAAATGCAAGTTGGGGTACGGTGGAGAGTAATATGCGTGGAGGAGAGACAGTTAGATTGATGCTGAAGAGTTGTTGACTCGGTTGATAATAATTATGATTATGATGGTGTGGCGTCTGTCTGGATTTGTGATGTAATTGACGGCTAATTTAGACTTTGTTGTTGTGTTGCAGGTAAAAGTTTGTGATTCTCGGAGAAAACAGAAATGGATAGATTCACCAACACCTATACCGCCGACACCACCACGATCGCCGAGCATTCCGGAGCCGCTCCTGGACGAGCTGTTGGAATTGTGGGTAGGAATGGATGAGCCAAACTACAAGCTTCATGATATCTCTTTGAAATCAGCTCTTGATTCACTTGATTTCGATGACGACGGGAATGGTGAGTAGCGCTCAG
This sequence comes from Sminthurides aquaticus, assembly GCA_906901655.1. NCBI lineage: Eukaryota > Metazoa > Arthropoda > Collembola > Symphypleona > Sminthurididae > Sminthurides > Sminthurides aquaticus. The sequence goes on along the minus strand of CAJQTT010000013.1, from coordinate 378,545 downwards.
TAATACTTGCTGTTAGCAATGTATTGGTTATTCTGGGGCTGGGGGTTTCGAGTCGCTGATTGAATGAATAGCGGAATGCGTTGGCGGAGAGACTCCAGGAGCGTTGTGTGAGTAAATGTACAAGAATGTCACACGATGCTCCTGTGGGAAGAATGTCATGCGAAGAATGATGCTTAGGTTATATCAGAGAGCGAGTCCGTAAAAGCGGAGACATGGGGAAAATGAGATGGCTCATGCATTCACGACTCGAGAGTTCCAATAGAGTGAAATTGGAGACTGAAATAACATGGGGATAATTTTATGATGCAGTTGACATTGGGGATGAGAATGGCGGAGATTTGGAGACGGGACAAGATGACGAAGAATTATTGGATCGGTTGCTCAAACATCCATTTGACGATTCCCCTCCACCAACAAACCCGGCATCTCCACGTGAAATGAGCGATCAAGATGTCGAGATTCAGTCAGAAGCATACAGCGCGGATTATTCCGAGTTCATTCAAATGAGCACGGAGACGGTGGTGAGCTCTTCGGAAGAAAATGATACAGATATGGAATTGGAGGAATTCGACAGATTCCCCAAGACGGAGCCGATAACATCAGAGTTCTCTAGCCATATGTTCGATAGCTACTTCAGCACTATGATCACAGTAGATGAAAAGCCGCCGGCCCTTCTAACGGAAGGAGACAGTGACGACTCTGATAGTTCCGAGGCCATGTCCGCTATGATCAACTATGGTAGACAGAGCTTTAGCGATGATGTTGAAATCAAACATGACTGTATGTGGGCCGGATCCTGTGAATCTGACTCTCATCAAGACGTATTTGAGGAATTGTTTGGCACGAGTCTGGCACCCAGACTGGGTAACATGTATGCTGATGAAGATGAGGAGTATGACATTACAAACCCTTCGGAAAGCACCTCAGCGGAAGCTGATGAGGAAGTTGAAGGAGATTTAGAGGAAGAGTCGAATTTAGAAATTCTGAGAAGTAAAATCCTCGGTGATCACTCATACGCTTTTAATGGATATGGCCCACTCCAAAGTCAGCAACAGCCTAATTCTCAGTCCAACTCACAATCAACATCTTCCATATTCTCTTCAGCTGCTCAAACATCACACGCAATTCCAGGTAAGGATACTAAATTGTTTATGTTTGTTTGTGTATGTAGTTCAGTGTGCGTAGTCTCCCGTGTGTTAGCCTGGCTACCAGAGTGGAACTGACTTGAAAGCGCTGTAGATTTGCAAAAATGCTATTTTATTTATGATGATATTCACGTAGCTCCTTTCGCTTTTAAAGGTATTCTACTAAAGCAAGAAGAATCTTCTTCGCCCAAGAAAACAAAAATCATAGTCCCCTTGAAAGATCTAATGGAGACGTTGAAGCAAAAATCCTTCCTCGTTGCACCGCTCGGGCCTGGAAAGAATGTCATCAGATTAACGGGGAGCGGAGAGACTGTGAAAGGTGCGTTTTTCCTGCAATGCTTTTTTGCTATATTACCCGACTCTTGGGCGGTAGCCAGTTTTAACGCTGTCTCCAGTTACGGTCCATTTGACCGAGTAGATGAACTTAAAAAATTTCATGCGGTCAAGTACATGGGAGATTCATTCGTTCCTGTATTGCGCTGTGAAATTTTGCTTGCGAGATCCGTAGGAGAGATAGAAATGCTCTCGGAGGGAACGGAATTCGAGTTGAGTAGAGTAGTAAAATATGTTTGGTTGATTTTTGCAGGTGTGTTTGACTTGGGAGCTAAAATAAAATCTGCGTCTATGTCCTCCACCGGTGGGTTATCTTTAAGTTCATCAGGGTCGTTCTCATGTTCTTCTAACTTGTCTAACGGTGGTAAGGGAAGTTTCAATTCGAAGAAATCAAGTCCGAAACTGAAGAAGGCTGTTCACAAACCGAAGCAGGAATTGTCACCCTGTTCTCCTCTTACCTCAAATTCACGTAATTCCTCATCTCCTTCTCATTTTAATCAGCAGCATAGTAATTCTAATAGTAGCTCATCTAGTAACAGCAACAGTAGTCATCCTAGTTCCGCCAATAGTCCTCTGAATATCAGCAGTAGTAACCCTAGTTCCACCACCCCCAGTGGGAAGCCACGAAAAGCCAAAACTCACAACAACATGGAGAGAATGAGAAGAATAGACCTACGGAATAGTTTTGATACCCTCAGAAAATTAGTTCCAGTTTTAACTAAGGCAAATAAGTGTTCTAAAGTTGAAATTCTTAAGAGTGCAACAGAGTACATTAATGGTTTGAAAGTACTGGAAAAGAGAATATTGAGAGAGGAGTATTCGCTCAAATCTAGGAATGAAAGTTTGAGGAATAAGCTAGCACTTCTCACATCTTCTTCGACATCGACGTAAGAATGAGAAAAAGCTCAGATTGTAGTTGTCACTAGTTACTATATATTTAATTTGTGAATAATATTAATTAATCCATTATAGACCCGTAATAATGGACGAAAGACTTTCCATGATTCCTTGTTATTATTCTTATGACGGTTATATATTATTCTTCAGTAATGAGAGCGTGTTATATTAGTATATCCTTCAGAGATGCTGTCCTATCGTACTACACCTTTTACGATTTCACCGAAAAGTTATTGTTATTGTTCAACTAGTACTCGAGAAAACCAACCATATATTTAATATACTTATGATTTGTAATAGTTTTAAGTAGCCGATAAGAGGAGGTATGCGAGAGAGAGAGATGAGTGGCCAGTAGTAGCCGGTTAAAGCTTACTAGATTTAAGACCATTAACATCCATCAGCAGCTCGTTTTGGGTAAGCACATCGTAGTTGCAATTATCCTGGAACGATTGTTGTTGAGTTTGAGAGAAAGAGAGGGTGAGAGAGAAATGAGTTAAACTTTTTGGATTAGTAATTAGATAGAGTTAAGTACGACAATGTGGTTTGCGTACTAGAATTACTGCAGGAATGAATGGATATTTTTTCCATGATTGTTATTGATTTTTGTAGCTGATTTGGAGGTAGTGTGAATTATGAACTTTTGCTCGAAGCACATTACACATGCGTTATTCAATTCAACTGACGTTTACTATTGATACTACGGTACGAGATACAAATAGTTATATTTCTGAGAGTGATTTATTAGTTGTTTGTACTAGCAATATTCTAATATAACGATTATGTATTTGTATTGTGTATGCCGGAGCGATTATGATGTTTTAATAGTAACTTAATACAAATATACATATATGAAACACATGTATCTGAACACACATATATATAAATATATATTCTTTCCAGAGGTGATTATAAACTAATATCATTATAGTGGAAATATCATTAGATAACGCTCCCACCTTTGTATCAAAAACATACCAATCCCACTGCTACACCACCACGACTACCCCCGGCAATCCATCTCACTGCATATTCCATATGTAAAAGCAACATGGATTACTCAATCTTCACTTCTGGTTCTCGGCCTCATAGTCATAGCTAGGCTCTCATCTTATCTCCTAATAATAGTATCGGTCACCCTGGGCCTGCTCTTCAACCTGAGGTCTATAAACTCCTCAGTCCATATCAGTTCCTCCGCAGGGGTGCCAACATCTGAAGCAGTACAAGAATCAAAGCCACCAGTACCTTCCTCCACCACTTACTTAATCAAATAAGTTGCTCATCCCGTAGTTAGTAAAATGCATTTAGGGGAAATGCTACTGCCAGCAAACCTTTGCCAATTGTCAGTCTCATTTTTTCACCTTAAGCAGGCCCGGATTTGAATAGATTTTCCTACAGGGCCGCAAGCTTGCTCTCATTCTTGAAGGAGGGCCAAAATTGGGAATTTGCGAAAAATGACAAGATACCTCGTTGGGTTTGCCAGGAGCAAATGGATGTGTCTACAGGGAAGAAAAAAAGCTTGATCATCCCACGAAATAGATGGAGGAAGAAGATGAAGAAGGGCTAGCAGTCAGTAGACACCAGACACAAAGTCCGTCCGCTGTTAGTTACTCATCATATGATTTCTGGGAACGAAGGATTGTAGATTGTTGGCTTGGGCTGGGGAGCGTTACATGTGCAGAAAAATCCTTTTGATTTGCATACACCATCTGAGGAAGGGAATGAAGCGAGCGGAGCGGACAGACTCTCTTAGTCTCAGAGAGACGTCAATTCCCCCAAGTCCTTGCATACCTGTTCAAAGTCAAGGTGTGTGCGAATTTGGCTGTGAGTTAATACTCTTGCTTCGTGTAGGTAGACGTCCGCCCGTCCTTCATTTCTTCTCCTCCGCGAATTTCTTGCGCCTATCCAACCAAGAATTGAAGCAAGTCAGCAGTCTTTGGTCTTCGCACATGGACTTGTGTGTATGTATACATTCGCGAGCCACATGTGTTGAAACCCTTGGAAAGCCTGGACGAAAGCCTGGGGATGTTTAATCCAAACATGTATAAGCTTCGGGGAGAAACACAAATACTTTCCCACCTTCTCATCAAATTGCTTTTCACTTATGACCATCACCTCTCCGTCTTACCTGTATTTTGCTTTGCTCCCTGTTTGCCCTTGCTTTTCGTGTAGAGGATTTTTGCAGCTTGTTTCCGTTTTTCTTCTTCCTCGTGTAAGCTTTTGTAGAGCCTCTCTTTCGTTCCTGTCCTCCCCTAAGAATTACAGCCTTAAGAACTCTGAGATTGGTTTTAGGGAGGTAAATGTGGGAAAAAGTGGGATCATTCCTAACGTCCACTAGCTCTATCGTAGTTTGGTTCTTCTAAAGGAAGTTGGACTTGAGGAGTGATAATAATGAGCCATGTACGACTAAACTATATACACAGTGATTAGTTGCCATGTCCACTGACTCTTACATAAGGAAGCGGTTGGAAATATGCTCATTCTTCTTTCTTGTTGGCTTTTCTTACGTCTTCGTACTTGTTCTTCTTCTTCTTCCGACTGACTCACGTGAAACGAGGATCTCAAGAGAGGATTCTACGCAACAGAGGCAGAAAAAGAAGGAGAATCCGCCCGCGGGCAAAAGTCTATCTCTTTTTACAACAGTTGAGTTCAATGTCGTTCAACATGATTCTCGTGACTGAATTTGATTCCAGCTATGCATATCATGCATTCCACTCTTTGAGGTTCTCTCCCTCTTAACCTTGTAAACATTCTGCATGTTTCTCGCCCGTTTTTTACACATTGTCCTCCCTCCAGAACCCCTCTTGTTTTGCCGTATAACTTTTGCTCATTCCTCCACGAATTCCTAATATATATATATATATATACGTTGTACAGACTCAGGTGGAGGAATGAGGGACGGAATATGGGATACTAAGCCACGGAATATATAGCCTCTCATGTGTTGCAAAACAAAAAACATTCCCCAGACCCTTCTCAACCACATGTCCAGAGGTAAAACGTATTTTGGTAAAATCATAACAATAACACAAGAGAGACTTTTCTCATCCTAGTAGAGAGCAACGATGTAAACGTACAACGCAAAAGCTTTTTCTTTGTTGCGTGCAAGTAACATTAACTTCTAGAGCTGTAAGAAGTCTGGCAAAAATGAGAACGGATCAGCCAGAAGCGGAATCAAAAGGTAAATCTGAGCTTGTTGGGATTGGAGATGCTGGAAGGAGATGACATGATTTGGATCCATCCAGAACCGCATAAACCGTGGCTGAGAAAACGTATTCCCACCGACTGAGGATGGAACAAGTAAGGTAAGGTGGGAAGAATGATTTACAACAATTCTCAACTACCTCCTCCCCAATTCTACAATTTAAATAGCCCATTTTAATTCTGGTCACACTTCACCTCCTCCTCGTCGTCGTCATATCATTCATGAGGCTGGAGAAGAGTGTTTAGGGAAATATGTAAATATACTAAAAGCTGAGAGTGACTTTGAAAAAATGGATTTTTATTCCCGAATAACTCGTCCACGCGTTTCTTGTAGCCTATAGTCCAGCCAGGTATGGAGAGAGATTGCTGGAGGTAGGTAGGACTGAAGGTGGTCATACTACTGGTCAGTGAGTATGGATGAGCTCTCTGGTTGATGGTGGAATCTTCTTGCAGCCTTGATTTTACACGGATGAGGATTTGTAGAATTTTATACAAATCCCCAGATTTTTTATGCCCTTCCCGGGATGGCTTTTATATCTGCACTCCTCTGCCGTCTTCCTACCGGACCGGACAAGGGGGTTGAGGCTTAAATCACAAGAGTTTAATTCAGCCATCAGTGGAAACTACATACATGCTCTTTTCAACTTCTCTTCTTCTGAATTGGATGATTATCATTTTCCAGCAAGGGAAGGAAGAATCTAGCACACGAAAGGATCCGTCTTGTTCCACCACACACACACACACGTCAGCTCTCTCATCCGTGCTCAATCTTTTACAAGTGGACAAGTTTTCTCTCTCATTTAAAACTCTGACCATTATCTTAGCTCTTAAGTTTTTATATTTTTTCCAAACAAGCTTTTCTCCCTCCTCCTCTTCCCTAGTTCTAGTACTTGGTCAGACTCGGACTTAAAGCACCCCATTTCCTCCTACTCCTGAGTCTCGGCTGGATTCTAGATTTATTCATTTACATTCAGTTGGAGTATAAAGGAGTTGTCCAGCCAGCGTTGGCGGGGAGGGCGGATTTGGCGGCGGAATTTCTCTGTAAACATGGGTGAAAGAGTGTGTCAGAAAAGCGCGGACAAGGGAAGACAGGTAAAAGTCGGTGGTTAAGTGTGGACGTAGAACGGGTGCACAAGATGGAGAGGGACGTCAGAGGAATGTTCCGGTTAGCAAGGAAGGAGCAAGCATAGAAGCACCTGCTCTTTCCTGTACCTCTGATTAAATTAGCCTTCAAGGAAGAAACTACGAAGCAAGTACCATCCATCCATTGAGGCCTTTTAAATCTGTTGTGATTCAGTGGGTTGTTGCAATCTCCGCGTATATCCTCCCCTCATACAGGCGGGGAGATACAATGAAGAATGAGGAGTGTTAGGATTAAGTTTTAGCGCCTTTAGCTTTATCTCTATACACACATGCAAGTTTGTTGTTCCACACACACACACCATCCCCATTCTTATCCTCTTTTAACTTGAATTCTCTCACTTGCTTTCCCTGTAAGTATATGACATCTCAACCATATCTTTTCACTCTCTCTCTCTCTCTCTTCCTAGCCATATCGCAAACTCTTTCATCCCGCTCCTCACCCTCTCCTTTTACACATGAGTGGAAAGGGGTGGGAAGAAAATCCCTGGCATAATCTTGCATCATAGCTCATCCCTCTTCTAACCTACCGGCATTCCTCAGCGTTTTCTCTCTCTCTCAATTTCTTTATATCAATAAAGAATTACGCTTTGGAAATTTGAGTTATATAGTTAGTAAAGGGGGTTGTATTGCGGAAAGGAAATGTTAACAGATTTAAAAGCAAGCCGGTCTGGTCTTGGTGGAGGAGCAACATTAACTCCCTCCCTCAACTTCTTGCCCTCTTCTTCTTGAGCTCCAACTTCTCCCGGCTATACTTTGAAACATGGATGGGACAAGATTGAGTAAGGGAGCTCAGCCCTGGCTTTTTGAGAGATGGAAGCGGCCGCGGATTGTTTCCATGGAAATACATGGGAAAAGGTGAGGATGGTGGTAAATGTGTGTGCAACCGGTTATTTTATCTCTGGCGTAACATGAATTTTAAAGTCACTCACTACCTCGCTCTCTGGTTCGGGCGACTATTTGCTGTATCCTCTCACACCCTCACGATTACCCGCAAACTAACTATATAAATTTTGAATGCAATCTCATCATAATAACATCCCCCATGCATCCACCCATCCATTCACCTGCACTACTCCCCCCGCACCAGCTGACTAAACTGCATCCAAGATTACCATCATCATCACCCCCTCCTGCATATCTCTGCAACCAGTCAACAACAAGTTTGTCCCATCAATCTACATCTTCTCCCAGCACAAGAATCAAGAGTCACAAGACAAGTGGAGTCATCTCTTTCACAACGGGCAAGATTTAAAGGATAAGTAGAAGAATAAACCATTATTAGACAGAGTAGGACGGACAAGTCGGGAATGAAAACCGCTCACATAATATTACTTTACACCGAACCGGATTTATATAATATCCGTCCAATCCTTTGAAAATCTTTAAAACTATCACAACTTAGTCACTGTTTAAGCAGTCAAGATGAGGGTTGAAGATTTGGATAGATGAGGAAAGTAAGTTGGTAAATAATAAGCCAAGTTCGGGAAGCAAGTCATCAAACTTTGAGTTAGGAGTGGAGGACAGGGTAGAAGAAAAAGTGTCCTCTGCTTAATCCATATATACCCCTGCTACTATCCTTGCTCCCCATCATCGCATCATCCTCGGTTTAAATCACCTAGAAAAATCAACATTTCTAATCCTAAATTTCTTTGAAATCTGAGAAAATCCTCTTCGCCGCCTCGTCACCCACCCTCACCTTGTCTGTCCGAATAATAAGCTGAATAGGTTTTTCTCAGAGCAGAGGAGGGTCCGGAGTGAATCCCTGAGACGATTAGCATGTCCAGAGATGAGGCTCATTTAGCTCACCGCATCCATGTGTTATGTGGTGATGATTTGAAAATTCCCAGGGGAAAAATGGGATTTCTTCTTGGTGAAGAGTTGTAGCCAAAGCATCATTTCACCACTAATAAAGGACGGAGCTAATGAGTTACTGAATAATCATTTGGAAAGCTAAATGAATCCTTTGCATATGGTCAACTCCCAATTACTATTATCATCATCGCATAGTCGGGAAAAGGATTTACCTCAGCCTCCATTACCATTACCATCACATCACCATCTTCTCCAGAATTCCCTCACCCTTCTTTTCATTATCTCCGCGTACTATGTAGTCTTCCCTCGTACACCAGCCAGCCACCCTTTCTTCTCAGGTATACATACATCATCGTGGCTAGAAGAGAAAAGTCCTTTGGATTTGTTTAGTATTCTCGTCTCATCTTCCAACTCGGTCCACCTCATCCATATGCGACTTATTCCTCTCGTAGAATTCAACTGGGTTCCAGTATCGGACAATGCGATCCAGCCGGACATGGGGAAAAGTATTCAATATATTAAGGGGTCTCTGTCAGGAGGAGCATTGAATAGACCGTGAGAATTTTAAGAAGAAGAAGGCTGGACACAACTATAACTAGGAATACCGCAATATTAAAGTCCCATCATGACCGCACATCATCACACAATCCCCCACAAATACCAAATATCCTCACGGCCAAGAGTCTGTGTATATGTGTGTTTATTTTTGCAATTAGTTTCCCTTCCAGAACAACATGATTGTGGTGCTCCTGCTCCAAGGGTTTTTCTCGCAGGACATTCATGTATTCAATTTTCTTCTGATTCAAATCTCTCTTTTTCAAGGATTCAGAAAAAGTGGAGCGTCTAGCCGACAGCCTGGAGTACAGGAGTACTAACTCCAGAGTGATTCAATAGTTTCTGTACATAGTTGGTCAAGAATCAGTGAGAGATTATGTGGGATAAAGTGAATCCCTGAAAAATTATTTAACGTCTTCTGTAATACTCATCTTGGCTTGGAAAAATTCTCTTCTTAACTCTCCTGGACTTGACTTAAACTCTTCTCTAATTCTTTTAGGTGTATAATCTAAATTGAAATGCTTCCAAACTATACTTGGGTTCAGTGTGCGGGTGGAGAACACAGCTTATTTTATTTTTAACGGCCATCCCGCTGTAGTCTTATAGGTACTACAGCCGGGATCTTCGTACGGTGTTTGAGAAAGAATTAGAATTTGAATTGTTGTCTTTCTAGGAATTGCATTGGATTTGGGCTTTGAATTATGGAAAAGAGTTCCGTATAGTTGCTTATTTGTATGCAGAAAAAAGCCCTGCCAGGCACATGCTCAGCTAAACTGTATTTGCAATTGTTTTGGGGCAACGGGAAGAGTTGGGAGGGGGGGCAGAAGTGGTAGTAAGGTTTTAAACTGAGTTTGCATCTCCTCATAATTTCTCTTGATAATTTCACCTTCTGCATTGTACTATTCTTCTTACCTTAGATTACGTTGGAGTGCAATGAAATTAAATGCAATGTAATTTGAGGTGCGCATCACATAATAGCCCGAGTTTTGGTGGGGAGGATTCAGCAGGATGCACCAACAACTCTGGTTCTTCTTGATGCCCACCTTGAATTTTATCGCTTCCCTTACAACTCATTCCAAGACACCTTCTTCTCATCCTCTTCACGCATCCTCTAACACGACGGCTTGTTAGATAATTATTCTATCATTTCTCTCATTTCTCCCATACTCCCATACACTATACCTCTCTCTCTCACCTTCCTCTTATTCTTCTTCTTATATGCATCCCAATTAATCTCTGCCTTCCTAACGCCTTCATTAATTTTCGTGCCCTCCTGCCTCCTATTCTCTCTCTCCCTCTGCCGTTCACTCATTCTTCGTCCTGCCGGTTTTCTCGGTCGTAGTTGTAGTCATAGTAGTAGCTAGTAGCCCGGCCGTCATTTCTATATGGTTGAATGAGAAGCGGTGCGGCTTCCATCCTGTGTGTGCCTCTGTTTTGGCAAATGATTCAGGATTCCCAATTATTTTCTATCGTGGAGGAGCGGTTACCGGTGGTTGTGTAGAAGAGGGTGTGAAGAATTTGAGCGGTAGGGAATAGAGTTATGTAAGTCGGATTGGATTCACTCCTCGCTCCCAACTAATTTGTTCATCTCTACAGAATCGGAACAAGATCAAAGATCTCCGCGCTCGCTTCAAGTAGTTATCTCCGTCGCTCTTAGCTAGTAGCTCTCATCTGATTCCGATTACTCTCCGTCTTGATAGCCTGTCTGTCAGGCTCGGATTGACATTAGAAACGGTTCTGAACTTACAAGGGAGGAATGGATTCTTTAAATGAGATGTGTGAGCGAGGTTGGTTAAAATCCATTAGTTGGAATATATCCGGTAAATGATGCTTGTCGTATCAAGTATTCACCCACGCGCTCCTACTCACACACTCTCCCCCGCCCCCTCATCCCCTTCTCCTTATCTTATTAAGTTTATTAAGGGAGGCTTGGTTCTTTTCTCCTAGGAGATTCACGTTCTCGCTCGTCCGAAACCATATTCCCTGCCTCTTATCTTTCAAAGCATCTCATCATAATTAGGTGTTGCATGCAATTTTTTTCCGCTACATACACCCCCAAACCAAGCATTTCTCGATACCATCACAAATTACCTCTCTTCCACGGAAAAATCCCGGCTCTCAGAACCACCACCAACCCCTTTACAACAAGTTCTTCCAAGAACTTGCAACAAAGTTATTCCTGCTCTTGCATTTTCCCTCTTTGCGGATTTCTCTCATCTTCTTTCTTTCAGCTCTGTTCATCTTCACCGGCTTTACCTTATTCTTCTAGGGCTACGAAAACTTTGAGAGAAAAGATGGGGAAAAAATATTTTATGAATGATTTCTGCACAACACTCTTTGTTTATTTACAGAAAGCTTTGGTCAATGCACCACCTTTAAAGTTTTAGCCCACGCATAAGAACAAAGGCTGGATGAAGCAAGTTTGCAAAAACCGAACATGTTTCTACCCTTAACCTCTGCCCTCTCACCGGCCCTGCCTGGTCATCCCGTCTTGGGCTAATAAACCTGCTGTATGCTCCTGCAGTGTAGTCATCTAGGACCTAAATATAAACTTACTATTTAAGCATACCTTTTCCCTGAAGCTTGAAAAGAGCCCATAAAAGAATGGAAATGTTATGAGAGTTATTTTTATGGAATTAATCCGTAAAATCCGTCACCCCTCCCTCCTCTTCTTCCTCCCAATTCGCAATGAATGAAACTTGAAGACATTGCCTGGGGCGGAGGTTCAACTAGCTCGGTGCAATGCACATGAGGCTTCCCTTCTCTTCTTTTTAAAGGATTCAATTATATGGGTTGGATGGAGGAGGGAAACAAAGGGGATTCGTTGGTATCATTTAACCAGTTTTTAAACTCCCACGCACAGATATGTGTGTGCTTGCGGATTTTTTGGATGGAGCGATTGTAACGTGTGTATGCTGCAGAGCAGATATGCTTCCTTTTGGAGAAAAAACATTCTTCAAGTGCATCCGGTATGATAAAGTGAAATGAGGGCTTGAGGGAAAGGAGTTGGCAAACTCTACAAATCTTTAGTCACTTCATTCATAACCCCCTCTCTATCCTTCCGTGTTTAACTTTCCTCATATCTTCTTTCCCTTTGAGAGGAGTGAGACAGTCAGTGCAGAGTTGAGAAAGTAAAGTATGGAGAAGTTTCTGCTTCCCACCCTTTTACACGTCTTGTTCTTCCATAAACGGGGAATTCTCCAGGAGTTTCTTCAGCCCTCTCCAGGTTTTTTTTTCAATCCTGGCCTTGTGCTTGATTTGGTTTACAAGGAGCAAGAAATATATACGGTACTGAAGGGTGGGTACAAGAGACTGCGTTTTACGCTTCTCAATCAACTGAAAACCCTGGAAAGTTGTTGTGAATGGCGGGGTAAAAATGTACGTGTTTTGAGCGGGAGGGACTGTAGTAGATGTGTTTTTCCAAGATTTTTACGAGACCTAAGGCCATAGTGGAAGAGAAGACGTTGGGAGCGTGGGAACGGTTCTCCATGATTCTCCTACGCCCTATGCTTTCTTCCTAATATTTCTCTTCCAGTCTGCCTAATATTATAATATCCTTGCGTTTATGTGCTTTTGCTCTGACTGTGTCTCTATTGGTTTTGCTATTTTAGTGCTGGATGATGTTGATGAGTGGAAGGAAATATTTTCTTCGCCTAGCTACCACACCGAGTAATCATGTGTCAGAGGAGAGGATTTATGGTTAACTAATTTGAGGGAAAGGCATTTGTATTTTTCCACCCTCCACTAAATCTTCTCAGAGCAGAGTTCTTCTTTATACACAAACAGATGCATTTACAAAATGTGTATAGGGTTAATTAAGAAATACAAATTCATTCTCAACACCTGTAATCCAGGAGGCTGTGGCTATGGGCAGCGCTTCGGCAGCCCACCGGCCACCGGCTCCAGCTTTCCTCCTGTCATTATCCATTCTCACCTCTTCTGGGAGGGAGGGGGAGGATATCAATATAATCGCAGGGAATTGAATTTCCCCATGTGTCACAGACACACCACAAGCTCCTCCGCGCGCTCCTAGTGCCCTGTCACTCCTATTGTCCTCATCCATCCTCACACGAGCAACCACATGAACTTTTCCGGCATACACATCATCCCACGTTTTATTCTAGTGTGTGCAAGTTTGAATTAAATACGTAGATCCAGGCCACGCTAATGCATATCATCCAACACAGCTATTCCACGTTTTCGGCTGTCCCTGCCATTCTTCCTAGGACAAACTATAAACGCGATGATAACTCAATCCAAAACACCTTTGGATAATTATCTACTACAGCCGCATATCTACTGCGCGAGATGAGTTAACTCTGCTGTGGATGGAGTTGTAGGTTTTGAGCGTTGAATGAGTTTAGGAAGAATGATGCTGCTGCAAAGCTGCTTGAAAGCTATGACCCAGTTCCAGTTGTGTATTGAAAAACATTTAATTTACAACTTTAAATGGAGTAAAGAGAGCCTATTCACCTCATCCCTCCTCAATGCAACTCCTCCTCACTTGAATCACTTGTTTCCCTAGCAAGCTCAAAATATAGCTACTGGTTTACCTGAGTTAGGTAAGCTGAAAATTGTATTCCGGGGAAACACTTGATCATTTATTAGCTGCAGATAGTTGTTGACTCGCGTAATACTATGCACCCCGGCTGGGCTCTTGTAAGTAAGTTTGCACAGATGCCGTCGACGCCGCTCTGTCCCTGTACCAAAGAGAATAAAAATTCTCAACATGTTTTACGTAACCGCTCCTATTATTCATCTTTCAGTGGCAGTCAATTCTGTTAATGGGTTCCATGTTAACGAATGTCGTACGTCTGTCCCCCCGTACCAACTATCCGATGGAAACCAGCCAGCCGCCCGTCTGTTCTCTGGAGCCTGTAAGCTTAATTACAGTTCCATTGAAATTATTTGAAGGGTTTTGGAGAAATATATAGGATCTGGGAAAGATCTGGCATGGCAGGAAGAAGAGGAATCTAATAAAGTGGCTTGTTGTGTAGCAATAGCCGTTATATTCCTAATTTTGAAGCTGGACTTGGAATTATTATTCCCTTCCCAGTATTTATGCTAATAAATGCCAGGAAATCTACATGGATAATTACATCTGGTTGAGAATTTATAAAATTTTCTATAGCTCAAACGAAGCCTCAGCTCGAGCGACAAACCGACCACCTTTCTACACTCCCTGTACCTTCTTTACACAGCGACTTATCTCTGTAATTGCTTCTCTTTAACCCATTAAGGTTGCTTAAAATACTAAATGATGGATACATTTTTCAGTAAGAATGAAATGAGATTTTCTCCCACGCTCATCCCGCGCGCCTACTTTCTATAGTTACATGGCTGGAATAGCGGTTAAATTTCTCGGTATTTCAAAAAGACTTTTTCCAAGACCTTGACCGCGCGCTTTCATAGAGATTCGCAATGCGAGGGAGGACCTTATTGAGGATCATCTATAAGAAACTATATCTTGGGATTGGTACTCTTCCTGGACTGCAAAAATATTTCTCTTCCCTCTTCTGCATAATTTAATGTTTGGCTATGCAAAAATGCAGTGGGGGAGGATGGGTGGGATACTCGGAGCCGTGTAAAATTCTATCCAATTATCCTCACAAAGTTCATTTACCACCAACTTTTCTTGAAGGCCATAGGGGCCGGGGGAATTTGTTCGAAGAGCTCGTTAGTGTAGAGAAGAAAAATTTCTCCGCAATTTCTCCTTGAACCGTTTAGCGTATTGAGTATTTGCATTCTAAATTTCTCATTCCCTGGTAAAATCCAGCTCAAATATTTATTCATTTGGCGGAGCGTAATGGTAATGGCGGGCCAAAGTGAGAAAACGGTAGGCAGAGATAGAGAGCTCTTGCCTTTATCTGTAAATGTTAAATATCAGTGGCCGGCATATCGGCATCCGTTCCTGGAATTTCACCTCTATATGCCCACTAAATTGCTCCGCCCAAGTTTACATACTGAGATAATTTCCCAGATTCATTGCATTCCACCTCAATTTGTGTGTATTGTTTCCAAAGTATTTTAACCCCTGACCCTTTTGCATTTCAAGATTTGGGATTTATTTAAAACTTGGGATTCCTCCCGTCTTAGGCTTGTAGCTTGAGCTTGCATTGCAATTATTTTATACAGTCCCCCCCCCATGAGCTAATAGTTCTCCCAGTCTTCATACCATCACACCCCCCTCCCCATAGCGAATGCCAATTTTTGCCCCGCCCTTTTAAAATTTTCCCTTCTCTTATTCCGCTTACGTCCTTTTGAACAATGGCTTGGAAGCCTGCATGGAAGCCTGCATGGGACTTGAAAAGTAGGATATACAAGAGCATCTTCCAAGAAGTTCCTCTCACTCAGAGTCAGAAGAAGAGGTCAAATTCTTGTTCATCCGATTCTTTTTCCTCCACTCAGTCAGCCTCTATTCAGGGCAGAATGTATTTAAAATACGAGGACCACCGTAAAAGCCCTTGTTTTTATGCGCTAAGTTAGTTTGCTTTTCCTGCGAGTTTTTGCTTGGGCTCGATGACGGATTTATAAATTGACTTTGAGACTCAAGCCTGGTGAGACAGAAGGAAGAGGAGAAGAAGACGATGTATGCGGCTCGTGTAAGTGTAGTTTAGATTCCTCCTGCTTGAGCTAAAGGTAACTCAAACTTGTCAAGGAAGCAGCCAGCAAGGAAGGAGGGAGGTAATCGGGGCGATGTATGAAAGTTTTGTATGCGGAATAGCGGATAGGTGGTGGTGGGGAGTTTGGAATCGTTTTTGCAAACTTTTTGCAAGTCCAGTATGTAGACGGATAGTAGCAAGTTTGGATTAGAGGATTCGAAATCCTTATGGTTTGATAATATCGCCTCAACGCTGGCATTCATGCATAATATTTTGCACAAATTTATAATACAAACTTGTGTGAGAATCAACTCCGGTAGTTGACTGCATTCTCTCTCGTTCATCCTCGCCTTGTTGTTTTGCTTGAGGAGTATCCGCCCATAATCTATTTGCTCGTTCTACGTGCTCAATATATTTGGAGAAAAGTCTGTAGCCTCTGGGCTTGAATGCAGTTGGATTTTTAGATTGAGGTGATAGGAAGACATTGTAGGAGGGGTTCAAGAGAGTACTTTAAATACACGTCTTAGTCATGCAGACCTATCGGGTTGTTGTTTCTACCTTGAATCTTGTGGGCCACAAGAAAGAGGATCCGCATCCTCAATAACCAGAGTCGATGATTCTGATTGAGATGAATCGGCGGTGAGTTCCAAATAACCCGGCCTGTATGCAGGCTATGAGTATTGGCTATTCTATGGTGTGGTGAAGGAGTGAGAGGAATTAAGGGATAGCGTAGATGAGCTATGACTATCCTAAGAACAAGTTTCCATAGATGCTTTTATTATTATTATTATTATCATTTTCTCCAAGCCCCCGCCTCTAACGAAATATCCTCAATTAATCAACAGCTTTTGCAAATTATTTTTTAAATGAAACATGTGGATAAGATGCAAATAATTTGCTTCCTAAGTTATTGACTTATCAATCCATACGTAGCTCAAACTTGTTCTCCTTCTGTAGAAACAATTACTTTACTAAGCTCATTCCTTCTCACTCGCTCGCAAGAAACGGAATCCATGTAGTTTTTGCATGAAACAATAAAAGTCTACCTAGTCTTTTAAATTGCATGGAAAACAATCCCCTTTTTCATCACGCTTATAACCTGCACGAGAGATTAGTAGTAGCTGCTGCATTAGTACAGTACGTATTACAAGGATTGACCGGCTTGCAAGCGTTATTATTTGACTACCACTACAATTTGCATACATTTACAATATCCCTCTGGCTTTTCCCTCCTTCCTCCCTAGTATAAAAATCATCCTACTCATAAACACGAATTGCAGGGAAAATGCAGCTTGAAGGAGAAAACATCAACAAAATATATATAATAATCCATATTTCCTATACATCGCCTTCCCACCGCCCCTCTGCAAAGCATTCAAGCTGCTTCAATACGGAATGAAGTTAATAAAGACCTTAGTGCAGTTTGCATTAGGAGAAAGATCTAAAACTAGAGTACTAGATCAGAACATGCATAGAAAGCATGTGGTAGTTTAGCTTTGTGTAGTTAGTTAAATATGCTGGGTGAAGTGAACACATTTACGGAGTAAATCATCCGGATACCACACACACATTCGGCTAGAGAGAATGCAGAAAGGAAGACACGCGATTTTAAAGGAATATCCTTAGATGTCAAAGTTGATGACTACTCTACCGAGAATCCATAGGTTAGTTGGCGGAGGATGTGTATATGAGCTAAGCTAGTTTAGAATTAGATGGAGGTGTTAGGAAGAAGCACATTAACTTTGAAATTTACCTTCCGTCTCACGTGTTCAGGTTAAACTTTTGAAAACAAGTAATGAGGGGAACATGCACACCGATGTGGATGGAGAGGAGGCTGAGGAGAAACGTTGCGTTGGTGATAGCCATTCATGGCTGCGAGGAGCTTTGGATTGATAAGAAATTATACATGATATATTATTATTTTATTTACCTAAAATACGGTCAAATCCTGGAAGGAATATGCAAGCTCTTGGAAATACAAGGATTCTTTCCATCAATGTTTTGTATTAGTTCGGGCCTTAGTTCCACCCTGTAATGTGTACACTCTGTCATATTTTGATATGTTTTCACATTTGCTATGGATGGTGAGTGAAGAGGATAATAGAGGGAAGGGGAGAAGGACACGCTATACATGGTTGTTGTTCCAAAGTAAGTAGGATTTCTTTGAAGCCGTGTTTAAAATTTGTAAACTTTTACAAGAGTTTACTAAATAGAGTTTGGAGGGAGGATGTAAATAATAACTCTATAATCCTTCCGCTCTTACAAAAGTACATGTGGAGAGAGGGAGGAGGTTTCATTCATTAATTTTTAGGTCGACTAATCTCGTAGGATTTATTCATATTTGCGTAATTTATAAGTCATTCATCGGCGGCGTTCCCGCTGGTATCACGTTGTGGCTGCCTACCACTTGAAAAGTGACTTTTATACAAATAAATAAGTTCCATTATTTTTCTATGTACAGTTTATCCCTTTTCTCTCTCTCCCTCTAATGTCCTGTAGCTCTAACCTGTGTGTATGTTTGCTACATATTCCGGGATTAAATGTCCAATTTTAGTTGAGGTTGTTGTATCAAGTAGCTGACTTACACGGAATTGTATGTGCGTTATATGCTTGCTGCTAGCTATAGATGGAGTCATACAATTACTCTCGTACCTTATCATGTTATTATCCTCCTCATGAAGTTCCGCAAAGATAAACCTTTTAAAGTTAAATCCAAACCATAATATAGATATGATCCAGTGGACTAGTCCTGAGAAGAGGTTTTAATAACATTGGATTTCCCCAATCCTTCTTCCTAGTACTCCTCCTCCTCAACTAACCCGACGACACATGCTCGGTTATCTCCTTGAATACATATATATGTCATTATTAAAAGCTTATTATTCCCAACACCTCCTGTCGCCACATTTCCTCAATTCTCGTCCGCGTAGCCCTATGAATAATCCCTACGTGTGTGGCATACCTGGTTACCTGTAGCTGGACTCTCCTGGACATGAAGTTAAAGCTAGACGATAATTCTTGATAAGCTTTCAAGTGTTTCTCCCCACCCGAATCCTCAATTTGGGAAGCACGTTTAGAAATCTCAAGAGTGGAATTGTGTAATAACGGGGACAAGGAAAGCAAAAAGCGGTATGGAGATGAGAGGATTGTGAGGGGGGGTTCGAATGCTGCTGATATCATATTTTATATGACGAATTTAGGATTTAACTGCGCAAATTCATATCGTCTAAATAATCTCTTGAAAATAGGGATTTAATTTAACAAGCATTATCTTCATGTGCCCGCGCGGATGCCTTATCGCCACCTGTACAACGTGTAGTATGTGGGCGGGGGATTTTAAGTAAGCTTCACATCACATAGATCCCGATCTAATTGTCATTGATTGTGGAAGCTTTGTCTAAGGTTGTTGTGAGCATGTGTAAAATACAACTCACACGTTTTCTATAGCACGCCATTACAGAAGCTGGGCTGCGCCGTAATCTGCAGTCGATATCAGAGAAAGTATATCAGTGCATCATCATCTTTAACCTATTTTTGAATTCCGGGTTGCAATAATGTAATTGTATTTGATTTTAGAGCGATGCGTGTGGAATTAGGATGATTGGAGCAAACTTTTGGGCTCATGGCTGGAGCTAATTATCAAGTAATTATATGAGTCTGAATAAATTGTGAAACTCTGTGAAATATTTAAATTCTGAGAATCTTGGTTTAGCGGTATGAGAAAGCTGGAGGATGTTGGATTAAATAGAATTCGATGATCAGAATTAGGAGAGCTACGCTGGTTGAAGCTTATGGGAAGAGCTTGATGTAGAGGTTTTGTATCATGTTTAGATTACAAGCCGTTAGGAAGCTATGTATATTTGTGGTCACAAGTTTGCAAATGATGCTCAATGCCGTTTGGGTTTGTCGTGCACTAAATTTGCACGAGTTTGGATCTTCTCCCGCCTGGCCTTGATGTATATTATTATACATACATTTTGGCGTGAAAATTATTCAAAACCGCATAATTTCCTCAAGTTTTACATCAATCCTCTGACGCTCTCAGCTTTCTCCCCTCCCACCTTCCCTTCGTCTTCTCTCTCGCTTCCCTTTTGGCATTTTTGCAAAGTTTACACAAAATTTCCCCACATCCTTCTCCTCTCATTGCAAATAATCCTCTAGGAGATGCAAATATCCTCCTTGAGCCCCCCTCCCTCTCAAGCCACATTCTCTTCCCAAGGTTCCGGATCATTCACTCAGGCTCACCTCAAGAAGAGAAGGCTTAATATTCTCATGTATGTCATGTCCATCAATATGGAGGAATTGATTTGAACAAGCTGGCTGTGAGTTGAGCTTAAGTACAATACCGGTGGATTATTATGTGTTTGATTTGAACATGATTGTAGTTTATTGAAATACATGGCTTGGATTTAAAACATGTTTCGGAGGATAATAAAGAGGGGGGGGGGAGTGGGGAGAGAGTTGTACGTTTACTACGTTTGTGCATAGTAGACAGTAGACGGAGCCGAAGACAAGTTTGGGAAGATTAGGAGACTGCTGGAAGAAGGAAGGGAGTTTGTGGATGGAGGCTGGAAAGGCTGGAACTGGGTCTGGCCGGTGCTATTGATTTACTTCCGTATATTTCCACGCGGGAGACTACGACGTAAAATGTTGGGGAGGATGGGGAGGGAGGGAATGTAAAGCTTCCACCTGTTACTTTCATTCTGTCTCTTGAAATATCCAGGATGAGGTGGATGAGAACGGAGAGAAGTAGGCTTGTGTTGTTATGACGGAGAGATTCACGTTTAAATCTCACTGAGCCTCTGTGGCTTTATTATCCCGTCGATACATAAAAGCAAGGAAAATCTGGGATTTATATGCATTAACTGAATGCATTCATCTTCCCGGTTTAGAGTGATTATCACCTTGGTTGGAATTTGCTTCAGAGCTGTACACACAGAGATTGCACATATGAGCCAGGGACTAGGTCCAATTATTCTCAGCTTTTATCTTGCATTCTCTCCAGTACTACCTCCTCCCTCTACAATTTTACAACCTCTAATCATGATCCTCGAAATGCATTATGCGAGCAATTATAAAATACATTTCGCAATATAATTCACAAGGAACTGACGCCAAGGAAAATGGGGAGCCAGCTGATGTGATACTAGTCCACAAAGACCGACGTTCCCCCGCCGTCAGAGATCCCATCAAACTTGACTACTATCACCTCCTCTCAGTTTTTTTATCTTCTCCACATGATCCATCATCACCCTCAACATGGATTTAGTGGGGAAAGAGCTTGTTGCCATTTTAAAATTAATTTCCTCGATTTCGCACTATGTTTTGCGAATTTTCAGGATGAATCCACAGGTTTTTGCATACATAGTTTTTCCTGGAAAGACGTATACCATGTCCTGGACCAAATGAAATGTGGTGAAGTTACTGTGGGCTAGCTGTATTGTGATGAGGAAAAGCGATTTAAATGGAAACGCAGTAAGTTTCCGGGCACGGAACTGCGCCTGTCAGCCTCTCCTTCCGGGTTTCTGCTGGACAATGTATCAAATGGCTGAGCTGAAGAAAAGGAGGATCCTCTTTTCACGTCATCCGAGTTTCACGAAGGACAGTACACAGGAGTAGCGGTATACGGGATTCATTTGAGATTATTAGCGATGACGATGATATATAGAGTATGGTTTCCGGGTAGATTGAGAGCGAGAGGGTTCGTCGGAGGATAATGGTGGAATACATATTTATTATGTGTGGAGGATTGTTCTTGAATGCCTTGAGGTGTAATATGGAAAAAGCTATATGCAGACGGATGTTTCATTGGTGAAATACGAGGACGATCGTGTTCCAGAGGTTGGAGTTTGAGCTGAGCTGGTTCTCCGTGGGGAAAACTCGGGGACATTCTCATAATCCCCCTTCCCAAGCATGTAATTCCGAGAAATTGTCTTTGCGATACCTTATGCAAGCTTTGCTAAGTATTCCCTCGGGCTTATTAAATCTTTCTCCATAAATGTAGAATGTAGGTAAACAAGGCAGTATGGTTTGCCGGCGAAGAGAGGTTTCTGCCTTGAAGGATTTTCTTGGTCTCTTTCAGTATTAATAATACCTGGTTGTTTAGCTCTGCTCTGCTCTTTTCTGAGCTACTCTTTTCTTGTAACGCCAGAGGTAGAATATGACCGGGAAACAAAGCTTCTTTACATCCTGTACTCACTTAATAACCCTTGTACAACTTCCTAAAGTGCAACATGTTCTACCTGAACACCATCATGGTATGACATTTAGCGTAGGGCAACTACATAAAGAGAGTCATTGTCATTGCTTCTCTAGCCATTTACTCCGCTTGTTTTACCTGCGGAGTCACACTTGTTTTATGCTATGGTTCTCCGGGGTCTCTAAGGAGGCGTCACCTTGGGTGATTTGAGTTTGATCAAATTCCCTCCTTGTTGCAAAAGCGCAATTGGAGCGAGTACTCTGAGGTTCGCTTCCAGGTTTTTCTCAGGCTGGTTCAGGAGGAGGACTGGTGGTTATGGGTGATGGGGTAATGTAACATATGGTGGGTTTGTCCGGCGGTGAGAGGGATGTGTGTAGGTTGTGCTGTGGTGTGGAGACGCTGGTTTTATAATGCAGAAACATGTTAGCAATCTGTCTTAAAACATATATGATCTGGAAGACAAACTCATTAAAATTGGCCGAGAAAGTTTTGTAATGTTTCTTGCTTGGAATCTTGAGAGGAGCCGTATACCTTCCCCCCTTGTCTCTCTTTTGTGGAGGGATGATGATGATGGGAGGCGTCCCCCGGTTTTTTCTCTATCAAGTCCCGCATTTAATTCTCTTTAATTTCTTAAAAGAAGCTCTCGGAAATCTTTAAGCCCGTCCTCCGTCAAAAGGCTAATTTTCCTGTCAATCCATTTTTACACCTTTCAACTCTCTATTAAGCCGAGCTAATTTCTTTTTGTACCTCTAAAATTCCAACTATCCCTTATAAAGTAAGGCTAATCGTGTACATTAGTCGACATCCTTACTCTTCTGACCGCTTGAAAATGTTCACAGGACAGGATTTGAACGCTTTTGCAATTGTTATCAGACCCTGAACTTGTCGAGCCCTCCACGACCCCACGGCGTGCTCAGTCAGTCAAACAAGTATTCACCCTATCACATGCACCTTTTCCCATGGAGTTTCCTCCACTCATTATTGGCTCATCCTTGTCTTATATCAGGAAAGAGGCAGCCTCAGGTTGGCGGTTATGACGCTTGCCTCGCAGAATATGTATAAGTTGGGTCGTACCATATGTTACTGGGGATGCACTTACATGCGTTGCAAAAACTAGATAACTATGTATGTATTCTGCGGAAATGCGTGAATTATAATTCGCACAAATTTCTTCCCCGTTGATTATATTTGCTATTAAAAGTTTGAATTAGAAAATTAAACTTGTTCGTCAAAGGTAAATCATGAGATGTTAGCTCAACGTACAGCATACGGATATTCAGAACGGCGGAGCTCCGTTACTCATTAATTTGCCAACGTTTATATACTCCCTTGCTATTATTGCTAATTATAGTGGTGGGAATTGGAAACATGTTATGATTTTACAAGACTGAGAGGTTGGAGAAAAGTTGGCGCTTTTGAAAAGCAGGTTTATGGAATACATATATATGTATATATTTGTTGTTTTCATCAGTCAGCAGAGAACCCGTGGATTGTGGCGGCGCTATGAAGAAAATCATTTTCAAAAGGTAACTAGAACTCTGTGGAACTTGCGGCAAAGCACTGCTATCAAGTTTATATTCATCAGGATCTTCTTTTGGCCATTAATTAAACCTTTGGGAGAACCTATCAATCTATTAGATGAAGTCTATAATTTCTAAAATACCGGTTTCATAAAACTGCAAAATTATATTATGCATGCGATCCAATTGTCTCAGCTTGGCTAATTACAGGCAGTTGCGTTAATGTAATAACTGCGTCCTCCTTTAGAGTAATTATATCCAGAGTTTCATTGAGTTGAATTGCACACTGTCTTACTCGGCTTATTTCGTAAGTGAAATTAGATTGAGGTGGGGGGGGGGGTTCTGAAGACAGAGGGGGAAGATGCGAACGACGCTTGTGCTCTCAGACTGCGCATTACCCGGTAATCTATAACCTCCGGATGTAGATCTTTCTTCATGAGCACTACACTTCTTTAATCCAGTCGAGATAATTGTCCAGTAAGCGTCCATATATATCGGAGAGAGATTAGGGCAGAAGTCATGCCGTCATCAATAGCATATATGTTGCGGGTTTCCGGTTTGCCTGGAATCCACGCCGTGGAAACCGCAAATAGAGGCACTGCGTAAATTAATATGGAATTGCGCAATAGAAAAAGAGTGCGGGTAAAATGCACGCCAATGATGTGTGCATGTGGAATCAGAGCGGGGCAATCTGATCAGATAAATCTTGTGCAGGATTTCTTTATGCAAATAACCACATCCTTTTCCTGTTCATTAAGAATCCTGGGTGCGAGAAAGCAAGTGATAAAACTGTATGTAATTTAAACAGATAGCTGTACTGACGTGTAGTAAGTAGTAGTAAGGAAATATGGCGCCAAATATGGGAGTCCAGTGCTTTGAGAATCAGTTTTGATAAATAATGCAAGCCTTGCAACAATTCACACACAACAACCGAGTAATTCATCAGTCCTCTTTGCACTATTACCCACGTCATCCATAATTCTCGCCAATTAATCCGACATTAGCATTTTCTGCAATAGCTAATAGCTACCGCGCTGATTGAGGTAAATATCGTGTAAACCAACCATTCCAATCCCTCTTCTGCCATTTAACCTTACTTCCCGCCTTTGTAGAAATTATACGCCATCATTGCGATATTAATTGCGGTGAGACTTTGCAATTTTTTCCTACTACTACTAATGGAATATCCGCTCGGAGGTCTGAGCCGATAAGCTTAAAGATACAAGGCGAGGCTAGCTCGACACAGCTAGACAATGAATTATCCTGGATTGTCTCATCTCACCTTTACAAGTAGATTTCGCACTGTCTTCTATAATCATACGACAAGGGGCAAGTGGAGAGAGGATGCGGGAACACTAGAAAAAGGTTATCTGCAAATGAAACAATGTATACGGAGAGTATTTATTTAAACTCTAGGATTTCTTTCCCCGCGCCTTCTCTCTTGCCTCTAAATCGGGGTGGGATGAGCTCTTGAATTATGCCGGCCATGGAATATACATTGTCTGCCGGCTAATACACGGTGATATTAATGATGGGCTGTTGAAGAAAGAGAGAAGATGGGAGAAAGAGCGCCTTGGTTTCGTTGATCCAGAGCGTGGTAAATCTGTTGGAAGCTCTTGAGATTTTGATAAAGGTTATCTTTTATTCATTTAATAATTATTTTATAGCTCCTCAACTCCTGTATGGCAAGTCTAAGGGAGACAGGAGGCACTTGTACTCATTATTCCCCACTTGATTCAATCCATGATTAGTCTCATTTATAAAACATAGTTTCACACATGATGGGAAAAACTTTTCTATAAAGGAATTACTAAAATAATAATATATATATTACTCTTCTTCCAATCCAAGCAAACAGAGGAGCAGCCATGGAAAAAGGGAAGCAACAAAGTGTGCAAGATTGGCAGCAAAATGAGTGGACACACGAGGATTAATTTTCCACCATTCTGCTTACACTACATTATTTATTCCCTTATCTGCTGGAGGTTTTGCGGATGTATGAGAATGATTTACTTATTGGCAACATTCTGACCCCTCTTCCTCTCTTTCTACCCATCTCTTACCTTATCTTGGTTTGATTCCTCCGAGTTTTCTCTTAATCAGCAATTTATTTCAAAAAATTCCATCACTTCGTCCTTTACCAAATTAATAATCCCTCTTTTTGCAATGAATTTTTCAATGAAACAAAACTGCAAGCCTATGCAACTTTTCTCCTTGTATCCCTGCCGCCAAGAGAAACTTTAATTCCATGTACCGGCTCATTCACTCACGGAACTACGGCACGTGAGGCTTGTGTAACCATTGACCCTCGGCTATTTGACGTGGTTCTGTTCGGCCATTATAGTTTCTCTCCACTTACTTGAATCCTCTTCAATCAATTGTGTCACTCACATTAATATATTCTAAAAACAAGTGATTTATTCATATTTTAATGAGAAAAATTATTTCAAAAGTATCAACCAGTCCTCGTCAACCTCGTTCCGCTCTATCCTCAAGGCTGCACCTTGTCCTATTCTACGCAATTTGTGCTGCTCGAGAAAAAATAAACCTGGACCTGTTGTTCAGTTGCTCTGCTCATTGATTCCGTCTGGATTTGAAATTTGTTTACTGGATTATCCATTAATTAAGATTTAAATCATTACTGCCGGACTGGACCTCCGTTAGAAATGTAGAGATTAGTGGAAGAACCAGTAGTGGGCTTGGGTTGTCATTACTTGGATGCAATGTTTGCGGCTAACAAGAAGGACTCTTTTTTTTAATGATTGAATCACGAGACGACGAGATACATAAAGTAGAATGATGAAAGAGAGCAAGAAATTTAGGGCCGTAGTTGGTAAATTGATTTGAGCTACAAAATCAGTACTTTTGAGAGGTGAGAAGCAGGAGTTGTTTCCTTGACTCTAAAAATTTTTCCTTCCCTACGTCTAGCCTGCCAATAAATCTACTACCATTACTTAATTCGATATCCATTGGGAAGAGTAGTGTGTTAGTCTAGTGGAGGAAGAGATTAATCTTTTCATTATCGCCGTATGCTAAATAACTGGTATAGTTTAGTCTAATTATTCCTCGGAATTGGCAGGCTGGAGGGAAAGGCGTTTAAAGTTGATATTGATACAAGAGAGAGAGAGAGAGAAGGGGGGGGAGAGAGAATTAGAGAGGTTTAGGAATACAATTGAGAGAGAGAGAGGTGAGAAACTTTCGCGAAAGCTAATTAAATCTGTGGATGCAAAAGTTGATTGTATATACGAATGTTGTGAGACATTTAACGTGGATTTACTTCCGTCATGATTCATGCTTTCATCTTGGGATACTAACTACAAGGATTTGCATTCACTTGAAAAATGAGACGATGAGGAGCTAGGGCAGCGTAGGCACCTTGGCAAAGATTGGGATGGATGTGAAGTGAAGGAAGGGGTATCTGAAATCTGTATCGACGCTGTATCTGTTAGTCTAGAAAAACATTTGACAGCGCCGCTTTCAAATGTACCGGTTTTGTTTGAATTTAAACAGTTTCCTATGTCGAATGTGTTGTCGGTGGTGAATACCATTTTCTTTATGCAGCCAAAACGTTATCAGAAGCGCGGTAACGGGTGCAGGGGATCATTTAAAATTCCTAGAAGATTTGGCCTTGGAAGAAAAGGTTTCCGGCGGAGAAATATATGGAAAAATGTGTAATAATAAAAGGAAATGTTGATGATTCTCAACAGGAGGTGAACCGAACTATTAACTCCAAAATAAAATTTCGAAATAATTTTGAGTAGAGGACCATGTAAGAGTACTTCATGCAAAAAAATGCATCCTTTTCAGCCCTAGTTTAAGCGCGGTGCTAGATCAAAGTTTGGTATATGGCGGCCCATATTGCTGATGCCGCGTCCTCGTCCATGCTTAAGGTATGGATGAAAATTTTAAATGAGTTATTTGGACCGCCATATACCAAACTTTGAGCTAACACCGCGCTTAAACTAGGGCTAAAATGGATGCGATTTTTTGCATGAAGTACTCTTACATAGTCCTCTACTCAAAATTATTTCGAAATTTTATTTTGGAGTTAATAGTTCGGTTCACCTCCTGTTCAGTGACGTATGATGCTCGTTGAAGAATACTTGTTTGACCTGTGGGGCGGTGGAAGCGCTGGGGTGATTATTTCATGTAAACATATGTTTAGGCGATCATTAATCTTGCTGCTGTTGCTCTCTCACCCAGGTTTGCCCTATTGGTGAATGGCTGTTGATGAAAATAGTATGAAGACGTTAGAATTAGCTAGGGTTGATTGTGAAGAGGGCAATTTCGTCCTCGCCACTTCAGTCGCACCGCGAGCCCTTTGCCAGGTTTGAAGACGCTGTAAAGCTGTTGTGGAGTAGCTGGTGATGGAGGAGAAAGGGCGAAGGAAAGCGTGGCCCTATTTGTTTGCATTCTAGGATTGACATGCTCTCAGTTTATATTTTCTCTGTGGGCAGGGATTTCTCTAATAATTTTATATGGTATGTTACAAGTTGAAACTATGGTTTATAGGATGGTGGAGGAGGGCGGGTGAGAGAAATGAGAGCAGAAGCCTCCTCTTGTGGGCCTTGAGGGATGTGCAAAAATCCTTGGCCGGTCAGTTGGGCGGCTGGTCTACCTGCAATCTGCCTTCCTTTTACCTCCTGCCGTAGCCAGTTGCCAGCTTTAGCTTATACACCGGGAGCAAGGGCAAAGGATCGAGTATATAATAAGTTTTTGGCAAATTATTTATGAGACAAGATAGATGCTGCTCTGGTTTTCTCCCTATAGCGTCTTCCAAACCTCCTCCATCATCTTCTTATTCCCTGCATATACTTTTTCAATCCCATCTCCTTTTATCTCTCCCTCCTGTTTTTTCCCACACCCGCTGTCCTCTAATCTCCGTCTCAGCGGATCCCACTATCCAACTCGTATCAATTTCAAAATGCAATCCCATTTTCATATCCACCTTCCTCAAAAATATATATATTATTCCGTCCCAACAGGAAACCTTGATTCTCTCTTTCCAATGCATCCGATATAATGTGTGGAATGCTGCCTTCCAAGGCGACCTTTGCAGCATTTTGTTAAAGTATATGCACGTGTCTCTGTTTAGCTCTCTTCTTCTGAGTATTAGTTCTTGGCTTAGAATCCTATTAAGAATTGTATAACAATGCTATTTTGTTTTGAAGGAAGGAGCAACAAGCTTGAGCCTCAGTTTCCCCTATATCCAACAAGTTGTTTTTATTGGGAAGGAATGAAGGATCTGGGAGTGAATGGGGTTGTTTATTTGATTCCGCTTCGCATGGAATTCGATTCATGCCACATCAATCTATATACGGTAGGAAATCATTTACGCTCCAACTTTAATCAAGTTATGCTTTTTACGCTCACACCTCCTCCCTAACAGTCTCATACTTACCTCTCAGTGGAGAAATATCCGTGAATGTCAAGCCAGAATTTTAGAATATGCAGATGATAACTTTAAAGACGTAAAAGCTTGAGTCTCTCTCCTTCAGTCCTCGCCTCAGTTCATTTTGTTCTTCTTCTATCCTCTGTCTACTGCAATCCTATTTTATGTAAAATATTTTCATATTTTCCACAAATCAGAGCAAAGGAAAGCATCAGCCTTCTGATTTGCAATTTCTTTTGCATCATTTAACTTATGTTGGTTATTATGATGTGATATTGAGGATTATTACCCGAGGGATTCCTCGGGTTGAAGGTGTGAGTCTTAAAACTCCTGACCCTCAACATTCACACAATGTTACACAGAGGGAAGAAGCTCGGATTTGAGCTCCGGGCTAAAAAGATATTATTCGCACCTTCAATTACCTGAGAATATTTTCCGAGTCGTTATCGTTATTGTACAAAGCGTTAGGAGGGGACATGCGGTGGATTGGGCTCTCAGAATTTAAGGCCACGTTTACTATTCAACGAGGGATGTGTTGTTGAGTTTAATGATTATTTTATAGTAAAACCTTCAAGGACTGACTACTACTACACTACCTGTTCTTCCTTGGAAACCTTCTCTCAGTCCTGCCTGTGTATTGTTGTACGTACAAGTTGATGTTGTTCTCGCATCTGCTCTATATACTATGGAATGGATTGGAGGATGGCAATTTTTAAGAATCATTATAGATACTTGTTAATCCACGGACCTCTTGGTCGGAGGGTTCGGGAGTGGATGTGAAAGATGCTCATCATACAGACTACACAGACAGAGAGATGTTGGGCGCATCCCGTTCATGCATAATTACAGGAAGGTAGCCAGGACGCCAGGAGTGAGTGGTTCGCTCTTGATTGTTGTTGTGTCCCGGACGGATTTCTCATATAGGAATGTGGAGATGAGACCAAGTTTTCTTCAAACTCTTCTTCCTCCTTCTTCCTTGTTCGTCTTGATAATCTTTTGGAATTACAATACATTTCGACAAGGTGAGGAGGAGGACGGACTCTGTGGGACGGTGGCTCTGCCTGATGAGAAACAAGAGAGAAACTAGAGCATATTGTATAAATTGGCAAATGAAGAGAGTCGGGAGGGGAGGGAAGAGAGAGGAGAAAAAATCATCAAGATCACCTGCCAATCAAATGGTCTTTTAAATTTTCTACAATGACGAGATCATGTCCCTGATTAATTCCCGGATTTCTTCCAAACTCTCCGCCATTATCCAACTCCATCCGGATGATTATCGCTACTCATAGTACACACCTTATCCTTGACACGTTGCACTCCAGTCTGTCGGCTCTCTTTCAGAGTCCATTCATCCAGCCAACATGGAATATAATATGTCTGTTCAAGTTATGCATCCCGTTTATACCATTATAATCGTAACCGCCCTGTCCGAAATCTCTACACAAGAGCACCATTCTTCCCGTCCTGTCCTCGTTTTTTCAGGGTAGACACACACATGAGGAAATAAC
The DNA here is from genome assembly GCA_906901655.1 of Sminthurides aquaticus. Taxonomy (NCBI): domain Eukaryota; kingdom Metazoa; phylum Arthropoda; class Collembola; order Symphypleona; family Sminthurididae; genus Sminthurides; species Sminthurides aquaticus. Next base: position 348,238 of record CAJQTT010000013.1, on the reverse strand, counting down.
TGACAGCATGCAGAAGCCGGCAGAAAGAGACGTAGTGGCTATACATTTAATAATTATTATTTGCTTTCTTCAGAAGAGCGTTCGTTACATGCTTTTACAAGGAATGTCCTCTTTAGTTTTGAAATTATATCAAGAAATCAAAATGATGAGAAAACATTTGTTAACCCTGATGATTCCCACCTTATTTATCTGCCTCCGAGGCTGGAATTATATAATCTAGCCTCAGATTGAGTTGTACTGTGGGAGTAAATGTAAATATATTTGCTTTAATTATTGCCTGCTTAGGATTTGATATTGGAGGGATATTTTTTGTTGTGGAACGCTTGGGATTGTAAAGGGATGTAAATGGAGGTCTTTTGGAACTCGTGTCATTTACATTGTCTGCGGAAAGGGGAAGCTTGTTCCTTCCTCACGAGCTCATCATCATCCACTCTCTATTAATCAATAATATTCAGATTAACAGATGCGGCGCTTAAGCAAAGTACTCGCTCCTTGGTGGAAGGACGTGTTGACGTGGGGACTTTGCCCGGAGCTCTATATTGATTATTCTATTTTTTCTACTCCTTCAAATAAATCAAACATGATCAAAGAACAAAGCAACTAAATGATCTAACCGAACGAGACCAACCACCCTCCCTCGAGTCAGTTACTTAGCATCATTCAAACACTAAGTAAGCTCCTTCTCCGCATTATATTCTCTTTACTGGATGATCAAACTCATTCCAATTATACCTAGTATATAATATGAGGATACATTTCTAGGAGGGTGTGTCTCATTCCCCCTCGTCTTAAACCTTTTAAGCCCCGTCTTATTCCCCATGTCTTCTTGAATTCCCTTCGAATCCCAAGTAGCTCCGCCTAGTTATACTCTTTCCAGTCACATTCAAGTACCCGCATCCTCTTCCGAAACTGCTCTGGTTTCTTTTTTGATGACGCAAATTATAAAATGGTGTTAATTTTGAATTTGCAGTCCAAGGAAAGTTTTGCGAACAGGATAATAAAATTTGCACAAACTGTAGCTCGAAGGCTTCTTGGGTTTGAGGTTACGAAGGGCTTCTTTTCTAAACGAGCCTTGGTACGTAGGTAATACATAATGGCCTGGAGACCGAATCGTGGATAGGATTGAAGCGGAGAACATGTGTAAAGAATCTTGAAAGCTTTTTTTCATGTATATGAATCCTATTGGGTTGAAGAAGTAGGTAGAATAATGCTTAAGGTTCGAGTTATGGGTTGTGTGTGCCGTAATTTGCGCTACATTTACAAACTATGCCTGGTATCAGCAAAAGCGGTGCTACAAAATACAAAGCGGTTTATGCTGATGCAATCCAAGTTGCTCTCGCTATAGCGACAAACGCGTGGAAGTTTGATGAGGGAGACGGTGAGAGTGGCAAGTTTTTGTCGTCTAAAATATTTAGGCTGGAATTTGAAATTTTTTCTCCCGATTTTCTACCCTAGCCCTATTTTTAGCCCGGTTCCCTATCCTTTCCCTGCTATAACTCAGACTACTACTGCATATAGTAGTAGTGTGTGAATATTTTTGAATTTCTTTTTGAGAACGATACGCGTCTTCAAAGAAAAGTTGGAGACGACTCTCTTTTTTGCATCCACGAAAAGCAAAGTCGGATCCAAGCGTCTTTCTTGATCCTTGGAACATTTACACTTGTGCTATAGTATTAACTTGTTCTGCGAGTAGTTGCTAGTGAGAGGGTGTAGAGAATAGAAGAATAGAGGAGAGGGGAGAAAGGAGTCGGAATTAGCTTATTTAGATGGCGAGTATCGTAATCTAAGAAGGGGGCACAACAGTTTGCTACTGACTTTAAATGACTTGAGCCGCATCACCTTACACGAAGCCATGCATTCAATCCATTCATCCATCTATAAACGTCTCCTAAAACTCCACCTTTCTTCCTTGCTGGGAAAATAGAAGTGAAGCTTTTTTTGTATTCATCTCACTTTTACTAGTTAACTTGTAGACGACAGCTCTATCTCTCCTCCCCCTCCCCCTAGCTCCTTGTCTCTCTATCTCTCTGTAACATTAAATGTAGATGTGACTCATTATCAGTTTTTGTACTTTCCACATTCTCCAGCCATAGGAGCGGCCATTACCCTTTTGTGCAAAAATCCTTGCAAATTTTAAAATCATAAAAATAGTATTACATACAAATCATCTTGCCCCCATACCCTGTCTTTTAGCCACTTTCATATGTCACGCTCATTGTTATAGCAGCTATCTTACAATGCAGGTGGGGTTGTCTAAAATGACTATGAGTTTATAATACTGGAAAAGTGTAGAAAGACAGGGAGGAGGGAATTTGCAAATTTGCAAGGATAAATCCCCCAAAGCTGCCGCTGCTGCCACAGCCTGTTCACTGTTCATTCTACACATGGTGATGTGTCATTTGGCCGGCTTGATTGCTTAATACATGGCAGCTCTGGAAGTCTGACGCGATGCTGATGGGTAAAGATGACGAGAAGATCAAGTTTGAGGAGGCGTCGCTTTAAAATTAATTAGTGTCCCTTGTCCCGGCAGTCATCTGGCGCGCGTTTAGGACAGGAGGAGGAAGGGAGGGAGAGAATTAAGGAGAGATTTAATATCGTCTTGGCTTGAGCTTTGGTTTATTGATGTGGAAGGTGGCGGGAAGGAGTGGGGGGAGGGATAATTTAGGGTTGATTGATGGGAAAAGTGCATTTGAGGTAAATAGTTTGCGGGGAAAGGAGAAGGGTTTAATTGACTTAAATTACGACGGGTACTCTAGGTAGAACAGGATTTAAGGACGTGGATGAGGAACAGCTTATTACACATTCCTCTGTAGTAGTTTTAAAACTAGTGAGAAAGGGGGATGGAACAATGGAAGCCGTGTCGAAAAATAATAGTCTCGTCAAAGTTGTAGAATATTTACTATGCACATCAAATTATCCTCGAACCAAAGACAAACTTGACACATTGCTCATCTAACACTATTCTTTTTCCATGCATACTAATGATGTAAGCTAGGCGAAATCTTAGCCAAAAGCCCCGAGTAGTCGGATATTTATCCAAGATTATGTGTGAAATCAAAGCTTTTGTTTCGATTGAATCCGTCTTTAAATTTCAAAAGAAGAAGGATGAAGATGAGCTTGTGGGAATGTTGTGCGGAGGTTTTAATAATGGTGAACCGGCTTTCTTTCTCCATCCCTTTTGGTTATAGGGCATTGGGGGTATATATTGGTTGGTTTCATAGGTTTAAGCGTAATGGGATGGATGGATGGGGGGGACGAAGAACAAAGAATCATTATTATTACCAACCCAACCGCTATAACTTGGACTGCATTCTTAACCCCGTCTTAAATAAAATCTGAATCTAGATGCTTGCATTTCAACTTTCCCCACCCAAATCCTATCTGCATCAGACTCCTCTGCCCCTCCTTCATATAATCTCGCTCTCTCTCTCTCTCTCTCTTCTACATTCTTTTTGCGCTTCCTTCAGGCAGTCTATATATACTTTAAATCTTCTCGATTGCATAATGTGCAATTAAATATTTTGCAAACTCTGCAATTCTCTCTCTCTCTCACTTTGAATTTTGCCAACTTTCTTTACGAGCCTCTCTGTGCTTGGTTTTCACCGCTTTAGCAACAGAGTTTAATGTCGTGCTATGATGAGTTGGAAATAAAAGGTTGGATTCATTGCCCCCTTAACGGATGAGATGCGCTGGGGAAAGAACGAGGGATTTGTATCCAGAGATGTGTACCAAAGATCCGAGAAAGCAGTCGACCCGGTTAAATATTTTGGCGGAATTTAATGTCTGTAGCTTTTGATGTTCCTTAACCTTGCTAAGAATAATTCCTCTTGTCTTGTTGGATTCAATTACATGGAAGCTTCAAAACTTTTTGACCACCTCCCTCCCTGTCCTTACCTTATTCGCCTCTCGCTCTCCTATCCGTTCCTTGCCAAATACCTTTGAATCCCCTCGCCCATCTTTAATACAAGCTAGCTCTTTGTTTCAATCAAAATATATCTTGTTGCGCTTATCATCTTTTAATGTCTACAACAACTCCTGGGTTTCCCGCTCCTCTTCCGTGGCCCTCTGCTTTCCTACTGCTTGTCTACTTACTTGCTTGCTGAGGTAGGTTGAAGAGTTTATAATAAACAAAGCTTCTGAAACTTAAACTTCTTGAGCTATTCATCCATCCATCCATCAGCTATAGTTGCTATAGCTTCTCCCTCTCTTGGCAAAACCTATCAAAATCCAATAGATCCAATAATAACAATAATTGTAGGCTCAGCGGGGCAGATTTGCATCCGTCTCTCTTTCATTATTAAACTGGGATGAGCTATCAGGGAGATGATATGACTCACCTCTCCTCCAACAAGGCTCAGATGACTTGGCCACTTGGATTACTTTAAGGAGTAACAAGATCTTGACATGTTCTCAGGGAATAATAACACTGCATTCCATCTCTTGATTATTAAAATTACATGGAGACATTATGTACAAGCTTTAGAGGGATTGGAGGATTTTGACGCTTCTGTCGTCCTTGTTGTTATTTAAATCGGTTTGTTCTTATAGGCCACTTGGTTGGGCTGGGGCTGCTGGTTGCTCCAAGCTACTAAAAGTCTCTTCTTAAAATTTCGTCACCTGTCAGTCTCCTTACACTTTGACTTGTATGCAAGAGCGTTAAATTACCGGAATTTGAAGCATGCTTTGTCATACCCAAAAGCCTGGGTTTCTTGATTTACCCGGTGGAAAGATGATATGTACCTGATATATGCAGATGCAAAATTATGTTGAACTCTTCTTGTATTAGTAGACAAACATGACACCTGTCTCCCTCTAGCGTCCTTTCTCGTAAAGCTCCACTACAAAGCTAATGACTTGTAAGCAAGCACAGTGTGTGTTAATATAACCTGAGGGAAATCCCGGATTCGCGATTATTAATTAGGTGTGAATTTATTCACCAATTCTAGTGTACAACAACACAACCGCCCACAGGTTTTCCGGCTGGATTCGCAAATTGTATTTTGCTCATTCGCTATTCTTTGAGACTTGTGAGATGAGGATGGTTGGATTTTTGAGGGGCTTGTAATTGTAACCTTTGAGTCCACCTCTGACTAGATGTTTTAAAGAATGTTGTTGAGATGACATGGATAAAAAATCCAGAGCCTTATTCTTTGATTCATTTGCCTAAAAGAAAGAGAGATAGGGAGTGGAGTGAGTGAAGAGTGAGTAAGAAAGACGGAGATGAAGGAAGAACAAAGGGTGGAAAAGATGAAAAAGAAGACGAGAAAAGGTAAAGTCTTTGAAGGTTTACTTGATCAAAGAAAGATGGATTGCTTGTATAGGATTTAGGCTTGAATAGCAAAGTAGAGTCAGTCGGTGCTATTATTGCAATTCGGGTAGAAAAATGTCTTTAAAATGTTTGTGGTGGTTGTTTAAAATGTTAGTAATTCTGAAATATACTTGGGAACATGAGGCACGTTCGCTCTTTTTGCATAGAGCGAGTGAGTTACTGTGCGAGGTGTTTGAAAAGAATATGTGGTTGTATTTTTTAAAATATTAGCCGACTTTTTATCCATGCTAACTTGATTTGCCATTTAACTACATGGTCATATAACTTGGGGGAAAAGGAGGGAAGATGGGATATCTTCCCCGTCCCGTCTCACCTTTCCCATCCTGTAACTTTGTGCGTCTACTTGTTCGTGCTCTCTTGTTCTTGTGTATATATGTTTACCTACTGCTGCTGCCTCCCTCCATGCCATCCGTTCCGTCGGACTTGGAAAGAATAAAGAAAGGGACGCAGATTTCAGAGCAGGGCAGGATGAGATGATGATGCATGCCGTATCCTAAAGAATATGAATCTTTGAAAAGGGAAAAAATATGATATGTGACATGAAACGACTAGACCAACCAGATTTTGCATTCACGTCCCACTCACACTTTTTACCCTCAACTCTGACATGTACAGGATCCACACACTCCTCGCTCACGACCCTCGGCCTCCATCCCCCGCCCCTCTCTTTCTAGTAACACCTCCCTTGGATACAGCGCGCGTCTTCTGGGAGGTTTCCAGGGGAGGGACGACAGCTGTAATTTAATGTGTTCAGTCTGTAGTTTTAGTTGAGAGGAGATGATATTCACTAGGATTGTGCCCAAAATGCGAAAAGCTAATTTCTCATTTAGCCCTCCCTCTCCCTGCTACTACACTTCTTGATCAAGAGCTTATGTAGCTTGGTTTGGTTAGCTGATATGGTTGGTAAAATGAGTTTACTTCAAAGCAAGTTTATGTCTTTGTTGTTCTAAGGAGGGGCTTTGAAGGAAGAGGATGAGCTAGTCAAATCTAGAAAAGTTATTGTTATATCCTTTTTACCCGTTTCCCCTCCGCATTCCACCATCTCATCATCATCTGTCTAAGAGGACGTCATACCGGACACGATGATAGTTTAAGATAGGGAAATTTGGGGAGGGGGTTTTAAGGGATGATGATGAGGACACACATGGTCAGTATAGAAATATTATGGCATTTCATTTAAAGTTTTACAGAGAAAAAAGAATCCATTACCCTCCCCGAGACTCTTTCAACGGAGCTTGGATTCCTAGGAAGAAGTTAGGAAGAAAAAATATTCGAATCATAAAACCTAATCCCTGTCACTCTTTTTGCATTAGCCATTATTCCTCGCGCGCACTTATCAACTTTATAGGGAATCAAGGAAGGGGATGGAAGTGTGGACTTTTGATTTTTTGAGAGGAATCCTCCGAGAAGCTCAAACTTGTCCCGTACAAGTATTTAGCAAGCAGAAGAGGTGGAGGAAGCTTAGTTTTGGAGATGAAGTTAGGAGGCTAGCTTGTGAATCTATGGCTACAAAAGTTGTAAAGCAATGTACTGTGCCGGTGAAACTTTAAGATTTTGCAGAGGATCATCTTCGATATCACCTTTTTCGTGTCTCATAATTGCTACGGCTCTGAAAAGAGGAATGTGGATATTTTTCTCCTAACTTAAGTCTACCGACTTTTATTATTACCCTCTACTCACTGACATGGAGAGCGGGAGGACGCAAGGACATTGAGCGGATCAACATCATCATCATCTTCTTGATAGAATTTTTCTTTAAAACTTGAAATTCTTGAATACTTACTCCTCGTGGGGCGATTAAGAAAACGTGTTCAGCAATTCCAAACTCTTCTTCTTATAATATCAACCCTAATGTCATGCACCATAGAAGCGACACTTTCCACAGGTCCGTGTCATTTCTTCCACATAGAAATCCTTAAAGATTACATGATATTCAGCCTTGTCTCCATTTAGAGGAGGCTACAAGCTTTGTCCTCGTCTTCTTCATCGTTAATGTTCTCCAGTCAATGATCGTCCTCGGAGGATCCATCCAAATCAAGCTTATTCCATCTCCTCCTATCCTTTCTACTTTTCTCTAATTAGCCTGTCGGCGGTTTGACTTGACTTGTTCGGCCCGTCGTCCGCGACACGACTTTTTCTTTTTTATCCAGCCAAATTCTGTCCTATTGGTCCAATCAAATTAATTCCCTGTATCCATACTACTCACACACCGGCACTTTCTGTAGCTTGTGTTGCATGATGAAGGAACAGCAGCCATTATCGAGAATCCAGTCTTTGTTGATGTAACCGGCAGTAAAATTTTGCCAGATTCAGAGAAGCTACATTTACTTTTCTCTCTCAGGCAAATCCAGTTCCCCATGAGATGGGATTCGGCCCATTAAAATTCCTTGCGAAATTTATTTCCCAATTTACCCACACTTTTATTCTCTGAATGAGGGAATTAGTACAGCTGGAGGCTGGGTTGCCGGGAAGCTGGTGAAGTTATTGTCACTTCGTAGCTCGGGCATCTTTTCTTAGAAGCACCACACCATTCACGTGTTCATTCTTCCCTATTCCGCGAATGGGAAAAGATGCTTTGTTTGTAAACAAGCAGCTGCTTTGTCATTCTATTATCCCTCCAACTCTTCCCCTTCTTTTCATATTCTTCTTAACATCCCATTCGCACAAAACCAGGAATATTCTCTACCGGGCATTCTGTATTATTCGCTACCATCCTACCCGCAGAGCTTCCAAATGTTTGCAATGTGCAACAGGTTTCACGTGGTTTCCACAGCATATCCTGGCATATGTATCCCAATCAGGGAGTCAAACCTCCTGCTATCCCGTCTCATATTTTCTGCAACATTCCTCCCCTGGGACGTTATGATTGGATGCTCTCGACTCAAATAAGCAGGACCGGAAATATGCGTTCCGGAACTTGAATCAGCTCATGTTTCCAGCGCCCTCTACAATAGGACCGTCACTAATAACACATTTTTGACTATTAACGAGAGTTGGATATGATTATAACGGTTTTCTAAAAGCATTATCACGAAACCTGTGCGGAGCACGCATGCTGCAATTCATGATTGCCGGGGAAGGTGGATAATGATTTAGTTAACGTGATTCAAAATTATGAATGAGTTTGAGAGCTGACTCTGGTTTTTTTGAGCTTGTCATGACTAGGAGAGGAGGTTATTGTAGAATCAGATGGAAGCTAGTTCATAGTTACTAGGATTTGGATATGTGTGTGCAAACTGTTTCTAGCGGTATTTTTCTATATAAATCTATTATAGCATCTATCTGCCCCGACCGGCACCTTATTTCCAACACCACATCCGCTCTTGCGTGCTCGCTGTAAGTTTATACAGAGTACAGCATATAATTTTAAAAATTGAGCACTTGGCAAACATCCGTTTCCGGAAAGTTGTTGAGATTTCCATGGATTTCCCTTTCTTTTCTCTTGCATTATTTATTCCGGCTCTCACATTAAGTGCAGCAAAAGAGTCTGTTGAAATATTCATAATTTTGCAAAACTGGAGCGCGGACGCCATTGTGTGGTCAAGTGTATAGCAACGTTTCTATTTGACGAGAGAGGGGAAGGGAATATAGTGGAATGTAGAACAGGGGATGAAATGCTGTAGTTAGTTAAGTTAGTATTGTGGAGTGTATTTATTGTAAGGGATAATGGCTGTCGCTATTATCCACGTTCATCCCTCATTACCGGCAGTTTATGGAGAGAGAATTCTATAAGTTGTTGAAGTGCAATCCCCCACGCATCCATGACTGACACTATAGGAGGAAAGGAGTTTAAATGAGTAATAATAATAATACATATTTGAATTTGACGAGAAAGCGCATGTTAAGCACCAAGTGAGGAGAGCACAACTTATTTACTTCAATTAGATTCAAACAGAGTTTTTTGAGTTATTATGCGTGAACCACTTGATTTCTTCCCATCATCGTTAGCTACGTTTTGCATCACTCATAATTTCTTCTCATCGGCCGTGCTGTGACCCGTTTAGATCCCTATCTCTTCTACAACTTCTACCGACTGCACATACTCTCCGATAGCTGCGGCTAGAATTTAGAAATTTCAAAGTAAACCGTAATAGTTTCTCTACATATTTCAATTGGCTTCTGCTGCTGCCACATAACACATAAGGCACCAGCCCACCGTCATTTGACTCATTGCATAGAGTTTAAATTTAATAGCATCTGGAGAATGATTTTTATTCTATTGTCATCTTAAATTGCATTCACGTTCGCATTTCACCTCTCAAACACACTCCTCATCCTATGTATTTCTCATGTAATGGTACGAAGGCATTAATGTTATTCCTGACATGGAGGGAAGAAGACCAGAGAAGAGTAAATAGGATGACATATGAGGTAATGTGCTCATTTGATAAACACGTGGAGAAAAATGATCGAGTTTCCCACAGCCACCCTCAACTCTCGCGCAACTCTAACATACCTAACGGAGTTAACTAACTAGGAAGTTTAATAAATTCCATGTGCTAGCTCCTAATAAAGATAATGTATGATTTGATAAGGGAAATTATTACAAGCTTGCATCAAGTGTTTCCAATTGAATCAACATCATCAGCTTAATTTTTATCTGCAGCATGTATACAATGTGAATGATTGTTCAAGGTTTTAAATGTAGTGCGGATTATTGGCGTAGGCAGAGATAGTGAGAGGGAGCAGTTATTCTTCGCAGTTTCCCGTCCTCTAATTGTAGTAATTACGCAGAAAGTAAGACAGCTTTTTGCAAAAATACCCCCCGCTCACACTTAATTTACAACGCCACAAACATTGGTATTTTACACTTCGAACCCAGACTACTCCGTATTTACATTTTGATGCATTTTAGAAATTACCTCGCTCTTAGTCAGCTTAAAGTTCTGGCATTCTCCGTCATCTTTCAGTTGGCTAATCATTTATCCACCTTCGGGGATTCCAACTATGCCTGGGCTAGCTTTTTTAATAGCTTCTAGTCCAGTCTCCCCATTTTACGCAACAAACTTCTTTCCAGACAGGAATATTTTAAGAGGGCGGCGGCAGATGCTTCTGGTGCGGTGTAGAGAGGGCTCATCAATTGTATCCCTTGCCGATTCCAGATACCACTTTATAGCCAGCTTCTATTTGATAATAATTGTGTGTAGATAACCTTAGTTTAGTCTTGGTGATAGTTTTGTAAGTGGACGGAATCATCACTTGGTCGTATATTATCAATACAAACTGATGAAGAAACAGGTCTTTGGAAGAAAAAAACCAACGTCTGACGCTTTTCTATCGTCGCTAGTCTGTGTCTAAAAGTTATTAGCTGTATTCTCTAATGTAACACTCCTTTCCATGCAATCCTCAAGAAATATGGGACAAAAACAAACTGACATTGTACGAAGAGTGGTTAGAGAGATTAGTAAAGAGAGTTTGCTTTTGATATTGAAATGATACATATGGGGAGTGTGGTGTCTAAGTCGTGGGAACGCCACATAGAGCGACACATATATTAAATCCAACAAGTTTGTGCGAAAGACAAAGAGATTACACATTCAAAACCTGATTCCCATCAACTCCATCCTGGGTCCAGGCTTCTGATGCTAGTTCCCAGTCAGTCAGTGAGTACGCTGGAAGAATGGCTGATTTCTTAAGGTCAATCACCAAATCTGCAACCTTGATAAAGTCTTTTCCAGCTGAGCTACGCAGATTTTTATCGCCTCATAGATTTGCGTTTGCTGGAACGCATAATTCATTCATGATTCCTATTCAATAATTATTCCGGCAGCGAGGAATAAAGAACCCCTGTATGTCGCTCTTGCCAACTGGCTCACTCAATCCTGTTTCGGCCCAGCCTAAAACTGTTCCTTCTTTAACACAGAATACAGTGTCTGTAAACACGTTGGCACAAAATCAGACAACTTCCACATCATTATGTTTAACTCGTACCCTACATTAAGACTAATCATGGAACCAAATTGAATGTACATGTGCGTCTGGAATTTAGCAATCCAATAAAGCAACTCCAGAACCCGGACAACCTTGGGTTTGCAGTTTGCAGAACAAGGTGTGAAGGTGAAGTATACACGAGAGTCTGGCTATATAGTCAGCCATGGCCCATAACAGGAACAGGACGCGTTTGTGATCAGGAAACGAGCGTCGCATTATTCAGATTAGCTATATACCATTACAGTCGCAAAAGATTGGTGGGGGCGCAGAAATGAATGTAAATATGTTTGCATAGCAATAGCTCCCGTTTGCAGCTCATTTGTCTCGTCCAGAGGGCCATCTTCATTTCTCTTCCTGGCGGATTCTTGTTTTGTCTCATTTCTATCATTCGCTAAGCTAATCAAGCATACTTTTAGTGCGTGGCCGTCTGTACAATAGAGAATTAGCAAAGTGTTTGTATATGGAAAAACTAGGTTGACAAGATTCAATTCCAAATGATTCATATAAATACCTTGAATTTCATTGTAGGTCGTGACGGTCTTTTTATGACATTGCAGATGAGCTTTTGAACGACCTCTCTCAGAAAAACTCCTTCATGAATTGAGATTTTTATTAGTTCCCGTTTCACTCATTTCATGAACAGACCAAAACCAATCGATTTCTATCTGAATAGCTTTCAAAACGTTTAGCTGTAGGCCAAAAAATCAAACTGCCATTTGGAGTTATCCTTGTTATCTAAACTGTTGCAAGTTTGGTTCATTTCTTGCTTGGGTAATCGTAAAAGCCAGCACCGGTTTTAATTCCGAATTTCTTTTGGTCCACAAGTTTCTTTAGAGAGGCAGGAACTTTGTACTTTTTCTCGTCTGGAAATTCTTCCGACCACCCTGTAATATGATACAAAGGAAGTTCATTATTTTTAAGGAAAAGTTCATAATTTCACACGAAAGAAACTTAATCCTTATTTCGCGCTGATGACTTAAAATGCTTTTAAAGCCAGTTTGAAATATTAATTAGCTTTCTTGGTCCGTTTCTCAAATTGAATGATATACAGGGTGATTCTAAACGTATGTGCCTATTTTAGCTTCTAAATACAACGTAACCCGTCGGCCAATTTTATTCAAACTGGTATTAATTGACAGCTAAAAGTCTAAAGTTTTGTGTGGTGCAAGTCTCAAATGCCTAGCTTCAACATGACGTCTGCTGTTAACACGCAAAGTTTTCGGTCGAATTCCAATTCAGCGTTTAACCAGATTTCCACAGCTACCGTTTCAACGTTTCAGGTGTTTGGTTTCATCTCGCCATGCAAATTGTTGAAATCCTAAAAAATAAAACTGTAACAGATGATATCCGACGGTGTTCGATCCATTGCAAGATGGTACCAACACCTGAAACATTGAAACGGTAGCTGTGGAAATCTGGTAAAACGCTGAATTAGAATTCCGACCGAAAACTTTGCGCGTTAACAGCAGACGTCATGTTGAAGCTAGGCATTTGAGACTTGCACCACACAAAACTTTAGACTTTTAGCTGTTAATTAATACCAGTTTGAATAAAATTGGCCGACGGGGTACTTCGTATTTACAAGCTAAAATAGGTACATACGTTTAGAATCACCCTGTATATATATATACATATATATCGCATCTTCAAATAAAATCCAAACCCTGATTAGATTTTGATAACAGGCTGATTTTTCTTACCTGTTAATATAAAATAAATTACGTCCAAGCCTACATAGTCAGCAAGCTCCAACGGCCCCATGGGATATCCTGCGCCCAGTTTCATTGCAGTATCAATATCCCGCGGACTGGCATCTCCTGTTGGTAATTGAGAATCAGACTTTTAAATAAATTTTTTCAAATGTCACTACGCTTTTATTTAATCAAATTAATTAATCTCATGAAATTACCCCGGTCGACCATGTTGATCGCTTCCACTAAATATGGCACCAAGAGCTGGTTTACTATAAATCCAGGAGTGTCTTTGCAGTCTACCGTAACTTTCCCAACCGACTTTCCCCATTCTGCAAGAGCTTGATGAGTTGCTTTACTTGTTTCATTTGTAGATACAACTTCCACAAGTTTCATTACTTGCACTGGATTGAAAAAATGAAGACCACCAAAGCGGTCCTTTCTACTTAAATTTTCACAGATCTTTCCTACTTTGATTGATGAGGTGTTGGTTGCAAAAATAGTGTTAGCTGGAGCCACCTGTTAATCCGAGATTTCATGTAATAAAATAAAGATCAATATAAATTTCGTTCCGATAAGGGAAACAAACATGTAATTAGTAATGCATTTATCAACGATGTAAAACAATGATATCAAACCAGAATGTTAAATAAGGCGAACTTACATTGTCAATAGACTGAAATAGTTTTTTCTTTGCTTCCAAGTTTTCGACAATAGCTTCCACCACTAAATCCGTAGATTTAACTGCGGAGGGCAAATCAGATGTAAAGTTAATGTTCTTGATTGTATTCGCAACAAAGTCTTGAATCTTTTGCTGATCTTTCTGAAAAACCAAAAAATACAGGCAAGTTTATCCAATGTAATCAAATTTAACTCAGTTAGATAACTTTACCACGTTTGTATCGCTAAGTTGTCCATCGTCTTTTAGTTCCTGGCTATATGATAATAACGGGAGTAAAATGGTGACTCGCGATGGCTATTAAGTACTTTTTAAGATTTTCAAAAGCTTTTCTGCCTCGACTCCGTACTCAAAGAAAGAATGTGCTCTTCGCATTTTTTCCTTTCATTTCTTAAATGTGTTGGATCAGTTGAGAAAATAGACCACTTATCTTTTCCATTCACCAACAGAATCTTTGTACGAAGTACTAAAATTTTATCTATCGACGCCGTCATCCAACGCATCTTGCTAAACTTATCGCACGCAGGGATACATACAAGGCATTTATAAAATCATGCATCATTCTAATTCGTTTCTCAGGACTCCCCCTGAAAGAACTGCAATTGAACATTTTCAGTCTTGAGTTACTAAATTCAAAATTAATTCGTTGAAAATCCGGCGTCTTACATCATATAATTTCTTCCCAACCCTTGTTAGTCCTTGATGAATGCTAGCCTTAGACTTCTTCAGAACATCTTCAGACAAATCGACCAGGTTCACAGTATTTCCTGCAGCAGCACTGACCTGTTGAGAAAAAAATTACTTTATCTTCATCATTCTAAATTATAAATGAAATTAAAGAGATAGACGTAAGATATTCAATTATTTCAGTCAAAACATGCATTATACCTGAGCAATCCCTGACCCCATTGCCCCTCCTCCGACTACGGTGACATTTTTTATAGCACTCATTGCTGGAAAGGTCGAGAACTTCCGAATAATCCTTCCGCACTGCATGTTATTTGATGCTGATAAGCTCTAACGCTGATGACTTTAATATATGAAATGATTCCACATACGAGACTGCAATTAAATTCCGAATTCAATCATGTACATAGCCGATAAGTTCGATAATATGTTTATATTGCAGATATAAAACTAGCACGTTTACCTTATCGTAACTTACTTCTGAACGTTTCCGTTTTTACTATTTTTGCCAATTTCGTGTTTAAATACTTTACATGTAATTAACGAAATTGTTCGATTACTTCAGATCACAGAGTACATAAACACCAAATAACCGGCAGCCTTTACGGATGTTATCGACACTACTACAAAGTAGTCACCACAATATTAAACTTTAAAAAATCGGCACCGTGGAATTTTTTTTGGACTTTAAACTTTGTTTTTAGATATGAAGAAATTAAATATCTTGAAATTTTGAAAAATTTCCCAAAATATTGTTTTTCCAAAAACAAGAAATTTTGAATTTCTTCGATTTTTCCGCATAAAATTTTTATCAAAATATAAATATATTTTTTAAAATTATCGATTAAGTGTTATTTTATATTTTTGACTTCCTGGGGGTTTCGGCCTTGCCATGGCCGTCATCAGTACTGGGGCCTTACCAGCATACCCCTAGGGTCGGATTTCATCACCATGTTTTCACACGGGTTTAATACCTGGTTATCTCCAGGGTTTGCGATGTTGTGGCCAAACACGACTACGAACAAATCGGCGGGCCTACTGATATCGTGGAAATAGATGAATGTCATCTATAGGGGACCTACATCATGACCGATGGAGCCCCGGTTTACATAGGAGTGGAGCAATTAGGGTATGCCGGACATAGCTCGGTAAACCATTCGGTAATGTTCGTAGGTCCTCCAGTACAAATTCCGGGTGTCAACCCTGACCTAGGTGAGGACCTTGGGAATGGTCTCATCAACGTCCAAGTCCATGATAATACGCAGGAAAGGAGCTGGAAGACCTTGAAAGAAAAATTGAACACCTGCAGGTCCGTGGAGATGGTGCAGGGTTATATCGGGGAGTTTTTATACCGCTATAATCATCTACGGGAGATGCCAAATGACAGAGGTCACCGAGGTCAGCAATTTCTGCTGTTTTGGAGAGATATCCGGCGCGTTTATCCTGGTGGTGATGAGGAGAAAGTTCGTGTGGAGGACTGCATGTGTGTTGACTGTGTTTAGAAGGGTGGTTCTATGGAAGGAAGGAAAACCATAAACCCCTGGAGAAAACCAGCCGTATAGAAAACCCTGGAGATAACCAGGTATTAAACCCGTGAGAAAACATGGTGATGAAATCCGACCCTAGGGGTATGCTGGTAAGGCCCCAGTACTGATGACGGCCATGGCAAGGCCGAAACCCCCAGGAAGTCAAAAATATAAAATAACACTTAATCGACCAAAGTCTGTTACAGCCGTCGGCGCCGTCGGTCCTACACACATGTTTATAGCCGAAACTCACAGCGGTTATGATTTGATGCATAAGTTTTGTAACTGCTTGGTAAATTTTATGTAAAAGTACATGCCGAAGTCTGCCTTTATATGCCCTTTAAAATGAATGGTTTGAATTGACGCTTGCAGAATAGCCTCTTTATGCCCTTGAACAAATGCCTTCCTGGGCCCACAAATTTAGTGGGTTAAGAAATGGCTTTATTTAACCGGTAATTAATTAGTTACAAAAAATGTGTCTACTCATCACAAAGTCATGCATTTATAGCTTCTTCACTTTACATATGACCGATAATGAAGTATATAATTATAGAGGAATAGATTAAATAATTAAAAACCTGATAGTTATCACACCGGTATTAGACACGCATTCTACAATAGCTTGGCCAACAATCTATAGGACATAACATCATTTAGTAATGACGTCCTGTTCTAAGGTTTACTTTAACTACTGCGTTATTGCAAAGTGATCCGGAATAATTTGGGGTTCCTCTTAACCTGAACCCCTAAAAGGCTTTAGTAGGATATATGTGAACCGAAACAGCAACGAGGGCTCTGACACACTAATACAACTGACAGTAAAGGACTACAAGAGTTTCTTGCTTAAGGTCGGAGCGAGGGATTCTAGTATCTGCATTCCTTTGAGCACTTTTTCTTCTTCGTAAGGAAGCCCAATGATTTGAACAGATATAGGCATACTGGTTGAGCTATGCATAGCCTGTAAATGTAATTCCAACAAAATGTTAAAAAATTGATCATTTACATTAAATAAGAGGATTCAAGAGCATATATTCGATAACTTTACCTTGTTGGCCATACGGTTTACGAAATCCCCTTGGAAGTCATATGCCTCGACATTAGTTCCAGACTCTTTTCCAAATGGCACGGTACCACAAGTGAAGTCAACCATGTTCCACATCATGGTGTAAACCGAAGCAGCTGTAAATAAATTATAGTAAAATTATATTAGAAATTCAAGTGGATTGAACCACACAACGTCAAAAAATTTCCGGATCATTTCACTACTCCTTAGTCACTTACGGTGCTGACGTCCACAAGCATCAAGAGGCAGTGCAGGAAACCGAAATACTGGGCACAGAAGGATATCGAGATTCTGAGTTCCTGCAGATTAAAAATACTCATGTTATTATATACTAATACGGCAGGTACTTTTGTAATAGACACTCGATAAATTTCGGTTCTCACCTGGAGGTCTGCAGTAAGTATTAGGAGCGGTGTATGTCATGACTATGACGCTTCCTGGAGCGACTTGCCGATTTGTAGCGTTGTAACAAGTTTGGAAGCTCAATTGGAGCTGTTACCTCGTTTGCTGAGAATCCACTGTCGCAAAAAACCTTTGCATCCAAATTCAAAATCTTTCCCATATCGTCAAAACCCACCTATGGACCACAGAAACACTTGTATTTTAAGATTTGCAGCTACACTGTGTAGTTTTATAAATAAAATAGGCGATTTAATCGTCCGAAAAATCCCTGATTTAGTGATCTCAAACTAACATCATAGCGGAACAAATATGCCAAACGCTTTCCCAAAGCGGACATGGCCGTTTCAATATCCAGAACCACTTGAACCGGACGCTTCAACTTGTTCGCTGCAACGGCACAAGCAGTTGCTACAAGTGTGCATCGACTGATCTTGGAGCCGAATCCTCCGCCTTAAACGCCTTCCATGAATGTTAACGATGAAATGTTTAAAGTCAAAATTAAAAATTAAAAACAAAATTAAATCAGCACTAACGCATTCAAAGGCATTTGCAGCGTAGCGGTAACAGTGGCTATAACTTCGGCAATCCATTGAGTTGCGCAGTATACGTCCATTTTATCTATCACGTGGAATGCAAATTATTATTTGAGGTTCCAATGGCATATGGAACTGACTGCCTACAGAAAACTCTCCTTTAATCTGGTGTGGAGCATCACCAAAGTTGGCATTCTCACCAAAATTATTCACGGTCTTCAATGTATAGTCCTTCAACTTGTTCTCCAGCTTTGCTCGCTCCAAACTTGCAGGAATGTCCAGTACCGGTGTTTGCACGTTGCTGTAAATCACTCGAACGAGTTTCGCAGCGCGGAGCGCAATCTCGCGCGTTTCAGCTACTATCATCCCCACAGGCTGACCCGCATAGGATATGTTCCCGGTAATGAAAATCTGCGAGCAACAAAAATTAAGAAACAGGGATAAGATTAAATTTAGCAATCAAGGCTAGGTACAAGACAGAACTCTTCAAGTTGAACCTCGTCAGGCTGGTGGGCGTCCCACATTGTCATGTAGTTGTTGGCTCCAGGAATATCCTTTGCGTCGTATGACACCGGGACGTTTCTGAAACCGGTATCGGATAGGAATTTGTTTGAACTGTTCCCATGGTTTCGCGAAGTTGTTCTAAACAATTAAAACTAGAGTTGTACAATACCATGGCATCAGACGTATCTACTTTAAGTAGATTAGCGTTCCCAACTTTGGTTATTAAAAAAGCTGCGTGGACTTCACCGAATTCGGGATGAATGTCATTTACATATTCAGCTTGACCCGAGCATTGAATCCCTGCTCCTATTTTCGGAATCGGTTCGTACAAGGGCCACTCGGATTTGTCACTGTCTTAGGCTTGCTTTCCGTACGTCACTCCTCTTTCAAGGTCCATGCCTCCTGACTTCATCATCGGCGTTGCCTGCCATGTCACCCATGATGCCAAGACAAAACTGAAAGAGCAAGGATTGCACTTAAAAGTCAATTCAATTGAAATACTTATTGCATATGTATTTAATGCCGAAGTACTTTGTCGAGGAGAGCTTGAACAGGTACATGGGATCAGCGTCAGGTAAGCGATGATCCGGTTTGACTTCCTTATCCAACGCAGCCATAGCACTTTGAATCATTTTTTCGTCTAACAACTTTCCAACGAAGAATGTCTCCGTTCCGACTGATCTGGAATTAATTTCTCAACTTTAGCAACTCCACCTATGTTGCAAGCGTTAATTAATTCCCTGCCCTTCTTGTAATTAGCCAACTTGTAGAGTAGGCAGTCGTCATCGTTGGATGCCTGCGAATAAGAAGAGAAAATCAATTAATATAAACTGAATGATAAGCTAATGTCCGATAGCAACATGGTTGAGGAAATTGCAGGAGCCCGCTGCATTTCAGCTGCAAGCTTCTGAAGGGAAATGGGAATGAGCCATCGGATTAGGAAATAATGTTCTCCTATCCAGTCCTTTAAAAATAGTAGTATTTGTCCATTGCAAACCTTATTTATTGAATGCTCATCCCCATAGACGCTGATAATATCCCCGACTCTAAACCACGGTCCGCATGCTAAACTCCGTGATTCGTTAATAGCTTCGTAAGCTGGTTTGCTGACCTCACCCGCCTTGTTTTCGGTGGCCTGTAGTCTGCAGGAAAAAAACATTACTTTAATTAGTCAAACCGTAACTATCACTACTATTAGCAATTCATTCAGGGGTCAAAAGCCTTGTGTACACGTTATACCTACCGCTTCTTTCTTAGAACATGATCTACCGGGTTTCCTTTCTTCGGTTGTTTCACCTCTGCTAGCAGACCGAACAGCTCTTAACTTTTCCTCTAAGCAACAGTGGCTGCATTTCTAGTTCGGTAAAAAGTAGACTTTTCCGTATCTCGATCATGTGGGTAATATTTCTCTTTTAAGGACTTTTTTCTCCTTACAACTACTTTCTTCCCTTCATCCTTCTTGCATAAAGCTAGCCGTCGAGCAACATTAAGTTGCTTTCCCTGGTTTCCAGTCTTGTTCTTGCGATGAAACCTCATTTGAAGGTTAGCATGAGGTATGCGATAGCAGAAGCACTTTTCCATTCGGTTTAAATGTGTACACGAAGGTCAATACCTTCAGAGTTCATTTTCCTTGCGCTAAAATATTCCCAATTTCGACATGAATCCTCTTTAAACGCATTCGAGGACCAGAAAAGTTTATTAACAAATAGCATAAATAAAGACTCAGAACTAACCATAAAATCCTTCCATGAGTTGAGAAATCCTTAGTCCACGCTCCTGAGGAAGTTGGGATAGTTGAGTGAAGTGCGTGCCCAAAATCTGTTCTAGTTTAAAATCCTTGTTGCATGGTCCTTGGCATGGCAAGTTTCCCAAAAGAGGGATAAACCCTGAAATGAAACAAACGTCATATTCATTTGATACGATTGTAGCGAATATCTGTGCCGTATAAGTCCGCATAAACTATCCTTACTTGCGTTTCCAAGCCTTGGATTCCAAAGGCGAACATTCTTCGAAAGTGTAAGCCTAAACCTTATCGGGAAACAGTTGGTCAGCAAGTTGAGCATCAATACAAAGAATAAATGTTTCTTTAGTTCTTGTCACATGCAGAAACCACGTTTCCAAGAAGTACACGAAGATTGTTTCGTACGACACGATTCATCAAAATATTATCCTCTCCGCACTTATCGATGCAGACTGTCTCCCTCCTCCGCTTTCCCTTCAGCAATACCGTATCTTCTCGGAAAATATCCAGAGCATCCATCTTGATCTGGAATTTCAAACAATTACAATCGACCCCTGTTGGTACGGACACAGATTAATACTACACCGGACTATTCAAATCCCGCATACAGTATTAGTTAACTCATGGCTTGCATCCTTCTTACCTGAGACAAAGACATCACAGATTTGTCATTTGAAGGTGATTCCTCGACGATTAATCGGTTGGGCTTGTCTTTTTTCTTCAAAATCGATGTAGAAAGGTCACAAAAATACAACAATCCAAGCATTAAACCCATGCAGAACTTAATTCTTCTCATGTTCCATGTAGTTAAATATATGTTTTCCATTATTTAAATACAAAAAATTGGGGTCGGGCAAAGGGTGAAGGGGGATCAGCTTAGGAATCAGCGGTTACGCGGGCGAGAGCTTTTGCCTAAAACCTAAACCTGCTGAACCTAACCTCGTTAAAGGGAGACTGATTTCCGTTTAGGCTGATCCCCCTTTGCCCGACCCCAAATAGTTAAAAAACTTAATAATCTAATAACTTACCGTGAACTATTTATTTCACTTTAATTAATGTTTGACGGTTAGAAATATAGTAATATATTATACCAATGCGTGCTCATGTGGCAGGAGCTTCTTGCCGACACCTTCATTGGAAATATTAAATTCGCACGTTTGCGAGTGGAGATTCTTCGCGCTCATGTTAAACATACGGTGGCATCAACTACACGCAAATACATACAGAATATCACAGCTGTGATTCCCTCTCGACCAAAGCCATTTTTAACCCTTATTTGCCCTTCGTTTCAAGACCAACTTCTACCCAGCAGAGCAGACGGCAGCGAACCCCTTCGGTTTACAGGGCATCGCCAATGCTATCATCATAGCAGAAAGGGCCTTCACCAGTAGGGACTTTCAACCCCCCCAAATAATACCCTAAATACGGTTCCAATTTAAAGCCCATTAAAGCCCATCCATCCAAGAGGCATCGAAGTCATTGAATCCATATGGTAGGCTGTACAGGCAGGGGATCATCCACAAACTCAAGGACAGACATATGGGTGGGGGTGCCTATGTTTTCAATGATCTTATTTGTTCTATTGCCCAGCACAGAAAACTATCTGACGACAGAGGACGGCAGCGGAGGAAGAAATCCAAATTCGGCCGAATTTATTCTACCAATATTTGTGGAAGATCCCCAAAAACCTATAAGCTGTATACGATGCATATGTGCACTTGGATCTCAAGTGGCTATGGCGAGGACGACCACCAAAGCAAGGTACATAGTCAAAGAAGCGCATGTACATAAGCGAAGCGGACAAGAAAGTAAGCAAAGACGAGATGAGATTGTGAGACTAAAGAACTATGAAAGCCCAGATCTGCACTTTTTACTCGTTGTAATGTCACTAGAACAAGATGATGATTGTAAGTTCGACAGACGATTTAATTACATTGAATAATTGTAGGGAAAATGTTTGATGCTGAATACTAGCACAATAATAGCCTCCATACAAATTAAAATCTTTACAAGCTAAGGCCAGGCTGACATAATAAGATGAGTTAACAGATTTTATTACAGTGGCGGGATTCGATGCCGCGACAGTTTCATGAGCTGTACTGTAATATGCACTGATCATACGAAACGAGCAAACTCTGCCAACATAAGTCTTAATCAAGATTCAACTTTGGTGACTGATTTCAAGTGGTTTACTTTCGTCGTTAATATCGGTTTTTTAATGAGGTGACTTGTGCTCGTATTACATTTGATTCCACGAACTGAAAAGTGTCATTTTTGTGATCTTATACAATCCAATGTGTGGATGCATGTTGAATAACTTCCACCAGGCGAACTGGATCCATACCGCCGTGGCGCTAATGTCGAAGAGATGAGGAATTTTCAGCCACACGCAGGAATGAAAAGTTTAAAAATGGGTTGCCATAAATGCGCTAGATGAGAGCAACTTGTGTATGTTAGGAGCAGAGTTCTGAGCAAGTGAGTCACGGCTTAAGGGCCGGAGACAATAAACATAGGGACGAAGAGTGAGCTGTATAAGAAGAAATGGGGAATGAACTCAAGTTATATACTAGTGGACACATAAGCACGTACGGAAGAGGCAGGAGGTATCCATCCCTATGTGCCCAATGTTGAGGAATTAGAGAAAGAATACAGGAATAAAGTATCACAGAGAGCAAGCTGAAGATGGAGTAAAACTGATTCAATTCTTGGCCCTGTTGCATGAAAGTGCATTTGGATTTAATGGTCAAATCGTCATATCCGTCAATTTAGTTGTGTATTTCCTTTAAGATATTCTCTTTAGATATCCGCTTGATTTCTGGAAGCACAAGGATTTGACGTTTCGATACTAATAACGGTCAAGAGATTTTGGGAAAACACGATCCGCTGAAATCTCTGTCGAAATTCCTGGATTATTTTCTCGTGAACTTTGTGCGTGTCCATAGGAAATCGTATTTACTGTTCGTGTCATTCACATGTCACTTATTAGGAAGGCGTGACCAAGGGCCTGCGTCGAATTTTAATTTAATTGTTTTTGTAAGATCCTATAGTGTTTTCCTTTTCCACATTTTTCCGGAACAGATGTGGCCTGCTTCCGACGTTCATCTTTCCTTTTTTGTATTCTTCGAGAATCATTTTTGTGATTACTAAAGAACATTGCCAACAATTAGAGTCAAGAAAGAATTACGTACAAGAAGAGACAAGTATATATATCGGTGCTTTACAGTTGGTTAGTTTTTCTACGGGAAAAAGCAAAAAGTCTAACCGGTCCTAAAAGAGCATTTAGTTTTCTTCGTCAACGAAGAAAGGTCCAGGAATATGGCAAAGACATATGATTATTTGTTTAAATTGTTATTAATTGGTGACTCCGGAGTGGGTAAAACATGCCTCTTATTCCGATTTAGTGAAGATGCATTTAATTCTACATTTATATCAACAATCGGTAAGAACTTTACTAAATTATCAGTCTTCAATATGTTCCGCCCTTTGATTCTGTGTTAATCAGTAGAGAGCATACATTCGACAAGATGGTTGTAGTAATTACTCTTGTTGGGGAGTCGTTCCCTCATTATCCTTTATCCTCTTTGGTTGAACCCAAAGATTTCGAGCCTTTCAAACTACATGCATCTACTTTGAACGGGTGGTATATAATTGCGGAATGTTTTTCTATGTTTGAAAATAGTAAATGACCCTCATCATTTATTTCGCAAGCTTGTCGGTGGATTTGTTTGATTTAAACATTTAAGTCATTGGGTATTATTATCCCCTCGGATGCAGGCTGTTTAGAGTTAATCGAGAATGACAACTAACATTGGTTTTTATTGTTGCAGGAATTGATTTTAAAATCCGTACAATTGAATTAGACGGGAAGAAAATCAAATTACAGATATGGTAAGCGGAAATAAAGCATTCATACGGTGTATATAACTGATCAGTGTTTCTTGTGTCGTGTGTTACATAGGTATGCGTCAATGCAACAGATGTAAATATGCTTGTGAGCACTTGTCTGATTCATCGATGACGGAACTATGAAGCATTGATTTTTCTTCGTCAGGAAATTTTTTAAGCGACAGGAATAGAAGCAAAAGTCAACAGTCAGAGATGTTTCGTAGATTTTTCAATGTTTGAACAGGACTACGAATTTGATTCAGCACATCCAGTTGGACGAATAGTTTCACTAGAGTAGCTCTGACTGAGTGCTACTTGAGCAGCAGATAGTTGATTCCAGCAATTTATTTTTTATGAAACTTCGTGGTGAGAGAGTATGTATGGTACGTATTATTCAGAGCTAAATGATTCGGTGCCTGTCTTCCATGTTCTTTATTATTGGGATCTGACGCTCCCATAGAAGCTTCAGCTCTTTGGTATTTCTTTCTTAGCTGTGGGTCTTGATTAGCCACTTGATGCTTTGGTCATTTGATTAGAGCCGATACTAAGGCGATGTGCTCTTCATACTCACTCAGTGCTAGGCAGCCATTGAGGCTTCGTTAGTAGTGATACAGTTTTAAACGGCCAATATGGAAACCTGAAGGATCTCGAGCAATAGGCTATGATGACGTAGTACGCGAAAAACTTTTGAAATGAATTCTTTTCTTTAGTCTTCTCTCTGACTGACAGAAGGGGAAGGCATTCAATGCGCAGACTGCTTCGTGTGTTCAGAAAATGTTTAGAAATGCATACTTTGATGTTGATAAAGACGTCTTCTGTTTTATGTTCATATTTCCAAATTTAATTTTGGGATAGCACTGCTTGACGTGAAGGATAAGCGGTGCATGGGAGGAACTATGTGTTAAAGAGCAACCAGGGATGATTTGTGGATACTTGACTTATCATATGTCTTGTTTCAATTTTCAGGGATACGGCAGGCCAAGAACGCTTTCGCACAATCACTACTGCTTACTACCGGGGGGCTATGGGCATCATGCTAGTTTATGACATCACGCATGAAAAAACATTCGAAAACATTAAAAACTGGATACGAAATATTGAGGAGCACGCAGGTACATGTTTCTCTGGTTGATGTTATTTCAGCTTTTTCTGAACTCCATTTTAAAAATGTGTAGCTAAAATTTCTTTTAAATTCACAGCTCCTGACGTCCAAAAGATGATACTCGGTAATAAATGTGACATGAACGATAAGCGGGTGGTTTCTAAGGAAAGAGGAGAGCAACTGGCTGTGGAATATGGAATCAGGTATGTTTCTTACTCACTAAAAGAAAAACATGCGTTTTCGTCAGACAAGTTGATGTTTAATATTATGGAAAAAATTATAGAAAACATCTTATTAAGACACAAGTATAAACATGTAGAGGAAATTAACTTGGAACAGTCGTTGCTGTTTTTACCTAGATAGCATGTAGATTCACGTTTTTCCGTGGCTTTGACAGATAACGGAAGTTTTTACCAAGCAGTTGCCTGCTCAAATTTACTTGCGAACTCCATACTATGCAGTACCTCTAGAACTGTCATGCAAGAAGTTGTCTGCCCTTGTTAATGTTGATAATGAGACTAGATTTTTGTATTGAATTCAGTTTTTTAAGCTTATCTAAGTGTAAAGCACGACCACATGCAGATTCTATCAGTCCAATATTTATAATCCAAAGTTAACCCTTATCGAAGATTTATTTGTTCCAAAATATTATAATTACACTCTAGCAGAGGATGCATAAGTTAGTTTCAACTTTAGGTTTCCTGAATTCTATGAATACTGTGATGATATTATTAAGACCACGCTCAGTTCCAGCTTATAAGCTGTCAGGAATTGTTGTGAAGGGCAAATTAATTCGAATAGTAGGACATTAAGAGAAGCTATACCAAGAGAGTGTACTGGTGCCATCAGTTTTTACAAAATATTCTATTCTAGTTTTCAATCAATCAAAGTGCAGCAGTTTATGTCAGTGACTGAAGTAGGAAACTAATGTAACTTCCATGCCACGGGAGAGATTCAAAATTATAACTTACACCGTCCTTAAACATTAACTCTGTGTTTGCAGATTCATGGAAACATCCGCCAAAGCGTCAATGAATGTGGAAGAATCATTTTACATTCTATCCCGGGACATCAAAGCTCATATTGATAAGAAGATGGAAAAGAATACAAATGATCACGGTCACGGTAATGTATTTAGACCTGGCGATCCTGGTAGTGGTGGAAATGGACAGAAACAAAAGCCATCGTGGTTGTCGAAGTGTAGGATTTTGTAAAGACGTAGCAATTACTATTATTTATCAATAAAAAGCCTTTTGTTAATCCAAACCCAGACACATGTACATTTTTATCCGCGCTTGTTCCATTAATGCTGTAATAACTAAGGTATAATCTTGTCAGATATTATTAAACTTTAAGTGCTTCCACAAATTTACAATAGGATACTCCATAAACAAGAGGTTGCCTGCTTATTACGCCCATTCTTGATCCTTTTGTACAACAATATTCTCTTAATAATCGATTTTTGTTTTGAAATGGTTCATATGTTTACCAGAATTTCGAGTAAATCTTAGACAGTATTCTTCGTAAATTCTTTGTCTCTGTTTTAATTAAAATTACTTGTTACTCTCATACTTGTCGGCCTTAGCTTGGTTTCTAAAATTTTAAATAGCTGTACATAAAATCTACCAGAAGCTCCAGCGATTACTTGCTATGTGCTCAAAGCAAATAACCAATAATTAATCACAGATAGCATTTACCCGGCGAACATGCGTGCTCTCTTTACCGTATACTTTGGTCCTCAAAAAATTATTTATTATCACGAAGCTATTAGCTACACTAAAAACATATGACAAAGCTCATAACTTGTGCGTGCATTCCGCTTTAATTCAACTCGTGATTAAAGCGAAGAGTCTCACGAACATTATGCACGAACACTGTCGGTATCATCCCAGTGTCATCATTAAGCGTCACTGATTGCATTAGCAAAAGTTTTCGCAGCCTGCAGGATTCGAACCTGCGCGGGGAGACCCCATTGGATTAGCAGTCCAACGCCTTAACCGCTCGGCCAAAGCTGCTGTCGTTAACGCAACGGTGAATTGAACAATATTTAAAGTTATACTAAGCACCGGAATAGGTAAACAACTCGTGCAATTCTTTGTCAAAAGCCAGGCTATCAACAGACTCAGTAGAAGCTGTCAAACATTTATTTTTCTGGTTTTGCAACTTATGCAACTTTCTCTAGCTCATTGAATGAGCACGACTCTTTCACCCCACCATTCTAACTTCATACCAATTTACTCTTCCTATTCCCTCAGCTTTGAACTCTGCAAAAAACATTCTTCAACATTTTTCAGCATCTTTCTTCCCCAAAACAGCTTTATAAAATTTAGACTGTCCTCTTTCCCAATTTTATTTTTGTCCGCTTCCTAAAGCTACAAGAAAGATGAAGCTTCTTATTTTTTTTAATATTTCTCGGGAATAAGCCTTGTTATCGAGGTCAAACCTGTAATAACTCAGGATACCGTTTGAACTCATGTGATTGTCATTATCTTAAATCACGTGAAAATCCTTTAAATCCACAATTTACTTAGGTTTACGTTGAACAGTACATTCAAGGACAGCAGCTGAACGTTTCATCCGGCTCAGGCGAGACTAAATTGCGATTGCGCTTTACACGTGAATTAGTAGATGGCGTGTGTGAAGTAATTTTTAAGGGCCAACTCAACTACGAAAACATTGGTATGACGTTTGTTTCTGTTAGCGCTAACGGTTGACGCTAAGCGCTATAGCGCTGTTGGGATTTATGTAAGTTAAGGTTCAGCGCCTAGTCTTAATAAGAGTAGAATTTCTACGCACCAGGTTCTGTTTCGTCTCGTCAAATACATTGTAGTTTATTCTACAAAATTAAAAACAACTGAAATGACGCTCAGGGTTGCAGTAACCATGCAAAATAATGAAATTAATTGAACTAACAAAAGAGACAATAATAGCTTAACCAACTTGAGGCTGGACCATCACTCTTGGATTGATCTATGCCTGTCTTGTAAAATACTGTAATAAGCGGACATCCAACCCAGAAGGCATTGTTGCATAAATATCAGGTACTTTGATTTATCGATAAAGTGCATAAAAGGCTTGATGCAATAGAATTATTCAAGGATGAATCTTACCGGCTCATATATTCCCGCCTTGCATGGAAGAATTTATTGCAAGATGTAAAATTAGAATCGCGCCATACATAAATGAGTATTATTAAAAATTAAAAAAACTTCTAAACAAAGTTTGTTTGCACTCATTAAGTTTTTTGTTTCAAAACAAATTGCGCTTAACTGGTTACTCCTAGGAGTTGTTACAAGAGGATATTTTGTGCTCCTCTACTCCTGGTCTTTGACTTTTGCAACTTGGAAGCAAGTGCACGGTGTGGAGAGTTGAGATGAATGTGGCAAATATCAAGATATAATTAGCATTACTAAAAGCAAGACACTTGAACAAAGTAAGAGGAGAAGCTCTGTTTTATGGTGTTATTAGACTTTGGTTGAGTGAAATTTTGAGTAAGGTTATTATGTGGAGGGGTAATAGTACATTATGATGTTAAAGCTGTAATGACGAACGAGGACAAAGAAGTTAAAGAGCGGATTGAAACTTGTTTTTCAACCTGAATTCAGCTCGATTTGTAAGGGTCATAATATGATGATGGGGGGGGGGATTGTTATTATTTAGTGGATTCTGTACGATACACGGACGTGGAGAAAGCAGGCGACCATAACTTGCTCACGTACACTTTCCTCATCCCTCCTTCTCCAATTACGTCCAGTAAGTTATTTATTATACATGTATCTTATACAGGATAGTTTTTCTGGATTGAAATTCATACTCTCCTCTTGATTATCTCCGATAATAAAAGCATGAAAGCTTTAATGCAAGGAGCATAGGAGCAAATCAGCCCTTCCGTATTTTTAGCGTGGGGAAAAAAACTTTTTCAAGTGAGGAAGAAGAAGGACTCCAATTTAAAATAACAGCTTAAGAAACATAGGGAAGAGAAAGATGATTGTTCCATATGTAATCTGATAGGAATCATTCTTTAGATGATAATCTAAAACCTGATTTGCAAGGATCTGACCGTGCAGAATGTATTGCCCGAAGCATGAATCTCCTTCATTAAATTTAAAATAATCTTATTTATCTAATTATCAGTTTTAGTCATCATTTAACTTTGTTGTTTTCGGAAAAGTTGTAAAGAAAACCAACCGCTCTTTTGATTCCAACATTTGACGTGCCGTCGGAGCTAATGGATTTTCTGCCTTTTTGCAGATCAGAATCTTAAAGTATTAATATATCGTAGCCTTCGATCAACGAAGAATGGATATTTATATTATTTACTATGTTTAAGTTTGATTTCACTAGAAGCGCATTTATAGAAGTATATCGGCACGTCTATAGATCGATAGCGGATCTGCCTTGAAAAGCCTGAAGATTAACTTTGTTCTTATCCGCGGGTTTGGCCAGCAGCAGTTGTAAGTTTATGATTCATATTTACATTTTCCATACTTGACAGAATCAGGATGATGATCATTTGTCGTTGCACCTTTTGAATTCAGGAAGCGCCTTAGCTGCAGCCTCGGCCAGGGAAATAATGTAAAACTACAAAAGAGAATAATCAGAATCTGGATGGGATTTGATCCGTGGAATCTTTTAATATCGCGCAGCTCCCTCTGCTATCTAGCCATAATTAGCAAGCTTTTAAAACATGGTTCAAATCAGGTTTTGCTCTTAATTAAATCGGAATATATAATGAATGAAAACTTGTTTGTACGCAATCATCCCAACCTTGTTCATACTCTCTGCGGACGGGATCCTCCCTAAAATGCAGACAAGTTAACTAGCTAACTAACTAACTATGAACTGAGGCTAAAATAATGGAGGGGAAAGAAGAGGAAATTAAGAGAGCGATAAGTGGAGGAGGAGTAAATAAAAGTGGGAAAACAATAAAAAGTGATCCAATCAGACCTGAGAGTATCAGGGAATCTTTGTGTAATTCTCTCCATTTAGTATACTCTGTGTATCATCGTTTATATATAAAATACTATAGCAATCCCATTTAACCTTCTGTCTGGGTCGACTCCCGGAAGGTACATGGAGATATCTGCTTTTTTCAAACTCATGGCGGACATACATTACATATTTGGCTAAACCAGTATTTTCTTAATTTCCACCACTTTTCGTATCCTCATTAAGGAATCTTTCCGACCGGCCAATGAGCACTCCTCTTGCGCACAAGCGTCAGAATAATTATCAAAATATAATAAGTAGAGATGATCATCTTTGACGCAGGCGACCAGATCAGATCACCGCAATCATCTGACTCTCCTCAACCATAATCATTTTCTTCCTTCCTCATCCTCATTTACCCTTCACCTCTTAATCTCTCCCCACCGGCCAAACCATGGCAAACCACCCAAAAAACAATAACAAACACAAAGGCAGCCAAGCACAAAGGAGACTCGTGTAAATAGTACATTCTCCTCTTAAAACTTTTAGACAGAGACTAAAACAAAATGTGCGTCTCCATCTCAGACACACGCACAGGCACAAGCTGTACGTGTGTGTTCAGGAATGAATAGGGATTCTGCTTGTAGGAAAATCTGCCCGCAGTAACTTTAAGGCAAACTTGCTATAGCCGGTTACATACAATTATGCCCCCCCCCCTGTCCCTCCCCTATCCTCTTTCTTCACAATCATAAAAACATTATCTCAACCACGGACCATCCACTACTAGCTTCTTAATTCTAAATACCAGAAGCAGGACCGTTTTTAAATCCTCTTTCTTGAAGACATTTTTAATAGTAGTAGTAACAAGACCCAGCCTCTCATTTTTCTTCTTCCTTATCATGCAATCCAGGAACAGAGACTTTATTCTCCCATTAAGATTTCACTCACAGATTCGCAAGTAAAACTCGCCAAATCCTTCGTTTAAAAACCTCAGAGTGTACTTTTCTCCAAATAAAGCATTTTATGCAGAAACCTGTGAAGGACATTTGAAGATAGACTTGCAAAATGGACTAAAACAAGGGACTGGCAGGAGGGACAGACGAGAATTTAAACTATTAAGTAGCTCATAAAGTCCAAGATTCCCGGTCGTCCAGCCTTAATTATTTCACTTGATTTATACCACTTCCAGTTTATTTCCCCCTGGATTAATTAATCCAAGTTAATAAGAGCTACAATAAAAGCTACCCTGACCGTCAGATACAGGTTGACTTCGGAAATTTTCCTTTAGCTTGGTTTATTTTAAGCAAGCAATTGTAGGGGAAAGCAAAAGTCTGTCAAAAGTTCTATAGTTGCCAGCACGACGCCCTGGAGGACCGTAAGTCAAAAAACATAGAATGATGCATCATTACCACATGGGCACGCCAAATACTTTTCGTCCCTCTACTGTATAATCCCGTATAAATAAATGGCGAGCAATTACAATTAGGAAAAGGGTTTCTGCGATAACTCCCCCGCACCCAATGGAATCAACGAGCTAATAGCAAATAACCGCTGCATCCTTCTGTTCTGGGTCTTGATGAGTTTGATCATTTGGAGAATCTTGAAGCGGCTGGCTTTTGGAAACGCTGATAATTCGTCTCTTGGAATCCTGGCAAAGGAATGCTTCAACTTGATGATGATACGGAATCCTGATGAAGAAGAAGCTGGTTTTCTGTAGTATTACAGAGAAATGGTGGATAGGAAAAATAGTGACTGGGATTCGGCGATGCAGAAACAAAGGATTCGGATCCGTGAGCACCGCACGCCAACATTTTCTCTCATTTATTCTTGACCCCAGCATATGACCCAAGCCGCAGAGAACTCAAGGTAAGAGAATTGGCTCGTGACCGGCACGCGACGACGGCCCATGTACGTATACTGTATCCCTATAATACACTCCCTCCAAACCCATCACCAAGCGCACACACCTTCCACCATCATCATCTCCTCCTCCGCACGCCGCTCCTGGACTTTACCCTCTCTATTCATTAGGAAATCAGAAGAAAGACAAAACCCATTTCGTAATTACACCTACGCCTTCCCAGTGTCTAAAATCCAAGATGTAAGAACTCAGCCTTTGTTTTTCCTCACCTTTCATCAATAAGAAAGGCATCCCCTCCTCCTGTCTCTTAGCCATCTCGTCCCTTTTCTTTTTTCTTATTCCCTTCTGTTTTTCTGACGTGTGGAGGGATTCTGCAGTCTTGTAAACGAATCTCCCTCCAAATCTCTTTTACCCTTCCGCATCTTCTTCCTCTCCAGAATCTGCACACTCTGTGTATCCAAAATCTTTAATCTTTTCATGTAGGCTAAGGATTTCAAACGCATTTTCTTTATTCTCTCTTCCTAGCCTTATCCGAAAATGGAAATTCATTGTTTTAGCAATATATAGAGTTTCATAGTGCTCTTAAAAGTCAAAGATTATTTAAGCCAGTTACTTTTTTAACTGACAGAGATAGTGTTTTAACTCTCTCACCCCCTAACAAATCCATAGCTCCTACATAATCAACCGTTCCGTAAGGCGGTCAAACTTTGAACATGCAGAATTTTATTCGCAAAAAATTATTCATATAAAACTGGCAAAAATACAAAAGCCTATATATCATTGTCTTTATTTTTCTAAATTACAATCTGCACGCGAAACCTTGAACACTTTGGAATAGTGGCCAAATCATCTTGGGTTTCCTTCCGTCGCCGTCAATTTCTTTCCCAATGTTTTTAAATCCTTAATAGCTTTAAGATGGACGCATTATCCATTGGTTTTTTCCTAGTTTTGAGTGAGATTCCAGATTCCTGGGTGTACTTGGAAAAGTGTTAAATTGCTAAAGAATTCAATGGAATTTTTGCAATTATGTAGCTTGAAAGTTACAATGTCCTACAAGAGCTGGGAAACAAGGTTTAGTCATTACAGGTTTGCTTATTATTAAAGTGTACATGTACACTTAAAGGATGAACACCTTTCTGTAAAAATCCATTAAGATCAGCTACATCTGTCAAGGAAGGGGGGAGGGTGATTCTTCTTAGAAGTTTTTCTTCCACGCTCCACTCAAAACAGAAAAAGAACAAGCTGTTAGTTTCTAAATACTCAGGGTCACAGGTCATTAGAGTGTTTGTTTGAATTTTTTTCCCTCCTCAAGAGAATCTTTTTTCGCACACTTGTGCCATAATGGATTCGAAATTATTTTACAATCTCCCTCTACAGCTTCCTCTAGGTCATTACATATGATGTGCATAGATACTGAGATTCTTTTTAGGGGTTTCCTGCAAAAAGAAAGAGTTGAATCTATTCTATTCCAAATTGCCCCTCATCATTATTAGCACGGCAATCAGTCTGACAGACGGGGGATGAAAGATCATTTTTCGCACGTATATTTCTCAAAAAATCCCTGGCTCACACTCTCATCTTTTGAAATTTCAATGCCAAACTACATTACCGCCATAAGAAGGGGCGAGTCTGATGATTTAATGGTAGGTTGATGATGTTGTGTGGTGATGATGATTTGTTGAGATTGGAGGTAAAAATTTTTGGGTAATGTTACCGGTATTTTGTAGGTTGTGTGCGTGCCCCCTCTTGGATTGTAATGGGTTGTAAAATAGTAAATTGTTCCATGATTTATGTCTCCGTCTTTCAATAAAGTACATATTAGCTTCTCTTTGTGTGTTTTATTCTTTAGACGTGGGAATAAAAATATGGTTTTTTCTCCTAGGAAGGAAGTTGCGGTTAGTATATGGGATTTGTATAGGAGTTAAACAGTTAAAGAGCTTCAAGAGCTCCACGAGTGTCCACAAAAGTTTATTCACAAACCTGTATTTTCTTTCACACGTCTCATTGACAAAATTCTTGAAATCATACCCCCTTAAATGACAGATAAGGAGGAAGGATCGAGGGAGGAGAAGGTAGAAGGATATTAGTTCCTCCGTGGGGAAAAGTAAGAGAATCTCGACGGGTTGTTGTTGGATTCCGTCAGAGCGGAAGTCTCCAGGATGGGTAATCGGTGGGATTTCTTATACTCTTCTGGTCCTGGCTTAGCTCAGATAACTTCAGTTATACATGACGCGTATCTCGTGTATTTTTATAATTCCGTAGAAGAAAAATCCTGTATCGGTTTTTATCAGTCTGACAAATTCAGTTGTATTTTAAAAGCTAGTTATGTATTTCTGCGAAATATAAAACGGGGATTCCTGGATTTGGTCCTTGGCTTCCTGAGATAAAAATTAGACTTCTTCTGCTCCTTCTGCATGATTAGATTAGTTCAGGTGTACAAGCTTCTCTTTACCTGTCTTGACTTGAGTCTTGACCTTCAATCCGTGATAAGGTTCTGCAAGGCGGATAAATGTGAGGAGACGGGATGGCGACAATAACCTTATGCGAGGAGGATTAGCTTTGGATTAGTTTTATTGACATTTTTTTACGTTGATCGCCCAAGTAGTGTTAAGAATTCATTGAGTAGATGTACGTTATCTGTTTTATGAACTAGAAATGAGCATTGGCGTGTAGTTACGTTATGTTACAGTTAAGAGAAACATGTAGCAGGATTGCAATCTAAGCGAATGTTTGTCTGGTGCATGTTTTGTTCGTTGGGGTAAAATCAAGGTATTGAGAGGGGTAACGTTAGGAATTGATTGACCTACGGTTGAAGCATGTCCTCTGTCCCAGGTAAAAGAAACTTGAGGATGAGCAGAGAGAGAGAGAGAGAAGAATGAAAAAGCTGATGAAATTTGTTTCACTTGATAGGAATATGTGAAGTGATGCAAGGAAGAAGGATGTATCTTGTAATGATTTGATGGTATTTAAAATTGTTTCACGACACCTCCTTCCCATCTACACATCTCTACTACCCACACAGCCCCTTTGGCTTCAAGGAGAGGCTGTCTTCTGCATATGCAACTAGCTTTGGAGTTGGCTAGTTTAGATGATAGTTCAGGTTTTGCTACTGGCAGAGTCCAGATGGCTTTGACGTGTTATGTTTTACCTCTGCTACCGGGGCTTCCACCCGGGATATTGTATATATCCTTGATACGTGTGCAGAGAGTAGGCTTGGTTGTTGTTAAATAAAGTTTGGAATTAGACAAAGGATGAAGGGTTTGGAAAGGTGCAAAATCGTAACAGTTGACAAATCAAGCGTATGGTCTTTTCCCTTCAGGAAGTTGCATCCACTTCGCCTTTTGTCTCTCTTTTTCTGTCTTTTAAAATCTGTAACCAATCGATTTAGCTCAACTTTTACGAACACTTATTCTGTGTAATCCCACTTTAGCTTCTCTACAAAACATTTTCGGAACCCCTAAGCATCATCATCCTCCCTATCAAAAAAGCCGTGCGTATAAGCTTTCTTGGCTTTTAAACTGAAGCTAAAAGCTGGTGAATCTTGCACAATGTTTTCCGCTCTGGGTTTCTCAAGATTGCGGGCTTTTTACTTGCGTTCCTAAATTGCGCACATTTCTCAGAGATGAGGAGGTCTTTTCTCCTCTCGTACTATATGTATCGCAAGGAATGATTTTGATGATGGCTACAATGTTTTGTCTTTGTCTGCAGTTAAGAGAAGAGCAACTTGTTGGATAGAGGGTGTGGAATTATAAGAAGTTTAGTTTTTCGTTGCAGGATTCTCAAAGTTTCGGATTCGGCAAAGTGTTTTGCAAAGAGTGCGTTCATGATTCCGTCGGAGATGAATAGCCTGATGAGTGTGAATCCTTATTGGAGGAGATGTAGGATCGGAAGAAGGAGAAGAGTTAGAGACAATTCAAAGGGTAACAACAATAAAATATATCCTTCTCATTCGCTGCCACCACCAAGATTTTTCTTGTGACCAAAATGCCTTCAATCCCTTGACTTCTCGACGTTCCCGTTTTACTTGAAGCTTGTAACTCCGAGACTGAAATTTTTACAAACCCCTCACTCACTTGCTCTTGTCATCATAGTCAAGCATGTAATCCGATTTTCTTGCATCCGTCAAAATCCTAAATTCTTTCTCCACACACTATCCTTTTTCTCATCTTGTTCTTTGAAATCTCCCTCTACCCGTTTCCTTTTACCACCTTCTTATTTTTCTCCCCTCCTTGTTCAAGAGACATTCGCCATTCTTTTGGCTTATTACGCCTGTTTAGCGAATCCTCCTGCTTGTATTTTTACTCAAACCGCAGTCAATATACAGCGTGAATGTCCGTTTTCACTAGCGCTTTTGGCTTTATATCAACGCCAACGCGGTGGTGTTGGTTTCGTCGGTTTCTTCTCTTCTTGTCTCTTCCATAGTTCCCTAAGAAGCCTCATACAAAAACAAGGAGAGTCAGGAGTTTCTAGTAGGACGCATATTATCCAAAGATAATTTCAGATAAAATCATCCATCACATCCTCCTCGAAGAATTCTCAGACGTGAGGCTTTCAGATTTCACAAGAGACTCAAGAAGACGGCATTTATTTCACCGCACAAACCCGTCATGTCTCTGAAAGACGAGAAGGTAAAGGCTAAAAGTACTATAAGGCAAAGTAAATTGCAAAACCAAAATTCCCACGTTCCTCACAATACAATAGCAAATTACACTGTACGCCTATCATTCTACCTGTCGGCTGTGTAAAATACCTCACAGGATGTTTGATACCAGTAGTTTTGTTAGCGCTTTGGAGTTGGCAATGCAATGGCAGTGGCTCCGAGTCCACAACAGAAAGAGCAGTGTAGTTTGCTGCAATCAAATTAAAGCAAGTAGGATCGCTCAAGCTGCTAATTGTGGCCGAAAGGTGGCCAGCCAGACGCAGCGTGTTGTCTTGAGATTTCGCTTCACTCGCTTCCTCTCACTCCGCTTGACCTTTACACAATGTTTAGAATCGATCCCAGTCAAGCTTAAACCCCTTCCTAGGAAAGAAGCAAGAGGGGAAGGTTGGGAATTTGTAAGACATTAAATGGCTGCATTTTTGAGTGCTCTGGTGACAAAAAATTACAGCGGAAGGATGGAAGCGGCGCAGCGCAAAAGCGTCTTGGTATTTTCCGCTTGCCCTGATGCATGGAGGAAAAAAGCATCTAGTTGAAAATTGAAACTAGTTCATTCATGAAGGCGGAGGTGGGAAAATTAACTGACGCTGCATAGTATATAATATATATAGTAGCCGCCGCCGACTATTTACCGTTCCGCGTCTCTTATTTCCTCATGGCCCTGCAGTGGAGAATGATGCTCGCTAAGAGTTGGTGACAAAACATATTGTCATCATGGAGAAGGAAGGAGGCCAAAGGAATTAGTCCCACTTGATGAATTCTCGATTACTCATCATCATTCATATTTCACGAGGAGAGAAAACGGGATGTGTTGTGAAAGACGTTGGACTCAAAGTCTGAAGCCCATTCAGTCCGATGAGGCTGACATGTAGTGCTGTCTCATGAGCTCAAGCAAAACCCACCACTTGCTGCATTTACTGCTTTCAAAAGGTAACAATAAGAATCCGATCCAAGAAACCGGAAAAGCGAACAATTCGCGTTAATACCAGCTAACTCTGCCTAGGATACGAGTAACACTTCCCAAAAAATGTAACCGGCAGCGTCGTCGTCAGAGGTTTTATAAATAAGAGTGTCATTCTTCACCCCGCTGTTGTATTTTGTCTATCCTTCAACTCCAATATCCTCTTCCGATACCAAGCTCATTCCCCCACCTTCTTACTTGTTTAACCTTCATTCATTAGAATATTGTATTGTGGAGCTCCAAAAGGGCCTCTCTTTAGGCTAAAGCGCCTCCAAACTACCTACTTGCCACCGCCTTTAGTGAACTTTTTGACACTTGCCAATTTTACGCTGTCAGTCATCGCCCAATTATCCATTTGACCTCTTCTACTACTCCCGAAATAGAAAACCAGGGCAGGAATTACAGTTTAAATGAGTTCTTTCGGATTACAAATCCAAGGTATGCACCCCTTAAAAAGCGCGTCGCATATTTCTGTATGCCAGCGCAAAAGATTTCAAATACATGTTTAATCACCCAGAACACATTAAAATCCAAGCGGAGATGAAGCCGAAATAAATGAAAACAAGTTATCCTGCTTTCTTTTGAGATTTCACTCAAATTTATGACGTTTTCTTCGAAAACGCTGCTGAAATCAGTGAGCCGTCATATCACTGATATTGCCTTTAAAGCAAATGGGGTAGTTCAATGGCATTGATAGCTCTTCCGCCCATTTGGCAAACTGCGCCCTCTGGCAGAACTTAGCCTTTAATAGTCCAAGCTTCTGGAACATCCGGTGTAGCTCTTAAATGTTTTCAAAAAATGGGGAAAAAAGTTGAGATTGCCGGGATTTGTCTCGATAAAAACTAGTTTTCTCGTGCAGATGCTTATATAATTTAGGAGCAATTAGGCTGGATTTATGATACGAGTGTGTAGCTCCGCGCGTGCTAGCTAATCAACTAACCACACACGTCCCGGAAGCAGGTGCAAGTTCAAGATTCGCGTGCCCATCCTTAGCTTTTCTCATCTCCTTGTTCATGCAGGCTGCACTTGTGCCTGTTTTGCAGCCTGGAAGATCCAAAGATGCTGTTCTGTCTGTGGGCTTTTGTGTCTTGATTTCTTCCACACCTGGAGTTTAGTTGCAAGAATAAGATGATGAGAAATCTATAAAACTATGTTGAATTTTAAAATTTTCACCTCTTTATCTTACAGGGGAATGAATAGGAATGAAGTGATAATTTTTAGTCTTCACTTGATATTTATGAAAATTTCAAACATCTTCTAAGCTGTCTAGAAAAATTAAGATTATTATTAAAATTTAAATCTATTAAAAAAATTATTGCTTTTCATTACTGCTCTTCTTGTCCATTTTGTATTCATCTTTCAATAATTTCCAATGCTGTGTTTCGCCAGTATGTTTTTATTATTACTACGCAGCCCTTCTCATTTGCCCCTTGCCGTTGCCATTATACTGCAGCCTCATCTTCTTCTAGCTTATCCTAGGAGGTGAATCCTTAAGAAGATGGATTGGTTTTTACATGGTTATAAATCCAGGAGCTTTCTTCTCTCTCTATCCCTGTCTGTATGTCTTGTTCGTGAGTTTCACTTTATCGAGAACGGAAACTCCACCCTTCCTTGATCTAGTTTTTCCCCAACACAACAATATATAATATCACTCTGATTTTTTCTTTCTATATCTCTTCTCTCTCTCGTGCCTATACGTATACCACAATCCTCCCCCTCTTCTTCTTTTTCTTACAATGGCATCACTATTTACATCACAGAGACAGTTAAAACTGACTCTGAGACGCCATCTCGGTCCCATGTCCCATCCTGGTCGCTTTTGTGGAAATGGATTTTCTGTTGGAAACAAGATCCAGCTCTTCAGTTCAAAGCTTACACATACGTTTGCGGCTTACACGAAGGTACGGCCATGAAAATTTTTGTTGAAATAAGAAATTTTAGCTTTATTCCCTCCCGTTTCGTAGAAATTACAAAAGATGCAAGTTGCGCACGCTCTTGATTGTCTTGATGCCATAGTCCCTTGATTCTGTCATGTTTTACCTTTTTTCTTTTCTTGTTCTACAAGTTTGGCATCATCTCCGAGCAAGGCACCACCTAGAGGAGTGATGATGATGATCATCCCTTCCATGATTACACCTAGAGCTGATGAGGTAGGCTACTACTAGGAGCGTGAGGCAGCCAGGAGCGTGGGTGAGTGAGGTAAGGTGTAGAATACAAGAGTAAGATGGGAAATACTGAAAGGGAGCAGGAGGAACAGCATCCCTCTTGGCATCATTGCCCACACTATAATTTCCCTTGACCAATCATGACAAGGATGAAGTAATGAAACGTGTACTTGTTCTTCTTGTTCTTTATCTCTCTCCTCTCCATCATATAGTCTTTTTTATCCTTTACTACAAGAAAACAAGGGTCTCTCTCTCTCTCTCTCTCTCTCTCTTTACCTGCAGAGAAGGATGAGGATTACCACATTCTACTAGTAGATTAGATACTACTACAACGCCCTGCTCTCATTTATAGTAGCTTGATCCAAATATACTAGCCGTAGGATTCCCTATCTCAAGAAGGGTTAGAAAAAAGAGAGACGCGGAATAATAGGAACCATCCAATCTTTACCTTCAATCTACTAGTAGTTACACGTAACAACATTTTACAATTCTCCTCACTTTTCTTTAAATTATCTTCATTCATATCCACCCCACATACTATTCCAACGTGTAATTCCACATCTCCTCACCTAAATTCCATACTATTTTTCATTTCTTTACTCTGCCTTAATCCCCACAACCCCGTGGCTCAAGCCTGACACTCCTGACCACATTTACATATGGATTTTACTTACAAAACTATTTTAACCAATTTACCCCTTTCTTGACATGCGAACGTCCGTCCATCTCGTCCATCCTTCTCACTGTATACTATCGTAATAAAAATCATTACCACATCATACTACCACTCTTGGGTTAGTTTAGTTCTATACTTATTCGGCTGTTATCATTTTAATTTACCTCAGATTATCTTACATTGCAAGAGGAGGACGTACAAGGATCAGAAGCCTTTCCTGCCACACGTATTACAGCGTAAGAGGGAGCGGAGCTCTTGGGGAATTTTACTCTGGATTATATACATTCATGTTTGATCTCTTGCCACATTTTTATCACAATTCTTTTGCAAAACCTTCTTTTACGTCATATTATCAAACCATCATCATCATTCCTAAGATATAAATATACAAGCCAAAGCCAAGCAGATTTCTCACTTATCTGCCTCAGCCTTACACGAATCTACTGAAATATATGCTGCAGCGCCTTGCAGCGCAACGTCGTCACTAAATCATTCTCTCTTTCCGGGTTGCAGCCCTGTAACATTCACTTACTTATGCGCTCTATCTGCCCATCCATCTCCTTGTATTTCAAGCCAATTTGCATTTCCACATTTGCCTAGTTTTCATAGCGTGTCTTTTGAATCTCTGTGACGCTGAGCTAAATAATTATGCATATCAGCATAGGAGTTATTGTGCAAACTATGGATTACTTTTCTACGCATTTCCTTTACAATTTACTAATGTAAAAGTCGCTCAGCATTTTTTTTAATTTTGTATTCAAGCTTTTGACTTAAGAACTGTAAGCATGTGTTCTCTACGTGAACTTTTGAGGTAATACGGTCAAATACCGACTTTTAAAAATTTCAATTTTGATTTTTTTTTGCCGAATTCAAAATTATTTATTCTTTTAATTAATTTAAATGCCCAGCCGAATTTGAATTTTATATTCCCTAATTTGAATTATGCATTCCGTATTTAACATAACATATTTGAATTTTAACTTCCCTGTTTGAAATTGAATTATGCGTTATTGCAAAGCTCTCAAACAAGGTTCACGTTTCGTAGAGCATTAACTTACTGATTCCAGGAGCAGCCTGAGCACTGAGTAGCAGCGTTGGTATGTTAACTTTTGTCCTTTTCCTTGAATTAATCCACCGAGATGTGGGTATAAAGAGAACACCTTCCATAGATTGATCGTTTCAATGGCAGAATTGAATATCCGAACTCATCTTCTGAATAAACTTGAGTTTCTTTTTAGATCTCCCTATCCAACATCTTGGGACTCCTTTCGGGTATTTCCTCCACATCATCTTGCTCTGTTTTATCCTTTTCTTACGCTTGATTTAGTTTTAAAGATTTCCCAGAGTTGAGTGAACACTATAAAAAGATTCATTCAAAGTAAGCGATAGTGCATGAATTTGGGGTGGCAGAAATATCAAAACAATGTACAAACAATGTGCTTTTGTGTACACCGTACCGTCCTGGATGATCTCGTAGGGTTATTGACGTGTTATGTTGAAATGTACTTGAATAAAAGCATGCAGTATCTATCACATTCGCGTGGATTAGCACGTCTTCTCCCATCAATTTTTTGACAATGAATGCGTAGATTTCAGCAATTCTCCTACGAGTCTCACAAATGCTGATAACGTATTGTCTCATCAATGAGAGTGCTTCAGAAACTGAGTCTCGCATTTAAAAATTGAGTAAGAGATGAACATTGGGATTGCAGAATCATCCCAATCTGTATATTAATGACCATCATCTTACCATCTATTCCCTTAAATAGCCATAAAACTATTTGAAACGTCAGTCAGGGCAAACCCACCCCGAGAATGACATGATGCTATGCCAAGCTGTTTTGAAAAAAATGCGGATTCCAGTCAGAATTCAGCGGAAATCTGTTATCAAAAAGAGCCCATTCCTGCTTAGATTAGAACAATTCCTCGCTGGTAAAGGGCATGTTGCGAAAAGATGAATGCTTGCGTGGATTTTTTGGAGGCTAATAAGGAGAACGGAACTAACTGCTTCTGTGGGAAATGAGTGGGATAAACGTTGGAAAATAATAAACTAATAGCGGAGTCATAAAGGAGGAGGGATTATGACTTTGGCAAAGATCCAAATGGGGTTTGATTTTACTAAATGTATATATTTATTTCAAGTTCCTCCATCATCCCGAGCATCATCCTGAGCACTGTGGTTATTCAGAGGGGATTTATTAATAGTCCAACAAAGTTAGCTTAAAGGCGGAGAAATTGTTGTATCGCTCACAGTTATCTCTGTGGCAAAAGTTTGGTACTTGTTCATGAATTCCGATTTTTTTTTAAAAAAAAGTATTATCTCGAACAAAAGATGCATTTGCGCATAACTGACCATACCGCAGGATTTGTATTCTTCAAGGGTATCTATTTACTCTCTTGTTCATATTTGTTATTATTCTAATGCAACCAAGCCAATCACCTTTCCCGGTTTGATGGTTAACGACTCTCAGGCAGTGCCGTCCTAAACCTGCTTGCATAATTTATAATAGCCCCGTTTACTAGCGGCCGCCGCCGCCGACACCACACGAGTACAAAGAAACAGTTTGCAAATGTTACAGGGACAATATTTGCGGATCTCGGAGTGGATGCTGTAGACGGTCAAAGCTAGGCATGCACAGTACTTTTTAGTATTTTAAGATTTATGGATAACAAAGAGGGCAAGAATACGACGTTGATCGGAGCAGGAGCGGGTTCGCACTGGGTCTGTATGCTATCGGATGTAGTTGGGTGGTTAGTAGTATCGGAAGGTGCGTTCGGATGTAATTTGATTCAGTTAATAAACAAGTGCAAGATGATGACGGAAGGAGAGTATTGTCTGTTTGGTTGGCTTGGCCTCCTAGCTGGGTTTTGCTAGGTTGATAAGAGCGGTTTGGAAGAATGGGGAAGACGGAATGTATCCCCATTTGATGAACGCATCCCCTTCGGAAGCACACACCTTCAGAATTCATATCATATTTAACGTCTGTCTCATCATCTGATATTGCATCTAGTGATGGTAGAGGGAGGCTACAGGCTGGGCATCTACAGCCTCTCAAGCGACAAATAAGGTAAGCACTTAAAGTAAGTCACCAAGAAGGAGAAAATATGAAAAGTATATATGACGTCCTTCCCTCTCTTCTTCACATCGCCCTAAGGAGCTCTTCATGTAGACATGTTAACATAATAATCGGTTCATGAATATTGTTTGTCTCTTCTTAATTTCTCTACACTCGGCTACGCATCGACACACTCAATTACATGTTCACGTGCCAAACAGAAGTTTGTCTATTATTTCATAATACTCTGTCTTTTTGTCCTCATTAATTAAACTTTCCCCCTTCTGGCTGGATCCCCACCAAGAGCCAGGCGTAGCACAGTAGTATCATAACCGTGGAGTAGTAGAGAAATTTAACTAACTGCTTTTAAGCCCTTTAACTGGTGTGATGGTCGGCGGCCACACGGAATTTTAAATTAGACGGGAATGTATATGGTCTACCCACAAGGCTTGTCCCTGGTCTTTACTACCGGTAAACGATATTGTTTTTCATATAATTTTCCATCAAATTACCCATCGCTAGTAGCAATTACAGGCTATGTAATGGACAGCAAATTTAAGAATACCGTGGTAGTGCTGCTGCTGCTGGGAAGTAGGCAGGATATAATATACTTGTTTTTGTTATAAGAATTCTATTGAAGTAATTTCTTTTTTTCCCTTTTAGCATCGTCCCTTATCCTTATATCTGGCCAAACTATATTATCTTCTTTTAACTCTTATTAATATCATTTTCAGGGCGGAGATAATCCTTAAATTTTTAAAAGTTTTCACAATTTTTCCCTTGTGTGGCAGTCAGGGAAACTCTTTTCAAGAGTATTCTGTGGCTGGGAAAGGGCTTTAATGGAAAATTTGTTCTTTAAGGGATTTTAGACTCTTTGCTACTATTAGATGGAAAACCTGTTAGTAGTTTCTTGTTTTGACGTCGGGAATATAAAATATAGTATATGACTGTTTGTCCATCCGTCCATCCTGTTTTATCATTACCCTTCAGAAGATTATCATTATTGCTAGAAGTGAGACTGGGAGGACGGACCGACGGACGGACGGACGATGGACGATATATATATACTGTATGATGGCTTGCAATGGGATACGGAATAAGGGAAAAGCCTTTGGTCACACATGGACATGATTCCAAATCCACTCTTTGTGTATATACCAAGAGTCGCGTGCCTCAACTTCACATGGTTAGTCAAACGAGAGGAGTTTCAAGTACACTTGGTTACCCATTTGGAAATTGTTTTTTTATCCACTTCTTCTTCATTTCTTTTATATTCTCTCCATTTTCCTCTTATCTCCCCATATTCTTTTTCTTTCTTATATACTCCTTTCTTCTTTCTCCCTATCTTCCGTACCATCCAGATATAAATGACGACCCTCCGCCAAAGATTAGCTTTGGTAGCTGACGGAGATGGACTAACAGCGTTTCCCTGGTCCTTCCCTGTTTGCTAA
This sequence comes from Sminthurides aquaticus, assembly GCA_906901655.1. NCBI lineage: Eukaryota > Metazoa > Arthropoda > Collembola > Symphypleona > Sminthurididae > Sminthurides > Sminthurides aquaticus. The sequence goes on along the minus strand of CAJQTT010000013.1, from coordinate 303,409 downwards.
CTAGCAAAGAATTCTATCAAACATTCCGTCACTGCTTCACCCTCGTTTTAGACAAACAATAATCACAGTCTAACGAATCAAAGGAAGGTATTGTAGTAGAAGACAGAGTAAAAATAAACTTGCAGAAAAATAATATATTAAATATAAGGTTACTTGTATTAGTAATACAGTTACATACCCGCGGCCAGCTAGCTGCTAATAGAATATCCAAGACCAACTACTTACAGTAACCCTGCTGGTGACGGTGACGTGAACCTGTCTCATTTCATGATCGTATAGGATCTGCTATAGGAATAAAAACTGCATCTGCTTATCCATTTTTCCTATTTTTGAGTTAGCAGTCAATTTTTTATTTGCCAATTGTATATGTATCGTCTTTTTCTTCGTCTTGATGGCGTAAATTCGCGGATGCTTAATTCAAAAAGGCATATAGTGGAAATATGGCAAGAACTTTAAAGATAGAAGATGCGAGCAGAAACTTACTGAACGGAAGGACAAAATGTAAAAAAATAAGAACCTGTTTCAATTGGTTTTGCTTCTCCATTAAGTTTTATGAACTAAAATTTTATTGGGTAAAACTGGTGAAGAATAAGACTGACTGGTAGGAAGAGGGCGACGAAGATGAAACAATGCATGCGTCTACCGTATTGAATGTATATTAAAAAATGACGAAAGAGTTAAATACAAGAATTGAAAAACAATAATAAAGTTGAAGTGGTTGGAGAGGACATTCCGGAAATGAGCAAATAGGATAGAGGGCCATTTGCGGGGGATTAAGGTAGGCTAGTGTTAAAGAAGATGTTTGAAAGGAATGGTCTGAAGTTATATATTGTAATTGTGGGTAACCCGAGTTTTTATGGGTTTATGTGCTATCGCAAAATTCACAAAAGAGTAGCCAACCATTGAGCCCATCTCGATTTCAATTATATGGGATCATTTGTGAAGCAGTAAATTTTCCCCGAGACCATCAACGGTACGGAGGGAACGGTAAACAAATTACCATCATTATGTCTTCTTCCTCAATTCCCTGTATCATTTACTCCTCATCATCACAGTAGCCTGTCTCCAATTACAAGAATTTTTCTAGAGAGTTTGCTAATTTTCATGAACTTTGCCCCTTGAGATTCTCTTGACCGGTGCCAAATCCTTCGCTATTAATGACGGTTCAGGTGAATTAGTACCATGTGCTCAGGTGGATTGAGTCCGATGAAGAAATTAATGATAAATGACCTGGTTTTAAAGCTTTAACTACCATAAAATTAAGAAATTAGTAATGAATGATCAAGTATATATATATATATACTGTAGAAATAGCCTTTTTTCTGCTTTCCCTTCGTCTTTAATGTGTTTCTTCGGAAAAAGCTTGCGCTATTAAAATTGTTTTACTTACTTGATCACAGGAACTGTGGGATGGGACATGACTACGTGGGTTTGGGAAGATGCCAAGTGTGCATTCTGCATTCCTGTCCATCCTGCATCTGCGGTTAGAGTAAATGATAGGGTATTTGAAATTAGCATATTATTTTACTCAAGAGAGAAGATGCGAATCTTTTGGTTCATGATTTACAATTAAATTATTTTTAATCCAGTGGGCGATGTAGAAGGAAATGTATCTTGTCTTGGACATTGTGACGGACGGGACGTGGGCCAACTAACTCTTTATAGCAGCATTCATTTCAGCTCTTGCCCCTTCTTGTTATTTATCAGCTTGCTCCAAAAGCGTACGTGTCCATGGTCGTTATGATTGGCTGAGCAAACATTTGTCCGTGGTTTACATTTATTAGTTTTCCTGCTTTTGCTACCTCCCCGGACGGCGGGGAATGGAAGGAAATAATGCGGCGGTGAAACTGAAATGCATGTGTGGATGATGTAGAGAGCAAGCTTCTGTTTCTGCTGGAGGAAATTGTATCCGGAGGAGGAAGAAAGATGAGAAGGAAGAAACGACAAGGGAGATGATTTGAAACTACGCAAGTTTAACACAGACACACAATCCAACATGATGATGACAAGAGAGAATTACAAGACGCTGCTGCAGTGCTGGAATTATTTTGAAGTGGTGGGGCCAACTGATGAGGGGTGGGAGAGGGTGTAAAGTAAAGGGATTTTCCAGAATTTTTGATTTTTCACCAGGTAAGCAGGGCAAACTCCTTGTGGAGGAGGTGAGGTTAGTTAGTTAAAGGGGCTGTTGTTGTGTGTTCTGCTGTAGGGATACATAGAGCTATTGTAAGGAGTGTGACAGTGGGAAGCAGGTGCAAAGAGGATAGGAAAGGAAGATGAACATTAGGGAGAATGGGGAAAAAAGTTGAAGCTACTCATATTGATCAAGATGAGGAAGACACTTGGGAAGGAAGACGAGAGGAGGAGGAGAAGAAGAAGACTGAAATTTTTCATGCGGAATTCCGCAAGACACTTCGCCATAGGAGTCTCTCAAAACTACACAGTCTTCTCTCCTACTTGCTTTAATTCAAACGCTACGTGACGTAACTTACATATACTTTTTACCTAATTGTACTTACCATGGACCACACTTTTATTCCGATTCACCGCCGTGTGCAACTTCTCTCCCTTTCCACCGCTGTCTCTCCCGGAGTTCCTTTCCCCTTTGTCCATTCTCTTTTCTATCCCTCCTCATCCTCTGCCCCCACTCGTTGGGGCATATTGATACCAAAGCAAGGCTTGCTTCAATTTGGCATTTTCTTCCTACATGGAGAATGGAGACTCTGACTAGCTTGAAACAAGCTGGAGTGGAATACGAATGCGAAAGGGAGAGATGGGACTGCATTGTAATAGATCATTAACCTAAACATGGAAGATAAAACAAGATCCTGAGGTATTTTAGAAGCCCACTTCCGACAAATCAAATTTAAGGGTTGTTGGTTCTACATGATTGTGCAAGGATTTAAGGATTGCAATTTTCGTTTATTGGAAGCTATGAATTCAAGCTAAAGTTGGTAGAGAATTTCGAAGTAAGAATTTAAAAAACCTTGATGGCTGTAGTCGAAACAGTATCAAGTTTAATGGCACGCGTCATAATCCAGAGGGCTTTCTTCAGTTGTTTCTTCTACGCTTGTAGGTAATGACGCAGCGCTTAGAGTCTTGAAGGTTCTAGTGAACTTACTCTTTTACACAGCACAGTCAGAAACTTTCCCGGAATTGCTTCCCAGCTCAAGCCATTGCCCTTTAGGATTAACGCTATAACTAAAACTGGAGAGCCCAGCCAGGATCTACGATGGATCTGGATGCTGGAATAGTTATTCTTCATGATTAAAAAAAGAAGTTCACCTATTAGGATAACAAAGATGTTCCCAATGTTGCGGACATGAAGAAGTGAAGATGATGAAGGTGGCTTTGATTGCATGATCTGAAAATACTTGCAACTTTTCTCAGACCCACTGAGACCGGATCAAATTGTACAGGAACGTCTTGGGCCATGTGGAGGACGCATGACGCATAGATATTTGAATTGAGACGGGTTGAAATTGTCCAGATTTCTTGGAGGTTGTTATGAATGAAATCCCAGGCGGATTCATTCATACTCTGTCTGGAGACGCTTTCCTCTCGTAGATGTTATCAAGGTGGAGGTAATAGGCGGGATGAGGCTTGGCCCGTGTCCCGTGAGAATATTTGCTGTTTATTTCTCCTCCGTTTCCTCTGTCCGCACTCGAAGTTTCTTGGAGGGAGAGAGATGGTTCATTTAGCGTTTCCTTTTGGATTTCTCAATGAATGAAAAGATGCCATGCTTGTCTTGTAAACTGGCTTCCTTCCAGGATGGCACACACGGGATGTTACTATATGCTTGCATTTTCGGATAAAGTTAATGACGAGGAGGACTTGGCTACAGGGATTTGTCAATGAAGGGAACGGAAATGAAATTATCTCACCTTCCATCATCTCCAGCCTCGTTGTTTGTCGCGCGGGGTTGAGGGTGCGGGTGCGCAAAACCCAGGTGTTACTACCATCAAGCTAATTAAGAAACAAAGCGCATAAAGTTGGAATAGTGGTCCTCGTCATGATCATCATCATCCGCATCCGTCTCTTAGAGCATTTCTGGATGATGACCGGTAGTCATTGTGCTCTTCCTCCTCCACCCACTCCTTGATAATCCATTCATTAATTCTCGGGGGAGTGCAGGCTAGGCTGGAAGGAAGAAAAGAGTACTGACTGGAAGCGTTTCTGGAACTTGCTAAGGAAATCCGGTTGGAATTACTATGAATAGTAAAGTGCTCGTTTGCGCAATCATTTTCAAGAAGTCATGCACCTGCACAGGAAAAATTATGAATGAGCTCCCCGTTTCGCCTTCTCCAAGAAGGGATTTAAATGTCTCTCTGTCCGCAACAACATGCAGGCATTTCCCTTGCCATCCTATTTTTTTCACCTGAAATTATTTTATTCTCCTCCGCGGTCCAGTGGTCTCCCTCCTGATTGTCGGTCCGATAGCTGGCTTTAAAGGGCCTGGTGCAGGAAGAGAGGAAGAAAGGTGGAAACGTCTGTGTGTGTGTGCGAGCTAGGGACGGGACTTTTTTCAGTCATACTTGCACTTCTCTCTCTCCCTTGGAACAAGAGGAAGAGGAGTAAGGGTCCTGTGGAAATTGCTGCAGACAGTAGCAAATCCATTGCTCTAATATGTCAGCGAGGAATCTCATCCAACTATTAAATACGTGTAAAACATGTCAGTTTAAAACGCTATGTAATCATACACGTGTGTGCATTTCCATGAGCGTCCAACGCGTTCGGTATACAGGTTTTCCCGTGCAGACTAAAGAGACTATACCTGCCTGATTTACCACCTCCCTCCTCTGCTTTATCATATAAAGTTGCAAGCTGGATTCGCGACGGAAGTCCAGGTCATGCATGGCGTACTTTCCCTGGAAATTAGACGCAGGCACAGAGCATATATACAAGAATAGAGGAAATTAAGGCACTTGATGAGGACCGAGTGAGGACTTGAAGTTAAATTACGGGACCATCATGAATTCATGAACAGGTTTTGTTTGGGATGCCCACTACAATCAAAGCAGCGCAAACACCTGTATGCCATGCCATTTACTCTTGGAACCAGACCAGGTAAAGAGACAAGGGAGCGAGCATCAGAAGACTCTGTCCCAGCAGCTTGCCCCTTTTCACCTCTCCGGAAGTTCAACGGTTTGGAACGAAGCGTATTTGTAATGGGGAGCGAGCGAGATTTTTTTTTTTAAATAATCAAGATTTTTGCGGATTATGATACCCCGTCGCTCAACTCGTTATCCTTTTTTAATCTTTCTCCAAAATTCCCTTCTTCCGCTCTCATTTAAAGATACTACATATCCGTCTTAAAACTTTCTTCAAGCATCATCTTCCTTCCTCTTCCCGTCTTGGCGGCACGTTCCCTTTAAAACCGCTTTCCGGTCATAACCAGTTTTACCGCACGCTTAAGATTTTTTTGTCGCAATTCTATCCTTTTACCCAATATCATTAACAATCACAAAATAAAATCCAGCCAGAGTCCAACCGTATATCTGGGCAAAGTCCTTAGTCCTTTCACCCAAAGCAGCTACTGCTTTCTCCTCGAACAGTGTTAAATTCTAACTAATGATTGAATTTCCCTACAATTTCATTGAGAACTTTTGACTTAAAAATAATTAACTAAATGAAAGGTCAAACTAAACTATTTGATTTACCCTTGATAACAAAGTCCGAATAGGACTTGACATTAATTATCAGACCCATTTGAAGATCCGCTTGAAAATGGAATATTTATCAATTAGGCGGACCAAATTTTTGTTTGGAATTGTATTTATCTCGTAGTATTTCTTAATTAAATCCAAGGAACATCCAGCATATAGCTGTGGTGTAGAAGTGTGTATTTGAATTAATTAAATCTGAAGTCAGGTATCATCAGCTTACACATGGGAATGAGCTCCGATTAATTTAATGAAGAACTAGCTAACACGCGACAGTATTTAATTCAAAGGTGCCGTCAACCTTTGATTATAGTCCGTATCAAGGATACATTTACTATGCATCTTGTGTCGTCCTACTATACACCTTCCTCATATATACATAAGCCTTGCTAAGAAGGGTAAAAAGATGGCGCATCTTTAAAAATCACCAGACTTTAAAGATACGATTCGATTATGATTAGGAAAGCACCGTAGGATGACAAGGAGAGTGACAGACACTTGTGTATTCTCGCGATTTTTATTTCGTTGGGATTTTTGGAAGGATTTACATAATTTACTTATTTTACTATATAGCATGTAATGGGTGATAATTAGGGACGAGGAGACAGAGATGATGGATTAGGATCCTATATTGTTATTAGTTGGTGCTGCTCTACCCCCTAACTGGGATTTCATCTTTGGAGAGTGACACTATATAACTGTTGTGAAGCTGATAGGAAGAGTAGAAAGAAACGGAAGAGAGGTTGCTAATAATAATTGCTCTTCTTCTTCTTCTTCTTGAGGTGTTCTTGATTGTATGAGACGGCGGAGTAATAATCTTTCACCCTCCACACCTCCTCCCTTTAGACTTGTAATCCCAGAGATTCTTCTGGGGCTATGATTACTGCTACGTCCTGGCTCGCAAATGCACGAGCTAAAAGCTATTAAGCTTAAGGGGCAAGGGTGAGCCAGCCAGGGAGTCAGTATATTGTTTCGTGTGTGCGGCCTATGAAGCTTTTGGTTGGAAACGGATTGAATATAACTGCTCCCCTCTTTTCCTCCGTCCATCCTACGTAATCTTGAGACTTGAGTGTATAATAATATTTTCTCTTTGGGAGCTGAATTAAGTTTATAAAGGAAGGAAGAGATGAGGATTTGGGGTCATTATATGATTAGCTCAGCCTGATTATGGTCCGACTCTTTACGCAAAGTCAGCCAAGTAAAAAGATTTCGTTGAATTTAATCACCGACCACTCACTCCAAGAGAGTACCGATAGTTTGACCCCCATGTCAATGCCTCCTCCACCTCTACCACCACCGCTCCCCAACCAACACAACACTAGTACACCATTCATGTCTTGTTAGAAATTTAATTTTAACCAACACCAAAGTCTATATAGGAGGACCACTCCTCCTCCGCTGCCCCTCCGCTCCTTCCATTCCATCATCGTCATCATAGTGGTATAATAACATTTTGAAAAAAAACACTCCTCAAAAACTCCTAGACATTTTTATCCATCTCCTCCACCTATCTTTCCCCGCATCTTTCCCCTTTATCTCTTCCTATATTCTTCCTACCTTTCCAAGAAATTTTCTCTCTTTGAAATCCTGCGTAGATCTCAAGCCGCCGCCGCGCACAAGCCAAAATCCCGGAAATTATCATCATCATCATCCCCTCTAAATAATGAAGCTGGCTGAGGAAGATGATTGAGTAAGACAAAGGAGGTATAGTGTGTGTCTGTATTTTCTCCACCCCCGCTAACTAACTGACCCTTGTTGTTGTCCATCCATTACATATATATGACGTTCGTGCTGCTGCTCCCTCCTCCTCCACGGGTTTATTTATGAAGCGTTTATGACATTAACCATTTTCCCTAAGGACAAGCCTTTAGTTTGGATTAAACGGAATCCTCATTACGCCAATCTTGGTAATTGCTCCCGCCATAATTTCATCCTCCCACAGCACCCATCATCATACAGCTACACACAGCTTCCTTCAAGTCTTGAAGATTTTAGCAAAATTCCACCTTGAAAGCAACTTATATAGGATCCATAACTCCATAACCTGGTATTATTATGGAAGAAAAAAATGGGTTCAACGTCTTTTTTCCACAGAGATGTATATTTCAATTATTTCCCCTTTGACCGCTGTCCTACCATCATATAGAGAATAGCGTGGAAGCGGAGGAGGAGGAGGCTGAAGGAAGGGAAACCTGCTATTAGCACTGCATAGTCAGCTACTTAAAGCCAGTAGCCCTTAGCCTCAGAGAATCCTCTCCAAGTGATCAACTGGGTGATAAATCTTTTAGTGATAGCCATCTTCTACGCACATGCTAACTAATCCTCCTCCTGTAGAGAAACCTATGTCATCATCATATTTCAAAGAGAAATGGCACACAAATCCAAAAGAGTAGTAATCTCACATCATCTTTTCTTCAACCAAGGAATTAATTCTCAGCCAGAAGCGATAGTGTACAATTACCCTACATATTGAACGTACCGTCTTAGAGTGCACTTGTAGTTGTTTCTACTCTATTCACAAGTCATCCGCATCATTTTCAACAAATATTTATTAGTCAAAGCCGCTAGCTACAGAGACAGGGAGCAGGGGTAAGTAAGTTGAGTTGATGGGGAAATTGCGTGCACTACCAGCTACTTAAGGGGTTTAAACGCAGCTCCTCTTGGATTTTCCTGAAAATTTTTTAGGTTGGAAATAATTAATTGCAAAAATTATTGCAGCCATCTCTTCTCGTAGCCCAAAGCAGAGCCCCCCATGATCAAACCGTGTACAAGACTGTCTATCCTTCATTCCTCCCCACCACCCCCACATATTATCTCTTCCATGGGGTTCAATTAGACAGAATTACCTACATGAGGGCCCCTCATGTATGTCGTTGACGGACTTTTGTTTATATTGTTGAGCTCCTTGGATTGACTCCTTTTAAAATTCTCAAGTTTAGACAACTCTCCACTCGAAAATAACTTGATTATTTTCAAGCATCTAGCAAATAATACAAACTAAATAAAACAATCTTCATCTTGTTCTTTTCTCAATGACTAACTACTGTACATTATCCTTCCATCGGTATCGCTACCAGTTTCAGATGGATGTGCAATGTGCAACAAGGAAAAGATAGCCCTGAGTGAGTTTAATGGTTGAAATAACGTTAATGGAGCCATTCAATATATACTGACTGGTATTAGATTAAACTAATTTAGAAACCTCCATGTCGTGTATATAGTGAATTGAAAAATGTATTTATTTATTTATTTAAAAAAATAAGTTTTCAACGGATACGGAGTAAAAACGTTTTCATTTTCTTCCGTCCTCAAGCTTTGGCGCTGACGTTGAACTTACCAAGTGATATTTGTAACAGCCAAGCCCTAGTTCAATTTTGGTATTAAACAGCAAAGTTTAGCAATATACATATAATATGGCAGTGTTTCGAAAGCAAAAGCATAGTTTTTTAGAGGCGATAAGTGAAGTACTAGTATTAAAATAAAAAGAGTGCGAATAAACTCTATATTTGTCGTCATATTTCTTCTCTTTGCTTGGATTTAAGCGAGGTAGTAATAGTCACAGCGCAAGGGTTTGTGAAGCGTGACCTGGCTACCGCTACTTTACTGACTGCATACATGTTTGGATATTGCGCAGCTTAACAAGATTTAAAAAGGATACCCCCTTAACTACCATTAAGCTTTGAGCTCCCAGCACGTCTTAATCCCTTGTGCCAATCACTCGAAAAGTAGAGAGTAACACGAGATGTTAATCATTATCACATGATTGCACAACCCAGAAGCCGTTTTACAAACCACGTAATTTACATTTACACTCTAGTTTTAAAAGACTTTTAAAAATGATTTCAAAACTTGACTTGTTTCGTAATCATCCAAGATTTATCTCCCCATCTATCATTTTTTAACGTTCCTCCAACATGACTAAGATTGACAGGAAAGGTAAGTTGGAGGGGAAGCTAGGCTTTTATTGGCTCTTGCTCCTATAATTATCCACGTGTGCTTTAGCTTTGCATCCGTCAAGCTTTAATTTTTCTTAAGCCAATTAACTAACAATTATAGAACTAATTAATGCAAGATGAAAAACGCAGACTACGTAACGTAGCTGGAGGATTAATTCTCTTCCTCATGCACAATCTCTAATTTCCTGAGTTGGTGTGCATTATGAAGAGCAATTAATCACAAGGAGGACAACAGAGAGGATATTTTATCTGTGGTTTCTTATCCGTAGCAGAAATTGATCATAGGATTGCATAATCTAAGCTAACTCAGATGACTTATGGCCGTACTTCCTCTGAGCAAACTTTTGTTTTCATATTATCAGCTTGACTCGATCGAGGTGGGAGCAGGTGAAGCGGAAACGGTTCGAATTTTGTTACCCGGCGCTCATCAAAACCTCCGTAGAGTTTGAATACTGATTGACGAGAAAAACTTTTAGGTAAACTGTGATTATAAGTGTAGAAAACAAGTGTTCTGTTCATTTTCCCTAGACCGCACGGCTTCCTAATAAAGACATGAGTTATGAGGTGGGCAGCAGGCCTTGATGGCTCACACACGTCGTGCCCTGGATTCTGGAGGATTAAGCACCCGGATCGCTGGAAAGAGGGTTCGTCCCTGGAAATCCCGGCACATGTTGATTCTCCAGCTCATCATTGTGTTGGCTTTGAAGAAGCATCTAATTTCCTCCTGTGGCGTGGCTCTCTCCTTACAGAGATGAGTTTTGAGTGGGCTTTAACGAAATTCAAATAATAGTAATCAAAATAAAATGGGGAAGGAGGAGGTGAAAAGAAAAACGGAGGAGAAAAACAAGGTAAATGAGAAATATGGAGGAAAGAGGAGAGAGAGACGCAAAAAATAGTCATAAGCCAGTGATTTTTAGAGCCTTTTCTTCTGTCGGGTCGGTCGCATCTTCTTACACTTTTGCTCTATTATATTATGTATTTGAGCTCCTTCTTTGACCAGGGCTAGGAGGAGCTTCTCCATGATGATGCTCGTCGGAATAGGATTTTTTCCCATGAAGCCTGTACGTATATTTACGTGAAGTAGGAGAGCATGTAATAAATTCCCCGTGTCTCGTGCTAGCCATCTTCAGGTAAAGAGGAAGAAAGCTTTGTCGTCATCATCATCCTCACATCTTTAAGAAGGGAGGAGGAAATTGTTATAGAGGAACAACAAGGAGAAACTGCCCTCATCTTCCATTTGAAATGTTGACGGAGAGGGTGAGTGGCAGGGAGGAGGAGGGAAGGCAGAGGGTATGAGGCAGACGTATAAAGAATAATAATAATAATAATAATAATAGCCTCCATCATCTTTATATTTCTGAACACACTACACTACATATAGCTAATAGCAGACTAGTGCGAAGCGCAGGCACGCGTTCATCGTGCGCTTCAAGTGTCACATGATAAAAAACTTGATTCAACTGCCACCCCCACCACCACCTGCTCTTATTATTACCGCTCAGCTCTTCTTTCATCTTTGTAGTAGTAGTAACCTCCTCCCTTCTTCCGTCTCCTTCCTATAGCTCCACTTCTTATGTCTTAGTATCCTCCACTTATTTTGAAACCTGTATATTTATAAATACGTGACTTCTACTTATCATCCTACGGTTTTCTCCGCCCCCGTCCTCCTTCTAGGTAGCGTTATCCGGGACATGACTTGTCTCCCCGGGTATTGCGGATTGCAAGTTAGCTGTTTTCAGTAATTCATAGATTTACCTGGTCTATTTTAACCGGGGATTGGTTAAAAAAATCCCCCCGAATTTGGAACAAGTAATTCAGAATATGTAACTGTAGGACAGAGTGGGGATTTCTAGACGTGTTCCTCTCCCCCTCTTCTCCAGTTACCCGCTTTTTTATCTACAATATAAGAAACCAAAAACTGGAACGGAATGAAACAGAGCCGGTAACTGGAACTCGTTGATTTTTTTTCAAACGTGCCTACGCGAGAAGAAAGCAAGCATTACCGCATTAGTATCCAGGAACATCTGATTAAACTCCAGGTGTTTGTGTCTTGGAAAGATGAAAGATGCTCATTTTGGTTCAAGTATTTAAAGGAACCCTTCTTCTGGAAGCTATAACCACTGTCGCCACCACCGCTTCCTTTTAAAACAATTACCGTTCCTTGGTTGGAAATGAATAGTCAAGAGGAGGACAGACACAAGACTTGAGCTTGGATGATCCTTATTGTATCCTCCTTCACCTGAATTAAATGTTAAAACAGAGTGTATATAGCTGGAAGGTAACTTGAAGGAGTGCGCTCGCTCGCTAGTTGTTCCGAACAAGTTTTTTCTACACATTTCTCTGACGTTGCTTGCAAAACGAGCAGGATTTGATTGGCACACAGATAGTTGGCTCCCACTATATTTTTTACAAAACAATAACTACTCTCCACTTGAGCAAAGAGAGGAGTTGTTGTTTCTTCCCTCGCTAAGATTCTGTGTGAGAGCGGTTTAGAAAAGCGACGTCTACTCAGTCAGCCACAGACAGAATAGACAGCCCCTTGTCATTTCTTGTTGAGAAACTTGAAGAGCTCCATCCATGCTTTCCCAGTCGGCATAGCAGCAGCAGCAACCAGTATAAATGAAGGGGAAAAAAGCTATAGACGTTTTTTTATTCTTCATCCCACACGCGCCTACTGCTATAGTATTTGAAATTTTTTCTCCCACAATCTCATCCGTCGCTCGATTCTCTCTCTTCTCCAATCCCACATCCTCCCGCAACATTATCTTATACAATCCGTGAAGACGGGAAGACAGGTATCGTATCAAATTCTCATTCTTTCTTCTTGCCCCTCTCTAAATCCTCTTAAATACACACAGAGTAAGCTACAAAAAGCTCGGAAGTAGGCTTGCTTTAGACGCTCCTCGAAAATTTTCCGCATCGCCTTTCAACCTCAGCTTAGCATCCTCCACTCCTACCCTCCTCCATAAATCACCTGTCCATCCAGAAAATACGCAAGAAAAGATGAGCTTTTTTCCTCCTCCCCGAAGATGTTTCCTCTCTCCGAAAAAGCTCCAAGCTCCCTCTTCTCCATTAAAGTGTGGATGGGTTTGCTTAGGTATATGCTAAAGCACCTGTTCCTGTTCTGCCTCCACCACCACCTGTGCTTCTCCAGTTCAATTAGCTAACAACGGGCCCAACCTCTCTTTACAGCTCCTCGTTATCTTGGATTTGAATCTTCTACCTTCTGCAAATACAACTTGAGGTTCTTGGCAGGATAAGTTTGTATTCCTTCAGCTGGCACGTGCTCCTCTGGCTACTGCATGTATTTGCTTCGTGCCGAACCCTAATTGGAGGGGGCGAGAAAATGGTCATTGTTGATTCGACAATAAGTCCTATGGATCATCGGCTATAGATTTTCGATAAACGAGGGACAAACAAATGGAGATCATGCGTTCCTGTGTATCAATCAGAAAGGATGTAAACAATGGCTATGATTGGCTCGTGACGCTTATTGTAGAGAGTGTGAAGTGCAGTGCAGCGTTCAGCGTATGGGAGCAAGTCCTTGATAGAGTGACGCTGGCTGATGGGGGCTGGGTTGAAGCCATTTGAGCAACTTTTTGATTGTAGAAAAGAATATTTTCTCAATTCAAAGGCTGCATTCCATTCAAGCGTGTGCGTCTATTGAATCATAAGAAAAGGTAGAGAAGAGAAGAGTTGATCTCCCAGGGTGAGGTGGATTTTGTTGTAAGTAAAAAGAAGAAAGGATGAGAGGATAATCGAGACTTGGAGGAGATGATGAAAGTTTTCTGCACTTACAGGGAATTGTGTAGCTGGGAAAAGCGGGAAGCCATAGCAATCTACGCTGGGACGTTGGACGCTGATGGGATGAGCTTAAAATTCATATCCGGAGCAGAGCAGGCGCACGCTTCTGTATATATTCCAATACACAAGGCTTTCCTCACAACAAGACTTTTCTTGGCTCATTATGGATGGGGGGACGTAGGGGGGATTTTGACTTCCAAAGCTCCCACACAATTTGTCGGACAGGCTAATCCAGAGGTTGATGAAAGATGAGCCACAGGAGATGAGGGAATTAAATTGTCGTCGTCATGGTGAAAAGCTGAAAAAAGTCATCCCCTTTTCTTACAATTCTTCTTCTTCTATATTTCAAATGAATTTATATGCCACTCTGAAAAAGAATCCAGTTCCCGGCAAACTACAGTGGGATGAGAGAAAATACACAGGAGGTATTGAAAATATTTCAAGCGGAACATTGGCCAAGGCAAGGTAAAGTGTAGACAAACTTTTTCTAGGATGCATACACTGCAAGCCTCTTCTAAGATCAAGTGTCCGTTGGTAATTTCTTCTATAAAATTATTCAATTGTAAATAACTCTTATTTTAGATTCTTAAGCTTATTTTCTTCTTCTTCATGGAGAAAGCTGCGGTTGGTTTCTGCAAAATGTGGAAACATTTAACAAGTTTCCTTTTATGCAATGATCTTAGATACCTTGAATAGGGGATTACGTTTATTATGATATCGCATGTGCCTGGGTATAATGATGACGCTAATTTCCTTGACCTCCCTGAAGTGTTACCTTCCTCCTCGCTCATTAGGTACTGAGAGAGAGATGGATAGAAAAGTTTTGGGGCAACACATCATTTGTTGCCTTTGTAAAAAAGCTTTTGCCTTGTAAACTTTTGCTATTATTCGGAGAGAAAATAAAGAAGCCCTTTTCACAAGCCTTCAATTCCAAAACTTTTCTTCATCCCTTCCACACAAGGTCAGCACATCATCAATCATAATTTAAAACTGTTCCTTGTAGATCCTTTCAAGTCCTTGTTGAGTCCAGTCCTCTTGGACTGCTCAGAGTGAAATAAAACATGTGACTTTTACATTGTGTAGGAAGAAAAATCCATTACTGCTACTCTAGTATCTCTGCTCTCCTTGTATGAATTCAGAATCCGTTTGTACTTGACGAGAAAATAAGACACGGAAGGAACATTTCCTTCTTGAGGAGGAGGACAATGCGGATTTTCTCTCGTACTAATGGCGGGTGGTTGGTTGGTTGCCGGAGCTCCGTTTGGCTTTTTAAGATCCCGTCTCTCTGCGGATATGCTTTATTATTTGGTTTGAGGAGGGATGAATTTGCTTTTTCTCTATGTATAGAATCTAGATTGGGGAGGAGAGGAAGGTGGACTTGGAAGGTAAAGTGAGGCAAGTAAAGAAGAGATTGTTTGGATTGGAAGAGTTAGGGAGGGTTACGAATTTGCTCAATCTATGCTATTACGATAGCCTTCTTTAATACTTTTAGTGCGCCCTTGTTTGAAATTTATTTATTATACTTATAGAAATGAAAAGAAAGCTTCTTCTCACCTCAAAAAAGTGGCTCGATTATCTCGGAGCGTCTGCTCGTGATTTAGAAATAGACTACACATTATTATACGTAAAATTATGATTCAACTTTATCAATGCCACAATAGATGGACTCGGATCTATTATCCTGTGATCCTAATTTGTCCATTTCATTCTCCCGCTTTCTAAACTCTCTTCCATTACTCCATAAATCTACGCATTTCGGTATTAAATGTAGAATATTTTGCCACTCTTCCCATACAGTCAGCATTCACCCTTGCTCGTTTAAAAGTATTATATATTCTTTTATGTCTTTTATTTACTTGTACGCCATCCATAGTTTACCATCTCTCCTCCTCGGATTTTTTCTTTACCGGGACTCTCTTGTGTTGTGATTTTCTGTACTGTGATTTTTATATAATCTTGACTTGGATTTGCTCAATCCACCTGTACGTTGCGCTATGTAGTCTGTCTCCGAAGGGTTGATTCCTTTCCCCTACTTGCAGCGGAGGCAGTTTGTTAGTCCAGTCGTAATCAACAAGAACTCCCTTTATTTCCGTTTCATCCCCCTCGTCTTACGCTCTTAACCCGTTCATCCGGTTGGTAGCGGTGGTGGACGGGAAGCTGGCTTAATCAGGAATCCAAGTGCTTTATCCTCTTTTGGACGAGTAGGTAAAGGAGGTACAATACAAGAATCAGCATGAATCCTCATCATTTTCCGTCCCAATCCGCTTTTACGGATATGATAGAAGAGGGAGGACAAAACTATGTAAACGGAATATGCATAGAGTCCCCTCCGACACTACCCTACACCTTCAAGGATTCAAGGAGAAAGAAGGGGGATTCAAGTTTAGGATGAAATATGATACAGTTGATTTGTAACGGTGGGGCAAGTGAATATTGAGCGTCTACTCACGTATTACGAGTAGACAAAGTTTTAAATGTGAGAGTAGTCCCTCCTCAGCGAGGGACTAACTGGAGTTTAGCTTTTACCCCTTCATCTCCTCTTCGTTGCTCTTTACCAATCATTCCAATCAGAATAGCTCTCTCATTCTCACTTTATGTAAAATCTAGGGGTATAAATAGCCAACATGCATAACTATTTCACATCATTGCTTTTTCTTACTAAAATCCATCAAACGTTCTTCCATCTTCCCTTGCTGTCTAATGCACTTGATGCTCACACTTACTAGCTCTCTTGGGCGAGTTTTCAGGTGGATTTTGTTTTACAAGGAGTTTGAGGAGGGGTGGAAGAAATAAGAGTCTCTTTTCATAGCACGTATTTCACGTTTCCTTCCTCCTCAAAGGAAGCAAAACATTATCCACTCTCTTCGTCTTCTTCTGTCTTCCCTCTTCTTTCCGTCATTACTGTCAAATTTACCATATTCTCATCTAACGTTCCTCTAACCCTTCCGTCCACTTCCAGTCCGGATTCAAGCCCCAAATCCCCGTGTCTAATCTTCTACTGCAAACGGACCCTACAGGTACAAGTATGCTTACTTGTAGCTACTTTTACTAACAAAGTTCTGGAATATTTCTTACGTAAGACGACACACCCTTTGAATTTTTTGTGTAAACAGTCTTCCAGGATTGTTTTGGACTGCATTAAATACCATCCAAGGAGGATTTTTACCGTTACGCCGTCCTACGCCTACCTGTCAGTGGTACAGGGTTTCTAGCTGTGGTTACAGTAACAGCAACGGACGCTACTAGCTGGACCCCGGGAAGAAACGACCCGTTTCCGGTTTAAAAAGTATCATCAATTCTTGTTGCTGCCTAAAGCATTGGAGAAGCTTTTGTCAAATTATATTTTATATGATGCTCCGGCTCTTCCTCGCATAATTACTGGAATGGCTGCAACTAGTTTAGCGTATATTAAGGCGTGGGTGGGAGGTAGTTATGTTTAGGCTGATGGTCCTACGTAGGAAGGTTAAGGGGTAGGAAAACCCAAAATATTGACCGCAAATAATCTCTGGGCCTTGGTTGGAAGAGTTGAAGCGCTAAAATGTAATATTAGTCGATAATTATAGCGTTAAGACGGTACTTTTATGGGACGTGGGCGACGTAGCGTACAATTAGCAGAGGGCCCAGGTGAAGAGATCACAGGTGTTCGGAGCGCACACGCTTTAACTTTATTTCCTGGGCCACAGGAGCAAGCTACACTGTCCCGGTAATAATAACACCCGGTTATTTTCTTCGTTCCAGAAATGTTTGTGCCCGTTGTTAGCCTGACCAGTAGGAACATTAATTCAATCATCACGTAAACCTTATTAGCACTTTTTTAAAGAGATTATCCAACCGACCTCGGCTCGTAACATTTCCGGTTCGGAAGAGAGTATTTCCTCCAAGAACTGTAGACGAACTTGAATCCTTGTTGTGCTAGTGGGCAGAGTTTGATGAAAATGTCATTTGTATTTAAGTTGACTAGAAGGTTTCTTTGGTGTGGATCGTCTATGAATTAATTTTTTGAATTTCAAGTTAATTGAGATTAACTATTAGAAAAATAGTTTGTAAAATATATTTTGTAAATACGGGATTACAAAAGCTTGGGATGGGAATTTTGTGGAAGCTAGAAATTTGAGCGTAAAATTAAAACTCTGAGAATAACGTTCATTCCCTATCTCAACCCTGACAAGTGGAAATGCTGACCTTGATTCTCTTTCACGTAAAAGATGAAGACAAAGTCAAGGTGGATTATAATTTTTATGTCGTCAGGATTTCATGAATGAAAGGAGGATTTCGTTCAACTCGTCCCTCTATTTCTTCCCATGATATTATTATCCTGCGTCTGTTAATCAGATAGCGTCTTCAAGAAGGTGTATACGTACGGTACGTTGACGGGACTACGAGACTCCGACTGGCAAGTCCCTTGTAGCGGAAGATGTAAAAAATCAGGCCCGTCGGCCTCTTCCTTGACGAGAAGAAGAAGCCACACACGCACAAATTAACAATTTTCCGCTCGTACAATTTTCTGAATGAAAATCAGGAGTAGCTCCGTGTGAGTTTTTCCAGGAGGACTCTCCTTTCTCCGCCATCTCCATTCATACATGATCAAAAAGTATGACATCAATCCCATCCCGTCCATTTACTCGGCTCACAACATCATCTCGTCTACACATCTCAAGAATCCGGCGGAATAATGGTTCTGAGTTCTTCTAGTACAGCGTCGCCTAGGATAATCGTTTCCAGCAGGAGTAGTGCATGTCCTTAATCCTCCTGGTCTTGAAACGAACGTTTCTGGATTCTACTATACATTATACTCTTATTTTTTCTAAATTAATATAAAAACGCAGTTTTTCTTTATAATAATCGTTGGATCATGCAGAAAAGGCCAGCATCGTCATCCTCGTAAAACGCCTCCGTAAAGAACGTTAATAAGATTCTTGGGGATGATTAGAAGGAAGATGATGAAGTTGGAGTGCTGGACTCTTGTGATGGAAGATTTGGGAGGAAGATGAGGTAGGATTTCTTCCTGGTTTCTGTATTTATATTTCCTTTGGCAAGTACGACCAGTAAAGCTGTTTAGTACCGACTCAGCAACAGTAGGGAAGGTGTTGCAGACTACATATGATTACTTTGTTCCTCAATTTAAAGGCTTCCCCCCCCTCCTTGCTCCTGGCGGGGAAATAGCCATGCTTTGATATCAGGAAATCAATCTTGAATAAAACACTATACACGTCTTCTTCTCGCTCTCCGCGTCCAAAAGTAAATATTAAAATCGCTTATCCCGTGGCTAGCGACTGTGAATTTTGGCTTAGGTTCTCTAAAACTTTTGGTGCTTAAAATTACACCGTGTTATCTTAGCAGCTCTCCAGCGGTGCTGAGGATCCCATTCATACATAGAGGGAGATCAAGGAAAGAGCAGCTACTACAAGGGCTGCACTCTCCATCTTCTCTATACGTTCTTTTCTCTACACTTTTCTCCAGACCATTGTTTGATTCTCGCGAAACCACTCAACGGAGACACTGGAGTGAGAACGTCACCTTTTACTTTGTGTTCCTCTTAATTTTTACAGCAGCGTATTCGAGACAGCGACTCCAGGATATACAGCCCGTTGTCCAGCATATTTCTACCGACTCTGTCGCGGAGGGATTCAGTCCTCTGTGAGGTGACACCAGTTTTGTCCGCCATCCGTCCAACTGCTCCTGTATTCCGCATCTTCTACTGTTTTGCCGGCTTTTACAATGTTTCTCAATGGAATCAACTTAGTATTGTCATATGACAAAGATGTTTGCATTGGATCTTGGAGTAGTTCTCCAGTATATGGATATCTTGCAAGAAGAGCTCAAGAATACCCTTCCAGTTCCGCTGTCCGCCGGCCGGGAAGATTGTCCCTGTGTGAAAGGGTGGTGTACACACATCGTTGATTCATGTACTGGAGGAATGAGTGGTTGTGGCTGTGACTGGGATAAAGGGGGAGACTCTCTCTCTCGGGTTTTTTTCTCTTCATTCTGGAGAGAGAAACAGAGGAAGTGGAAATCCTAAATTATCATATGACTCGGCAATTCGTGTGACTCCTCTTGAAGTAAAAAAAACTTTGAAAACCACCAGGTAGTTGGTATGCATGGATGGATGCATACCTCAACAAATGCATACGACTCTAACATGTCTTTAAATAACCTACAGATACACAGACACATTCATCATATTATTCAACTTCCAGTCTACCAGCAATCAAATATCCCGGCTGGCTCTTCCAACTCTTTTCTCTCCCTCCTCCACATTCATTCCTCATTTTACTTGTTTCTCTCTTCTACTGTCATCACAGGAGCTTTCATATCCTTTAGAGAGACTGACACCTGAGCCAACTTGGTTTCGTCTCTATGTGTGTGTGCACGTTCATGAAAGCCTAACTGAAGGAAAAATTGTCGCAATAGGGATATGTAAGGTGTGTGCGCGGACTTCATGAATGATGAAACTAACAAGAGCATCTTACCTTCTCATTGTGGATTTTGTCATGTCTTTGTCGGGGGGATGAAATCAAGGCTATATTCTTCACCACCCCTTGCGGGACCTATTTCCTTTCGGATCAAACCTCAAGAATCTTCCTGAAGAACCACTTGAAATACAAACCCGTCAACCCTCGGACGCTCCTATTCTACCACATTTCCAGTAATACTGTACTCAACAAGGCTTGTTCAATAAAGGAAGTCAGATTTTACAACCGCCTCCCACGCTTTGGAATTTTAGAAAACAATATGCTACTACTACGACCCTGTAAGAAAAGCTTCAGAGCTCCTCGGTAAATGTGAATTTTACCCTGATATTATCGCCAGCGAGTCGCAGTGTAAGATGTACTGGAAAAGCCTGAATCGAATAAAGCTATAGTAGTTCCATAATTGCGTTTAAATGATAACTATAAGATGTGTACTTGATTTGAATTAATTTATTCGCTCGGATAGCGGATTACGGCGTATTCTAATGCCTGCATCATACTCTACGTTTTAACATTCAGGGTGGTCATGATGAACGCCTTATAGACGTTGAGCTATTTTAATCCGATCCGACAAATTCTGCCCCGGCGACACTAACTAATCAAGCAGTCCCCGCTTTAAGTCCCTATTTCTCACTTTTTTTTCTCCCTCTCTAAAACCTGCCGCCACTTTTATTATTTTCATGCATGATGCTAAAACGGTTATAATCAAGGAGATTTAACTATTATTCTCGTTCCCTTGGAAGAAAGCCGTAGGGAGATTTTCATTTCTTCGTAACAACCGTTAATGTTAAGGCATTTGGTTGGAGGAAGAAAGCCCTTGGATTTAAGATTTGAAAGCCAAGGAATGAGGAAGAGGTGAGAGGAGTAAAAGCTTGTCATCACCTTACTTTACCGCTTTAATTCGGATTGAGAGTCGTGTCAGAAAATAAAGGGAGTTGTGAAGAGACGTGGCGGCATCCCTACGGGAAGGTAAGGTGATCCCTAAAAAATAGATGAACATCTTTAGGCCGCTAAGAAGGAGACGAAGGGTCGGAGGCGTTGGGTAATATCCCTACCCTAGTGGTGGGTAACACATGTTCATCTTTCTTCACCCGCCCTCCACCGCCACCCTTAATCCTCCGCATAAGTAATGAGCCACCAAGAAGAAAAGGATCCAACAACAGCCCTCCTCCTCGACCCTATGATCTTCTCCGTGGCTCGTGTCAAAACATCATGTCTTAGTTAACACATTTTCAATCATTAAACCTCTCACCTTTCCAGCTGTTCCCTGCCCGCCCTCTCTCACTCTTCTTCCTGAAACCTTTTCCAGGGGGTTACCCGTCTTCTTGTTCGTGATGATAACGTCAAGTATATATGGCTTTCAGCTTTTAAGCCTTAAGGCAGTTGACGTCAAGTGGGGGATGGAGAAACATGGTGCTTATTACCTTGTTTGGTCGTAGTTGATTTATCACGCCTTCATTTCATTCCGGAACATGTGTAATCCCTAATTATGGAATTGATTAATTAAACCTGGAACATAATTTGTCCTTAAACTTGTCAAATTCTCCTTGTGTACAGGTAATTTCGGTAGCATATACCACCATTCCTATAGCCATTGTTTGCCTACTGGCAGCAGCTGGAGAAGCTGTTTACAGCCAGGAACAAGAAGCATAAATAACGAAATTTATCACGGGCCCTGTGATATAATTGTCACATATTTGTAGTACTAGCAAGCACATGATATCACGTGATATCACAGATCCCGTGATATCGCGGTAAGTGGGGCAATACGGACAGTAAATAACCGTAAGATTTTCCTCGGCTTACTTCATCTATTACTTCACTCAAGAGCGTCACAATGCCAAGCAGTTTGCATTGTTGGATAGCCTAGGTCTTCTTCTATATTTATAACTAAATTTCCTGTTCTTAGGTCAAAGTTCGAAGATACTGCAACGCTGAAAGTCTACTGCCGAAGAAACCTGACTTTTTTCAGTGTAAGCGTTGCAGCCACTTCACACTTTGACCTAGAGAGATTAAATTTTACATGTAATCGAGAAAACAAACTCAGCTATCCAACAAGCCAAACCGTTTGACTCTGGGATGCTCCTGAGCGGAGCAATTGGAAAGAGAACTCATAAAACTTTCAGTTCTCCACTACAGCGGAGAACCTGCTTGCGCGTGAAAATCCCAATGTTTCTCTTATGGGAGTGGAAAATTCAATGATGGCGCTCACTTTAACTGTTGTTTGCTTCAAAATAATGGCGGTTAGAGCGCCTTGCACCCCGGATTATTGTGTGCAGGAGACCTCAGATGTGTTTTAAAACAAAAAACACGAAAATCCTCCAAGAAATAAAATTTCCACAGCATCTCAACTAAAACATCCCGTGAAGTTAGCCACAGTTGTGATATAAAAACAGCAATATCACTAACTGTGTGATATATCACAAACTAGTCTACAAATATCACGGGCGCCGTGATATCCCAACATCACAAACCGAGTATCCTTAGTACTGCCTGGTTTAACGGTACAAGTACAAGTTAATTCAAGCTTTGAACTCCTACTTGGATTTCCTCAGAGGAGGATTAATTATTTGGTTTTGATTATAGACAGAACGGAAATCAGTGCTGGAGGGGAATTACTCTAGGAAAATGGGGTGTAAAGTAAAGGGAATGACGGGAAGAGAAAGCGATTAGAGTTGAATTACCGAATCCGACAAGGAGGAGAGCGGACGCAGTTGAAAACTGAAATACTGTCCTCATCTCCTCCTTCCTCAAAGAGTAGCCGTAAAAATACGAGGAAAATCATTATGAAAGCTTGGTCGGAATCATTGATGCAATTGTAGAGTGTACTGCAAATCATTGCAGCTATCTCCTCACCTGCTTGCAGCGTCCCCTGGTTGCGCGTATCCTTAATGACTCCTTGCGTTAGTGCGTAGGCATGGCTCAAGTGCGGAGCCATGCCTGGAAATTCACCTGAATTTCCCATCGCCCAAAACCCCTGCTACTCTCCATCCTGCTATCTCGTAAACGCTAGTGGGAGGTTGGGACGGGCGTTTTCTTCCGCTTTCCATCCCTGTTCTAGTCTCCAACTCTAACGGGGTGCTTACACTAGGCAGCCTTCGGGCCTCATTTGTCCACCTCTTCACCCTAAAGTTACCCGGTTGGGAGGAGAAGGGAGAGATTATCCCCGCATTCCCACACACTCATAAACTCACCCCTTTCAGCTTCCTCTTCCTCATTTCCCCCGATTATCTGATAACATTATGATGACCAAGAGCAATTTGCCGTGTTCTGATTCCTGAACATTCGGATTGAATTAACCGCTCTCCATTGAGCTCAAATAAAACTGCTGAAGAATATTAATCATTTTCACCCTCACCCTTTGTATGTCTGTCACAAACCAGTAGCATCCAAGTTTATACCTTGGGCGTGGGAATCCGCGAATAACTCTTGACTTTCTCGTTTCCTGGCTATGAAAATTATTAATTTTTCTCCAGGTCAAAAAACCATTAACCACCCTGTATGAATCCATAGTTGCATCTCTTTAGCCACAAGAGCTAAAAAAGGGTTTAATTCATGCATGCTGCAGATCAATCAGTTAGGAAAAGTAATAAGAGAAAGGTTGGTTGCTGGCCGATGTACAAGGTTTGTTTATGTGATGGCTAGAGAGGTGGAAATAGTAGCACTTTCCCCCATGAAGCATTCAAGGATGGAAAAATGCTTAAAACGGAGACGCTGCACTGCATGCTAAAAACGCTTCGGAACCCTTGTAAAGACATGCTCGATTTATATTTAAAAGCGTTAGCCAAATGAATGCCCATCGGAATTAGGTTTGATAAATCTTTTATGATCACTCCGCGAGTCATTCCCTTCTTTACACATACACAAAGACTGGAATCAGTAGACGAAGGAAAAGGTAACAGGGTTACAGGAGGTAACAGAATCGGTTGAGAAGATTTGCCTACAACAATAGCTTCTAGAATATGAGGGTTAACTTTTATAAGAGGGCTGAAGGAGGGAAGAGATGGCGTATAATATTTGATTCAAGTTATCCCTTAGGAGGTAGGACCGCACGAGCTCCTAAACTTTTGATACAGGAGCGTGAGTTTTAGTGGCAGTGTGAATCCACCCCCATGATTCAAGCAGAAGGGGTTGTTCTCTCCTGGGACTCACCTGAGAGTAAAAGAAGAGGGAGGTAGATAGATTACAGGAGCCGTGTAGAGACAGAGGAGAGAGTGGTGGTAGGCAATGAGGAGAAAATTTTGAGTTTATTATTACAGTAGCCTGCACAACTCCTTGTAGACTCAGTGAAGCATCAGACTCAAGTCAGGTCTGTTCCGGTAGTTTTCTTCTCCTGGTCTCAATCCAAGAATTCAACGGAAACAATCACATCCTCACCTTTGTAGTAGCAATATAATAGAAATAATAATAATAACGAAAATATAAAAATCTTGGACACTCTCAAACGTTCAAGCAATAGCAAATAAACGGAACCAATTACTACTACGACCAACGAAGAAACTCAATCAACAACGCATTTTCTCCAACGTTTCCTCCAAGGGATCTTCAGCAGCACGTCTCCAGTGAGTCTTCTTTAAAGTTTCCATTTCTCTCCAGGAAGGGAAAATCAGGGACGGTGGAATGTTGAACTGAAAAATACTTAGTGAAACGTTACTTTGTTACCAGGGAAAGTATCACCTTTCTCACAGTAACCATCAAAGTTACCAAACTCATCTCACAAATATACGGATTGCTCCAAAGTTTTATGTACAAAAGGATATAAATAACCTTTGAAAGCTTTAAGGATTCTCTGCTTGATCTCAAGAAAAGCCTTAAGAAAAATAACGCTAAACGTTTTACTTTATCCACTTTTTGTGCTACAAATCCTCGTGTTTCTCTCAAACAAGTAGTCTGTGATCGCGAATAATCTACACTGTGTTTCTGAAAAAACTGATTTAATTTCGTGAAGGGTTAACAGTTGAGTTTTTACGAGAAATTTTGTGAATTTTGCAAGGCTTTGTTTTGAAACAACGATAACATTTACGAATCTCATCAACGTTAACTTGATAATGCTTCTACCCTCTCCAGACCTACCTGTTGATTTTGTGTGAGTGGGTGGAGACGAGGATTTTGAAACTGGGATATCGCAAAAACTTGCGAAAAATTGAATTTTGTTGTGTAATACGCAAGACGTAGAGCCCAGCCAGCTGAGCTTAGCAAAGCTCCTCTAATATTTTACAGACTTCTCCAATACTATAAATTAATTTTTGGGTGCTTCCTCAAAGTGTGCTTGAATGATCGTCAAGCTGGATCCTGAGACTTTTAACAAGTCCGCTGGAACCGTGATCTTTGAAGAGGACGGTGACAGAGATATGATCGATCCGACGGAACAAAAATATTTCTCTTGTGATTCCAAGTAAGTTGCTGTGAAAAGGTTACATGGACGTGATGTGAATCTATTCTTTATCTGCCTACTACTACTACTATAAATACTAAGTGCTGTTCCTCTTCCTCCTATACACTCTTCAATAAACTCATCCTCTCGTTCTCTTTACACAAACGAACGCTTCATCTTCTATAGACTTTTTCGCACTCTCCTCCCCGAGTCCTTTAACCTTAGGAGAGTGAAGAGGAGAAGTGCGGATTCCACAAGGCTACACACCTGTTGATTCATTCCCGAATCACAGATTTGCCCCTCTGCTAATTTTACTTCTGTTCCTCCAATCTGGCTTTTGTCAAGTTGACAATCTCATTCAGGGTTGAGCTAGGAGTCGCATTTGCATAGCAATAATTAATTTCTGAAGAATCCCAGTTCTCCTTCTTAAAACAGTCCCAAGTTCTTCACAGAGAAGGACGATTTACAAGAATTTCAATTCTGATTGCATGATCATCCTGAAAAGTATGAAAATTTTAGTTTGAAACTCACAGGTTAATCTTATAGAACACAGTTTCGGTAGTCTTGCAAAGATTTCGCAAAAATTCGCAAATTGTTCCGTCATTGAAAAATTGTATTTTTTACATTGAGATTTGCGATTTTTTTTAAAAATTGAGTTTTACAATTTTACGGCGAAAACTAAGTCAATTTACTGAGAATCCATTTTTGACGTGTGTGTAGACATTTTTACGGAGAATGAAATATATTATTTGATTTATATTTTCACACGTCACTTGTATCTTATGCAAGAAGAAATAGGGGTAGGGTTACATTGTTACAATTTAAGTTAGCATGTTATTAGCGAATTTTTCGGTGGAGTGATTTTTCACGCGGTAATCTACACGGCGTGTGTTCCTCCTTTGATTGAGTTTGGTCTGTTGTGAAAGTCTAGGAGAGATAAACAAACATGCGAGAAATGGGCTTGTAAGAGACTGTAACGTGAGAAGTGTTAGCACAAATTACCCCCGTTTATTATATTTACACGTTATAATGAAGCGGTAGTTGATGGAACAAGTTTTCCACGCCACTTTATTATTTTGCTGTCTTTAAGTCGAGAATTTCAAGTTACTTTCTTTCTTGTCCATACTCTGTACCCGTCTTCCACCTATTGTTCCCACTTCATCTTCAGCAGAGGAGAGAAATGTCCCTGGACGGACTTCAAACAGGGTTGTGGCAGCAGTCAGACTGGGAGAAGACGCTACAAAGATTTTTTCGCAGCATAAAATGGGATGATTATTTCTGTATGATTTTGATGGATGAAAAACTTGTCCTTCGTCCTCAAAATACAAGACTCGTTTAAAATAGTTTATTCTATGTTAAACTACAGGCTGTTCCTTGTCCATCTCTCCGTTTGTCGGACGGACGAGTGAGAATTGTATATCCCATTTTTTCTCCGCTTCATTCAGTCTCTTTCTCTCTCCCATAATCATCTTTTTACCTCCCAATTACATGTCATGTGGATGGCAGGGAGACAAAACGATATTTTCACACTCCCATTACACGTTGCATTAGATTCTCCATTCTCAAGCCTTGCACTCTTTCTATCCGACTTTTCCATCCAAAACTTGTCACATCTTTCTCTCTCTCTCAATCCCCGCCGTCATTTGTCTAAAATTCTCCATCACAATTCTCCATCCTTTGTCAACTTCCCACTTGAGGACTAGTCTGTTTTCTTGCCCTGAAATATTCAGTACATTGTGCAGTATTTACTCAGAGCTGTTCCCTTGTGTATTCTTTCAAAATTTTGCACAAATTAGTCCATTATAGTCCCATCATATTATTCACTTAGCTTCCCGCTTACACAATAAACTAAGCCAGATTCCAAGCACTCATCCCTCCCGCACCGCCGTAGTATTCTCTTCTATCCCCTTTTTACCAGGAGGATTTACTTGCTCATATAAAGTGAGCGGACTTTTCTTCCGCTTTTCTCTCTTCTCCAAGAATCAAACCAACACCTGCAAGAGTCTTTTTCAATTCAATCAGCTCCTTCATTAAGCGGTAGGCGAGAAATCCAGAGATTCATCCTCTCCCTTACAATAATCCCCCAAAAAAATCGTACACCGGTACACCTGAATAGGCGAGTAAATTCAAATTTAATGCACATTTCACTCTGCAATTATGATGCGTGTTGGAGGGATTCTTGTGATCCTCACAGGTAGTTGTTTCGCGAATTCTGTAAAATATTTTGCGAGGATAATGGTACGGCGAGGGGGATGAGGAAGATACAGGGCAGGTTTTGAGTAAAGATGGATTTGCAAAAGATGATCCTGAATCCTTGTTTTAAGGCCGTGAAGGAGGATACCGTCCGGAAATATTTCACTTGCCAGTCCATCAGTTAGGAAAGTCAAAGTGAGAGAGAGAGAGCAGACAGTACGGAATTATAGTTAGGGGTGGATACAGAACAGGTAGATGGATTGACGGGCGGGAAAAGTCGTTGAACTAAACTGTGGCCATATGACGCTCATCCGTAATGTATGCAAGATAAGTTGGAATCCTTGGTTGTTTCTTTGGATTTTACCTACTATGTTTTGTCCCCTTCTCCTTACCCTTCCCAATTCATCTCACTTGTTACTTGAGAAGATACAAAAATAGGTAACATATGGCGTTAAACTTTTTTTACATCAACTTACTCACCTGGATTGCATAAGGCAAATAAGGCTCACCTGCAATCAGGAGATTCCGACAAGCAGTAGTTCCCACCCGTCCTAAACACTGTCTTCGTGTCCTGTCTAAATCTGGTCTCAGACAGAACTCAGGCAGGACACACATCCAGAGCTTCATCTACAGACAAAGGGCCTTGTACCATCTTGTTCTACATATCTGTTCCAGAAACACATAGAGCGAGAGCGGAGGAAATTCCTTGTAGTATTTTAGAGTTCTCTGGAAAGATTACCTTACTTTCCGGTATTGTTTCAAAAAGATTCTCTCACTTGCTCAAGCACGGCATTTTCCCGTCACAATTCATTAATAGAGATAAATAGAGGGGGAGGACAAAAAAGCTCTGGGATTGATTCATCTTTGTTGACTAAACCCTCTTGATTTCTACTCTCCTTTAACGTTTAATTCCTTTCTTTGAATCAATCTTGGCTCCCCTTGCTTGTATTCTTCTCCCGTAGAAAGTTAGGAAGGAGCCTAGCTTATCGTCTTCTCAACTGCTTTCTAAGGAACGAAGGAACGTCCTCCAAGGAGCATTTCTTCTTTGAGTTCTGTGGGCTGGAGGAAACAATTACCTTTTGATTCCCGGAGCTTGTGTTGAATTAAACTGGTGTTGAGGAGCCTTGCTACGACTTGGAAGCTAGAGTAGAAGAATGCACGTGCAGTAGCTTCCCGTATAATCTTCATGTTCCGGTCTGACGTGAACATAATTGAGGTTTGCCCCTGCTTCCAAGCCAAGTTTCCAATTCTCAAAGGTTTCTTCCATTGAATCATATATTGCTCCTAAAGTATCTGTACAGGATTAAGTCAGTGTAGGGATAAGGAAGGAATATGGGAAGGAAAAGAGACTTACAAGTTAGGAGGTAAGGTAAGCAAGGAGGCAGGCAGGGACAGATGGATGTATTTGTTATTCTTCACAAATCCCTCCGCACAATAGGATGAATTCAATACTAATAATCATCTTGAGACGGATGATTACAGCGATAGGTGTGAAAAAAGTTTTGAAAGGAAAGTGCTTGTACGTACCAAGCCGTCCGGTGGTGGACTAACCACCCGCACCTCCATCGTAGAGGTTTGTGCGCAAGTCTCACATGTATTTGTATCTTATTATTCTTTGGGAATCCTCTTCCTTGTAAACTTGTGCAAATAATATGTAAGGTTTGGGCGGTATGCTCCTGCTTTGCGCATCTATCATCGCATCATCATCGCCCTTCTTTACCTCAAGGAGATGATGATGATCATGTGTGAAAGGTATTTTTAATGCCTGAATGGATCCTTCGAATCTACTTGGAAAATATTTTCGAGCACCTTCCACCATCTTTATCAAGCAGAATACAGAGATGTGATAGGGGATGAATCGTGTTCATGAATCATTGCACTGCTTACTTGAACATCTTGATCGGAGTGTTGATTGCTTCTTTACTGTGCGGCGGCGGGAGGTGATGTGTTGGGAATATGAAAGAGCTGGCTGGCTTCGGAGTAGTACCGGGAAGAGGAAAAGTGGAGATGGTCCGAACAAGAACAGGGCTTTTTATTAAAGTCATTGAGCAAAGGAAATCCACGTAATTCTTTTCTATTCAATAGCAGCGTTCTCTCTGATAAAGTCATTTTGCGAAAGGGCATTTCTCGGGCCATTGTTGGAGGTGGACGTGCAGGTGTCTTTTGCAAAAAGAGATTCTGGATGAATTCAAATTTGTTGTTTCATACGAAATACCTTCTCTCGTCTCTTTGGTTTGCGTCTCTTGGATTTGGCGCTCCAACCTCTTCCTCCGTCTCCTAATCACCCTCCTCCAAAACTATGCATCATTAAGCCCTGTGTTCAAACAAATTCTTACAAAGGTGAAACAACCATTAAGGAGCCTTTCATTAAATTGATTTGATTAGCATGCATGAGGGAAAACTCAAGGGTGTAAATATACCCACTTCCATTCATCCAACCCGCACATCACGATCAAAATCATCCACCTGTCCACCTGTACTTTTAACGCTGTACTCGATCACACTGTCAGTCAGCAAACTGCTATCGCCGTACTACGCCGTCCTAAATCTTGTTACATGCCTTCCGAATCACCAACTTTATAACCATTTAAGGGTCAACACGAAGCTTGGAGACAGTTCTCTACTTGTGAACCATCTTCTTCTTCCGCTTTTTTCTTCAAAGACAAGCGTGACGCTCGATATCACCTACACTTGAATGCTTTGTCACCTCAGAGATTTCCATAGGTTACATGTAGCTTTCAAGAGGATAACGTCCTATGCAAGATGGAGATGAAGATGATGCTGTATTGTGATGTCTGTATACGCTATCCCATAATGTGATGTGAGGTGCGGATTTTTTAGGGGATTTAAATTCGGAGAATCTGGGAAACTGGGATCATTTCTTATACTTGCGTGTATAATTGAGAAATGAAGGAGGAAAAACTAAGAGTTTGGAATCTGTTTCCAGAATGTCAAGCAAAAAGAAGGGCCAAGGTGAATTTAAGTTTGAAATTCACAATTTGTTCAGGAAAGTCTAGTGGGAGAGAATACGGAATGAAAGATTTTAAAAGCGATCGTTTCGGATCCCTCATGGGAACTGCCGTTTTTGTCTTATACTCTTATCTGCGAACCCTTGAGTTAAGACACCTACATTCCCAGCCAATGTTAACTGTCAATGGCTATTGGTTTGGTTGCGTTGGCGCAAGAGTTTGTTAGACGGTCGTCGTAACCACTCAGTCAGAGTTTACAGTAGCTTCAAGCTTATATCAGTCTTGGATGGAATGACAATTTAAAAGGGATTAAAATTTCCCGCAAGAAATTGGGAATCTGTGGGAAGGGTTCTTAAAAGCTAGATAGCTTAAGATAACACTTGGACCTTGTGATTCTAGTTAATTCAGGGAATATTGGATTTGTCACGTAATTCAAGAGATACTCTGAATGTATCGTTCATGACTTTGCTCCTGTTTTGATTACGTGGCTCTGTATTCATTTTCTACTTTGCTAGGAGTGATTAAATTTCTCGTTGAGAGAGGATAAATATTTCTAGCTCCTTTTCTTTGTATTCTTTTTTAATTTCCACAAAATTACACACCCACCCTTCCCACTATTTCATCATCATCGCAGCAGCTCAGTCCAGTTTCTATTCACCGCCCTCTTCGTGATGCACCTTTAGAGACAGAAGTGCTGCGTGCATTTGGAGTTGCAAGCCCTGGCGTTGCAACCTGACAAGCTCTGCAATTACCTCGATGCAGCGGCCGGTGCATATATTTCAACAAGTAGAGCCATGAATATTTGCAGAAGCACAATTTCCGTTACAATTTTAAGAAGCTGAGAAAAGGTTTCTGATGAAGAAGAGTTCCTTTTTTATACACTATATTTGCAGGGCACACGTGCATCATGTCCACAACACTCAATCCTAATATTCCATTGATCCGGAATACAATTGAAGCGTTTTCGGATGCTGTGTGTGTGTGTCTTGCTTGGAGTTGGAAGAAGGTAGAAGAAGGCAGAAATGGATGATTTAATACTCATCTTGAGTGTTACATGTATTGAGCGGATTGGATTGGATTTCTCGAGGGTTTTTTAACGAGAGGAGAGAAACAAGTCTGTTGGCCTGCGATTGATGAAAAGCCATCATTTTGGTTTGGTATTTTCTAAGCTGGTTTATGATTTCTCTAAAATATTCACATCCATATTTACATTGGGGCAAAAACTATTTGGAAAGAGAGGAGAATAGAGGATGGATGGATGGATGCGGGATGCGTGTAGTCTTGGATATAAGCATTGAATCTATCCTCGTCATCCAAGCCTTTGTATCATGACACGGGAAATCAAAACACAATTACAATATCATCATCACACACATGTAAATTCCCTCCTCCCACAGTCCTTTATTCCCATGGAGCTACAGCATGTATCATTAGCACACAGATTTGTCATGTGTACAAATTTGCACGTAAAGTTCACAGGCTTGTTCTCTGATAGGATGGATGGCGGTAATACAGAGAAGTGATGCGGATTTGCGGAAGAAGAAGAGCTCCTACTAAATATACAGCTATGTATTTTGACATTGCTCCTTTTTGATTCCATGTATATTCCACTAAACCTCCGTCACATTTCCCTATAAGCGTCCTCTATCCTTGGGCAAACAGTTAGAGAACGAATGAGTCGGAACGATTGAGAAAATTTCTGTCACCTCTTTTTCTATCATCCGCTTTCTTTCTCCGCGGCTTCTTCTTCTTCTCTCTCATCCTGTTGTGGCCGACAAATTACAGGAAGAAAGACAAGAGTCTTCATCTTGACATCCTTTTAAAATAATTTCAATCCTATAGGATGGCAAGAAGGTATGCCTTGCATGCAGCCCGCAAGCAGCCATTTAGTAGCCGATGAATGTCTATAGCCGCTAAATGGGGGTTGATGATACTTTGGATGTTGAGGTACGCGGCGGAGGGGGAGGATTGCTCATTCATTAGTTTTAAGGCTGGCGTTCTAATTCTTTTCCCTCATTGATTTATCTCTACTAACGAGAATTAAATGCTGGGTACATTTAATCCCTACTTCTTTCAAGCTCGTCTGCAGTTGTTTCCACAAAATCCTTATAGACAATAAGAGGAAGGAGAAAGAAAGAAGCACGCTCGACAATCTCATCCACCTGCCAAAATTACTAAGCTACTGTAGTTGATGTTACCTCCCTGAAACTCTGTTTTTCCTCGAGGCACGTTTCGTCTCTATTTTCTATCATCGTCCATGTCTCTTCTTCTGTCTCAATGGCTTAGCAACGTACGCGACAAGGAAAAGTGTAATGAGTAGTAATCGCTCTTGATTCCTCATACATTGATCATCAAGATAGATTCAAGGAGCCCAGACAGAGAATAGCTGGAGCTAGAGTGCTGCTACGTAGGTTTTTCTTGGTTCAATTCAAACCTTGTTTTAAAGCAATCATGACCAGTCTCCGTTTATCCTGCATAATGTGTCAACGTGTCTGCCGGATGAAGAATATTGCTAGCTGGGGGAAGGAAGTTATAGGAAGGATTATTCCCCTATTCCTCTTGTTTTTATATAAATTCTTTTTATGAGACCATGAACGGCCGCAATTACATGTAAAACTACTACGGAAACTACATTTCTTTTCGCGCTCTCCTTTAATTCTCCGTGCTAAATTCTTATAAATTCCTTGGCCAACCTCCTCCTAACTGACCACCAAAGTCCTCTCTCACTCTGTGTCTCTTCCAATATTTTTCAACCTCTTTTATCATTCACACGACGAGGACTCAGAATAGTCGGACAAGACACGTCCTTGTTGAATCATTCTTCCTTTTCAAATCATCCTCCTCCTCGGCATTCTCACTCACTACTACCTGGAGGCACTCCTCCTAGCCTGAAGCGCTCGTAGCTTTTGATTGACTTTACGCAATATTTGAAGGGAATCCCGTAGAGAATAGGGCAAATCTTTGCTTGAATTCTAGCACAATATGTGAGCGAGATAAGATGGAATTTAATTTTGTAGAGGGATTTAATTGGGATTTGGATTTTTTCTACAGAATGATCAACTCTATGGACGGAATGACAAGCGTGGGTAACGGTAACGGGGGTAGCAACGGCCCCAGTCTTCAGACAATCTCCAGCGACCAGGAATCGAAAAAGAAACGTAAGCCAGTATTATTCAAGTATTGTTGCATTTCTATTTTCCTACATCCACATCACTCTATATCTCAGTCTTTTCTCAAACAAACAGAATTATACAAGTATAACTCAATCAATATGAGCCTGACCTGACGGTTATGGTAGTAAACGTGGGGTGGTATTTATGTAAGCACCCCGTTCCCAAGTAAATGACAGAGGATACTTGTCAGTTCCACCTGTATTTCCCTCCCATCTCCCTCTATATTCTAGAATAATATGGGACTCATTTTTTGCAAATTAAAAGGTCATCCACAGAAATTCACGATTGTAATTCACCGCCATTATTATCACACCACGAGGCTTTTTATGCAGTACAAAATCTATTGAAAGCTAAATACACCAGAGCACAACACCTTGGAAGCCACACCACACTATATAGCTAGCACTAAAAGTCGTTACTCACGCAACCACGTATTAAATAGTAATTAAAATTATTAATAGCTTTGCATCAAGCAATACGAAACCCGCCGCTTCACCAACTCAGATATGCGGGGTGGCAACCATTTTCGCAATGATTCCGTCTTTCTCTAAGAAACCAATTCCCAACTTACCTTTCTCTTAAGGAGAAGAACCAAAAACATGCGGAATAATAAACAACTAGCTTCAACTCTGTCCAAACAGACTACCACATCAATTTGTGGCTTATGCATACAGCAAAACCCATGAAGAAGGAAGGGATGAGGAGTGAGCGTAGTTGTATGCGACGAGGCTGTAGGGAAGGGCAAGAGCATCTATTTCAATCTGCATAGAAAAAGATTCCCGGATTGAAAAGAAATATATATTCTTATTCAATATTGCACACACACTTGCACCTGCTTGAAGCACGAATTCCTATTCTTTTAGAATTCCATGATGAAGAAAGCTTTTTCAGATAAGTTCTCAGGATGACATGCTCATGGAGGAAGAAGAGAGGGTTGCAAATACTACCTAGCCTCCTGTATCTCTTCCACCTTCCATTTCCATGTTACAGTCCTTTTTCCACGAAGAATAAAAGTGTTGAAAGATGAGATGTGGGTAGCTAATTTAATTACAGAAGCTGCAAATTCTCCTCTCTTTCCATGTGAGTTATTCAAGGAAGGACTGAGAGGAGAGGGGGTGGTGAAAATAAAGTCCACTTCAACTCATATCCATCACTTTTACCTGGGGACAGTCTGCTGCATGATTGCATCCTTTACTGGCATTCCTTCGTCTATCTATAAAGGCCTTGCTAAGTTTCTACTCTATAAATAAAATGCATATACACTTATTTTGACACCCGCCCCACTGCCACACCACCAAACTCTTGGAGGAGACATAAAGAATAAGGTTTCACAAGCAATAGGGGCATCAAGATATGTATTTCCGTAGTTGCGTCCCGGGCTGAACCCTAAAGTCCTCCGCCTAACAATAATATAGAGATTCAAAAAATAGTTAGGAAGGAGCCAGAAGAGATACATGAAATAGTCAAGTCTGCCACGACCGCCAAACCTCCAACGTCTACCACTTCCGAATCAAATCCATAAAAATGAGGTAGCCATCATCATCATCCCCAGCGTAGATGCGCTTGTGCATCCTCCCCTCCTAGAAAATATTCCACCTGTACCGACTCTATTATACACCTGGGCAAGAAGAAGAACTGCGCTCCTTGGAAACTAATTTCTGTGGCCTGGCCTACGCTCAATCTTATATATTTTTGACCATCCCGAGAACAATTAACAGGTAGCCACAAAATCAAAAAATATGAGCCGTTCATCCTGAGAGGAGGAGGAAGCTTTCGGGAGGATTGAGAAAATGATATCGGTATAGTGTCGCACTTTTGAACGTTAATATTTTTATGGAGCAGAGCAATAGCTGAAATTCCCACAGACAGTTATTTCTTTGATATGATGGGACGTGGAGACGATAGCTGCTTCGCAGGTATACATACAACCTGTCTGACCAGCCCTGCCAAATCACTATTACCACGTACGGATCTAGAACTGTCAGGATGGTGTTGCCGCCCTTTGGTTTTTGGTTATTACTATACGGAGGATACGCTTAGGAAGGAAAAACGGGGAAGGTTTTTGGAAGGATTGTGTACAGCGCATAGAAAATAAACTCAATGTTTTGGACAAGTTGTTTTCTAGGCGGCGGGCAAGGTTGGGGTTGGCATTGAAATGAGCGTACTGGTTCCTCAATTTTTCCTACACTTTGGCTGGAGTGTAAAAAACGAGCCGGAAATAGCAGGGCAGTAGAATAAAAGAGACATCCGGTAGACTAATTATTATTTTCGTCGTCCTCCTCCAACCCTAGTGCTCGTGCTCATACAAGTCGCTACCTTAGCAGGTTCCCCAACAGTGCATATATGCATATATTCACCTAAGTTACTTGATACAATACAGGGGAAAGTAATGACATATTATGCCAATTTTCCAGGAGGTGCTATAATTCACAAGCCTCGAGAAAAAAGGATAGATATTCAATCAGAAATAAACGTTTGTCAGTGTCAGCGCGGAAAATATGTAGAAACAAATTAGTGACGGCAAAACTTCCACAAGTTCTACAACCCTCCTTCAAGTATCATGTGTATCAAAGGCAATAATATTTGCTTAAATCTATCTCACCTCTTGCAATTCCTTTTTGCTGAATTTGCGAAAAGAAAGATTACAAATAGTTGGAAAATACAGGAGTCAATCCCGCTTCTACTTGGAACTAGGGAGTAGCTATATGCTATCGGTTCTTACATTAACAACGGACGCTTTAGCGCTTCACTTGTTCTCTTGGGGAGGAGGTGGTGAAAATACGTGTTGAGTCTTAATAGTGTCGTGCACATGGGAGAGTCTGAGACAATACAGGTGAGGGAGAGAGAGAGAGGGTAGCGGAGGAATCATGTGAATAAGATACAAGATAAGGGATTTTGGATTGGGTTTCAATCCAGCTCAAAGGAGGGGACAGAGGAAGACACTCCAACTGCTACAAATCATGTCATTCCCCTACAATCCTAAAAAGATTTAGCAACCGGTGGGTGGGTGTAGGCAATGAGGAATGGGCAGAGGAGGCAACAGGTGAATCTTCCAGGATTCTCTATCATCTCCTCACTGTCTGTCTCTCTCTCTCTACCATATAATTGTGCATGCATTTCTCAGCTTCCTATACCATTACAAATCGCGTAATATATTTTAGCATCTTGCCAAGCTCCTACTATACACAACTCTCTGCATGCCCCTCGTCTTTGTATGCATCATTGGTCTACCTCTTCATCCTGCACAATTTCATCAACCCCCACACCTGGTCCCCACCCTCCTCCTTCAAACTCCAAACGTTGCCGGTATGATAAGGAGTAGATTGTCGATGCTTTTGCAACGGCTTTTACTTGCTTAAACGTCAAGTTGAAGGGATTGTATTGAAAAAAGGAAGGAGCCGGGGAAAGAATGAAAGCACCCTCCTCGGAAGTGGCCGTCCTAAAAGTTGTTTCCCTTATAATCGCTCTAATCAAAACCCATCCACCTAGGTCCACCTTCAACCCTTGAGAGGTACGTGTGTGGGGCTAGTAGAGAATGATGCTACGATTCAACGGTTGCAGCAATCACCTGTGTCCATTAGCTCATTTCTCACGCCGGGACCTTGAGGGCCCTGGATTTCCGTAGTTTTCCTCCCTCCGTCAGGTTATTACTTTGCCTTGGTTTGGTTGTAAAGAGATGGGCTCAGATGGAATAAGCTTGCTTGGATTTTCTTTTCCCTACTTTCGGGGGTGAGGGAGCTGGATTAAGTTGGTCGCATTCGAGAAAATTCCCACGGATTTGCATGCCTTAGCCAGTTTTTATTAAGTACTCCATCAAAGGGCCATTGAATAAAATCCGGTCGTCTTTAACGAACTTTTCATCCCATCTGCGGCTCATAGCTTGATTAACTTTTGAAAATCTCAGAAAAGCTCATATCTTAACTAGATTTAATCCAGAATTGACTAGCAGAGCTCAAAATTTTCAAGTATTTTCTAGGATGCAGGTGAGGATTATGTTAAGTCACTTTTAAAACAAGGTAGTTATAGTAAGCTGAAACAGGCTGAATCTTGAGTGCAAGTTGCACCTAAAGATTGCATCGTGTAACTTTTCTAGAGGCCAGGTTGTCGTTGTAATGAACATTGCGTTGGTTCACGACACGATGCTGCTATCATGGCTATATGGTTAATGTGTTTTAAGTTTGTAGGAGATGACTAGTGCACAGAAAGGAAACTGCCCTGATTCTTGGAGGCTTTTGCTTGAATGGTTGTAGGATAATGAAGACATTTGTCTCTCTTCTGGCTGGGATCGACATCCTCGGCTTCATAGTCTTGGCTGATGTGGTGTGAAGAAGGTGTTGGTTCTTGTGTGTGCGTTATTTTGGAGGGCGGCAAAAGGTTGGGGTTTGAGAGTAAAAGAAACGTTTTGGTGGATAGAAGAAGAAGGAATAGCTTCCTAGGGAGAATTAATTCCATGAGAAAGGTTTACACGTTGCAGAATTAAGTCTCCTGCTAGCCATCCAGCCAGTCAGTCAGCCACCTTCTCAATTATCTTCTTGATCCTCTTGTCAGCAACATTTCACCTTGTCTCCTCGTGTTGACGAGGAGCTAAACTCTTGTTCATCCTACTCATGAGGGCTTATATGACAAGTCAAAATAGTTATTTAGATCTTCTCCTGGGTAACTTACTGAATCCAACTACTACAGGGCTGCGAGATGATGGATGGGATGGTGCCTTGTGGTGGTGGTGAGAGGCTTGGCTGATTCAGGGTGAGTTTGGATGATGATGATCTCTCTCTTGTGTCTCTTTGAGAATAGTATTCTTAGCCGTAGCTCTGTCTCTGATGATCATGTATGCGGGCTCCTGTGGCTCTCTGCCTCTTTTGCGTGAGAAATTTAATCGTGGGAAATATCGGGTCCCAATTGATGATCTTTTTCCTAAATTTTTTTCCAATTCCTCCCTTAAAAACGCTTTACTTTGTGATGAAACAATCCGCCAACTCATCCTCTCAAATCTGTTTCAATCCCCAGTTCTTGGACAGAAACTCAAATTCTCTCCGTTTCTCTCTCCCTCAGCTATCCATCTCTCTGATCTGGGCTGGGCGGAATAGCTGGCTGGTGTAACGTTTAAGAGCACGTCTTCTCCATTCTCTCTCTCTCTCCTCCCTGCCCTGCATCTTACTCCTCTTAATTCTTATCTTCTATCAAACAAGTTTAGATTCCAAACATGAGGCTTTTTCTCCACAATATGTAAATCCATCTCTTTTCAATCTCCGCAAAGATAGTAGACACACGTTCTCCGTATTTTATCCTCTAGCCCCGGAGAATGGTTGACGTCAAAAACGCTATATATATTACTCATTCTACGTCTCCATGGCTTTGAGACAGGTAGCAAAAAGGGAGGAAAATGTTTCTTTGGGTTACCGTTCATAGCTGTATGTTGGATGGAACATGACAGGAGGCTGACAAGGCTGTTATTTCCGGAAATTCGCCAATTGTGTTCACGATCCCGATGCATTCTACTCCTCTTTTGTCAAGGTTGCCTTGAATTCCGATGCGTAATCTTGACCCTGTAAGAAGGTTACTGTAGAGAAGGGAACAAGATTTAAAGAATACCAGGTATAGATAGATAGCAGATGTTAATGGAAAAGCCTTAAGGCAGAGAGAATAGAGGATTCTCTTAAAGGCTTTTTCGCCTTTGAAGAAGATTCATTGATGAGGTGTCAATTACTCGTCCCCTCGGTTTTGCGAATTCTTTCTCTTTCTTGAGTCTCTTCAAGATGCTCAGATGTTGAAGGAGGAGGAATAGGAGGAGAGGAAAATCCTGAGCGTTTACACAGTTGGATGGTATTAATTGACAGGAGGGGACAATGGACAATGGAGGAGCTAACTAACTTGTTTACGTAATTTTCCGAATTGAAGAGGATGCAAGTAAAAGTGTTGCATTCCACGGAATTAGATAATGTCCTCGTTGAATTGTGTAAATAGAGTGAGTGAGGAGGGGGAGGAGGATGATGAGAGGGATGATGGAGTTGGTGGAGGAAGTAAGTTGATTGCATGGTTACTTGGTTGGTGGAAATGGTGTGAAAAGTGTAAAAGTTTGGAAGCTTGTGCTCCGGCCGGCGGGAGTACTCATCTCGGTGTTTTCTTGACTTTAGAAATTTAGTTGGATGAATCAGCAAATGTAGAAAAAGATGCGGGAAAGAGGAGACATAGGAGAGGGTGTATATTTACACATGGAGAACAAGAAGGGATCATCATGTTTTATTTAGATTCAAAGAGTTAAAGGATTCAAGAGTCCCATCAGGAGGGAATCAAGATGTTAAAACAATTGTTCATCCATCTACCTCTTTTTCTTCTTCTTCTTCTTATTCTGGGCCTATTTTTTATACATCACTCATCATCATCCTCCATCATCACCACTACCACCACGTACTTTTACCTTTGAATTAACAAGTAACAACGTTATCGAGAGTGGGGAAGAAAGACTAAAGAACAAGACGAGGATTGCATGGATTTTCTCCGTCAGTTATTCTTTGAAAACTTCTCTGACGGCTATACAGTTTTCAAGCTTTAGATGCAATCCTAAAATTATACGTGTTTAATTCCAGTTGCTAATCCTGATTCCTAGTTTGCATCTCTTTTACTTTATCTTGATTATTTTTCTTGTTCCCATCCATGTACATTCTATTTACAATTTTCATTTCGACAGAATCTCTGTGACATTTCCCTCAAATCAGCATTAAAATCATCCCGA
Source organism: Sminthurides aquaticus (assembly GCA_906901655.1). NCBI lineage: Eukaryota > Metazoa > Arthropoda > Collembola > Symphypleona > Sminthurididae > Sminthurides > Sminthurides aquaticus. Next base: position 263,077 of record CAJQTT010000013.1, on the reverse strand, counting down.
CTTCCCACCCCTTTTAACCAGTCTACAAAACTTTCAGCCTCTCAGTCTCAGCACGCATTTTCTCACCTTGTCATCTCCGAGACCTACCTTCAGTCTTATCCAGCGGCTCCACTGCAAAGTGAATATCTCTGTGGAAGAGTTTAGCATTGTTTAATCGTGGTCGTAATGTTAGGAGAGCTGCTTCTGGGAAGGTGAATTAATGATAGAGGCTTGATAAGTTGGTTATCCGGTGGAAGATTTAGAAACCCGGATAATTCCATCCGTCAAAGCTTAAAGAAATTCGGGACTGTTGCATTAAAGAATCCTCTTGTTTGAAGGAGCCGGGGGTTTTATATAAAATAATCCTCCAGGATGATTACACAAGGGGGGCAGTTGGATTGGGAGGATATAAGAATTCATCCTTTCTTCACCCTCTTTGATTTGTGCGGGGAAAGTAAGTCTTGGTGGGGGCGCTGGCTGAGCCCGCAAGTAGTATTTAAAGCAAGAGCATAAGAAGCTTTTTCACGCTGCACCAAACAAATGAAAAACTTTGGAAGATTCCACATCCTGTGTGTGTGGCCCACGGATTTGAAAGAGGATTCTCATTCTTTTACCCAGGCTCCCCGGTTAGTATAAGAAGAAGATGCTCCGCAAGCCTTGAGCTCCGTCTCTGCCAACCACCAAAAAGCCACCAAAAGCTTGTGGAAAAAGAAACTTGTTGAATCCTCCTCCTCAGGGATTACAATTTCTTGAAGCTAGCTTTTTAATAGGAGAAACAAACACAGATTTGTATTACTGATACATAAACAAGGAGAGAAAACAGAAGTCATTCCCTCCCTCCTCCCCACGCTCCTTTTATTACAAGTTTTGTCTTTATTAGATTAAGATTACACAAAAGCCCCCGTGTGTCCCAAGCTCCTCTACTTTCTGCACCCCATCCCAATTTCCCCTCGCCATAGAATCCTCTAATATCATCCTTTATTAATTTAATGCGGCTTTAAGCCACCAATCACTACCAACACGCGCCCCAGATCCTCAACTCACTCTCCCTTAATCCTCTCGAACCTCAATCATCCGGAGGAGTAATAAGCTTCTAAGGATTTGTAGTTCAAGACTGGCATAAGACTTGAAGCTTAAGCCTTGGCTGAGAAGGAGAATACAATCCTTGGAGCTTTGAATTCCTATGAAACTATTTGCCGCTCCTCAAGGTGTGTGTCATTGTCATCTGAGATCGTGTTTTAAAATATATCAATCATCCCATTTTACGTTCTTGGCGGGGTGAAAAAATGAAGGCAAAGTTAGAGAGAATAAGAGAGCGGATGACATTTTTTGAAGACTTTCTGGGAAACCGAATCATTTATCCGCCAATTTTCTATGCTTTTCTGTCACACACACACACACACACATGTCTTTACCATTTCTCCTCCTCTTCTGTCCTCTCTTTGTCCGCAATCCTACCTAGAAACGTTGTCAATTTAGAGAGGGATTTTTAGGCTTTTTGCACAAAGTTTGAGATACAGATTCGCCAGTATTGATCCTGGCTATTCGAGATACACAATTTAATGGACACCTGAGCTGTCCCTGCTTCCTTCTTGCGATGGAGGATTTACATGAACGGATCTTAGCGTTTCGAGGAAGAATCCAGATTAATGTACATGGTAGGTATGAGAATAGAATTATGAAAAAAATTATCTCGCACAGCGACCACCGTCGTCCTCTATTCCTAATTTGCTATACCTCTTCGATATCCGCTAAAACTTATGATGATGTTCTCTTAGCTCGTTGTTGTTGTTATTTCTTATGGCTTTAGCATGATTTTTTTAAATTTTGAGCATCCCGGTGCCAGAACCCGTGCTTGCTCCAACAATATTATGGTAGTATTTTTCTTGACGGTGATCTATGCGGTTCATCATCACACATTTGTGAGTCTTTTAGAAATAATTTGAAAACATGATTCAAATTGTCCTCACCGTATGATGAGCGTGAGGCAGGATGTAAGAAGGAGGATGAAGGGAGAAGAGCAAGTTTGTGCTATGACTGCTATGCTGATTAGTCAACTTCATTTCAACAGCCTCACCTGAGCCACTACTACTTGCGAGCAATACGTAATGGTAACGAAGAGTGTGTAGCTCCTGTTCCATCCAACTCCTCCTAAAAATCAAAACTCATCTATCCATTCGTAGTTGATGAATATGTGGGGAAGGTGTGGATTTAAGGATTACGGCGTCGTAATAACCAAATTGTAGTAGTGTTAGATGGTTGGATTGAAAGGGGCCAGAGAACAGGAAGTTGAATCATTTTTTTACATCGCCCTCCCTTCGGCGCTCACTTGTTATGTTATCATTACAAGAACCAACAAATCTCATCATCCTCGTCGTTCCTGTTCTCCTCCTAATCACATTCTGGAATTTTTTATCCAGAGACAAAAATGTATACTAATCTGCATCATTTGTCCTCTTGAAGCTTAATTACTCACGCTAGAGGTCAGTCGGAGCTAGTGTTTCCAGCAGTCCTGGGAAGTTTCTTCCCTAGTAGCTAGTTGTCCACCTTGAGAATTTCCGCGAATTTCGATACTAGAGGACAGTGGGAAAACATTAATGTAGATATGTGTGGTAGACACGTTTTTCTTAAGATTCCCCGGAGTATGGCAGAAGAGGAGAAGGATTTAAATTCAAGGGCCAGCCTGTCACTGGGACGACAGTTCTGGTGACAGTTGGTGGGAAATTTTGGATAAAATTAATGCATTTTCCACAAAATCAGTTTCCTTTTCTTCATCCACATGTTTCCAAGGCTAAGATTTTTTAAATCCTCTCTGGGATCATGTTCTTGGTTGAATCTCTCCACGAGGTTTTAGCGCATGAGTAATTTCAGGCCTTCCATAAGCGGCTTGCATCCAAAAGTGCATCCTTGTCTACAAGAAATACCTCCTCCTTGCTAACTAAGCCAGAAAGGGCGAACGGTAAAGTTGCTGGACCGAGAACTCTTCTTGCAAAAGTTTTCTCCATCTCATTGATGAAATCCTGCGTCTTACGAAGACTCCTTCTCTTTGAAATACCAGTACAAATGCAGTGTAGCAGTGAAGTCACCACAACATAATTACGTGATCTTTTAAAATCCTTTGTGAGTCCTATGAACCCGTGGACGGGGTTGGGGGGAAACGGAATACTGTGCTGCTGACCAGCAGGGACGGGCATAGAGTTTCAAGATTACCAAATCTGCGGATAAGTAAATGTCCATATTCTTTTACTAGCTTTCGGCTTCTTTCTCACTCATTGAGCAAGGCCGGTAGCACAGTTTCCTCTCACACAGATGCAGTAGTGTCTTTTGCTCCTAGCAATGAGATTTTGGAGGGGGGACACTGCGTAATCATGATTTCCGGTTCGAGGTTTTTATATCAACTCTCTTCTTAATCTGGAGTTTAGCCCCAGGCGTCTTCATCTCACCGCCCAAGCTAGTATAGAAGCTCTGTGTATTTGCTTGTCCTGCCTCATTCAGTCCTCTATCCCAAGACCAGGACGCTTCGGATATATGTATATTACTCCTTTAATCTTAAATAAATACCAGCCCTTGATTTACACTCTCTGTTCTGCCTTCCGTCCACAACTAACCGCTGTGCAGTACAGCGAGGAGCTATCGGCAAAGCTCTGGATATGAATGAAGTAAACTCCATGGACGTTACAACACCTGTGTGAAACTTCCAGCTCGTGAAAACCTGTATTTACCTCTGGGATTCACTGGTACTAGATTTTAATAAAATTCAAATGCTAGCCATAAGCAAGTGCTAAGCTGTTCCAGGAATTTGAATTGAATTAAATTATTCAATCCTTCCCTCACTATACTATAACCGTCAAAGCAAATGACGTCCCCACTTGGAAAACAATGGAAAAGGACAAGGCATGGAATCTCTCACAAGACTATCAGTCTAATTGTTTTCTAGAGAAGAATACACAAATCTGCTCTTCTAACAAGATTTACCAAGAGGCTAACTAAAACCTTTATTCAGTACATCCCTATACGCCCGAATCTTATACAATTGGATCCAAACCAAAGGAGAAAAACTCAGACGGAGAAAAGACTATGTCCTCTTTAATTCTCCTAAAGGTTTCCTCACATTTTACTCCTTGTCATTCCCTCATACCGCCGCTGCATATGTGTATTTGTGTAGTTGTGTATACGTTTATACTTGTCCTTATTCCTTGAGTTGCCTCCATTAAATCCTCCTCCTGCTTCTCTTTCCCAATTGTCAAAAACTACCCCTCCCCTCACCGCACTTTTTATTCTCCACTTCCCCCCGCCCCCTCATCCTCTCTATCTCTCCCCTGTCTCCTCTCAACCCTTCCTCCACCACCATCTTCTTCCAATCCTCAGAGTATTTTCATCCCTACACACAACAAATTTGCAATCACAAAACATCCACCCCCCGTCTGGATTACGTCATTCTGCCCCAAACTGATGGAAACTCGTTGAACAAACATGAGCTTAAGTATTTTCTTCTTCATTCCCTCCGCTTTCTAACCTGTAACTCTCCATGAGGAGACAGGAAGAAGAGGAGGAATATTTACATAAAAAAAGGCTGTACCCAGAGGCTTTAAGAGAGTATACAGAAGACCAAGTACATCGCATTGATTTCAATCCTTTGTCCTCAAGCTCATATATAGTTCCTCATTATCTCCTCATTTTCCCGATAATGTCACATATCTTGTTCACATTGAAAACATGAGTTTACATGTAATTTTATCATGAGCCCTCGTACGATTATATGGATGCAGGATTTTGCGGATTTTTACATGTGACGAAAAGATGATTTTTTGAATAAGCATCTTGAGGCAAGATTTAAGAAGAATTATTTTGTGGATGTATGGGGAATATATCGCCTGAGCACATTTTCTTCCCTGCAATTCTCTTTCTTAAAGATGAGGACGAATGTTTGAAGAAAGTCTAGGAAAGTGTAGGAGGGGTAAGAACAGTAGGATGCTAATCATTTTCAGTGTCAATTCCACCTACCCCTCTCCTCACTTCTTGTTCCTCTTCCATCCATCTCCTTTTACATGGAATCCATCAATACTTACGTCCTACACCTTAACTCTTAACACCAGTCACAATCCCCCAGCCTTTTTTATCCAACCATCGGTCCAACGGTACATGCGGTCGAGGAAGACACTTAACCAAAAACCAGCAAGGAAGCAAGCGGTTCTGATCGCTCAGAATCAGCGTCAACAGAGACGTTGTAAGAATTTTCCGAGTTAAAAAAAGCTTTCCTGGTTGTGTTCTCTTCTTCAAAATTGCTTCCATGTCCCTTGGTTAAAGCTCAGAGGTACAATACTCGAACGGACAGCCTTTGCAAAGGGCGTGAAGCAAAGGGACGATAGATTGTGAAGAGGTGTGAAAACCATGGATAATGAGGGAAGGTGACCGGTTATAATATTTAAATCCACAAAGCTCAACTTCAACTTGTTATCTTGTCATACAAGCTTCAATTGCGTGCAAGAGAGACAAGCTCAAAGCTTCTTCGTAGTGAGATGCAATTTCTTATGCCGATTTGTCATCACATTTCATAGCCTAATTCGCCATTTTTCATGGCAGAGAAGCAGAGGATTTATGCAGAGATTTATGCATATTGCTCTTCCAAGGTCTTTGAATATTTTTTCCTGCGGATAAATCAAAAAAGTCCTTCTGACGTCCGTCCCTGAATTACAGGGGAAACTAGAGACAAAATTCTTGTAAGATTAAAACAATTACATGGAATAACGAATATTAATCAAAACAAAATGTGACAATATCGTGTGAATTTTCATCCGTGACCTTAGGGAAGGAGCGGTGAAAGACGTTTGAAAAATCCACTCTTTCAGATTAAGAAACATATATGATTAAGGATTAATCGTCTCTGTTTGGTCCGTGATAATAGTTTTTGAAATTCAGGATCTCGGATTAATTATCTCCGTGTGTCTTCTACGCATTCCAAAAGAAATGTTCCTTTAAAAATTATGTCAGCAATTTTAAAAAAAGCCCTTGTAGGCCTTGTAGCTTCTGTGCTGTAGTGGAGAAGGATACTGTGCTGAGATGATGATTAGGGAGAGGAACGCGCGAGCTCTTTGAGGATAAACATGTAGTAAAATGTGTTGAAAACTAGCTCAAGTTTTTAAAGAAATGTAACTTGTGGTCCCCGTTGTCTATTCTGATTGCATAAAAAATTTTTCTTTGAGCAACGCATTCCGCCCTTGTTTCAAAGGGAGCGGAATTCATTTTCGAGATCATCAGCTGAAGAAGAGGAAGGAATAAGGATGAAGATGTGCATGAATCATACGTAGCTTCCAAGCAAGTAGTCTTTGTGGGTCTCTTTAAGAAGGAGGTTATGTTGGATTAAGGAAGCAAGAAGGAAGAAAGAGAAGATGAAGAAGCTGAGAAAGATGGTGTGGTGGTGTAGAGAATAATGGTTGGCGTGATGGGAGGAGGGTTTGTTGATTTACTTAAAGAAGGCTCTCTTTGAGATTTGATCAGGACGCTTTCCTTTTACACAGTTGAAACATGCAATGAGGCCATCATTTATCGATTTCCGAGATGATCATTACAAGATATTTTCATCATCATCACATAATGGCTCCAACATCCCCCAGTTTAAATCTTCCTCAACTTATCTTGCTCTGCTAATAATGCAAACCATGTTACACAAGGTTGTCGTCATGGATTCTCTCGTTTATTTTTTAAAACAAAGCCCTTGCCCGCATTCGGTATCTAGCATTAAGTTTTCATATAGCACTGAGAGTTTACTCCACCCCGTACTCATATAGTCAAATATTTTAACCGGGTGCTATCTGGTCTTGGAGATCCGCCTGCACGTTTATTACCTAATTGACTTTTGTAGAGGATTTTTGGACGCTTTGTGAACTGAAATGAACATGTTGAATTTGTAATTGGAGGCTTTCTGTATAGCTTGATCTTAGGTAAGGATTCAAGGATTCAACGTTGGAGAAGACAAAGCAAGGGTGTGATGGAAGTTAGAGTCAAGAATCCTATACCACAACCTCTGTCGTTAGTCAATCTGATATTTCGGCTCATCATCAAGATGATTTTTTCCTTGCATTCTTTTTGCACTTGGTTGTTTCTTCTTTAGAGGAAAGGTTTAGCTTTGGCTTGCAGCCCTGACTCGCTGAGTTACTGGCACTTGATAAATTTCCAGCTGTCACTAATCAAATTAATATAGCGACAGGGAAAAGCTGGCTGTGAGCCTAAATTGTGGGGTTATTTTAGTGCATTAACTATAAGGGATGGTGATCTAAATTAAAGCTTTTTCATGAGCCGAGTTGGCAAAATTTTGACAATAACATCCTGGGAAGCCATAAGCAGTCCAAGCAAGCGGCTTCCAGGGTAAAAAGATGCTCTGACTGTAACTTAATGGCGGGATATTATTAAGCAGCAAGTGTTCAGAAATACATTAGCGGAAAGCTTTTTGAAATTCGCGTATAACTGCCCGGTGGTTAATATTTCCACAGTTTGTTATAATAAGCTCGAGAGTCGAGATTGCTTCCTTGGAGTAATTTCTAAAGATATTTTGTCTAATGGAGTCACGGATTCTTGGGCACGCTCTCTGAGATGCATACATACATCATTTTATCATGAACATGATGTTACCCCAACCTGCGAGCTGCTGTATTGTCCTATGTTAATTTGCAGTATTCTTAAGATCTTTAAGGAATAAAGCATACGTTCCAGGTAAAATGGTAATGTCTTTCGAGCTAGTTGGCTTGTTAACTAAAATACGTAATGGGGATTTCATAAATAGGTTTTGACCTTTCCCCGTTTTCTAATGTTGAAAATCAGCGTTTAAAAAACTTCAAGAGGACAAACGTCAGCAAGTGAAGAAGTGGCGTGCGTGGATTGTAGATTAATATTTCGCCCTATGAAATTGTTTTGGAGGAGGGATGTGGCAGAGAGAATTGTGTATAATGGATTCACATTTATTGTGCTCGTTATATATGATTATTGTTTGGATGTTGGAAGTCCGCGTGTGAGAGAGTCAAGTGCCGACACATTATGGACATACCATGTGCTAATTTACTGCCACGAGAGCCAACCCCATCCAATTGTTAACTCATTTAATTTTTTATATCCATATATCCCGAGCTTCCCATTACTGCGCTAATAGTGTATGGGGTTTCGCCATTTCTCAAATGGCCACGGGTGAAACTGGAGGCCGAACCTTACTCTAAACTCCTGTCGGAACTTGAGCCTAAGAGGTCGTAAAGTTATCAAATCAATTGTCTTCGGTGGCGGAAACTGGCTTTGTTTTCTCGTAACAGAATTGACTGTGGTGAGGGTTTGCTATTACCCGTAGTATATACGAGTTCCAAGTTGCGGATATAAGAATAGAGTTCCTTTCGCCATGGAGTCCATCGGCATCTGTCTTCGACTTGCTCTTAAAAAGCAGTCATTTCTAATCTTGCCAATTAACTTCCCTGCGTCGCATCCGTTATGTCGGACACAGGAGGAGATGCATAAAAGATAAATTCGTTTTCGTGGCAGGAGCAGCAGCTTTAGGCTTTAGCAAAAATTGTAGTGGGCAGTTTCCCAGCTCTCTTTTTTATTTTTTCAATTATTTCATTCTCAAAGTCATCACCAAATTTATGAGCACTTAGGGAATTATGAGCACCATCATGAAATGTTATTAACCCGAGCCGGGTATAGACAAGTGAGAGGGGGAGCGGTGCTGGCGGTAGTTCAAACACTTCTCCTCGTCTTTTTCTCTGTCGGGAACAATTCAAATCTTGCAAATCTAAAGAATGGCAAATCTGTGCTACTAAATGAGCTGAATATATGTTCCTTGATAACAGCAGTCAGCAAGGGTAGCTGCAGCAAGACTAACTAACGTTCAACTTAAACAGGATACAAAAATGCAATAATGAGTTAAACTCACCACTCTTTTACAAAGAGAGCATTATTAGAGCAGCATTAACTGGTGGAGTTAGATTTTTTATAAACCCACGTTAGATCCCATGTAATCACCTAACGATAATAGAAACTTCAATGTTATCAAACCTCTCCATCTTTTTATTTTTATTCTTCCCGGATAAGAACACATTTAACCCTAAACTCGTGCTCTCATAAAAAGCTACAGAATCCTGAAGTCTCTCTTTCATGGCTTACTTTCTTCGTTTTCCTTGTTTATGGTTGTGTAAAGCTGTTGGATGTTTTAATTGGAGTTAAGCAAGAATTTTCGTCGGCATTAACGTTAGAAGAATACTTGTTAAATATTACTAAGCTTTTAAGAATGGGAAGCAACACGGCAATCCAAACGATAGGTCGCTCCGGAATTCTAATACTAGTTGTCATTTGCTTAAAGAGATGGCGCTTCAGCTTTTAGTTTCCAGGATCGCATTCTCAAATCCCATTTGAACCTCTTCCACACTTGCAACCAGAGAGAGAGAGAGGGGTATGAGCTTGGGAGTTTACAAAGGAAGGGTGACGGGAGGAGGGGTTGGAGAGAGTTAAGCGAGTAAAACGCTGGAAAAACGCTGCCAGCGTATGGTTATATGTAAGAGGGTCTGAAAATAAAGGTCATAAATACACCAGTCCAAGTCCAGGGTTGAAATACTGTTGGAGGTAAGAGATGATGAAATGATGAGTAAATTAGGATTTGTTTTAAGGGGAAGGGTAATACAGGGTAATTTTAGCTTATTGATCGACCTTGGTTTTTCAGTGTTGTCCCCTGGTGGATATTAATTTCGTTTCCTTCTCCTTGATGATATGCGACGACATGATCCTTATGATAGATTCCAGGCTTTAAGTTGCAGGTTTAAGGGCAAGCAGGAGGGAGGCAGGGTTAAAGCGAATGATGATAATATTCTATTCATCTAAAATTATAATTGAAGCTCCTCCCCACCACCAATCTCATTTTCATTTCCCTTTTTACTCTCCTTGGGAGAGAAGAGTATGAAAAACATATTCCGAGTTTCTATCAAAAGCCTATTTCCCTTGTGGAATTAGCCTTTGTTGATGAGAAAATTATTCTGACGTTTCCTCATTTTCACCCCGAAATCATAAATCATACTGTAATTTTCAAGCACCCTTGCTTTCGCAAGTAACTGTGTATATATTTCTCTTTAAAGGAGTTAGTCGAATTTTTGGTGATTTTTCGCATCCAAATGTAAAGGTTACGGTGGCGGGTAGGTAGAAAACTATTCAGAATTTTACCTATTAAATATAATTAAAATCTCGTACATGGTACACATTAAAAAAGATTCTGTAATAATTTAAAACAGGTAGAGCCATCCCTCTGTGTTTCTCTTTAGTGTAGTTTAGATTTAAGAGTTTTTTTGTGGCTTATTTCCTGGTCTGGATTTTGTAGATTCAGAAATAGATTTTAAAGTTAGGGAAAATACAAGAGGAAGGGTTATATTATATAGTGCTTTGCGCATAAAGAAGGATTAGGCTAGGTGATAAAAAGGATATAATCTAATACTGGTTGGTTGGGGAAAAGATGTTGAGGAGATACAGAGAGATATTTTTTCATGGTTTTTTTTCGTAATAAAACTAATTCTTACATGTGTACCAATTGTCATTTTAGTGTTTATGGGTTGCTGATTGTTTAAAAAGTGGTGTAAGGAATAGAGTACATAGTTACTAGGGAAAAGGATGAAAAATCCATGTTTTTTTATCAACTCTTTGCTCTGATTTTGACCCATCTGTTTGTATCCTTCTCCCATGTTTCCCAGTTTGCCACTTGAATCCTCCTTCCGTAGGACAAGCTTGTATAATAAACCACATGAATGAAGGGTTTTATGTAACACATGTTCCTCCATAGGGACCTCTTGTGTCTCCTAGAGGAAATATGTTCTTTCTGCTTGCTCCAGCTATGTTCAAGCAATGTCCTCTCCCTCTTTTCATGTAGTAGTAGGAACATTAGGAGGAGTAGTAAAACAAGATCCCTGAGGGTGGAGCATAATTGACATTTTAAGTAATTGACTCGTCATCAGATCAAGATAAAGTATGTTTGTAAAAGAGGATAACATGGAAGCTGGAGCGTATAGGAGCGCTTGTGCCTTGTAATACACAGCTTAAAGGTTTTTTCTCCCTTGGTTCTCTATGATCAACTGTCGGTAGATGAAACGCTGATGGATGTATTAAACATTATGGTTTTTCCGAAACGCTATATTCTTCTTGAGCAGATGAGTTCTATAGGCTGCTACATCTTAAGAAGGGAAGAGGTTGGACTGTGCTAGGTGAAAAGGAGTGTAAGGTGGCTGGTGTGGTGGGGGTGGGGTTGACTGTGATGCAGCGGGAAGAAGGCTCATTAAGGGAGATCATGAGCACGAGGACCATGATGATGATGATGATCAACTGATTTGTTGAGCGCTACCTCGACAACAGATGGTCAATCATGATAAAATATTCGCTCCTTTTTCTCCCTCACACACACACACACTCGGCTATTCTTTGAATCCCTTGAGAACGCTTCATCACCTCACAAATCACTTTCAAACATCGGCTTACAAAAGCGCACACAGAGAATCCGGAAATTAGCCTCACAATCTCACTCCTCTTCCCCGTCTCTCTCTCTCTTGTGCTTTTCAGCTCCTAATTCTTCTATTCTCTCTTGTCTTGAATCATATTGACTACGATATTTTACTCTGAATCTTCAAATCTGGTATGTGATTTCTTTGAAAATTCAAGTCTATGCGGAGGGTGTTATTTTCATAATTAAAGCTGGAAGGAATAGAGGGAAAAAGGAATGAATTAGAAGGGCAGGTTGTAAAGAAGAGTTAAGGAGGGGTTAATTTCGTGGGAGACTGTGATATTGGAATTATAAAGTTGGGGTGGAGACTGATGCGAGATTCCTTGGAAGAAAAATCAAGCTCGCACAAAGATTGAATTCAATCCATTGAGATATTGAGAAATTGTGTTCTCATGGGTGTTCACACGAATAACCGCGGAGACTCGCTCATATTATTCCTTGCTCTTTCACATTATTCTGCAGGAGGCTCCTCTGGTAACAATCATGAATGGATTCGTCACAAGAATCCCATGGAATCTTTGAGAGAAGGAAGGGTAGTGGTGGAATGGAATCTGAGAGGGAAAGAAGGAGGAGATTCATAGGGATTTTCTCATTCTTGAATGGGTTTTTTAAAGCTATGCACAAAGTAGAGTGCAGAAGTGATTGCTTGGAATGTTTCATAGGAATAAGTGGGAATGAGTGGGAGAGGAGGGTGGAATATGAGGGCTGGTGTGTTATTATGATGTTGGTGGAAATGGACTGTCGGAAAGGTTGGTACTAGACTTGGTTTGCCCCCAGTCTTACCAAACATGCAAGTATTGCTCTTGACAATGATCAATGAGAATGTACTTGTTGGATAACTAAAAGTAGATGATAAAAGGCTACGCAGGGGAGCGGGAGGGAATATGTGCGAATTGAGTTTTGCCCATTTCAAATAAAAATTGAACAAGGCTGAAGGTGGGTTGTGATAGATGTTGGTGAAAATGTAACTGTGAAATTGCCACAAGTAATCACGCCTCATCCGAATGTAAGTTAATGTCTTTGATGTTTTCGTCATTTGGATCTATGTTTTTTAGCACATCATCCACCTGCTAAGGGTTGAGAATATTTTTAAGTTTTTTGAGGCCTTTAATTGGGATGTGCGGCTAGTTTTAGTCCGGGTAAAAGGCACTCTTTGACAAATATGTGATGTTTGTTCCCGGGCTCCCAATGTTCTTGTAGGTTCTTGTTAGGTGTTTGCGAAAATGGAGGCAAAAGAGCGGAAATCAGCCAAGGATTTTCGGGAATGGATGATTTGATTACAAGTGGAATGTTGTGACTATGCATGACCCAGTCAACTGGGCTTGGTGGTTTGAGAAGAAGAAGGAAGAAGTTGCTAGGAGAAAGTGAGTAAAAGTTATGAAAATTTGGCAAAGTTGTGGGAGTTTGACAAAGTTTTGGAAAATGTAATGGTGTATAGGGAGGGATTGGATACGCATACTTGAGTGTGGATGTGTGTCTCGGTCATTAGAATTATTTTCACATCATCATCGTCATGATTAGGGATAGGAATAGGGAAGGAGGGAGGGAGGACGGACGGGGAGGTCGGTGAATTGAGTTGAGTGAGCGACTATACGCTCTGTCGATCGTCCATGGACCGTTGGTTCACTATGTTTTGGTTACTACACTTTTCTACGCACACACACCTCGCGTTGTAGGGTTTGAGAATTGGGAAAAGGTGGAATGGCTGCGGGAGGACTGTGTATATTTATTTACGCACATCAATTTCGTTTCATTCCGATTCCATTTCATTCTCATCCATGTCTTTTACGTAACCCAATTTGCATACATGTAAGGAATGCTCTTGTGCGTCCTCTGTTACTTGACGATCGGATTTGTTTTTGCAACTGCAACTGTATTATTCTCCTACCTTTTCCCTTTACAGCATCCATGGGTAGGAAGCGTTCCACGCTTTTCCGCAGCTTGAAGATTGCGTTCATTCATCTGGTTTTGTAAACAATGCTTCTTCCTTCCGTCTCCGCCACTGACGAATTGACATTCGGATTGAAATCTGCTATAGCCTATGAGGATTATAGCGAATTTTAGAATTTTTGCTGAAATGTCGCGAATATTTTTTCAAAATGGATGACCGCTCTCGCGGGAGTTCCTCTGCTTTTCTCTTCAAAGAATTTACTACATATTTACATTGGCAGCCGGGTAGATGAGCTTAAAGAATATTAGCTTCTTCACGCGTCCTAAATTTAGCGAGCCATTGACATTGGACGAAGAATTGAGAAGAAGAGAATAGGACATAGTTTGTGCTGATTAACTCGTCTTGTGGAATCCCATCCCGTTTAATCTAATGACGAATCCATTTTTTCTCCCACGCTCCAACTTAATTGATATTTACACAGCCTTCCCGTCTGGCGCAGAGAAAATATATAGCCATAAGGGATAAATTTCCCAGGAAATGTCCTTTGAATCGTAGTACTAACATTAAAGCTCACCTGTCTTTTTCCGCCATCCTCCTCTTCCTCTCAGTCAGGTGTTTACATTAATTATCATTGTTATTCAAATTTGGACAAAAGCCCTTTAGAAGGCCTATTATATCTGGTTAATGATATATTGCTCCTTTTCATTCCTTTTACTCTCTTGATTAACGCCAAATACTTCCACCCTCACCTGTTTACAAACAAAACATCCCAATTACTGTTTCATATCAGAATCTTAATCCACGCCAGTACAGCTAGGCTTTGCAATTCGGAGCTATTCATAATTCGTATCTCAGAGCCTGGGGCCCCGGGCATTACTTCCTTGTTAGATACTGCCTAATTTTAATAACGCATCTGGCTAAAAGTATTCAATAATGCTAAATTATCCTACAGTTAGTGATGAGTTAGTCTTTCGGAGGAGGAGTACTGTACAAGTTTCGTGTACAGTGCTGCCTTACGTCTCCAAAGATTAGTTCCGTAGGGTTGGTGCCAAGAAGCTAGGACGGCTGGAGAAAGGAGAAAAAAGTTTAGGCAGAAGATGAATGAATAGAGAAATCCTTTGGGATTTTAGCCGGATTCGGAGTGGTGCCAAAGTATTTTCTGAAAGGGATCCGAGCTGAGAGACACACAGAAAAGGGTAAAGTAAATATTAAAAAAGAACAAAAGGAGAAGCAATAAGAAACGACTGCGGCAATAAATCAAAAATCTTCTTCTTCTGTCTTCTGCCGGTGCCATATTCAAGCCAGACCCTTGCGCGGGTTTCTTATGCCTGTGTGTTTCGGTTTTTTTTTCATCTTATAGCCTACCCTGTTCTAAAGGCCCGAACCTTGGGAAAGCATAAGTGTCTCTGAGAAAAATCTTGAGTACTCACTCATTGAATGCTCCTCAAAGGCTGTATCACAGAGATTTAAATTATCTGCAGTTAGTTTTAATATTCATTAGTTAAATATTGGCATGAAATTAAACTGTGTGCGGTTAGGATGTATAATTATATGAGTGGTAGCAATGTGAGATGGAGTAGACGTATTTTTTTCTGCGGTTATAGACGATCCTTTAAAAAGTTTTCCATGGCGGGGAGGAGAAAGCACATAGCTTTTGCTGCAAGGAGAAAGGAGGGAGAAAGTTTCAGAGGATTTTAGCTTTTCTCTTCGGTCATCCATTAGGATGAGTTGTCGGTATTAAAGAGAGATAGTTGGGTATAATGTTCTATGTATGCAAATAGAGAGGGTATATTCTGCGGAGGAAGAGGATTTATAGTTGGCATTATAAAAGCGAGGGTATTTCCTCGGGTTTTCTCTCTATTTTTCTCTAATTTTCTAATTTTCCTCTTCTACGCTTCCTTTTCTCTCCTTTAATGATAATAATAGTAGGAAGTCTCATTTTCATGGAGAAAAGGCAGAGGGTGGGAAGGGGGGGAGATGGAAAGAAAAAATTAGTCTTCTCTCCAAAGAAAATCTGTTTTCCTTCACTTCCCGGCTGCTTTCTCCGGAGCTATTCACTCCGCCAAGCTCGCTTTCATGACAAATAACTTTAATATACCTACTTGAGAAAGAATAATAATCTGCCAGAGTTGGTATTCATACCCGCATGATTTTTAGACACCGCTTTTAGCCTACCGCATGACTATCTTTATGTAAGGATGCGCCCCGAACTCTTCTTAGAATACCCGCTATCTATAGGATCTATAGCTTACAGCGCTAGCTCGAAAAATCCTCTCCCAAGACTATCAGACCAGACCATATTCTCCCTTCATCCGTACTTGATTATATTTTCTTACATTTTCCACTCCTTAGTTCCCTTCTTCTTCTTTCTTTTTAGTTTCTCCTTGTCTCTTTGACTTCTTATGCCGTGCCTCCTTCAGTGGCTATGGTAGTCTCTCCACTGATATTGCTAGCTTCATACACACACACACACACAAAATGATAGCCCTGCCTTGGTAACTGTAGTAGAAATGGCAAAGGAATATATTTGTCTTCTTTTTCTTTGTTAAGCAACGTTAAGTTGATTAAGTCTAGGAGTATAAGCGTGATATGCACAAGGATTTGAGGGGACTACGAGAATAAACGTAATATTGCAGAAGACTAAATCAACATCCCCCCACACATGTACGCTTATATTTTTTTGAAGGCTTACTTATATTCATGAACATACAAAACACTGGGTTTTATCCAGTTTAAGAGCAGGGCAGAGACCAGTATGGTAAAAAAAGAAAGCAAGTGAGAAGGATAGAGCTAGGAGAAAGCAAGAAAAAATAGGTTCGCGGGGGAAACTGTATGCAATTCCCTATCATTTCCTACCCTTCCGCCTCATGTCCATCCATTTCCGACAATACTATTACACCAGCATAGCCTAAATGTCAATGCGCAAGAGAATTGCAAGAGAAAGTCAGACAGACTCTAACCCTTTTTCCTTTTAATCCACTCTGCCCCAACAGCCTCCAGTCACCACCACTTTACAAAGCAAACCCTTCGCCTGCTTTCCCCCGAAACCACCTCCCTCCCTACCCCATAACTGTCTCTCTCTCTCTGAGCTTTCTCTTGCTCCTGTACTCATTTTTACGCTTAAATCCCTCATCCATCAACAGTCTACCCTCCAAGCCGGAAAAAACCTCATCATCATCACACAATCTAACCTTAACTTTGTCATCTTCTTCCATTCAGCTTTCACCCCAGGAATTACCTGGGCGAGCTCCCTATTTGACTTTCTCTATTTGGTGAAAGCAGGAACGGATTAGCATGCATAATTTTATACTTTACCCAGGCATAAAGTAAGAATCCGACACACTCAAAACCAGAAATGCAAAGAAAGGCATTCAAGACATTTTCAGATTTAATTTTTAGTGCATGAGCAGCATTGAACCCATAGTGTCCTCTAGATGCTGTTGTTTGAGTTGCAAAAACAAATAGTTTAATGTAATGAGTTTGAGATTTAAGCGTTTTAAAGAAGATAAACAAGGAGAGAGTTTATGATAACAAGTTGGATTGTAGTACAAAGGCTTATTGGATTGCATATATTGCACGAAAGAGAAGCTCTGCGTCTCCGCAGAGTCGGGCTTTTGTATATACATATTGCAGTAGTAATGGTGGAAAGTCCGAGTTTCCTGGCTTTGTCTCCGGTCTCTTGCTACTGCCCTGGCAGTGGTTTTGATTCTGAAAATTTACATGTTACTTTTCTTCATTGTCCTTTAGTGGGAGTAAAACTAGCTCTCTCTCTCTCTTGACTTCTACAAAGTCTATTTCGACCAAGTATTTCTCCCAGCAGTCTCTCTCTCTCTCTCTCCTCTTATGGATGATGCCATTTCACGGTCCCGTGCGGATAGTTTCGCTTTTCCCAGGGACGACAACGACGACGACGGCGTTATCATCATCAAGTTAATGGGCACTCTAGGCAAATTAGCAACGTATGAGTTATGATGATGACGGCATGATGAAGAGCTAGAGAAAATCCTCCTTCTTTTTCTCCGACGACCTCTTCTACTCTCCCTCCCTCTTATTGTAGCGAGGAAGAAGATATATATACAGGAGGAAGGATGAGTATCTCTCACTGGATGGGATGTATCTCAGTTCCGTACTCAAAGGCCCTGGTTTATTTTTTGACGTTCTTGCATTAAGACTGAAAGCGGAAGGTAATAAGGACTAAGAAGTCCGCTTTTGGTTTGACTAAGAGAAAGAATATGTTTAACCTCTCCTTGTATCCCTGAACTGTCTAAAAGAATGTAAAGCTTGGGACGGTGGTGGTGGGTGGGGGTGGGAGATGTGTAGTAGACGTGGAATGATATGGTTTTATAAGGAGGAAGAGATAGGAAGTAATAAGAAGAAGGAAAAGAAAGGAGAGCAGGAACTTAGGCTAACCAACCAGAGAAGAAGAACATCATCAGAAGCTCATCAGCATCCAAAGCATATCAAAAATCCTAACATTAGGAATACACCTAATATGCATTTGCGTAAAAAGCATTAAAAGTCCGGAGAATCCCACTATATTTAACCGCCTCCTCCCAGTCACCCCTTCTTGCTACCCGCTTCCTGAATATGCTAGCACAGCCTTGGAATGTCGGTACGGAAACTATTAGCCCTCTACATGGGAACAAAACTTTTTCGCAATTTATATGCACATCGATACAGTATCATCCAGTCACAACGTAATAGCCCATCCTCTTCCATACTTTTCGGAGAAAAAGTCAAATAATACCAACTATACAATAGCTCGCTGCTCCTTAGGAGGAAGAGTGAGTATTTGCAATATATGCGGGAGAAGAAGATAAATATTCTGCCCATGGAGGACACAGACAAGAATAATTCCAGGGAAACATGTTGTTTTCTTTGTGAATTTAAAAATATTTTCATAATCTATTTCCTACCGGAATAATAAAGAAAACTCTAGCTTCTTGCATATATGCAGGATTATGCAGAGGTTTGGAGGAACAAGACTGCATGTAAAACTCATCTGCAGCATATTCTTGCATACATATTTGTATTAGTAAAAACTTCCTCGAGTGGTTTTACCTTATATCGTATTACTTGTTTGAGACTGCTTTAATGGTGTGCCATATAGGATGCATAATATACACACGGGGTGGGTTGTGTCCAACATGACAAGAGGGAAATTACACTAGTTTTTAAACTAAATTTTTCCAGAGCCACTATCAAGGGGAATGAATGATTAGATGCTCATATATCATCATCCTCCGTCTCTCCGCTTTCCAGCAAACCGTCTTCTCGTCCCCTCCCCCCATTATTATTACTAGGTCCCAGTCATCATTTACGTTAATTGTCTACCTAGCTTCCGCCGTCATCTTCTATATGCCAACCCAACTATTTCATGCATCCTTGCCTTTAAAGAATCCATGAATATTATATTGTATAGCTGCAACTTCTTCTGGAAGCTCTTCCAGCCTTAACAAGCCTTAGTATTGAAGAATATTCAAGATACAAAGATTCACTAAACATGTTAGGCTCTCTTTTAATCCCGCCGGAGCCCTGTATACTAAAGTGCTAACTTTGAAGGATTTCATATTTGAATTCTACGGATGTTAGATGGGTGGAATTATATGCGTAGTATATGAATCCGTTTAGGATTTGTGCACTCAAATAATTGAATTATTAAGTCGCTAATTGCTAGATTTACAGGAAAAAATTTAAATGCTATAATTTAGCTTTGTTATCCGGTTGAGAAAATGTTGCTATTCTTTGTAAATTAAATCACAAGATGTAAATGAGCTTGAATAAGATCCCATGCGATAAACTAAAAGGCTGTGCCATGATCATTGTTAAAAAGATAATTTTGTTTTTAAATTTGAAATTACCTAAAATTTGAAAATTAGCTTTCTTATAAAATCTTCTCTTTGTTCTTGAAACATAGTTGACTGAATTTTTATTCAAAGGTATACTTTATCTTTTTTTGACACATCCCGCGTCTTGTCACTGTCACGCTTCCGTGATGAATTATGAATTTTTGCAATCCGGACATGGGCCCCAGTTTTTGAGCATAAAAAGATGTAGTTAACTTAATGTGGACTTGACTTAATGTGGAAATGTTAATTTAATTTCACGCAGAGTCCAGTCGTAATTCATCATATTTCATCCAAGTCTTTTGCCTTTCATCACTCGTGAAAAAATTCTGAAAAACATGTAAATTCATGTCGACCTGATTTCTCGTTAAGTTGTTTAAAAAAATTACCACATGAGCTATGTCTTCGCTATCCGTCTCACTCCGTTTACCCTCTTCTGTCACTTTCTACTTGTTTGAATTTTTATTCTTGGGCTACTGGGACGAGGAAACGTGGTCTCTTTACTCCATCTGATAAGGATTGTAACAAGGGGCAGTGTAGTAATAATTTACTTGAAAATATTAAAACTATAATTTAGTATCAACCAGTTCATCGGTAGGGGGAGCTTGAGATTATGCGTTGGCAGGCTTTGGGTAATAGACTTGTTGCAAGATGTTGTTGCAGTTGCAATCCTCCAACCTTGCGTGAAATCCGCTTGTAGTGTCCAAGTACTTGCTATAGCCCCTTTCCATAAGCCGCCATTTTATCATCATTTCAACACCCCTTCTAATAATGTTATGAAAAGTGCATGAAATTGTTATGAGAGGTATGATGATTCTATCGCGTATGTGATGATGCAATCAACCCCTACGCTATTCACCCTTCTGTCTGTGACCCATCTTGTACGAGCTGAAGGCAGGGTTGTGTGTAGACCCAAGCCAAGAGCTTTACAACACTTGTATACATAGTTTTAGAGTAGACGCCCCATCGGAGTCTCCAGGGTTCGATTCCCGTTCCAGGATTCCCTTTGATAAGGACAGAATCACAAGGCGGTATATAAACAAATAATTATTTCTCCCGTTTTTGATCCAATCGTATCCCTCATTCCTCCCGTTGCGGAGGAGCTTTGAGCCCTTGGAGGAATTAACTGTCCTTTAAGAGCTGTGCTGCTGTACTGCGGCACTTGTGTTGGTTGTTTCATGTTATTTTGTTGGAGGGCTCTGGCTCTAGATTGAGATGCTGACTGGGTTCCGGATTGAGCCTTGTCCATAGTCATTGATTCAATCAATCTCTCCATGGATGCAGCCAATAAAAATCCTCTCCCTCTGGTCCCTCTTTTTGATGCTTCTGTAGTGGAGATTCCAGCTTGGATCCGATGGAAGGGCTAAGGGTGAAGGAAATAGCTCGGCTAGGAGTTTATGTCCCACAATTTTGGCTACATCATCATCAAGCCGCTGGGAGTACATTAAAATCTAGGGGCAAAATAGTTTGGTCCTGAGATTCGGTCTGAATCCGTTTACCGGCTGTCTTTTTGCTTTTTGATTTCTCTCTCTCTGGTTTGGTGTAAAGGTTTTCCAAAGGAGAAAAGCAAACATGAGGATTATTGTTGGAGCATGGCTCTGTGTACTGTTGTGTGTGTGGAAGGTGGCGGGATTGAATGGAGGATTTGGAGGATTGGGCTTGGAATGATGATATTATTGACTCTGTTCAAGTATATAAAGTTGTGTGGTGTGCGGGGATGATGGTGAATTCATGGAGAGATTTAGTTGAATGGATTTGTATTTGAAGTTGGTGGGTGAACCCGGTGGAATTGCTCACTTTCCACGGGTTGCAACAATGAGAGGATGATTTTTGAATGGATCTCTCTCCCAACCTTTTTTCCATTCTCTCCACCCAACCTATTCTTACTCTTGTTTCTCTCGGATGAATGTCCCGGTAAACGATGCCTCGCTACAAGCCCTTAAGTTCCTATCCCAGTCATCATAGGGGAAGGAGGATCAAAGGACGGCTAGGTCATACACAAGCACTTGAACCGTACTGCCTGAACACCTATTTATTATAAAGTCGACAATTGAGTGGAAAAGGTAGTAGTAGTATCAAGAATTTAGCTCGGTAAGGGAAATAAACAGTACTTACTTTAACAATTCAAGTCTACCATAATAGTAGTGTGCAGAGAGAGGTCCTTCCAGGTTCCTTTAGGGTGACGGAGTGACACCCTAAAGCAAATCCAGGAGACTGAGGAGGAGGCAGGAGGGATTGGTGTAGGAATATAGGGACTTTACATTAAATCACATTTTCTCTAAACCAAACCTCCGCACCTCATCATTATATTATTAAATCATACCCTGTACATACGGAAGCCAGGGGATTATGCACTTCATCATCCTTTTAATTTCCCTCCCTGACCACTCGCTCTTTAAATATGTCTTTATCTTCATGAATGGGTTGGATCGGAATCTCGGCTTGGGGTTGTGTTCCAATGCGTATAGGGACAAGGGCGGCGGAGGAGCAGACTACCCGGGCAATTTCCAGGGGCGAGGAGGAACTACTACTGACTTTTGTAAGTTACACCACCCGAGAGAGAAATCGGGCTTTTGAGGATGAAGCAGAATAGAACTATATATGAGCTTATAGAGGGCTGATTGAGTAAAGGAACTCTAGCGAACTAGGAGAAAGAGTCGGGATGCTTCCTGGGCAGAAACCAGGTGACAAGTACACAAAGCTGTATGTATTGTAATCGACTTTTAAAAGCTGAGAGGGATGAATTCATAAGGAGCGCCGCCTGGCCTCTATCTCTATGTCATGCCCAGTTGAGTGTATCTTTTTTTCACCATTCAAAAATAATGGTCCATCATCCTAATATTTTACACCTCTTGAACTCCTCATTTTGATTTGGAAGAAGAAGCGTAACATGAAACTATCAATGAATTATCAAACAAGATTCATACGATGCTATAGCTCGTGATCGTTCGTGAGTACACACGCGGATTTAACAAAATTCACACCTTCATGCTCCGGATTCTTGGGATAGTTTGACTAAATCCGGGTAATGGGAGGAGCTTATGTAGTTTATTATAGAGCGGATTACTTTTGCGTTCCGGTCAAGAAAATTCCGGGGGAAGAACCCGCGCCGGCAGAATCTTATTTTGGCAGCGTTTCCCTCTGGGACGCTTGAATTGACGGACTTTGGAATGTCTTCCCTGTTCATTATTATCGGGAGAGCTAACCGAATTCCATGGACAATGAAGTCATTGTCCAGGCGTGGCAGGCACTGCTCTGTATGTTTTCTCCTTGGAGTGAAATAGAAAAGAGGGACGCTGTACGTAGTGATCTTGTTCCGTCTCTTCTCAATGAATGATAACTGTGTGGAATCTTTGGGCTAGAAATGCAGTAAAGAGATGCCGACGATGGAGGGAAATCAGGGGAAGAAAGCAACCATCATTACATCTCTATTACAACCTTTTCACATGTCAACTAGAGAGCAAAAGCTATATTCGACAAGGGCTCCACTCCACCACCTTTATTTTTACCATGCCTCACTTACCGTAGTTGAACTCTTGAAAGTAATAATTCTCTTTACTTGTTCTTCTAGCGCCCGAACCTGTAAGGGCCTTTTAGTAAGTCTCTTTATTTCCCCCATCATCTCTATTCATTTCCTAGGACTGTTGGCTCAAAGCTTCAAATCCTCCTTCTTCACGCACTTCAGCAGCACTATAAAGTGTAGTTGAAAACCCCAAAAGAAAATATACTTTTCTGTCAATCTAACTCCTTACCAATATATATATATATAGTCAAATTGTTTCCCTGACACTGCAAGAAGAAAGACAAGCCAACGTCTCAGTTTCAACAACTAGCTGTCAAGCAGTCTGTACAAGTTCTATGCATAGATATAGGCTCTTCTTTAAGCGTCTTTTGACATGGATCGTCTAGGATTACAAGCCGGGAAGTCGGTTTTTATCAAGATTTTGTCCTAGGAAAATTTTCTCAGCGATTGCCTCATCGTCCTTCCATGGCCATTGGATGAGTGGTCAGTTGAAATCCACCGTGTGACATTTTAAGATATTCCTGGGTTTTGTAAATTTGGTCTTGCTGGTATTGTACCGGGTAGCAGTGGTTGGTAACTTGGTATGAAGCTAGTGTCTCTGTTTCTGAATCTTGGTCAATCTCCTAGAATTCCATGATTCTGGATGCATAGGAAAGTGGTCATTCCACTTTTGTAATTAACCTAAAATCTCTCTCTATTCTTTACTCGAGTAAACCCTTTTGGAATCCTTACAAAGCTACTGTAATCAGCATCCGAACAACTTCACTTACAGCAGGCTCTCAAAAGTCTAGCTCTGCCTGGAAGAGGAGGAACGAGGATGAAAGCAGGGGAAAGAGTATGAGATTCCAATTCTGGACAGTATCCATGAAAACTGGTTTTGGGTGAAAAGATTCATTCTTTTGCTCTATTCTATGGCAAGCTGACAGTTTCCTCTAAGTTAGAGTTTTGTTGATGAGAATTCTGTAGTGGCTTTTTGGATATTTCACCGATTTGAAATAATTTTGAAATTTACTCTATGCTGGTCAATGGTGGGAATCTTGTTGAAATTGGATAATATGCCGAATTTCTTGCCCAGTATATACACAGAATGGAATGACGAGTTTTTCTGATTCTTTTGCTAATGAATTCATTCATGAATTTGTATCAATGTTCTCCTGCCCTCTTCATTGGGCTTTCTGCATGGCTAAAAAGCTTCAGCTACCTGGAGTAGTTTCTTGACAAGGTTCCTCTTGTGGAAGCTATCAAGTGTCAAGATTTTTAGCTCAAGTATCATTCAGGATTGGCATCTTCTTTACTCTGTAAACTTTTTTGTAACATCTCGTTGATGATGGGACGCTGCGCTGCACAGTGTTACATCCCGTCAAGGTATTTGGATTAAGATTGCAGCTTGGTTGACAAGTAATATTGAGTGACTTTATAAGAGAGAGAGAGAGTTGCAGGACATATGTGTTCCTTCTCACACACACACAATCCGTCCTCCTCTTGACTCTGGACTCTTTTGGTTTCTTTGGAAAAAATTGACACCATTTTTCCTTGTGAAGTATCTTTGAAGGGGAAACGATGCTGGAGATTTCCTTGGTATAAATACGCGCCCACGCAAGCCGTACTGCATGCTACAAGGTAAAACGTCTGGATTGTTGCAGTAGTGTTACCTTTGGAGGAAACTTGTTTTACATCTCATCTTATATTCTTTGAGTCGACTCCTGTACAGTAGAAGAAGAGCGTAAGCCGATACGGTGGGATTGATGTGTTTTTTTTCAAAAGTGTATCTTGCTGGAATAGAAAATATATCACGAATATTTAATTACAACAAGAGCAAGGGAAGACAACCCAAAAAGCTTGACTATCCTTTCTCATGGTTGGGAGTCTTGGAGGAGGAGGAGTAGTATAGATCTTAAGCTCATCAACCATCCTTCATCCTGAACTTGTATATGGTTTTATATATGCGTTGGATGTAAAGGGTGGGGATTTTGGGGAATGAATGTAACAAGTTATGTAAAAAAAATATATACACGACGTAGCAGGCGTCGTCATCTAGTTTTTCTCGCCATGTTCTCCTCCACGTTTGTGTTTCACATATTTACCTGGATTTTGTCACCCATTTCCTGGCGTATAATTTCTCCAAGGATTCCTCGGCTTGCTTGATTCATTGGTTTATAGCTGAAAGGGAAGACGCGTGCGAATGGAGTAAGGGAGCTGCGAATGCAATCTTGGATTCATTCCTTGTCTCCATTCTTGTTCATGTCTTTGTTCCCTGCCTACTACTTGCAACCTTCTCTCCACTGCACTGCTTCTTCCCGTCCATATATGATAGCTTTTGATTATCATGTCCGTCCGCCCGCCCCCTATCAGCGCACGCATAGCTTCTATTATGTGTTTCGCAATCCATGGAATCCAGCCTCTGCAGGCTGGGGATGCATCATCGCATCTATAGACGCCAGACAGGGAAGATGCGTGGATCCTCAATACTACCCGCTCCTCTAATCTTCAGTCATCCGTTACCCTCACTCGGATTTGATTTGCGAATGAATGAATCGGGGGAATATGCACAAGATTCGCGATTCATGCAAGACTTGCGGGAAATAAGGAAGAGTATGCACAAGTTGAGAAGATTAAGGGAAAAGGATTGCGGAGGACAGTGTAAATGGATGGTTGGAAGAAGGTAAAAACAAGGATTTTCGGAGGATTGTTGGAGGTTTTTGGTTTTCCGGGATTTATCAGAATTCTGAATACGGGAATGCTGGAAAGTGCGGTAGGGTGGTAAGGTTGAGGTTGTTGTAGGTTTGGGATACATTGAGGGAGTTGGTTCTTGTGGAGAATTTTGTCCCATTCTGATGCTCCTGGATATGTGACCGGCCTGTGTAGTGGCTCCCATAGAGTCTCTACTAGCTGACAGTGGGGCGGAGTTTGGGTTGGAGGTAAGGTAGAGGGAAGCTCTAAGAGGATCTTGAAAGCCCCATACACGTACGTTCATATCCTATTCCGTATCCCAGGATTTTGCTTTTACCTAAAGCTGGTTGGGGTAGCAATGTAGGAAAGGCGAAAGGGTAGGGAGAAGAGAGGGAAGAAGAAACTCTTGCTGGCTTATGCGGACAGAGTGGGACAGACGGGTAGTCTCAGAAAACCCTCTCTCTCCGAAGCAACTCCACAAAAGTCAGACTATCATAAAATTGTTATTGCAAACAAGATCCAGCTCCCGAGTTGAGAATATTGGGATCCTACTTGCTGCTCCTTATCCTCTGGGAAAGTGTGGGAATTCTCGTGCAAAGATTTCAGCAAGGGCATAGGTCAGATTTATAAGGGGGATAAAGTACATGAGAGTCGCGGATTTTGGATAACGGACGAGAGTGAGCTGTGGGATTTTGGGAAAATTTAAGGGACAAAGTGTGGAATGTATACATGTGTCGCCGTCGTATCGTTTCAAGGAATGGACTTGAAAATCTAAAAAACCGAGTCTGTAATCCAGGAAGAAGGAAGGGCACAAGCGAGGGATTGGAATTGTGTGGGATTGTGAAAAGGCGGAGTGAGTGTTGTAGAAGAATAGTATAAGAGGGAACAGGAGTTAATAGCGGTGAGCTTCCGGAATTGATTGATTGGGAATTTGATCCAAGGTCTTGAGCATCTTATTGTGAATTGTTGGGTAGTTTGGGTAATTTGTTCAAAGTGGATCGAAACTCAGCGGCGACGGCAGCGGTATCTTCGTATATTTCTGCGGTTCTGGGTGGGAGTTCATCAGGTGGGGTGAGTGGTGGATCGGTGGGCTTCCACGGTCACCCAGCCACAATGGACCTTACCACTGCCTATCGCTATAATCAGAGTATGATGGAGTACTACACTTGTAAGAGTAAGCGAAATCTCATGTTTTTCCTAATAATAATTTAGCAAATATTTCCCGCTAGTCGCAAAAATCCCGATAAATTTGCAATATTTTAGGAGCTATAAAGGTATGGATTCCTATAACGGTATAAGAAATAATTCCTGCTTAACTCCCTTCCACATTTTCTCTACAAAGACCAACAAGGTACACGTAAGAGGCCAGGTGTTTCTCAGAACTTTGAGGTTCACCCGGATGGAATAATTAAAAGGGAGTTTATTAATGCAACAAGTTAGAGCGGGGTGTTATGAAGGCGGGCATTAACGGGACATATTCTACCGGTTATGTTCATAGAAGTTTCAGAGAGTTTTGTGGTGGGAACTTGGAAATGAATCTTGTATAATTAGCGGAAGCGGTTCGTTGGTGTGGTAGCGAAAAAGTTGGCTTTTACATATAGGCTTACACAATTCATATTTTTCTTAGATGGGCCGGAAGTAAGCGGAAATGAGAGGAAACACTATATATATTTTAGCATTAATTATGTTGATGGGATTGTGAAAGTTTTCGTTCCGGGTTTTGAATTATGAGAGTAGCTATAGCCTTTAGCCTAGTGGTGCATTTAATTGTTAATTCATGGTTTTCTTGAGCCTTTTGAATGATACTACCCCTTGTCAAGGAAGACAAGAGAGGACGATGATGATAAGCGGGCGGGAGGGATTTGGATGGAATGTTTTTCATTTCCAAGGAGGAGTCCTTAAAGTACATGGTGGATGGATTTGGAAGGAAGGGGTGGTGGGGGGATACAAGGGAGCCATCCTTTGCCTTCAAGTGTTGTGCGTGGGTGCGTTTTAATAAGAGTTTAAATGTCAATAATCTGTGGTGAGGGAGGGAAATTGTGATTTTTGGGGTGGAGGGTCCACTTAAACTCTGAATTCTTGTCTCCCGTGGTGGTTTATTAAAATTTGATTTTGTCTGGCGCCAGATTATTTACCTTTGGAAATTTTAATCCCTTATACCTCAATTGTTTCCTTGTCAGGCTGGGTCCCTTATTAAACGCTCACTTACTTCGCGGTGATTGTGAGGAAAAGAGGAAGGAAAGCTTATATCCCTTCACCCCCATCAAATCCTTTCTCCTCCTCAACACTTGTAGCCGTCATAGCTTCTTTTCACTGGAATTCTAATAAAATATAGGCATTTTCTTTATTTACCCTATAGAAAAAGCTAATAATGAGTGGAGAGCAAGTAGCAAAATAACAAGTCTCACACCACACTCTCAATCCCTCCTCCTCTACCTTACCACCTTCTGTCTCTCTGGTTTTAAAATTCCTTGTCGTCCTCCTCCATAAGTCAGTCGTCTTGCTCTGCTCAGTGACAAGGCTTAATTATTTTTATCACACCAAAACCACTTGCAGTTTGAGCATAAAACGAGCCGACTTTTTAAAATTTCCGCCATCATTTAAACAAAGCAATGATCCCAGTCAAAGTGTCAGACGGATTTTTTAAAACTTCCACTGTCGCCGTTCTTTCTAACATGTTAATTTCCCGCTTCAACCTCTGTCTTCTGTCTCTACAAGTTATAGCACACTGCTTTTGAAATATTATGGAGAAAGGCTGTTGCCTTCGGGGGAAAATACAACTTGTAGAGGGGGATAGTGTGGGAGGGAGAATTTGAAGCAAGGGAAGGGCTGTACATAATTTGCAGGAAGTCCAAGAAAATTGCAAAGTGGTGGTTGGTGGTACGTGCTTCAAAGGCCCATAGGCCAGTGATGACGTTAGGGTTTCTTGGTAGGAATTGTTAATCATGTTGGGCATTGCA
This sequence comes from Sminthurides aquaticus, assembly GCA_906901655.1. NCBI lineage: Eukaryota > Metazoa > Arthropoda > Collembola > Symphypleona > Sminthurididae > Sminthurides > Sminthurides aquaticus. Next base: position 234,699 of record CAJQTT010000013.1, on the reverse strand, counting down.
TAACCCGCTTATAGATTTCTTGAACTTATGGTCTATTCATAGCTGCGGTGGTGGGGCTGGTGAAGGGTATAGGGTCCAGGGATGAATTCCTAGCAGGCGGATCCTATATATGCGCTCTTCATAATGCCCCACACATGGAAAGGAGGAAGGGAAGAGGGGGAAGGGGCTGGGGGGGGGTACTTGTAGCTTACACGAATTGTGAATAACTTCTTTGACTCATTGATAATTGTGGAGGAGGAAGCTGGTGAGTGAGGACTAGTGACTTATGAGGTTATGCAAGATATCATCTAATGGCCCTCCTTCTTGGCCAAGATTCTATGAATTATGACAGGGGCCCTTAGTATCCTCTTCCTTGGGATTATCCCACACTTTGCCGCCTTCACCCTAAAACTAGATCCGAATGTTTCTGCCACATGACATGTATGTGTGTGTGTGGTTGTTTCTCTCTTGTGACAAGTCCTGCTGAAAATTTGACGCAGACTTTTTGCAGTAAGCACATGTTGGGTTGAGAAGAAATGATGCTTTAAGTATTTTCCATTCATAGGTTCTGGGATTGTGCTACTCTGTAGGGATGGGGATGATGCAGAAAGTTGTTGGAGTGTATATATGTGGTGGGTGGTGGTATATACTACTTGCTCAAATGTCACTTTGTCGGGTCACGGTTGGTCAGCTTGAGAGGGAATGAATGCAGTTGTTGTTCCTTAAAATCTCGTATTCTTTGAAAGAAATAATGCATTTCTCCACATGCTCCCCTTGTAGTAGCCGTCAAGAGCGCTGTTATTTCTTTGCTTTAGCTCGCATGGCTACTTTGAATGGAAGTTGCCATGTAGTGGATTCTCCCGCTCCGGATTTTTCGGATCCTGTACCTTCCGTTCGTCTTGCGAGGGTTCCGTTTCCGAAAACTGACAGCTTGTCCACACAAGACTACGAGATTTTCCAACCATTCCATTAATTTACGTTTAGAATGGTAGGTGGGGATTTGATAAATGTTGGAAATATTTGCAAAGTACCAAACGATTCAACTCCGAAGTTGTGGACTTGCTTTATCCCTTGTTCGTAAAAGTTTGAGACCAAGGACCGGGTTTCTGCGAGAGGATTCTGCAGGCGCAGGGATTCTGGCCTAGGCTCTGGTTCGGGGTTCGGTTGGAGGCTATTATTTTGTGTTGACGTTGAGGATTTCATGCTCAGCAGTGATCTCGTCATGTGAATCGAGTACGAAAAATATCCGTGGACTCAGTGAGGCGTAGGTTGTGAAAAGAGTTTGGAAAGCTAGAAAAGAGACAGAAATTATCCTTGGTTAGTGTTTGGGACTAGAGGAAGCTGTTCCTCCACTCATTGAGTTGATGGGTGGCTGGCACAACTCTTGTGAAAGCAAGCGAGCAAGTCACTCAGTCAGTCACGCTTCCGAAGCTTTCTATGACTCGGGATTCTTCCCGCACCCTCCTCAATCTCTACTACACAGCCGCGCGCCTGGACGCAGCACAGCTTTTACTCGAACAAACTGCTGCGACTACATGTTTAGTCCGCATTTGTATGTACAGGCCTATGGAAGCTGTAGTTTAAGGGAAGAAAGCAGTCTTGCTCCCTTGCTTGCTTCAAGTTGCCCGGGATAAACTGCGTTGGAGAATCCCGGGTATATCCCGGCTAGAAGAGAGATGGTTTGAAATCCTTTCAGGATTTCAAGGTGAAATGTGAATCTTTTTCTTGAAAGTATCGAATGCAACAACTTGTTCCTCCCCACTACATTTCTGGGTTAAATTGATTGAATTGAGGAGGAAAAGGATTCATTGCATCAATCCTTGCTTTACCCTGTACTTTATAGTTGCTTCATCCTCCTCCTCCTCCCTCTCCTCCTCCACCTTCTGGATGGATGACTGGCTTGGTGGAAACTGTTGGAGAAGGAGCTCACTCAGCATCACTTCCCCCACCCGCATCCTTCATACAGACACACACATCCAGATCCTTGATGCAGGAAACGCATTGAAGCGACGCATGCATTCCGCAACTCTGCCTTTCCTTCCCTCATCTCCAAACTATCCTTCACCTCATACATTTATAAACTGGAACATTTTTCATGCTGCACCGATTTCAAATCAATTCCTCTCATACAAGGACCAGGCAACAACTTTCCCATCCTCTCCGTACATATGTGGAATATTTTGCTTCTCTCTCAACAAACTAAACTACCTTAGAGGCTCATTCATAAATTACCTTTTTATTACTTTCTCTGGGAAGCGAAGATGCGGAATGGGAATGGGATGTACGAAGTACGAGGAGGATTTGGTAGAATAGAATCCAAAAGGATCACTCATCCATTAGCTTTCTCTTTTGCTTTCTCTTATTGCTCATACTTGCTCCAGAAGCTGTTAAAGGGATGTTGGTGGCTGGCTGTTGGGTTGGGAGTGGTGAGAGAAGCTGGGAGAATGAGTTAAATTAAGCGTGGAAAGAATCTGTTAAAAACCTACAAAATCCGACCTCCCAGCCTACTTAATTCCGCGTCAATGAAAAGATCAACAGGGTCCTTCCTAATCGCGTCATCTGGAGCCGTGCCTCTTGAGAAACGCACCCTGTGTAGCCTTGAGCCAGCCTCTTCCCTCTGCCCTTTTACTATTACTGGTAATTCAAACGGTGAAGTGGAAATTATTAACTTATCTCCTTCCGAATAGAGTGTTGTCCTCCTCTCTCGAAGCTCATAAAATAGAGCACGATATAATTTGAATGGCTCTACGTAAGACTACGTCCAGCTGTTTGGGTAGGAGGAGGAGGGATTGCTAAAATTTGCATGGAATGAAGGCTTGTAGAACAAGTGGAGTTTGGGAGGATTACATGAATTTTTACCGCCCTCTGGGACTTGCTCCTGGGAGTGAATTATCATTAAGGAAAGTGTAGGGCTGGAGCCCTGGGTGAGTACTTTGGGAGCCCTGAGCTCGGATTTCAGGGGTTAGGGAGGTGGTTAGAAGGGAGGGAATGCGAATGGGGAGAGGGTTTGAAAGTTTTAGTTGAAACATTTTAGTGGTCTCTACAAGATTGCCCTCTTCATTGTAAATCAGTGAGTTGTTCCATTAGGATCCCTCATGTCAGATGAGTCTCTTAATTCGCATACAAAAATATTATCTTTCTCTTCATTCCTCTTGCGGCCGTCTCCTCCACCGCCTCCTTCTTTTCTCCGATTTCCTTCCACTGTCTTATTGAGATACTACTTTGAGTTTAGTTTTACACGGGTGTAGGTTGGCGGGAAGGGAGGGAGGGAGAGGTAGAAAGATGGCTGCGGAAAGTTTTTATATGTATTCAAGCAAGGAGCTAGGAGAAGTGTAGCTTTAAACTTTTTCCGAGGGATGAGAAGACCCCTTGGTGAGATGAATATGTTTTCTTCCTGATTGATTGTCATTGTTAATTCGATTTAGGGAAGTGCGCTCAGGGAATTCCCCATTCCCTTCTCTTCTCCTTCCCTTTTTATCTTCTTTGCTCAACATGTATAGAGACATGAATTGCTTTCCCCCTTCTACTCTCCGACCTTCATTCCCTCTGTCAGTACGGAAGTTTGCTGATCCTCCTGCTCCGGGAAGAAAGGAGAAGAAAGCGAGAGAGAGAGAAGATGGGAAAGTGTATCTTTCTCCCTCCCTCTTCTCCAGTACTTTTGCTGAGAGATGCTAGAATAGTGTAGTAGAATCCTGTAGCTTGTCTATAACTTTCCCAAGAAGTTGTGTGTGGAGGAGGGTATTTTGATTTCCTTCATTCCATGCAGTACTCGGGAGCTGCGGGCTCTACGCGCCTTTCTCCCTTTTTGGTTCTTGGGAAAATTCACATTCAATCTTAAGTGACTGGCTGGCGGCTGGAGTTTTGGTGGCAGGGAAGTCAATCCTCCTTGCAGAGATTCCAGAAAGTGGGGAGTTTATGGAGACTCTGGAGAAATATATACAATGAGGGAAGGAGGGAGAGGGTAAAATATGCTTTTTATAGTCATGATCCGATTGGTGGAAGGAAATCTCTTTGGCTCTCCCGTATTTTCTATTCTATTTGCTCCCAACTTTTTCCAAGTATTTTACCACTAGTCAAATACTAGTCTCATGCTCATGCACACCAAAAAGCTCCCGCGCTCCTGCATATTATCCCAAAGCTTCTCTCTAAAGTCTCTTCTGGAATCTCTTGAACATGGCTTTTCTTCCTTTCTTTCTTTTTCCAGTCCTCTCCTTGAGTTCCTTACAGCTCTTGGAGAAAGCTTTTCCCAAGGAAAAAGCATGAGAGTGAGGGTAAAAGCTGGGAAAGAAAAGATTTGTTCAGGATCCATAGGAGAACTCTATTTAAGTTCTCTCCTATGTGAGAGTCTCTTCAAGCTTCCAGCATCTCCTTTGCCCCCTCTCCTCGTCTTTCTCCTTGGATGTTGGCGACAATCAAAAGCCCGAGGATCGTTCCTCTGCTTTTTATTAGGGTGAATTGTGTGGTCTTTTATATTGGAATGAGGGTGAAAAACATTACGGCATCAAAAGTGCTTCTATTTTTATGGCCATCATAATCATCATCATCTTTCCCCAACATCACTCTCACTCAATCCCCGCCCCACCCCAAACCCTCTTTTCACCAGCTCTATGTTCCTCTTATTCACTTCACTTTACTGTACTATCATCCGCCACGCAATTTCATTTTTTCTAATTCAATTGTCTTCCGCTCTCAATGCGAAATGGTTACAATGTATAGAGCCGACAGATTCAGAAACCAAAATCTTGTTTGAAAGAACCGCTTAGGAGTGCCTTCACTTTTAGCTAGCGGGCTTTATATTGCAATGAAATGTGCATGCAATTCACCGTTTTCGCGAATCTAACGTAGGGGAAAATACTAGAAAAATTGTTGAAAATTGATGTTAAATTTGCGAAGATTTTTGAAAGTCTGATCGCATTGATCAAAGAAATTGCATTAAAGCCGGGTATGAGCCTGCTGAGCAGGTCCTGCTCACATGGAAGCAAAAGGGTTTAACTGATGAATGTAAATTTCTGTTGTGGGAAAAAGGATAGATGTAAACTTAGCTTGATTTGAATGTGAAGGGCAAGGGCTGCTGGGTTTACGGAGGAAATAAAGGGGAGAGGACTCGAGGCGTCCCTCGGATATTAACGTGAGTGTTGAATCTTGTTTTGAAATCCATTCTTGGATTATGTGACAAGGAAAATATGGTAATCATATGTTTGCCTTGCTCATTTCCCTCTGTCATTATTGTTTGTGAAAAAATGCACTTGAGCCGTTGAATGGCTCTTGAGAAGAGTGCGGTAGCTGGGAGGTTGATCCGACTTTCGGTTTTGTCACTGTAGCTCATCCCTTGCTCTCTCGAAGAGCCCTGGGATGTGATGATGAGTATAAAACGGGTAAAGTGACTGCCACACTTATGGTCGGCTCATATTTACCCGGCCCTTGGTCCTCTCGTAATCTCCCTCTTCGGGCTCTCGCTTGGGGAGGAGGGAGTGTTGAGCTTTTAAAAACTCTCGAGTCGTTGAGTGGCTCTATTATTTAGCGGGTCGCGTGGCCTGGAGACCACCCAAATGATGTTTTATTAAAAGATTCCATCTGGATCTTGTCATCAGCTTAGGAAATTCATTGTACAAGAGTAAATCTGTCCCTACACTTGATCAAATCCCCCGATATACATCCCACAACAATCATATCCTCTTATTCCCAAAACTTGAAGCTGGAGTGAAGTGGTGAACAATACATGCTCACATTCACTTAATTTCTTGTCTTCTATCATATTAATACGACAGCAGCTCTGGAAGCCAACAACGCAGCTCGTCTGTCACAATCTTATGAATAATTGTCATCTTGTTGCCCGATGGCGGCCACACAGTTGGATTATTTATATGCTGCAAACTAAAGTAGCTTATCTTGTTTCACAAACATTTCCCGGACGGATGACAGCAGTCCGGAAATACAGTGAAGAAGAAAAGTCATATGACTATGAATGGGATGGCTTGTATTGTGTGGTTGAATTAGGTTATTAATTGTAGCGAGAGTTTTTTTCGTAGAAACTGTTTGTTAGGGAAGAGCTGAGAAATTGATTCCTTATATTTGATCTCTCTCTTTGTGTATAAAAAAACATAATTCTGAACTCATGTAAAACCCTCCCAATTCTCAATTTCAGTTTCTGTTGAGTATGCGGATTTTTGGGATGAGATCAATTCTAATAAGGACCACCAAGGTCGGTCACCTTTTTATAATTTTTGTTGGCATTTTAAAAATATTTTTTGTACATTCCCATTGTAAAAAATTAGAAATGCTCTTCTTGTCGTGTACTAGTTGTCTCCATTAATACATTCTTCTAGTTCCTGCATACTGTATATCTAGATTTACCCTCCTAGTAGGTCTATAACGCAGTCAGTTTCTCTTGTATACAGTTTTTTCATTGTTTTAATAACAACTATACAAATTATCCGTATACGTAGATATAGAGATTTTGTCCATACTCTGTGTTTCTTCTACTTCTTCGCTCCCTTCTCCGTATTGTATATAATTATGTTAATACAGAAGTTGCAGTGCAAAAGGTTTATTGCTGTGCATGTTGATGGGATAGAATGCTTTTGGAACCTACAGTTTGCGCCTTGGCAAACAAAACTATTTTTGCGGAAAACCATATGGAAAGAATAGCGGTTAATTTCCAAACTTTTGTTCAAGACATTTGCATCGAAATAAGGAAGAGAAAGACACTTCCACAAAAATGAACTTGTCAACTTCCGCTAAAATTATCCGCGTCCTTCTCTTTGTACTATTATGATTTCGCGAATGGCTTTCTAATTTACACGGATGGAGTACATGATAACTGTATTTAATATAACGCCGTAGACTTCGCATTACGTTAATAACGCCACATGGTGGATTGTAGGTTGATTCGGTTCGGTATTATTGTAGTAAGGGTGGGGACTGAAAAGTATATATTAAATTAATGCACTAACAATTTTACAATCTCTTCGTACCAATCTATATCTTTTGCAAGACGGGAGAGATTCCTCCAAGTTTCCCGTGTACATATACTTGTGATGGAAAATCATAGTCATAGATCCCATTGTAGACAGTTTTAAAAACCTTTAGCGCCTTCTTAATAACACATTCAAGTAGCGTACTTGAGTAGTTTATTTGATTAATCCTAGCCGTAGTTTATTGAAAAACAAAAAGTCTAATTGGAAAAAGGTGTGCATTTGTACGACCCAGGTCACGGCGGTGTCAACCAGCTGGGCGGAATCTTTGTAAACGGACGTCCCCTCCCAGACAGTGTTCGTCAACAAATTGTTCAATTCGCTCATAACGGTGTCAGACCTTGTGACATTTCTCGCCAATTACGTGTCAGCCATGGATGTGTTTCCAAAATTCTCTCCAGGTAAGTAACTGTTTTTAATATCTTCCGCGCGCACAAAAGAGCGTGTTTTGAAAAACTAAATCTTCCCGCGCGTTTTTAAAAATATTCAATCGAAAATCTTCTCAAAATCTCATTCTTTTTAGTAGAGTTTGAATATAGTAAATCCTGCCTTTTTGCTGGCTAGTATATTTGGCCCTTCGCCCAGAAAGTCATCCCAAAAACAGGCTGGGAAAGCGCGTCACTATCGATTTCCCTCAGATTTTTTCCGCACTCATCTCTCCCGCTCTCAGTCAGTTGAGTTCCACTTAAATCCATAGGCATTAGGATTCTTCTTCTCGGGCGGATAGTGAGAATCCCGGGTAGGAAGAACTAAAGGCTCTGTATAGTACCTAGTGGAGGAGCGAGAGCCTATGTTAGAAACCCAAGGCGGAGAAATATATGATGCGGACGTTCTTTAATGTATGGCAAGTGTTAAGAGCACCGTATCAAATCATGAGTGAAATACAGACCTCCCCCAACACGCATACACCCTCCCGTCTACTCCCGCCTGCTCCAACAACCCACAATCCTCTACACTTTCCCCGTCTAAAGGGAACGCGTAAAACCCGGGTAAGAACAACTCTCCTTCTCTGCTGCTGCTTCTTCTTCTGAAGTCGAGAGTCTATTTCTTCACAATCCCTCCTTCTAGACAAAATCCTGTATGTTAACGCTCCCTCAAAGCTCAGATTCTCCTCAGGTTGTGCATGCTCCTCAAAGAGCCGTGAGATGTGTGTGTGCCCCTTTGTCAGATTTACTTGCCTCTCTTATAAGAGACAGGAACTCCGGGAAAGAAACAGATGAGGTCATAGCAGCGGAATAGATTTTACCCGCATAGCTAACCTCTGAAGCTAAAAGACGTTGAGTTGACTTGATTCCAGAGAAACCCCTTAGAGCTTGCATTCTCTAGAAGACATTTTGAGAATACAGAAGAGCAGAAACTGCGAGTAGGAGTAAGCTACATATATACGTAGCAAGTTGAATTTGTTTCAGAGCAAGAGCCAAGTTTAGATCCTAGCAATTCACTGAGATTGAGACACTCAACTCTCCCCCCTTTCACCATATATCAAACTAGGAAAGTGCATGGACTTGCTTGAGAAAAAAACCAAGGGAGCACACCACACACCAACCACTGATTTACTACTTAGAGAAACAAGATAGTTTGAAGGCTGCTGGGGTTTTTACAATTTGTCTTTGGATTTGAAATTTTCAAAATACTAAAAGTAAACCGCCGTGCACGGGACAAAAGCGTGTACGGTGGTCATAGAAGAAAAACGAGAATAAAGTTGTGTACCAGGGAAAGTAAAAGTAGAGGAGGAAGAGAGAAAAGTTGAAAAGTTTGCCCTGAGTTTCATTGAGTGGATCATGGATATAGTTTGAGCCGTAGAGGTATTTCAGTTCATCTTTGTATACTTATTGTCAAGTCTCTTGATGATGATTTCCGTATGTATATGCAAAGGGAAGGATCCGGAGCTTTCCCTCCTCCCGCCGGGCTCTCTTAGTAGCCAACAAGATACTAAAAGACCTCTCAACTTTCCCTCCTTTCTCTTTCCCGTCCTTGTTCCCAGGCAAACTAAAATAGTCAAAGTGATGAGGAGAAGGAGGTGGAGGAGGACGTAAAAGAAAAGGCTACAAGAAGAGAGCCAAAGCTTAGGAACCGACCCAACCAAACTCCTCCATCCTCGTCTTTTCTTCTCCTATTCTTTTCCCCCACCCAAATAAACCTTTACAACTTTCTCCTGCGAACATCATCATATAGCAGGAGTAGTCGTCTAGTTGGGCTCAACTGCTCAACTATGAGAAAACTTGTTTCCTCAGTCTCTCCTCTGAAGAGATTTGAGGGAAGTTACTTTGAAACCCCAAGAATTCCACTAGTTCTTCAACCACTTTCTCCTAGTTTCCCCTTTCTCCGTATCTCCATTATCTTGGTCTCCCTCTTTCTCTTTGGAAGACATATATATATATATATATATATATATATATACACGAAACAACTGGAGAGAAAGGAGGAGATTCCTAGAAATCCACATCTAAAACTTACCACAAACTCTTCTCTTTTCTCCTACTTGTTCTCCCATAAACCAAATCTGTTTTGTCACACTCCACCTTAGCCATATCCCCTCTTGGTGTAATCATTATGAATATCATTGTCTCAAAGTTTTCTCCATTCAAACTCATCCCCTCCACTCTCAATTCCCGTAACAATCTGTTCACATAAAATCTCCTCTGCTCTCTCACTTTCTCTTTGTTATTCCCCTTCTACCTTTATAAATTGTTTTCTCAATCCTATACCACCGCTTTCTCCTCCTCTTTTACTTTCTCTTCCTCATCTTAATTCCTTGAGACGGGAGACGGGTGGGACGGGAAAGGAGCATACTCAACTACGTCTCCAGCTTCGAAACATGTTAGCTTTTAGCGGGAGAGGAAGGCACGGGCAATAGAAGAATGTCCGTATTATAGCAATTATTTCGAAAGGACTGTTTGTTTTAAATTTTTGAAATTTGCACTTGCGATACTCTGAAGTAGTTTTATAAAAGACCGCTACTCTCTTCGGCATGTGTTCAAATCTTCAAAGCATGCCGAGAGATTCAAGTGAATAATTAGCTGGGAACGAGCTTGAAGAAAGGATTGAGGGCCATAGGGAGAATAGAAGTATGTAGAAGGAAGCTATCCGTTTCGCTATTTAGCATCCCGCCCGCATTCCTCCTACATACTCTTCCCTTCGGATGGATGGCTTCCAGAAAGTCATAAATACTTTGTTTCAAAGCGACAGCCCAACTAACAAGTACACTCCCAAGTACAAGATATTTCTTCCCGGGAACCGCAAAGCTATCAATTTCTTAGTACATGTAGCGTTCCATGCTTAAAATTGCGGCTTTGAATGGCATACCATGCCCTTCCCCGTGTGCGTAACAATATTTCTTCGTCGTCAATTTAACGAGAAGCAAGGACTCATTACTCGGAGCCAAGTATGTGTTAATTTGAGCACATGTAATCTCCCTGACCTGGTCGGCATACTGTGCTGCTGCTGGGGGATGTTCATTGAGCCATCATTTTAGTAGCTTCCTTGAAGCATCATAGTGGATTGCATAGATGAGCTAGCTTTAACCACCACATATTTAGTACGCATCAACAATCTTTTCCTTTGTATTAAGGATGGAAGAGAATGGGGTGGAGGAATCCTTTGCTTTCGTACCGACTTGTTCTGAAAGGTAGTCTCGGTATTCTTGTTGGCGAGAAAAAATAACCTCCTTGGTTGCCATCCATCTGTGAATAGGCCCGATCCTCCCGCCTCCCGTTACCCGCTTCCTTCAAGACCATAGGGAAGAAGAGGGAAGTCGGGAGTTTTGGAGGAAGATTCGAGGAAGCGGAGTACGTATACATTCTCTTTTTGAATCCGTGGTTTCAAAGTCAAAAGTCCTCAAGCTTGCTGTACTTTAGATGGCTATGATTCAAAGTTGAGGAAGTAAGAAAGAGAAGAGAGGAGAGGAGACGAAGTAAGAGAAAAAATAGAAGAAATTCACGGGAAAGTAACAAAATGAACTCTTTGTACTTTACAAGTCTGCGAGAATGTTTCCGAGGTCCTGAGGCTGATTAATGAATCTTGAATGGCCGCTTGTTCGGGGGAGCATGTGTCGGGTAGTTTCTCGAAAAGATTTTTAGCATTCCTTCCATCATGATTTGTAGCTCTCCAGTTGTCTCCATTAGACAACAAATTCTTTTGCTCCCTCCACAACCCTCTCCTCTCCACCCACCCCCAACTAACGCACCGCCATTCCGCTCATGTCCAATCCCAGCCCAGCTACTGTCATCTTCTGTCACTAGTATTTTTTCACCCTTTATTTTACCCGGGTAACAAATTATGCATTCCGTCAAAAATTTTCACGAAATCAAATCTTGAAATTCTATCCAAAATGTACAAACTAGTCAACTAGTGTAGTAGAGAGGCTTCTCAAATCCCTACGGAAGTGTTCCAAATTCGCAATTATTTTGCGAGATGGTTTTTCGCGTGTAGGTTGTCGTGCTGTTGTGCGCTGGCGCGGGAGGCTTTTATAAAACAAATACTGTAGTTGCGTTGAGGGAGGAATAATAAAAAATGAATGGGATAAAAAATAATGTTTACTGTATTTTCACAGGTACTACGAGACGGGTTCTTACAAGGCCGGGGTTATCGGTGGCTCAAAACCTAAGGTGGCTACGCCATTAGTCGTGGACGCGATAGCAAACTACAAAAGAGAAAATCCGACAATGTTTGCATGGGAAATCCGTGATAGGTTACTGGCGGAAGGAATCTGCTCACAAGACAATGTACCCAGTGTCTCTAGTATAAACAGGTGAGACTTGTATTTATCATATTGATTTTTTCCGCGCCCGCTCTTCTTTCTCTCCGCCTTTGGAACTCGGGTAAAACGGAGCTTGAAAAGAGTCATTTTTCCGGATCCAATTCATCCTCGCCTCGGACACTTGGTTTCCACGTACGAGATCATTTATCTAATTCCTTGCCGTAAAAATATAACCCTCGCACAGAAACAACGTGTCCAAAGCCTCTTAACTAAGCCGCCACAATCCTGTAGACTGTGTTAGAATCCATACTATTACGGCTTGGTTGGTTAAGGACCGCTACTTGGATTAATTTCTTCAAGTTATGCCTCTTGAGCTGGAGTTATTTTGCGGGAAGAAGGAAAACCCGTAGAAGCCCCGCCACTACCCGATTGTATTCAATAAGCTCACCACTAGTCATCCGCCTCAAGGAATTCTCTCATTTCTCAACCATGGATTTCTTCCCTGTATCCAGCCATCCAATACAATTCCCACCCACTCTCGCCTAATAAATTTCACCTTTCGCATTACTCAAAGACAGCCAAGGATTCGGGCAACACATTTTTTCCACCCAAATCACACACAAATAAACTCTGTTCTGCTTCAAGAATATTGTGTGGAAGGATTTGAAGCAAAAAAAAAACAAACTGCTGTATATACTTGACTTCCTACACACACGCTGACTTTCATCCTTATACAAGATCACACTTTCAGGGACAAGAGATCACCTAACCGTTATTCCTAATATCCATTGGGGTAGTGCACCGCAGTAAGGCACTTTTACTCCACCTACGCAAGCCAAGGAATCGGCCTACACTGTCTCCACTTTATCCTCAATCTCTAACCTGTAGACTGATAGGGACCACCTCCACAGAGGGATGTGCTTCGGAAGGAGCTCTCTCCGTCCTCAACCCTTCCTCCCAGTTATCCGAGAAAACATGTTAAGGGTTATTTCAATCTAGCCCGGGCGGTGATTCTCTATATATATATATATATATACTGTTGTAAAATACTAGACTGTTTCTACCACCACTATCTTCTCTTTCTCCTGGAGAAGTTATCCAAGAAGAACGTGCCTATTCGGAGAATGTTCTTGAGATTTCTCTCTGGAAAGAAAACCAGCCGTCGGTACACCACCACCACCACTTTCCCGTAATATTGTATAAACTGTGAAGGCAATCAATGTGAAGGAGTCATAAATATTTGCACAGAGTAGTTTTCTCCAAATCCCAAGATACAACTTGAGCACGGACGGTTGAGCAGTCCGTCCCAGAGTCCACCAATTTTATATATTTCATGTTGCAAAACTTTCTCCACATTTTTTCTTCCCTCTCTCTCCATCTCTCCTTTTCTCTTTCTCATCTCTACCTTCACTCCTTTCTCCAAATTTTTCCAATGTCTTTTAAATCCCGCCCCACTCTTCCCTTCAGCTTACTTGCGTTCCGTATTTATACATAGTTTTTCCGTCTTATCCTCCTCTTTGCCAACCTTTAGCTCAGCCTTGAAGAGATTTATCCGCGTTTCTGAAATTTCTCGCACATACATCTCCCTGTCCGACCGCTATCAGGCTGGAATCTTCAATCCCATGAATATCAAACCCCTCTTCTCCACCTCCGTCTTCTAACCCTGCATCCTTAGGAAGGCAAACAAGGAAGCACACCTTTCTTACACATTAAGTATATACTCGGAAGGAGTTGGACGGGTCGGAGGGAGGATGTAGTGGAGGACAAGGAAGGATGATCGCCGCCATCCGAGTAAACCCTATTTACCCGGGCATGAAGGAGTATTAGGGATGGGTATAAAGTAAAGGATCTGAGGCTACAAGAGCGGGAATCCGGGATTTCTTTTACATCAATTTTAGGCCCAGCGGATAGTTTTTAGTGAACAACTTGGTGGAATCTCTCTAGTGGCTCGTAATTTTTCTCACCCTTCTATTCCATAAAATAATGGATTTCCTTCCTCCATCCCTTCCCACTCTATCTCCCTCGGCTAAGTGAATGAAAAATATCAAATCTTTGAAATAAATTGCTCTCTCACGAAAATTACTCCGGCCAGTAGTCGATACAGAGTCAATACATTTCGTCGAGCTTCATGGAAGCAATAGGGTTTCCAGCTTCTCTCACGTTCACGCTGCTCTAATATCCAGCGGAATCGTATCCATGTTTTCCCTCAAGGATACTAAGACTATGGAATTTTAGTACTTTCACAACTTTCTCTATCGGCTTGCTATGAGCGGAATACCGTTTAGAGAGATAGGCTACACTCGGCTAATTCTTGTGTAAAATTGACCTACTCAAGCTCCTCTAGACAAGGTTTGACTAAAAGATGGATAAAGATAAGGTATTGAGGTTATAGTGAGAGCCATTAGCTTTCTGTTTGCGGGAGTAATCTCGTGTGAATTTGAATTACGACCCGGGGAAGAAGGAATCCTTGGGTATGTATAGTTTCCAGGGTTTCGTTCTTTTCTCCTTGGACGCGTAAAAGAGAAGGAAGATGCATGGAGGAGGGGATTTTTGGGGTGACTCTAAATTAGTCATTATCATAGTAAAAGACTAGGAGTTGGATGGAGGAATGAGGCTATGGGATTCTAATTTAAAAGCCATTAGGAGGGAAGATGGAGAGAAAAATAGTAAAAGTGCTATTCCACTCATCAAGCTCTTCTTTTCTCTGCCTTGGCTTGACTCGCATGTTCTCTTATTTCCTTATGCTTAGTTCCGGATTTTACCCGTTCTTTTGCAGTAAGTTTTTGGATATAGTCTCGGTGGCGATGCTGGAACAAGGAGCTAGACATAGGTAAAGGAATAGAGGGCAGCAGCGGTTGTACACACTAGTATATAAGTCGTGACTAGTGAAACTTGAAGAAGGAAGAAGAGCGGGGATTTGAAGAAGACAAAGTATATCCGGGTGATGGAAGTTAAAATTTCGTCACGGCTACCGGCTTGGTAGGAAATCAGGGAGAGAAATGTAGAAAGTTTTAGATAAAGGGATGTCACCCCTTCTGGTATTATCATATTGATAGGATTATTTCCAGGAACATCTTCTCATCCTTTTTTACAGCGTCCACATCATTATCGTTGTCATTACGGCCTCCCGACCATGTATACACTCTGTCCGAAATACCCGGCTTGACTTTGCTCCAGTACCCTCCCTTGGAACCAAGCAACCACCATCCCATGTTTTCACTGAATTACATAAATTACATTATAGTTCTCGTGTAACTAAAGCGCTGAATTAAACTCCGCTTACATTGTCATCAAGCGTGTTTGGGACCTGCCTTGGCATGGATTGGATTTGGTTGACCGCATATAGAATCCCGTGGAATTGTGTAGTATGTGGGGTAGATTTGTAGGGAATTGATGAAAAAGAGTAACCCCTTTTTTGTGTTAGCAAGGTTCTTGGGCGGCGCTCTGTCATGGATCAAAATTTAGCAATCATTTCATAAGCCTTTGATTTATTTCTCCCCCGAGTGTGAAATCCGGGTAGCGGAGATGGGATAAGGGTATCAGATGCTTCTTTTTGATTGAGAAAGATTTGATCATGGTGTGATGGTAATTCATGGTCAGGGAATCGTGCTCGGTCTTCATTTGGGAGAGGTGGGAGAAGAACAGAAATAGTTTGAGAATAGCTTGTTCTCAGTAACAGAGCCGTAAAGGATCTAATTTTGGAAGAGATTCTAGAAACTTTGGTTTGATTCTAATAATTGGTTGCAAGAGGAAGGGTTGTTGTGTGAAGAGAAAAAAGAGATGTAGTTTCTGGAATTAACCATGCTTTAGGTTTAAGATGGGGTGGTGGCGGTGGAAGTGGTCTACTAGAGATTCTCTAGTAGAGAAGAGAGAATGTTACGAAACGGTAGGAGGAGAGGACTCGGTCGGATGTGGTTGAAGAGAATCTGGAATCCGCATGTTTATCGCAACAATTACATTTTACGAAGCGTAGCGGGCTAAAGGAGAGGGAATGATGACAATGATGATCATCATCGGATTCTCATCAAGGAAGGAGTCGGTGGAGATATTCAATCCAAAGAGTTTCTTCCGAAAAGTTGTCCATGTAAAACCCATTGTACCTACTCTTTCACACACAGACTTTGTCCTTTTCTCCTTTAGCCTCTGGCCCAATCAAACTTGCTTTCTTTCTCTCTCTCTCTTTCTCTCTCTCTCTCTCTCTCTCGCTTCCATTAGAATTCTCTCTGTGTTTGCTTGTTTTTGGATGTCTGGAAATCAGGGGATTTCATTTCCTCTCCCCCCTCTCTTCTCTCCCCAAAACTATTGTTCCTAGCATGAGGATCCATTAAAGGGTCGGAAGTGTGTTCAAGTTGTTACCTTGGCTATATTCTGAGGAAGAAGAGGATTCGGAAATTCAACAAGAGTTGCTCAAGGTGCTTGAATGTTTATTGCAAGCCTTGGAGCAGAGCGTCGGAGGAAAAACAGTTGGGAATCTCGCTCTCTCTCTCTCTGCTTTCTTCTTCATCTGTTTCCGTTATATTGTCCTTTATAATTACACACGTGAGGAGATGAATGGATCCAGAGAAGAAATTGACCACTCAGTCAATTTAAGACTAGACGGATGAATGTGAATTCAAAGATTCTGTTCAATCAATACCCCTTGGGTGTCAATCATCTTGAGAATTTTAAGCTGTCAGAATTTAAATCTCGTTAGGAATGCCACATTAATAATTTAAGGATCATTGACGGGGGAGGGAAAAGTCAAAAGGATTTCACACCAAAGTCTCCAGTCAGCAAACATTTGACCACAATCAAATGACCATTGTGACAGTGCGAGCCAAGTTTGACAGGTTGTGTAGCGAGAGCTCTGGATGTTGTGTTTGCGGGAATCCCATTAAGTTGAAGCTCAGATTTTCCGTTGTTGTGGGGGGGGTTGTGTGCGGAATATATACAGGGGATTGTTGCCTTCTCTCTCTCCTGTTTTGAAACCATGGGACAATGGGTGTCATGATCCCTTTTTCGTTCTTGTGTGCGTCCCTATTATTGGTTATTATTATTCATCCTGACTGGACTGAGATGGGAGAGTTTTATGTAGATGTGGCGGAAGGCGAATGTATTCAACTTGCCTGAACCTGGAAGGGTCATAGTGAGAGGATGTTGTTGGAGGAGTCGAGAGCGTCGTTGCCTATTCTTCCTTGGTTGCTCGGCTTAAGTTGGTGGGAATTAGCGTGAAGAGGGTCGCGTGGCTTGATGTAAATCAAACTCGTGTAGTTTCCGCATCCCGGGAGCATAAAAATTATCCCGGCATGAAACTCTCTTCAAAAAGCCATTAGCTTTCCCACCCTCGGAGTTTATTATGATACTCGTCATTTCAAGGAGGGTCCCACCAGTTTAGTCTTTTACCCGGTTTTGCAATTATTCCAGAGTCATCCTCCGGATTCCTTGAGCAATGACACATACTTGTAATAGTTGCCTAGTGCCGTGTCATCATCGTAGCAAAGTCAGCAAGGGTTACAAGGGTTGCAAGGGTTGATTGTTGTTTCAAGTAAGTTTCTTTCCCATTCATTGCAGGCTTTTGTTTTTAGCCAAGAGAAAAATATGGGATTTTTAGTTACGCCAGGTGCGGAGGTTTTGTGTATGATAAATGAGATGGTTGTTATATATATATAGGAGTTGTAAGAAAAGGGCTGCCGGCCGGGTGACCAAAGAAAGAAAAGTGCCTAAAAATGATGGGATATATCTTACGTGGTGACAAGGGAGCTGGATTTAATAATTGACGGTTCATGAAATGTGGATTAATATAGACATAAAAGTTTATGAGAGTTGAGGGGAGGGTGTCAGTGAATTATTATTATTATTATTTTATGCTTAATGAAATCCTTAACACGGTCATCATCATTCTCATTCAACGGTCACTGAGTCCCGGATTTATCCGGGTGCTATTACAAGCTTGCAACCTCTGGAACAATCCCTGACCCTAGGGCATGTTTGTGAGGGACTTGAAGTTGGACTAAAGAGCTGTATGGATGGGTCCAAAGGAGCTCTCTGACTAGAGTTGTTCTTTTGTAAAGTTTCAAATGGGATTTCTATAGAGACGATATATTTTCTAAACGGACTGGCTGGTTGTTAAAAGTGTTGTATAGTAAATCCTTCCCTCCTGCCCTTGTCCTGGTGCGGACCTTTTGGGAGAACAATGTGATGATGAAGTCAGGTCACTTTGGTTTATTTTCTAGATTAAGGGATGAATTGTCATTATGATGTTTGAAATCATATGGAATCCTTGCTCCCTTGACTCGTGTTTTTGTCCCTTGAGCTGGGAGCTAAGTGTCGTAAGTGTGTGCTGCCTTGGATGCCGGAATAGACTCATCTGCTGTGATTCAACTATATTTCATCGCCGCCAAGGGTTTAAATCCCGCATCCTTTCCTCTCTCTCTCTCTCTCTCTCTCTCTCTATTCCTCCTCAGTCAATAGGGTGTCCATATGTGCTCAAGTAGAAATCAATCGAGTGTGAATAAAGTGTTGACAATGGCTCTCCTGGAAAACTTACCCTCCTTTTCACGGCTAGGAGGAAAGGGCTTGATCTGTGGAGCTATGGCCAGAGTGGGAGGACGGTGTACGTAGATGGGATTGCTTGGAAGTTGTCCAGCGTTGGAGGTAAACTTGTACGTTCCTCTATTCCGCTAGATTGCTTCCATGTTAGCCGACTAACACACACAACATCCCATTTTCTCCCGTCATCCTTCCCTTTATCTACCCACGCCTTTCTCCGCAGCACCCTCCGTTTGTTGAGGTTGACAGGCGGACAGTTTCCCCGTCTAGAACATGCATCTCTAAGCCCGGCTTTCACTAACTTGATTTCCACCCACACTTTTCTCGCCATACTAGTCTCCCTCTTTTCCTGTATACTTCTTGCTCTTCCGCCGTTTTCTCCTTGGAGGAAACCTGCGCTGCGGCATATGGAACGGAGGAAATCCCTGCAAAAAATTGCAACAAAGTATATATAGCTTACACACTCGCGGACTTTACATTAGTTGGCAATTTCCGGTTAATGTTCCTTGAGTGGGATGGTAGAGACGGAACTGGATTAGGACGCCTTTGCTGGATGAAAAAATCAATCAATGGGATTGAATTTCCCTTGAGAGAGGATTGAGAGCGGCTGGGGAAGGGAATGTCCCTAAATCGGGATTTAAGTTCCTAACTATATGTGTAATAAGTTTGATGATTTCTTTTAAATGCAACTGTCCCCGCGGGCAATTTGATAAATGTATTCCGCTGTGTAATGCGCGCCTTCCTATTGAATCCTTTTCCTTTCGTCAGTCTCTCTTCCAGATTCTTGCACTTTGGAGTAAGTGTCGGTATAATATGATTTGTGGATTTTCAATGAATTCAACCGAGTGGAATTCTTTTATAATAATTCTGAATTCATTTCATATATATCCTGCCATATGTTTTCATTTTACTTGAATCCAGGACCGACAATCCCAATCATTCTCTGCCTCCATCAGAATCACGTATGTCCCAAAGAGGAAGAACAACTGGGCTGATTTTATACAGTTTAGAAAATTTATACAAGTGTGTAGTTGTTGCGCTCTTTGAAGCGCTTCCTGGAACCTATTCCCCGCCAGCGTATGGAATCTTTAAAAGCTCTGATTTCTTTGATTTTCTCTCACCCGTCTTTCCCGAATCTTACCTGACCTTGAGTTCTTCTCTCGCTGGTTGTTCCAAACTTGTCCCCCCTCCCCGTCATATTCTTTTCCTTCTCTCTTCGCTGCACCAATTCCATTACTCCGTCTCTGTCTCTTGCTCCCGCTCCTTAACCTTACTCAATTCCCTTTACAAATAGTGTAGAAGCGGGGACAAGCTCAATCGTCCAAAGCTTGCTTTCTTCGGCTTCTTGAAGGAAGCTCGGAAGGAGCAAGATTTTTTTGTCAAAGAAATAAGCCTTTGAAAGTCGTCTTAAAAGCTTTTGCCAAAGAGCTTCACCGGCTAGAAATAAATTGCATCCGTTTGCCGTCATCCATGGTAAATTTGGCGAAATTAGGACGCGGATCCCCAAGAGAGGGGCGACGCGAGGCTCGTCTTGACTTGAATCCAAACAAGTTACGTGTCCATTATATTTCCAGTGTAATTATGACTGCATTTGCTCATAGGGCTTTGAAGTGGATGGAAACTTTTTAAAAGTGGCGGGTGGCGGAACGTTGGAAATACTTTATTGTCCTGGGTTAACTGAGAGAGTAGATTCAATATAGTCTGCTGCTCCTGGTTTATTGAATTGGCGGAGAGGTTATTGTAGCGTAGATGTGATGGGGAGGACTTGTGGAGAAACTTGTGTGGAGGGGAATATATGTTGCGGGCGCGGATGCAATCTTGCATTTGAAAATTCCTAATGACCCATTCAGTTCCGTCTCTCATGTGCAATGAATTCCTTTGCACGGAACACTTGCTCCACCCGCCCTAGTGGTGGTGGATTAAGGAGCCAATATTACATCTCCCGATCCTGATCCCTACTACCTCGTCCAACTCTTCCTCCCAACTTGTTAAACTGAAATTTGTGTCTCCTATCATCCCACTTGTTTTAATATTATCCTCATCCTCTCATCATCCGTGTCGGTTCATGGCCTCATGGCTCACTGAGAGAGCCTTTTTGCATCTCTCTTATCAGAGATCAAGCTCTGGATTAGATTCCTTCCAGATTGGGCAGGTAGATGATAGGGGAATGAAAGAAAGAGAGAGGGGGGAGGGGAGTCGGAAGATTTAAAATAGGCTTTTGAGTGAGCAAGTTGCGGAAGGACGACATTAGCGGTGACATGGTCAAAGTGACTGCCTCCGACGCGGCCTTGTTTTCTTCGCATCCTATCACTTATTCACCCGGATTGCTGGTGTATGATGATATCTATCATATTCGCATCTTGGTTCTATTCCTCGCTCTTTTCGCTTTCTCTCTATCTATCTCGCTCCCTTGCTCCTCTAGCCATACGGAAGGGAGGCTAATGGAAAGGCAATTGATTTAATGCATTAATCCATTGGGGATTGGTTCACTCTATTTATTATGCCAGCGAGGACAGAGGAGTGACTAGAAGCTGTCTCTGGTTAAGTGCTTCCCCTGCCCTGCAGAAAATGTTATATACGGCCAAGTTTTACATGAATATCCCCCCGTAAAATACAGTCCTGTCCTCTGACTATGGCTTCCCCCATGTAGAAGTACAAGTACAAGACGGGATTGTGCTATAAGTCTCTATAATCTATTTTCAGCTCGCCGCACACACCCTTTAATTAGGACAATAAGATTTGAGGAGGGATAACCGTATGTTAGCCTCTTGTCTAAGCCATTTCACATCCCGACAACAATCTCTCTTTCCCCCAACTTGATAGATTCTTAACAACTCAATCAATTTGGGCCCTTAAACAGCCCTCAGTCCCGCCCCTCCGCATAAGTCACACAACTTTTAAAACCTGCTCACAATCTGTGCATTTTTCCTTAAAAGCTGCATCATTGAGAATATTCTGCGGACTGCTCTCTTTTTTGCAAGTTACATGTTATTTTAGTAATAACATCTCCGGGGAATAACTTTTAAGGCTTGAGAATCGAAAGAAAGCCTCAAAGTATTAGCAAAAAGACTAGCTGGTATAAAAGGCAGATTTGAAGCCGTGGAATACGAAGATAGGAGTATTGGTTGGTGGGAAGAAGAAGTATAGTCTGGATTTTAGTAGCTGACTCCAGTCAGACTGACCGGGCAGGAGCCAGGGCCTTTATTAAAAGAGCTATTTCCCTGACGTCTGGTAGAGAGAGAGAGAGAGAGAGAGAAGAGGGAGAAGAAAGTTAAATAGAGTTGGGCTCGCTCTCTGCCTCTGAGGATGAATTATTGCTTGCAAACAAGGTTGAGAAAAGGCTTTTGATGCAATCTTATAGTTTCTCTGTGACCATTAAGATATTTCTGACGTTGTCTTCTCTCTCAACTCTCAGGATGAGAGCGAGGACTTGACACGGGCTAAAATAGTAGTGATATATAAATGAATTGGCCTTCGTCCAAAGATTTTATTCCCATTATATAAATGTATACATGGTAAATGTTTTAGATGGGAACTGAATACAGTTCATTTTCCTGTCTTCCTCCGTAGTATCTTCTCTAGTATTTGATCATCCCCCTCCCCTTCTCTCCTTCGTTCTGTCCGCATAATCCTTCGCCATTATATGCTTTTGGAGGAATCTACAAGGGTGGATTGAACGGGGGGAAAGAAGGCCCGCAGAAAGGAGGAATTCAGCAAGGGTCATACAATAGAAACTCAGAAGACGGCACATGGACGGGACTAATCTTGCTTCCCTGGTTCGGGACAAGAAAGGACAAGAAGAAGAGCGGACAGGCGGAGATATAAGGAGGGCAAACTTGTGGAAGAATGCAGAAAATTTCAGTGTTCTCTTTCCCCTTTTCCTTTCCTACTCCTGTTTACGTCCGTACTTATTTGGACAACAAAAGAGCTAGCGGAGAATTAATGAGCTCCGCTGGCAAATATTATGACAGTCTGGAAGTAGATGACAACGCCCACTTTGCTAACAAAAATGCATTAGCATAAAACCATATTCTATGCGCGTATACACAAGATACAAGCAGAGGACTGCAAAAGAGCGAGAGAGAGAGAGAGAGAGGCGAATCTCCCAATGTGCCCCCACCCTGGCTTGTCCTCCAATCTTCCCCGCACCCCCTTTCTACTCCGTAACGTCCCCTTGATTGCAATGAACACGTTATCAAGTGTTTCCTCATTCCTCTCTCTTAACACTCTTATGCAAAGGAGGAGTAATAATAAAATTCAAAATTTATCCTACATTCCTCTTCTTGTATCCAATCAATTTTACTTGGGCTTCAGACTCCTCAGGTGCTTCAAATGAACTATAGAAATTACACCTGTAAACTTGTGTAATACTCCCCACCGACACCACCCTCACCTCCTCATGTGTCTTCAAGAAGCAACGTCGTTTGACGATTGACTTTCTCCTTACGAGGTTGTCTCACAGGGTTGTTTTTTAACAAGCGTGTGTCCACTTGTCCGGGTATTTTCACATTGATTGAGAGGAGGTTGGCGTGTCCGGCTTTCACATGAGTTACTCCTCCTCCCTTCATTTATTAAAGGGGTAAATTAATCACTCAGAGTTTTGAAGCTCAAGGACACGTAGCTGATTACTAATCCTTGTTTGAAATGAATGCTTCTTCTTCTGCGTTCTGCCGATAATGGGGTGAGCGTATGGAAAGACACGAGGGAACGATGCATTACATAATACACGGAGGAAGAAGGATCTTCCTGTGCAAACAGCTCGTTTTTAATTTATTAAACCTCTGACTCCCTGACTCTCGGTTCGCGGGCGGGTTGAGTAAAGCCACTGTGTTGTAGAGACTAGGAGCTGTGGCAAGAGAGAAGAGTGCCGCTTCTTCCGTATCGATTAGAGCGGGCTTGCTCAAAGTTGAAATTATATTCTTGACAAATTCATAAGGAGGGAAGGGGCGGTGGTGGTGGTTGGGATTTATTAATCCGTCTGAGGCTTTGCCTCCACCAACTCCTCCCTCACTTTTTGAGCATGCAAACAAGGATCCGTTCATAATTCAAGAGGAATTCATTGTCCGTCAACCCACCCCTTCACCTCCCCCTTCCTTCCGTCCTTCTCCTCCAGCCTGCTCATCAACATAATATTTGTTTACGCGTATCCTTTATGTTTTCTCGGAAGCTATAATATCATCATCGCGCCCTCCGCCCTTCTCTATTCTGTGTCACGTCCTAGATATTGGAAAATGTTCGCAAGTCCGGGAGCGCGCCCTTAAATTGCCAGCTTGCACTACTTGTTACAAGCTACAATTGTGTTTGCAGTGATGAACTGCGCGCGGAGGGGATGCAAGATTTGCTTGAATTTTAAGTATGGTTTTGAAAAATATATAAACTAATGATTGATTCTCTCATGTATAGGATCGTCCGGAATAAAGCAGCAGAGAAAGCCAAACATCATCACACATCTCATCATAATAACGGGAATTCATCGGCAGGCTCGCTCTCCCCCGTGGACGGGTCAACTCACATTGTTCATATGCGGCCTAGCTATAGTATCAATGGGATCCTCGGAATCCCCAGTGATCATACTCAACAACAGCAACAACAACAACCACCCCAACATCAACAACAAGCTCAACACGGTAGTAACGGGAATGGGAATCCTCCTTCCGGAGTTAATGCTGGCAAACGCAAAAACCGAGATGGTAAGTCTGAATCCTCCTTGCCCTTATATTCTCTCTTCTTCTCTCCTTTCTTGCCCAATCCTAACGGACCAGATCCAAAATCCAAGCTCTGTAGTGATTTCGAGCTGGGCTCTGACTATACGCGGCTGAAATTCTGGGAGCATTATGCTTCTGTTTAAAGGGCAAGGGCCCTTTGTGAATGGGAGTATTGAGCTCAACTCTTATTGTTTTCCTTGGAAAACTGGGAGAGGATCCGGATTGTAAGAGCTTTGATTATGATATAGTAGCATGTGTTTGGCAAGCTGCTGTGGGCTAGGATAGGACTGAGAGATCCGTCCGTCCGTCCGTCCGTTTACTTGGACGCGGGAGATTTTGGAGAAGTGAAAGCATTTTCGAGGTCTAAGCTTGTTACCCTCTAAACAAGGAGGGTGGTGGAACAATAGGGGGGTAGAGGCGGAAAGAACGGGAGAAACAGTGGGCGGTAGCTGTTATTCTTGTATGTGACTAAAAACCGAAATAATCACCACCATAAGTAACTAACTAGTCCTCTCATCCGAGAGAGAATTACATGCCGTCTCGCCCGCATCATCCCTCCCTCTCCTTCCTACTCTTTTAGATACATGGTTACATGGCTGAGGAGGGGAGAAATAGAGGCTGTGCTATAGCCGGAGAAACTCCCCGAACGGATTTTAATCTCGAGTCAAACTAGTCTTCTTATTCTCATAGTCTCTGAAATGGGATCTCGGGTTGAGGTTTCGGGTGTCGATTTTCAAATACTTTTTCACACTCTTTCACACATTCCTTCAAACTCTCCCCGCCCTCCTCTTTCTCCAGCTTACTTATTACTCTTAACACGCTTCCCTGTCGGAGGAAACAATTATTTACACTCAGAGGAAGTCTTAGCTTTCCTGGTTCCTTTTCCATTTTTTACTCTCTCTCTCTCTCTCTCTCTCATTCTATAGAGATGCCCCAAAAGAGCTTTTAAGAGCTCCATCCAACTGGACAATCCGCTACGTACTAAAATATACTCTTTTGACCGCTGAGTTAGCAGCGAAAAAGCAGATTTTGGCGAAAATACCCGGGCTGACAGAGCCTAAGTGTCGTGACTTAGGGCAAGCAAGTATGGGATTTTAAAATAATTGCTATTACTGAAGCTCCGGCTTTTACAGCATGGGTAGGAGAAAGAGTGATACGGGATATGCAGAGGTGTTTATAATTCAGAGCTTCATAACAGAAGACGTCATAGAGCCTACGTAGGTGCAATAGTGTTATGATTATCCGGGCTATACTAAGGGACTTTTAACTGCAGAATTTCGGAATATACTACATAGAAAGCCCTGTAAAGATTTGTTGAAGAATAATGGAAAGGCAGAGAGTTGTACGCTGTTTTGGCACGGAAATCTCGCGGAAAGATGATGTGACCGGAATTCCATTGCTGGTGCCACCAGCCTGGTGGGTGGTGTACCTACGTGCATAAGGGAATGGCTTCCAGGTTTTTTTTCTTTCCACCCAATAATCAATACAATTCCACATACTTGTATATCCTCTACACGTCCTTAAATCCAGCCATAGAGACCTTCGTCCTCCGTCCTCCTCTGCCCGCTTTCCCAGTAGTTGCAGTTTGCCCGGGTGAAAAAAACCGACATTCCCCCGTATCTTTTTCACACTTCTCATGTTCGTGTATCCAAGCTCCAAAGGTTGGAGCATATGGAAAGAGTGAAAGGGAGGAGGAGGACTTAGGAGGATGGCCAATTCTATCCAAGTATTATACAAGACTAATGGGTTTATTTTATAGTTGTTCGGGGCGTATCATCGCTGTACGTCCTTTGGGTATTGCGAAAACGGATCTTGAACGGGAATTTCCGCTAGATTTGCAAGAAAAGAAGGATTTTATCGCTACGAGCCTGCTTGCTGTAGCCTACGACTATAGGAGGATTGGAATAAAAATGAGTTGCTGGAAGTTTAAAAAAAAATTGCAACATCTTTAAGTTAATTGATAAATTTGAAAGGGTTATAAGCAGTTCAATGGAGAGGTAACGAGACAAGATGGTGGAGTTTCCATGTGACTTGTATCGAGAAGCCGGAATAGGGAAGGGAAAATTAGATGGAAAAGATATAGGTTGGAGGAGTTGGTCTTATAGATCATCTCGTCACGTCTAATTCCGTCTGAAGAAGGAAGGTTTAAGAGGATGTGTGGAAGAAGGCTTAAATGAAGCCCACCTTCATCTCCTCTTCTTGTCACCTCTTCGCATTAGGAATGATGTAGTAGCTGGAATCCGTTCGTCCCCTCCTCCTCCTCTTAATGTTGGTCCTCCTCATCCGCATCCTCCTTCTGGGCTCCCATGTCCTATGCGTCTCATCCTCTGCCTCATCCTCCACTTTTTCCTAAGCCAATCATCCGTGTCCCTTTCTTCAACCCTCTTCCTAAGAGAGGTATTTATGTGTTAAAGAATTTTTGCCCACACGCTTCGTCTCCGTTTCACCTCTTTGAGCAGTTTAAAGCGTATGCTTTTTAGGAAATGTGTGAAAAATCCCAGACCGCCCTCATCTTGACATCCTTTAAGATCATTTCATTCCTATTTTTCTCCCTCATCTTGATTCATCTTAATGCAGAGTGGTAAAATAGTTGTTCCCTATGGGTTAAAAAATGCTGGCATTTCCCAAACGCTTAATTCAGAGTTTTGAGCTAACGATTTTGTTGCAAGATCTTATGAGCTAAGTTAGAGAAAAGGCGGAGGATTATGTACATAGTCTTTGGTCTCAGATTATACAGAATCAGCGTTTGAATGGGCTGTTGAGTCGGGTCCCGGCTGAGAAGCGTTTTGGAAGGAAACGGGGATTTTCTCGAGAGGAAAAAGAAGAGAGATGCGGTAGTGGTGGTGGTGGTGGAAAATAGGGAGAATAGGGAGAATAGGATATATACGGGAAGTGTGTGCGTGATGAGAAGGGAAGCTGACGAAGGAAACCATTGGACCAGAACGTTGGAAAAGGGGATGGGTTTTTCCTGCTCCACCGAATCTTCCATTGAGTTGTTCATCCTACTTGACTCCACCTCTTTCTTTCCTTCGGCACACGACCAACATCTCCATTTAGTTGTCCATACGGAATTCACACGCCTGCATCTTCTTCTCGGAACCCCCTCTTCGCTCCCGCTCTTCTCCCTCTTCTCACCCACCATCCATCCGAATTTACGTAACTATTGCTCCTCAGATCCTCCTGCTTTCTCCGCCACTTTCCCCTCTCTCTCTCTCTCACTCTCTTCCTTCCTCTCGTCTTCCTCTCCCGGGTCGTGAAGGGAGCTCTCGCAGATCCCCGAAATCATCCCGTTACCTCTTATTTCCCCACCCGCTATATAGATTCTTCTCCTTTGGAAAGATGGTCTCTGTATAACTTGTTCTTTTCACGGTTACCCGCCGCAGAACTCTTGTATCATCCCAGACCTGGTTTCTTCCATTCTGTCCTCCTAATCATTCATTCCATTCACGGATGAGGAAAGATGGAAAATCTATTCTATATTATATCGCACTATCTCCTCAATTTTTTGCCCCACGTCTAATATGACTACTATATAGTCTTTGGAGGTTTATGATTGAAGACGTGGGATGCATGAAGATCATAATATGAACATGCAAGTTTTCTTGAGGGAATGCATCCTCCTCTTGTATAGATGATTCCATTCTATGAGTGAAACAAAACACTGGCAAGTTTGCCAATTGGGAGGTAATATTCTGCAACGACAAATATTATCAGGAGCCATCCTTTCCGCCACGCTTCAATTACATGCTCCTTCTTCTCTAACCAAGCGTCTGATATTAACCCGTCCCTCAGTCAATTACCCCAGTTAACCTACGCTCACTACTCACAAGGAGGATTCTGGTCCAATGCCTTTTCTCAATCTATTCTGTTCGGTATCTACTAGAGCCTGCTCCCGACGATAAGTCAAGGCTACCCGCCGCCTGGCTTCTCACCTCCCCCCGCCTGCAAGATAATATGGTGTGACTATAATTTTTTTCATATCTTTTACCCCTTTAGATGACGCAAATCAACAGCAACAACGTGATGAAATCGAAGAATTGAAAAGACAACGAACGGCTTATATCAACGTAACAGCGGCAGCTGCTGTTGCTGGACAAGCCGCTGCAGCCACCGCAGCTGAACAAATTTACTCAAACGTGAGTATTTAGCCTAATTTTTCCATGAACTTAATTGTATTTAAATTCAGGAGCATGCCTCTGGGTTCGTTTAGTTTGGGGGTTTAATGCTAATCACTTGGATTTTGATATAATTTCAGCATCTTTGGTCTGGCAAGTGGTCAGTGAAGGATGAGACAGCAAAACTTTTCTGTGACCTCTCAGGCTCTACGGCCGCAGGTCAACAAGGAAACAACGGTCACATGAACGGGTATCATCATCATGTACACCCCTTCGTTGTTGATAGCCAGGTATGTCATTGTCCCACGAACTTTAGTCTAGACTAAATATATTATTTAACATTTTCAAGTGTACTACCATAGTACTACGATACTTTTCAACCATTTAGACTTGAAGGTGGCAATTGTTCTTAAATTATGAGTCAAAAAGGAAAATGCTAAAAACGTTAACGCTTTGATAAAAGGAATTTCCTCGTAATTGAAGCAAAGTATCATGATTTGGTGCATTATGCGAGAGAAAAATGGGTTAGATACTTGAAATTACCTTTTGCAAACGTAGCTGTGAAAAATTTGAAAAAAAAGATGAATTAAATTCCTTGTATAGAAAAAGAAAACTCCGAGAGCTTCCAACTTACTGACCTTGTTTCTTTTGTAAATTACAGAACCATATCTCCCCAACGACAACCAACAGTTCAAGTAATAATAACAGTAGCAGTAACAATGGGACATCGAATCAACAGAATGAGATCTACGAATCAATGAATGGAGGCTCTACCAATTCCGGAAACAACCCCGCAGAATCTGTCTACAACTCTGCAATCGGTAAGTTTACTCTTTCAGAAGTTGCGTTTATGCTATACGTGTGTTTCATAAGAAAACGTTATACAAGATTCCCAGAATTCACCAATATATACCGCTCCAAATGCAAGGTGCGAAACTCGTATGGAAAAGCTTGAAATCTTTTGAAGTTGATTATTAGCCAACTATGGTTGTAGTTAGAAGTGGGGATGGTCGCGTCTTCTGTGGCTTTGGTGATTCTTGGTCCTTTTGCTAATTGGCACATTGAGGAGGTGATTCCTTTTAGTTTTTTCTATACAGGCAGGTCATAATATGATGCTAGAAAATTTATCCTTCTTCTTCCCACCTGTAAACCGCTATGGTTTTTCTTCATGTAGGGCTTTCTTAATTGATAACACGAGGCTTGCCATTCACGAGAACTAGGGTACGTTTATACATATTAAAAATACATGGTCCACCTACAACCCTGCTGCTGGTGTGGGTTGCAGTTCTAGGCGTAGCGTGTGACGTGTGGGAGGAGATGTTGGAGGTTGGTAAGCGTCATCTAGGACGGGAGATGTGTAGGAATATATATAGAAGAAGAGGATTTGTCTGACTGTAAAAGGCTTTCTGATAGGAGGGCTGGAAAGAAATAAAGGTGTTGTAAAAATGATTTAAAAAATGTTGAAATGGGTATATAATTTCTTGGAATTTGCGTAACTTGGCGCTTGCCTTGGTAATTTGGGACTAAATTTGAGTTTATCTTGGGAAAACTATATAGCTAGCCTTAAAGCAAGCAACCCATGGCTTTTACCTCCCTGTCTCTGAACAAGTGTTGAATTAGATACAGATAATGTATATTATTTTCTCTTTCTCCATCTTCTTTTCTTGGACGCAAACCTTGTTTCACGCTATTTTGAGTTTCTTGCCACAGAATTGAGATTAGGAGGAGGGAGAATGAATGTATTTTTTAGTTTGGATTTATTATGCATTCTCCTAAATTTTTCCACGCTTCAATGTACACATTGTAATTGCATGAACCTGCCCTCCTCTCTCCCTTGCCGTCTTGCCAATTCTTTGAATTCGCTACTCTTGTAGTAAAATCTCAAAGTTTGCAGGCTCAAAACTCTATATACTAATCCTAGCAAATGAAATATACCTCTGAAGAGTTTAATAGAGCTTACGCATGGGGTAGAGAGGCTAGATGTACTATTTTGTGCTCAAAATCACGCTCATATCTTAAACTCTTGTGCAAGTAGACTGCGTTCTGGATGTTAAAAGAAGGAAATGGTGATAGACTGCTGTAGGTGGTGAATTGAGAGTTATTTCAAAACTCTAAAGCTACCGCATATTATTCCTACCGTTTGTAAGCTGTTGTAATAGTTGGCTGAGAGACTACCAGACTTTCGTGTTTGCAATTATCTTAATTCTCTTCCCTATGTTCTGCCTCATAATTTTCCATTTGCCCTCCTTCCACTTGAACTAATGGAGAGAGCATAGTTTAATGTGGGTTTTATTCCTTGACTCTTGCATGTTTCTTCTGGGTAATCCTAATGCTATGGAGAATTAGTTTAATTCCATGTATGCGAATTGCATGTGGTCATCCAAAGCTATGCTCACACCCAAAAGACCTCACACGTGAGGAGGGCGCGAATACTGACGGGGGAATGCGTTGATGTTTTTGGAAATAATTTTTTAATATTCCGCATGTTTTTTTCTTTTATCTTAACCACAATTAGATGCCCAAAATAATAATTACACAACATCCGCGGGAAGCCTTAGCTTGTTGGAGGAGAAATCAATCCCAGTCACGATTGCCCCAACGACTCAATCTAGTTTAACGCTACTACAGCCCGTTCATCAAATATCATCCGGTGGCCAAAGCGGAGCGCAAAGCGGATACAGTTTACCAAGTTTTGGACAGTTTGGCGCTGTTAATGGGGGTGTGTGCTCGTTTTTGTTTTAACATTACATTTAAGTTTCCGTAGTACTACTACTTCCTAGCCACAATTAATACAGTCTTTATCCTTAGTTCTTTTTTATTATAAGTACAATTAACAAGCTAACGCCACGTTTACATATTACACTTTATAGCTTCATCTCCCCCTCCTTTTATGGTTCTCCTTGCTAAACCAAAGTTTCACGCGCGCCCTCTATTGTTCAACCCTTGTGGTTCTTTACTCCCCGTTAGCCATAGCAATGCTCATGGACCCCGTGTTCCCAAGGATATGGCTGCTAATGATGAGTTAATGTAGCTAAATGTTTTGAGTGTAAATAATAATGTAAAGGTTTTTTTCTCTGCTTACAGAATACGGCTACGGAGGATACCATGGAGTGGCTCAGTACGCACCGCCCCCAACGCACTACGGATCTTACTCTTACGGCACGGGTTTACTGAGTAAGTTTTAAAGTAAATACGCTTATTAACTGTCTTTTAAATTATATTATGTTTGGTTGTACCGTTTTGAGGGTTTATGGGTGCTAATTAAGATTTTTGATTTTTGCAGGCAATAATTACCACACAAGCGCAGCTCCACATCATCTAACCCCAGCACTTGCCCATTCTCCAAATTCCCCACCAATCTATGATCATCATGATAATAAGCTTCTTCTACACAAATCCATAGCAAGTCTCCCCACGAATTCTCCGCCAAATCCTTCCGGCAACACCGGAGGTTCCACGAATCTCAATACCATTGTAAAAGTTTTGTGAAAAAGATATAGATTCAAACAACGACGTACATTAAATTATCTCTTTTTTAAAAAAAAGTATATTCAACGATAGGAAAAATTTGTAAAAAAAATCTCGTGGATGCAATTCTAAGTTAAGGATATCTATATAGAGTAATCTATAATTAATGACGTAAGGAATTCGTTAAATACGTTATATGGACATAAATATAGGCTTATTATCATTATTGTATTGCCGATAATATTATATGCATAAATCTATATACATATATATATATATATATATATATTCCATACAATGATAGACCTTAATATATCTTGGTATGATATTAATTGTGTATATATAAGTAATCTTATTATCATTATTCTTATTATTACTTATTATCATCATTATTATTGCATCCATTAACTGGATCTGTTAACATGAACGACGTCGAGAAACTTGCTTCCAACAATGAATTATCATTACGGTTAATATTATTATTATTATGATACATTTGGATAGTTGATGCATTTTACGTAGTGCTGTCATGTTTGAGGATTATGTTTATTCTGATATGATTGGATAACGGAGCAAGATATTTTAGTTGTGCTTACATATAATGTACGTATGAGTGCGAGGATTGAGACGTACACGTGGTCATTCATGATTATTAAGAGGGATGATAAGCTAACAGTACGGACAGTCTGTCATGATAATGTGTGAGGAAGACAGGCGTTATTGCAATTTATAATACAATGTCTAAAGGCGATTGCAAGGAATTTTTGTTAGTTACCATGAAATATTTCAAATACCAAAGTTGAAAGATTTAAGTCAATTGTGTGTACAAGTAGTAGCGGATTTCAGTTCTCTTTTTTGTTACCACAAATGTATGTACACAGTATACAAAACAAGCCCATGCTACTTCAAGGTTAAGTTGGTGGTGGACAATCGAGTGTGTGTAAATGCGGGAATAAATACTGTCTTTTGTCTTACATTATACCCAAGACCTCACGTGTTAATGAATCATTCACATTTCCCTAATTAGGCTATGACGAAGAATCTAGTTGAGAATCACAATAGAACATACTGAATAGTTATTCCAGTTTGTTTTCCATGATCGTTTTTGTCCTGTGACTGGTATCAAGGTAAATTGGAGCAATCGACATGTTTGCCTCGTCCTGAGCGGGTACTTGGTAATATTCGTTCATGTTTCGAATCTGTTTGTTCTCCACTACACACAGGTCGTCCCCCGTTCTTTGAACTAATGTGTCTGTTCTCTGAGAGTCTAAAATCCCTTGAGCGAACAAACATTGGAGCAACTGTAGGAAACATAATAATTCCATAAATCAAGATTTTCATCAAACACTGTAACAACCATGTGCATGAAACAATCGTTTTGTTTTCTCCCGCGTAATAAATTTATGGCCTGCATTGAATTTGATATTTGTGACTTACAACAAATGAATGTAAATCGAAATGATTTCCCCACATGTACAAGGAAGTAATCTTGGTTTTGGGCAATATTTTCAGGAGGTTGTCCATTTCCAAGTGTGAAATGCCTCCGTGGGCAATGTCCAAGCTATTCAGGGATGAAGTCAACAGAACGCGATTCAAGTGCCTGAAAATTAACAAGTTACGGTTTTGAATGGAAACTTTCTTCGTTAACTGGCGCTGGCATGCTCAAAGTGTTTGCCAAATACATTGGTGATTTTAAAGTTTATTTTGAAGAAGGTTAGTTGCTTATGATTTGCGTACCTCATTCCAGAATTTTTAATTGGATTGTTTCGAAGAACTAAATGTTTTAAATTTTTGTTTGCTTCCAGATACTGGGCAAGAAGTTTCATTCCATTTCCTGCAAGCTTATTCCCAGACAGGTTGAGGGCGACGAGGTTTAAATTTCGCATCATTGGATGCATTAGTTCTTCCATTCCTTCTTCTCCGAGATCCCACTTACTCAAATGTAAGGACACCAGGGAAGAGTTGGTCTGACAATTAGTTACAACGACATTTAGGACCAGAAACAATGAACAAGAACAGAAATGAATTTAGTTCTAAAAAAAATCTTACAGCCAGGTATTCTCCAAGAGCGCTAGCCATTATTGCCGCCCTCTCACCAAATAGTGGCCGGTTCATGACAAGCCGGTAAGGCCTCGCTAAATTCTTGGCGTGAGAGTTGTAAATGTCGTTGGGGTTCTTTCTGTCATCACCGCCGGGTCCGATGGACATTGTTACGATGTCTTCAAAAAGGTCGATTACGAACTCATCAGCTGCTTTCTCAAAATTCATTTGAAGGGAAAGGGCCATCTGGAAGAAAATAATAAGAGAACATTGCGCTTCACGTTAGGAGAAAGCAACTTTCTCCTCGCGCTTTGGTACATTCTAGTTTAAAGCATTAAAAGTATTTTATCCGTTACTTGCAAAAATAAAATTCAAAGCAGTAAAAACGATTCATTCACCTTTCCTCTTTCTTTAGCCTCGGATGCCATAAAACCCGCCTTTGGAATTAAACTGGTTAAATATTCTATAGCGCCAGCAACTGCGTGTGAATACATGTCTGCATCTTCGGGTCCTCTGTATGGATTTGTAGATCCTACGAATCGTGCAGACTCTAGGAGCACGCCATGCAAAAAGCTGACGGCTACATCAAAAGCACGGTTCTCACTTAGTGGTTCCTCACCCAAAAGTGGACGTTGATCTGGCTTTGACTGTTTTTGATGAGCTAGTACCTATCAAATTATGAATTTAAGTAACAAGTTCAATGTGGAATTCGTAAAACTAAAGCGTAGGTTGCCACCGTACTTTTAGAATTGATGGATTTCCTAGAAGTTTGACAAACGTCCCTTGTGATATTTCAGCAACGCTTTTAAAAAATACTTCCTGAATTTCCTTGCAAACCAACCCACTACCGGATGTTGGTAGATGATTGTGCCGAATAAGTTTCTTCGTTCCTTCCAGCGAGGAGTCCATTAGTTTTTCTATTTCTGTCTGGGTTAGACGGGAGGATTTTCCTATTCTCTCCAGCGCTTCTGTTATGTTCATGATTAGCAGTTGCGATATATCCATCCGTGTTTGATCTTCCGCACAAACGGCTACAAGTAAAGCAGAAACTTATTGTTAGTTGATGCTTATAAATTAAAATTTTGCAAATCTTCGTGGGATTAATATTTAAATTTTTAACTTACTATTACTCGTAACAGCTTCTTCAATGAGTTCAGCTGTGGCTTGATCAGCAGCTGAGTCCAACTGCAGAACTAGCGATTCTTGCAATTTTTCACTGGGACTGGATTCATGAACGGTTGGGACAGCATTTACGATTCTGTTAGATAACGACTTATTGCAGTCCTCATTCTCATCCAAATCCAAGCTGTATAAGCTCTTTGAAACTATCGTGAGTTCGCCATCTTCCCGTACGTCTTTATTGGTACGACTTAAACAGTCGTCATTTTCGCTTGACGTCCAATATTCGGCTGCTCCGTCAGGTGCAGTGACACAAGACATTTGTATTATTTCTTGAGCTTTTTCTTCGACCTCTGCCCTGAACTCTGCTTCTGTGAAACTGCTGTTTTGTGCCTCCGTTGACTTGGATTCGAATCTGTGAGTTAGTTCAATCAACCCTTCCAGAACCGTGGCGGAAAAGGCTTCGAATAGGTGGTGGACGGTTCGTTTGTCGTGTGGGTGGCAAGGTATTGTCGGCGTTATAGCATCATTCTGGTCAGGTTGCTGAGAGAGAAAAATAATCAATGTTTTTAAGTACATTGTGTTGTTGTGCAATACCAGTGAGGTAACTGTCACATCGTATTCTTTGCAATGATCAGATTTTATTAACTTACAGTAACCGGTGCAACGAACATATCGAACATTTTAGAAGACTCAAAGAGATCATACACATTGGATAATCCCTGATTTAAGGAAGCCTTGGCGTCCTTCAGCGTCACTGGAATAAAATGGGAAGAAACGTAAAAATAAAGAGTGCAGACTTAATATGAGTTGATCAAGTGAGTTAAGTGCTTAGAGTTAAGTGCCTGTTAAAAGATAACGAATCAGGAAATTACCTAAATCAATGGGAAGACTGTTTGTGAGAAGGAGAAAATGCGGGTAATCGATATCGTTATCGACGGCATGGAGTGCGGAACAGAAAGCCTGGAAACCCTCGCAGGTCATATCGCACTCACTGAAATCAAGGTCCTTTGGACAACGACCAGATAGTACTAGACATGCCAAAGCCCGGATACCCTGCAATCAAAGAATGTACACACAAAGGACATGGGGTTCGGTAAGATTCTTACGGAAACATGTGTGCCTGAACAAAAGGCCTGAAACTTTCACCTCGTCGCCGACTTTCACTCCAGTCAAGCGCAAAGATTCCAGCGGGGCCCTCCGCATCAAATGCTTTACTAGCGTAAGAAGTCCCGCAGCTGTGAAGTTATTGTGCATCACGTTAACGTCGACGATATTTTCGCAGTTTTCAATGACAGCTGCAAGAGCTGCAAGCCCTGCGTCATGGATGTCATTGTAACAGAGGTTAATCTTTGATATTCTGAAGTCCTCCTTGAGGACATTGGTGATGACGCTGATGTCTTCATCATTTATGCGCCTCCTGGAAAAGTTAATTCAAAATTAGCAGAAAAGTTAGAGTACGCCAGAAGAGGTTCCAAAATTTTTATGAGAAAGTAAGTGAAAGTACAAAGGTTAACCTCAGTACATCCGGGTAGAGTCGATTACCAGGTAGGTACATTTCCAGTTTTCCTCCAGAGTGCGTCAGGAGTTCTTTGACCATTTCCTCAGTTAAAGCGACGCCGGTTTTAGGTACAGCTGCATATCGCTGACAGATTTCCTTTTGAAGCATGTCGAGATTCTTTTGACTTATATCCAGCAATGCAATGGTGGGATCAAGAGTAGGCTCTGAAGGATCGCATTTGGTACCGGCAAGAATGGATAACTGGCTGATGCTGTACGTTGGAACAAAGTCGGAAGGAAAGTCTTCTCCCAAGGTTTCTACGTCGAAGTTGATGTTGTCCAGGTTCAGGTTTATCCATGCCAAGTTTGTCAATGGCCCAACGAGTGGTTCTTCGTTCTGGGACTTGTCACAGATTCGAGAAATGGTCTTTTTTCCTGCGATGAAATTATGCGGGGAATCTTTACGGTGAGATTCTTCTTCACTTCCCGACTCTGTCTTGCTTACTTCCCAAGATGACTGTGTGGTGGAGAACCCCAGTTCCGGCTGTTAACACGTTCCCTATGTATTTGTAGAAGTACAACTTGTGCATGCGCTTCACGGCTCGTAAACGTAAATGCTCATAATAATTTGTTTTTCTTTCTTTCATATATGTTTCTTACAATTGTAGCTTCCGATTCCTCGTAGTCCTGTACTTGTTTCCCGCTTTCCCATGTGCCCATTTCTTCCGGATTATCTGCATCATCAATATTATCCGCAGTGGTATTAAAGCCTTTGCGTGACATATGGTTATTACGCTTTCCGTGTTGCGAATCTTGAGCTTCTTCATTCCCCCCTCTGCTTTCTTTTCCGTGGAGCCCATCCTGGATTTCGTCGCTTCTTACTTTCTCCACATTATTCATGTCTACTGCGTTTTCTTTCCATTTCTGGCTTGTAACTTCATTAGGTGACAGTATCATGTTTTGCAGCAGTAGTCTTGCCCAAAACTCCAGGCAGGAAATATATCTCGAAGCTGTAGCGTGATTCCAAAGCCTGCAAGCTACCGTCTGTGGAAATATCAGGGATCTAGGAATCCTTTTCTCCCTACTTTTGACAATAGAGAAATTATTCGCACATTAATTATTTTTGAATTCCGTGATTCCGTGATGACACTCAAATATCATTTTGATACTTTTAGCACATAGAAACATACGTATCAATCAAGACTGCTGTGGAGCAAAGTCTTAGAATATTGTTAATTCAATTGTACAATGTTTTCGCTTCTTTGGTTTCTATACCACTCACAGCACAACCACCTCCGAAATGAAAGCTTCAACTTTATCTTTCTCAATTATACATTAACTAAGGTTTGAAGATATTGATCTGAGAGAATCTATTTTCAAAATGTAAGTTAGAAATATTTTTAGATCTGAAGATGTGTCCCAGTTCTTTTGGTTTCGTTTCTGGTACCAGGAGCGCGGTATCCGGGTATCCGTCATTTGCCCCATGCACAGCTATAATGGACCTCGGCATGCAAGCTTTACGTAACAGATGTGCGATTTACAATAGCAGGAGGAGAATTTGATTATCTTAACTGGATCATCAGGAAGGTTTAGATCGTCGGTTTCTAATTTGCTTGGAGCTACAT
The DNA here is from genome assembly GCA_906901655.1 of Sminthurides aquaticus. Lineage (NCBI taxonomy): Eukaryota > Metazoa > Arthropoda > Collembola > Symphypleona > Sminthurididae > Sminthurides > Sminthurides aquaticus. The sequence continues at coordinate 196,947 of CAJQTT010000013.1, read as the reverse complement.
TTAAATTTACTGTAGGTTTAAGATTTAAATGATGTGTAATTATCTCTAAATCTATCTTTCAAATCTTTCTTGTCCAATCCCCGACATTCCGAATTTCGTGGTGGTAACTTTCAACTCAAACAAGGACAATTTAAAGAAAATGACCAACTGATCTAAGCTTTGAGGAATAACGTAGTATCATTATACTTGAGAGGGACTTATTTTCTTGATAAACTACTGCCTGTTATTATCAATGACAGACCATTAATACAGTCTTACATAGAGCCTGGCAAGAAAATGTTGCTTTAATATTAAATCTTGCTCTATTCCATCAAAGTTTTTGTAAGTGCAAACGCAAAGTTTATTTGGATTACAGTAATAAATTCAGATTTTATAAAAATTAAATACAGGCTACTCCTTCAGAGGAAACGTTTTACCGAATAACTTTGATCATTCCATTCGTTTTTTCAACTTAATATGCCGGGAAAAAAGAGAACAGAATACTCGGAGTAATTTCGTTAAAAGTGTATTTTTTTAGGCTGCGAGAAAAGTTAAATTTCAAAGGATTGTGCACTTCTTTAAAACCTATCTACGGGTAAATGTATTAATTAGTATCAGTAGTTTTGAGTCCACTCCATCCATTCCACAGCCGTTGACGCTTACTTCTTAGCTCATCATCATTCTCAGTTAAATGTCAAACTGGGAGATTCCACGTTTCTGTATTCCAAACGTACCCCCGCTAGAAAATTAGATCCATAACTTCTTAGCAAAGGTGATCCTCAGAAGATGTATATCGGCCACACTAAGTGATAGTATATAGCTTACGTAACACCAAAAATAAACTCAATTGAAAGAAAGATTACCTTAGCGAGTCGAATTTCTTGTGGAATCCTCGACCTCCATACGCCATTGCCCTAAACATGGAAACTCGGTCCCCTGCGAATAGTAGGCATTGGCATTTAAACAACTTAAGTATTGATGGAAAGAAAACTGATAAAATTAATAAAAACTTATTAAGTGACAAAATACTTACCAACTGTTGGGAAACTATAAGCGTTGAAAGGCATGTATCCATATCCGTACACACCGGCTAAGTTCGGCCCGTAATCCTAAAATAAACAATCAATAGTTGTATGACAACCAAGTAAGCAGCTTTTCTGAATCTGTCAGAGCAGCGTAAAAACAAGATTACACCTTTTGCAATTCCATGGGTTCTTCGGTTGCTTCGACGCCTGAAAGCACACTATGATGCACTAGCATCGCTAAGGCGATGAGGAAAACAGAAGTTGATTTCGAATAAGCCATATGAGTAAGCTGGTAGTTCTTCAGGTAACTGAATTTTAGTTTTACTTGTGAAACTCACTTGGGTGGTGTTCACATGAAATCGTTCAAGAAACTGAACCTGGATAAACCTAACTCCTGTATTTATACGAGCCTAACTTCCCAGGTCGAAAATATTACTACCCCAACAGCAGCTCATTCTAAACTTTTAAACCTCCTTCCACAATCCCGCATGGGCAAAGACTTGGTCATCAAAATAAAATCAAATGAATTGGAAATTAGCAAACGAGAACCGTACCCTCAACGTAAACTTTAAATTTCGAAAAGTAGCTCTCGGATACGATGCTCCAGGGACATCATTAGTTGAGGAACCCAAAGATACAAATAAAAACCCTACCGTTTTGATTAAACCAAGTTCGTGTCCGGAACTCGACTTAATCAAAACTAAAGTGAGGCATATGGATGCAAATATAATCCAGCGTCTATTAATCATCCTAAATACCTATCAGTGGATCACAAAAGAAGACATACGGATGGGAATAAATCCATAAGAATAACTCCACACTGCTTGCATCTTCTACGGCTAAAGCGTTTTATCTTTCTTTCAGGCAGGCGAGGCTTTTAAGCTGATGAGCTTTTGGAAGATGCATGTATGCAAATACCGCAGCTCCAGGAGACCAATTTAGGAATGGATTCTACGTTTACCTTGGATGTATGCAGCAGAAGATACTCTCATGGAAATCCCATTTAATTTTCCAATAGTTCCTCCCTTGAGAATTCATCATACCAAGTGACGAACGCGAGACTTCACCTCTTCCGAGGGTAACAAGAAATCTGCGAGATAAAATCGGCGAGATGAAATCTACTCTGCATTATTTACGGATACGCAAATATTGTGATTCAAAATATTCCAGAATAGCCAAAGCTCCTTACGTCATGGTCCATTTTACAGAGATTCTCCAGACAAATCCGTGACCGGCCGAGTAAAATTAGCTCCTGGTTTACTTTCTCACTTCGTATCAAAAAGACCATGTAGGAAGTCCGTAGCCATGCCCTTAACGTCTTTATAAGGTACGAGTTCATTGTGCCTACTTTTTAGATTTGGCAGTAGAATTCGAGGTCTTGATGATACACCTTGAAGCCGCATCCTCTGAGATTCGTAACTTCGACTAACTCCCAAGTTAATAAGAGTCGCCTAGTCCAGAAAACCAAATAACATATACTTTAGTATTATTAATTGTAACGCAGCTGAAGTCAAGTATTACAAGGAACGTAATTCAAATTGTAACTATCCGAAATCCACATCAAATTTTTATGGTGAAAATATACATCATATGCATATTATTAATTGAAATGATGTCCTATGACATAAAGTATACGATTACCTAGAGGTGAATAGCACAACATAATTCTTACTTACCTGATTTAACTAGCGGTGTAACTTAACCCAAGCTCAGTTATCTTGTAGAAAACCTTTGATGCGTGCGCTTAAATTAAAATCTTATCATACTACACAAAATTTAATTTATTAAGAATTTTGTATAATCATATCTGATGTCATAACCGCGCGCTCCGAATTTTTCAATGAACTCAAATTAAAGTAATCAAATAGCTCAAACCTTCCCGGTAGTACTTAAGGCATAAGGACCAAAAGGTTCAACAAGTTCCCTTTTAAGTCGCGAGGGTTCTCACAAGTCAAGGTTCTCCAGATCCACCCAACAGCCCTCTGGGTTTTCTTGGCTGACCGTTACATCAAGGGATCCCTTTTAAAACCTAATGCATGAGGAGAGGAGGACGGGACGGGACGCTTACGAATGGAACGTTTGTATTGGATGAAGCGGCGCAGCGTCCTCTAAAGCATTATGGCGCTCTTCAAGCCAAGTAGTTTCAAAGCTAGTGAACCGTTGGATTGCACAACTATACTCTACTAGATTTAAAGAGTGGTGAAACGACAGTTTAAACCTGATTTTTGCATATCGAAGCACGGAACGTGAGCATCGAATGTGTTCACAGCGCCTAGAAGCTTCGAAGGCAAACAACCAATGAGGAAGCTGGGTTTGGTGCTGCAGATGCCCGCTTAATTTTTACTTACAATAAAGTTGCAGGGCGACGACTATGGTTCCGACCAGTCAAATCATCCTGTTTTGGCGCTGATATTGAGGGTTTGTTGTTCTTTAAATGATCTTGTATACATCGGGATCGGGAGTCCTCCTTCAATGACATTGGTGATACTGACGCTATATTGTTGATTCAAAATCGGATTCTAGGCTGATGATGGGGAACTCGGCGAATGAAATCGAAGATCTGGACCTTGAATTACTGTGGAAACGTGGCAGGTTTTGAAATAAAGCGGCAGTGCACGTTGTTGACGGCCATCTTAAAACAAATCTAGTATTACATATATACGGCTTTTAGATTTCTATCTACCCACTTGAGGCTGGCCGTTGATTCAGTTCTGCCTGGTTGTCATCATTGTTGATTGAGCTCCTCACGTAGTATCAGTGAATTAAAGAATTCATTCAACTCATGTAAGTAGAACCTGCTAGTTAATGAGACGTCTTTAACCAGGTTCGGAGTGTAATTTTTTTTAGGAATTATTTAATCCGAACTTACAGAATCAATAGGCTAACGTCGCACCACCTTACAGTTTCTGTGGATTTATTCAACGACCGTTACTAACTAATCAAACATGGTAAGGCTAAACGTGTTTTGTTTTCATTTTGAAAAGGATTCATAATTCTTATTAGTCGTATCAATTTTTATCATTCGCCTTTGACTACCTGGACTACTTTGACTAGATTAGTATCAATGGGGGAAAGTACAGGATTGTTAGAATTTTATTTTTGCTCATTTAGTTCATGGCACTTACACGCTAGTTCCGAAATGAGTGGATTAGTTAGCCTTGAACGTTGCTATAGAGTAAAAGGCTTTGACTTATTTGAGGATTGAAGAAATGTGGCTTTCAATTCAATTTTAGCGTGAGTGTATCTCTATCCACGTTGGTCAAGCTGGAGTCCAGATCGGAAACGCTTGCTGGGAACTCTACTGCCTTGAGCATGGAATACAACCTGATGGCCAAATGCCTTCGGACAAGACCTGTGGAGGGGGTGATGATTCTTTCAACACTTTCTTCAGCGAAACTGGAGCTGGAAAGCACGTGCCAAGAGCAGTTATGGTTGACCTGGAACCTACCGTAATAGGTAATGTGGGGTTGTTTTCTAAAAGTTAACGTTATAGTTGGGAGCATTCCAAGATGTAGTGCATGTATGTTAGTGTTTCTTCTGTTTTCTAGACGAGGTCCGAACTGGGACTTACCGCCAGCTCTTCCACCCTGAGCAATTGATTACTGGGAAAGAAGATGCTGCTAACAATTATGCACGTGGACATTACACTATCGGAAAGGAAATTGTGGATTTGGTTCTGGACAGAATCCGAAAATTGGCTGATCAGTGTACCGGACTTCAGGGATTCCTCATCTTTCATTCCTTCGGTGGTGGGACTGGCTCAGGTTTCACTTCTCTTCTCATGGAGCGTTTGTCTGTAGACTACGGAAAGAAATCCAAGCTGGAATTTGCTGTCTACCCCGCTCCACAAGTATCAACAGCAGTGGTGGAACCTTACAATGCTATTCTGACGACTCACACCACTCTGGAACACTCTGATTGCGCCTTCATGGTTGACAACGAAGCCATTTATGACATTTGTCGACGTAACTTGGACATTGAACGACCGACCTACACCAATTTGAATCGATTGATTGGGCAAATTGTATCTTCAATCACTGCTTCCCTCCGTTTCGACGGTGCCTTGAACGTGGACTTGACTGAATTCCAAACTAACTTGGTACCCTACCCGCGAATCCATTTTCCACTGGCCACCTATGCTCCAGTTATCAGCGCTGAGAAAGCTTATCATGAACAGCTATCCGTTGCGGAAATTACAAATGCTTGTTTCGAGCCGGCTAATCAAATGGTCAAATGTGACCCTCGACATGGAAAATACATGGCTTGTTGCATGTTGTATCGCGGAGATGTCGTTCCGAAAGATGTTAATGCATCCATTGCCACGATTAAAACCAAGAGGTATGTAGAGTACTTATTTAGTTCAAGAATTATGGATTGATGATGAGTTTCATGAACATAAAAAATCGGATGTATTTAGAACGATTCAATTCGTGGACTGGTGTCCAACGGGTTTCAAGGTCGGAATCAACTATCAGCCGCCAACTGTGGTTCCAGGCGGGGATTTGGCTAAAGTTCAACGTGCTGTCTGCATGTTATCAAATACAACTGCTATTGCTGAAGCGTGGGCAAGATTAGATCACAAGTTCGATCTCATGTAAGTAGTTTTGGCTGGTAAAAGTTGAAGAGATCTGGAACTGTCCAAGATTGTGGCAATACAATCACTTTGTTTCCTTTCAGGTATGCAAAGCGAGCGTTTGTTCATTGGTATGTCGGTGAAGGTATGGAAGAAGGTGAATTTAGCGAAGCTCGTGAAGATTTGGCAGCCCTGGAAAAAGATTACGAAGAAGTTGGAATGGATTCGGTGGAGGGAGAAGGCGAGGGTGGTGGAGAGGAATATTAAATTGTTTTTGAATCCAAGTAAAGTGTTTGCTCAGTAAGATTCTTAATACGTAATGGTTATTATACCAGTCTTGAATCCTTATAGTAGTCTTCAGTTTCATTCCAGTGAATTCTTATCCTCAACTTAAATGCATGAGTTATTTTATTTAGATTCTGTACCTCTTTTTCCCATGTATGTAATTTTATCTTTATAATCCTCCCGATTTGCAGGAGTTCTCGGAGGTTCAAGTTAATCTTTCAGTTTCTGCTCTTTATTTCGATAATAAAAAACCTTAATTTTGAATCTTAAGGAAGACATTTCTGGTATATCCCTACTGTGGTTAGATAGGTACTCGTTTGTATTCGGATTGAACACAATGTGACCTACATTCAGAATCTTAAGTGAGAATTCCATCCTTTTGCTGTCGTATCGGGCTTTTTCGATGTGACGAATGAATACTGCATCCCACTTCGGAAGTCAAGCTTGTTTAATAAGTACAATTATGCATCTCAATAGCGTTAGATTCTAAAGGATGTTAGCATGGTCTACTAGATACCAAACTTGGCGCAATAACGGTCCAAAAGGCAAGGTCATAATCGTTAAAATTTAACGATAGTTGAAGGAAAAAGTTGGTAGGAAAAGCTACACTACAGAAAACTCGGCCGGTCTAATTTTGGTCAGAATCCAACATCAAAAGGGTCGATTCTACAACACATATTGAGTGCATAAGATAATCAAAGGAAGTTCATCTAAATTAAATTTTTAGTTTAATTGGAATGGTAATCCATCATTGATACATGTACTGCTCGGCGAGCCTATGTAAAGAAGTGGCGATGAAAATGGATAGGAGAAGCAGGGATGGAAAATGAGCTTGTCTCTTGACTACTTTTAGTGTTTTTAGTGGGTCCACTCCACATCATCGTGTTACTAGGAGCACAAGGATTGAAGACTGGATGGAATGATGGAACGTTCAGGGCCACGTTCTTCCAACATCCGAAGTGGTTCGCGCTTTGAATGTTTCGTGTCTGTTGTGAGCAGGTGAGTGTATACTTATGGGGAATTTAGTATATAATATATATTGATTATTAATAAACTAGCTTTAAAATTTTATAATGTGTTAGATAAATATAGGGAAAAGTAAGATTTTGGTTACATAATTAGAGGAGGTGTTTACGTGGTTCCCACAATCTGATCCCTGTAGCCTTAATTTTGCAAATGTGTTAATTGGCTGTGACTTTGAGACAGGAGTCGTAATATTTTTTTTGTCTACATCGTTTGTTTGGTTGGCAACAAGGAAAGGAATTAGTGCGTAGTAAGTTTTGTTGATTGGGGACGTTTCAAGACCCTCATCAATCTCTTGGCTTAGGGAAGACATAGAGGATAGGGCGTGTATATCTTTTGCGCAATAGTTGATTCATTCATTAGGAGGAAGGAGCGTTATCGGTACGGAGCTAGCTAACATGGTGCTAACTAAAAGTTGAAGATTAACATTTCCTTCTGTTACAATCTTCTTCAGGATTATTAATTTATAATTGGTTATATAACAAATACTAGTGATGTGGTTGTTGTGATTTGGGTAACATTTTGGTTAGTTTTCCATTTGTCATTGTATATATTGGTAAGTTATTTTTAAGTGTCTTAATTTAGTCTGATGAGCCTAGAATTGTAGTTATATCGAGTGTATATATATATATATATATACTCGATCTGCAAATTGCAATACCGTGGATGTTATGTACTCTCAAAGAAAGATTGTTGAAGCATGTGCGAGTTTGGTGGGATTATAACAGCTGATTCTAATTGTGCTTTTGTTTTCTTGTGTTTACTCTATAGGAAAACAAGGAAGTTAGCTAGCTGCATAGCACAGTTTGGTTGCTGAAGGAAGGGATATGGAAGGTGAAGAGACAAACCTTGAATCTTCTACGTCGCTCTTGTGCCAATTCATTCCCTCGATGACTGTACGATAGCCTAACTCAGGAATAGAGAAGAAAGTAGGACGCGGTGGGACAGAGGGAGAAGATTTGCATCCTTGTGGAATGTAGTCCGTCGTCACCTTATTATGAAGATGGGCAGTGAGCGCAAAGTACACATTGGAATGATTATACGACGAAGAAGACGATGCTCAAGGGGGACTTTTGAAGCTAAAAAGCCGCCGTTCAAGTTGAGCGTTGAGCCTAAGTCAGGGGATCATCCTGATCGTCACATGGACATCCGTCCAACCCTGGTTTCTTTAACTTTACCTTATCGAATTTGAATGAAGAAGATATGAATGAATATACTTCCTCGCTCGTTCATTCATTCCTTGCTTCCATGGTGACCCGTGACGACGAAGGATGGTTCTTCATTCATTCCAGTTGCCCATTTGGTCGTCGTTGGAGTGGGAGGAAATGCTGTAGTGTATATACCTATATGACTAGATGGATAAGAAGATTGAAGGAACAAGGTTAGTACATGGGATAAGAATATAATTTTACAGTTAGTTGAACATATTAATTTGGAACGGTTTATTTATCTAATTTTTGTACTGAGGAATTGCTAGCGTTGACCTTTGACCCCGAGTATTAATGGGATGGTGCAATGTTTCCGACTCATTCAACACACGGTTTTCATCTTTCACTCTACTTCCCTTACTTTGTTCGTTTCCTTCCTCCTACTTAACTGATGTATATTATTATTATTCCATCCTTTTCCTAATTTTATAACATGGTGTTGTTGAGTCTGTCGTTGGCTGTGGCATGGTTGCTCCCGTTTTGTGTTATATACCTATGTAGCAAGCAGGGATTTGAATTGCTCGATCCACTTGCATGAATCCCCTGATCCATCCGTGTTTTGCGTTCCCTTGCTCTTAGCCAACAAGGAGCTGTTGTATTGCTGAGGTCAGATGAGTAGAGTCCTGTTGTAGTTATGGTATAGTTTACAGGGGATTCATTTTACGTGTAGAGGCTTCTAATTTGCCATCCTGTCCGAGAGAGGAGAAATATTACGTTACGGACATGAGGATGATCCATGTGTAACCTTTTTTTCCATTAACTTTTTCGTCATTTTCCAAGTATCAAGTCCTCCGTGGGGTACATGTAGAGCTTCATCGTGAGTATTTACAGGATTTTGCCCTTCCTTTCCGCCACACTAGGCAGCTAGCAAACCACACCAGTACTCATTCATTGAGTGATTCTCATTGTGTGTAAAAGGGAGAGAGAGAAAGACTCCGTCATTCATTCATTCATTTCCTTTGGTATCTTCAAGACTTGAAATTATGTATATATACGTAACTTTTTTAACATCAACTCTATCTAAAAAACCCCACCTAGGCAGGAGTATTGTGGAGCTTTACTTGCAAACTTGGAACCACCCTGCCTCGGTACGCAAAGTGTAGGGGCGTAGGAGCGGGGAGGAAAGAGAAGGATTAGGTGTTAGGTGGGGGAGGAGGAGGAGGAGGAGGGGAAGCTCTACATATGTACCTTGGTAGTTAGTGCAGCGCTTAATCATTGTGGGCAATATTTACGTACACTGTTAAAATCTCATCAGAAATTAGAATCTTCTCGCTTACAATTAATGGTGGTGAAAAGGTTTAGCTCGGCACGACTGAGGCTGCGACCACTTGCCATTCTGGCCGGTTATATATATATATATATATTCTTTTCCCTGAGGGAAGTTCCCTCTTGTATAAACGGATGCCAGGACGCAGGAGGATCATCAACTCATTCCCATAATAATGATTAAAAGAATCTCACCAAGTTCCCCCTTCAACTGCAAACTTGTATTCAAGCAGCTAGAATTCTTGTCATTCAGGTTCTTCAACATAGTTGGATCTTATTTAACTGGCTCGACATAAGAAAGACTCTTTCTCATCCTTTTACCTGACAAACTTATCTCCTTTACGTGCCAGCTATTGCCTATAACTTGAAGGTACATGAGCAAAGGGAAGAAGAAGGGAAGGAAAGCTGGGTTTAAAGTTAAAGGCGTTTGAGCCGAAAGAGCGAGGAGGAGGAAGCTATAAAGCCATCCCTCGTTACGTTACAGGTACTAAGGGAAAGGAGAGTAATGTGGATTTAAATTAAAACTATTCTTTTGCTTTTACTTAGAGACATGGGATGAGGGCCATGCGTGCGAATTCCTTATGCAGTTTGGAAAGACGTCGCTAGGTAGAACTAGTAATGGTTTCGGAGTCGTTTAGTTAACCAAATACGTAGAGGTTGGAAAATATTCAAAGGCAGTGTTCAGTCAGGTGTTTGCTCGAGAAAGGCTTGACGGCCGTGGAAGGAGTTAAGGAGCTCTCATAGATTAGTTGCGGATAGAGTAGAGGATAGTAAGAAAGTAGGGAGGAAAATAGGAGTCCCGCTGTTTCCTAATTTTATGCTAAATGAAATCTTAATTGTCTCGTTTTTCTCTGTATATGGTTGCAGATTTATTGCTGTTATTTGATTTAACTCCGGCTATCCCTCCATCAATACATTATTGTTTCCAAAACTAATCCCTACTCTCATTTCTAGCCTTACTAGAAGTAGAAGAACCAGCAGTCAGTCAATCACTCTCTCTCAAGTCATCTCTTTACTCCCACAGACGCTTCCACATGTTGTAGTTTGCATTCGCACTGATAAAAAAATTCAGAATGACATTCTATTCTTTTTCTATCTGATGATATACATTCTTTCCGTCCAGCCCTCCACCTACTCTATCATCCCTCCCTCCAAGAATCTGCTCTGCAACATTTCAATCTAATACCTTTTTATTATGGAAATTTCGAAGCATTTCAAATTCAGGCACGTGGCCTTACATTTTAGGAAAAGAGTCTTCCCATTTTTTCTACTTTCTGATTAGTTCTAGGCACTTCTCAGATCCGAATCAAATTTCGGCCAGCCTCCTCCATCCCTTTCCTCTTATACACCTTCCTTGTCATTCTTGGGAGGTGGAATAATGATTATCAAAGAGTAACGGGTTTAAAATATCGTGAAATTGTAGCTCACAGACAGTCGTACCTGTTACATTATTGTGAGGTTGGTTTAGCTCTGCTAGCCCACACAGCTTAGGGACTGCAGGAGGTTTGTTAGATATACAAGGGTAAGCTTGTGAGGATTATGGATATTTATGCGATACAACTTACACTGTTCTGTCTTTTGGCGTTGGAATCTGCAATGTTTTTTAGTTGAAATGACAGATTTGCTAGTTTACGGAAAAGATATGACAGTGAACGGGGGATTCGTATTCAGCTTGTATAACTCCTTAGCATAATGAGCAAATGAGTGCGGATCATGAGAATGTCTACCTAGGCAGGGATGAAGGAATAGTTTATAATAAATATTTGTATGCAGTCAAGGGCCGATTCTCGTTCGCATTCCAACTGTATATTTTCGCCTAGGCCTATTCTGTATTCCCGCAGAATTTATAATCAAGTAACTGACTGAGGGGAAGATTTAACGTACGGTTAACTTGGTTGCTGTCTGTTTGAAAAATGTACCGAGTCGGATTGGCGATTATGCCTTGGCTAGGCTAGGCTTGTTTTTCGTTGAGAGAAGAAGATTGCTGTTTGCGTCTCTTGGTCGTCCTTTAAGCTGAAGCTGAAATTGGGATGGAATCCAATGGGAAGGAGATGAGGAAGATTAAGTATTTGGTGTGTGTTGGGAGGAAGGAGAGATCTGGGTTGATGGAAGATCTATCGGTGGTTCTTCTGTCCATGTCTGAGAGTTACTTAGCAGCCAAGGGAATTTGTGACGAGCTTGAGTGAGATTCTTAAATGGGCTAAGCTGAGGGTCTGGGCTAGAGACAATGTAATGTGGTTTAGCTGTGTTTCTGTGTGTGGATAGAGATTCCCACGAGGCGGGTTTAGGACCAGGATTTAAGTTGGGCATGAATGCAAAAGTCTGCGTGTATGTTGTCGTAAATAAATACGGGTTGGGACGGAAGAATTGGAGGAATAAACGAGGAATGGGGGGAGGGCGGAGAAGGAGCCGGATGGAGAAGTTGTAGGAAGATTCGTTCATAGGGATGTGCTAGGAAGGATGGGTTGGAGGGGAGGGGAAGGAGGGGTAAGCACTACTGATCTTGGGCGTTTTTACAAAAGGGAAAATTGATTTTCTCTCTTTTCTCTTTCTCTCCTTCGTTACGACCTGTTGCATCGCCACATTCCTCCGCCGGTCGTCGGTCTCAAAATTTTTTATGCACCTTCTTCCTCCTCCCCTTCACGATGATGATGATCATGATGATGATCATTTTCCTTTTTTATTCGTCCTCCTCCTTGTCTTCATCTTCCATGACGTGTCTTTAAGACTCGGAACGGGATGCGGCACATGCATATCCTAGTCTTCCCTAGTCTTTTGTCTTGTACACACATATTCTCTCTTGGAAAAGCGGATTCTTTCTCCCATGTTCATTAGAAGTCGCTCCCTAAGCCATCATCATGTGGTCTTGATTCTCTGTTATATTTCTAGGTTTGCACACTTATATGGTGGATGCCCAAGGGTTGTGGTCCTAGTGTGTGGTGGTGAGATGATGATGATGATGATGAGAAGGCACCCAGGAACCAGAAGATGGAAATGAGGCAGGATTCCACAAAAGCAGGTATGAAGGAAATGGAATACGCAAGTACACATATATTGCACCTTCTTCCTCTTCGGACTGGTGGGAAGGCGCATCTTCTTCCTCATCTCTCTCTCTTCATGCATTTGTTGACTTTGGATTTTAAAACTCTACCATGAAATAATAAACAGAGCTAGGAAGAGAAGCTGGGCAGGACAGACGACCATTAGGAGGAATTCTATGCATGGTTACATTAATGCCCTAGTAGCTCCAGGCTATTCTCTCAGTATGTATTCTAGCAATTCGGCAGGGAATTTTTGCCTATATCTTTAAACTTTTCTTTCTCATTCCTCTGTTCCGAGCGAGTCTTCTTGTTCGAGAAGCCTTCTACACAATGAGCATGTAGAATTTCCGCACGTACAAAGCCATTATGGAATTTCGACACCGCCACTCAAACCCACACTGTTGTAGACATTCATTTAAGCTCTTTGAAAAGAAAGGGTTCCGAAGGATTTGAATCTCTTTCTTTCCCTCTGCTAAAACTTACAATACAAGACTGACAGAGACAGAGGCTTCTGCTTAATTTCTTGGCAAACATGGTCCCCCCCTTTTACTTAAAACTTTAAGTCTTTGCAAGAAGGAAATAGCGGAAATGCGTACTTTCTCCAATATCCGGGCATTGATAACGTGTAGGTAAGCGGGTGGGAAGAAGAAAATTGGTTGATTATGCTGGAGAATGATATGCTAGTATTTACAGAGGGGAAGGAAATGGTCTTCTTGGAACGAAAAACAGTTTTAAAAAAGTCAGTCGCCGATTGCTCTTGTGCTCTTGTTAACTCTGGCAAACTACAGGGCTTGAAAGGAAAAAACAGTAAAGGAGGGAATATAGTAGGATCATTTTCTTTAACGTCAAACGTGTGCTTGAATTCCAGTCATACATGATTGTTAGGGTTGAGAGGTTTAGGATTAGGCTCTGCTACAATAACGCTAGCCCTTTTATTTCTCTTGGGGATTTTGGATATTCTTGCACAGGAAGATGCAGTTCTGTTCGTTTTTCTTACGAGTTCATGTTCAAGCACTTATCCGGGCCCTTGAGCAAATCTGACTGCGTGAATGTGAAATAGTGGTGGGTAGTAGGAGGGAATGGTGTAGGCAGAGGGCAGGGTGAGGAATGAAGGAAGGAAGCCGTTGTTTTAGTTATTCAGGCATTCATGTATGTAAAAGAGGTTTTCTCTTGGATCCCTTCAGAGTTTTGAAGATTGTATTAAAATTTTGGCTGGTTCACGTAGAGCATGAAAGAGGTTGTTGATGTGGTTGGGGGTGTTGTAGAAGCTGAAGGAATGTTTCTCGGAGAATCTTTCACAATCTCTTCTGTCTTTGTCGAATCTGTTTCATCATCCTTCCTGAATCTGAATGTAGTCCGTCTTGTTGTTGTACTTGACGAGGATAGACTTCCCCTCCCTACCTCCCATCCATCCATCAAGTAGCGTGAAATTCACCTGTATTTCTTTCCATCCGCCCGGCCGGCCGCCAATCTTGCTAACCTCGTGAAATTCTACAGGTGGTCTCAAGTGCACGTTCATGAGCTCCCAGCTATTGTAATTCCTTCAAGTGCTCATCACGTAGGAATCCTACGCTTGGCTCGTTGGTTGAGACTATGAAACTACGACGACTGTAGGAAGACAAACGCTTGCTGCGGTGGTTTGCAAAGGAGGGAGAGGGGAAGCCATTTCGAGATACTTATTCCCACGTTTCTTTAACTGCTCCTATATTTTCCCACCGTTCCAGCTCCGGGAAGGACGAGGCGATTTAGCTGTTGCGGAATATTTATCCAATAACGTACTAATTATTTGATTCGTAAGCGTCGTGAAAATAATGCCGTTACCGGAATCGTAAAAATTGAAACGTGACTCTCTCGCTAGTAGGGTCGCCGACTGGAAAAAGATTAAAGGGTGTTGTTATGTATGATGAGGATAAGGGGAATGGGCATGTCGTACGTAGGATCGTTGGTTGAGAGAGTGGAGACGGATTCCCGCGAAAGTAAGCGAGACATGGCTGTTGTGAGAATGACTGATTTACTGCTGTTTGGTTGGCGTGTAAAAATGTGGCAGATTTTAATAGCTCTGTCTGAAACGAAATGTTAAAGGGGTTCGAAGAGGAGGAGGAGTAAATTAAATCTGCAGGGGACTGGAGGACGGAGGTTCTGGAATATGTATCGGATTCACATTCTGGAAAGATTGTCATGCCGAGGAGAAGTAAAGGAGGCTTGGTTGGAGGTTCGACACGGACAAGAGAAGAAGCTGAGAATCCGTACTGTAACGTGTCGGATGGAAGGGGGATAAATCATGTCTGAGGGAGTCATTTGTGTAGTTAGTTAAGGTTCGAGAGGAAGGCGAGGATGATGATTAGGTGAAGAGGAAGGGTTTTGTTAGTTAACAGTGTTGAAAACTGGAAGAGAGGGAGGTGGAATTGTTGAATACAACTAATGAGGATAGGAAGTAGTGAGTAAATTGTATAGGCTCCAGGATATTTTCGCAAGAAAAGATGAGGGTTGTGTCGCGGGATGGATGGGAAGTTGTAAGATTTAGAAAGACGAGAGATAGTACGAGATAGAAGTGTTGTGGAAAAGATAGAGGATATTCCTGGCCCCCTGTTTTTGTCTTTTATTCTCCCCTACCTCAGGTTTTAGTCGGTGTTTTGGGGGAGTGAGTCCTTCTGTTTCGCTATACGATTGAGTGACTGTAGTGCATAAAGTGCATTGGGGTTTGCAGACAGGAAGGAAGGTGTGTGCGTTGAGAAGTGTGCGTACGATGTTTCTGCTAGGAAGGAGACGAAAAGGAAAATCATGATGATCCGAGTGACTGGCTTAAAAAAGAGGGGAAGAAGAGGAGAGGAGGAAGCAAAGGAAGCACAAGCTACAGGCGAGACTGAGATTTGGGGGATGGAAGGATTTGGGCTCTTAAGGATTATATTTAGAACTAGAGTCAAGTTGAAGGAATCTCAGTCATCCATTACAGGTAATGATATCCCCGGTCGGGATAATCCGAGGAAGAAGCAAGTCAGTGAGGCAATACAAGAAGGGAGTGAGGGGGAGAAGAGTTTAGGACTGCTTAATAGGAGAGTAGGATTCTGCTGGGATGTAGCCATGTATATTTTGGTGCTGGCGCTGGCAAAACTCGTTGTTGATGCTGCTTTGGTTTTGGTGGTGTAGCGAGTGGGTGAATTGTTGAGGGTTGATATTTTGATATGTAGCAAAGTTTTCATGCATTTTTGAATGGTTCTGCGGGAATAATTACTATTATTATTAATCCCCGTATCCTCTCACACGTCCGTTTTGATTGGAGGTAGATGCTAGAGGTTGTATAGATTCTGAGAGATTGGGCTCATGTTTTTAGTTGCGAGTTAGTAGTAATCTGTGGGAGTAGGAGCGCAAACGTTTTGATTTAGTTGGTGATAGAGGTGGAGGGTGGGAGAATGAAGGGGGAGGAGAATAAGAAGGATTGTGTGCGGAAGGAAGAGAGGATTTGCGTGGAAGGACGGATGGATGGGTGAAGGAAGGAAGGAAGGAAGGAAGGATTGTTGTGTAGAAGATTGGAGAAGTTTGTAAAAGAATGTTTTTGAAAAAGACTCGAGGCATGGTGGTGGATTCTTTTTGTTGGAAACCGAGGAAATTCTGTGCTATTTGTCTCTGCCATTATGGCGGACGTGAAGACTAAGAAGAGACATGATGATGAGCCAAGTTTGTATTCATTTATCCTCCCGAATTTCACACTATGCAGACAAGGGGATGAACAGGTGAGTCTATTGATTCCATTATGTTTCGGATTGTGGATTTACATTGATGCTCGTGTCTGGGGGCCTATTGTTTCTTTTGGCATCCATACATCTCCCCGTGTCTTTGAATTGAGGACTGCCTTTGCCTTGTGTAGGATTAGGATTTGGGAGCAGTCCGTCCGTTCATCCCGACGCCCGCCCCCTCCCTCTCGCTGTCTCTGGTGATGATGATGGGCTAAAGAGAGATGAGTGTGTGCGAATTGGATTATGTTGGGATAAGAGAGAAAGAATAGTGAAGCTAGACGGGGAGAGGATAGATAGAGAGAGGAAGAGATGGAATGAGAGAGAAAGAATCTGTAAGTTTTTATCGAGGGAGGTTGATAGTAGATTGGTATGTAGGAGGGGCGGGGGAGGATTGCCAGGGGCATGAAGGCAGTGTGTGGTTGTGTTGTGTGGTGATGTGAATTATTCTAATATTACGAGGGACTTGTGTTTGTGCATGGATGCGTGTATGCAATCAATGGATTACGGGGATTCGTTCTCCTTTCGCATACACGGGGGAAAATATATGTATTTTTTGCCTTTATGCAATCTCATGCCTGGCAAACTACAACTGCTGCTACTGCGAGCTAAAGCTTCTTCTTGGTCTTAGTTTGCTTGGTTGGTTTGCTTAATGGCTAGAGGACTGAGTGAGTGGGAGAGAATGTGGCGTTTATCATATGATTATTTTCCCCGTACTTTGCTCTCTGCTTAGGCTTTGTCCATAAATTATATAACGCTTTCGGGGTGGGTAGTCCCTCAGCCCTTGTGTTACCCTATTGTTACATATGGTAGTGGGTGGTGCTAGACATCTGTAACATAACGCTAAAACTTGAGACTGATTCGTCAAAATATTGCGGGAATCAGAGGAAATGTTATTATACATTTATTTTATATTATGGAAACTATCGAGGAGGTCGTTTAAGCGGGTAGAAATATCCCTGAAAATATGAAGAAATTCTGATAACCGATATTTGTAGTTGGATGCAATGCCCTTTCTCGAACTTGGCTCAGAAAGCAGCAGAGAAAACAAGAAGAAGTCAAAGAGTACAGAAAGAGTCCCACTAATTTGTCAAGCAAGAGTAACAAATGAAATAAAGCTGGTTTTTTCTAGTTTCTGATTGCAATTATTCAGTGAATTTATGTAGTGTTACTTGTAGTAGGGGTCCCCTTGTCAAAGTGTTATCTAACGCCGTTGCAGCGTTACAAAGTGCGGTAGCTAGTCCTTTTTTCTTGAAATCAGCGTTATGTAATTTATGGACAAAGCCTTATGGATAGCTTGGAAGTTGGCAAGGAAATTATGTGACGATGATCCTCCCTTGACATTCCCAGTCAGTTTAGGCATTCAGTTTTACTTACCTGTTTTCACACACCGTTAATGCACCTAAAAGCTATTGTAAACTCCTGATAGTTGCCATTTCATGAATTCATTCCACCCTCTCCCTCCTCTGTTTGTTCATCGGAGGGATTTACCCTTTCGTCCACCTCTTCTTCTTCCATACATTGTTAACTTGTTGAGCTCGAGGAATTTATTGTGGTCATTTAGCGGTAACGGTGGTGCAGAGTGGAAGACTACGTAGGTGCACATCTCCCAGGGTTAAGCTCTCAGGGGGAATTGCATTCATTCTTGGTTTGTTATAGTAAGTAGCTAGCTGGGAGTTGTGGATGCATTAAAACAAAATGCGTAATCCCTTGCTTACCTCAGTTTCCTGTCTAAGTTTTCCCAAAGATTTTTACCTCCTTTTCTCTTCCCTCTGATCCTGCTTCTGGTATTTCTCCTCCGTGTGTGTATATGGGGGCGGGGGGGGGGCGGAATATGATGTTGCTTCTCTGAATATTTTCGGCATATCTCTCCACGCATCTTTCTCTACCCTTCCCACCATCTCACATCTTTCTTGGCCGGGACCGTGGCCGCGGCGGAGCGCAGTCATTAGCCTTGACGCATTCAACAAGTCCGTTGTTCCGTTTCCCATAACCTCTGAGAGGGTTGGTTGGATGAGTTGAAAAAATCTCTCCCCATTCTTATTCTTTCTCCTACTTCTGAATGACATGGGCATGGCTAAGAGAGTTGAGAGTTGAAGGGGGACGTGGAAAGAGGCGTCTCGTTTGTTATTTGTAGGAGGGAGGAAAAAAGCAGAGGATGCGTGTGTATTTTACGGGGGCGAAAATATTTTCAAACAAATTTAGTGCACATGCGTTCTATTTTCTACTACAAACATGCAGTTGATTTCATTTGGTGGAGAATACTCTGCTCAGCCGCCCCTTGAACAAAATTTTGATAGGAATTTCATACATGAACTAATGTTACCTGTTTTGAATGAAGGGGTAGGGAGGAGGAGAGGGGAAAATTGAGATCGTCATCATCATCACCTTTTTACCAGCCTCCTCCTGCAGTTGCCTGTTCAATCTGCACCCTCCCCCCTCTTGAAGGTTTAATGTGAATATGTTTTTCCCAACTTCCGTCCCCATTCATCTCCTTTGATTCTGTTGCATTGCATTCCGGAGCACGCACTTTTCGTTGAGGAACTGGGGAAGTGGAGAAAGATATTAAAGGATGGGTGTTGGTGGGGTATGAAATTGTGTGTTTAATAATAAAATGTTATTCATTGACAGATATTCCTCCCCCTCGCGCTCCCGCATTATCCTGAACGCTGCATGTTTGATTTAGCTTGCCAAAAGGTAAATACATAGCTGGCTTCCCCGGCCCCAGTCCCCACCCGGGGTTAAGTCTGCTGTTCTCTTTGGGATTCTTGTAGTAGTAGACGCTCTTGAGGCGACCTGAGTTGTTAGTTGGCGCTGTGTAGTTGATGAGGAGAGAATAGGATGCTACTTGTGTATTAATTTACAAATGCACAAATCTTTCTCCATCTCTTCTTCTATGTATACAGAAGGAAAAGGAAGACAGAAAAGAGCATGTTGATGTGTATTTTGGTTTTGTGTGCAAGTCAGTTATAATGTGGGAAGGGAGATAAAAGTTTGAGGGTTTGTTGGAAGAGAGGAGAATATGATCTTGGTTGCTCTCAAGCTATATCTCTTTCACTCATCCCTCTTTTCCCTCTTGCCTCTCTAATGACATATTTGCCCCAATTCCACCCCAAAAAATCTGCTCTCTCTCTCATTCTTTCTACACGTGTCTGTTCTCCTTCACTCCCTCGAACGTAACCAGTCCTCTCTGTCGTTCATTCACAAACTTTTTAAGAGAAAGAAGCGTAGGAATGAAGGGAAGGATGGGATGGTACGATAGAGAGCGGCCCACGGACACGGACACCACTGTTGGCATTCCCAGTTAAGATCCCAGCTTGAAGAAACTACATCAAGAAACTCTCCTCTTCAAGAACCACTCCTTCCTATCTTTTTTATCTTTTACGAGCTTAACTTTTTTCTCCGAGAAGGTTCTCTTTAAAAATTCTCACATTCATGCAGAAAATACATGGTAAGTCCGGAGTGGGATTTTCTTTAAACTGGCTGACTTGATTCGTACTTGGTTACAGGGTTGGTCGTGCCTATTATTTGGTACAAGTTAGGTGCTTGCTGGATTGCTGGCTTTGGAATATTATGTGTGTAGGGGAAGGGTAGATATGATAGGAAGGTAACGAAGACATCTTGCATTGCAGGATAAACTTCCCCCTTTTTGCTAAGTTTAGTCATCTCAAAATTGTTCACACCAGGGGAGGGTATGGGGTTTATGTATGTGACTGAGATCCCTGGGCTTGGGATACAGTGTCATTGTCATCTGTCCCGTACTTGGTTCTTTGCAGGGCTATCCATCCGTTATCCCATAAGCGTCTCCACCGGTAGGCTTGTTGTAAAACAGTACAAGCTGCCGGGTTAGATAGATAGCCACACGGGGAAAGCGTTAGTCAAGTTGGACAGCGTATAGTCTCTCATTTAGAGGATTGCGTAGTGCATTTTCTTTTGAAAGTTAAATGTTGAATAGTTGGTATTTTTTTCTACCGTTGTCGGTTACTTGTTACAAGGTTTGAACAACCTACGCGACCTCGTCATGAATGTCATGCCGTGTCATGGAACTTACTAAAATGGCATCGTTGGGGAGAAAGATGGGAGGGGGTTTGACGAGGGACGCACGGTTTTGGAGTGACGAGACAGGAGGCGAAATGCAAATTGTTCGTTGGCTTGTGGAAGACGGAAAACGAGTTGAGTTTCAAATGAAGCGAAGGAAATTCTAAGGTTTTTTTGAGTGGAGGTTGATTGGAGTTGGTGGGTTTTGAGGGATTTTGATGTAGAAATAAGTTTGAGTTGCGTCGTTGTGGCTCAGTTTGAATTGTCTTTGCAATTTGGTCAGGAAGAGGAGAGAACTTTGAAGATCCGGAAGAATTTGTGGTGGTGGATCGGTTGAGATTTGGGAGGAAGATGATGGGAAGAATACAGGGATAATGGATGGAGTTGAAAGGCTGTTGGAGAGAAAGATACTGGATTGTTCGTGAGCCAGGGAAGAGACTATATTGAAGGGACTCAGTCGGCTTACGAGCTTCTGTGTAAGTCATGAAATTTTGAGAGGAAAGCTTTGATCCTATTGTAGTTGCGTAGTGAGGTAACAAAAGGGTATTATTATTGCATATTTATAGTGCAAACGAAGGGAAGAAGCTCGCTGAAGTAATGCTACAGAGTTGGTGGTGAAGAAAACGTGGATTTCTTCTGTATGTATTTTTACCGAGCCCAGCTTTTATTCCGACTGAGGATTCTTTCTTGAGGGCTTCATCGGTCCTGCCTGCTTCGACTTATTTTTTTACCCAGCATTATAATGCTCGTGCCTCTTCTGTCTCTTCTGGCTGGCTGTATTGCTTGCTGGCTTCCTATGATTGTGTCTCCTATTTCCTAAGAATGTTATTATTATTGACACTCCTAAACGGTGACTTACCATTTTGGGGAGAGGTTCCCTTGTCTGTCTACTTTGACAATAACATTTCATGAGATTCCTTTTCCTCCCATCATCATCTTGATCATCCATCCAACTCACTTGATGCTCTTCCGACTGCCATTCCAAGCAAGCATACAAGAGTATCTAATTTCAAGTGGCCACCAAATTTCGCCATATATTTTGCCATCTTTCCGGAGGTAGGTTCTTTGTGTGTCGGAAGGAATTTGTTGGGATGGTATGCTATGCATTGTACTTGAGAAAGGGGTGATTGTGGTGGTATGGTGGCTTGACGGAATTTGCAATTGTTTGTTGAATCCCGTGAATTCGATCAATTATACACGACTCACTGACGCTGGGCTCCCTAGGGGAGTTTGCAAGTGGAGGGGGTGGTTGGGAAGGCTGACGCTGCTATATACATCCGTTTCTCACCCCGGTCGCAGTAAAGAAGGGAAGACGGGAGGAGACGGGGATGGCAGGGTTTGAGAGGTTAGATAGACATGGTTAATTTTTTTCCAGAGAAGAAGCCTTTTAAAAAGATGCAGAACGCATTGCCACTTTCTTCTTGAGCCTGAGTAAAACAAGTGGGATAATGATGGTAAAGCAGGCTGTGAGAAAAAAATTCATCGGGCAATTAGCCTGAGACTGTGCATTTGCTACTGTAGTAGTCGTAAGTAAGGGAGCTGGGGCAAAAAGGGGGACTGCAGCAAGAGGTTGAGTTGACTACTAGTTGACTTGAGTGGGAAAGGTGACTGGATTGGAAGGAATCTTGTGATGCATCTTGTCTTCTGTATGCAAATCTCTCCGACGTCTCCGTCAAAGAATCCAGCCCGAGACGAGACGGGTGAGGAATGAGGAGACGAAGGTATTAAGGTATGAGAAAGGGCTGATTCTTGTTGTGATTATGAATAAATATGCAAACTGTACCTGGTTTGTCCTCTTGTGCTCTGTGAGTGAAGATTCTTGTAGGCCGGGGTTTCCTGGCATCGGCCCCTGAGGTGACTCTACTTATGGGGCGGGAGTTAGCATAATATACTGGGTTATTGCCGGCTGGGAAAGAATGCAGTTGGACTGCCGAGCTGAGTGGAGTGCTGACTTGAAAGACTTGTGTACCTGGTTCATGGTTCATGGTGAAAAAGTGTGTGGGCTTGAAAGAAGACTAGTCTAATGTATTTAAAATATTTGGATGCGCCAGCATTGTTCTTTCTCTTGGCTGGCTGTGGGAAATGAAATAGTATTAGTGAACGAGAGAGAGAGAGAGAATCGTCGGAATGGCTGAATGAGTTGGTTGTATGTTGTATATAATTACTTGCATTGATTGGGAAGAAGAAATTTTCTTGGAGTGTAAATACAGAATACGAAACGGATTCTACAGGGAGGAATAATTCCCAAGATTCGCAGAAGCGTTTCTTTACGAATGCCAGATTGGATTGATCAAGAATAATCAACATTCATTCCAAGGTTGTTGTTGTTGGTCGTTTTAGGATTTTGTGCAGATGCAATGCGAGGCATATTAGCTGGTCGTAAGTTAGTTTCCTTGTCGGAGTATTTTAGTGGGAAGGTAGAGAGGGAGTTATGAATGTGGGAGTGGGAGAGAGATGTGAGGGCGGTTGGGCTTGGAGAAAGGTTCATGTGTTGTCGTAATTATAATGATGATGACTATGATGTGCTGATTGTTTCTGGTTACAGGTAAAGCATTCCCAGCGCAGCGCCTCGGTTCCCCTCCTCATCCACCTTGCCTTGGTTGCATGGCCGCATCGGCCGCATGTAACGGAATGTGCTGCATTATGGATTGTGAAACAATAGGTAAATTGTAAATAAATCATTTCCACATTTACTCATTCATTATGATTGCTACTTGCACATGCGACTTCTGAGCAAGCCATGCTGTAGATAGCGTATAGGGATGAAGAGAACTGACAGAGGACAGAAAGCTTAGGTCTTTGAGCTCTGGCTAAAAGAATACGAGGAAATGCCGCCGCTAATTTGAATTCTGGGCTTTTACCATCTTTTCATCATTGGAATTTGTATGGATTTAAGAAAAATAGTAGGAATTTCTTTCTTGCTATTTCTCATCTTCCGAGAATCCTATTCTTGTAAATTATGATCGATTCCTTTAAATCCTTTCTCGTTAACTCCTGTATTTTTTCAATTTTTGACTCATGGTTTCCTTGTTATTCTTAGGATTTGAAATTCCAGACAACTTAAATTAAGAATAAGTCTCTCTGTCTCCGTTCTGAAGGGACAAGACAGGAAGGAAAGGACTAATGAAGGACTCTTTCTAGGAATGTCCTAAGCCGTGAAAGGAATGAGAGATTGGGGTTGATATTATGGGGATGGGGGACTGTACTAAGCTGACTTAATTCGGCTTCAAGTTTTTCTCTGGATTCTTATTCAAACTGTTTGGGATTTGGAGGAAATAGGATGGTAGTGTAGTAAAACATTTTGGTTTTCTATGGTAATAATTTTTGTTGGCTTTGTGGAAATTGGATGAGGATGGCTTTTACATGTAAAATTAGTATCGCTCCTATAGGGAATTTTGAGATTTATCTGCCATAATGCATGACTTTTTCTTCAGAATTCCTATTCTGAAGGAAGATTAAAAGGAGTTGTAAAGGATGATCGGATGGAGAATTTAGAGAGGGATTGGGTGATTTCTTTTTGGAAAAACATTACTTGGCTGCATCGCTTGGTGTAAGTTAAGAGGGAGGGGAAGTGTATGGATCTCCTCCATCGTCCTCTCTCTTATCCTCATCCGTCCACGTATAAGTTTTGGAGGAGGTTGTTTAATCTTGTTGATGAGTGAGTTGCGGCGGAGGCTTAAAGGTGTTTCATAGCTAAGGTGAGTAAGAGTTAAGTCGCTTTGAGTTGGATGATGCTCCTTAATAGGGAGAAGATGCAGGTTGTGCGGTGTTGGACGCATCCTTAGACTGCACATTCCTTTAATGTGCTAGTTTCATCTCTCTCTCTCTCTTACAAACTGAGTCAGTGAGTGTGAAATGAAGGGATGAATGTAAAGGTAAATCTAGGTAGGTGGTTTCCCTCTTGTACCCACTCAGAAGACAAGAGTGACTTGGTGGGTTTGGTAGAAGGTAGGATGGTGTTGCTGGGTTGGTTGTGTATTACCTTCTACATCTCACCTTCCTCATTATAAGTGCAGGTATTTTGAATAAGGTTTGCGTGGTTCTATATAGGTTGGGCTTTGCTCTTACACTGATATTTGCACTTCCAAGATTTCATTCTTGAAGAGGTTGGAAGAATTTGTTGAAAAAATCAAGTGTCGGGGTGAGGGGGATTGTGTGTGAGTATGTAGACACTATATAGATTGTTTGGCCGGGTTGTATCTGCATCTCTGCTTCTTCTGGTTGATGGGGTTGATTTTAGTTTAGGATGTGCAAGTTAGAGGGAGAGAATAGGTACGTGCTCAAAGTATTAATGGGATTGAATATATATGGAAGGGAAGTGAGAGAGATGCAAGTGTTTTTACATTTATGTAGTTAGATGGGAATTCCATTAGGGGACATGGAATAACTAACACTCTTTCCCTTCACTACTTGCTTCCCTCTTGAATCTTATATATCTTGCATTAGTTAGTTTAGTTGCGTTGGTCTTTCCCTGGATGGAAGTTAAGCTAAGGAAACCTCTCGTTCGCTCCTATATAGCTCTTGCTTTTTCTAGCTAATCTCTTGTTAAAGTGTGAGAGATTTTGTCTCTGTCGTCGCTCTCGCTCTCCACCTCCTTTAGCTGTATTGCAATAGACTTGTATGAGGTCTGTCTCGTTCCATAACTATCTGCATCATCAGAGGGAGAGATGGTCGGAGAGGAAAGAGAGTTAGTTGCTATGACTAAAGGCAGTCTCCTGGGAGTTACTATTAGTTAGTCTCTCCGTATACCTCACGGACACATTGCTGGATGAGAACAGTGAGTGAATCAGTGAGAAGAGTAGAAGATGATCTCTGTGAATCTGTGTTCCATTCCGTTAAAAGAAGACGTAGCGTTGCCAGCAGGATATTTAACTTAGGACAGCGCAGCACTGACTGAAATAACTTTGAAATCCAAAATCCAGCCCGTGTTTTATTTTACAGTGGAAGGGAAAACTCTGAAAAGTTGTTACGTAAATCTGGAGACGAAATACTTTTGAAAGTGACTCCAGGAGACGGAGGGTGAAGAATCGAAGAGCGTGCACGTGAGGGTGGCGAAGATGAAGGCTTCTGATGGAGAAGACGGGAATGGAAGGAAGTAGATGCTCGGTTTTTTTCACGCAAGGCGCGAGCTCAGAAGGATGACTAGGATTGAAGAATCAGGAAGAGAGCGAACCGGGAGGAGGGATTTCTAGAGCTGCTTTTCTTGTTGGGGAAATCGGGACCGGTGTTCCGTATGACCAAATTGCTTCCTTGCCTTGTGAGCCCTTAATTACTGGAGACAGTAAACGTAATGTATTTTTGTTTTTCATTAGTTAAGATTTAGAAATTAGTTTGCCTTTTAATTTCAGACGCACATGGATGAAGCGTACAAGAGAAGATGAGAGAAGTAAGAGGGAATAATTCGGCTTGGTTGGATTTATTAACAAGTTGGAGGATTAGTTCGTATAAGTAGTTTTAAGGTATTTATAAAAGGACGGAAATAAGGTTGAAGAGAGGCAGGAGTCGGAGGAATTAGGAAGATGTATGCATGCTTTTAAAGTTGAGTTGAGAGTTCAAAAGCTGTTGGATGGGGAATCGAGGAGAGAGAGTGACATAATGGATGGAGACAGGATTATGTGTTGGTTCGGAACTCCTCACAGCAGCAAGAAATAGGGGGAGTAATGTTGGATTTGTAGGGATGTGGTCGTGGCACTGTGAATATTAAGAATAGTAGGGAAAATAGTCAAAGTTAGTTACGTATAACTTGGAAGAATAGCAAAGGGAGTTATCTCGTTGGCTGGAAATATTATGTGGTTTCTCTAGGATAGTTAAATCATTGAGGAGAAGGAGGGAGAGGATTGAATGTAAGTACGGGACGTTGTGTGTGTGGGTAGAAATGTTTGAGCTTCTCTCTCATCTCCTAATTCAAAGTTCCGTTAGTCTATGTAAAGTAAGTATAAAATTAGTTTTTAGAAGAGTCTCGGAAAGATGTCTCTTACTTTAAGCCTGTTAGTGGGCTGTTCAGAAGAGGTTATTTCACTCTTAGCTTGCCCTTAGCTTTCTATCCTCTTTCAAACATGCAAGTTCAATATCCCTCTCCCTTTAAACCCAGTCTTAAATATACCGATGTATACCCGTCTCCCTCATTCTGGGCTACTGGTGCAGGAGAGTATGAGATGAGGATGGAGTAAGATATGCAAATGTACAGGAGATGAGATAATATGGCTGGATTGGAAGATGAGGGAGAAGAAAAGGACGAAGATTTATGCGGAGACGGCCGAGACGGGAGAGGAAGAGAGAGTGAGTGTATGTATGTGTGTAGTAGTTAGAAATTCCAGAGGGAGAGGTTTCATTAATTGCACCTTGGCAGGTAGGAGACAACTTTCTCTTTTGATGCAGCGGAAATACTGTCTTATCTTTTAGCGAAGCGTTGCCTGGAAAGGTTGATGGTTAGTTTTATATGTTGGGAGAGATTTTACGGAGGAGTATAATGTTGTGAAATTGAGGATGATGTTCCTGGGAAGATATAAGGATATTTGTGGGAGTTTTTTGAAGGAGAAGAAAGCGTTTAGAGCAAGTTTGAAGGTGTGTATTGTTCCAGGTAGATTTGTATGGTATCGTTTGACTGTTTCCAGCAGAGTATCATGGAGTGAGGTCGTACAGAGTTGTATGTAATGTTGTATGCAGTTTGTTGATCCTGGAGTTAGGATTGTTGTGTGTTTCTTTGTAAAGTAAAAACTGTCTTGTGTGATTCTGGGAGGGGAGTATTTTTTTCTCTCTTTAACTCGACTAGCACGTATGTAGTATATATGACTCGGGTAGTGAATCTTTGGTTAAGAGAGAGAGAGAGAGAGAGATGACTTGGATAATAATTGCAACGTGTGTATTGCATATGAGTATAGAATGAGAGTTTTGACTCTTTCTCCTGACTATCTTTCGGTTGTACGCTCATAAATTTGTCTATTATGTGTGTGTTTGTGAGGGAGAGGAAGGAGTGTGTGTGTGTGAGTGTGGGATTGTTGAATCGAGGGATGAGAGAGAGGTGCAAGATTTGTTAGTTAGGTTCAGTTGTATATAGGGAGAGGGAGAGCCAGGGAGGGTCTCACACATGTGATGGTCTTCTGGTAGTGGGTACGTGGATTTGGTGTGTAGTGAAAAGTGGCAGAGAGGGGTGGTTGGCTTTCCACGGGGAAGAGTAGGAGCAATAGAGACTGATAGAAAAATCACGTAGCAGGAGGCTGACGAGACATTGGAATGTGGAATGTGGGTGTGGATAGGGAAAAAGAAGACGGCCAGGACAGAGATTCTTGAGCAGTTCTTGTGTGGAGACGGGAAGGAGCTTTCTACTTGGGAAGAAGAGGACGGAGAGAAGATCATCTTTGCAAGGGAGCGCATCCCATCATCCGCCAACACATCTCCTCTCATCATCCATCAGCCAGCCAACGAACTTGGAGCCATTCATCCATCCATCCCTTGGAGGACAGGGAATATTCCTAACAACGACTCTGGTTTTCACAATGATTTACCAGAAAATTGCTAGCTGAAAGTGTGTTCGGGAATCCTGGAGAAAGTTGAATTTCCCCATAATTTGTTTTTCCCCATTATTGGAAAAAAAAGTTCTGAATATTTTTTTAGTTCCGTCTCTCACTACGACTAAACAAGGACAGTTTCCGGTACCTTGGTGTGTATACTTGAATCAATACATACGTCGTTCTATTCAAAACTCTCTCGTCTCGACTACTACTAAAAATATCTTCCCCGTTAATGATTTGGATTGAACGAGTATTTTGCCGGAGGTTTTGATTTTTGTAAAGGGTTTCCGAATGTGCACCTAAGCTAGATCTCTGAGATCATTGTGAAAGCTGATTTCGTTCGTTAGTGCTTGAATCAACGTGGAAAAGTGGAACAAATAGTCTGAGCGGCTGTGTGTGTCCTTAGCATATTTGCGGCTCTTGAACCCAGACAGACAACCCACTACGACTACTACTACGAGGACGACGGACTTGCATACTTATGTGTACTAGAAAAGTATATAGAATTGCAAAGGAAGAGGAGGAGGGAGTGGAATCTGCATGATGAGGAAGGTGCTGGGAGATATTCGCGCATTATATTCGCCATTCTGTAGTAAGACGAGGCATGAGCCGCCGCTGCTGTCGTGGACGACGCTGCTCCTGCTTGCTGCAGTCGTCATCGTCTACAATATAGTTATATATATATAATATATAATACTTTCGTAATCGTATAATCTTTAACCACGGCTAGGAGGACTAGTATATAAAATGTATATCAAGTTTACACGTTTAGCTACTACTACTACTTACTTACTTGTCTACTTCTGGTAGTGTTGTTATTAGTGGTGCAGTTTTCCCCTACTTGTTGCTTGGCCTCGTTGTACTTGGTCCTCCTATTCCTGCTCCTTTAACTAAGATTGTAAAAGGTTGGAAGGAAGAGCTATTCTATTCATCCTTCCCCAGAAAAGGCCACGTATCATACATACCATCTTTCCTTACTAGATTATCCTATCAACTATTCTATGAAACTATGAAAGCAACTTCCAAACCCACCACCACTAAACCAAAACCAAGCAAACCAATATTATTACTACACAAACTTACATGCACACAAGGAGAGGGTTGCTTTTACATCAAGTTACAGACACACTACTCTTAGATTCACAAGAGCTCTCCTCAAGAATCCGTTTCAACTCGCTATCACATCTCACATTATCTTTTATATATATATATATATGTTGTATATATATATTTATTATTTCTCCTATCTTTCCCCATAAAATAACATGTATTTTTTCTCTCTCTTTAAGGTTTAGAATGAGGATTGTATGTGTGTGCACAAACTTGCGGTGCTCACTATATACACTAGACTAACCACGAGTGAGAACTACTATAAAGTTATTCCTCTTTGAAGCTAGCTAGGTTTTCTGTGGTGGTACAATTTGTAGACTAGCTAAAAAGCTAAATGTCTGGCGGAAGGCTATGTTCTTTTCACTATTCTATAATTCTCCTCTCACACATATTCAGTTTTCTCCCTACAGATAATTTTTTCCATGGAATCACACTCCGCTAATCTTCCCTTTTAGTCAATGTATGAGTCAATCACGAAGCATGTCCATGAGGCGGACTATGTATGTGTACAAGTAGACGGGAGTGTGTGAGGATGTGGGGAATAGAGGAAGGAAGACAGAGAAGATCAAGTGAGGGAAGGAAAGGATTATTTTATGCCTCCAAACGGACATATTTAAGAAGAACCACTCTTATAGAGTCTCTGGCGGACGGAAAAAGATTGAGACGGGCAGACAGGGAATAAGGACATGAAAAAGAAGATGATGTTGGATGAGAGATAGGGCTAGCTCAGGCCGAAGAGAGAATGTAGGCATGGCTGGGCGAATATTTACATTTTCATCTCCTTCACACACACACAATACATAATTTAGCCCTCTGCCCTAAGGAAAAAGCTCCATGAACTCTTTCCACAGTCTGCAGAGACGTTGCATTACTTTCCTAGTTCAATAGCACCGACGATAGCCGACTTGTCTAAAAAAAGTAGGGAAAAAATCTAATTCGCTCGGACCTTAAGCGATTTGACGAGGAAAAGTCTCTCATATGTACATTTCAGCAGTCTCCAAGCCGAACCGGCCTACCTGTATGCATCTTCTCTGGACTGTAAGCTTGTCTCAGTTTTCCCAGTAGCGCTCTCATCGCTCCTGAGTCTCCTGGCACAGATGGGAATGATGTAAGCTGTAAAAATAAGTCTGGAAGGGATCTGGAGGCGGGTAGCTTAACAAGTATTCTACAGGTAGTTAAAAGTTGAGGAGCTTTGACGGAGAGAAAGAAAGCGTGTGCCCGGCTTGCAGAGATTACAACATGTCTTTGAAAAAACTACAAGATGAGAGCAAAGGATTCAGGTTATGTTTTCAAAATCCCGGGTAGAAAACAAAAGTACCAAACAGAGAGACAATATGAATGTAATTAAGTTTAAATGATTGTTAGAAGAGGTGATGGAAGTACTGTTAGTGTTGAGTTAACTTGTTGTGATAAAGTTTATAAATTGGAGTCGTGATGAAGGGATCCTGGGGAACTTAGTGGTAAGGAGAAAGTAGGGCGGGGGCGGGTATGCTGTGGATTCAACAGGTGTTTTTTTAGGTGGGATGGTAAGTATTAGTGTATTGGTTGGTATGGCGGGGGTTGATTGGGAAGGTTGAAATGAGATGATGGATGAGCCGATGAAGGGTTGGGAGAGTAAGAGACTTGAGAGAGGAAGGGTTGAATTGATTGAATGAGATGATGAGATGGATGAGTTTTGTAAAATTGTGTTGGAAGAGAGGCAGTAGCGTTAACAAGTTTGCAAATAATCAATTACGGACGGGACTAATAATAATCCTCCTCCTCCTCGGCGTCGTCGTTGCTAATTTTCAAGCCTGTTCAACTTACGCGAGTAATCAAATATAGTTTGTCTCGTTTCTGAGTGAGACACGCAAGCGGGTGGATGGCTTTCTTGGACAGCTCGTTCATCCCCGTAGAGTAAGTATAGAGTCTAGAACTGGGAATATGAATAGGTTAGGGTAGTACAGTGTATACTAGTTGGTTGGTTACCACCGTATAACTATTGATCTGTATCGAAGAAGAAGTGAATTTACAGAAAGTCAGACACTTTTACAGACAGTCTCAGGCCAGGGCCAGGGCTAGAGTCTAGAGGAGATGAAACCAGGAGGGAGGGGGTGGAATAGGAAGAAAGCTTAGGAAGATCAGATCATCATCCTCGTCTTCTTCTTCATCCTGTATTCGGTTGGTTTGAAGAGCTTTGCAGTACTACTACTACTACTACTACTACTTTTTGACTTGCAGCAAGTCACTTGCTGCTAGTCTTCTTTTGTGGTGTTATGTCCTGTCTGATTTTGGGCGTATGTAAGTCGGTGTTATTTCCCCTCTTGGATTTCATCTTCTTGAGCCTTCTGGGCCTTGTCTTCTTCCCATCGGAGAGGGCCAAAGAGAGAACAAGATGATGATCATGTCCGTCGGCTTTGAACACTTGATGTGTGTGCTATAATGCAAAAGCTGTGATGATAACAATCCTGTTTGGACTCAAGTGTGAGCTCCTCCAAGTAGTCAAATCTATTCCCTAGCACTTGTATATTAGTATCTTTCTCTCTTCTCTTTACCATCCACATCTTCTTATTCTTCGTCTTCTTCTTGCCCCATCCTCTTCCTCCCTATAAGTATGAAGTAAGCTCTCCACGAGTTCCTCTTTACTCAAGCTTAAAGACGGGAGGAGGTGGATACATACTTGGTTTTATATTGCAGACATATGAATGTATGAATCCCAGGTTTTAGATGTTCAGAACAACTTACTAACTAAGGTATGCGTCGGATCCCTCTCTTGTGAAGCTACATTCCTGCCTACTCCTCCATCCATCCCACCGGCAAAAGCCAAAGGGAAAGCCAACTCTCTTGGCCCACACTATCCATCTACTATTGTATTCTACAGTTTTGAGATTTGCCATTCCGCAAGTTTTCCATATACAACCCAGCAGCCCAGGATGATGCAGAATTAGGACTATTCATATGCTGGCTGGCTCTTGGATTGGAAGAAGACTTGAGACTATAATAATATGGTGTGTGTGTGTGTGTGTAGAACCGCAGAGCCACCACCTCTTCTTTTGCTATTTATTCTTCTTGTATTACCTATTCTCCGCCTCCCCCATCCCAGCCCAGCCATGTACACTTGAAAGCCCATTGAACTTTTCTGAATCCATTTATCCGTCCATACCATTACCACCACCACCACCGTCTCTCCATTTATTCCCTCCCGCTTTCCCAGCCCATCTCTATCATCATTCTAAATGATTCTTCATTTTGCAAAATTCCTTCCACCACACTAACCCAACCAAAACCAGCCCGCAACCTAGACAGAGAGCTATACATACAGGTAGCCAGCCACCTTGTAATTTCCTCCTAATAACTTTATTTCATTTCAATTCTATGTCTCTCTCTCTCTCTCTCTCATTCACCGGCTGCAAGAGAGCTTTAATGGTTTGTCGGCTTTTAGAAAGACTTTGCGAATTTCCCCCATTTCCTTTATCGTAATAATCCAGACTGTAGCGGGTCCTGGTTCTGTTGCTTCCAAAGGATCCTGTAACAAGTCCTTTAACAGCCTGTCCGATACTCAATGATTGAATGGGACTTGGAAATACTTGAATGGAAAAGGAGCATAGGTTGAATTAGAATGTATAGTGATGGACTTAAGACTCTGAAGGAAGAAGGAGGCAGAGGAAGAAACTGCAACTACTTGTTGGGTGGGGGGAGGAGGATGAGGTGATGCAAGTTTTTGGATTGAATATGGACTAAAATTTGTATATTTTTCTCTGCTACGTGTGGAATTTGTCGCATCTGGTATGAAAATTGTCATCTCAAAGTGGTTTTGGTGGACTATAAAATAGGAATAAGATACTCTGTTTCCATGCTGGTTTCTCTGTGCCACTGTCTGTTCGTCTGTCTGTTGCTTTTCAAGTATTATGATACCCATAGGTTGAAGAAGAAGAGGATGATGATGATGAGATGAGGACGGTTAGATTTGGACCTTGTTTCTAATGTTGGCTGCGGTTAGAATTTATTTTTTCTCAATCCTCTCTATCCACTATACTTCTTCTCTCATCTTTCCCTTAATACATTCTACTCTAATTGTAAATATTAAAGGGGGAGAAAAGAGATGGCTGGTCTGGCTCATCCCTGTGCCTGAATCAATGGTAGGAAGGAAGGGCTGCGGAGGGACAGACAAACGGATAGATTTATCCTTGCTGTAAGTCAGTTAACTTGTGTACTTGTACACTATGCTACATGGTAGATGGATGGATTGAATGAGGAGAGGGATTGGAATAAAAACGCACTTGCTTTTCCCTTCATCTATCCCCTAAAATCTGTTTTTATTATTCCTCAGCTTTCTTTACTTGGAAGGCGGACGGAGGCTGTGTCTGTGTCTGATCTGGGAAGAATTGGGACTGTAATATCCGTTTATTGAACTATTCGTCTCTCAGTCAGTATAGTATACCCCTACCTGCATCCCAGACATCCTCCCCCTCCCTGGCTCATTTCTCTCTCTCTCTCTCTCTCTCTCGTGGAGTGAGAAAATAACGTCTACGGAAATTGCATTTATTCCCATCCGCCTTCTCTTTCTCTCTCCCATCTAAGCTCTTCCTATGCACTGTCCTGGGTTGACGTCTGCTAAAATACTATCCTACCCTTCCGCTCCTACGATAAGCCAATACTCACCTTATTTCCAGACTTGAAATCCGCCAGGATTTTATTATTATAATGTACTAGAAACGGAGAAAAGGCGGTGGAGGATAGGAGGAGGAGGATGTAGTACGGGAAGAAGAAGCCAGAAGCTCCAGCCCAGCCTGTGCCGGAGGAGAAGGAAATCTCTAAAACAGATGCCGTATTATAATCCTCGAATATGTTTTCCCTCTTGCACTTCTTCCGCTACACTTTTCACCAGAAACTATCATTCCTTCTACTTAAAGCTAGCATAAGCTTAGTTTTACGTTTAAGAAGGGGTGGAGTGGAGATGAGGATTTACCAAGTGGAGTGCGGGTCAAGATGTAATGTGTGTTTCAACAACTCTGAGCCACCACACCACGCCGTTATCTGGAGGAAATGTGGAGGGGAACACATTTTGAATGTCAATGCCGAGTTTTGCATGGGAATGAATGAATAAAATGATGATTAATTAAAATATACCATGTACTTGTTTGTGCCGTTATTTGAATTTTTAAATTTACCGCGAGTGAAGGCTCGGAAAAATTCATATTTCTTCATACATTCGGGAATGAATTGCATTCAAATTTAAAAAAAATTCTTCACTAGCTCATTTAAGCCGTGGAAGACTACTCCGAAACGGTTTTATCATCGCGATTCCGCGAATTCGGTTCTACTGCTGATTATAAGAGGAAAGGCAAGCTGGAATCTGAAGAAGCTAGCACGGAGAGAGAGAGAAGAGAGGCTAAGGGAAAAAAAGTTGGTGGTAACATGATCGATTGTAATTGAATTCGCTGGGATTTGAATGGCTATCGTAAGACATTTCATGGAAGGGAGGAGGGTGGAATGTACAAGATATAGATATACCTGATGTGGAGGAATCCGTGTAAATGGTTGTATACAAGTCTTGGATCCTGTGTATGTTGGTAATTCTGGTAATTTTCCGTATCATTTCCTCCGAAGAGATTTGATTGATTGATTGCTTTTCTGAGGTTACACGAGGATTAAATCCATCATGAGGGAATGGCTGTATGTCCTATTCTAATTGAAGGGGGGTGGGGAGGGGTGTGATGCTCAATCCTTTGGGAAGCTGTGGATGGAGATGAGAAAATAAAAGCCAGGGAGGATGTGTTATCAACTGATGAATTTGCGGACCCATGAGTATTCACCGCAATTGTAATTGTGGCTTATGATTCTGTGTAGTTCTGTGAATTTGTTGTGCGTGAAGGATTGTTCTCATGCATGCCACTTTTATTATTCATGTACAAAGTTCCGGAGAAAAATTGGTAGAGAACCAGGGTAATGATAATGATAAAGCTCTTTCAAAATTATTTCAACCGCTAACTTGAATCTCGGTTAATTCACTTCCCCATCAAAAACCGTCCAGCTTCTTTCCTTGGACTCTAATTAGACAGGGTGGGGAAGTGTGTTGGATGATGGAATTAGGATGATGATTGACAATGCTAGCATAACGTGAGTAGAGGTTCAGAAGGAAATCAAGCTTTGCTTTTACGTAGAGTTCTCGGTTATGTTTACACGTGCATCCGTGTATAGTCTTTAAAAGTTTTCGCAATCTACAGAAACCTACTGGGATATATGTATTCCTTCCGTGAATCCGTCAGGAGCGTCATCTGGAGGAAGGTTTGGCTCAACTCCGAGGCATGCCACAAGGCTCTGTATGTGGTTTTGGGGGGACGTAAGTAAAGTTCACACCTAAGTCAATCCCATCCCCGTTTATCTCCAGCACGTCCGAGGAAGAAGGGGAGGGGGCAGTGGAAGCGGATTGAGAATGAGCCCTACAATAATACTCTAACTAAATAGTCCCGTTCTTCTGAAGAGGGATAAGATTATTTTGGAACCAAGATTAAGTATTTGTATGCTGGAAGGGCTGATTTGAATTTGTTTCTCACACAAACACACACATTCATTCCCATCTTGAATATATTTAAAAGTTTGGGGAGGGGAGATGAGGGTTTCATGTACCGGCTCATCCTGCTTGACTCGGAATCTATTCTAACCCACCCTCGCCTTGGAAAACGAGGAAAATGTGTCTCCCCCTTTTTCTGAATAACGCTGGAACTGGCGTCCGCTTACATTAAGCCGAGTTGACTCAGCTGGAATACGAAAGCAAGTTGGTTTGGGGTGGGAAATATGTGTGAGAGCGTGCCTGGAATGATGAGGGTGGCATGGGGATGGGGAAGTTGGTAATTTCTACTGAAGCATACTCCCAGATTATGACCAGAAGAAGAAGCGTCTTTTCTGTTTGTTCCTGGAGCAAGTTGGGGGTGGGTGGCTTCACGAAAGAGAGGGGTGAGCGAAACAAGGTTCTTGAAAAAGCCCGAGCATGGTTATCTTCTCTTTTGCCGTTTTCTCTGAACCAGGCAGCGGCGTAAGGGATTGCCAACTGTTGTTTGTGTAAATTACAGAATCCGGCGGGGATGGATGAATGAGAGCCATCTTCTCGTCTCCACCATCCTCTCCCTTCGTAGGAATAATATAGGTTTGGTCCTTGATAATTATTTGATGGTAATTTGCATTGTACATTATGTTAAGTAGCCGTCTGAGTACATTTATTTTCTCCCTTGGAATTCATCATCCTGGTCGGTGATGGAGAGCGGCGGAAGGGACGAGAAGAAGGTAAAAATGCTCAAGGAAAGCAAACTGCATGGCAGACAAAATCTGTGTGTAAGAGGCGTCCGCATAATCCATAGAATTTACAGATGACGCCAGCCATGCATAGGAATAATAGGCAGGTAGATCTATGGGGTATTTCGGTGGGGATTTGTATGGGATTTGCAGTCAGTTTGTAGATACGAAGATAGAGAGAGAGAGAGAGAGAGAGAGAGAGAGAGAGAGAGAGGATGTATGTAAATCTTTGAGATAGGAAGGAGCAATGTTTATCCTTCTGATTAAATTGAATTGTGGGAGGAATGTAATAAGGTAAATTTTATTTGCGGACGGGGAGGAGGGAGGGCGCCCTCTGGTATTCACAATTATTCCGCTATGAATGGGATATATCTCTTCTACTACCTTGCGTTATATTGGGAACCTCTTATCCGAAGCACGGAAGCGAGATTCCTTTGGAGAATCTGGTTAAGAGACAGGCGTTACAGTGCACAGGATTCGTTCTTTAATGTCAGTTGTGTGAATTTCTGAATATATCGCAAGTTCGAAAGGAAGGCTTATTGTAGCTGTTTTTGCTTGTTGGCTTGGTTGGAGAGCGGTTCCTTGGTATGGGGGATGGTGGGAAGCGGGGAGTGACTATGAGCTAGTTTGGAGTTTGAGCCCGTGATTTCCATGAGCGTTAATGCGTTTGTTGTCAAGACACGATGACATTACACTTGAACGATTATGGGCCGGTCTCGGTCCGCTTTAGAGGTGATAAAGATAATACATGTAATTATGGTTCTTCACATGCCTTTCCCCATTCCCCAGGACTGGTGAGAAGGACGGCCAAGTCCTGTCTTCCTCCCTCCTCACCATAATCTTTACATTCAGGAGCAACTCCTTAAGGAAACCTGCCCGGCCAAGTTATAGTTTACCTCCACCGTAGCAGCCTAGCTGGGACTTGAGAGGATTGAAAAGTTGAGAGCCTTTGCAGTGTTTCGCATAGCAAGATTATAGGTAAGTCTCTCAGTCAGTGAGGATAGTGAAGGGAGCTGAAAATACAGAGACAGGAAGGAAGGGAGATGACTCTTGAATGAGGAGCTGGGTTAAAGTGGCGGAGAAGAAGAACAACTACCGGGCCTTCCATCACCATAATGATGATGCGGGGATTGAGAAGCATTGAAGCAAATCTTTTAGTCCGCATCTTTGAAAGTTTTGCTAAGGAAGGCCGTAAGCGATAAGCTTGCCTGAGCCTGGGACCAGGCTTGGAATAAGGAATTGTACGAAGAAGAAGCCTTTCGAGTTTTGAGATATGCATGAAATTCCTTACGTTAAACGGTATTTAATCTTTGCGCGTCTTTCTTATCCTCTTCAAGTTTATATTCTCTCTCAAATACTATATGTGAAGATGGCCGAGTCTTTGGAAATGTATGAGGTGGTCCTCCTCCTCCTCGTTGTCGTTAATTCCTACACTATTTAATATTTAAATAAGCAAGGAATTACTCCACCACCAAGACGGACGAGGGTATACAGAGTATAGTTGCTGGCAGTTACAGGATGTCTGTCTGGCCGAGGACGGAAAATAGCAGAGATTTAAGTGAGTCCAAGGAAGAAAAGTTTCCAAGAGTTTTTGGGCCGCTATTCAAATGGTCAAGAAGAAGCAGAAGAAGAAGGGCCAGCAAGCAAACAAAGGGGCAAGAATGTAAGGAACCACCCGCAGAATATTTCACCCAGTCTCATCATCTCATCCCTTGTCGCAATTCATTCCACATTTTCTCCAACCACACCATCCTCTGAAATTGAATATCCACCAAGTCCTCATCTTACCCTTCTCGTCTTATTCTGCCTCCCTTTATCTTTGCCTTCTCGCCAATTCCGCAAGGTTTAGCAAATTTAACATGCTGATTATGATCCAACTTGTTTCATCCATCCTCATCTCATCATCATCCCCCCCTTCCTTTTTTGATCCTTTCAAAGTTTTCTCCCAGCCTTTAACTTTCCTTCATAATCTTCTTCCTCTTTATCTTTCTTGTAACAATATTTCTTCGTTTTTGATACAAGCTATAGCTGCTCCTGTAATATAAAGATATGCTTTCCGGAGGGATATATTAATATATTCTTCTATTGTGAGGTTCTAAGTTTGTTATTCGCTACTTGATCGTTTCCTCGGACGGACTCATGAGAGTCTATCTTGAATTCTTCAGAGAGAGATACAGAAATGGAGAGAGATTGTGAGAGCTAACAAAGTTTAAGGGGAAAAGTTATAAGTAAGCAATCCAAGATCTGACAGTGGTGAGGATTGTGGGATACTGTAGGAAGAGAGGGACTTGTTTTTCTTTTTGGTCTACTTCGTATGACATGTTTGGTTTTTATATGATTCCGCATTCGTGTGGGATTGTAGGGATCATGTCATGTCTGAGCTCATGGCTGTGCTTAGCTTTGGGAGGAGATGATCTTGAAGTGCTTAAATATATATATATATATATATACATATTTACGGCTTGATGATTCTCAATCTACAGATAGAGAGAGATGTAGATATAGTGGGGGAATCACACATCTCAAAGATATGTTGGGAAAGAGTGGAGGATGAGAATCATATGAGATAATTCAATGAAAACCGGTTACTTTTGCCACTTACAACTTTTAGCTTCACCAACAACATCATTCCAATCTTCTCTCTGTATTACAACACACATCTCCCCAATGAATTTCACCTACTCCCGTTCTTCCTCCCAGAATCCGATCTTTCTGTTTCTTCCTATGCTATTGTTGATCCGATTCCAAGATTCTCAAGTCTTGCAATGCTATTTTCTATCATTTAGCAAGGTTAGGAAGGCAGTGACGGAGGGGCGTGACTTACGAAAGATTGCTTTCTCATTTACACCTCTCTCTACATTCCTGTAATGTCTTTTCTTTCTCGATTCCATATCTTGGTCGAATACACCAAAGAATATTTTCCATCACATGTAATCGTCAGGCATGAGCCAAAATCAGGTTCAATCTTACAGACACTTTACCGACCCTCCTCTCGTATAGCCTAGTAATTTGGCATCTTTTGGCAAATATCATCAAGATATTATGGCTGACGGATGGACTAGGTATTACCTGGCTGTATTTTGGTAATTTCTATGCGTATTTTTATTCCCACGATATCAACTTCCTTCATAGGTTGGGGCCATGGTCTGACTGCTTATTCCTTGCAATTAAAAATGAAGAAACTGTCTATATATATGTGTACATTTTTAGTTGGATAGGATTCCATCCGCGAAGGAGATGAGTATAGCTGGAAGGTGGAATCCTCATCTTGGTGAAGCGTGTGAGCGTGGGAATAATCAATAATCTAAATGAGTGTGTTTTTCTCGCTTTCCTCCTCCTCCTACCTACCGGATACCTGCATCGGATCCTCTGCTTTCTTCTCCCTTGTTATTTATTACCTCCTTCTTGGCTCATTATTTGGGGAAGATATGATTTGTATCACCTCTTTCATATCTCTGTAAATTTAGCTAAGCCTAAGCTGAAACTTTCCAGGGATTTCTGAGCCATTGAGAAAATGCGACGGCTTCCAGTTCAAACTAAACAATTATCAAGACAGGTGTGGGGAAAGAGGATTAGTTGCACTCTTATTTAGACACATCCAAAGGATTCTAGATTTTGTGTCGTTTTCTAGAATTTTACGTAATGAGAATGGAGAGATTTAGCTTTGGGTAGTACTTTTGCCCCTTGCTAATATTGTTTATATGCATTATTGTTTCTCATCTTGGGTTCTTACATACTGTGTGGACTTGGAAGCGTTCCGAAGGTGTGGATTAAGTTTGATATTGTAATAATTTATGTATGATGCACAGATTGGTGTACAATGAATACATTGATAGTGCAGCATGATTTTCATTTGAGGAGGGGTTTTAAGGATGAGATTATAGTGAAAAGAGCGGCGTGGAAATGAGGTCCTCCCTCTGGCCACCGGGGAAGGAATCACTTTTCTCTATCTCTCCCTCTATCCTATCCTCTGTCTGTATCTGTCTCTATCTTGTTGTGTAAAGGCAAACTAAATATTCTCCTCACTCATACTCTTCTCACTGAGTATCACCTAATGAAATTCTAACCCTTATAACAATTTGTATATTTTTCACGTCTCAACTTACTCTTCATCATCATCTCCTTCTCTTTCTCCTCCTCCTCATCATTGAGTTCCCTCACCTCCCGACTCCCTAAAACCTCTCTTATTCCTTGCCTTTTAAACTTTCTCATCTAACTTGTTCAAGTTCCAAGAGAGTTTGGGATTCATTCATTATGTAATCATCACACAGCCTTCTTCTTATTTTCTCCTTCTAACCTTCGCTCTCACCCCCTCCCTCACTCTCCACCCCGGCCTGTCTCTTTACCCAATCTTCACTCTACTTATAATCTAATTACCTTATTCAACTCCCTACTTATCCTTTCACCAGAATCCTCAAATCTTGTCCCACCACCACCACCACTTGAACTCTTAACATGACATGAGAGGAGGGGTTCATCCGTTGGATTTATTTAACTAATTGAAAGTAGTCAAAGGGTAAAAACCATAGAAGGTAGGTTATGTAGTCAATAGTCAGGAGGATGACAAAGGAACAATCTGAGATTTGCTCAAAATTATTAATTCTAGCAATTTCTAGGATTGTAGTAAGGAGGGACTGGGTTATTAGGATCGGAATATTTGCTAGAGCTGAAATATGTACAAAGGCTCTAAGAGGCCGACTGTTATAGTTGGTAGATTTAAGCTAGATAGAGTTTCTCAGTCAGTACTATAGTTTTCATGAGTCTTATAATCTTTCCGATAGCTTTAGATTGACCTCCAAAATCTGTCAGATTTCTCCCATTCAAGGTTAGGGATATTTTCGTCGGTACTAGTTCTTAGGAAGCGGGCGCATACTCCTTCCCCTCGGAAATTTTCTGGAGGAAGTAGTCTAAAAAACCCAAGTACTGCTCATGGCATATAGGAACACGACATTACTGTCTTTGCCAGGACCGTTGCACTACTACTGGGCTAACAACAGTCTGATGCCGTGCCTGAAGTTACTCTTGTTTAGTCAGTACCCGGTTAGGTAGTGGAATAATATGATTCAAAAGAAATGTTCCGCGGGTACGAGGAACAGCTGGATTAAAGAGGGATGGAAGAAGAAGGGGGAAACGAAACTGAGGGTTAAATTACTTATGAAGCTTAGTTGGAAAAAAGAAAGATACAAAGAAAAAATAAGGGTTTATAGAAGATGATGGATGCGTTTTTATCAATTGGTTCAATAAATTTCCTCTCAGTTTATTATTTGAGTTTTGATTTGTAGTATATTTTTTGAAATTCTGGCTCCTTTAAAAAAGGATATTTGAAAAGTGGGTTTGTATGAAATGTTTTCTCGGACAGAGGCAGAGGCCGGAAGGTCAAAGTTGGGGGAGGACTACGAATGAAATTAGGAGGATGTGGGATTCCAATTAAGCAATTAGGAGTTGCATCTTAGAAAACCGGGGTACGAATGAGAAGGGAGGACAGGATGATATAGGAAAAGACGACAAATTGTAAGGGATGGAAGAATTGTATTGAAGTGAATTGAGCTAGTTTATAAAGTTAAACGTGTAGCTTGCTACTTATAACATGAGTTGGAGGGGGGATGCGTTGAGTTTTAGTGCCTGGTGGTGTGGGATCATTAATATTTTGTTGACAAAAATAAATGTGCTCAAAAGCTCTAGCTTATCTGTGAGTTGGTGGCGTATTTCGCTTATGGAAAGTAGGTTATCATATTTTCCCCTTGTGTAAATCATGTCTGTATCTATTTTTCACTCGCTCCTACCCTCTATCATTGTGTGTATAAATTAAACATTTTTCCAGTTTTATTCTCTCCCTCTTTTCCAAACATTCTGTTTGTATGAATGTGCCCTCATTTTTTCCTCTCGTGGAATTAATGATTGTTTGACACATTATGGATTTATTCCTCTTCAAACATTATGACGAGTGGGTTGAATGAGCGTCCTCTGGTGAAGCGCTCCCGAGTAAAAGCTAAATGGTTGCACTATAAGCTGCCTATAATTTCTGCATAGCTACTCTAACTCTAAAGTGAGTCCGCTAATGGTTAAGCCTTCTTATTTGGCTAGGTTTTATTTATGAACCAACGATACATACTACTACAAGGCAACTAAAACCTCCCTTCCATGCCCCCAGGCTTTGCATTCGAAACTAAACTATATTAAAATAGTATGAATATATATACTATTTAATTCCATATTTGTGTCTCTCTGTATCTTCCCTCTTTAGATCCGACCCCGACCACATAACTCATCCTCCATATGCTTTAATGGTGGTGTACGCAATAGGAACTGAAAAAGTTTGCTAGATTCAATAGCCTTTTATAGCTTAAAGAGAGAATATGAAAATTTTGCTATCCGTGGGCATCGTACTGATTATTAGCTACTAACCAAGTGCCGTTTTGGTTTCCTCTCTTCTCCTAAAATTCTAGGAACTAGCAACTAGTAGAAGTTAGCATGATATAAGAGGAGTTGTAAAGTGAAGCAAGTCTAGCTCGGAGTTAAGCAAGCCGATATGAGTTCATGGTCGCGCTTAACTGTGGTTACAAAAGAGGGAGGGAATGAGAGAGCTACTACAAGTAATTTTCAAGATAATTTTCTCCAAGCATGTTTTCTCATTGAAGGGGCGATGAGAAAAGTAGTGTATTTAGTTTATCTCATCGCCCTCATTCCCTTCCCTGGCTCCATCCATTCATTTATTGAAAAATCCATAGTTTGCCGGCATTATCTCCTAGGATTTGAAATCTAATGCAAATAAAAGTTAAATGACTACTGCTCTATTCAAATTTATCCTAATTCTATCATTGAATAGCTCTCAGTCAAGCCTGGTAGTTCTTTCTTCCCAATCCTTATGTCAGATTCAAGTGTGTAGGATCAAGGATGGGGAGGATAGGAAGAATGTCCAGTAGGCAATAAGAGAGTTAACTAACTTGGATGATTATAGGTTAGGGGGGGAGTTTGGACGTTTAGAGCTACACCAGGATATTTATTGTGGATGGGATATTTTTTTGCACATGCAGGAGCCTTAAAACTGCCAGGATTCTAAGGCTCCGGTGGAGATCTGACACTTGTATATGTGTTTCTCGTTATGTCAGCAATTAATACTGAGGTTTTAGTATCATTGGATTTTGTTTCCCTCCCACGAAGAATTTGCAAGGTTTTTTTTTGCAAAGCCTGGGAAAGGAATATAGGAGGCGGGTTGGATAATAGAATGGTGGTTTAAAAGATTAGCGGTCTGTGCGAATATACAAACATGTAACCTGTAAAGGTTTTTAAGTGCAATTTGCACTCTTGTTCTACGAAAGAGTTGATTGAGAAATGTCTTTGTACCCTTTGCAAAATTTTAGCGGATGCAGGATGCTAGATTTGGTCTTTGGAGAAGCTTACTTAACTGCTAAAGGGGTGGAGCGGAGTGTTGGGGAGAAATTCCATAATCAACTCCCGAGTTGAAAAAGCTGCATTGAAGCTGAGGAATGCATGGATAATTGTGTGGGAGGGGAGGCATATTAAAATTGCGCGAGATGATTGATTTCTTTTGAGCGTTAATTAGAATTTTTGCGAAAGGGTATTCCAGGGAGAAGGAGGGTAGTGTCGGTGTGGATTCTTGGGCTGGGATACTAGGCATTGCATAATACCCACACCTTTTGTAAGGGTAACTAATGACTAGGCTGGAGTCTCTGCTTTCCACTGTATCTTTTTACGGGTTTCACAGAGGGCTC
The DNA here is from genome assembly GCA_906901655.1 of Sminthurides aquaticus. NCBI lineage: Eukaryota > Metazoa > Arthropoda > Collembola > Symphypleona > Sminthurididae > Sminthurides > Sminthurides aquaticus. The sequence goes on along the minus strand of CAJQTT010000013.1, from coordinate 153,152 downwards.
CTGTTGACAATCCGGTGGGTTTGAAGAGGTAATTAAAATTATACGACACGGCTCTTATGGGAAAAGAATAATGGCGCTATATATTTTTGTATAGGCGACTGCATATTCCGGATGGAGTTCTACGAGGCTGGGCCTCCTCAGAATCCTTTCCGAGAGACTGTGAGGAGGGAGGGTGGTTGGTTGGTTTTGAATGTGAAACATTAGACGGTGGCGGTGTGCGCTAAAGATAATGAGTATTAGGTAAAAGGTATTAGCATTAGCTAAGGCTATATATGCTATGGCCAAGTCTATTATCCGGACTGGAGTGAATGTACCCATTAAATTTTTCCATTCGTTAAATTATTTTGACTAATGGATGTTCTGTCACTCTATTTTCATTTCCCATTTCATATCCACCTCTCTCAACCCCTCCTCACGCTCCTTCTCACTCATTCTGGCTAATAATATGGCGGAAGAAGAGGTGAGAATCCTTATTATTCCGGGATGCTTACTTAATAATGATCCCCCCTGCCTTACCTGCTTGGAATCATCTGTCCTATTGGGTGGGATGGGGTGTAGGTTAGGTTAGTATGTATCCGATTGGAATTGAAGTCATTTATAGTTGTTTCACTCGAGTCAATACGCAAGTTGTATATTTTGTGACGCTTCCCTCTCCTAGTTTCCTCTAGTCAGTTAGCCAAGTAGCGCTCTTGAATTAGTGGGTTGTTGAGTGGGAATTGGGAATGAAGATGAAGAGCCGTTAGAAATGCTGAGAATGGGAGAGATGCTACATATTATTATTACCTTTACTAATGTTTGTATAATAATCCATCCAGGAGCTGTATGAGCTTCCTCCAGCCTTGGTATTGTTGTTGTAGAAAAGAAAGACACTTGCATGTTTCCTCCAGCTGGTTATTGTGACTTACCTTCCGCTCAATATCCGTCCAAGGTTTGGAGAAAGCAGGAGGGATGGGAGGGAGGTAGACAGGTAGGCAGAAGAGGGGGATACGTGTGTGTGTGTGTGGGCTGGCATCTATTTTTGTGGCTTTTAGTTCTGGGCTGCCTGCTTCCTCGTACATTTTAAAATTGATTCAAATTATTCAATTGCTAAATTACAGAGGCCTCTTTAAATGTGCAACTCGTCTTGCTGACACGTGTACACAAATGAACAAATGATTGAGGAATATGGTGATGATGGAGCGGTGGAGTGGTGGACTACGTGTGTGTCTGTAGAGATGCGATGATGAGTGTGCTCGGGATTAATACAGGGGGATTCTCCAGGAGTTTTGAATTTAGTTTCTGCACGTGTCTACCTCTGCCTGGGAACATGGAGCGTTTATCCCACCTGCAGTCACGCAATATTGTTGGTCTTTTTACCAGGAGATGAAATCCTCTATTGCACACATTATTTTGGATGTGCTTGCTTAGTGGGATGGACTTGAATATACGATGTTGTACACAGTTTCTGTTTCTGGTGGTAAACCTCTGTTAAACCTACTGCCCGGATATGGATGGAAAAAGCTGAAACATTATTTTTAAAAAACCCTCCCGGTAAAACAGGATGCATGTTTCTTCTTGATCGTATATATTTAGTTACTTATATCCCGTCTCTCAGGCGGGAGAATGGATGGAAGCGTCATTGGATTAATTGCTCCAAGAGTATGTGCGGGCTGGTTCAGGGATGAGAAGGAAGGAATCCGCTACTTTTTGGTTGTCGCAAAAATTTCTGGCCACAGGTCAAACACGTTAGCCTTTCGGTTATCACCGATGTACTCCTCCTGTTCTACACGCTTTGAAACGTACTTTGCTCCGTGGGTGGTTTAATAAGAAGGCATGAAAGTTTTCTCACTGTTGTTCTTGTCGTGTGTGCAGATTATACTGATTCCTTGTATGCAGTTCTCTTTAGAATTTTTCATGGGCTCGGGTAGGAGCGGAAAAGGGTTGTGTTGATCCGCTTCTTGGGTGAAATTTTTGCAAACCTTTGAGAACAGAACATGCTCTTCAATCTCTATTTTTTTCAAAGTCTTCTCTCCGCCTGCCGATACTAATGATCCCTTCTTCTTGCCTCATGATTTTACCACCAACCTCTTGTTCTACAGTCTGCTAATTTTTTCGAGTACAGAGGAAACTTGGAAAAAGCGGAGTAGATAGCCATCCCGCCCCTTGGATTTTTACCTTACCATACGGATGGGGAAAATGCTCCATATGTTTCCTCATATGCTACCCACCCCGCTATATATTCAAGCTCATCACTCTTCATTTACCCTTCAAGCCAAGCATGCATGCATAATCATCTCATTTCCCCACTTGCGTCACGCGCTCTTGTAGTACAGATTCCAAGGTCTTTAAAGTCCGGTCCGGATCGATCCCTAGTTTCCTCTAATAATATCGTATTTTACAAAAGATTCAATCAATGTCGCTATTCCCGTATTCATTCGGCCCGCAATCCAACCCTGCATATGGATAATGATTCCGCCACCACTACCACCGTGTAGAATCAGATATGAAGTACTTTGGCTGAGGTAGAAACTCAAGAGTGATGACGACGGAAGGAATAAATTGTGGATTTAAATTGCAACTGGATCAATGATCAGGCCGATAAAGGTTTACGTCTTTGTAGCATCCTCTCTCTTTTCCTCAATCTTTTTCGGCATCTTTTCTTCAGATGTGCAAATTGTTTGTGCGCGTGAGTAAATTGATTTGTGTTTCATCTGATTCCTGCACACTTTCCTCTATTTAAATCATGTCGGGATTATTTCATTTATTCCTTTTCTTTAGGTTTAGTTACATTCAAATAATTCACAGCTACTAACGTAGGAGCTAATCGTGGAGTACGTTTCAGTTGGTTAGGCTTAAAAGACGTAGGTGTGGCGTGTGTCATATAGTGTTACCTTTCCATGATTTGGAACATGCTGAAAGAGATTGCGGGTTGATTCCTGGACCTAGAACTTTAATTGCCATAGTATGTGAGATCTTGTTCTTGGGATTGTGTACCTTCAGAAAAAAAACATTTTAATCAATTGTATTTACAAAGTTTTGAAAGTCTTAGCATTGTAAGAAATTGCGAAATTACCAGGAAGAAGTTGCGTACTTCTTGAGGATGCTGCGAAATCTGTCACTCTTGTGGCATCAACTTGGCATAGGTTGCACTATCTGTTCTGGGACACATTTTTGAAGAACTCTCGTTGTTAAGATCTATGCGAAGGTGTAAAGTAAAAAATAACTTGATTTTAAAGTAATTTATAATTAAAGGGGACGGAAAAGGTGTAGAGCAGAGAAGGTGGGAAGGAGAGGGGTGTAGGAAGAGGCTGGCTGATGATGTTATGAAAAGTACGGTGACTTGTTGCTGAGGAGTAGATAAATGATTTGATGAATGAGAAAGGAGAGAAAAGTTGTGCTAATAAGACGTGTACAGGAGAGGGTAGTTAGTTAACGGGGATTTGCGACCACCACATTCCACAGAAGTTGTTTCCCTTTTGATTTGATGGTATTTTACATTGATTGGGATTGGATGGATGGAGGATTAGGAGGACACTTAAGGGGAGCATTACTCTCATGATCGTCCCAGAATTTAAGAGAGTCAATCTCGTCGTTATCATCATGAATGGCAGAATGGATGACGTCCTCGGCTCGGATTGGAAGCGTCCTTAGATGTTTGCTATGGATGGTGGTGTCGGTGTCGTTGAAAAGCTTATTGGAAATTTGGAATGATCACGTTGCTTAGAGTGACTAGTGTGCATACGAGATTCTTGTCTTGTGGCTATCCAGTTTGGGGAAAGCCGTGTAGTAGTCTGGGACTCTTTTGCTATTATATAGCATCATCTCGTTAAGTTTTGGATAGAGTTGGATGAGATGGCGGAGATGATTTGATAATTTTTGATAAAGTGATAATGTTGTGTGATACCCTCCTTGAGGAAATGATTGTGGTGAATGATGATGATACATTTCACGCATCCTACCTCCTTAACTCTTTATCCATTTACATTATTTCTGTAATCATTATCATCTTCCAATCCAGCTTTCAGACTATTCTCTGTAGATCCCTCTACACACCATCTTGTTTGTAAATCCTCTATTCTCTTTATCTACGTGCTTTCTTCTCCATCATCATCATCTTTTTCAGCTCCATCTCATCTTGGTTTAGCCTCAATCCCTTTTGATCCTTTTCCGCTTCTCTCACTCAGCATCTTTGATTTGGTGGAAGTGGAAGACTCGGTCGGAACTGAACTTGACTGTATTTACTTGATTCTCTGATGGATTCCAGCTATGTATGGCAGAGGAAGTGGCGTGGCGAGCCTTGAGAAAAGATGGCTTCCTTTGAATGTTGAAGCATCCCCGTTTTTTTAGCAAGTGAACCGGCTAAAAACTATCAACAGGAGGAACTTGATTCCGTATCATCAGGGATTTATCTTTGAGTCTGGTCTCATCATCTTTAAACAGGATTCCATTTGAGGAGAAGGAGGGAGATGTGGAATCCTCATGGTGGCTTTCTCAAATCTTCTTTTTCTCTCACTCCCCGCCCCGTCCGTATTTCTTCAAGTCCAGTTTCAAGTTTTATTGGAATGCAGGCTGGGAGATATTCTTCGGGCTGGTACTGCTGCGAGTAGTGGGTTTCTCTGTGTATGGTTGTGTGTCCAGTCTCAAGGATTCTTCCATCTTCCCACCGCCACATGAGGCTACAAGACACGACGGAAGGAGTGGGGAGATGTGGTTCACCATCACCTCACCGAACATAGGTGTACTGGGCAGGGCTGGATTTGGTTGCAAAAAGACTGTAGCTGTCCTTTAGCTTAGGAGGAAGATGAGGATCATCCTGGCTTGGCTGTTGTTGAAGACGAAGAATAAGAGTTGGAGAAATTGTTATGCATCAGAGGAAGCAGGTATGGAATTCTTTCCTCTATCCTCTCCTCTTCCTACACGTGTTCGTCTCGACCCTTTTGGAAATCCTCTCTTGAGAGATTGAATCCAATCCAATATAATTGTACACCTATTCTCTGCTCTTTATTTTTTGGATTGGATTGCATCGCAACCCCCGTGTTCACTCCAGGATCTCTTCTTCATTCAATATTGCGGTCCGTGTGGAATGAGGGAGAGAGAGGAAGATGGAGAAGAGTGGACAAACAAGTCAAAGCCGGACATAGGAAATGGGACATACAGTAGGAGGGGTGGATGGGATGAAATATAGTAAACAGAGGATGGGTATCTTTAATCTTGGTATGAGGAAAGTCATCTTGATCCCCCCTTTGCGGAAGACGAGTCTCTAAGTCAGGCTTGGAAGAGATAGACCCGGATTCCATTAGCGAGGTTCTCGGTTGGTTGTAATTCATTCCTCTCTTCATTTACATCTCTGCGTATCATTTCTCCTCGAATGTTCATGAAGATTCTGCTGTGAAGCATCGTTGAAGGGTGGGGATGAGAAGCGGATTGGGTTGAACCAATCTCCAGAAGAAACCGGGATGCGGAGGTAGTCGTATGTTAGTGGAGCTGTCAACTTTGACAAAATGTTAGCGCATTGCGAATAAGCGGGGATTGATGCAGATTGAGTTTCACGTTATGTTCTGCAGTAAGTAAGTGTAAGGTCTTCACCATCACCATCACAAGTACTTTACTTAGCAGTACACTTGGCCGCTGATTTTGATGGAAGCGTGAAATATTTCAAAGGCTGAGCCCTGAGGTTGAGCCTATCAGGTTGTTCCTGTTCAATGTGACTTCGTCTGGTTCATATGTTTACATCCGGGCGGAGGGCCAGGGCCGAGCTGGGTCGACTCAGGAAGGTTGTTTTCCTACTATCGTGTGAATCCACGAGATACGTGACGTGATGGATTGATTGGAATTTTGTTTCATTATAATTGTCCCCTGGTTTGTTGCTCTTCTTTGATGTGTTCCGCATTTCTCTCAAGTCTTCCCACCACCGCAATCTCACTTGATCTCTCAAGAGTCCATCCAACCTTGATTCTCACCGTATCAAATTCAATAATGCAAAATAAACATTATCAACTCGTTGTCAACTCGGTTCGGGGAGAGAGGGAAGGACTGGACTGGACACTCCCTAGAAAGGATGGGAGTTGATTGTTGTAAACTGTCGTGAAACACCCATGATTCTCGTCCATGTTTACCCCTCTCAGAAAGGAGGTTGCTGTACGCATTTCTCTTCGTCTTCCGCACTTGAATCTTCTTCTTTGGATTCAATGGGATAAGATCTTGAGGAGGCTTTGGAGGTTTGAAGCTCCCTGAGAATTCCTGCGGCGGCTCCTCCAAGTGCATCCACCACGTCATTAAGCACATGCCCCTCACCCATCACCCTATCAACAATGAAACGAGAGGCTTCGAAACTTACAATATCAATCAATTAGCCACCGTACACCCAACAAACAATATCGGAAGACAATTCGACAAACGCATAATCAATACACGGGACTCACTCTTCTTGATCCTGGGGTTAGCTCACTTTGTCTAATTTCTCATTCCTTCTTCTTGAGGATCCCTTTCCTTTCCCTGGTTCGGCTCGGGTTTCGTGCTCTAGCTATAGAACACTAACGGAAGGCTAATGCTGAAGGAAGATCCCCTGAAAAGCAGACAACAAGAGTCAATTTGAAAATAATTTAAAAAATCTGGTAACTTGGACAAGTAGTAAGCTAGAGGTTGTTGGTAGCTGCTGTGGGTTCAGTCCGAGGGAGGGCTGAGTTAAAGTTTCAAGAAGGAGAAGAGGCAAACAAGAGGTTAATGCATAATTCAAAGGTTAGGCTACCCAAGTACCTCATTCCATCGGCTCGTCTCCACTTGACCCACCGCAGTCCCGATGGCCATTGGCTAGGCTAAACAAGTTACAAATCAAGGACTTGATTTTGATACTCTTGAACTTTCCCACTCAATAAAGTTAATATGAAAAGGGAATAAATATCTCTTGTCAGCGCGTATTCACTTGTTCACAAACATGTTTTGATGCTCTCCGGGTAATTTGTCATCTCCTGTACAGTACTATCGCCCTTTCATCAATCCATCTTTTGCAAAATTCTTCTTTCATATTACTTCTCTTCGATCTGCAGGGTTGTTGAACAAGTTGAATCAATCCGGGCTACAGGTGTTGGGTTGGAGGAGCCACTCACTGCTGTATTGGTTGGAGGAGGTGAAGGAAAGAATGTTAAGAATTGAGTGAATGACACTTGTTGAATGCTCTACCTGCCCTCAGCTACCTGTTGATCTTTTATCTCTCTCTCTCTCTCTCTCTCTCTCTCTCTCTCTCTCTCCCTTCCTTCCTTCTCATAATTACGATTATACAGACAGAGCTCTGGGATTTACATCTTAAGCCTTGTCCTCCTGATCCTGAGTTGCCTGGAATTTGAACAGGTTCCCCGTGAGAGATGCAGCGCACTCACGCTTAGTAATCCTTTTTTGCGCCGCAATATTCTTGAAACGCAGGGTAACTTATTTCTTGATATAACATGTCTCCGCTTTCCACGTCGTAAAGCTGGATATGACAGAAATGTTGAAAAAAGTTTACGTGGCTGAATTCTTAATATGTTTAGGGGCCAGCGGCCAGGATTATCATCAGTCCCTGTCTGCTTACAGAATTGTCCACCTCCTTTTAACAAATGTGTAATCTAAGTCACAAGTCCGAAACACGTAGCGTACAGCTGCATCACGCACACACACGCATGTCGCTGTCGCTCAGATTTTCTCTCAGTTTATGTTACATCTTGTTAGTAGCACTCACTCGGGAAGAAAAGTTTTAAAAAACAAGTTACTGGCGTACAAAAACAGTGTATCACGGGCTACGAATTACGGACATGAATCTTTAAAAGTCAGTCTTTATTGTTCCTTGTCTCAATGAGATGAGAGTAGAACATAACTGGAAATTTTGACACGCGAAACATTTTCAAATCCTCTTGTCAAGCTAATACTCTTCTCCGCCTTCTCCTTCATCGAAATTTGAATCCATCCCGACTTCTTCATAATCTTTTTCCAGAGCTGCCAAATCTTCACGAGCTTCGCTAAATTCACCTTCTTCCATACCCTCTCCAACATACCAGTGGACAAAGGCTCGTTTCGCATACCTGGATAAGTAATGGAAGAAGAAATTAGAGGTCCAAAGATTCAAGATTCCTCAGATTTAGACGTTTGCAAAATATATGTGTAGAACTTACATGAGGTCAAACTTGTGATCTAATCGCGCCCATGCTTCGGCAATGGCAGTTGTATTTGATAACATACAGACAGCTCGTTGTACTTTTGCTAAATCTCCACCAGGAACCACCGTCGGGGGCTGGTAGTTGATGCCGACTTTGAAGCCGGTGGGACACCAGTCAACGAAACAAATTGTTCTGGAGTTGTTAAAAAATTAGTTATACTCATTCACACCAAGTTAGTTTTGATTGGGTAAAAATTATATTATCACCTTTTCGTCTTAATCGTTGCTATTGATGCATTCACATCCTTTGGGACGACATCTCCACGGTATAACATACAACAAGCCATGTATTTTCCATGTCGAGGGTCACATTTGACCATTTGATTAGCCGGCTCGAAACAAGCATTCGTAATTTCCGCAACGGATAGCTGCTCATGATAAGCTTTCTCTGCACTGATAACTGGAGCGTAGGTGGCCAGCGGAAAGTGAATTCGCGGGTAGGGCACCAGGTTAGTTTGGAATTCTGTCAAGTCCACATTCAAGGCACCGTCGAATCGGAGCGAGGCTGTGATGGATGATACGATTTGGCCAATTAGCCGGTTTAAATTGGTATAGGTTGGTCGTTCTATGTCCAAATTTCTTCTGCAAATGTCGTAAATGGCTTCGTTGTCAACCATGAATGCACAGTCGGAGTGTTCCAGCGTGGTATGAGTTGTGAGGACGGCGTTGTAAGGTTCCACTACTGCTGTTGAAACTTGGGGTGCGGGGTAGACAGCAAATTCCAGCTTGGATTTCTTTCCGTAGTCAACAGACAAGCGCTCCATGAGGAGAGATGTGAAACCGGAGCCAGTGCCTCCGCCAAAGGAATGGAAGATGAGGAATCCTTGAAGTCCGGTACACTGATCGGCCAATTTTCGGATTCTGTCCAAGACTAAATCTATTATTTCCTTGCCGATCGTGTAATGTCCGCGAGCGTAATTGTTTGCAGCATCTTCTTTTCCTGTGATGAGCTGTTCCGGATGAAATAGTTGTCGGTAGGTTCCAGTTCTTACTTCATCTAGACAACAGAAGAAATGCTAAAATTATGCGCTACATATTCAATGCTCCTAACTATGATCTCGATTTAAATAATAAACTAACTTTACCTATTACGGTAGGTTCCAGGTCGACCATTACTGCTCTGGGTACATGCTTCCCCGCTCCGGTCTCGCTGAAGAAGGTATTAAAGGAATCGTCTCCAGCTCCACAGGTCTTATCCGAAGGCATTTGTCCATCAGGTTGGATTCCATGCTCAAGGCAGTAGAGTTCCCAGCAAGCGTTTCCGATTTGGACTCCAGCTTGGCCAACGTGGATAGAGATGCACTCGCGCTGTAATTGTGAAAATAGAGACACTTATGACGTTATTGTAATTCCAGCTGCATCAATTTTCCCGGATTGGCTTACATTCAATAGATTTGCTTCGAGAGCAATGCTAACCGACGATTCCAGGAGTTTGAAAAATACCATTGTTTTAAAATCTCACTTACCATTGTGATCAACCAATTAAGTTAAAGCTGAGATAATAGTATTACAGATTTGGACGAACTATAAAAATAATGACGCTATAAAACAAAGAGATAAAAATACTTGCGTCTGCCGTGAACACAGCAAAAAATGAAATAGTCTTAAGTTTCGCAATGAAGTAACAGATGAATTTTAGAATCTTAAGTTTATTTGCTCAGTATCAAACATTGAACGGACGTAGATACCGTAACCATGGCGTACAATAAACGTTGCTCAGACTAGTACACACACACGCTTTACTAATGTCCTGATGGCAAATTTCAGAATACCCTTTTGCAAAATCTACAATCTGTAAATGTAAAACATTATAAAAAGCGGATGAGTAAGTCGAAACTATTTGTGAGTTCTGGTATTTGAATATTCATAGCAAAAAATCATCGCCCTAAGAAAGCTAAACTCGTATCACAAACTGTAGCTAAGGCGGATTTACCAGGGTGTTTCAACGGAAGCTGGAATGACAGTTCGGAAGTTCTGGAGCTGCCATTTCTGACGTTCATCATCCGTGCATTCTTGCATAACTAGCTGATTCCCAGTTTCAATGGCCAAACACTTTCGATGTATTCGATGAAAATAACGTTTACTCTATAAGCCAAAAATAAATTAGTATTTGAAAAATTCATTTAAGGCCTACTTAACTTGTTCAATTTTTTTTAGCATTTACAACTTATTTCTATTGTCATTGCCTGTACACATACATTAAAGGTTAACTATACCATGCATTCAGGAAAATAGTCATATAAGTAGTACCGGAGCGTCATAGTGCCATTCCTGATTACCCCGGGCCCCGTGACAGGGAAATGACATGACTCGGTCCCCGGAATAATCCACACACATCTCATCTCTCCTTATCTCCAGGTCTTTTGTGTACGACCAGAACTGTTTAATTACAGGAGAATCAATTAATATTTTTTCAACATACGTATTTCTTCGTGTCTCACTAACCTGGTTTCCTCCCTGATTGTGGCAAGGGTAAAGGCTTATAGGAATGCTTTTCTTGGCAGAGTATGGAGAATCTAAGCAAGTTTTTCCTCCGAACCCTAGACCGCGGATCTAAACAGTAACAGATATAGAAGGTTTCAGACAGTCATAATACTATCGGATCAATAAAAAGCCGAAGCGGGTTACCTCGCCGTGTGCAAAGCCCTTATCTGGAATAAATACTTCAGGATAAAGGTTCTTAATGTACCATTTAAATGACTTGCATCTTAACCTCTCACGAAGCTCCAACCGTGAAGAAATATCACCGTAGTCTCCCTAAATGTTGAAGAAAAGATGATACAGACAATACGTAAATGAAGCTCCATCTTTCGCGAGGGTGGTTAAGTAGACTCAACAAAAATTTATCAGCACCTACTGATTCAGTAATGCAACAACAGACGGCATGAATGCTCGGCTTCTCATGTTAACCATTCACAGTTGCAATATCCAACGCACCATCCCACAAATTGTTTATGATATCCTACCAACAACGTTCACATTCACATGCATAAGAGCAGGAAGATTCTTACCAAGTCATAATTAATTTTCTGGAAGTAATATTTAGAATATTCGTCAGTCCAGACTTTAGCCAATCGAACAAGGTTCTTCCTCAAAACGTTTACACCTTCTCTCCATTTATACGGTGATCTACGTCTGAAAATATGGCCCACATGGGAACAAGGAATAATTTCAATCGTTCCACCGCACATCCATGTCTGGAATAAAAGATGAACTTGTTATTGCAAAGAAGATAGTTAAAAATCTGTTGCGTTTTCCCATAGTAGAAGAATTCCCAAGCTTTCAAATATGAAACTTACTTTAAAAGATAGCTCAAGATTTTCACCTCCCCATATATCAAATTCTGGATCGTAGTATCCCAAATACTCAAAGTAGCGCTTGCTAATAGCAAAAAGACCTCCAGCCATTGTAGGTGTCTTGAAAGGCTGGGAAGGATCCTTATAATTCAGCCTCAACCGTTCGGGCATAGTACGCCACGTGAACTAATGTTGGAAAATCTTTCAAATTAATTTGAAGCTGCTGAAAGGTTTGCTTCTCATATTCGTAATTTGTTGAATAAATGCTGATTTACCGATAAGGACCAGTCGAACACTCCGATGGAATGTATCATGTTATCTCCGTTTGTGTTGTAATGGTACTGGAAAGTAGTATCATCTATTGAATCTATAACGGGGCAAACTACTGTTGTGTAATTCCTCCCGATACGATCTACTAAGGGCGGTAACCATCCTGAAAATAAGTGATGGTAATTTTTTGTCAGCTTACAGTGAAATGTATCAGACTTAAGCAAATTTAAAACGAAAAATACTAAAATTACCGGGTGTGGCTTCAATATGAGAGTCTAGAAATGTTAGCACAGGTGCTTTAGCTTCTCTTGCACCCATCATACGGGCTCGTATTAGCCCTATTCTATCTGGAGCCCTGATAATTCGTACTTTGGAAAACTTTTTCATGTAATCATCTAATGGATCCTTCAAGTGATCTGAAAAAAGTGAAATTACATATTAGCTCCTTTTAATACTACTATGCAGGGGATATAATTAACGTTTGGCTCACCCATGGTAGAGTTGTCATCCACCAGTATTATTTCTTGAAGCAATTCGGGTGGTGATCTGTTGATTACTGAGTGAACAGAACGAAGGAGTATCGACCATGCTTCGTTATGAAAGCACATGATTACTGATGTTTTCGGCAGGCTCTTACCCTCTCGGTCAGGTAATTTGCAACTAATTGCGACATCAAAATTTAGAAAATGACTTTCACTTTTTTGTAGGTTTCTAAATGGTATAATCTGTTTGCGTACTTGGGGTGTCGAATATCTGGCAAGCTCCGATCGACGCTGATCAAATCGCTGACGTATTGATTAATAGCGTTTTTCTCCCATCCCTCCTTCACGAGTTGCTTTTGTTCTTCGGTTAACACACTAGGCTTATACGGTCGTCCTAATTCACCCGGTTGCAAATGTAACTGGTTGGGTAATGGTAAGACACCCGGCTGGTTTTCTTCGTTCAAGCCTTGCTCTCCGTAATCGGATCCTGCGATGGCACGGGCACTTACATTCTGACGATATATTCTATCCATTTCGTATCTTCCAATTTCCATTCCGACCGTAAAAAATATTCCACAGACCACAGAGTAAAGCGCCAAGCGTACGATGACCAACGCAATTCGCCGTCCGTGATACCGGTATCGCGACATGTGGCTGGGTAATTCCTACTTGTGCTATGGAACATCAACTTGATGAAAGAAGTAGTTTTACCAAGATGAATTTCGATCCAGGCATTTCATTGCATCCGTGGCACTACCCGATGCCTGCATCAAACTCAACTGTGAAGGACTTTAGTCGATAAGAAAATTATGCAACAAAGAAAGTTACACATTTGTTGTTCAGCCAATCTCACCGTGATTCTATATAGCCGTTTTCCCCACGGATGGTAGATCCAAAGATTATCGTATCGAAACGTTCTCCCTCCTCGTTCGTGTACGATTGTCTCCAACAGCATATCCCTGGTCCAGCCATCGATAACTAACACAATACGCTATAAAAACTGTAGCTAAGCTGTTACGCTGAGCTACTGGAGTCATGATTATTGTTTCTTCTTTAACTACAACTGTAGTCCCTCTGTAATATCAAAACAAGTGATACATAATATAATTTTGATTGCCTATCAAACATCTGAATTCTTAACACAAAGTTCAGCTGAAACGTACCAATCACTCTTTGTAATTGCTATGTTCAAAAATAGAAGATGTTTTTACTCCAACCTACGGTTTCGGTTTCGTTGAATCTAGTGACATTGACTTCCCGAAGATTTTTAGAGTGTCGGTCGGTATTGACTTCTATTGCAATGTCACAAGTTCTGCTATTCATATCCGTCTCCAGCGGCTCTGCCAGCACTGTAATTGTGGAAAAGTCACATATTGTTGATAATTTAAACCGAATGTAATAAACTGACTGTAGTGCCATTAATACATAATTTGGAACATCAGGTGTATGTACCGTAAATTCCCGATAATATGCCATGGCATAGAGCGTTTCGATTAAAAAAATTACACCATACAGGACTATACACTAGAGTGTCTTATATACGGGTTTCATTTTTCTTTACCCGAATATCAAATGCCTGCAGACAAAAAAGTAGCCAAAACGTAAATTAATTCCACTCAAAGCCGTCAAAATGTTTGCCTTAAAGTAAGCTTAAATCCACGTCTGTCTATAGCTGCATCCTCCGGATTAGGAGGATTCAGCAAAATATTTTCCAATTCAATATCCACCTTTTTTCACTTCCGGGCCCTAGAATTTCCTCGTCATATGGGTACCAGCTATTAGAAACCCATCCTTTACAATGGAAATATCTATATCTTCATGATTTCGCCCTTGGTTATAAAGACTGATTGAGCTTTCGCCTTCCATCCAATTGTCCCACTGCTTACTTATTGACTTACCAAAGTATCTAAAAGCGTTGGGCTAGTAACGCGATCAGAGGTCAATCCTCCTTTTCCAGTTAATCATAATTACACTTTCTGCCCCGTTTGCTACGTTGAGAAGGATCTCCTTGCTTGGGTTCTAGCTCCCTCTTGCATCTTTGATATATATAAGTGAAGCGCACAATCCTATGATCCTACGAAGGGTGGTGTGCGTCGTGCCTTCAAGGACCATGGACAGGGAGGAGAGAGCACGATGCTTCGATTCACACTCACTCTGTTCCACCAGTCACTCCATCCCACAGTAGTTGTGAGCTGCCCAGTCAGAGTGGTGTGGTGATCCATTGGTCAGTAACTTTTACAGGGCCGGTCAAACATAATCGGTAAAAAGTTAGTCTAGTAAAGCTGTGATAACTAAGTTCGATTTCATTTCATAAACTAAAGATTTCTTGTCGTCTGAGATACGGTGAACTCCTACTATTCCGAGTAGTTAATACATATTCTAGTTCCGACTCATTAAATTGTTGGAGGAAGTCGCAAGAAACCGTCGGAGCAAGTAACAGTAATAATAACTTGGAGTAATTATCATGCACAAAAAACGAGGTGAGTTTTACATTCACCGATTTCGATAAGAGATGATTCATCAGAAAGCCAAACTTTCAGGATCGATTTTCCACTCTTACTTTAAATCACTGCAGTTCATCAACCTATCTTTAATTGCAATTAAAGATCGGTTGATTTCTAGCTGCTGCCGCCAAAATATCAATGCAACGTAATTCAGTTTTCGTGTTACCTAGGTTATAAACGGAACCGCTAAATCTAAAAAGCAGTTATGGCAACGCAACAATAATAAATACTAGGCTGAAGGCGAGCGAAGCGAACCCTTCAGCCTAGCCGCAGCCTCCTGTACACACGGCTTAGACTGTACACACGATTTACCATGTACACACGCTCCAGCGTTTCGTTCATTAACCTGCGTCAGATCCCCGTGCAATTTTTGTGAAACTGATGCTTCCATCGGTTTTGAGAAGTCTGATGGTACGCTGAATTATTGATCCAGCAAGAGCGTTCGCTTCGCTCACGCGGAGTGCTTCATGGTAATTCTGCTCGCTTCTCAGCATCAAAAAGTATACTAATGCCGGTTCGTTAGCTACAGTGAATGAACAGTAATTTCTTAGAGAGCTTTCAAGCCCAATATCCCTATTTCCTATCGTGAACTACAATGCGAAATTTAAAAATCCTTACTCCCCCTCCGAACATTGGAATATGAAGGAACAGGGCCATGCTTGACTTTCGTGCTATAATTTACGTCACTTTAATATTTGAGCGAGTGTGCTTGAAAACTCTCTATTAGCTTACACCTGAGTAAAGAGTTTCCACCAGAACAGTTTAACTTTTCAACCCTAATTATTAATAGGAAATAGGAATTAGATTCCGCCGGAGGGCACTCCAGGTTCTGGAGCATATACCTGGACAACCCATCGTGATCCTCGATTCCGAAACTTGCGTAAAAACTTAATTTAGAGTTCCAGGTTCCATCCTGTGCATCCGGTTGCACTAAACAAACAATTTACCCTGTACACGCGCTCCAGTGTTTCTTCTTTCACTTGTGCCCTACCCATTTTCTGCGCAAGGTTAAAAATAAACTGAGGCGTTTGCATCGGATTCGGTATTGAAACCGCTGACTGTTCGTTGGATTATATATAGTAAATAAGCGTGAGCGAAGCGAACGCTCAAGGTTATTAGCGGTGAACTGACTTGTATCGCCAGCACCAGCGGTTGCAAGTCCCATTTAATCGGTGGAAGATGCAAAATTCAGTTGCAGCGGCGATCAGGGGGGAAAGTAAAAAAGTTGGCTGAGGATATATGATAGCATAGCGTGGAAAACCGCTACGCTTTGCTCACACTTGAATAGTTAGATTATTCTGGACATTGCAGAGGAAGATATGCAGTAAAATTAATGTCGGAGGTTGAGCAAGCAATGAGTGGCTTTTCCCAATTACTACGGTGTATACCGTCGTCATGGAAACGTTTATTGCAAAGAAATCATAGATTGCATGGTGGAGGAAAAATTCTATGACTACGGAGAAGGCAGCGCCAAGGCTCAAAGCAGGTCCAAGTTTTCGCCGAGCTTCAACAATTAATAGGAGAGATAATAGGAGAGAAGAATTTAAACACCTATTATTGGAGCAATTTTTTATCAGCGAGTTAGATGATTGCGATGAATTCTGGGATTTCGATTAACTGATTTCATGCAAAGTTCAAGGTTTTTAAATGCAACGCGTGATTTACACGGGAATTGCAAGACGTTTTGTTAAGGGCTTGACGTATTGGTAGGTATCACATAGGCTGCATCGCGTGATTCAATGATCTTATGCGCCACACCGTTTGATATATTTTATACTGTAAGATCTAATGCATGGAAAGGCTGTAATCCCGTGATTTGTTCAATTAATTATCCTGAAACTGTGTGGTCGCATTATGCTAAAATTGCGAATTTAGCTGTTCGATTTCTAAAAGGAGGAGCAAAGTGGGAATACTTGAAACTGAAGGCCTCTGTCTGAGGCACAAAAAGTAATTGAAATATATAGGTAGTAAGATTTTGTTATACCTCTATTAGTTAATCATACGTAATGTGGTGAATGGTGAACAAAAAATCTTACCCTGGGGGAAAGTTGTGTATGCTCTACCACCGAAAATGGAAGCATTTCAAACAATTACATTACAAACAATTCAATAGTGGGAGAGACTACTCGGGCGAAAGTGGGGTAAGAATCTTTTCCCCTGGAGAAGAAAGTAAACAAAAATAATGTACACCGGGAAAAAAATTGAGTAGTCTCTTCCACTGAATATGGTGAAAGCTGGGTGTTGGTAAAAGAAATATTGGGAAACATTACAGGCTGTTACTACATTTCAGTTAAGACTCTGGGACCAGTTGGGCCCATTTGGGACCATTTCGCCCGGGCCATTTGGTTCCAAATGGGACCAACTCGGTTTTAAGCTCCTCCCATTTTTCCCATTTGGTCCCAAATGGGACCAAATGGGAATTAGAACAAAGGACTGAATTTAAACATCCAGTCATTTTGCGCTTATCCGGGCTTCCTGGCCACGGGCATGGACAAAATTTCATGAAATTTGTACCATCGGATTCCCCGTCTAAATATCAACAACTGTGTCAAGTTACATTAAAATGCCACGAGCCGTTTTTGTAAAAAAACGAAACGACTGGATTTTTAGATTTTCTCTATTGTTCTTTGGCGTGGGGGGAGGGGCCAAAAACCGAGTTGGTCCCGTTTGGGACCAACTGGTCCCGGCCAAATGGTCCCAAATGAGCCCAACTGGTCCTAGAGTCTTAACTGCATTTATGCAAATCAATCAGCCCCATCCGTCCACGGGATTAAGAGATAACAATTATTTCCCTGGCCAGGAAATGCAAGTTTTGGCCGTCGCTTATGGGAATTAAAATGGAGATTTTCGACCATCGAAAGACCCCCTTCCGCTACCTATCAGAACCGTTTGGAAATTTAAGTAACGTGAATCCGTAACATAGAATAGCCTTAACACTTTAATTAAAAGCGCATCTGTTCCCATGAAACTGAAAATCGACGATATCAACGTTCTAGAAGAGCTCCAGCGCGTTATCACCAATGAGTTTAGTTTGCACGCTTAAAAATAGCTAGTTCTGTATCGCATTTGTTCCGTTTTTCTGGTTTTAAGCTTTTGCGCATCCATTTTAAGTGATACTAATGACTAGTGTACAATACAAGCTTCACGGGAAATTATGAGCTTCGAATTTAAGTGTTAAGGCTATTCTATGTTACGGATTCACATTATTTAAATTCCCAGATTTCGGTTCTGATAGGAAGGGGTCTTTCGATGGTCGAAAATCTCCATGTTAATTCCCATAAGCGACGGCCAAAAATTGCATTTTCTGGTCAGGGAAATAATTTTTATCTCTTTATCCCGTGGAAGGATGGGGCTGAAATTTTGGTTTTGAGCCTCTCTTGGGAAGCTGTATTGCCTCAACAAAAATTTAATTTCTAATTTCACAGTAAATACCCTCAGCCTGCTATTAAGTTGTTTTAGCTTATAATCTCAATATCAGAGAACGTATCTATGCATCAGTTTGTTTTAAAGGGTAATAATAACTAAAGATAACCGATATCAAAGTCCTGCATTTTCGTGAAACCGTTAATCCCCGCCCGGGTTTAGTTGAGTTCATTGGTTGGCTTTCATTATCGTGGTCAGCAACTCCTTTATAATTATGATCACTTCCCCTTTAAACTTTTCAATATCCCATAAATTTGAGCTCGCCGTCGCCATGGCCCGCGTGTTTGCTCAAAACTTCAAGTTTTTGGCAGTTATTTGTTATTAGCAGCCCGACTTTAAAAATTCTCTGATGGCAATTCTCACAATTGTGAAGCCTGGTAAAAACGCTAGCTATGGCAACGAATTTTGATTTGTATCAGGGTTGAGACAAATGCTAATAGCGATAGAAAGCGTTTGTCTCATTTGCGGTACAGGTGGGTCGAAAAGGTAAAGAAACAAAACAATTCCAATAGTATAAACATTGGAGCTTTTTTTGCATTGTCGCGGAACTGAGGGGTACAATTTTGTATGCATAAGATCCAAAATCAGCAATCTAAACTGAATCAACTTTTACGGCAATACAGAACTATTACACCGTGCAATTCGCACGGGGGTGTTGCCTTGTGAAGTTATATTAAAATAGCGACTTACTTTCGTATTCCAGGAAAATCTGATGCCAAACAAAGGAAGTTTCCACGGAGAAGAGAAGTAGCTGAACTTCCAGCTATCCGGAAGCGAAACGATGCAGGTATTTTCCATTCCAAGATACGAAATTCTATTAGGGATAACCCTAATTTTGAAAGGCTACCCTCAGATTCGTGCAACCGCAAACATTATGTGACGGAAAAGCAGTTCCAGATCAGTACTCTCGACATAATTTGCAGTCACGGTTTCGTATTAATATTAAATTTTCTGTTCTGTTATTAGTTATGGAATACCGAATGGAGCACATGGAGCTATGCGTGTGGAAACCGCCGATACCGGTTACAACTATTGGTAATCAATCATTTCATGCGAAATACTGTTGTATTTTGTACAGGCGAACCTCCAATTAAGATCCTTCTATAATATCATTCTCTAATCTACATCATGATTTGAACTACCCCGGCAGTTTTCCTATGCCACCAATAGACAATCTCTTCCAAATAACATCCATTTTATTCAGAAATATCTGTAAATTAAATCCACAATTTTTCACCCCTTAGATGCATATAGAATGTACAGGGTTATTCGTATGACAGTTGTGGAAAACACAGTCATTAGTTATCAGTCCATGCTCCGCAGGGAGTCATCTACTTTCTTATGGAAAAAGCTGCTTTTCTGATTAACATCAACAATGATGTTATTTAGAAGCACATCAATTTCTGATTAAGACCTGGAAGCGCGATATTTCAGAGATGATCTTAATTAGAGGTTTACCTGTAATTCTTGTTCTTTATTTATATTTTGATGTTATTTTTCACTTGCAGTTGACGATTTTCTCGATGAATTAGGAAAATTACCGGCGGAAGAAGAAGAATTGGCTTTGCAGTCTCTGTATCTGTCGAATTTTGACCTGGAGAGGGCACTTTCAATATACATTTGCTCCAATGAAGGTACATGGAACCAATTCACGGAAGCTGAAATTGACAAGTTTGATGCTGCTATTGAACAAACTGGGAAGGACTTCGTGAAGCTTAAATGCTGGGTAATAATTTTTTTTAACTCCTGTTAAAAGATTTCCCATCAGATGCTTTTTTCGAAAGAAAATGAAGCTCAACGTAGGGAATTTCGTGTATGATTTACTACAGGGACCATGCACATATAATGTTAATCAGTGCAGTCTGCACTGTGTTAAAACCTATCAGTTATTATCACAAATTCAAGCAAAAAATAAGATTAGAGTTTAAAATCGCTAAACGAACTTCAGTTCAACTCAACCAGCTGGTGAAATCAACAGATATACACCATTCATACATGACATGCTGTTATCAGTCACATTGCTATATTTCAGAGTTAAATGGACATATCATGTAGCTTACTGTTAGTACAGGTAGAAATTCCCCTTCATTTCTTTCAATTGTAAGGGCTGATTATGTAATATAAGCTGTGTACAACGCCTTGGAAGGAATCACTTAAAGTTCTCGTCTAGACATTTTTAACTCACAAGGGCTGCAGGTTTTACTATCCCCCCGGTATATTCCCTAATTGTCTTAATCCATTTCTCGGCACTCTTCAGGTCAATCAAAATTCGCCTGCGGACCTTTTTTCGCAGGAGATTATTCCGCAGCATTTGTCGCGGGCAAATTTCCGCCTTTACTTTAACTTGACTGATTATTAAATTTTCACCCGTTACGTGAGAGGTGGGGGTGGTGAACCCAACATAAGTGGGGGCCACTAACCTAGCGTGGTTACCACTGAGATGAGACTGAATGCAGAATTTGTAACACATAGCCGCCTGAGCCTACGCTTCGCTCGGCGTTCCTGATTCCGTAGTTAATTCTGTGGTTACGCTGTCATGCAACCAAATGTTAAGATCGAGTGTGCCATCTCGGTGGTTGCCTGCGTGAGCTAAGAGGCATGTTTGGTGGAGGTTAGGCAATATACTCGGAAGCCTGGATGCACCCGGTATTTGTGTAAACCCAGTCCTAATTCTGCAAAAAATCGGCCGGGTCGGCGGAAAAAAGTTGAGGGCAAAAACCCACCGGCGAAAGACTGCCCGCGAAACAAAGCGTCGCGGAAATTTGCCAGCCGAAAAATCACGAGCTCAAAGTTTTGCCGACATTTTATTCAAACTGCGCGAATTTTCTCCACTGTTTGCGTTATTGTTTTGGTTTACTGTTGAGAAGATTCGCGTAGTTTATTTGAATCGTCGTCATCATTTGGATTGACCTGAAGAGTACCGATAAAATGATTTAGGCAATTAGGACATTCTTGTTTGCAAATGTTAGTACTTTTAACTAAACTTAAGTCGGGCTTACTCGGTTCATACTCTGGGAGTTTTGTCTCTCCAGTTTATAAATCGCCTGTTAACATGATGTTACTCCAAAGGGTGGTTATCAGCTATTGCAATTCCTGGAAAAGTGAAGTGGAATGAGTCATCCGCGTCTTCCACTGACTTGTAGCAAACAGTAGGTATGAAGAGTTCCCATTATGGAATACCATCTGTTCGGTTGATGGAGCGTGCACGCTCTCGCAGTCTTTCCGCATGTACCTACAACGTTTTGGATAGAGCTTAATAGGAGGTGAATCGAACTGTTAACTCCAAAATAAAATTTCGAAAAACTTTTGAGTAGAGGACGATGTAAGAGTACTTCGTGCAAAAAATCGCATCCATTTTACCCCTAGTTGAAGCGCGGTGCAAGCTCAAAGTTTGGTATATGGCGGTCCAAATAACTCATTTAAAGTTTTCATCCATACCTTAAGCATGGACGAGGACGCGGCATCAGCAATATGGGCCGCCGTATACCAAACTTTGAGCTAGCACCGCGATTAAACTATGGCTGAAAAGGATGCGATGCGATTGATGAAGTACTCTTACATGGTCCTCTACTCAAAATTATTTCGAAATTTTATTTTGGAGTTAATAGTTCGGTTCACCTCCTGTTTAGTCAAGTTACATGCACCCCAAAACCACATCCCCCTTTTGTGCGCCAACACTATCTTTAGCATTTGCCCCTAATGACCTTAGCTAGCCCCCATTCTCTTTATGGGCCCCTGCCATATTGCTTTAATGCAGTAGCCATTTTGCTTAACGCAGATTCCATTTTGCGATAAATCACCCGCTATTTTGTATTTGCCACGCATACTATGTACAGCGGATACGGTTGACTCAATATGGCTGCTAGCTTATGTTATTCCGGCCCAATAGTAAAGTTGGGTGTTGCCATACTTTATACTAGGAAGGATGAATGTGCTTTAGGATTGCATGTAACTGGACGGAGCTCTATTTATTACGGGTTAGGTACAAGATACAAAATAGTGAGGGAGCACACACTTCATTAACTGAACAAACCGTAGCCCATATTTCCATTTCTTAACACGCAGACGTGATTTCTGAGCTAAAAACCGTCAAGGAGATTTCACTGTATGATTGCTGAGATCTTAGGTCTCGTTTGCGCTAACTTTCATCTCGATAAATTCACGAAACGGCAACGCCAAATCGAATAACATGTTTTCTACTGCAAGATGATTATCAGTTCAGCTTCTACGACCATTACGAACGTGAGCTTAAGATTTCAGCTATTGAACGGTGCAATTTGCTTGACGCTGTGAAGTGGCCGTGAAAACAAGAACGTTTTGCAGCTCAGGAGCGAAGCAGCACGAGAACTACAATGCTTCTTAAGGGTGCGGAACGGCAGATTTGACTTGGCCGTTTAAAAAAAAACACTCCTCGAGATTCGGGAACGCTGGGAGAATGAACCTCAATTATGTTTCAACTTTTAATTTAACTTTCGTTGCAAGTACGTTGCTGTATGCATATGTTGGCGAATCGAACTGCTAATTTATGACTGGGGGCCCGTTTTGAATACGTACGCTGCACTGATAAGGAAAATGAAGTGTAGACTTTGCGTTGACACTGATGTATACAGTATGCGCTGGACAAATGAGGATCCGCTCATGGCGTGAAAACATTAGAGAATGAAATGGATGTAGCATTCAGTCCCGTCGTAGAATACTCTAGCTGTGTAAAAGAAACAGCTGCTGTGCCCAAAATATCACACGACGGTTGGCCCTAGCGTACAAGAGCTGTCACCACATCAGCAGTAACGAGGGAAAGTTGAACGTCAACCTTGTTCTCAAGTATACCTTCTTAACCTCTTGCGTACCTCCCCAGTAATACCGTAACTAGAGCACTCGTTTCTATGGGGAAAAACTTATCCTCAGCCCCCTCCAAACGACGAGTTTCAATCTTAGGCGTATTAAGCTGATTCTGGTGCTCATGCCCGCAATATATTTTTACTCGTAGCAACGAATCGAGAGTTCACAAATTCACTAGTTGAATTATGATTAAGAATTTGATGCACTACAATAAATGTATTAGGAAATGACTGAGGTAAAACTGCAAAATATATTAGCATGTCTTCCCCGGGGTAATTTTCAATTGTTTAGCCTCGTTTCTTGCAATGGAACCTCAAATTTCATGTTCCAAAATATGCTTCCAGGTTAACTCTAATGCTCTAGTTGTTCTAATACGTATAATTATAAATAAAAATTATCTAAAAAATATAGCATGCGTAGAGTAAATACCGAAAATAAATTCTCGGATGCTAGCTAGCCAAAGCCAAAGGTGAGCAGAGCAGCGACAAGTTTAGAGTAACCGTTTATATCTTAAAAGACTCTGCAACCTTCTGCTACTTCCAGAAGGTTTTGTGTTCCAGAAATTACACTTACTGAGCTTTGATAATTATTTAACAGAGCTTAAAGCACTAGTTTTTCGTTTATTTTAAAATTATTTATTACTAAAACCAACTGTCTTAGTTTTCCCTCCATAATCATTTTAGTGTCCTAATTTCTCTCATTCTTTCCTACTCTGTCTTGAGAATTTTCTAAATAGGAAGACAAGGGTGTTTACCCACGCCTACAGACCTGAGATTTTTTTCCAATAGAGCATTCCAGGGAAACCACGAATCCAAAATTTCAGCCCCATTTGAGTAAAATGGCAGAGATATAAATTATTTACCCCGTCAAAAAACGCATCGCTTATTGGAGTTTAACATGGTGACAGGACAGCGGCCGATGCAATCCTCCCCCGCTCCATTCCTAAGCATACGTTTTTTGACGGGGTAAATAATTTATATCTCTGCCATTTCTACTCATATGGGGCTGGAATTTTGGATTTGTGGTTTCTCTGTGATACTCTACATTGAAAAAAAATCTCAGGTCTGTAGGCGTGGGTAAACACCCTTGTCTTCCTATTAAGTATTGAAAAAGAGACACAAGGCTTATCATCCAATTTTGTTTGTCTGTATACATGAGAAAAGGCAGGGGAATAGTAATCGATATGCACATCCACATGACAGCGGCCATATCAACTATATTTGAAATGTTTCTAGAAATGACACGCGGCATATTTGAAGGATTCAATATGCATGTAGAAATGCCATGGGTACGCGAGAGGTTAAAAGTTACTAACTTTAAATATGTTTTCCCTGCAAACATGAAATGCTGCGTTTCCTTGTGCTCCAGATTGTTGTGACCCATAACATTTAGTTATGATTTTTAAAAACAACTAGTAAAATCCATGTGCAATTAAAATGCCCACGGCGTTTTAAGCAAGAAAATAGGATTCAGCTCACACCTGATGTGGTAGGTGACACCAAAAAGTATGCTAGAACACAAGAGCAGCGGTCTAGAGTACAGCACGTATCCCTAATGCTTGGTGGCAGTAGGTGTGCGCTTACTTGAGACTGGCATTTGATTGGGATACCCCTGTATTATGAAATTAGAAATAATTACAACGATTTTGAAAACTCCCTGCAGCATTACATTGTAACCATGGGACTGCATTTCTTCAGATATGTTGATTGCAGTGTAAAATTCAAACCCTCAAGTTGTCACCTTCCGCATTGTTGCGTTATTTACTCGGTAGAGGCACTAGCTTCGTGAAGTTTTCGCATTGCACTCTGCCTTTTTATTTTTCTTATTTGATCATGTTATTAGTAACCACCGTCCTGTTTTTACAATTTAGTTTCCAAATCGGTGTACAAAAGAGTTGGTGCAGCTGTACTACATGCGGAAATACAGGCGGAATCCCAGCATCAGCCAATCATCAGTTGTGGGAAGAGAAGTCGTGAGCAGAAGAAGCTGTGTCAATCAGTGTGAAGCGGCTGTCCAGTTGTTTAAAATACAGCGATGTGAGTTGTAATGGATGTGTGGTTAAAAAAGGAATCACCTCTAACGGTACCTGGATTCTACTATCGTCACAGAATTCCTGATGAATTTTTTGAGAATTATTGTACTACTATTATAAATCAGTTTCTGAAATTGTTTCTACTTACAGTTACAGTGTACGGTGGTTGAAGTTATCAGTGGAGTAAATTATTAAATTGGATTACAATGAGCAAACTCATAATTTGAACTGTTTATGAGTTATTTTATTTTTAAAAAATCACATCTACATTGCTTTAACTCAAATTGTATGATTTTATGAGGTATGCAAGCTTACGTATTACATTCAGTACGAAGTTCTTTGAAGTTAGAAAAGGTTTATTTGACTTAAATCTTCAGTTAAAAACTTGGCCACTATTATTTAATAATTTATAATTGAAAATTAGTTGCTTAATTTACAACTCAGTCACGATTTCCAACAGTACCAACTACTGCATGTAACAAAAGGGTACCAACAAGGTCGAGGGACTACCGACCGCGAAAGCGTTATGAAATTTATGGACAAAGCCTTATAGCAAGCCTGTCACCAACCTCCATAGTGTGCTTCCAAGTATCATGGCATAGATGCTTGTTATTTTCAGAAGAATTGCTGATGTGAGACAAAGTATGCACTGGAATTTCGAGGAAACTGTATTTTTTCGCATACGACTTAATGGCAAAGGCAAAACTTTCGTGAGGAAGCGTGACATTAGTCCTAATCAATCCAATCAGCAATCTTAACATGTATCTCCAGGAAACTGCAGCTATTAATTTAAAGGTTCAAAAATAATATACAAGAAGGGACATAACTGTAGACAACTCATGTAAAGGGAAAATCCCGTTAAAAATTTATTTTTGAAACTAAAGCACTTTAAAGTTGAGTTGAAGATATGCAGCCCTTAGCGATGACACGGATTTCTGCTGCGAAATCCGTGCGCTGGAGAGAGTGTATTTCAGCGGCAATGTACTGTAAGGTGCATAGGAAGCTTTTATGTTGGTATATTATTGCACATTCCGGGATTATGAGCATTAATTTAGTGAAAGCATTCGTTTTGAAAGATTAATACAATGCTGAATCTTGTATTTGAAAAAATGTTACGCCGAAGTATACAAATCAAGAGATTTGTCGATAAGAAACTTACAGTTTTCCTAGAACTTTGTCGTTACACTGCCCCCATACGAAATTTTTAACTGGATTTTCGCTTCACCTGAGTTGTCTCAAGTGGTTCCTCTACTGTTTAATTATACTTGAACTCTATTTACGATTAACTGCAGATCTCTGTAGCTCCTTGTAAGTAACATTGAGTATCCATCACAGAATGGTGGGTAACACAAATATCGTCATTGATATAATGGTAGCAAATGGCAAACTTTATAAGGCTCAGTTCAAAGTTTGATAATCGTGCGATAAGGCACACTTAATTTGGGCATTTTCCTCATTCATTTTGTCATTCAGAATTGTAAATAATGTCCTGATGTGATATGATACTGTCGATGTCTCAATTACAATAATTTAAGCGGTAGCAGTCTTGCGTATTTCTTTAATTGTGGTTCTTGAAACTTGAAACTGAGGACTGAGCAGATCGATAGTTACCAAATAGTCGGAATACAAATTAAGCATCCTACCTACATTGAATGCGATACTGCATGAGGGAGGATTCGTTGAGTATACATTAATTGCGCAAGCTGCACATTGAAAGCTATCATCAAGGAAGAAGGATTCTTCTACCTCATTCGGATCGGAAGTATGTTAAGTCATCGTAGACTTTCTACAATACTCTGCTAGAATTTTTTAAGCTTATTTCACATCGACGGAGACGGAAGCATTCTAAAAAGCAAATGCTGACCTGCTTGCTATCTTCTAACGCTTCAACAAGTGATTCCTTGTTTCTCGTTGTTCTTATTAGAAGCAGGAGAGTGAGCTAGCAGGGGCCCGATTCATAATTGTGTCAACCTATTGCTGCGTTAGTCCAAGCTAATTTTAATCTAGGAAAGGGCAATCACGAGGTTGGTGAGTTGTAATGTCGACACTGAACGTTTTGTATTCATGACAAAGCGTCGTACAAACATACAAATAGAAGCAAGCAAACCTTGCTGAGGGAGTAAACAAAGAAACTACGCATAATCATATGTCCGTCGTCGTCAGCTGTTTTATTATAGCAAGGTGAAGATCTACCCTCGTCAAACCAAGCTGATATAGCTATCAGCAGCTTCCCCATCGTGGCTATATAATAGAGAATGAAGTATATGGTGAAGCTTGGATGTAAATATATTATGGTATGAAAGTACTATTCGTTCATTCTGTTGCGTATAACATTAGTGTAAAAGGCTGAACACAAGCACTGCATAGCTGGAAGGGAGTGAGTGATTCTTTTAAAAGCGCCAATTCAGTCGCTGTGATTCAGTTAGAGATTGGTCAGTAACAAAGATTCACCAGGACTGACTGAGTAAAATAGTTCTGGAATCAAGGAATAGCGGCTAGGGTATCACATTTTGAAGTGAAGTAAATTTTTTTTCTATAAATTTTGATTTTGTAATCATATTAGAAGCCAGAGCTTGGATCAGCTGATCATCCTAAAATTTTGAGGAGCTACGTATACAAAGTTTTAGTTTCCGATTGACCGAGTATTCAAGTCACTACATCGAAAATGAAGACTTTATTCCTTCTCGCTGTGATAATCGGGGTCACCCAAGCCATGTCCATGTTTAGCCTACTTGAAGACGAATGGGATGCATTCAAGGTAAGTTCAAAAATTTATTTTAAATGTTGATTAGAAGATAATGACGGTTTTGTCCGGTTAGAAATAGGAATGAGGTAGCTGAAGAATAGTTTTTGTTGGTTACGTAATTTGAAATGATGAAGTCATTTAGGGAATTTGGATAATATGCAGTAATGTCAATATTGATCAAATAATTTTAAAACTACTTCCGTTAGTAGATTGTACTTGAGTTAAGTTTTGGAAGAGAGTGCAAGAAGAGTATTTCATCAGAATTCATGGAATTATGTGATTGCAAGGTTTTAGGTAGGAAGCTAAAGAAGGATTTAGTACCTTTTGAATTAGTTATCTTGTAGTAATAGTATGCAAGGCTGATACATTTGAATATCTTCTTCATTTTTCTTTCGATTATATTTACTTTTGTTTATCATCGAGGAAGGAGCCAGCGCATTAGCAGTTGGAAGAATATGTACTTAATTCTGGCACAGGACTTGACTCCTATGACCTTCTGGTTCAGTATCTGCGGAGGTTCGAGCATCTTATCTCTTAGTTATTAACAAGGAGAGCTTTGTGTGGGATGCTATACGGAAGCAAGTTTTGCGTGTGCAAAATGTTGTTTTGCTGTGAGCTTAAAACTTCAAACTTGGACTGTGCATACGCTGTGATTAAGGCTTGGTGTTGCTTTTCCAACACATCCAGTTCATAACATTTTCTTTTCTAATGTCATGTTGTGTTCATTTGTATAGACTCGTGGAGTAGATCAGTAAGAATTATTCCGATACATTTTTCATATTAGAGCTAAATTGAAAAAATGTGGCGAAGTTTGATTTGGTTAGCCAACGGCTGCTTGGTTTGGTCTCATTACCACAGTATCATTCCATGGAAATCATGTATCCGCCCAGAACTCTGTTTTCTAACTCAGCTTGACGTGTGGTATGTTGGGTAATAGGATGCTTGTCATCCATGGTTATGACGTCGATAGTTACTTATAAATATGCATGTGAGTAAACTGATATTGGAGGGCTTGCTGGGGTTGTTATGAATTTCGTAAGCGCTCTCGCATATTTCATTAGGGAATTTTGAAAGGAGGCGTTTTGATTTGGGTTGTCTGGATTATTTTACCAGTTCGGTTGCGTGTGTGTTCAGTTTGTTGATTAAGGAAAGTTAAACTCTAGCGTGGGATTATTATAAAATTTGGTTATGGCTCATCAGGGATCTTTTGTTGCACAATGTATGGAGACCCATTTTTGAAATTATTTGGTGTGCCGGGATAAGAGTAATTCGAGTGTATTAACATGAGAGTTACTCGGGTATCAGAAAGAGGTGGAAAATAAAAGTTAATATTGATTCGCGTTTCATGTAATGTACTGCATCGCAGCCACGCACACGTACCGGATGGGGTCGATTAGGTCATTGCATGAACGAGTCTTTGAATTGAATCACGTGATACGGTAGATCGATGGAGGATGTTAATAATTTGCGCAGTATAACTGATAATAAATTACAAGAAAGCTACAAATAAGAAAAGTTTTGATAATGATGAATAAGTTGGTCAAAGTAAACAGTCATGATAAGGTATCTGCGTAGAGAAACAGAGCTTAAAATATATCGACGAGGAAGTTAAAGGATGTCAGTTGATGTGATATGGGATGACTAATCCTGTCACGAGTTTTACTGGTTTTTAGATTCATCCTGAAATCGACTGCAGTAAGACAAGTATGTGATAGTCGAATTGTACTTCTGAATTTAGTGCTGCTAGTATATACATATGGCGGAGTTCCAGTGACGGAATGAGTCAGTCTCAAACCAAACGCTAAATTTGCGATAAAATTTCTATGGTTGTTTACCCAAGGCACACAAATTACATTAAATACACATAGGGCCGTCTTGTAAGCAAGACTGAAGACTGAAGATGAATAGGAGGTCTGCTATGCATCTTTGTCGGTGTGTCTATACTTGCTTTAAAATAGACATTAGCTGACGTTTTGCATAAGAAGTCATTACCACAAATTGATGACACGGTTCCAAGGCATTATGAAGGCATTAAGATTGATTATACCTGAATGACATAAGGGGAAGGGAAAAGATGGAAAGGAAGTTACAGAGCTGACGCTTGACGCTGACATGAGTTAGGAAGGCATTCTATTCGAGTTATGCTTCTCAAAACGAATAGTGAATAATATGCTATGGCATCCTTAAGTAACATCTTATACTTGCAGCAATAAGTTTAACTTGAACAAATTCTACAAACAGAATAATAGAGAGATGCTATTTAATTGATGTCATGGGAAAATCATTGGATTTAATGGCATGCAATGACTAAGTAACGGTTAATTTTTGTTTATAGTTTCACCACAGTAAAAACTATACCAACCCTGTCGAAGAAAAGTTCAGAATGAAAATTTACTTGGAGAATCGCCACCGAATCGCTAAACACAATAAGGCTGGAAAATCTTATAAGCTGTGTAAGGATCATAATATATCGTAATTATTGCTACCTTTTATGATTTCATTTTCATGATATTCTTGGGTTCTTCTAACTGAAATCCTCGTTTTGCAGCTATGAATAAGTACGGAGATATGCTTCCACGTGAATTCGCTTCTCGTATGAATGGTTTCCGTCCCGATCTTAAGAACCACACCGCACATTTGCTAACTGCTGTTAGTTTCATCGAACCTGCAAACGTCGCCGTCCCTGATTCTATTGATTGGAGGGAGAAAGGAGCAGTCACCCCTGTTAAGGATCAAGGCCAATGTGGAAGCTGCTGGTCATTTTCTGCTGTAAGTTTTTATTACTTTCAATTGCAAAGTATCGACTTCAAAGAAAACAATTTAACATTGGACTGCAGCTCCGATGAGCTGGGCTACAATGCATTATCACCATAATTTTATGCAATGAGAGTGTATACTTATCTAATCCGACATTTGATTTGTTTAGACTGGTGCACTGGAAGGACAACATTTCCGCAAAACTGGAAAGCTTGTCTCTTTGAGCGAGCAGAATCTTGTTGATTGCTCAATGGGTGAGGAATACCAGAACGAAGGATGTAACGGTGGACTCATGGATAACGCCTTCAGATACATCAAAGATAATCACGGTATTGACACCGAACAATCTTATCCTTATGAAGCTAAGGATGATAAATGCCGATACAAGAAGAAGAACAAGGGCGCTGATGATAAGGGATTCGTCGACATTCCTGAGGGCGATGAGGACAAGCTTAAAACTGCTGTAGCCACTGTGGGACCGGTGCGTACTTTTGTATTATTGAACAAAATGTTTGTGTTGACGGAACGCTATAATATGCAGATATATATGATAATGCAAATTTGCAAGCACGACTGCATGACTTGTTCCAGTTAATATTTATCTTGTGAGACAAGTTCCGCTGTCAAGTAATACTGTCTTCTCTGTCCCATGTAGTTCTGCATAGCTAATAGCTAAGCTAGTTGCTGACCTTTGCTTTGTCAGCCTGTCCAAACAGGGAGCATAGGATATTTAATAATTTTGGAAACTACACAGTTTAGCAGCTCTATATTGCTGTGAAAATGTCGAAATCAGTTCAATTTTGATAGACTGTCTCTTAACCTTAGTGCCGGCATTTATTGTATTGAACAATTTATGTTATTGAGTTATGGTATCCCTAGAATCGCAACTATAATGTTGAAGTTATCTGCACTGGTACAGTAACGAGTTCTAATTAATGATTTTCTGAAACACTTGATTGAAATGTTCTACAGGTTTCCGTAGCTATTGATGCAAGTCACGAGTCCTTCCAATTCTATTCTAAGGGTGTCTACTATGAGAAGGAGTGCAGCGCCACCGAACTTGATCACGGAGTTTTGGTTGTTGGGTAAGCTAAAATACGGAATGCTATTTTTTCTATGCCAGCTATGCGGTTTCTTGTAGAATCGATCTAATTGGGGTCATTGTATGGAATTGCAGATACGGAACTGAAGACGGTGAAGATTACTGGCTTGTCAAGAATTCATGGGGAGAGACTTGGGGAGAGAAAGGTTTCATTAAAATGGCCAGGAATAAGAATAACCACTGTGGCATCGCCGCTTCTGCCAGCTATCCTTTGGTGTAAAGACGTAGACAAGGGAGTCCTACAAAACTTGAGCCATTTTTATTATTCAACTCATTTTTTACTATTAACCAGTAGACTTACCGTTAATATAAGCTGCAGACATATTTGAGCCGTTTTACATATCGCTGCTGTTGTTTTCCTATGAAATTGTATTAAAATGCAGTGTTTTTTATGCGTGAGTTTAATATTTATGTATTTGAATCTTGCTGATACTTGTAGTTTGCATAATGTAGTGACAAATATAAATGGTTTGTTGTTCACCAGATAGGGCCTTATCGTGGCTTGCTCTTAAAACGCTCATTCGAGATCTTTAATTCATTGATGGAATTCGTAACTGGGCTCGGTGGTCTAGGGGTATGATTCTCGCTTAGGGTGCGAGAGGTCCCGGGTTCAAATCCCGGCCGAGCCCTTCACTTTTGTTAAATGTTGACCTCATTTAAACCAGCAGTTGCTAAGTAGTATTTAAGAGTTCTGGGTAAATACCACTCGTATTTTCAGCTTAATTTTTGCCAATGTAGCAGCGCAATTCCCAGAGGAAATCTTATATGTAAAATTCATATACTTAGGAACACTCTCGTTCATTTATTTTAACAGTTCCTAACTCCTGCAAAGTTATGATTTAATATATTTTAAATGTGTTAATAGCTCTGTGGTCCCTGTTTCGATTTGCAGGAATTGCTCGGGAAAGACCGGTCATTCTACCCGTAGGCTCGGTCTTTACTAAAACCACTTGGTGACCACAAAGCAGATCATATTAGAAATAAGAAAGAATTGGCTTGCTTAAGAACCATCATGAAAAATCAAGGACTATTATAGCTTATCTACTATCTACAGAACTTTGTTACGCAATAATTTCATCCGATACCGGAATACTAGTTGTTTCTTCCAACGTCTAATGGGAGTGGTGTCTTAGTCACTACAGAACGTGTAGTCATCGGATTCTAGACAAATGTGGTCTCATAATTTGCGCTATCTTCAAGACTTTAGGCTGTTATTGAGTTGATCCGAGACTTGTTAACCCGGAAATCCTATCAATTCGCCAACTATGTTTTCTCACGTCAGTTATCGGAATACTAGTTGTTTCTTCCAAAGTCTAATGGGAGTGGTGTGTTAGTCACTACAGAACGTGTCGTCATCGGATTCTAGAAAAATGTGGCCCCTCAATTTGCGCTATCTTCAAGACTTTAGGCTGTTATTGAGTTGATCCGAGACTTGTTAGCCCGGAAATCCTACCAATTCGCCCACTATGTTTATCTCGTCAGACATATAAAAAGCGCATTACCATGAAAGTAAAGTTTAGTTACTTGAAAGTGCTACGAATAATTTTCGCTGGAGTAACTACATTCAAAGTTTGCGTCTCCCTTGTGGTCAATTACGGAAATTAAGGCTTCCGACAACGACGGCAAGACGCCATCACGACATGATGAAGACAATCCTGATTTTGGCCGTTGCAATCGCTGCTGCTGACGCAATTTTCACTCCACGGCTACTTCAAAATGAATGGGAAGCATTCAAGGTATGTGATACTATTTTCAGTCCGGAATTATTTGACAATAAATAGATATGTAAGACCTAGGAGTATTTAAAGGGCCAGACTCCTTGGTTGTAAACATCAGGCGTTAGTGCGAAACGCACATACAAGAAAACCCTGGGTGTGAAATCTCCTCAAAGTGTATATATTATTTTCCTTTGGTGTGAGATTTCTCTGCAAGCTTCAATTAATTAATTCTAATTCTTGTGGATTGTGATTATTTTATGTAATATCTACACCAGAATTAATTGACACGGGATGCATTTTTTTCAGTCCGAATACAACAAGAAATACTCGAATCCAATTGAGGAAAGATTTCGGATGAAAATTTATTTTGAGAATCGGCGTCTCATTGCCAATCATAATAGAATGAGGAATACTACATTTCGCCTCGGTACTGTAATAATAATAACACATTAACGAAAATCTTATTAGAAAGGTTGTTTCTGCCCGAAAGGCACGATTATTAGTATAAAGAGTAATGCTTCTTTCCGGTAGGCTTGAATGCGTTCAGTGATCAACTCCCACAGGAGTTCCTTTCTCGTATGACTGGTTTCCGGGTTGAATTCAATGATCTAAATGCAACCGACGCTAGTTTTATTACACCGAAAAACGTGGAAATTCCTGAAACGATGGACTGGAGAGCGGCAGGGGCTGTGACACCTGTAAAACTTCAAGGAAACTGTGGTGGTTGTTGGACTTTTGCAGCGGTAAATTAAATGAAAACGAAGTTCCAAATGTGCGAATGATCTAAAAGTAAATGTAATTTCTATTCTGAGTTCCATTTATTTCAGACTGGTGGACTGGAAGGACAGGTTTTTCGCAAGACAGGAAGACTTGTTTCTTTGAGTGAACAAAACTTGATCGATTGCGCAACAAGTGATTATCACAACAAGGGATGCGGCGGGGGAATGGCTGATCGCGCATGGCATTACGTTAAGGACAACGGTGGCATCGATACGGAAGAATCCTACCCGTATGAAGCGAAGAATGGGCAATGCAGATACAAGAAAGAAAATACCGGAGCTACGTGCCAAGGTGCTATGAAAATTAGCAGCGGTAACGAAGAAGAGATGAAGGAAGCCGTTGCTACTGCAGGACCTGTGAGTATCTTTGGATTCATGAAGATATGGGTTTCTTGCCGCCGCTGTCGTGTCGTGACAGTGAATTTTTGTAGTTTAGGGGCTACTTGCTTGAATGCAGCTTTAATTTATGTAGCGAACACTAGAATTAAAGTAGATAAATGAATCAAGTACCTAGATTTTGTTTGATAATATTATCTGATTTGACAGGTTTCCGTCTCGATCGACGCCGAGGCCTCTTTGATGCATTACACCGATGGTGTCTATTACGGGAGTGATTGCAGCTCTGCCAGCTCTAATCACGCCGTGCTTGTCGTTGGGTAATTTGAAAATGATAATCTAACTTCTGAACTTGTATACACAAGCAATTTAAAGATCCTATGCACATATCCTTCACACACTTTTAATTTTAGATATGGAACCGAAAACGGACAGGATTATTGGCTCGTAAAAAATTCGTGGGGAACGAGTTGGGGCGAGGAAGGTTATATCAAAATGTCCCGAAATAGGAATAATAATTGCGGCATTGCAGGATATGCTGTCTTTCCTCTAGTTTAAAAGAAATACTTGACAAAACTTTGTTGTCCCCTAATGTTCTTTTAGTTTTGGTTCTGTAAATTGTTAAATCCAACCCAAACTAATTCGTTCCCTTCCTAGGCTATTGGTTTTGTAACAATCCCATTATTATCAACAATAAACGATTACTGCTAGCATTTCAATGAGAATCCACATTCGTTTTAGTAGAAAATCTTCCCACTGGTGGCGCTAAACTCCGGAAAGGGGAGAAACGTCGTTCCGAAGCTATGTTTGAAAAGAGCTGGAAGTCTATATTATATATATATATATAAGATTTTGATGCTAAATCTGTCTTTTTCAAATAGTCACACATGTAACAGTTTTAATGATACCCATCACTATTATTTTGTCCTCTCCCCTAGGATTTGATCGTCATTAAATAAATTTACGCACACCTAGAAAGCTTTCATGTGGACCCCAGGCTCATTCAGAAGGATTCCTTTTGTAGGAGGTTTAAACAGTGTAAATTCATGAAATTGCTATGAGACGAGTTAATGTCGGAATAAACGTTCGTTTACGTTTCGCCATAGCTTTGTGGGAGTCACAAGAGGATACGCGTAGAAGTGTTGGTGAGGTGGTGGATGGGGACTTAGCTGCAAGCCCCACTAGCTCCCAAGCCAGTAATTTTTAGCAGGATCATATAGCTGTAATTGTTGCTACAGGTTTGGATGGAACCTGTCAGCTCAACTTGTCTCCGTGGCGCAAAGTTGTGATTAGGGTCTTTCGGAATGCTCCGATGATGGTGTCCCTGAGGGCCTAATTGACAGTACTGTCACTGGGCACAGTTTCGCGCCATGAATCCCGCTGCTGGTATCTCCAGTTCAAACAGACCTATTAGTCTCTGACTGGCGTACGAATATTCGCCAACGTCCAGTTATCGACAGATAGAAATACAGGAATGTAACATGGAAGTTTAGCCATAGTTACACATTTGTCAAGCAAAAGCGGCCATTGCTATTTTGTTTGGGAATGGACGAAAATAAACACGTCATGCGAACGCGTCCCAAGCTCTAAATCTTGTCATACCCACGACTCAGCGAGATAGTTGTTCTGCTATCTTTTAATTTCGTGCTCTTCAAGTAACTGATACATATGGCATACTGGAGGACGAGTTTCCGAGGAACTACATAATCTATGGTTGATGAGACGCTGAGTTAGCTGGCAGATTTATGTATATTCTGGAAACTGGGCTGTGGCGCTGGTGAAAAGCGTGCGTAAAAAGTGATATTGTTTCCCTACGCTACTGTTCCTTGGTAATAACGCACATTGGTGTGGACGGCATGGAACATTAAATGCTGAAGGTACAGGAACAAGAGGGATTAGCGCTAGGTACGCTGCTCCGCGGATACAGGTACTTTGTTTGGATGGGAAGAAGGAGCAGCGTGAGTAGGTTGTATGCTCCAGCGTCGGTTATCATTCTCGTTTAACCGCAATACCTATTCCGTATATGTAGCTATAGGCAATAGGAAAAGCGACGTGAAACTCGTGAATATATTCAGTGTTTTGTTATTTTGTTGGTGATTTTTTTTGCTGGGGTTCTTCGGTCCCTCATGCTGTTCTCTAACGTGGAACATGTGAGAAAGAAAAGTTTGAAACTCGAGCAAGCTTTAGTAGACATTGCAGACCCCCGTCTCACCCAAACAAGATTTAAGATTGAGAGATGCGAAGGAGCTAGAAAATACAGAGGAAGGAGCAAGTTAGTTACATTTCCAAACAGATGATGCGACAGTCTCTGAAATCTGCAACTTCCATACTATCATCTTCCTTACATATTTTGCGGCCTCGTCCATAAACACTCGAGTCTGACTAGTGTGAGTAAACTCTTTGTATTTCCCCTACTATCCACTCTCACTTGTCTCTCTCTCTCTGTGCCCCTAGATCCTGGATTGCATCTTTAACTTGAGAGAATAATCATCTTCCTCTTCTCCTATTTTCACAGAGAAAACTTCTTTGAAATCATGTAGTTAACATCTACCTATATGCTCCAGTCAGTCTCATCTTGCTCCTCTTCCAAACCTTCAGTCATTCACTCATCCTTCTTATCACATCCTTGAGAATTTTAAGTAATTCTTCCAAAGGTTTCCTCACCAACTTTACTTTGAAACCAAGTGTAAGCATCCTCTCAGAAACGAAAAATAGCTTTTTCCCAAGTTGCAAATTTATCTTAAAACTTAAACCTCCAGCTCAAATATCCAGGTTTGAACTCAACTATACGCTATTACAGAGAGGTAGGCTTTTGCCTACCTTCCACACCCACCCCCAAATGCTCATCATCAGAGTACACTTACTCTCTATTATTTGAAATTATATCTGTACCTTCAATTTCCCCATGCATTAAAATTTGATAATCGTCATCCTGCAAATCTCGTCCCGTTTCTTCTTCGTTGAGGATTGAATCCCATCTGTATGAAACTCTGCAGAATCTACAGCCCCAGCTCTGCAAGGTTATTCTGTGCAGTCGTTGTTGTTGCCAGTGCACCTCGGATTTGAGTTAGATTGGGACGATGCGATGTGCTTGTGAAGAACCTGCCAAAATATCTGTTCACCTACCTGGATATCTTCTTCCCATCTTCCCATCCGTAATCCGCCAACTCCCAGGCAGGTTTGTTTTATTTACTACCCCAGTATATTCCTACCTATATTACAAGAAGGAAATAAGCCCTAGGAATTCTTCTGTGTTTGAGACCCCTCTTTCAGGGTTTATTAGCCATATTTTCTTCCCCTTCGTACACTCCAACGGTTTGAGTATATCTGTCAGAGAAATGAAAGAGTATATTTGATGGAGTTATACACAGAGCTGCTTCTGGGTCATGCTGTGTTAGCTTGTATTTATCGCAGTTTACTCGTTCTTGATAGGAGGGATAAATACACGTCCTGATATCGTTTAATAGCAGCGTGGGATTTGGTTATTAGTTTCAATTGCAGATATAAGCAAAATCCCTATGCGTGCATCAATCAATTAGTTTTATTTGCTAAAATTAGCAGAGAATTAGTGATGAGGTAAAATCACGCGCTCCTTGTGTGCAAGCAAACTACTGTGTTGACAGCCTCTCGTCTATTTGCAGTCCTATGTTTACATCCTCAAGCGTTGGGAATATTGAATATAATTGATTGTGGACCGTTTAAACAGCCAGAGTAAACCGCAAGCTGACAACACATGATGGCTTTCACAAGTTGAGAAGATTCTTTGCTTAAGACAATCGCAATCTTGGATTCGCAAAGCTTGTGGTCGGACAAAGAGTTTGAGGGATTGCATATGTAAGGGGATTTACACTTGAAACCCCAAACTTTTGCATGTTTCTTAATGAATTCTTCAAGTTCATATCAAGTGCAATCTTGAGTACCCTAATGCTATATTTTATAAAGGCAGGCAGAGGAGGATAGGCCAGGCGTAGTGGGTTAAGAGCTCAATGTTTTCTTACCAGCCCCTCCTTATTGTCAGCGGTTTTATGGTTACAATTTTCGAAATGGTTATCAAGCTGATTGCGTATTAGCGTTAGCGGATGAAGAAGAAGGGTGGTTGTTGAGAAGAAGAAAAGATTTCCTCCTCATAAGGCTTGCCAAACGTGTTACTACATACTTTTCCTATTAGGGAATTTAATCAATGATAAATGATCAAGAGAATATTAGCACGTATATAATAAAACCGTTAGGTGGCTCATCTTAAAAGTTGGATGTGCAGTTGATGAAATTGCACAGATCCGCCTGGTTTCTTACGCCACGCCACCGTTTTTGCACTGGTCTAAACCGTATTGAGTAAAGGGACGCATACGCATGATGATGATGATGTGAATGTGATTGAAAGATGAATCTTGTTTAAAAAGTTGTATGGCTTGTAATTACGTATTCTATTATTCACTCACATACGTTACTCTTTGGCTCACAGCTCATCGGCTTGGTGCTGAAGATCTACTTGCGGGATGGCACGCAAATGTCAATAGCTGGTGCGATAAAAGGCTTTGATTGAGAGAAAATGTGAATGATCTCAAGAGAGGGGGGTGATGATGGAAGGTTTGGTTTGGAATTGTATCCCAGTTAGAAGTAGCATAATATCTGCAGTGCGTTAGAGTTAGATAACTGTTGGGACTTGGGAGGGAGTCCACATTAGGTATGTCGCGTGTTGGACCACATCACTGATAGTTGTTGTTTAGCTAATGACATTTCAATGCAAGTCGTTTTAAAGTCAGTTAAATCCGCTACAGATAATCAAAGAGGAACGTGCTCGTTCGTATGGGATGGGAACTAATGTGTATAAAAACTGTCTTGAAATAAGTGAGGAATAGAATCCGGTGTGGACTATTGAAGGGAATTAAGGATGAGTTAAGAAGCAATGAGGGAGGATGGAAGAAGATGGCGAATTTTCGCGATGCTGTTTAAAGCTTGCAGTAAAGATTTATGCGTACAGTATAATTAGGGCTAGTTGCTCAGGTTTACGCAGGTTTACGTAGTGCGTACAAGAATAGAGGATGGTGGATTGGAGGAGGATACGACTGACATAGATGAAGGCATGCCTTAGGCTATTATGAGGATATGGAGGAAGATGCGAGAGAAATGTTTTATTATTATTATTATATGATTGGAGGGAATGTGCGTGTGTATATGTGCGTGGAATGAAAAAAAAAGTTGGGATGATGGTTGCAAAAGTGATTGCGTAAGATTGACAATTAAGTGTGTGGCTCATGTATATATAAGAATTCAGCTGGTTGAGGTTGAATGGGAGGGAGGAGTTGTTGTGTGAATATAATATACTATATATTACTACGAGTATGACTGCAGAAGGGGAAGTACAGAGAGGAGCCGTAGTTAGGAGGTTTAGGAAGAGGAGGTGAATCAAAATGTGATCTAAACACTAGGGACATTATGCATTAAGTAGGGAAGAGTATAGTTAGTACTACAGAAAGGCTTCTATTATGTGTGGTGGCTTGTGTGGGGTCGGGTCCCGTACTGGTCCATAAGCTCCTAACTGGGAGCAAGGGAAAAAGACAACTAGAGTTGCTATTATATACACAAGTTGGTTTAAGTTGGTGGGAAGATGAGGAAGGGAACATGGTAGAACATGTCCACATGGTGTGGGTTAAAAGTTGTGAATTTTCAAGAGCTTATATTCTCTCCTGCTCATTATATTACTAACTAACATTGTAAGTGCAAGGATAGGAAGAAGAAGGAGCCATGGTCTGCTGGCTCAAACTTCAAATCCAACCGTGTCAACCAACTTATTGAGCTACTACTACTCGGTTGTGTTTGGCGTGTATATGGGAGTGTAAAGGATTCTGAAAACTTACGAGTCTCTTTCGTCGTCCTAGCTCTTTACTAACATGATCATTAGTTAGTTAGCCGAGGAGTGTATATTATATCAAGCATCTCTCCGCTACTGATAAACTTTAGCGTCGAGGAGTTCACTCACTAACCTCATCCTCTCATCTCTGTCCTCATCCTTTGGAAAAAAAGGATTTTGATATCACAAACCGATTATTCCTCTCACTCAACTTGTGTACATGCTCTAATCATCATCACCAAAATCCCTTGTACTGTACACAACAAACAGGGACATCACTTTCAATCAAAGGGAGGACACACAAGCACCTGCTCTGCTACTTACTCATCTCTTGTAGAACTTGGTTTTTAGAACCGAGAGACTTTTCCCCAGACACTTTCACCGGCACTTTTCCCGCCAATTCCCTTCCGGCCGCTTATCCCTAACGCCATCTACCCTCCAGGCCAAGGGAAAGTCGGGCGTTGAAAAGGTGGGCAAGTTTGTGTGTGTGTGTGTGTGACATAAAAGTTAAGTTTATTCGGAAATCTTTTTACCTTTAGGCAAACCCTCCCTCCTGTTATCGTAATCAGCTTAACGAGGAGAAGACTACGCCAAGGATAAACCAGCTTGTTTTCTTCCCGCACCCATTCTCTACTACCAGTTATTCAAGTGCCCCAGACCAGGTTGGAGGAAGTGGGAGAAGAAGAAGACGAAGACAGTTTTGTTTGTGCATGATTCTGTTTTTGTGATAGCGAGTCTTTACTTACGAAAGGCAAAATGAGTGCAAAATTGGTGGAAGAACTTCAAGCGGAAATATCATTTCGTGATAAAATCATTAGGAAATTAGAGCTACGGATCCTTGACAAAGAAGATGAAATATCCCAGCTACGATCCGATTTGGACAAGGTGAGTTGATTTTTAATTGCAGTTGAAGTATTCATAAGACACCTGTAGGTAAAGTTAAGAAGTTGTGCAATGCAGATGCAAGCAGAGCAGCCAGAAGGTTAGGTGATTGTCTTCCACCTGACGGAAATAATTCAGTTAGCCCTCCGAATCAAGTTCAAAAGCTCGGGTTTAGGAAGTGAAGTGCGATACGGATATTAATTTTGATTTACTGTCTTACCACACGTACTGCATTTGAATTCGGACGGACGTATAGTATTATGTATTATTCCTTGTTTTTTGCCAAGTCAGTCTTCGTCACTTACGTTGGCTGGAAGAGGCTGTGTGAGGAGATTGAATACGAGCGTGAAGTAATGTAGAATATATTTAATGGGATTCATGGAGAAGAGGATTAACTTGAAAGAGGTGAGTGTTTAGAGAATATTGGGACTTTGGTGGATGCATTGGTTCCTATCGTAGTTTTGAGTTATTATTATGCTCCTGGCTGGCTGGTGTTTTCGATTCCGAGCTGTCGTAGAGAATAAACTTTTTTAAGCCAAGGTCATCAGAAAATCTGTGCGT
This sequence comes from Sminthurides aquaticus, assembly GCA_906901655.1. NCBI lineage: Eukaryota > Metazoa > Arthropoda > Collembola > Symphypleona > Sminthurididae > Sminthurides > Sminthurides aquaticus. Next base: position 111,407 of record CAJQTT010000013.1, on the reverse strand, counting down.
GTTGGATTGAAGGCTCAACATACTGTACTTACCTTAGGAAAATTAGTTTCTCTCCCAACAATACACATTCACACGTGCACAAATCCGGCTTGCATTGAAGCTTGCTGTAAAACTGTTCATGTTCAGCGTATATACAGAGAAAAGTTTCCACTACTTGATTTTCAAATCAGTCAGACACCCTACTTTGAGCTTGATCATGAGCTGTGCTAAAGCTTTGAGCAGCTATTCAGTTAAGCAAGTTAAGCTAATCAGCTGGTATCCAGTCATTGCCGTTGGAACATTAGTAAATATGTGCTTAGCGCTAAAGGAAAACCGCAATAAGCTTGCAATTTTCTGCCACAGTCTTTGACACTATCAGCAACTCTTTTAGGATTTGTGTCCCTTCCATTGCCCTTCCTCAACAGAAACTGTGGTTAGGTCTGATTGGGAATATTCGCAAAAATGTCAGCCTCTCCAATGGAGAGTCTCCATCCGCTATTCGTCATCCTGTCACATGTTCTTGGTTTCAAGTATTCTGTTTCATAAGTCTTTGAGCAGCCTCAGAGTTTTGTCCTCTCTATTTTCGCATCACATGACATCCGTGTTGACAGTTTGCTAGTTTGAGAGAATGTAGGTTCATTTGGATTTTGGCACAGGACTCACTCTTTCCGTCTCACTTCCTCAAGATTAATGCATCCTCTTTAATCTTGTTTGAAATCCGAGGATTTGCACATCTGTGGGAAAATTTGCGAAAATTTCTTTTGAAGGATGTATATAAGGAGGATTTTGTTTTAAAAACTTAACATTAATTATGTCACAGTATCCTTGACAAATGATTAACGAGATTAACTTAAATGCGTCCCTCTAAAGAGCAGCACTATCTGATTATTATTTGATTGTTCTTGACATCCGTCGTGCGCCGCGCCTTGTACGTTAATTTACAAGTCCTGCTCTGGTCAGGCATTTCTTTTCCCCTCATCCCGCCCTCCAATCGCCCAATCATCAAGATGATCATTGTAGATAAAAGAAATGCCATCATTTATAATTAATCAAAATTTTTGAAAAAACGGATGCAAAATAATCAAAATATTTCTTCTTATAACGGACACATTTGACTCCTGTACCCCTGGCCCTCTCGTCAGAATATATATATATATATATATATACCATCCTGCTGACCTGCTAAATAACATTTACTATAGATAATTTTGCACAATATCTGCATGTCATCTCTTTCAAACAAGATTGTCAGCCAGTAGCCAGCCAATGCTTCCAGCCGGTCAAGACAAGATAACTTCCATAGAACCCACGAATCCAGAATACATATGGAATATTGCGCGTAAAACAATTCCCCCCCCCACCTACCACCACCATCATCTTCAAGGTTAACAGCTCAAGCTATGAATGTAAATAGAAGAAAAAGGCTTGTGGGATCGCAAAAACGTTTTCTTCACAAGCATTCATCCGTCCGCACATTAAAATAATATCCCTCTTCATGTCTACATCACCTTCTTAACTCGCTAAGCAAAATAGCCCTCCTCCAAATTATACTTTTCTCCCCTATGTCTTCGCCTTGCTGGAGCTAAGTTTAAAAAAAACACTCTCGGACAAGTCGGCAAGATCTGGGAATTATCTTGTGGCAAATTTTTGAAGCCAAGGCGTAGCCTATAGCTAATTTAGTAGAGGAGTAGAGGGTTTATGAGGGAGGTGGAGGAGATGCTTGAGGAGCATTTATTTATTGTCGGGATAAATCTGTATCCATCAATCCTCGAAGGATTTGACCTCTTTGGAATATATATATTGAAAATAAGCGTCTGGCCTATCTATAACCGTTCCTCTACCACCCCCACTTCTTCCCTCAATAACCCAATGAGCCATTGCCATTACAAGCCTACACTCTTCTATAAATATCCTATAACCTTTTTCCCTCCCTAATTTTAATCATCGACCTATATTTATTATTTCGATACGAATAACACATTCCTTAAGTTACAATCATTGGAAGCGTAGAAACGTAGGATAGATTACTTCCCCTGAGACACTCACTCTTCTTATCTTTCTCCCCTGAAACTATCTCAGGGTTTTCGAATCCGAGTCTACTTACTTAATGAGGAGGAATCCGGCATTCTGGGATTACATCCTGATTACTCAATTCATAGGGAATATATAGTGGTTTTGTAAATTATATGAATTGAATATATACCATGCATTGAAACGTGTAGAATATTCAGCTACGGTTAAATATAGAGAGGTAGGGATAACGGATTGAGTGGTATGCGTAAAATGTGATGCTAAATCTGTAGTTATTTTGCAATATATGGAGATTTAAATAAATATCGCAATCCTATAAGGAATTGTACGTGGTGTACTCTAAGTAGCTTATAGATTGCGCAGAATGTGTCTATTTTAAGCTCGGAAATATTTTATTGAGCACGTGATTCGTCCATAAATATTTATAGGCTTTGCACTCTGGGATTTGAAGGATTTAGAGAAGAGATCGAGAGAGGAATATATGTATATAGTAAACCCGGGAGCTACCTATATATATATATATATATTCCGAGATATCTTTGTCTTCGTTTTGCTAGTTATGAATTTTAAAATTCTTATTAATTAGATTTTAACGAGCTTGTAGCACCGACTTTGAGGGACTATGCATGAGAGAAATTAACGAGCACACAAGTTGAGGATACACAAGTTGTAGCATTTGTAGAATTCAAAAGGAGTTTCCAGATGGATAATCGTTTGCCCAAAAATCCGCTCTATCTCATCTCCTCTATCTTTCCTCTAAAAATAGTCTTACACTTAAGATAACAAGTTTATGCAAGGCATCAAGGGGCAAAGACGTGAGAGACATTCACATCCATCTCTTCCTAACTCCCCGATCCCCCACCATGTTAAATTATATGATGCATGAATTAGGAACGCCCTAAGCTACAAGCTTATGGTTTGAACCATTTGGATATAATATTCTTTCCTGATAGACAGAAAACCAACTGTCGCTTAACACTCCAGCCTTAAGCTTCGTCATCTCTGCTCAGGAGCCTCATTCCTGGGAAATACAAGAGCATCAACACAATGGCTGAAATTAAAGGGAAAACTATAAACATGATTTTGCCCTCAGGCAAAGACAAGTAATCTGGCGATCCTTGTTAGCAGCATCCTAAAAGTTGGACATGGAACTGAACAAGAAATATAATATTCTTCGCCCTTGAAATCAGTCTCAAGAAATCTGTTCAAGTCTAATGAACAAATGTCACTCATGTATGATTTAATTCCGTTTCAAGGGATATGAACATTTATTGATAGGTTATCAATGGCTAGTTTGCCGCAATGGGCTTGGGTGCTTGCTATAGCACAGCGACGCGCATATACAGTACCGCGAATACTGAGCGGATCGTTTGTATGTTATATGCATGAATTAGAGAAGAGCAATGTGTTAACGGCATTTAGCAGCGTTTTGATAAAAGGTTTATTGGCAGAGTTTAAAAGAAGAGAGTAAAATGATGTAAGGCCATCTTTTAGAAGATGATTGTTTGGCGCTTTAGCCGTTTGCATGGCTTCATCTAACTTTTGCTTTTAAACGGATGCCCAATTTCATGGATGATTACAGCTGATTTGATTTTACGTTTCTGAATTACGTGTCACTTATTTTATAACGTGAAATTTATTGCGTTAGTGCTAAAGGCATAGCAAGAACAAGGCCTTCTGGGTCAGTTAAAATGTTTCAAGTTGGACGACAATAGGATGCTCACTCATCCGTCAGTTTGAAAGTTGTCTCTTAAGTAGAAGATATAGCGAATTGAAGATTGCGAAAAGGCTGAGCGCGCATCTTCCCCATCCCTTGTCACCCATCCGCCCTTAACTTTAAATTTATTGCGACGCTTTGTAAGTGACTTGGCTGTACTAGAATCGCTTTTTCACAGAGGTCGTCTCCTTGACCACAGGTAACTTAATATTCCACCAACCAAAGGCCGGAATGTCTTGTTTGGAGGGTAGCACGGCGAGGTTTGACGTTTTATAGATATCCGTGGCCTTTAAATAAAATTGGGAGAAGAAAAATTATTTTACCGTTTGTGGTGCATGTTTGAATGAATGATTTTTATATTATATATTAAATGGATTTACACAAGGTAGAGCGGACGAAGCAGGTAGAACGTATCCTCCAATTTTATCTGCGCTTAATGATGCGTTTTTGACTAGTGCGCACGTGTACCTGCCAACACAGGAGTATACAACTGAACTTGTAGTAAATAATGACGTCGGACCGAAATTTAAGTAATTCGTGATTCCCACACCCCTCATGGCCGTTGACCACCTCCCTTTAGAATCAAATGATCCTTGTTGGTTTACCCTCTTGTGGTTCAGGTCGTTAAGTTTTGATCATTTCAATTTGTTTCCATACCCTTCGCCCTAAGGAACACCTCGAGGAGAATGCACATTAATTGGCAAAAAGTTTTTGCAATAACAAAACCCTCTGTAATATCTTTATGGCCTTTGTCATCGACCAATTTTACAATTCAATCCAAGAGGGAAAGAATCAAGAATTGCAAAGAAGCAGGATAGTAAGGAGCTTGTAGGTAGGCTTTCCTTGCTTTTTATTTAAATAAAAGCAATAAATGGCGCTTTAGCAAGGGAATGTTGGAGACATGTTGAGCTTTCGTAGGATTCCGTCGTATCGCCCAGAAATCACACTTGTTTGCCTACACATGATAACAACCGTTAGAAATCCTCAGATACTGCTCTTATTACGTTTTTTCCTTCGCCTTAAAAACATCACTCTTTCTGCAGGTCTCTTTAAAATAGTTGAATCCTTCGTGGTAACATATGTTGTTAGCGAATTGTAGGCTAGACACGACCCTACAATGACAAGCTATCCTGGCTGTATTCAATTACTAATTTCTTCAATTCCTTGCCAAATCACTAGACCAATCAGGTAGAAGTGCATTAAGTCAAATAAAATAAAATATATTCGTTCAAAGCAACTATATGACCATATTAGTCATGGAATGTCAAAATATTTCTGTATAAGAATCGTTTAAGTGATCCACAACTGATTCAAAAGAAAGAGGAATTAGCCAATGCTGTTTGGTCAAAGTCGTATGTAGTAATTGTTCATGAAATAGTTGGAAAATGAGTATGGCGATGATGTCGCCAGTGTGGAGGTACAAGATGTTAATTATTGTTAAAAGTTAAACTGGCTATGACATGTTTGTAATGTGTGCGAATTGTGAGTAATCTTTGCCAAAAATTCGCTTCCGCCGTGTACCAAAGAAGATTGTCTTTGAAATCCACATGGAGTAAATAGTAACCAACACACTCTTTGATTTGTATCTATTGCAGTATCAATCAATCATTCACAATCAGTCATCGACTTTGTACAGTCCCAAAAAAGGACCGCCGTCTCCAACAGTTGCCAAGCACAGAGAGCGTGGCACGGGTATTTCTGCAGAGCCTCAAGGATCTAACGAGCCTGACATTATCCAACAAGAATTGCCAGTGTATCCAAAATCTGACAGGTGAGAACGTCTTTATTACTTCCTTCATGTCCTTCTCAAGCTGGCTTAGACACCTAACGCGTTTCTGTTATATTACTGTTACTTTGTCGATACTTGTGAACCTTGCTGTTCTGGCTTCTTTCCCCCGTACTTTTCCCTTGTCTTGTTGGACTAGGACAGTAGCTCACACCTTTTTAGCTTTCACGATGATGGAAATAGAATCTAACATTCTTCAAGATGCGCATCTCTGGATGAAAGAATTTTCTGTCTTCCTCTAAACACTATATAAGTGGCTTGCAGTGAAAAAGAGTCTGAATTTGCAAGGCGTAAGGCTGAGGATAGCTTGAAACATTTCGAGACTACTTTTTCAAACTGCCTGCCTACCCTTTTTGAATCGCATTGCTTCATACTTTTGTTATACTATTTGGCAACGCCATTCTGGTTTTTTAGCTGAAAACTTTGTTTGTTTTTACCCGAATATTACTTGTCTGCTTACATCTTAAGCGCAGAGGCTGGCTGGTTGTGGCCGAGGCTGGTGGTTCTGCAAGAAAGTACTAAGGAACTAACTGAATTAACGTCTGCCTGAGAATGTTTATTTGGTGACTGGTGAAGGGGCTAAACAGGGTAAGCATTGTTGGTACAAGACCATAAAAGTTTACTAGTATATATGCAGCCCATAAGCACAGCCAATTATTCCCCTGGAACAATCAGAAGATTTACACAGAGAGGGGTTGATTAGATTGGAAAAATCTGTTTTTCGTTGTTGCTTGGATTTACTAAGAATTCGCAGAAATGTGGGATTCTTCGTGGGAATTCTCTGCTTTCTTCTAGTTTATCATTTCTTTCTTGGCAGGAATCCATTTGGAATTTTGGCTATTCGTTCTCTTTAGCATAATATAATCAGGGTGTCTCCTTGCGGATTGTCTTCACCCAAATATGCAAACTGGGGATAGAATGTCAAGTGCGTTCATGCCCCCTTTCTTGAAAAGAGAAGTGAGCAGTGGGAAAAATTGTTTGCCATTGCTTTGCAAAAATTGCAATCAGATTTTGGCATGTACTATGTATTGACGTATCCTTGATATTTATCGTCTCCAATTGAAATCACAATCAGTGTAATGGAGAAGGGTTAGGATATTTGCCGGAGACGAGAGTAACAGAACCAGAATTGGCGCTGTTGTGAGTTTTGCCCATTATTGACATGGTTTTGAAAAAATTGCGAATATATGCAATATGTTCCGTTAATAATTTTCTCACACCTTAAAAAGTGAGCATTGTCTTGTAGCTCCATTAGATCGTTGAATGGAGGTAGGACAGGATTGGAGCATTTGCATAATCAAACCGTAACAAGAGCAAGTGTTTGGATCCATTAGTCAACCTGAATTACGGTCCCTGTCCTGTGGCTGTTGCCAAAACCCTCCTCTTCCCATCATCAGATCCTCATTTAACGGAGAAGGCGTGCCGTAGAAATGGATCGTATCCCTCTTTCTCTCTTGTATCCTTTCCCTAATGAATCCATTTGTCAAGGAGGAGGAAATCCCAGAATCAATGATTAATATTTTACACTCCGAGATCTCTAAAAACCTGACCTTCTCTTTACAAAGGTATAATTCGCAAAGGGTCCCCAAAGCAAATAAACAAAAGGACTTGCTGCAAAGATGTAATCGCGCTTGTATAACCAGCTCCACCTGTCCACGTAACATGTATTTACAGAATTGCAATTTCTTTTAGTAATTTCTTAATTGCGCAGTCCTCGAAAAGCACCCCTTGAAAGAAATTTTACGACGAGGAAATCTGATTCAAGTGTAAGAGGATAGCAAATAATCTGCAGTTTTGTTTGACCAGGCACGTGAACATGTATTCCCTCAAGCAGTCTAACTGATAACTACCAAAGGGAAGCTATTCAGAAATTTAAGATTGATAGGGTCCGTGGCCAATCATGCCGTTACAAATGCTTTATTTGTCTGGCATCTGGCTTCATCTGACTGCATATATATGACAGCCAGATGTTTCCCGATAGCGTGCGGGGAAATACACAAGGAAATACCCAAGAGTTTGAACAAAGTTCCAAAAATATTCAGGGCCAAAGGCCTTGTCCACGTATTGTAAATTATTATTCTGTAGCGCACGCCAAAACACACAGCTTGAATTGTCTTTGCGATAGGGAAAAGAATACAAATAGGGATTGTTGTGGAACAAGAGATGTCTTACGCACGTTTGGTATTGGGTACACTTGATATTTAAAATGGCCTCCTTACATGGAGAATTCCGTGGTTACGCTGACAATCGCAAGTGACAAATTATACTTGAATCTCATTCAATATCATAGCCACTACCTCACAATTCCAACAGTATATTTAGCAACCGCATTGTTTATTGTTCCTAGTTAGGTGTATCGCCTCATTAATATCTGTAGCTTTAGCAATCTTGTCCTTATCAAATACTTGCAAATACTTACGGCCTATTATTCTCCATTCGTCAAACTTGCTCTACCCTTAAGTCATTTACTTTGTTATATTTCATCATTAGCATAAACCATTTCTCTTCGTTCCGAGAAGTTTGCGAATCCTAGAGACTGGCTTGAACACTGCGGTTGAAGATACTTGCACATTTATTTTTGCAAATACTTTGGAAGTGTTGCCTTCTTTTTGCAATTTGTGCATCCATGAAACCAATCAATTCTTCTAACTTCATCATTTGCCCTTAGTGTTGTTGTAATCACTGTAATTGCGAGAGGTGGATGAAAAGACAATTTCCAGATGTAAGCTTATTATGAAGAAAGCTAGGGGCAAGCTCGACCTTTATGCATTTTGCTGTGACTTTATGCAATAACTTAACTCGTGCTCATCTACACTTGCTTTAAATTTTATGAGTCTCCGACGGCTCTTAAAATCACATCAAAGGTTTTGCGGTTTTGGCAGCATGGCACCCGGCCCCGCCGTTTTAAAGCTAAAACATCCGTTTAAAAATTTCGGCGCTAAATTTTCTTTTAATATTTTTCATGTCATTTCGCAGAATTTACAACTAGCATAAACAATTTTAGCACGTACTAATATTCCTTTTACACCAAATTAGAGCCACTTAAATACTCGTAAACCTATTCCCAGTCCCGTATAGCTGCCCACAGCTTAGGTTTATCTCGTAACTTCAATTCGATTGTTTACTATATCGTCTGGTGTAATCCTGAAGGGTTTTGGGATTGTGTTTGATGGTTGAGCCTCTTCTGGTTGAACTATAAACGATATTCCATCTGATGAGCTTTTATAGATTGCTTTGAATCTTTAAGGAATGCCGATCATACTATTTAAAGGCAATCGCTTGCGCTCAGGATGAAAATAAGTAGGCTTTTGTCAATTGGCTTGAGCTTGATTCTGGCTATCTTGTTATGAATTGAATACTTTTCTTCACTGCTTTCCAAGTCACCTGATTGAAGTCAGATAAGATAAATCCCGAAGTTTGAGCATTCTCCTTTATTTAGGGGGTCAAAGAAGGAGATATGTGAAGGAGGGCCGGAGAAGAAGGCTTTTAATTTCTATTTCTGCACCTGCTCTTCTTCTTGTCAGCTGGTACTTGCTGCATCGCATGTTTTACCAAGTGCAAAGATGGATGTGTGTTTGGAAATGGTTTAAAAATAGATGCCGGTGCTTACACGTGTGTGCGCTTGCATAAACTAAAACTTACTCATCAAGAACTTGAGAATGATTGTGAATATGATTTATAGTAGGGTAGAGAGAGTTTATCTGGTAATAGATTCTCAACTGCTTTGCATACGAAAATCCGAGAGGGCGCCTTCATTGCGCCATCTACTATTATCTCGTATCTTGCTCTTGTATATCAAATGTGTTGACTTGGAGGATGAATTGAGTTATTTTTGCTAAAAAAATATATACCAAGGATTCTTAGGATGTATCCAGTAAAGTATAGTCAAGTTCAAGATAGCTGTTTGATTTTGTCATAAGGAGAAGAAGATTAATCCTGGAAAATTTTAAAATACTGAATGCAATGTTTCATTCATGTTTTATTTGTAAATTCTGTCCCTATCTCACTGCATCTTAGTTCACCCACCGGGTGAATGATACAGGATACAAGACTGCACACAAAAAATTGGAATTGCATAACAGAAGGGAGAGAAAGCGGATTTGACTGCTGTCAATGTGGCTTATTAGGATCAGCATTTAGCATGGTTTCCGAGTAGTGTTATTTCAGTTGGCGAAATCCATGTAGAGCAAGTTTTAGAGAGATGTATTCCTCCAGTCCCGTCTTTCAAAGTAATGAAATGTATTCAGGTGAATAATAATTATTTTGATTTATTCTATAGCTCTTTTGCCTGACCTTGACGTAGCGTCAGAGCTAATGTAGGCAGCCTTTTCTAAACTTCTGTCTCGGTCTGATAATTACCATGCCCGAGGTCTTATAGCTTCTGTATTTTAAGAAGATTTAAAGAAGCCAAATAGTTTACTTGTTTTTCCAAGCCATTATCCTCATCAGCATAAATATCCTCATGCACTCTTCTCTATTTTTTCGCGTTTCGTCCAGAGTGAGAAAAGTCCAAGACGAAGCCGTCAGGAGTCAGGAGCTTAAACCGATTTGCTAAATTGTACCTGGTTGTTACTGTATTTACAATCGCACTGATATTTTTGGTCCGTAGTCCAGTATTACAGGTTTCATAAATAGTAATGCTAAAATATCATAGTCCTGGTCCGTAGCAAGCTCCTGCCGTCTGGTTCACCTTTGTAATCTTTCACTCATCGCGTCATACTAAAATTGGAACTTAAACAATCATTGCGAATATTATGCTTTCATTAAATAATCAACAGAATGTCTACTGGGAGATTTTAAATTAGCTTCTACTTGCTACCCGCTAGGATCGGCTTTCCGAGAAAGGAGGAGGAGATCCTTGATTATGTATCTCAAAATTGCAGTGACTTAGTAAGAATTGTCCTACTGCTGAACCGTGAAGCCTCGCCTACTACTAACGTACTAACCCGACAACAGATAATGCTGAATGCCAGACGAAAATATTCAGGGAGATGACTTGTTAGTGTTTTGTGATACATCTTTGCAAGCTGTTTTTTAAGCCGTGGGAAATATTTAAGGAGTGCCTTGCCTAAGGACGGTTGTTAAACTCTAGGTTTACAAGCAATATAACCCTTTCCTGAATTGCTGTTTTCGCCATGGCGTATATTTCCCTTGAGTCCAACAGATGCGCCCTTGTATTTGTCATCTTCGCCGAGACCACAAACTTAAAAGTCTCACGCAATCTTTGCAACGTCAACAGATCCCAGTTTGCCATTATATTTGTGAACAGCTTTCTGCTGCTCTGCAAAGAATGTACTAACATGCGTAAAGAAAACACCTGATTAGTTGACACATTTTTAAGAATTTGCAACTATTTGACATATTTTACAAAGTTTTGCGAAATTTCATCGCTCTCAATTTCACGATATTTTTAAAGTAGCGTGAAATACATCGTAGTAACGCTAGGAAATTTCTTTGGCCACAGCCATATTATTCTAGCCTGAGTGTGCGGAACTTGGGACTGATCAAACATTTGTTTCTATAATTAGATGCTATTAATACCATCTGTTTGCATTGCATACTATTTGCGCTGTGTAGTTACTGCTGACTTGATGCATTCCTTTTGTGTGCTCATGTTGCTGGAACCCATAGAAAAGATAAAAGTTTTCAAATGCAGACTGCAATTTTTCAGGTCCTCCACTGTTCTTCTTTTACTAGCTGCATCGTTTTAAATGTACTATGCAAATGATCCGTAACCTGAAAGTATATTGAATTGCAATTTGAAAAATCTCAAGAGTTGCAATATAGTTTGAGAAAGTTTATGAATTTCGCTAAAATAGACAGGAATAATGGTGGGATTTAAATCAATAACGAAATGAAAAGGGGTTGTGAAAAAAAAATTCTCATGGATTTTGCGGTCTGGATTCAGATTATTCATGCTGCACATTTTATTGTGGTTTTGGTCTTAAAAGTAGCAGCAGAGACAGATGTTTTTTGTTCTTTGTCAATGCTGAGTCATGTACGCAAGGAAATGTAAAAGTTAGAAAATATTATGTTTCCCTTTGTGAGTGGTTTCACATCCTAGTACTACTTATTCGCATCGCCTGGATTATAAAGAACTAAACAGAACTTACTAGAATGTAATGCATAAAGGTATTTTTAATCATTCCTGCATTTACTATTGAGCTCATACGAAATCAATTTTGGATGTTTGACAGAAACTTTATTATAAAAATAACTGCTGAATAATATGGATGACGGTACAAGTTAAGGGGCAGTTCTTCATCCAGACATGGCGCTGCACCACATTTAATTTGGGCAATTCAAAGGAAATTAACTTAGGTTAAGGCCATTGAGACTAGATAAACTGGAAATTGTAATTATGCAGCCTGTGATTACATAATTAGCAAGTTGGATAAGAGGAAAAAGATGCGCGTGAATTTCATGAAGAAATTTGCCTTGTTTTCATTTCATCATTAACTCAAGTATAACGGGCTTAGGCTTTTAGTTGATGCAATTACGTTTTTGCTCCCTGGACCAAACCCAATCCTTCCTTGTTGTTAACTGCAGAAATCCCTCGCCCACGGATTTTGATACCCTCTGTTGATTAATATTTTAGCCGGTGAAGACAAAGATGGACTTTGGGAGTCTTGGCAATATTAACGAATGCGGAAAATGATTAGTAGATAAAATCAGAGGATGGTTTAGCTTATAGCCTACTGCCTGCGTAGCTTGTAACGGGAAATTGTGCGGATTTATCTTGCTCTACATTTCATAAATTACTTGGTAAATAAGTTTTGTCAAAGGCGGAAAGTTGTGCGGTTAGGTCATATTCCATGCGTGGTAAACAAACTTATGATTGCATTACGTAGTGTGCTGCTGTGTGCCATTGCGTCAATTCCCGTTTTCCATCTCCACCTTCCAATTATCAATTAAGATGAATCTCAAAGGAAAATAAGGTGAAATAGTAATTTAAATTCCTACTCTCCTGTATTATCCGCTTTTATTTAATCAGTTTTACAATCTCACTCTAGTAAATAAGATCATTATACTCACCTGTACGGGCCGTCCTACTTACCTGCCTCATTACTTTCATCCCTGCACGTAACTTTAAGAGAAGCACTTGCTTTCCGAAAACTCTGCTTTTCTTTCTTACAAACCCTGCCTCCCTGTTGGTTAAATACAAGAAGAATTGAAGATTTTTAGCTATTGCAATCCGTATCGGAGTTTAATCATCGTCTCAGCTCTGCCCTCCTGTCTATGAAAGTATGATGGTTTCTTGGGGAATATCAAATATGGCCTATATTTAAGACATGTATACAATAATTTGAGATGTTTTGAATTCCAATGGGGAAACGATAATACAGTGATGCATAAGTGCTTTATTTTAAATGGTTTATCTAATAGTTGCATTTTTCTTGACAGATCGAAAGAACTGATAAAATCTGCAATTCTTGACAATGATTTTCTGCGTCATTTGGACCCATCTCGCGTGGACGAGCTTATGGATAGCATGGTCCCGGAAGATTACGCCGAGAATGCAATCATCATCCGTGAAGGAAGCCCCGGCTCAACGTTATATGTGATGGAAGGTAAAGGAATTGTTTTACATATATGTGATTCTTCTGCTCTACTTTTGCATGCTACTGTCACCGCCCGCCGCTACTGCATCCTTTACTAATTGGATCCATTCAAGAATGGATTGAAATTGCCACATTCATTTCGAGCGTGTTTATACGAGTAGTAATAGCAGTGTTAAACTTTCCCTCAAAATTATACAATTTCCTTCAACGTGTTTCCGCCTATTTCCCCACTCTCACACACATTACTACTCCCAGACATACCAAGTTGTGTATACAGGAGCATATTCCCGTATCACATGCATCAGCATGATTAGGATGGTTAAATAAGCTTAAATTCGCATAAAATTACCTCAGATTTATAAGAGTTTTAAATTATCATCATCATCATCATCATCATTGCGAATTTGAGCTCTCAAGTCTGGTGGAGCATGGAAGGGGCGGATATGTATTGTAACCAAAACGGCATACCACGCACAGTATACTCCAAACTGCAAGCTAGTAGAGCTGTCACTTGCAATCTTTAAATTGACGTGAATTCAACAGTGAGTTGTCATATTAGTTGAGATTCACCCTGCAATCATCAAGAACCTAATTCCCTAATTTATACGCCTCGTTAATCATTCATTCCCAGAGATATGTGGATAGGGATGGGGTTGAAAGCCGGGATTTCGCCACCTCATTCGATTCCACTTTTCATTCCGTTCTTGCATAACCTATTCTCTGCTTTCTTTTAAAGCCAAAAATCAGCAAAATAACTCCATGTTTCAACAGTATCATGTTATGCTTTAGCGACCACGTTAGGTTTACAAGGCTTGTTAGCCTTAAAAGATTGTAGAAATGGTGGGATTTGCATACAGGATTTTTCTAAATTAGAAGTTTGGATCCTTGGTCTGGGTTATGCTTTGCAATTATTCGTGCCTGTTAAAGCGTTAAAAACATGGATAAAAGGTGAAAATATTTGCAGTTATTGCATAATGTTATGGATCTAGTTGTTCTTGCCTTCAATCTTAATGAACGCCATTCTCTTGAGACGTCATCCTCTGTTGAATCGTCCTTTATCTCCATTAAAAACCTCCATTTAAGGGAAACAAGGAAAGAAATGCGAAAGAGATGCGTCGATGCGAGTTTGTTTAGTTCTGAACTTATTGTATGGAGACGTTTGTGCTTTACCTTTGGCTGGCTAGCGACAAAACAAGGAACAACATAAAGCGGAATTCACACGCTTAACAAAAATCTTTCACTTTTATACTCGGACAAACATTGAACAAGAGCAAGAGCAATGTATCCATTGAGTCAAGTCAGACAATTTACATGCCTCTACTATGAAACAATCCAATTATTCAACCTGCATTATCATAATAAAGTTACCTCCAACGAGGATTATAAGTAGCTCCTGCGGTGCTGACATAAAGAAAATTCAGTGAGCGTAAAATTATACAGCATCAGCAGCATCGTTTCTGGTCTTCTTGTTCACAGCCTTTTTGTGTCGGGTCCTCAGAAGCGAATAATTCACCTCGTTCTGAATTTTATTTTATTGTTCTGTCTAGCTAATGATTGGTCCTTCCACCGCCACGAGCGTAGAGTACAAATGTGAATGTTTTAAATGGAGATTTGATTAAATGTATTGTTTGTGGTTTCTGCTTTACGCGAAATGTTTAGCAAAGAAATTTACGACTTGTAAAAATATAGTCATCGTAGGAGTAAGGTACTCGTTCATTGAAACTGAAAAATGTAGGAAAATGTGTATTTATGAAAGTGAGGAGCACTTTTCACTTGAATTATTAATTAGTCATTCATCAAAATTTTGATGGCAGTACGAAGGGGGATACTCTTATAAATGATTGGATTTGGATTACCGACCCATATATACTCAAGTGAAAACACTCCCAGACACGGTTCGTTGGAATTTGTAGTTCTGTCCAGGAATGTAAAAGAGAATTCAAATGCTCTAGAAGATAACTTGACAATATTTAAACTGTAATGTAGAATAATCTGTGTTCATTAGTTGGAAGGCTAAGTGTTGCTTAAGTACATTTAAAGATAGATGATGGGAAATCCCAAGAGATATGAGAAGGAAACGATATTTAACAGGTTCTTGTAGGCGTCGAGGAAGAGAAATATATATGAATGGATGATCCTGACAGTTTGAAGCTATATACAGTGATATAGTAACCAGGATGGTGCGGGAGGGAGGACGGAAGCACCTGCTCCAATAATTTATACAAGCATAGTCAACATGTCTGGAAGATGACTAGATTCATCCCGTTTCCCCCCGATGAAACCACATCATTCCTGATCTGTTCCATGTTTGAATACATAGTAATCAGTAATAAGTTGATTCTAGTTTTTCTATGCTTCCCATTCATGTTTTCGTTGATGCCTCAAGGAAAACCTTGATCGAGGAGAATCCAGGTTATTTAATAGCTCATATTAAACCATTTAAATGCATGGATCATCTCAATTTGAGTAATTGGAAAATGTGATGAAATTGTCTAGCGGCAGCGCCCTCTCTGTGCTTAGAATACTAATACATGTGTACTACTATGGGGCGCTTGATTGTGGGAAGGTGTTGTAGAGAAGAAGATTTGTAGTATGGATTATGGAAAAAGTTGCGAAGTTACTGCTCACTAACCAGCAGTAGTCCATCACCCTGTTACACCTGTTCTTGAATAATCCAATGCCCTTGATTCAATTACGCTTGGAAAGTTTAAGACACCTGAGAAGATTACATGCTTACCACCTGCATCCCAATATCCCTTTGGTTAACCCGAGTTTGGTAATCAACTCCGGGATTTTCTGTACAACTCCTCCAAAAGAAGGCGTTGCTCAAGTGATAAAAAGTAAGACTGCGGGAGTGAGTTGACTCTTGATTAAGATCAAATACTAGAGTAAACCAATTATATACCTGTGATTAATCACAACAATCTGTATCAATCAGGATTCTTTCCTCTCTACCCTCCTCTATTTAGTCAACCTTGGTCTTTAGTTAATCAGCATCATGACTTGCTTTCTTTTTGTAGCAACTAGTTTGCAATTGGAACGCGTTGTTATTATTATGAGAGCTATTATTATTTTTTAAGGGAACATTTTATATGAAACCTGCATTACCTGTTTCTAGAGGATTGCACCAGATAAATGTCATACTTTTTGATTTTTCAGCACTCTAAAACACTTTTTCTTCCATTTTATCTGATTTGAGTGTCTCTATTTTTCCAACTATCCTTAAACTTACCAGCTTATGTAAGTAGCAAGCTTAAATGAACTCGTTCAGCACCAACTCTTTTATATCCTTCAACTTCCTTCCTTTGAGGTAAATCATTTAAACACTCCTCCCAATCTTCACCCTCAATTAATTTCGTTTAGTGTTGATTTCCTTTTGATTTTACCGTTTCAATATTTGCTCTGCTTGTAATTCTGCGCAATGTTTAGCTAACTGACACTCTGGGGTTGGATTTACTCTTGCTAGGATAGGAGTTGAAACGTTTGGAAAGCTTACAAAGTACGCTGTAGCTACCTGTATTAGCCTACTGATTGTTGATGATCCATTATAGTTTCCGCGTTTCACTCACACTCACCTATAATAATATCCTGTCTACAATTGCGTATTATCCTCAGTTGATTCCTTTGAAGTGCAAGAAGTAGTTGCATTTAGTTACTTTATAGACTTTTATCCAAGCTGACTTGAGCATTCACAGCAATTAAGAAATGGCAAAATACTTTTAATTTCCTTTTCTCCTCAAATTGGTATAGATTAAATGGTACTAGTATGATGAGGAGCGTGAATGAATCCTCTTTAAAATTATAACTTGTAGAGTAAGAGTAGACAGAGGAAAGGCTGGTACTTGTGGAGATTATGAGTACAAGACTGGGGTGATAAAGGCTTTATCTTCCCATCGTCTTGTCTCCCCACTCCCCACCTGTAATTACATATATACGTACTGTAAGAACCTCAAACCACATTCTCTGGCTTCCATTACGTGAAACAATCCAACTTCCTTCCGGTAACATTCTTATCATGGCAAGCATCGATTTACTTGGTTGTGTTAATTAGAATTAGAATTTACAAGAAAATCTTGGAGGAGGAGGGATGTCGAGAATGTGGTTTTGGCAAACATGCTCAGAATACAGGTAGGTATAGCGGCCACTAAGCGCTGGCAAATGGAACTATAGCTTGGAGCTGGAGATGTCAAAGTGATATGCGTAGCGCCAAGAATTTTATTTCCAAGAACCCTTCCGCGTTAATTCTTGGTAGAGATTTTATAAAATATAAATTAACTTGGGCCTGATTAATTTTTTCGGGCTGCGGAGATTGCCTGAGGCCCAGGTGTAGGGATGCTCATTTTTCGCAGAAACTCAATTAGGAGGATCCGATCCAATTTTCTCTTGGAGCGATCTTAATACATCATCTTCAATTATAATACGCTTGGAGTTCAAGACAAGGCTCTACCTTTCCTCCCACCTACCCTTCTTCGGTATGTTTCCCAGCAGTGTCTCACCTGTATGATTTTCGCAACTGTTGTAAATTAGCGGAATAGCGGTCGCTACCTTAAACCCATACGTTTAAAAGAATGTATGTGGATTGTGGAGGAAATGTTTGAGACGAATCAAGAAAGCTGTGCAGACAGACATTGTAGTTTGTGCCTGTTGCCAATTTTGAAATGATTTAGGGTATATGAAGGCCGGTAAAGGAATTACGCCTCTATACACTGCGGAGGAAGTATAAGACCTGCCTAGATGTTCTCAAGGTATGATTTGGTGGGACGAAATGACTTTCACCGTTAATTTTTCCTCTGTTTTTACCTGGCTAAATTATTAGTTAGAGTGCATAAAATTGGGATTTTGGCATTATGCGCAATTTCACCTTGAATCATGATGAAAAAAGGAGTTGTTAAAGCCTCCATCCATCCTTGGGAAACTCGTACTTTAGCCCAGGAAAAGTCTTGCAGTTATATTGTCTTTGCCAATTTGAGGATTATGGGTTTGCCTAAAGTAACGCTGAATTTATGCGTTTAATTAGCTCTTAGACCCGTTGAGTTTACTTTTTGCAAACATGCATTGACCGTCGGGCGAACGGTTCTCATCCTAACTATATGATTATGTGTCTTGGATGGTTTGAATATTTATAATCAGATAACAAAATTTTGACTCTTGCCGAATTGATGGCCCAAAGATAATCTTGTTTTCATTTCTATAGACGCTACATTTACACGACTCAAACCGTTGATGTAGTTTTAAATCACATATGATTTAGCATAAGGACCCAATACAACACAACGGACGTGTAATATCCAAAAGATAGCAGGTTATCACAGGGTTTGGTGTTTGGCGAAAACCCTCGCAAAATTGGCTCTAATCTGCAGCCAAGATCAAAAGGTTTGGAATTATCAGTGTCGGCAGGATACAAATGGATACAAATGTTATGGCTTATAATTATAATGCGATTATTAGTTGGTTTTATTTCCATGGGATACAGTAATTGCCTCCGGATATGATTAAATTTCTCGCTAGTTTATTTATGATAGACAAAAAGATTTGTCCGCTCATAGTCAAGGACTGTAAGGAACAAGGAGATGAAAGTGTTGGCTGCATTAAACTGTGAAGAACACTATAATCATATATGATCATCACCATAATTTATTTAGCAAGGGTTTTAAAGAGCAGCGCGTAATAAATTAGCTTTGTTTCTCTCTATAAAAGCTTTTGCCTCTAGTTTGCATGGCATATTCAAGAGGATCATGAGTTGATACAAGTTGGAAGGCTTTTTAGCATTTACTATTTACGCTACACTTGGTTTTTACCATGCAATTTAGTGTTCATCGGCTTGAATCATGGCTCTTATGTGAACGGAGGAAAAGTTTGGAAAAGCTTTTATGAGGTGAAGAGAGAAGATTATTTTACTTGATCATCTTATGTACTACGGAGAACGGACAGTTTTTAGGAAACGTTTCTGAAGTACGGAATCTTGATCCACGAATGTTTTATTACAGATACTACACAAATCCCCACAAACACATTTCCAAGCTTCGTTAGGTTCTGCATAGAGTGCGTAAATTTGTAAAATGATATACACAAGACAAAAAGAAGAAATGAACGCTCAAATTGCTACTACTTTGTTTCAAGTGCAGGGGTAAAATGATAGTGTTTGCATTCTAAGAGAGAGAGAGGAGAGAGAGAGAGAGAGAGAGAGAGAGAGAGAGAGAGAGAGAGAGAGAGAGAGAGAGAGAGAGAGGAGATTTAGGAACAGAGGTTTAGAAAAAATGAACGGAAGCGTTACTCGTATTCAAGTTTTGACAAGGATGCTTCCTATTTGATTGAATTTCCATCCCTAATGAAGGTTTATTTGTCTCGAACGCATCATCTTTGCTGTTTTTAATAACAAATTGACCTAAATACAAGAGCAAGTTTTGAAGGAAATCGATATGAAGCAAGAGGCCTAGAGATTAAACCGGCTGTTGAAGCTGTTGACACGAGGCAATCCGGAAAGCCGCTTGGGAGAATGACATGATAAAGCTAATAGAGGAATGCTACGACTGCTATTTTGTTCACAAAGACGTTAAAGCTAGCTGTGTAAAACATTTACGTCTCGACAAGACCCAGTTAAAGCTGGGTTGATGGGAGGCTCTTTGAAGAGGTTGAAAATATTGAAACCGGCTGGAATAGTAGACCTTAAATTATGGCAGGCTCATCTGGTTTTAACTGGGTTTCTGTGGATGAAAGTGGATATTTAATTTGGTTCTCAAAAGCTGTTGTGGACAATTACCATTGTTGCGGAATGGAATTTTTGTGATTGAGGGATTTGTGCTAGTATCCGGTTTGGCTGGCTGTAAATGCCATTTTATTCCCCATATATTCTGCAGAGTTGACAGGCCATGAAAAATGACATTCCGCCTCCGGTTCACAGCAAAGTAATCACCATCTCACCGGTATTCACGCACAGATCGTCTTCCGACCATTCGCGGAACGAGGTGCGGGAGCTTGACGAGACCTGTCGCCGCTACTGCTGCACCGCACCTGCGCCAAAGGGGGATGCTGTGTAAATGGTTTGTATAAATACAAACAAAGAAATTATAGCTTCATCTCTAGTGAGTAAATGCTGATTTGTATGCTCAAAGGGGTCATTACAATTCACCGCGGGTCCGCTATTGCGGTAATGGTTTTGAACGTTGTAATTGTCATTTGACGTTGGTCAGCACCGCGGAAATTTTGTCCTCATCCCTTGGTCATTGGTGATCATTGAAGAAGAGAGTAATGTTGTCCTCTGAGCGTAAGAATCAACTTCAACTTGACGTTCCAAACCATGCAATTTCAAAAGATGAATGAACGAAGATGAGGCTTAACTTTCTATTTCACACACCTCCAATCCCACCGCCTGCCTACTACACTCTCTTATATGTGCTATAATGGATTCATCTATAAAAAATTTAATTCGTCCTGGTGGTACACTTTAGACGGATCTCATTCAGTTTCATCTTCTCATCTTTTTTAGTTTGTTGGACGTCTCTCTATAGCTCCCTGAGTGAGAGGCTCTTAGAGACGGGCCAAGGTTTGTCAATCACTCCTACCCCCTCCTGCTGGTCTTGCATCTTTGCATCACATCATGTCATCCGCCCACGTTCTTCAAGGGTTTTCTATGAATCCTAGGAAAACTTATGGATTATATTCCTCCTGTAGACAATTTAAAAATCCAGGCTTATACATGACCACGTTTTTCAGCCTGGTAACCCAGAGAAATGAATGGGCTTGAGGTTGTTGTAGTTGGATAATTCTCCCTCTGAATGAATTTGCAACCTTTTTGAATCCGAGGTTTGCTCATGCAGAATTTTTCACATGCTCCCAAAAGCCTCACTTGCTGACCATGCGCATTAGCTGAAAGTCGTACAGAAATTCCGGTATGATTCCTACGGGAAAACGGAGTCGTCGTCACGCAAATAATTTTTGCAAACTTCTGCGAACGAAATAATAGAGACTAGAAATGTGATATTTACTTGCACCTGGGAAATGTGTTTGCGCTTTGCGCCTTTATTGCATTTATCATGGATTCTTTGCCCATGTTGAACGTTTACACGACCGCCGGGAAGAAGTAGGTGAAGCTGAAATTGATTCAGATTTCTTGAAACGTGCCTAGTCTTCACATTTTATAAGAGTAAATCTCATTATTCTGCTAGAGTACGCGCAGAGGGAGGTAGAAAAATCCACACTTTTCCAAAACAGAAGATTTCTGAGGATTTTAATATTTTCAACGGCTGGCCTCAGCCATCAGACAAGCATAGGCTTCTTTCTGCTACTGTTGTAAAGATACTTTGATGATTTGGTTGGAAGCTAGTCAACATTATGAGCGCATGTTGCACCTTGAATCCTTGCGTGCACTTTTACATATCACATTGTTCCTCAACCCTTGGTCCCGGTGTATATTTTGCAACGTTGCCTTAGAGCCGTTGCAGATTCTGAGAGGATTTTCACATACCACAACAATGTTACTCTCTCAAGATTTCCTCCTCCTCCTCCTTGCTTACTATTCCTTGTGGATTTCATTCTTGAGAGGGATGTGCGGTTTCTTACAGGTGAGCCTGAAGCATAAGCCTCGTTTCACAGGCTACGTAGCGAAATTGTGGAGGAGCGTTGTGAAATGCAAAGCAAATGTGAAAGGATCAGAAATGCTAGTGCGGTAAAATATTTCAGTCAATTTTAAGACGGCAAGGAAGACAGACTTGAGAAACCTTGGTCGGTTTATGTGATAAAAATGCCTTCACATAAAAACTTGAGTACAGTAGGAATTAGTTTCCGGTGGTGAAGCTAGAGTTCTCGCGAGCAAAGGATCGTCACTGTTTGTTTTTAAGTGCCGGTAAAAACTTTCGTCTCGTTGACCCAGAGAGAACAAGTGGAAAGTGCCTCCAGTGTTTATTTGCATGGAGGAAACTCTCGTGTAGGTTTTTTCGCACATGTCTCCTCCTCTGCTTTTGGCAAATAGAGACACGTGAGTATTTCCCCCACGCACATACACATTCAACTCAAGCTGCTCCAGCAAGAGCGAGTCAATAACAGGAGCGAAGCCCTTCAACTTTGTTAATGACACATTGGGCTATCCTTCTCCTTGAGACATCCGTGTCGCATGACTCTACTGACAGAGATATTTTCTCCTAAGGCCGGTCGAGTAAATGCAAAGAATATCTGCCGTTTATCACGTGTTGTTCCCAACAGCTTCTTTGTCAAGGAGTCCAGGCATTAGCGTTTGTTCGAGGATTGTCAAATGAAGGTTCTTGCAGATTTTTGCATCTGCATCCAAGATTTCGTCATGTCATCAAAGTGGATTGAATTACAGTTTTAAACTTTCTGTTTCGTCTTCCGTTGGCAAAGGACACGGAGCTCAAGAGAGGCTGGCTGAAGACGGATTTGTTTTGACAATACTTTACAAGACAGGATAACTTGTGTGTTTCCGAAGCTGTCCACCTCCTGGCTACACACTGCACCAGGCACCCAGGAACTTTACCTTGTACGTCCTCACACGGAATAATTGGGCAATATTGTTCACGACGCGACGACCGCAAGAGAGGAAGATAAAAAAAAGATTTGAACAAAGAAAAGTTCTTGCTCCACTCGTGTCGCGCTGATTATGCAAAAGCTCGTGAAAAAATAGTCTAAAATCCTGTAACGCGATCGTGTGATGGAAAGCAAAGCGTGGTGAAGAATCTGCCTATAAACGTTTACCTAATTCCCGAGAGGAGTTATCTGATAACGCGATTATGGAGCAGTGGTATACCTAGATCCCTCGCTCACAATCACAACAAGCTGCCTTAACTCAGTGCTAGGGAAAAGGGAATGCAACCGTTACTTTGGCGTCCTCTCTACGTCCAAAAGGAAAAACGTTAAATGTTCTTCATGCAGGAGGACCCCTGTTAGAAGGCTACGAAGAAGGGAAGAGAATCGAGCAGATTGACTCAAGTGTATCTAATTGTGGAAGAGACTTCTCGTGAAAAACAATCTTTACATGGGTGGTAGACCATCCCTCCCTGTAATATTATTATTATTATTATTATTACTACTACAAGCGGTCGCGTATAAGGAACTATTATCAAGAATATGTGGAAGAGCGCAACGTGGACTAGCCCTCGGCTACAACGCTAGGCCATAACTTTTAAGAGAATATAAGAGCTCATCTTCCTAAACAGTCATCGTTGCAACCTTGTTGGTACAGGAATTCAATAGGATTTTTTAACGCAAACTGTAAAAGTGCTCTAGAGAAGGTTATATATTATGAAGCTTTAAATTAGATTCCCTAATTATATCATCCCTCTCCCTCCTTCCTTGTTGTCCTTTAGTTTTTCATCCCCTCATGAAACAAGCAAAGCTACACTTTCCATCATCGCCCTATATTCTGAGCTTATGTGGTAGCTTAAAAACTTGTAAGAATCTTGTTTGACCCACTACGCTTTCCTCAGGCACTGACTGGTTGTCAGTTGCGTTAACTTATTGCGTCCCGTGTTGCATCTGTAGTAAGTAGTAGTAGGAAAAGAAGTTAAATCCCTGTTGTCGTCCTAGAAATCTACGGCCCATTGATTACCGCAAGGGGGAGACACAGAATAATTATCCTTGACCTTGTCGTCCACAAAACCTCGCGCAAGAAAGGCACATCCAGCACACTAGAACTCACATTAAGAAGTTGATTTGAAGATGAGGAGGAGCCCAGCTAATATGGCGTTGTAACTTGTGTTTAAAGTAGGAAGATGGGAAGCTTTGTTTCCTTGTAACTTGGACAAACTAAAGCTGGGGATAGAAAACAATACTGACAGAGTGAGGTTAAGTCAAGTGGTGAAGGAAGTTAGGGAAGGATATTTTCATTGAAGCCCTTCCAAGCGTAGTAGCTTATCAAGTATAAATCAGCCTGGTTACAGTCGAATCTCTTATTCTTTAGCATCAGTGATGCGTGATTTCCGAGTTTTTGAAATGTATTTTTAAATTTACAAGAAGGTTTCCATTAAATATTTATTCACATCCTTTGCCTATGGGATGATAAAGCTTAGCTTAGCTGGTTGCAGAGACTACTGTGCGTAAATATTAATTCGTTTCGCACTTTTACATCTACTGCTAAATCCTTGGAGGAATTGGCGGCGGGCTCTTGATGAGTTTCATCCTGTGCCGCCGGAATTGAGAATGATGAGGAATCTTTTGAAAGGATTAAAGTTGGATTAACGTTGATCACTGTTCTGTAGAAAGGGTCTATGATTTTTGCCCCTTTTGGGTATTTTTTTGCAAGCAGAGTGCGTGCACATCCTTGAAGATCATCTCTTGGATCTTTCATAGCGTTCGTTTCTCTCTCCCCTCTCTCTCTCTCTCTCTGCTTACTACAAACCACCCCCTCTCTAGCTACGAGCTCCTGACAGTCTCTAGTTTAGTAGTTACGTCCTATAGTCCAAAGATAATCTTGGCAATTTAAGCTCGATCCTACAACCCTAACTACACAGAGTTTTTTTTTATTAACATGTCCCTTAGAATAACGACAGAGGGATTCTTCTGATCCTGCTCAGTGAGTCAGTGAGTCAGTTGAGTGAGTCAAGTTTCTCGCTCTTATTCCTTATGGTTGAGAGGCTGTTCCTTGCTTACAGTGGGTTTGATGCCTTAGTTTGCTTGGGCTACTACTACTTGTAGGAGAACGACTTGATTTTTTCTCTCATTCCTTTCCATTCATCCCCTTTGGCAGGAGCAGCAGCAAGCACCTCCCAAAAGGATCAAGGTTGATGGTGAATATTATATAAAAAAATGTGCTGATACTTGGTTTGCTAGATGAGTTCCCTCTCGATCTCTTTGCCATCAATCCACAAGATGGTCCACTTGCCTGCTGCGTGTGTTTTAAGTAAAAAACGTGAATTCTAATTCAGTTAGTGTCTGGCCCTAAGAAGCTCCGGACAGCCTATATAATATACAGTTGTGTGCAGGACCAACTCCCTCTACGACGACGCTCCTACCATTCTGCCCTTGTTTTTGTTTACAATTTGAGGAACGTGCATGAATAATATCCAGAGTTGTATTCATATGGCTTCTCGAGCAAGACTCTACTAGTGAACTCCTATTGCTTCATGGACCCTTGTGTGTTTGCAGTAGCTGGGACACATTATGCCAATGCAAAGATAGAAATTGTATGAAAGAAGACTGAAGGAAGGGAATAATATTGCGTTTATAGCTCCGTTGTGTGCTTCAACCCTCGCCTCTATTACGTCCGTCCCCGGCTGTGACGTCGTGAGGATATATACTTCCCTGTGGGAACAACAAGTGTTTTAATATCGCTACCACACCCTTGCCCCACGTTATAAAAGCTTTCTTGTTGCGCTTTTCTACCCTGCCTATACTCTCCCTCAGCCTGACGTCCTTGAGAAGTTCCGTAAATACAATTTAAAAATGGTCACTAGGACTATGAGCCACAGGCATGGTCCAGTGACGAAGAATTCGCTTAACTATCAATCCATCCAGCCGACCTTCAGTGTAGTAGGAGATCAGAACTGGTTCAGATCCTGTAGCGACACGAGTTCCGATTCTCTTCCACTTGGATCCCTTGTGTCCAAAGACGGTGGGGGAACGTATCGTGTCCGGGAATCCCATTGCCCGCCGCCGAAGAGGAGTAGCGGGCGCTCGCGAAAAGTTTCCTTGGACTTTGACATTCATAAAAGTTCGGCGGGGTGTGTGAAGAGGTGTGATTATTCGCCGGTGGAGGCTGGACTTGGGAGTCCACTCTCTGTGACGCCCGACTACGGGGAAGAAGAAGAGGGAGCTGTGTGTGAATCATATGGGCCACATGTGCTAGTTGGTGGTCCTGGTGGTGGACAAAGTGTTGTTGACTCGCTAGGGTTTCACCCTTTCTCTGGGCTAGTTTCCCAAGATGGAGAAATTGTTAGACCGCATGAGAATTTTGCAAGGAGGAAATTCCAGCGGAGCCAAACAATGTGTGCTCCAAGGAGCAAGCTGACACAATTTAAGACAATAAATAGTGGACCAGTTTTGGAAGAAGCTCCTTGTGTTAGTGGTGGGGACTATTATTCTCATTCATATTACCACCATTCCCTGAATACAGAGGAAGAAGAGAGGGAGTGCAGGGAGTTAAAGTTGAGGAATGAGGTGGACGACGACGGGTTTGAGGAAGAGGTTTATCTAAATCAAAAGATTTGCTACGCTCCTGGGAACTCTAGGAATAGAAAACCCATGAGTAGATCTCAGTTAGCTAAACAAGGCTTACTCTCATCAACATCTCCCTCTGCTTCCTCATCCTCCTCATTATCTTCTCGATCTTCTGGAATATTTTCCTCGTCGCCCCCACCCACCACAGCCACTCATCATCATCTTTCCACGACATTAGCTCCTTTACCTTCTTATTCTAAGCAGCAGCAGCAGCAGCAGCAGCATCGGAGTAGCGGAGGGAGTAACGTTTCCAGTGGGATTGGTTCGGATCATAGTCATATTTTACACATGGCTGTGGAGCCGGGGTTGCATTTACTCCGCCCCCAAAATCCTCCGAAAACTCATTACAATTATTTACACCTTAAAAGAATACCTGGAGGGAGTAGTGAGAGTGGGGGGAGTAGTAATTGTACTAGTCGGAGCTCCAGCTGTGCCAGTCCACCGAGTCCCAGTGGATCCACAACGGGTTCCAGTTACCGAAATCAGCTAAGCTCATCCAGGGATTCCTGGTCATCCTCCCCGTCCTCCTCCCCATCTCCACCCGGGATTAGTCGCTCGAAATCCCATCATCTGGCTTCTGGAATTCAAAATTCAAGGCAAATCCCACACACGTTTTGTCAAGCGCCCCCCTCCAGCAGCACGCCCGGAAGCCCGCGCCATAATTTCTCCTCGAGGATATCCCCGCTCCTCTCTCATGAAAATCCGTACGCGGATTAC
Organism: Sminthurides aquaticus; assembly: GCA_906901655.1. Taxonomy (NCBI): domain Eukaryota; kingdom Metazoa; phylum Arthropoda; class Collembola; order Symphypleona; family Sminthurididae; genus Sminthurides; species Sminthurides aquaticus. The sequence goes on along the minus strand of CAJQTT010000013.1, from coordinate 84,451 downwards.
TCTAAAGAATTTCCTAGTTCACTCCCGAGTTTTCCTCAGTACGGATCCAAGGGGATCATGTGTCAACAGTGTGAGGGCTATCACCCGCCCCCGCAGTGTCAGTCTAGTGGGAATCCACGTGGGCGGAGATACCAGCAAACACCATCCTACATCCATCCGCCCCCGCCACCTCCTAATTATCCCAAGGTTCATGGTGACAATTCCCAGTTGAGGAATCCCCTTGCAAATCGAATAGAATCATATCACAGGTCAATCTCTAGTCAAAGTCATCAGTACCAGCCTCGGAACTTTAGAAGGGACTCTTCACATTACTCAGACTCTACACCTTTAAATAGCATGGGTCATGCTGGAAGTCGGAGCGCTCATCATCATAATATTCTACTCCAACAACAATATCAACGACCTCCGCGGAAAATCTCTCTTGACTATGCGCTTCGTCATAATCCGCGCTTTCATTGTGATAATAATATTGTGAATGATATCACCAGCAGCAGCCACAATGTAAACAATCGTGAGGAACGCTTAGTGACGCTGCAGCAAGACTTGCCGCCATCCTCTATGCAAAACTTGAATAATGATCTAAACAATAACTGTGTTCATGAGCAATCTTCAAACGCTTGCCAAATACCCAGACCCAAGCTACTTGTTCCTATACATTCCTATGGCAGAAATTCCAGTTGCCATCAAAACCAATCCGGTGCAAGGGAACGAAAACACGCGGTCATTCCAGCTCCAGGTATAATTACAAAAATAGAGCACGTTTTTTTCAGCTAGTGTAAGATGTCGTTGCTATAGTTTTCCCTTGAATTCCCCAAAGCAATTTAGAAAAAAGTTGTGTCTTTAAATATAAGTTATGCGGAGTGTAATTTTAAACTCCAGTACAGGAAGCTAATCATAGGGATAACGAAACGAGCTCTGTTCAAGCTGGTTGAAGTTACAGAAGACAGGTGTAATGTAAGAGAGAAGGTCGAGTCATTTTCTGAATATCATAATGAGATGCCATTCATTTGAACATTTACGTTACCGTACTCTGGAAGAGCTTAAATACTCGAGGATTCATTACTTAATTTCTTTAGATAGATAGACTCCGTAAAGCTCAAAGTGAGCCCAGATAAAACCTATGAAAATAGCATGCCAGGGCTTAATTTGGTATATTTTACAAAATCATTTGATGAGCTAGCACACAGTGCTTAAACGTTTCCAGTTTGGTGAAAGCTGAGTACTAGAATTCAGCTATGATGTCACCCACATCTTCGTGCCTTTGAGTCAAACTTGACATGTGAGAGAGGTTGAGAGGTATGAGTCGTGGCATTAAAATATTGTGACCTCTGGATGGAGGTGCCATTAAGAGACGATAGAAGGAGGAAAGCATGACGGCAATTCATTGCATAATTTCATCCAAGCAGGGAAAAACTTGATGCATTTAATTGACTGTTGTGGAGTAAATTAATTACAGCCATGGAGTAAATATTTGCATCTCTTTGATAATTATTATACTGCCTTATGGTGCTATCATTCGCCCTTTGTACTTTCCTCCCACCACCTTGCAATTCTTCTACCGTGGAAAGTCAAAGCTTTGGTGAATTCAAACAGCCATCTCTCAGCTTTCCTTATCAGGGTTGGAATTTAAAATTATATATGTAACAGTACGTGTTGCAAGGAGGCTCGCTCATTTATTCCAATGTTTTGCAAATATTCTTTTACAAAAGAATCGGCCATTAAAATTCTCCACTCTTTCACACATTTACCTTTAAAAGAGCATAAGCTGAGGGAATAATGGGCTTGAGTTCGTGTTTTACGATACAGCACCACTAACCGTCTTACACTCCACATTATGCGGCACACACATATCTTTGAGTGCATTCCATCCGTCGTTAGTTAATAGAGTCGTCCGTGTCGCTTGCTTCCACCAGTTACACCTTCCAACATCATGCACTATGTCGGCTCCTCTCACTGGGAACGGGAGCCCAACACGGTTATAATCAGTATCAGTTAGCTAATAATAATAATGAGAGAGTTGGGAGTTAATGCATAATTACAGACTCAGGAGCCCAGGGAGTAATGTCTCGGAGGGGGATAATGGCTGTAATTTGTGATGCATTCCCTATCAAGTTTCACATCACAAGCCACGTGAATATGATATTTCCTCACTAACTTACTTAAGGGAATCTAAGAGAATATCTATCTATATTCACATCAACGCAGAGAGCATAGAATAAAACCACACAAGCCAAGAAAGACACGAGCGTCCTTAATGCAGTAAAGCACGAAAGGCTGTAGTCGAGACAATATAATGTGCAAGCAGTTGTGTATTATGTGAACATCTGCTGGTTTGTACTGTAACAGTTCATAGCAGTTAACTTCATTCTCACCTATACCTTGGGGAAGACATTAACTCAGTTCTTGCATTCAATGACTTGTTTTAACTGAGTGAAGCCATTTATTATTTTAAAAGCTTTTTATTTTTCACCTCAAATCCCTTTTCACCTCCGCCCAAAATTCCCCCCAAAATCTCCCTTCATGTATCGTCTCACCTTGCTTCCAATTCACTTTCAATGTTTAGTCTTCCGTTACCTCCTCTCTTGAAGCATTCAGTCCTCATTAAGACTATTCATCATCCATTGCCCATGTCATTCCAATACAATGAAGGGAATCAAGTAGTGAATAGAATAGCACACAGCCTTCCTCTTTTCAAAAGATGCTGTAGAGGAAGGTGGCTGAGCGTGTCTGGCTCCTGTGCTATCCTTTAATCCTTTTTAAGAAAATCAATCTGGCATTGCAATAACTTTTAGCAATTTTAAAAAATTATATCATGCTACCACGAATATCGTTTTTTTCTCAATCATATGATCAATCTAATCCATGATGAGGTATGAGCTTTTGCAACACTTCAATGCATTCTTCAATCCTTGACTGAACCCAATTACTTAACATGCTTTGGGCTTACAAACTAGGAAGCTTGCATGCTCAATTCTCTTCTCACAGATCAATCAATCCTCCTCTCATCCGTAACAATTCTCCTATTCATTTAAATCAATCTTTATAAGTGACCTAATTCTTGAGTTTGTTGGAATGCCAGAATTTCTTTTCTCCCATGCGTCTTTCATCTTTATATCTCTTAAAACTTGTCTTTGGTATCACAAATTTGAAATAAAAAAAAACTCAATTTATGTGCAACAAAAACTAATCAGGCTTAAGCATACGTTGAAAATAATGCAGGGATACTTAGAAAACTTGCAGGATTTTATCTAATATATATAATAGCTATTTATTAAACTAAACTGGGAATTGAAATGAAATGAGTTGGATGGACTTTAAAGGGAATTGATGTCATTTAAACTAATTTGATGCAACCTGTGCGTGAAGGAATTGGAAAATGAATGTTGTGAGAGGAGTGATAGATGTCCGTTAAGTTAGCTTGCACTCCTAAGTGCACCTTTTCATGAGAAATATGGTTAATAATTTGCAATTGTGTAGGTGAGCATGTTATTTTCTAGGACAATTTAACACTGTAATTCAGTAGTAACTTACACACCATCCTGTCCCCGGACCTACAGTTTATCTTACTCTCTTTTATCATGAGCCATCAAGAAGAGAACATCCTTGTACAGCCTTGAACAGAGGGTATCTATGTAAGAGGGGTTATTTTACTATAAAGAGCGTCTTACTCAATCCCAGTTTTAACCATGAACCTGTTGGCTAAATTGGCATGAGCGTTGAACTCGTAGTAATCGAGCTGCGGGGTTATAAAATCTGTCAGAGATTTTAAGCAGCGTTTATTGTATCTGGGATCAGTCATACATATATTGGCACTTTTTACGTGGATTTGCACATGCAATAAACACGTTGTAAATCCGGTGCCATGGTTTACTTTTCTTGTGCTAGCTCTATAGCTTCTGCATTGTTTCTCTCATTTGTTCTAAATAGGTGGGGGAAGGGTAGGCAAAAATTGGAAATAATTATGTGATTGCCAATTGATGATTTATTTTGCAATGGGATGATCCAAGTTTGAAATTTCTGCATAGCTTGTATAGATTTTTCGCAAATATTATCAACTTGCTCGACTAGAGCCAGAGTGAGGCTCTGAAACATGATCTGGTTTCTTAAACCGGCCCACATGGTTCTGTTTTACACATGATAACGCGTGTGGGGATTTTCAGGTTTAACACCCTTAAGAGTCATGTTACAGATGATAATTACTAAACACGCTCGGAATACAGGAGAGTCAAATTGAGGATTTTAAAGCAAGCTGGGGGTAGCGTCTTAATTAGTCGTTTAATTGAGACTACATCAGTTGATGCGGTTTGTTGCAGCTTCCGAACGAGGAGGATTCTGGTGAAGTACATATATTTTTTGAGGACTTGATCACTGAAGATCAGTGGCTAAGATATGGTTACTAACTTGCAAATAGTTGTGGCAGTCTTTTGGCAAGCGGTGGGAGGATTTTGAAAATAATGTTGATACTAATTTAATGATTTAAATTACTTACAGAGGGACGGGTGGAAGTTTCTCGAGAAGGAAAATACCTGGCTACAATGGCACCGGGGAAAGTGTTTGGTGAATTGGCACTTTTGTACAACTGTCAGAGAACAGCGACCATCAAAGGTAATTGAATTATTTTCTGGCGCATTATGATGAATCTTTGGAAAATTTCTTGGAAGGATGAGGATCAATTCTTATCCTGTCTGTCAAGGAATTCCTCTTGCTTCCTTGTCTTCTTTCTCTAACTTGGAGGGATGAAGATGGGAGGGTTTGGTTGTCAAATTTAAATTGGAGCAAGTTTCTTTTTTCCTATTTAACCAGCTGCAACACCATGCAAATTGTGGGCGGTGGAACGTCAGAGTTTCCAGACAATAATGATGAAATCAGGTATGATGCGGCAAGCAGAGTACATTGATTTCCTAAGGAGTGTGCCCATCTTCAAGAAGTTGAGCGACGAAAGCCTCAACAAGCTCGTTGACAGAATCGAAGAAATGACCTATGAAAACGGTCAGTACATTGTTCGGCAAGGGGCACGTGGAGAAACATTCTTTATTATTGCACGCGGGAACGTACGAGTAACCATGAAGGGAGAAACTGACACTGAAGACAAATTTGTGAGGACGCTTCATCGTGGGGATTTCTTTGGAGAAAAAGCCTTGCAAGGGTACGTTTGATTTGGGGATCTCACAGATCCAGAGCTTACCTGTGGAACAGATTAATATCTGCACCAAAATCGAGCACTAATTAGTGGTTAATTACTTGATGGGTTCTTGTGATCTGGTTGAAATTATAATCCATGGTTTATTGCGCACACATCTTAGGGATGATTTAAGGACGGCAAACATCATTGTAGATGACGTTGATGGGGTCACATGCCTTGTGATAGACCGTGAAGCTTTTGATCAGCTAATAAGCTCCATTGAGGAAGTACGAACACGATACGATGATGCTACTTCCAACCGTAAAAAGTAAGTCGGCATTGCTACTTTATCCTCTGGGCGCGCTTTTGATAAGGGAAGAAGATACGTAAACATGTTTTATATACAAGGAACGCTACGGTTCTGTATACTTTTCGGTGTAAGAATCCTTCTTGTTCCTCCTCCCATCCTTGTTTACATGAAGATTTCAGCCCTTGATATTAAGCGTTCGACTGGGTAGAGCGGAGGAAATATTCAGTGCGGAAATGGTTTTTTTACCCCTAATAATATAAATGGAACATTCCTTTAACTGATTAAGCGGTCATGTTCAATTGATTATGGACTGCGAAAGCGTTAAGTTGTTGTACGCTTGTACCGTTCACATGCAATCCTAACCCGATTAGCAAAGTTGTAAAAAGTGTTGCGAATTATGATACTTGCTTTAAGGATCCTTTGATCTTTTGATGTCAATAGTTTTTTATAATGAAGCTTCGCTGTTTTTTCTTCAAGGGTTTTTTTTAATTTTAGTGTCTTCTTTTAAGAGGAATAGATTTTAAAATAATTTTTTTTTCAGGATTGATGCAGAATTCCAAGGCGTTACGCTCAAGGATTTACGTGTGATTACAACACTGGGTGTTGGCGGATTCGGACGCGTTGAGCTCGTAACTTTAGCTTCAGATCCTAGTCGTTCCTTTGCGTTGAAGCAAATGAAAAAAAGTCAGGTAAGCATTTGATCTTATTGGGAAGGAGCAGTTCTTTCTCTGTGATGTGCTGGAGCTTTACCGCTAGACAACCTTCGTCTAAACCAGTTTATAATGTTTTCTTTGGTGTTTATAGATCGTGGCAACCCGGCAGGAAGAGCACATTAAATCCGAGAAGGAGATAATGTTGGAATCTTCTTCGGACTTTATTTGCAAATTGTACAAAACCTTCCGAGATTCTAAATATTTGTACATGTTAATGGAAGTGTGCCTTGGGGGAGAGCTGTGGACTATATTGCGGGACAAGGGAAACTTTGATGATCACACTACAAGATTCTACACGGCTTGTGTACTTGAGGCCTTCCACTACCTTCATTCTAGGAATATTATTTACCGAGATTTAAAGCCCGAGAATCTACTGCTAGACAGTAATGGGTTCGTCAAGCTTGTGGATTTCGGATTTGCTAAGAAACTTCAGGTGGGTGGTGCTATGGTTTATATTGGTACTTGGAGGCAATTGTGGAAGGTGGTTGTGGGATTTGAAGTGTAAAATATATAAAATGTTGCCATGTTTCATGTCATTTACAGGGCAGGAAAACATGGACGTTTTGCGGTACTCCGGAGTACGTCGCCCCAGAAATTATATTGAATAAGGGTCACGACATTGCTGCAGACTACTGGTCTTTAGGTGTATTGATGTTTGAATTGTTGACAGGAACTCCTCCTTTTACAGGTACGCTAATTGCTAAACTTAATCTGAACATGTTATTAACTAAAGGGAGGATTAAGAGGTTTTAATTGTTCACGTGTTTCTAATCCCTCTCATCTCCCTCTCTTTGTGCAGGTGGGGATCCTATGAAGACATACAATATAATTCTGAAGGGAATTGAGGCTGTTGAATTCCCTCAGTCCATTACTAAGCAAGCTAATAATTTAATTAAGAAATTATGTCGAGATGCCCCTGGAGAGCGTCTGGGGTATCAGAGAGGAGGGATTCCACAAATTCAAAAGCACAAGTAAGCCAATTAAAAAGAATTGCAGAATCTCGTACTAAATGATTGGGAAATTTGCAAAGACGCATGTGTATATAATATACTAAAATACTAATTTGTGCTGCTTCTTTTCGCAGATGGTTCGATGGCTTTAATTGGGATGGCCTAAGAGCGCGTAGTTTATCTCCTCCTATAATCCCTGAAATTCGTGGACCTTTAGACTGTGGTAACTTTGATGAGTATCCACCAGATCCAGATGGCGCTCCTGCTGATGATTTAAGCGGATGGGATGCAAGTTTTTAAATATTTTAGAAAAATACCACACTTTATGAAATTTAAATGCTGCCAGATTTTGCTTAGGCTATTGGCACAATCTTGTTGTGATTTTACTACAATGCGGTCGATAAACCAAAAAATATACGCTATTTTATAAATGCCTTTAAACACAAAAACACTTATCTTATTAGATGTATTATAAAAAGTTTAAGTTCACAACGAAATAGGCTTGCGAATAAAGTTTACTTATTTCTGTACACGGAGAAAGTGGCTCCATCTCCTGTCATATGTTTTTCTTAGCGGCATTCGGAGAAGCAAAAATACTTTACATGCTCCAACCCCCATCGATAATAAAGTTTTGGCCGGTGACATAAGCAGACTGCGATAAAAATTATTTGTGGTATGTACATAACCGTCATGTCAGCTGCGAGGCATATTCTAGTAGTAAAGAACTCACCTCTTCACTGGCAAGATAGACTGCGAGATGAGCAATCTCTTCCGGTGTGCCGACACGTCCCATTTTCTGTCTCGCAATGAAATCCTTGAGTGTTTTATCTGGATCCGGGCTGTTATTAACCCGTCCTCGCCAACTTGGAGAATCTACAGTTCCAGGGCAAATATTATTGGCACGGATTCCCTTGCCAACGAAATCCGCAGCGATGGATTTAGTTACGGCTAGCAAAGCTCCTTTGGATACGCAGTAAATGAAACGATTTTCAACGCCTTTCAGAGAAGATGCCACACTGGACATATTTATGATGGAACACGTTTCCTCATTTTTTAATGCGATTGGAATCAGAGCTTGGCAAACCCAGTAGGCCCCACGGACATTGATATCCATAGCCGTAGCCCACGTTGTATCATCAGCATCCAAAATCGTTCCCTGAGGTACAATCCTGCAAGATTTACAAGTTCATAGGATCATTTTTCGGGGCGATTTTCTTGCATCACTTGGTCCAGAGAATAATTTGAAATTTGCAGATCATTTCGCTGTGTCATACCCACCCGGCACAATTAAAGATGATGTGGATTTTATCAATGCTTTCCGCCAGTTTCACGATATCTTCTTTCTTGGTCACATCAAGTTTTTCAAGCCGCACAATTCCTGGAACCGTTCCAAGGTCTGCCAAGGTTTCTACGTTCGCATCTGTTGCGATGACTTTCGCCCCTTCCTGTGCGAAAAACAGGGCTGTTGCTCTCCCGATTCCTAGCATAATATTATGCGTTAACAGCATTTGTATAAAATTTACTACGGATCATTACTTCTTACTTTGTAGTTTAAATAAATGTATCCTGTACCTTGTGCAGCACCGGTGATAATAGCCACTTTTCCTTCCAGCCTTCCCTTCTTCTGGGATGTTGCCATTTTTTCAAGGTCTTGAAGGTGTATTGCGGGGGGAAATAAATGTTGAATTGATGGGAATTTACTTCAAAGGCGTTGTTGATCGCGGAATCAAAAGTTTATGAAATTTTGCAAATCCCAGATGACACCGATAAGAGGTAGTGAGCGAAGCTACTCGCAAAGTATGCGCGAATATTAAGCAAGGGAGAGGAGCAAGCAACATTCAAGTTAGGATTCAATGTCCCAAGAGGATCTACGCATCCAGTTTCTTGGCCTGTTACTTGATTCTATTTGAGAAATTACTTGTTGGATAGCGTTATGGATTGTGGCTCCTCGTGATCAAATCCTCCAGATTTCCAGACTAATTTGCAATTTAAAGCTTCTTCGCACATGCCACGAAAACAGCTGGCTCATATTCAAAGACTAATTTTTTTCAACCTCACACAGCTTGCCCCATTTACTCCTGGGCGAGTTAGTAAATGTGCGGTGTGGAATCGAGAGATCCTAACCTTAGTTTGAATGACTGTAGATGCATAAACAAGCCACTACATAATAGCAAGAGTTTGCTAACACGTATTTGTTGTTTGTTTTGTAGATCTGAAAGCTTAAGGATTCGCATTCTCTTTATTTAAAGCCGAAAATTTCGGAATGTAAAACTTCCGGCCACTTATTTTAATCGTTTAAACTTTAAATGTGGTGGAAAATTCAGAATTAAAAGATGACAGATTTTAAAAAATTAAATCTTACGGATTTAAAAATTCAATTTAACGTCAGATTTTAAAAATTAAAATTTGACGGATATGAAAATTTGAAAAGTACGACAAATTTAAAAAACTTGAATTTGATGGATTTAAACACTAGAATCAGTATTAATTTATAATTTAAATCTGGCTAGAAATTCTAAATTTAAATCCATTAGGTTTTAGAATTTACATTCGGATGAAAATTTTGGTGAGCTAAATTTTTTTCTCGCTACAGCGTATTGCCACCAGTTGGCGTAGCGTACAGACCCAGTTGTCTTTATTAAGGAACATTCTAAGAAAACAATCATATGGACAACATGAAATATCGTTTACAATTATTTAATATAATGGAATTACAGCACCCATGCAGTGAAATATATGCAAGTAAACTGAAGCAGTGAAGAGTTAAGAGAACAATTGTTTATTGGCCAATCTGGATATTTAAGCAATCTATTTTTAGTTTAAATGTTTTTCATTGCAGTATTATTACCTTAACATTTGCCAATAATGGAGGACGCCAGTTAAAAATCCTTGCAGCCTTGCCTTTACAGTGACATGCCCTAGAAGAGTGTAATCGATTCGACCATAGGTGACAATCCTCATGGACACATCAACGGCTTTTAAGATAGGACAGAAATCGCGTTAAGTTAAAGGAAAAATAGAACTGGATCCTTATAGCTTTATAAAAGGTGACCAAAACTGTGTACAGCCTCTTCCGCAGTAAGAATGCCTTGTAAAGTAAAATAAAATTTGGAATGTTGATGCCAGCGAAATGATATTTTACTTAACTGTGTCGCAAAGACTTACTTGTTTCTGGTTTCTGTATTCGACGATCCCCTTTGAGTTCCATTCAGTGTATTAGACCCAAATTTTAACCTGCTGATCCCATGATGAGCTAGCAAGACACATGCCGTTCTCGCAAATGGCAAGACTCGTAATCCTGTTTTCATGTCCTGTTAAGCTTCCTGAATTTGGATTTGCAAGATTTAAATGTTACAACTCATGGATTAAACAACAGAGTAGATTTCCAAATTTTGAGAGTGAACATACCCAAATGCGCAGCCTTGAGAAGATCAAAAATATGAATTGTTGAATCATCCGACCCACAAAGCATATGACGGCCAGACTTTGATAAAGCACAAGATGTAAAACTGTTTCCCCCCGGTGTTTGATACAATCCAATTTGTTGATCTGCTCTCAAGTCGAAGAAGCGGGCACTTTTGTCTTCCGACGCAGACACGAAGCCTAGTGAGGATGGATGGAACTAGTAACGAGAAAATTCAATTAATGTTGCTGCAAGTAAGAGAATCTGCAATAAGTATCGCAGGGAATTCGGCCGCTATAAACACTTACCATAACCGAGTTAACATCACTGGAATGACCGACGAAGCTTTGTAGATACGTGTTTTGGCGAATATCCCATAGCTTTGATGTTTTGTCCACAGACCCCGTCACAATTACGTTTTCATCATTTGGGCAAAGGGAAAGGCTGACAACATCTCCAGCATGACCGTACAACTCGAGAACTCGCTTTCCTGTCTCTAGATCCCACTGACATCTATGTTTCAAGAATTTGAAAATAATTAGACACGTATCGTTAATTACAGTTGGAGGGTTTTATAATAGAGTTGATATTCACTCAAGGATTCAGATAATATTTACATTTTCATGTCACCAGATCCGGTAATAAGCCGACGGTCATCTATAAATTTGCAACTGGATAGGAATCCGTCATATCCGACCAACTCTCTTATGACTTTTGCAGCTCCGGAAGAATCCCTGTTGTTGAGATCGTGAACGGTGCACATGTTGTCCATTCCTCCACTTGCTGAACAAGAAATGAAAATCTGTTATCACCTTGAAGCCATTCGGGGATTCTACGCGAGAATTTCGCACAACCTACCAAGGAAATTCCCAGTTTTTGCGAAAGTGCAAGACATGACCCAAGACGATCGGAGCGGAATAATTTGAACCTTGTTTCCCGTCCATGTATCCCAGACAATTAGTTTTCCATCCAAAGAGGCTGTGACCAAATGCCTGGAGGAATGAGCAATTACAATGGTAAGGCAAACCCACAAACTTCGCTTGACCTATTGCACTCTGAACTGAATCTGAAACGAATGAAGAGATAAATCGTCTTACCTGGAGTCTCCAGAGAAATCCACAGCGTTAACTTTGTGAATATGACCTTTGAAGGTACGTTTGACGGATAGTTTGACCTTGGGAGCTTCATTCAAATCTCCAGTTATTTCCTCCAGAGCTTTATCCTTATTCCCTTGGTTGATGGACTTGATGGATTCTGTAACGGCCTCAATCTCCTTTTGCAAAGCTTTATAAGCAGGATCTTCCTTTGGAGGCATTTTAATTTTTCTTGGCACTTGAGGCGCCTTGATGTGATGCTATTGATTGCAAAAATCGGCTGTAAACAAAGTATACAACACAAGTGATAAAATATTTAAAGTCAGAGCGTGCCTTTTCTCCAGCTCGACTACAAAGTGACTGGCAGAGAGTGATGTTGGAATGGATTTGGCTCATTTCACGGGTTTCTTCCGGCTTAATAGGATTAATTTCCCTTCACGATTGCCCAGTCAGTTTTCATGTCCTAAAAGAGAAGCTTTTACAAGAAGTAGCTATAGCGATTCCAAAGTTAGCACTCCAGCTTTCTCTCCAAGCTTAAGCATAGTCACTACCTGTAATTTAATTTTCATTTATTTTCTTTTCTCTTACACCAACCAATTCCTCTGCGTCCACCAGCCTCTGCATTTACTCGACATTGAAAGCAGAAACAACTAACTGATTGATGTTCTCTGCCTCAGCTCACACATCATTTCCAAGGGCTTCTCATTCACTCAATTTTTCCGGGTATTCTGCATGTTTGTCGGATGCTATACGCTGCAGTGAGGAATGTCACTTCTTCTGCAGAAACTTGCCCTTTTTGCGACAGTCTCTCAAGTCTCAGCCTGCCTGGCAGAGAAGGGATGTTCTATAGAGCAATGTGATGCGAAGTTAGCTGAAGCTCGAGTTGTCTGCACTCTTAATAGAACGTCTGGCAAAAGTCCTTGCGGTAAAATGATTATGACCGCACAACAGTTCTCGATTCAAGCCAAAATATATCCTGTCGCGTCTAATAAACTATGATGCTCATAATTATATTTACAGTTATCGGGAAAGTTATGCAAAGCAATGCATGACTTCAAATGAGCTTTTCTCTGGAAGTTTCTTGATGACATCTCCATATGGCATAATTCTTATCGATTCCTAGTAGGATTAGAGCCACTGACTGAAAAAGACTCACGATACAGTAATGCTCCAACTTACGACAATACTATGTAAATGAACACAACACGTTCAAGAAACACAAGTCAATGAATGTGTGTACCGTGTAGCGTAATTTAGAGGGTAGTTTTGTTTGCTCCGTTTATCGGATTTATTAAACCAAGAATAATACTTGCACTCCAAAAGAACATATAAATAATAATAAATTAACGGAATAGAAATTGAAATGGCGAATCTTTTAAAAACATCCACCAACAACCCGTCGTTATCCCTTCCAGGAAAATAATGATAACCAAGATTTTCCGGGAGCCTCCGTTGGAGCAGTCTCCATCTTTTTAGACTCTGTATGCCTTCTAAGGATTTCTTGCAAGACTTCTAGAATTTTGAAAATACATTTTCTTTAATGAAAGCAACGATCAAGATATTGGCGTAGGTAGACTTTGTAGATAGGAAAATGAATTAATTCAAAGAACAAGATTTTGAAAACTCAAAGCTTACCTGGTGGTACTTTAAAGTCCTTCTCTGGTTTTACGATAGAGGGTAAAAACTGTTCCACTTCAAACGGTCCGTTGTGGTGTGCATTCCCGTAGATTGAATAAGAGCGAACGGGCTGGAGCTTGTGCATGTTGAAGAAATTAGATAAAATTCCTCCGCGTGGATCACTTTCTCCAGCTCCAGGCAGGGGCATCCTCGGATCTTGGCCATAACACGTTTTCCAGATGCAAATGACGACTGCGAGTCCAAGAAGGATTTTTGCTTTCCCGTATCTCCTATCCATGATTAGCTACCAAACCGTGGAAAAATTATTACAGGGCAGAACAGAAGAACCGCGGAAATCGTGCATCACCCGGTCGGAGGACGTAATATTTTTGAGTAACACATATTCGAAAAATGCCCTTTTATTTGTAGGGTCCTCCAAAGGTATTCTCGAGGAAGGAGAGGGGAAAACTTAAAGAGAGAAGGGAGGAGGAGAGGATTAAAAATAGGGATAACGGTCCGGAAAATTTGGATTGTTCATTGATTGAGTGATTAAAAGCCTATCCTTGTTACCCATTCCAGAACTGGCTCCAGCTAGTTCCCATAACGGTACCGGAACAAGATGTTACTTTTACTTGTTGAAACTTCCTGAATTTGATTCAAGCTGAGTGGAGACCTAGTTCACTTGTAATTCCGTCACTGGCATATCCTCTTCCTCTTAAATACAGTAGCAGGACTGCTCATGAATCATGGTCTTTAAGAAGAGAAATCCAGTTCTGGTGTTAACATTCTTCACTATAATTTTCCAGGCTTCTATTCACATCCGGGGTCAGTATCTACAATTGGGAAAGTGTATTAATTATCCGACCAAAAAGAATTTTAGTGCTCGAAACGTAAGACTCTTCTGTTCTTCTACATTTGTGGGAGGAGCTCATATTGTATTCATTCAGTTTTGATTCAATACCGTGTATACTTTGATTACAGTATTCAGGAACGTGGTACGTTATAGAGCAGTATCTGAAAGCAATTGATGTGACATCAGTGTGTACCACGCACGAATATACGACCAAGCCAGAGTTGACGTCAACTTTTGGCAATGGGACGTTTCATATCTGGTCTGGAAGATTAACAGCGTATGGATTTTGATATTTTCGTTATTCTATTTTCCTAACGGTTGTTTCTTGACAGCTTCAATGTATTAAATGACAGCGTAAATATGCTATTGCATGGAAATTAAAAACATTTTGAACGTTGGTCAGGGCTGGAGTAGTTGTGAAAAAAGAAGTAGCCACGCTGCAAAACCAGTCTCAGACTGCGAAATATGTGATAAATCCGGAAGGGCTTCCAGGTAAATTTCGTTAATGTGATTACATCAATATTTATTCTCTTACTACTGGTGCCATCTGTAGAATAAACAGGGATTCTAGCTCTTTTAAAAAAGGGAGAAGAAATAATGCTTTCATTCTTTTTCCAGCAACAAAAGATGAACCATACTGGATCCTGGCAACGGATTACAGGAACTGGAGCCTGGTTTGGTCATGTCGGCGTGCATCAATATTTAATTTCCGTGAGTTAGCATTGCAATTATAATTACTTACAGGTCGCAAAGATTTCGCCAAGAATGGCGAATGGTTTCTACCAGAGTTGCTTAATTCATTATGAAATTGGTTCGTATTTCAGAAATGGTGTACTTCTTATCCAGGACGCAGATTGCCAGCCGTTATTCCCGTGACAAAGTATATAGCAATATGCGAAAGTTGGGTCTAAACACTCGAATTATGGTCAAAGTACCGCAAAAATTTTGTTGAGAGTATCATATTAAAACTCGGTTATGTCATAGTACTGATTGTTTTACGCTGGATTTAATTGTAAATAAAGTTGAGTGTATTACGCTGTCAATTTGATACATAACGGTGGATGTGGATACCTATAATAGAATACAGTATTGCACACCTTCTGGAAGAACTGCTGATGCAATCCAGTCAACTTCCTGTTTGTATTTGAAACCAAGATAAGCTCCTCGGCTCACCCATGGACCTCTAGATGATTCTACAGCTGTGGGAAAAAGGGTCATGTTAAGACGCAGAAGGAAATTGGGAATAGTGCGTGCAGGGATCATGTTATGTAGCTTTCATTGAGAAGATGGACGGATGGGGGAAGTGTAAGAGTTTTTTAGAGAATCTTCTTTTACCATTCAGGGATATCGTGTGGCTTCCAGACTAGTCCACACGTACTCTTTTCTTCTCGTACATGCTCTTCCACACGTAGTAAAAGCAAGAATTCTCTTTATAAAATCCCTTGGAGGGAAATCGCCTCTCATATTTACCACAGTCCTAGTCGTGAAAGCAGCTCAGAAATTTGCAGCCAAGTTTTGTAGAAAAGTGCATTTTGAAATTGCAATACTACTTCCAACTGCCTAATATTTCTTACAACAGTGGGTTTGTTCTTGATGTACAGTTGATAGTGTACTATTTTTGGGTATTGTCATTAATAAGTGTTTAGGCGCGAAAGCTCTGCATGCGGTTTACGCAATGAAGGTACCGGTGCGTGCAGTTGGGATTGACCTGGGTGCCTCCAGTTCCCGGGTCGGGATTTTAAAGAATGGGAAAGTTGAAGTAATTACAAATTCCTGTGGGAAAAACAGTACACCTAGCTTTGTTGCTTTCAACCAGAATGAAAGACTAATTGGTGATGAGGCAAGGAATCAGGTAACTTATTGTTTTGATTTCTCAAGTGTTGTCTAAAAGCGTTGTAGACAATACTGTTACAGTAAAGCCCTGTCTATACTTTTTTTTCACTTCAAACGCACAAAAACTTCATAAAATTTATGAGGCTACCATGGCAACGGGTGTTTATACTTGTTTTCACGCACTGCATAATTCTTTCATTTGTTTTTCACAGCAAAATCTACGAAACTTTGTTTTCCCCGCCTGTGAAGCTTGTATGAAAAAAAGTACAAACGGCTTGCTAAGAAAGTTTTGTGAGCTGTTCCGTATCTATGACGTTTTTGTGCGTATGAAGTGAAAAATAATGTATGTATAGACAGGGCTTCTGTACAATTAATTACGTTTGACTTTACAGTAAAACTTAACGCTGGTTGCTATCTGTGTATTCTTGCAGGTGACATTAAATCCGACAAACACTGTGTTCAATTCAAAAAGACTGATAGGGAAGCCATTTTCCGATACCCACCTCCAAGATGACATGACCCATTGGTCATTTAAGGTGGTCAAGGAAGGAGCTCATCCATCCATAGAAATTGATTCTCTGGATGAAGCGAAGCGTTTTGCCCCCGAGGAGATACACGCAATGGTGTTACAGAAGATTAAAGAAATAGCCGGCGACTATTTGGGTGACGAAATAACTCATGCAGTAATATCCGTTCCTGCAAGCTTCAATGACGCTCAGCGTCAAGCTACCCGGGACGCTGGGATTATCGCCGGTTTTACGGATATCAAACTTATCAACGAGCCGATGGCCACAGCGATAGCTTACTACTTTTGCCATAATCCGGAATTCAATGACAGACCCAAAAAGTTGCTGATTTTTGATCTCGGAGGAGGAAAACTAGACGTTTCCATAGTTAGAGTTAGTAATGCTGATATTCAAGTGATGGCAACTTCCGGAAACACAAGTCTTGGTGGAGAAGATTTTGACAACCGTTTAATGGGACATTTAGCGGCAGAATTCAGAAGAAAATATCACAAGGAAGTTAGTACGAACGACAGAGCCTTAGCAAGATTAAGATGTGCCTCGGAGAAAGCTAAGGAGTCGCTGTCAGTTTGCAAGGAAGCTGGAGTTGAAATTGACATGCTTTGTGATGGGGTGGATTTCTGTACTCACATAACTCGGGCAAGGTTTGAAGAGCTTTGCATGGACTTGTTCAGATCTGCGATTGAGTCCGCAAGAGGAGCCGTCCAGCTCTCTGGTCTTGACCCAACAAGAATTGATGAAATCCTCCTTGTAGGAGGAAGCGCCAGAATCCCAAAGATTCAACAACTCCTTCAACAAGCCTTCCCCGGAGTAAGGATGCGGTGTTCCGATGATCTCCAACAACCCGTTGCATGTGGAGCTGCAATCCAAGCAGCAATGCTCTGTGAACAGATTCCTCAGCTAAAAGATCTCAAGATACAAGATGTGACTCCGTACGCTTTAAAATTTGAAAATTCTGATGGAACTGTTTCAAGGATTTGTGAGCCTTGTACTCCAATACCGTTCCAGAAGACGACGCTTCTTCCCTGGTTGCCCGAGGCTAATAACCCATTAATGATTAAAGTAATTGAAGGATGCGAAAATCATATCGGGGATTTTCAAATCGTACATCTTCCTTGTGACAAACACTGCGTTACCCCGAAGTTAGAAATAGCATTCTCAATTGATGCTGAAGGTATCCTAGGAGTTTCTGCTACAGATCGGAGCGGGGAAACAGCGAGGAAAGTTGCTGTAAAATCCAACAAGCACGGCTTCCTCCCGAAAGAGATTGAATCTATGCGGCAGGATGCGGAATTTTATCAGACGGAAGACAATTTGCGAAAGGAGCAAATCGAAGCTCGGAACCAGCTTGAAGCTTTTGTATTCAGTTTGAAACAGGCGGCCGAGTACGCACCGCCGGATAGGGTCAATCCTTTGGAGCGCCAGCAAGTTCTGGAAACCTGCAAGCAGGTCCTGGAATGGCTGGACGGAAACGAATTTACGGAAACTGATGAATTCCTCTTCACCTTCAGGCACACTCAGAAACAGCTGGAGTCGATCATGCTGAAACTTCAGGGGAGCATTCCGCAAGATGTTAGTTTCCAACCAGCGCAACGCTGCAGACCTTTGCCCACGTTTCTGCGAAATTCTTTACTCAATGGTCACAGTCACTCTTCTATGAACACGGAAGATGCCTGAATAATGCTTATCAGAAATCACGAAAGGCTCACGTATCATCCCATGACGCTCCTTCCTTTAGTATGTAATTCATGCTTTGTACTTTACGTGTTCACATAGTTGGGTTTATTGAAATGTACAGTGAACAATTTCTTAAAATTAGCTATAGACTTTCGAAAGACTTGTCGATGCTGCCAATAGCTTAATGTTCTGATGATGTAAATAAGTTATACACATATTATAATTATATTTTTATAAACTAATTTGACATTTTCCTAGGTGGGAGTGATTAGAGTATATAACTAAATGTACAGTATGCAATAAGGGACAAAGTACTCGCCAACGTAAATGTGGCTAAATCCTACTAGATTAGACATAGTATAGATAGTTCTACAAAACAAATACTAGAGATCTCGTAGAAGTTGAGTCTCCGTTGTAAAATAATCCGTCGGGCAGAAAATAAACATTTCGAATTTTAAACTACTAAATTCGTTTTTAAATACCTGGGAACTGGATTATTAACATATTTTCTTACAATAAGGTATCCTACACGTTCGACGTTTGTTGTAGTTGATCAGGTGGGAGATTTGGTGGTGGCAGCGCTGTCTTCTTCGAAAGGGTTTTCCGGTTTGGTTTAATGGGTGTAATTTTAGTTTTAAACGTGGGCACGTAAGCGTAGATGACCCCTTTAAGTCTAAATTCTCCGTAAACACCTTTACTATTTCTAGTAATGAGCCCAAAGGAGCAGACGGCTAGGTAGACGTGTATGAGGGCAATAAATATGCACAACACCCCTTGAACATAACATTTACACAAGATTAGAATAACACTTAACAATATAATCAGTCCTCCAGTACAAGCAGCCAGGCCAGTATGAAGCCACAAGTAATGATTTTTTCCCTTAACAAAATGTGAATGGTGCAAAATTAAAATGATGTAGGGTTCGAATAAGGAAGCTGTTTGGTTGAAAAGATATTGCTTACGTTTTTAGCACCTCGAATCATTATAAAACCGCTAACTGTGCTCATGATTGTAATGAGCACCAGTAGCCCGATTATAACTGGAATTAGTAAAGTTA
This sequence comes from Sminthurides aquaticus, assembly GCA_906901655.1. NCBI lineage: Eukaryota > Metazoa > Arthropoda > Collembola > Symphypleona > Sminthurididae > Sminthurides > Sminthurides aquaticus. Next base: position 65,298 of record CAJQTT010000013.1, on the reverse strand, counting down.
AGATTATTTTCCTCTCCTTGCATGTAATTGTGTCCATATGGATTCAATTCACAAAAAATAAATCAACCGCGCTGGTGTACACAAGTGGCAGAGCGACTGGAAGATGATGAAAGGCTAGGGGAGGTGCAGGTTGTAATTTCTCCGCTGTTGTGGATAAGCAGGCGTCTATCATCGTTATCCCGCAGTAATGGGAGAAGATCCCAGTACTTCGTTTTAGTAAACCCGGAGTATATACAAGCCAAAAGTTGTGTGTGCGGTCATGTAGTCAGAAGCGCTACCTGCCTAGAATGCCTTGAAAATCATGAAACTGTTGGGTCAGTTCGTGAACGAACTGACCCAACAGTTTCGTGATCAATGTCATGCTGCAAACTGCAAATCCTGTCTTCCTGTCAATGTCTACTTCCGTCTGGAAGTTATCATTTTAACGGACGGACGTAGACGAAGCTACCTCTATCGAGCGGTTCTGCCACTTGGGACGTTTCTCAAGATGGGAATAGTCTCCTTGTGAAATAAAACTTACCCACCAGGTATCTTTGAAGGTATCTCTCCCAAATTATCTCCTCTGCTTCAGTCATTGAGGAGGAGAATCTGAGTAGGATATCTGCGCTTCCAAGTATCTTTTTCACCCAAGTAGAGTAGGGCTTACGGGATGATCCTTGTTCTTTGTGAGACTGACGAGTGGAGTTACTTCTTTGGAGGGGGAGAATGTTCTCCCCGGTTATTGGTTGTAGCGTTGTGTGCTTAAAGTAATCATATTTATCCCTTGCTGAATATCCATAGGCTGATGAATGTTTCCGAAAAGCACTGGGTCTAGGGTCTGGACGAGATTGAATGACGGGGTCTGACCCCCAGCTAACCAGACCGAAAATCAGGACAGCAGCAATTAAGATGTACCAGGCAAACTGAAATAGAAAATACATTTCCAGCCGTTGTAGTTATTACACTATGATACGAAAATATGGGATATTTAGGAATATGGGAGAATCCGGATTCCAAGTTTAACCTACTGCTTCCACGTATCCCAAAAAAATGCACATTTGCCGCAAGTCACAATCTTCGCAAACACAGCATTTACAAGGGTTTAGTCCGACGTTGAGTGAAAGTTGTGATATTTTCTCATCATCTGAATTAGACAAGCCCTCACTCTCACTGTTACTGTTAAGACTATGATGGCTGTTGTGTGAACTGTGACTATCGGTATCATCATCTTGATCTGCTTTTTCCTTTTCATCTTTCACTATTGCCATTATACGCACAGCGTTTCCGGGGTTGAGGATAGCATGAGGATTGTCGCAAGTCTTGTCTCACAAATGCCAGTCTAGATTCGATTTCATCTTGGCCCTCCATCACTTCCTCTCTTCCATTACCCGACGCAAGCCTTTCTTTTGCCTCACTTTTGCGAGAACACCTTTTAGCGACAAACTAAGCAAATGTTTCTTATGCTGGTACTCCCTCTGATTTCCTTAAATTTATTTTAAATCTTCTCAACGAGCCAGGTGGTAGGCATGGAGCTCCTCGTATTTCTTGTTCAAAAAACAAACCACTAGTGACTATGGACTCCCCATAAAGTTTCCTCAAAGGATACATTATAATGCTCTAAAACTAAAAAAACAACAGAATCATTCAATTTCTTGCTCATAAGCAACGAAAAAAGCTTTGTACTATCTTTGAGTTTTCAAAAGTTTCAAGAAGCTGTTGCTTCCTGAACTTGAAGTGGCTGAATCAAGAAAAATTAATCATACATTGCAGCCATCTCAGAATTGACGTTAGAAATGGGCGGCTTTATTATGAAATACCCTGCCGGATATTCCCTGGGTAACGTGCGTAATAAATTTTGGGATCATTATTTCTAAGGTATATATAGGCATATTTAGGTATATATTCTAGATATTATCCTAGTAAACTCCTTTGCTGCTTATAAAATAATTATGATGTTTGTTCAGTAATTCCCCGTAATGCTATTCTTAGTTTTCGAGCCCTGAGACAAATTCACACGCATGTCACCTTTGAACTTGAAGCATTGCGTCAGAAAGAAGACAGGGAATGATATAATAGTTTCCAAAGTTTGAAGCGGGGTTGGTCAAACATTACAGTGTCGTGAAACTTGAGGTTAGATTATTTTAAAAGCTGTAAATCATTTTCAAGCAATAAAAAATTCATCTCGGGCATGACTTTCCCTAAAAACAACATTAGTTTTCAGTGTGATGAAAAGGATTTATTTGGGAATTGCTTTATGATTTTGTGGTATTCAAACCTCCTGGGAGTCATCTCATCATCTTCCAGGCACATGAGCTGGCTGAGTCGTAAAGTGATGAAACGGTAGTTTGTTCAGCTTTTGCGCCCATTGTTCTCTGTAGTAGTTGCCAGTTGCGTAGGCAGGTGTGTAACAAGGGAGAAATATCACCGTTGTGGATGGACGCATTTATCATAGCCATTTGCCATTTCTAACCCCTAATTATCTGCGTAAACCAATTGCCCTCCAGATAATTGCAGAGGTAGCTCACAGGTTTTACAATGTGTTTGCTTATGTGCTAAACCTCACTTCCCTTTTCTCAATCCTTTCAAAACTTTACCGCTTATAATAAAGACTTGACTTTGAACTTGCGTATAAATGAGTTTCATCTAGAATAGTAAGCCGGATCATTTCCGTAGAAGATGATCAACACCTGGGAGAATTAAGGACGGGGTCCGAGCTAATTTGCTGGCCATGATTTCCAATAGAACCTTATCTTTTTACGGCCTCTTTAGGGATTAGGGATGACGAATACTTTTCTAAATTGCTTTACAGCTTTAGCATTTCGGGCTTTTACAAGGCAAAGCAAAGGATCAACTATTAATTTCCCGTCTTTACGTTTGCATGATGGCAATTAGCTAGCCCCAGCATGAGCGCGCTCCTAGCCAATAGCCTGCCGCCAAATCCGTTATTGCGTAGTGGGAATAATTCATTCACAAATTCTGATATCGACCAAAGCAAATGGCTATATAAAGACATGAATTTCACGGATTTACCCATCACTCTCAATCCCAGTCAGCTACCAAGAAGCTACATCAAGTGTGAGGAATCACAATTCAAAAGCAAAACCAAGAAATCAAAATGTTGAAGGCCATTCTCGTCATCGCCATGCTAGGAGCCGCAAATGCGGTAAGTGGATTTTGGGAAGAAATATAAGCCATTAACTACAATACCTATGGAATCTCCTTACAATTACATTTTTACTTTACAGGCTTCAACCGGAAGCACCTGCTCCGGAACAGACCCTCTCTTTATGTCAAACCCCGCGGATTGCTCCAGTTACTACATTTGCGCAGGTGGTGTCTACGTTTTGCAGAAATGCGCTGGAGGATTAGTCTGGGACTCGACTATTTCTAACTGCAACTTTGCGACTGCTGTTAAAAACGGCTGCTCCTCGGAACCCGAAGTACCTGGGCCTGAGGAAACTACAACCCGAGCCACTACCACTACTACCACAACCACCACGGCCAAGCCAGGAGTTCCAGAGGAAACTACCACCAAGGGAACCACAACCACCACCAAGGGAACCACGACCACCACCAAGGCTCCAGTTCCTCCCCCTAGCGGTGGAGACTTGACCTGTCCAACTTCTGAAGGATACACTTACTACGGAATCAGTGGAAGCTGCACCCAGTTCTACTTGTGCAGCAAGGGTACACCATCCGGACCATTCAACTGTGGAGCTGGTCTTTCTTTCAGCCAAAACAGTCAATCTTGTGTCCGCCCTGAGAAGTCGGAATGCTAAAAGCTTAATTACTATTTTCTTCCAAAACACAATTGAGTCATGAGGCCATCTCTCTAGTCCTTTCTCTTGTCATTCCAACGTGTCTAGCTCATGTCATAAGGAAATTGTAATTTCTTTTAATTCGGTCATTAAAATGTAATTTAACGGAGCATAACAATTGTGGGCGTTTTGAATCAAAATACATGCTTCAGATAATTCAAAGTTTTCACACAGTTTTTTTTGAAGTAGATCCGAAGACAATTATAGCGAAAAACTAGAGGTTGATCCTATAGTACCATTACTTTCCTTTATTTGCAAGGACTTGGCTAGAAATTAGTCTGTCATTTTTCACACGGAGGAACCCATTCCACCTTCTCATCACCGTGAGCTTGAGTTGAACTTGCATGGGAAAGAATAATTTAATTTCTTTAATCTCTCTACTAGGATTTGAAGCAGTGATAATTTCCTCTCGGGATGTGATTCTCTTGGGTATACAATTAGTTTTTACTTCAAAAGTACTGAGTCGTATTCTCAGAGAAGTGGTTGAATGGTTTTTGTTGTAAACTTTGAAATTCATTCCTGTAAACTTCAATAGGAGTTGGTTCAGTCTTAGTTTGCAACAATGAAGTTTACAATCTATTACGCTCTGCTTTCCTGGATTGTAGTGGTCATAATATCAGCTCCTTTATTGTGTACTCTATGTGTGTTTTGGATACATCAAAAGCTTGCAGGACTTCATGCGAAATTCTACAAAGCCAAGTTAAAATCCGTGGTTAAAGGCCTTGACACAACGTTTGCCTGTGATGACTTCTACCATAGTCCCCTTGCTGCCGTCACATTAACTTGCGTAATCGAGGGTCAAATTGTTCCAGGAGATCTTAGAAGCCGATTAGCGTTCCTGAAAGATGAATCATGGAAGCGCTTCACCTTACTGCATACCCGAATGCATTTGGGTTGTCGCTTCTGGTCAGAAACTCCGTACAGTTTCTGCCTATCGGATCATATTATTAATTCATACGAATCTGTGGTTGGTGAAACGGAAGTTAACGGGATTCATGCAAAATATTTGCAATCTCCGTTTCAGTACGGTAAACCGCTCTGGGATATGTTGTGCTTGCATAATTATTTTGCAAGTAGTGAGGATGTGGACAACTCCAAGTCTAAAACTGTGTTGATCATACGAGCCCATCATGTAATTGCTGATGGATTGAGCATGGTGAAATTTGTTTCCTATCTCAGTGATGACCCCCCTGTTGCTAATCCCGAGGCAAACGGAGCCAACAAGAAGAACGATGGCGTCCTTACAAACCTTCACCGCGCCCTCTGGGTTCCATTAACGCAGTACCAGCTCCTCCAGGATTTCGGGTTTCACAAGGATATTCTCGTTGGACAAAAGAGTTCGACCCTCGTTTCCATTGTGACTGTTCAAATACCATTGGACTCGTTTAGGAAAATCTCTCAAAGCTTCAAATCTCAAGTGACATCATCCAGCATTCCTGCATTGACCTTAATAGTTTCCGGTGTTCTTCGACGGATTTTCCGATCAAGAGGCAAGGAAGTGAATCTCAAAGGGGCCACAAATACGTTAGTGTCGTTGCCACTTGTCAAGGAACGACACAAGAACCTTAGCGAGGTTCAAGTAGGTAACTGTTGGTAAGAAGAAACTATATAAGGTTATGCAAATGTGAATTTTGGAGCTTTTTGTAGTAGTGGAAGTAAGGACAGGCAGAGGGCGTGATTTTAAAATTTTGACGTTTTAATAGGACGAGCGGTTTGTTCAAGCTGCCTCTAAACGGAAATACTATAGCTGATAGACGAAGGAAAATTATCAAAAATATTCGATATGTTGAGAAAATCGGTTTGCCTAACATCTATCCGATGTTGGTGCAAATCCACAGCTTGTCGCCGCCAGTACTCTTTGCAAAGCTTACAACACGGCCTATGGGAGCTCCCGTAGGACTATCAAATATTCCTGGACCGTCTAAAAAGTCATTTTTATTTGGTCAAGAGATTTTGCAGCAGTCATTTGTGCTTGGAACAGTTTGGAAACATGCAGGTAATTGCCGATTCTTGAAGACTTTTCAATGTCAGGAGATAAAGTTAATTCGGTGTGTTTATGCAATCATCACTGTGGTTTAAACTTTTCACAGCTATGAGCGCAACCTTTTATTCTTATGGTGGAACCATTACTGTCAGCATAGTAATCAATAACGAAGTTTTAAATATCGCTGGAATTTCCCCAGAGAAAGTTGCAGAATGCTTTCAGGAAGAAGTTGAAGCAATTTTAACTCACGTTGACATAAATGCTGCTTGCAAACCGTGAGATTGGTCCCGGGATTGAAGAATTATAATCTTTGGTGGTCTGACGCTAATATACAGCTTTCTCAAGACAAGGGGGTTTTGTCAAAAGACTTCTCATCATTTGTAAAAGGATCTGCTTTAGTATCTGTGTAAAATAATCATACAAAACAGTTATATTTGCGATAAGCTCTGGAGATAGGGATGTTATGGTTAAGCCAAGAGTCTTCCTAGAAGGATGTACTAGCAGTATTAACTAATCTTGTTCAAAGCGGTAAAGCTTCGGCATTTTATCTTACCTACGGTTTGCGGATCTGCAATTGTCCGACACACCTTGTTTGTGCAGAATAATGTAAACCATAATAATAAATGATAAACTTGAGATAACCGAGGGAGTTTGTGTTTAACAACCTGTAGAAAATAGGCTGTGAATACATGCTCACATTTACCGTTTGTTATAATTATCTTTGCTAAAATTCCCAGGCATCTAATCTCAATCTTCACAAAACAATTGGGATTGAGAAGAATTTCTCCGAAACGGATTTCTCTATTGCAAACCTGTATTGCTCTGAGGACCGCGAATTTTTACCTGTGACGCCATGGCTTCATTAAGGAGGGTATTACATGTTTGCAACAGGAATTGACGACTGTATCGAACTAATTAGTTCGGTTTTTTAATTGAGCGAGTTAATTCTGTGTTTCAAAATGAGCGACAGTAGCAACGTAAAATCAATCGGATGGGAGGAATACGCTGTTTTCGGAGCTACGCTCATGTTTTCAGTCGGAGTAGGAATGTATTACGGGTTTTTCGGGAGCAAGCAAAAAACTACCAAAGAATACCTAATGGCCAACAAAAGTATGTCTGCGTTTCCAGTGTCACTTTCTTTAGTTTGCAGGTAAGAGATTGAAGAAACTGCGGCCAAAGCATGGATAAAAGCATTGTCCAGTGGATTAATGATGGATTAAGTCGTTTAATTTAATGTTGATTTAGTGCCGTTTCTGCCATCACGTTACTCGGGAATCCTGTTGAAATATATCTGTACGGAACACAGTACATGACGATAATTTTATCATTCATCCCTTTCACTCTCAGCTTGTCCTACTTGTATTTACCAGTGTATTTTAATTTGGATGTGAATTCAGCTTACGAGGTGAGTAAAACTCTATCTTCAAGAATTTCTGTCTGGTCAAAGCTAAATGTAAAATATGCAATTTTGCAGTACATTGAGATGCGATTTTGTGCGCGAACAAGGCTGATTGTGTCCATAATCGCTGTTATTCATCTGGTAAGGCGAAGCTTTTTTTAACGGTGACTTACGCGTTTTCCACATTTGTGTTTACTCACTATTGCTTTCTTGTGTTTCAGATAGCCTCCATGGCCATTGCTGTCTACGCACCATCGCTGGCCATCGAGCAAGGTTTGTGGGCTGTTAGCACTACTAACTTAGCAGTTTTTCATTATTATGAACTGCTATGAAATTAATGAATTGTTCGCAAATCTTGGTGAATATGATGTGACTTCCAGTTAAATTAAAATTGAACTTACAGTTAAATTAAAATTGAACTTACAGTTACTGGAATCGATACGAAGTTATCAACAGCAGCAATTTACTTTGTGTGCATTTTCTATTCTTCGTTGGGAGGTTTGAAGGCTGTGCTGTGGACGGATGTGTTTCAAGCGTTCATCATGTTAGCCTCCCTGCTGGTGATAGTCATTAAAGGAGTTTACGACATTGGCGGCTTGACCTACGTCTGGGAAAGAGCTGAAGAGGGAGGAAGAATCCAGTTTCTTAAGTAAGAATTTGGCTTGTTACACATAGGCTTGTTACTTTCAGGAGTAGATCGTGGCGACACCTGGAAGCTTTCAGGTATTCTGTGCAAGTATATAAGACTGATGTTGACATACAGCGTTAATTTTTTGTTTCAGTTTTGATCCTGATACGCGAACAAGGCACACTATCTGGACATCAGTTGTAGCAGGCTACTTTTTTTGGATACCTACATACGCCGCTACTCAGATTCAGATTCAACGATTCATGTCAATGCCTGATTTAGCTACGGCACGAAGGTATATAGTCATAATTAAATTAATATTTCTCTAACTTTCCGATTCTTGCTTTAGAGTTTAGATTAGAGTAAGTTTATTTTTTAGGATTCAAATATACTAATTTAAATATAATTTTGGATTAAGGTCTCTTGTTTACAATGCGATTGGGCTGACCGTAATTGTGACACTATGCTGTTTCTCAGGGCTTGTAATTTATGCAAATTATTTTAATTGTGACCCACTCTTGAATAAGGTAAATACTACTTAAAGATTTTAAAATATTCATCGGTTCTTCATTTTAAGCACGGTTTTAAGGGGAATATTGATATTTTCACTAGGACATTGATAAATATGACCAACTGCTCCCTCTATTTGTGTCTCGGAATGTTGAAAACATTCCAGGTTTAATGGGAGTTTTTATTGCTGGAATAACATGTGCGAGTATGAGGTAAGTATGAAGTATTAGTAGCCTGAAAGTTTTATGAAATCAGCTTAAACGAATCAGCCTATGTGGCAAATTTTTCTTTCTCCAGTACACTTTCCAGTGGATTGTCAGCTTTGACTTCGATTACAACCTTCGATTATATCGCCAAGCTGTACCCTCACTTTTCGGATTCTAAGCTGTCCACGCTATCAAAAGTGAACTGCTTTCTCCTTGGACTCTTATCCTACAGTTTCGTCTTTGTGGTTGAAAACATGGGCAACGTTTTACCGGTAATTAATCAACCAATCTTGTAGTAGACAGTAGTAGTTCATCTATATCTGAGTGAATTGTTTAGGAGTTTGTTTTGCAAATAATTAAACATGTTTCAGGCTACTTCCGCCATCTTGGGCATATTCGTTGGTCCCATCCTAGGGCTTTTTAGCATGGGCATGTTTTTTCCGTGGGTCAACGCAAAGGTTACATTTTAGTAGAATTATTTCATTGTATGCACCAATAACTAAAGGTTTTAACTGTTCAAAGGTTATTTACAGGGAGCTGTAATTGGGATGCTTGCGGCTTTTGCATTCATGATAACGTTTACAATTGGTAACCAGCTGGCGGAACTACCGAATCAGCAATTACCGCGAAGTGTTGAGGGCTGTGACGCTCTTAATGCAACGATCAGTACGACTATGCCAAATGTTTTAGAATCCACAACGACACAGGATTGGAAAGATGGTGGTGATTCCTTCTTAGTTCAGTTCCTTTCGATCTCATACTTGTGGTACTCTGCATTGGGATGTACTGTATCTGTATTTGTTGGATTGATTTCAAGTTCAGCTTTAAATTATCAGAGGGGATTTTCTATAAGAATAAGAACGGCTTACATAAGTCCCCCAATCCTAACTTTTTGGAACAGATTTTTTCCAAAGCTGTCAGAATCATGGTTCCTACCGCCATCATTGGCAACGTTTCCACTTGACAACTATGAATCTAAGGAAGCGATTGAAAGGCTCTAAGACGCCTGTTTATAGATTTAGCTTATGCAGGAATTAAATTAAGAAATCTGACTCGTAATTCATTTAATAAAACAAATATGCAGTTTATAAGTTTACAATATTATTATTTTCTAAACAAAAGCAAGTATTAAAGGTACTGCTTTTTAACGCTACACTGAAGGAAGATATGCATGGCATCAAATCAGCATTACTTTAAATGTATTGCTATTTTAATAGTACTATTTTGAACTCGGAGTTTATTTTTCCTAAACGGTAGGTAAGCATTTTTTAAATTCAAACTTCTCTACTCCTAGCATATGTCTTTCCTAGTCAACTAAATCCGGTCTAACTAGTTGCCTAAAATCCTATGATATTAGCAGATATTGCTGGATTCTCTGTCATTGCGATTTAAATGAATAAGAGCTAAGTACTATAGCTTCATTTTTAACAGTGTTTCAGCTCTTACGGCAAAATCTACAAAAAATTGAGTAATGCAAGAGTAATTAACATGGATTTGTTCACTTTACTAATTGCATGCATAAATAAACTCTTATTAATCCCTCATTTCAGTAAAGTTTTACTGAACCTTAACCACAAACATAGGTAATTGTAGTGTGGCTATTTTTTTATACGTCAGCAGTATAATCTTCTCTCCAGGCCAATTCATTATTTAATCAGCTACAGAATATCTTATAGTATTTCTTATGCCACGTCCAACTTCGAATTGAATACTAACTTATGTGCTGTTTGCAATATTTCGTAAAAAGAACACTCACTGAAATGAACGCATCAAGCGTGTCCTACATTGTATTGCATCTATCACGCAAATTAGTGGCCACTCGTTAACGCGAATGCATTATCACTATAATCATCACTCTCAATCTCTCCCCCAAAAGTTTAGTTGCCGCCAATTCATTCATACTAAACTGATTTTTAATTGAGTTCGGACCATTCCAATATCCTTTGGGGTTCTCTCTGCGCCCATAATGGAGCGGAACACAATAATATCCATGCTAAATCTCATTTTACAAGCCCGCAGTATATTATAGTTGGAGCCAAATTTCAAAAAGGTCATTTTTAGCCGTATTCTAAAAGTCATACCAAATGTCATTTTCCCACACATGAACATGCATCACATTTCATTTTATCATTACTCTACCATGGAACATGTCAGTATTTCAGGTAACAGATTGCAAATTCAGGTTACTTTACACAGTTGTTACGGATATTTAATAGAATTGCCGAAAAACTAAGCTTCAGCTCTACTGGGTAAAAGGGTGCTATATTTTTTGGACAATCATATTGGAACAGGTAAGAGGTAGGAAGAAGTACATCCATGTCCACTCCTATTTTCTTGTTCACCTACGGCAGTAAAACTCTCGCGAAAAACTCGATATTCACGAGACCATATAAACCGTTCCTACAAAAGGCAATAATCTCCCTACTAGCTTACATTCTTGTATTCCATAAAAAACAAGTAACTACGTAGCTAGCTAGTACTAAAATCATACATAACTTTCTTGAATTGAAAGCATCAGAAGACAATTCCGTTCCGTTTTGCCAGTACTTGATATCACCCACACGGTCCAATTTTCGAAAGCCTTTCGTATAAAATGTTCTTAATCTTAGATCATATCACCAGTCCGATTTCTTCCTTCACAAACTCTTCAATCTTTCCTTGCAAAATTTCATTGTAGCATTTTTCTAGGTTCTATAGCTTAAGATTTCATACGGAAGTACATAATTTCGTTAGATTTTGTCTAAAGCATTTTCCACTCTTATTGCAAAGTGACTTACATCCTTAATATTAAGTACATTCTAATAAGTTTATGTGTTGATTAGTATCCAATTCGTCTAACGCTTAAATTATTCTCAACTGTTAATGTACCATCCCCGCTTACATAGCAAAATGTTGGTCGCATTCATTCGCAATTTTGTGCCTGGGTCAATCATTTGATTTTCGACACTAAGCTACTGAAGTTGCCTCAAACTATTAGCTATTAGTTATTGCATATTGTACTGAAAAACTACCATACATGAAAGCTACAGAAAATCTGCACTATCGCATTCAGTTTTTTGTCAAATCGATGTCAACATCTCGATAATCTAACTTCTGTCACGAACCTGTTCATTATGATTCCGATAGTTACGTATTGCGTTCTAAATGCTATTCAACCAGCAAATCAACTGTACACATCCAAGGAATTTATCCTGTCAACTGTTGGCAAATGCTAGACTACTAGGAAAACCGAAACCATTATATTATTATTAAGATTTACACGAAATTACTTAAAGGAAATGGTAACCAGCACCAAAAATCCGAAAATCTCTATAGTTTCGTACCAGCGAATTAAACAAAAAATATTATTCTTACACGAGAGCTTGCTGACAATGCAAAACATGGGAAAGCCATGTTGCTAAATATTATCTAAAAGGAGACCTGTATAACTCTATTGGCAATCTATACAAAATAATTATGTAATATTCGGTGTTGAGATAACTCGAAAATTTGTAGCTTCAATAAATAAAAGAGGTAGCTCTGGTACCATAGGTTAACAAATATATATGATGAATAGATTACTTTCACGGGTTCTACGTACAAAGACGTAAATTAGGCATACAGTCTAAAGACACTAGCTACTTACGGCTATTCTGAACAGACTAGAATTTTCATCCCTGGAATACTCGCAGATAATATTCAGGGTTACAAATACCGATTATTGTTTTACACATTACAGATTACGGGCTCTGTTCATTATTCCACAATATGTGATTTTGCGTGTGTATTCAGTGTACTTTTTTGATTGAAGGACAAAGTGCAAACGTTACACTTGAACGGTTTTTCGCCCGTGTGTATTCGTAAATGTATTTTAAGATAATTTTTGCTGGCAAAGCTTTTGGAGCAAAATTCGCAAGCAAAGGGTTTTTCCTCGCTATGCGTGTGAAGATGAGTATTCAAGGAACTTTTCTGATTGAAGGACTTACCACAGGTTTTGCAGGAGAAGGGTTTTTCTCCGGTATGGATCCTGACATGAACTTTTAAATATTCTTTGGCAGTGAAAGCCTTGCTGCAAAATTCACAAGCGTAGGGTTTCTCCTCACTATGCGTCCGTAGGTGCGTATTGAGTGTACTTTTCTGATTGAATGCATGCTGGCAAATCTCACAAGTAAACGGTTTTTCGCCCGTATGAACACGTAGATGTACCTAATCACATTGAATGTCAATTAGTTTCCCCAATCAAAGATACAGCATTTACATGTTAATCTGAATACTATTTTAAAAAGCGGTACACTGACCTTTAAGTAGTTCTTTGAAGCGAAGAATTTGCAGCAGAAGCTGCACGTATTGGCTCTTTCCTTCTCCGTGTGGGTTTGCAAGTGCATTTGGAGGTAATCTTTGGAAGAGAACGTCTGGCGGCATATTTTGCACTCAAACTGACTTCGGTTGGCAGCGGCAGCGCTATTATTGGCGCTGTAGGTCGTCCTGGCTTTGGAGGGTCCCGTCGTCAAGCAGCCCCTTTGAGGATCCAAATGAACATTGAAATGATTCTTGAGATCAGCGACAGAGGGAAAACATGATTTGCCAAAAGGATAGGAGTAATCATTTTGAGAACTATTTTTCATGTACGGTTTATTGTGGGATGAACTGGATGACGAACTGGAGTAGTAACTCTGAGAACAGTTTTGTGGCTCTTCGGTTTTGAAACGGTATTCCGAGTAAAAGGAGGCATCCGTCCTCAGGTAAGACTGGCTGAGAAAAGAATTTTGACTAAAAGTGCTCTTCATTTTTCCCAAACTGGATTCTCTCCCCTAAGTTTCTTTGAAAATCTTTCTAAGGTCTGTATGACTCGTCAAGAGTCACAGTGAAAAATCCTAGAATTTAGAAATGTCATTAGAAAATATCAATTATGGCGACAAAAACGGAAAAACACAAATGAATAAATGAGAGCATCCATGAAGCGGCAAATTATCACAAGGAAATCAAATACACCGTTTACCTCCACACATGAGCTTGTGTAAAAATTAGTATTTTAGATATTTACTAAATGCAGTAACCAGGACAGTACAAGGGTCCGTAAGGACCTTGAGTTGAGGCATGACACTTAAGACACAATCTGGAACACACCGCTTCTGCATTATCCGCGTCTCCACACACACATATGCCCTTTAATCTAGCTTCTCCCTAGGCTTAAGGAAGCGAGACCTCCGTCGGAGGTCAGGCTCATTCTTCCGAAACTCGTTATTTCGGGAGTAATTCTTTGAGCATAACGAAAGCGAAACGTGCACTGCATTTGCAGAGTGTTCCCTCCACCCACCAGTTGAACGGTAGATATCTTAACTGAAACTTAAAACTCGTAACCGTGTGTCCATTTTGCAAAAATTTGTTGGACATGCAAACAAATTCCTGGATTCAAAGCTCAAGTCATATCCACAAATAGGTATATGACTATCATGTGCTCTCGTCTTTGTAAAATAAGGGATCGGAAAATACTGTTCTTGTTCAGAAAATCGTTACGCTAACTGTGAATAAGTCATGGAGTAGCCTTTAGTGCTATTGTTATTTACCTGCGTAAACTCCATGAAATACGACTAACCTAACACAGATGAAACGGGGGAGGACATGTAAACAGAGGAAACATGTACGGGGAATATGTAGCCTACTAGATATACAGACGCCTATTCACAGAATTAGGAATTGCAAGATGTTAGATACGAGTTAGAAATGCCTCCCGCTCATGTCAGTCTTAAATGGTAGCTCGAAAATCATTTTTCATGTGACCCAATTATGTTGGGCGGGCCATGTTCTGGTTTCACTAGATAATCATTCTATAGTTTCGCGAATAACAGAGTACTGAAGACACTACACATCGCATGGATATATACGCCGTGGCATATCCGCAAGTAAACCCGCACAATTTCTGTCTGTGTCAGGCTAGCCAAAGTTCAGATGCTGTCTGCCTCAACACGTTCTAGGAAAAGGTAGGTTACTCTTGCATCTTTGCCTGCCTACCGCCACTACCGGCACCTTTCATTCTAGATACATATAGCTCTGCTTTCCCGGGAGGGTACGGAGGAGACGGAGCGGAGGCAAGCTGCTCCTCCATTATATTTTAATCCCCTCGCGCTCTGATTTGGATATGCCTTTACACACCTTCTTGGTAGTACATTGGTACAAGGGAGATAGATACGGGAGAAGGCTGAAGAAGATGACGTACATAAAGCTTGCAATTTTTTTGCCCTCCTCCTGCTGTCCCGTCTCTCCCCTCTTTCTCTTCCTTCCTTTCTCGGTACGCTCCTTTCTTTTTTACTTTACATCTCTGTCCTTTCTCCTTTCTCCGCCGGCCAATGAACAGGGTAACCTACATTTGGAACACCAAGCGTACTGTGAGCGAGCTGTATCGTCCTTCCTCAACATTACTTCACTGCTTACGGCAAGCGCTTACGGTAAAAGAAGCTAATGATAAAAATAAAAATATCGCACACTCAATATTTGAAGGAAAGGAGTTTTAAACTTACGACCAATTTCGGGAAATAATGTGCAAATGCTCAAGATATTGGCCAACCTTCTGAATAGCGTTTTTTCGCGATTCCCAGTCTTATGCTCTCATCTTCTTGACGAGTCGGCTTCAGTTCCGAAATCCATGGCTCGTAATCACACGACTTGGTTCCTTCCCCAAATTGAGACTAATCCTTTTACAGGACACTTGAATGCACTGTAAATATTATTTGCAAAACACAAGTTGGTGGTCGCACTTAAAATTAGTTAATTATCAAATTATTTCAACCAAGAATCAATAATTCAGTGCTATACATACGACCTCTTATGTATAAGTTGTTCAAATTTCCCGCTCGGCAGAATCTCGTCCCATCTTCGGTACTTTTCAGATTTCCGATGATGATGAGATTACTTCCCCGCAGATCCAAGACCTGGTTCCGGATTGGACTTGGCCCTGGATCCGTGATGTACATGTGCAAACCCGGGCAGACAATGGACAGGAGACACGATGATTTCGAATGTCTGAAGATTTTTCCCTATCCTAAGTTTTTTTAGAGTGCGGTAGCAGCTCAAGCAAACCCAACCCATTGCAATGACCCATGGTCGGGCATTGCATTTCGTTCTTTAGTGGAGTTTGTAATGTGAATACACTCAGAAACGAAATACACCCCAAAATTTTTATTACCTGAAAGCCCTCTATAAGTAATAAGGCTTTTGTCTCAAATATTTGCATTACAAAGTACAAAACTATTATATTTATATGATTATTATCTACCCGTAGAATCAAAAAGATCTAGGAATCTATTTTGTTGAAATGGATGGAATTGATCAGTCATAAGAGTGTTCAGATCACGGCACGTCGTATTAAGACTGCAAGTGCTTGCCTTTAACGCATGCCACACTTAATAGCATACGAATAATACTATAATGCAGATCAACCAAAAGTACGAAAACGTTGCACGGAATTTCTGCTTGAAAATCTGCTTTCTGTCATGGAAAAACCTCTTAAATGGCGTGAAGTTATACAAAATTGATATAAAAAATTAAATATGTCAAACTAATGGTGAAAATTTACAAAACTTAACAATTAGCTAAACCCAATTGGATAAGCAATGCAATGGGGCAGTTACGTTCATCCGCTTATTATGCGTACATAAACTCAAGATTCGGTGTTTGCTTGATCCGTATTTCTTGATACATGCTGTAAACAGCGAGCCAGGTATAGATCTGTAACAACCGACATTACAACCAAAAATGAGCGATGCAGACATATCTGAAAATATTTCGATCATAGCTATTGTAGTTTTAAGTTGAACGGGTAAGAAATTCTTCCAGAACTTACGTTGTAAGAGAGCCACAGCCAATCGATGAGAACTACCAGTACTGTGCTTAACTGTAAATTCAAAAATAAATAATTATGAATTACTTTAGCTGAGAAGGGAAAATGCAAAGCAAATCATCGTTTCCAAACGCTAATGAAATAGACTTACGTAAATGTAGTACGCATACAACCACCAAAATCCCAGCCAAATCTGGTAAAAGATAATACAGGACATCAATGACAGCCATGGTAAAATCAGTCCTCTGTGGTCGATGGAAACTCCACGCACCAATGCCAAACTCGACAATATTAAGAGCAGCATAAATACAATCACCAGAGCTCCAATTGTATGCATATCTGTTGAAAAAACGTCGATGAAATACATAAGAATAAGATAATACCAGAGTATTCATACCGTTAACACGAAAATTCTTGTGTATATGACTTACTTGTTGCACGATCTGTCTCAAAATATGGCATGTAATACTGCGAGGATTCTCCGCCATCCAAAACATAGCATGTATAAGCAATGGATATAACGGAGAACACCTATTAACATCCGAAATAAACTTGGTCAGTGTTTATCCAGAAACATCGTAATTAATTTCTGACAGGTATACATATAAGCTAGGATCGATCAGTCAGCAATCAGAAAAGATTAATGCTAATACAATCGTCAAACGAAACTTACCGCTGTATAAAATGCAATCGATCCCACAGCTGAACGGACGTTTTCATACCAGAAGCATGGTGTCCAGAATTGCTTCAAAATAACCATTTTTATTGCCTTTAACCGTTGATATCTTAATTTGTTAAAGACTGGTTTAATTTAATTTGCTTAGTAAAGTATGTTTATAAAATGATTTCCGGTTGTGGTAGCAAATTCTATATATAACTATGAGATTCTAAAGATATAAATATAAGTGGATACTAAGTTTAAAAACTGCAGCAGAAACAATGTTTATGTTCGCAATGTTATAATTAGCAATGTTGTGTTGTGGCACCTGCTCTGTCACTTCAATGCTGCACTAGAGCTGAATTTCTAGATACGTGTAAAATGGTCAATTCAACTGAGTTGGCATGTATCCGTGCGTATAACGCAATCACTCGTATAAGTTTGACCATTTCAAGTTGTCTAACCTTTAAAAAAGCCGCTCACGTTGCTGACCGCGCCTATGGAACCGTGCACATAAGACAGCAGATGAAATTTGGGGATGTGCATAATGATGGCCTATTCAATGGCCTCCTGGTGACTTGATGGCTTCGATGGCGGTAATCACATTTTGCTGGCTCGGCTTATATGGTAGCTAAATCACTTGATGGCTCGTATGACTAGGTGGGGATTCAGATTTTTGTGGCTTGCTACTCGGCACCGGCACATGCTTTAACTGTTTTACGAAATATGTGTAATTCACATGAAGCAAATCGAGAAAGTTGATGATCCGAAGGACTGAGTTGACGTATTCAATTTGTATGCACAGAAATTGACGGAAATGAAGAATTTCTCAAACTCTCCAAAAAGAGCAACCCTAGAAAATATTGATGAATACTTGGGAGTGGCAGTGACTGCTCAAAATTCAGTTGTTACTGCAATATACTGCTTTCTGGCTGCCCAGAATCCAATTCCAGACGTTTCGGAGAAAAAAGATACAAAAGATACCTCTGTCGAATTCCGAGGTTTTAACACATATTCATATTTCGAATTTAGACGAGCATAAAATTTCATGGCTGTATTGAATATGCTATCTATCACACTCTGTGGATACTGACACAATTGCTTGCATGGCGGGCTACATTATTATTGGAGCCCAATTAGGCTGGGAAGCCATTCCCTCCAGATTACTCAATCTGTATGAACCTCATGAGAGGATTAGCAATATGGCAGAACGACTTTACAAAGTATCGCTTCCAGAACCGGTTTAGCCGTGTTATGAGACCGCATGAAAGACCATATCATCAGCACATTGAATAAAATATAGCTTAAGCTGTGTTACTTGGGTTTTAATAATTTCTGAACTAATTATAAAGCATGAAACAGATTTGACTATACATGAGTTTCTAACTTACATGTAACCACCATTAGGGGGCGAGACACATCCTTAATCCACCGAGTTGAAGCATAAAGCAACTTCCTATTAATTAAACGAATCACTCCTATTATTATTTTGTTTAAATTGTTATCATTTATCTTTTCTCCTAGTTTGCAGCTGCATCCTGCATCCCACGTCATTTGCTCTGCGTCTTTGGAGGAAAAATAATCAGAAATACTTGCAAGATTTCCATTTAACCACTCCACAAACTCGGTCCTGCTAAAACCATGGCCTTGCTAGTTTAGTTAAGGTTCTAGGATTATTCGCAACAACTGTCTGCATCAGTGACGAGTAGCAAGTCAACTAGTACGAAAAATATAGGTACATATCAGGAGTAACTAATTTGGAATCTTGGCAAGATGGATCCCAAGCTAATGAAAAATAAGTTCAAAGGAGCCTTGCTTGGTGGTCTTGTAGGCGACTGCTTGGGAAGTCCTTTCGAACAATTGGCCGGATCATCACAAGCACAGAGCAAAAGAGAAGAACAAAATAATCGATTAAATGATTTTTTTCAAGAAATATTCAATCCAGAGGAAGGTATGTAATTTTTGTGCAACTGAATCCAAGAATCGCTTCCCACGTCCGTGCTTTGCATGACATTAATACAGTTCTAAATCTAAATTAACTAACAGCAACCTACTACCGTTACACTGATGACACTGAGATGGCAAAAGCGACAACCCAGTCCCTGATTGCCATGAAAGGATTTGATCCGGCCCATCTTGCAAAAAGGTAAAAGTTTTGCGACTGAGAGTTTGCTGACCTGATCGTCAGTTTAATCGACGTCGTGTGCTTGCAGCACATGATAGTTATTATCCAATATTGCATCCTTTACTTACAGTTTGTAGTATAGAGTTAAGAGTTTATTGAATGATCCTATAGTCTCGTTGACGAATTTTACGACGCCTCTGGTCTTGGTGGACCCACGAGGTATTATGGTCCAGGAACTTTAGGAGTTCTTAAGGAATTCCGGATAAGAGGGGATTACCTCAATCCTTATGGACCAGCCCAGGACCTAAATGATGGGAGAGGGTCGTACGGTAACGGTGCCGCAATGAGGGTAGCTCCAGCGGCTTTATTTGCTTATCATAAGAAGCCTGAGGACAGCGACTTTTTCGTTAGAATCGTCTACTGTTCGTCTGTGATCACACATAGTCATGAAGGGGGCTATCGAGGAGCACTGTTATTGGCATTTGCAATCAAGGAGGCCTTGAAGCTGGAACCTGTGGGAGAAATAGATCAGTTACGATTTACCCAGACTTTGATAGACAAAATGCTAGAATTAGAGGGAAACGGTAGTTCAGAGGAGACAGCAAACGCCAAGGTTTCAAGCAAATACGTGGAGAAACTGGAAACTATGAAAACAATGCTGATTTCACCGGAACAGCCATCTATTCCAGAGGTCCAAGCAAAGCTTGGAAATGGAGCGACGGCAATTGACTCTGTTGTTACTGCAATCTACTGCTTCCTGGTCTCTCAAAATCCCAAGCTTGGAATTAAGGTAGAGAACACACTTGACATTTGTAGAGAGATGCAATCCACTGTATTCGAGTGATATGGTGACATGTTTGGAATTATATTTGTTCGCAGGGAAACTCCACGTTTCATCGGTGTATTCAGTATGCAATTTCACTGGGGGGCGACACTGATACAATTGCATGCATGGCAGGTTACGTTGCTGGAGCCTATTTGGGCTGGGAGGCAATTCCTTACAGCTTCCTCATCAGCTGTGAAGGTAGCTGCACAATCAGTCAACTTGCGGAAAAACTCTATCAAGTTTCTATACCCGATGCTAACTAGATGAATCATTGTGGATGCGATTTGTGTTAACCAATTTCTTGTACCAATAATACAAAATAATTAGCGGTGTATCAGAGACAAAGTTGTTGCAATTATCCTATCTAAAACGTACGCAGTGCAAAGTACAGAATCTGCTTTGTTAGTTTCTCAAGCTGACCGTCAAGCCCGGAGAAAGTCATTAAACTTTTAAGCAGTTTGCTAAAGGTGGAGTCCAAAATTCGCACATTAGTATTAGTTCTTTTACTCTTGGTGTAGCCTCAGCAATTATTGGAAATGTTCTACTCAAGAACCTTTAAAGAATATCTTGCATACATCTCAAGTTCTGACCTCTTGTTCTTTGCAAAATACCTTCATAGTCGCCCCGCTACACGGGTCTTTGTTGACTCTACTGCTTACATTTCTCAGTTGAGTTGTCAGCGTTTGTAAATATTCTCAATGCCATCACTTGCAAAGGACAGTGTCATCTTCCTCTAGCAGGGTATTGCTCCTCGGCGAGTCTGCTTCTGCCTTTATGATCATCGTAATTCTGCATACTTCCTGCTTAAGCATTCTGAATGTAATTTTAATGCAGCTGTCCACGTCAGATACCATTTGGCATTACCAAAATTTAAAAAAGTGTTGTAGTATCTCAGGCCCACTCAGCTCGGCGGCATACCAAAATTCTGCAGCTCAGATGCAATTAAGCCGTGCTATGAAAACATAGAGGGTGAAAGAATCAAGGCAATTAATTGTCTGTGGAGTTTTAGTCACAGTTCAAGGTTTCTATAGTTCATGATGGGTTTTCATGGCGGGTTTAGAAACATTGCTTCATTTGAAAATCCAGTAAATGAAGAGGCAGGTGTCGTGTCACTCAATCCAGCCCAAGGAAACCAGGAGTAAAAGTATAAAGTACCGCCAAGGATTTTTGCACAAGTAAATACACGTAATAAGAGGACGGGATTCGCACATTGCCTCACTTTATCTGACACTTGCAACAGGAAGGGGGCTGGACGACGAGTATGGGACATTGTCTCATAATGACGTCAGGATGACTAATGCATACCAGACAAGCTGATAAATTCATCCTAAATATGTTCCCTCCCAATCTTTCCTCACTTGCCAGCGTCGTTATATAACTTGCAGCGTGCAGTAAATACATGTGCAAGTAACTTGTATAAGCTATAAAATCTCACTTCCGTGCTCAAATAGTATCTTGGAGTGAACAACCGATCGTTGTTGCCTTCAAGTCAACTAAACTTGGGATGCTTTTAGTACATTCTCGCTCTGATACAGGCTTTAACTTATGTACAGCTGGGCGGTGAGTGAAGTGCTTGCTTGCAACCACGTTTTTTGTCCTAACCAGATCTTGATCACCATTCCTAACCATTTTCTGCTCTATAGACACACTTGACTCAATTGAATCTTTTTCCAAGCGCAGGATCAGTACAAGCGTTAACTGAAGATAGAGAGTGAAAATGTAATTATTGAGAATGGCATCGTCAGGTCGTCACACTGATACTGACGCTCTTTTTAGCCCCAGACTTCTCTTTCTTCTTAATCATTTATTACTCAGAAAGATTTTGAAGGTAACACCTCCACCACCACAAACCTGATTGAACAAACCCATCACGTCAAACACACCTCATCTAAAAGTTTATACGGAACATGATGCTTAACCTCAATCAACTAAATAAACTTTGCGTCATTTTACCGCGCGGTCTTCTGGGAACACCTTCAACCTTTTCCTACTTTGACACTTGACATGCTGCTCATCTGTCATTTCTGAGGAACTGATTAAGTTTATGTGTCCAACCCGTGCGCCGCCGTGCACGCACATGGTTTCAGTCCCATCAAACTGAACGCCTGATCCTTTGCTCCACTTCGAACTCCATGTTGTTTGACCATGAAAATCCCCGCTACTACAAGTTAGATACGCAAACACGGTTAATATGAAGCACATGGCCTATTGTAATATACCTTAATCATCAGACAAGATTAGCGGATCGTGAATGGAATGTTCCCATAAAGGTTTCATCAGTAATTTCACATATGTAATAATTGACGAATTTTTAGCAACTGTTCAATGGGATGATAAGCATAAAGTCATAGTACATTTCGGTTGTAGAATATTCTCCCTGCTCTCACAGTATAGGATAGGATTTGCGAGTTAATTACCTAATTAGTATAGCGCAATTGATTACTTATTGAATGCTTCAACAATTTCTTTCACTGTTCCCATTGTGGACTATGAGGTGAGCTATAATCAATTACCTCACTTAATCATACTGACTTGATAACGCTTCAATCGCGTCATTGCGCTAATAATAATATAGCATCCAGATTTTCTCATTTTCTATTTTCATCCCTATCAAACGCACATTCGCGTAAGCCTAATAGCAAATACCGGCACCACATTTCATTGCTAGTTGCACAACTTATTTAAGATTTGTTTCGTCATTATATGTTATTTGGTTTGCTATTAAACACCATTACATTATTGCTGCCAATCTTAAAAAAACTTTTCATCTATACTTGATTGTAGCAACTTCAAAGTATACATAAAAACGAAATTATGGTGAGATAATGGAAACCATTTACTTAGCCTCAAAATGTAAAAATACAAAGTCTACAGATGATTAACAAACCCTTTAGAAATGAGGTTGGAAAATTCGGGAAGGGCATATGACGGACTTTATAAAGACGGGTCAATGAAGACAATGATTACATTTACATTGAACGGATTCATGAATCCTGTCCATAGAGATTAACTTCTCAAGCGTCAAGCTTAAAAAGTTTATCGCGGACATCTCGGTTACTTGTTCTTTCTCTCGACTTCTCGTGAACTTGAAGCGGTCATGGGTGAAGAAGAAGCGATAATAGCCAAGTATAGCCAGGCAGAAGGAAAGAAGACGAAGGAGTGAATAGATACTCAAGAGACTTTTTGATGGAGTAAAGGGAGGAAGCAAGTTGTGAGGCTGTATCGCTTTTGGGTGGATCAAGATAATTACTTCTGAGTAATATTTGAGTCAGAATTAAAGCGGTTGCTCGGGGAAGTGCGCATTATCCGTTCCCCATCTCAGCCTTAAGGTTTTGTAGGAAACGTTCTAGATCATCTCGCTACCCGTAGGACACGTACAGAGGAACGCTCGAGAGCCCGTACGGAAAAAGGTTGAAGGCCCAATATATACAATGCATGATGCAAGAAGCGTGTGTATATTGTTCGTAAAAGAGATTTAGATTGAAGGGAAAAGTAAGACGTAGGAGACGTAAGACGGTATGCATAAAAGTGGTATAAGACAGCAAGCCATGCTTTGTGACACCAAGGCAAGGCTACGGGCTGGTTTCAAATGTAGTGTAAGGAGGAGGAGCGTGTGTAGAAAAAAATCCCTAAGAGAGAGAAACAAACGCTTTGGAAATCTCTTTGTATGACTCATTCTAATTTCCAAGCATTCAGAATGACGTCACTCTCTCCCCTATTCCTCCAATTTAATGAAGGAACGTAAAGGAAGGAAGAGTACCGACGGAAGAGGAACGTTCGTTCAAAGCTCTAGCTTTAAAGGATATCATGAAGGCTTCAAAGGTATAGCAAATACAGGAATGAAGCACACATGTTCCCCCAGGCCCGAGCCGATGCGCGAT
The DNA here is from genome assembly GCA_906901655.1 of Sminthurides aquaticus. Taxonomy (NCBI): domain Eukaryota; kingdom Metazoa; phylum Arthropoda; class Collembola; order Symphypleona; family Sminthurididae; genus Sminthurides; species Sminthurides aquaticus. The sequence goes on along the minus strand of CAJQTT010000013.1, from coordinate 41,468 downwards.
GTAAACTTGAATGCATCGACTGCCCTAACACAAACAGACACACACACGTCTAATACGGCTACCTCAAGTCACCATCATCACAGTCCCTGTCCTGCGTTCCTTGGGAAACAATACTCTTCACTTCCTCAGTAATTGCGAATCGAGAAGAAAGCGAAAAGTTATCAAAACATTGAAATATTTTACATCATCAAAGTGTAAACAAAGGCGTCATCGACCAATGGTTTAATTTTCAAACCCAGACGAGGAATCAGCTGTCATTTAAATCGAGTTCTCCTGATGTGAAATCAAGAGAATTGTTTACATAATCTTTTAAAGACGAAGATTAAAAAGAAGGGAATTTTTGTGCGCAGGTAATTCGGAGCAAGGAAAAACTGAACCGTTTTGCAATTTACTGTTTGGAGCGGTCTTAGAAATCTTGCGGAAATTTTTTTACCGGAATTAGCAGCGTGGGAGGGAGCAAGGTGTCTGTGAACTTTTAATTACGAAGAGTGTTTTCTTGGAGCGAAGCGCTAGTCGCCAACTAACTGTCAGAGTTAACTTTCAAGCGTGATCATTTGATTGTGTTCGAGTGAGGAGACAGGAATATCGGAGAGCTTTTCGACGTCGGAGAGTTGTGTGTGCAGTTGAAGGATTTAATTTGTCCTTCGGAAACTAAATGTGCAAGGGATTATTATAGTCTTCTATAACTATACACTATCATCCCATCTTTCACGCACACACACGATTACTAACTACATGCACATTGCCAAATGTTTGGACTGAAAATTGTGTAGGAAAGAGGAGTGAGTAAAGTAAGTTGGTTTGGAAGTTAAAAAGATAGCTCTCGTAGTATTTTTTAGTAAGTTATAATAAGTTGTTATAATCCTTTAACTTGTAGTAAAGGAAGCTAGCTAATAATGTTTATGTAAGTACGGTAGGAAGGAGCTCTGATGAGAGTAAAGTAATACATATGATGACGAGAGCGGTATGGTGACTACATGTGCGGATAATATCATATATAACCGACTTTTAACTCAAGTCAGCCATATAGTTAGTAGCAAAGAATCTTCATAACTCTGATTGGATTCTATCGTTCTACCTCTCTCTCTCACTCATTTTTCTCAAGAGCCTTTTCTTTCTACTCGTGCATTAAAATATATATTATATGTATATTCAGAGGCTGATGTCGACGTCATTTCTGAATGAATATATATATATCGAAGGAAAGGTGAGGAAAATATAGAGTGAGGGCAGATGGAACAAGTAAAAAAGCAGTAGTCAATCCGTAATGTTCATCTCTTGGAGCTGTTTAAAGATAAAAGATTGAGTGGTTTCATGAGGTTCGTCTTATTCCTCACATGAATCATCACTATAATCATCATCATCTTCCCGACAACAACAACAAGATTTTTATTTAATTTGTATTCTTCAAAATGAGTTCTGTCAGCGTGAGTACAAGCGATATTATTTTCATATAAAGCCTTCACAGTTTTGATTGAGTTTCGCGTTTCGGATTTTATTTTACATCTTTTTCCTTTTTTTTATGGGCGGTTCGCGATTTTGCTAATTTTATTGATTCTTCAAGTGCTTCTGGATTGCTTGCTTTTGAAGTAGGGAAAAGATTCTTTGGTGATTTTAATTCAATGCGACTGTCTTCTGACCCGCTTTTGAAAGAGATTTACAAAGTACTTTGCTTCCGAATTGCGAAATTCAAGATTCGCTAATTTATGGCTCGCCGTCGCTGGTTTTAAACAGGGTTTACAAAAGGTTGCTGGTATTTCTTGAATGGTTTCCTGAATCAGCTGGAGGCGGTATCCACCACGTGGAAGGATGGATTTTCCCTTTAAAGCTCTCATTTTTATAGTTTTCCCTTATTGCCTTTTGTTCTATTTTAGTGATTGATACTTGCGTCCTCCTTTCCTTATTTCATCGCTCCATTGTTGTTCTTCAACAACATGTAATCAAAGTTTCACCTGCAGTTTAGCTTGTATTGGAGTTAGAGACTACTATTCTAATTTACGTTTTTTAAAAGCTGTTGCTTCTGGCTAGAAAAATCCGATTGACCAGAAATTGCAAGCTCAAATTGGCGAAAACTGTTTGGAACCCTCGTAAATAATCCAAAATCGTTGGTGGATTCGTTTGGTATTTCTTTTGTGTGAGAGATACGGGATCCTATGTGCGTGGTTGCTAGATTCTGTCCTCGCATTTTCTAAACTGCTTCTGTTGTCAAAGTCCATTGTTTGGTTTGGGATATTTTGTGGAAAAGATATCTGACTCCTGCAGAAACATATTTTTATGCAACAGAACTTCGGCGTTCAAGGCGATAGTATATATATATATATATATACTAAAAGAGATGCAAAATATATTTTGTTTCCCCCTGTCATGTTAGCTGTCAGGCAGGTTGTCTTGGGATTGCATGAAGTGCATGAAGGGATCGGAAATTACGAGCTGAATCTATTTTTTTAAAGAAAATTTAAATGTTTTGGTTGTGTTTAATTTATTTTATTTTATTTATTCCAGTTTGGTGGCAATAATAATGCAATTATAACTTTGACGACACCTACACTTACTCCAACGACTATGCGCACTATCGAGGAGCAGTCTATGCTAGGTTTGTTATTATTTGTATTACTTATTCATTTGATCAGTCATTAGATGGTATTTTGCTTATGTGGAGTTAACCATTTTGGAAAGAAGGAAAATGTCATTACTCAATAACATCTAGTGATATAGCCACATGGTAGAGAGAAGTCAGAAATATTGCTTGAAAAAATCGGATGTAAGATTGCTTGCACAGAACTATAAAATATCGGTTATCTGATATTCTTTGAAACAATTACTCAGTCAGTGATTTCCTCAAGTAGAAGCCAGTTTCCCCTTTATTTATAATAACGAAAACTTCAAATAGCTGATGGAGTTTTAGCCATGGTACCAAAATAACGTTTACTTCAACTGATAAGTTCAGGATTATGTTCTTCCGCCCGATTAATATTTATTATAGGCTTTAAGACTCTTTGAGGATGAGTATTAGCGAAGGCTTGGCTACTGTTCAACGAGTTGAAAGTATTCTTGTTTATTTCAGATTCTACACCATATATAGATGACCACGAAGAAGTTGGATCGTTTATACCTCCGTTACCAGCAGTAAATATAGTTAGTTGGACAGGTGGTTCAGTAAGTACAAAACTGGATCCTCTTGAACCGGAAATAAATCTAAGTAAAACAGCTAAGAAAGGAACATCTAAGAAAATGGCCAAGGGTAGCAAAACTGCTGGCGGTCGAAGGCCTAAGATGGAGAAAAATATCAGTCCACAAGAAGAAGAAAGGCGTAAGCAGAGAAGAATACGAAATAAAGAAGCTGCAGCCAGATGTCGGAAACGTCGAGTAGATCATACAAATAAACTGCTCGATGTAAGTTATTTTACTAACTAACTATCCCTTTTATATATATAGCAGTACTTGTATTTCATTTGAAGCCGCCCTCTAGCCGTAGATTTGAGATAGCATACATTGCGAAAAGAGATCATTAATTACAGTCCTTATTTTCTTGAATAGGAAACTCATGATCTGGAGGGAGAAAAGAATCGATTGCAACTGGAAGTGAAACAATTGCAAGATGAGAAGGAAAGATTAGAATTTGCCCTGAATTCCCACAATTGTACCAAGGTTCTCGGGACAACGAACAACAACAACCTAAATACGTCCAACAACAATCCCGCACCGAAAAAGCCACAAAGACCCACTAGCCTTCCAGTGGCAGTAACGACCTCGGATTCGTTAGTAACCCCCAGCACTGGCCTCGATATGGACTGGTCAACCCTACCGCCCACGGGTTTAACGCCCTGTATCACCCCTCTAACACCTAGTACTACGAACGTCCTTGCTTTCATGAATGAAGATGTGAAACCAGTAATTAAGAAGAACAGTCTGGTTCAACTATAACCCAGCTAGTAGGACGACACCATTAGTTTACAAACTATATGTAATATTTGCTAGACAAAGACACGATTATTTTATTTTGCAACTATCTCTGTAAGAAACGAAATAACTGCAACTTAATGATGTCAATACGTGGGGTATGGAAAGAAGCAAGTTAAAGTTATAGCCACCCTAGTACCTTACCCTACCGAGGTCGTTATTAACAATAGTCTCAAAGTAACCAACTCTTTAATTTAAACATTAGATTATTTTGTTCTGCTAGAATCCTCCGAGATAGTTTTCTACAAATGTGCGTTAAGCACGTACATGAATGTTAAAGAGATGGAGAAAAATATTTTTACGTGTATCCTTGTCTGAATTACCAAGTGATTTAGAATCTATATGTTTAGTTACGCTGCGAAAAGTAGGCGATGTTTGTTAAGAAAGATTCAAGATATCATGTGCAGCATGATAACTGCTCTAGAAGAGCTTGACGTTCGTATTTTTTAAATAAATTCTGCACTTTTATCCAATGTAATTTATACACTGTAATAGTTTATATTATGCATGTCTACAAAGAACCGCATTTTGTGCTGGCGTTGCTTATAACTTTTCTCCCTACCCACTATCCTGGTGTCAGAACCTAAGTCAGAAACTCTTTAAGTCGAAGTAAAAAGAAAGGTAGAAAACATCTCCCATCCTTCCACCTTTCATGAAACACGGAGGTTGTTTTGTCTTTGAGATAATAATCTGAATTTTCCACAAGTCAGGGTAATGAAGTAATGATGCGTAACTAGAATGTCACGGAAGGAGAGCATCTTCAACTGATTCAGTTTACCGCTTTAATATATGCTAAAAGCTTTAGAATGATGTGATGATGATGAATCTAGCAAATCTCGTTCAGGAAAACAAAGAACCCGAGGAAGAGTAGAGGGTTGAATATTAAGGGAGGCTCAAGCACGTTACCATTTTATATATTGTGCAGATCGATCCTTCATACACCTTTTCCCACGACTCCTTCCCCCCTCACTAATGAAGCATTTAAGTTGAACCAAGTCGTGAAATCAGTTCGGGAATATCATGCTTGTTTCCTACGTCGAGACTTGAGTTTTTTCCTCGTGTAAGCCAGAGAAGAGCACCGAGCACCCTAATTTTAGTCAACTTGTGAAATACAGTTCTCTTCTCTTGATCACAGTCACAGAACACTTTGTTTCCCTCCTGCAATCCTTAAGGCTTTTCAGATTTAAAAGTATACCAAGAGGATAGCGATGCTTTGAAGGTGGACCAGGTAGGTAGAGATAAACATTCATGAAATCTAAAAGGAAGACTCTTACTTAAAGCAGGGAGACCGACGGAAAGTATATATAAGGGTTTTAGTTTGAAAGGATGGTTTTAGCGGATAATAAAGGGAAAAAGAGGAATGAATCCAAGTTATCAAAGTGTGACGAAGAAGGAAAAAGAAGAAGCCGAAAGAGTAGGAAGCGAGAGCATGACAAAAGTATAACGGCGTCTCCAATTTTTCAATTCCGCTTTAAAATAAAAGCTATAGAGGTTTGAGGATTTATTTTACAGACCAATACGTTGCTCAACTTCACCCAAACTGCAACTTGCTTTCATACCTACCTGTCCGTGGAACCGCTCTTGATGTAAATATATAATCATTAAATGAGTTGAAGCATGAGAATCAAAGGGCTTGAAGGAAGCTCTCATTAAATCGCAAGCGAGGGATCTCGAGATCTCTACTATCCCCATCGCTAGCTACTAGGATAAACAAACTCCCTCGTCAAGAAGAAACGTATTCAGCAATAGATTACTACTCGAAGTTATCACAGACTATACAACAGCGCCCGTTATTACTTTACCTTGACTGAAGTATAGGCTCAAGCAGCCGTTGTTGATACACTGTTCTGCCGCGTCTGTATTGACTTGCTGCTATGCGATACCAGCATTGAATCACTCGCATCGGTTATCACATAAAGTTTTGCAGAGGTACCGAATAGGTACCCACTCTCGCACTCTTTGTATGGGGATTGTAGAGACTACTGATCCTTGTCTTTGATTTCTCCTCCCTCTACCTCGTTCTTCCTTTAGGACGAACTGAACAACTGACGGAAACCGTCGTCGTCGTCGTCGTTGATCTTGTGTCGTTTCCATTGTTTTGTTTCGGTTGCTGAGAATAGAAGACGAGGGCTTTTTTAACCTGATTTCTGTACATTTCGATCTCAATCCTTGCATTTAAGTATATATATATAGTTACTTTAGTCCTCGGTGAGATTCTTGTTTGTTTAATCAAAGACTAAACACACTATTTGTGGAGTGGGATTTTTCGTGGGACCTTTTGGGAATTACAAAAAGAAAAAGATTCCTTTTGTTTTGTATCACATTGATACTCAACTGAAACTACAGTCTAACAACTGCACGTAGTGCAAGATTTCACTGCGGACAGCATGATTTTGCTAAAATCTCTATTCTGTTTCAAATCCAGGTGATTGAGCATCAAGAAACAGTCAAGACAGAGGTAACCTTTTCTATTGTCTTGCCTTGAAAAATTAACCTAGTTTTATCTGTAAAAGCATACTCTTCGCCTTAATTCAATTTAATTTGAGGTTGACACGGTTATTTTAACTCATCATATATATACTTGTTTGAAATGTCATTGAATTTAATGACGGAGCTGATGTATATATTTGTTATTTGGTTGAAGAAAAGGGATGCAAATTTTTGTCCTGCTTCCCTCTTCCATCATCCACTAGGGCTTCGGATTTCGAGAGTAACACTTGTTGCGCCTCTTGTAAGGATTCATGTTTGGTCAATACTTATTTATTTCAATCTGTGTTGCTTTTCAGAATTTAAATATTATATATCTGTGCAAAGGTCTCAACTGGAAACGTGTAGCAAGATTTCGAAAGCTGGAGAAGCTAAACAAGATTGCCATTAGCGACTACTGTGATTACTTAAATTTTCTTGAAGCTCAGGACAAATTGTCCAAATAAGGCCGGAGAACAAATTCTAGGCCTTTCAACACTAGTCTGTATTTACCTTCCTGGATTCAGATACTCTTGAGAAAATATATTTTGGGAAGTACGGTTATAGCTCTATCTTAAATGAAGATTGTATCGTATTTGATTTACCTGTTGACTCTATAGCTCTCTTTGGATTTAAAATTGTTTTAGTAATTAAGAAGTTCTAGCTTTCTTTGATTTGTTATTTCTTACGACTGACTCGTAGGATTTTGACAGCTTTGAATATGAGCAGAAACGACGATGTAAAGAAAAATAATTGCGCTGATTCTGAGCATGTCAATTGATTTGACGATGTAACAGATTTGGTTACCTATATCGGCATCACAGGGTTATTGAGAAGTGGAGGTGTTTAAACAGTATTTTAGAAGTAGTAGAAGAAAATCGCTATAGAATTTCGATAAGTAGGTAATTAAGAAGTGATTTTTGTGGGAGAGTGCCTTGGGAATTGCAATCATGGAGACAAAAACTGCCGTATCCGAAGATGTTGAAGAATATATACAAAGGATTCATCAATTGGAAATTAAGTTGGCAGCTGCTGAACAACAAAAAGCAACCACACAGGAGTATTATAAAGAGGAAATTGAATCACAGGCTAAAGCTCTAGAACAAATGGAGAAGGACAAGACGGAACTTGCTAGCCGCGCTAAACATTGGGAGAAAAAGGTAAGTTGATTTACGCTAAAAGGTTTAGTTTTCATGCATATTCGGATATGAATCAGTTTATGGCTTGTTGCAGTGGGTGGAAACTAATGATGAGTTGGAAGAAGCTAAGAATCAAATCGAGGAAGTGAAGAAAAATTACGAAAGACAACTGAGACTGACTTCAAAACCAGACATTATGCCGAAAGAATCCCCACCTAGCTCAAAAGAAATTGAGAAGTTAAAAGTAAGTGCATGTATCATTACTGTTTGCTTTTCTGGATTTCAATTAAGGATTAGTGTATCAAACGATTTAATAATTATGTTAACTCCACAGGAAGCCAACTTGGACTTAAAAGTACAAATGAAACAAATGGATGCTACGATTTTGAGCCACAATAACACTATCCGGGACCAGGAAATCAAAATAAAGTCGTTAAACGGATACGTTAGTGAATTAAAGGAAAGTCTTGATTTGAAAACCTCCGATATTAAGGAACTTAGAGAGAAAATCCACGCTCAGGAAGAAATTTATAGTGAAAAGATCAACTCCATGGCTCATGAAAATATTAATGATATCGACGAAACTAGGAGGGGCAACTCGCTGTTTTCCGAATTGGAAAGCAGAAGAGTAAAAGGTATTATTCATTTGAATACTGGAATTATGTTCGCATCTCATTCTCTTCTTCAGTTATACTCATTTTGTATTCCTTTTGTATTTAGTCGAAGAAGAACTAAAGCGACTGAGAGAAAGAGTAAAATCTTTGGCAGCGGAGAACATTACGCTTCAAACCAAGCTTAGCAAAGGCGACCAACAGACTGGCGTCATTCTGACTCAATTGCAAGCCGTACAGAAGTCTCAAGACATTGTAATGACCGAAATTTCCAAGTGGAGAGGGGATGCAATGAAAAAATACGAAGTAAGTGCAGTTCCTAGTATTTGCCTCTGTCACCTAACAGATGTATATAACATAAGTAACCAAACTTTGTCAATTCTAGCTGTACGGGTTGAGGATCGAGAAATTACGAGACGAGTATCAAAATAAACTGCAGCGATACGCAAGCAATAGTAGCGTTCAGGACCTTAAAGTTTGTCAAGAACGGGACCAACTTCTTGTTCAAAATATTAGCCTTCAGAAAGAAATATTGGAGTTAAAGAGAGAGATAAAAATCAACCAGCATTTAAGGGTGGAGTCCGAAGCCAAGAGAATCATTGAGTCTATCCGAAGCAATGGTAATGATCAGCAAACTAATTCACGAAACACTCCATGTATCAAAGAAGAGTCAAAGCAAAATTGTCAGCAGCAATAACGCACCGTTTCCTAAACCTTTTGTACATACAGTTTTTACCAGAGCAAGGTTTGTAAGTCTGTAATCCCTGACACAAGTCACATTTAAAGTGATATTATGTAAACGAAGATTGAATATTTGCATTGCATATTTATATCATATCAAGCACCTGAATGTGTAATTTGTATACTACTAGAAATTAAAAGCACTATGAAACGCAAGAGTAATTGAGCAACAATGTAAAGTATTTCTAACAAACAAAAACTAGGCTTCAGGAAAGTATGGGGAATTTTAGCCTTGTACTTTTCTAATTCAGTTCCCATGGTTGTGAATGAACCGAAGACACGGATAAAATCGGCCAATCAAACATCATGCACTTAATGAACTTAAAACTGCATTTAATACGCGCGAAAGATGACTGTCGCCATGCTACCATGAGTACGATGCTTAGAATTGCCACAATGTAAACTGCTCTTTTTAGACTAGGATTAAGTAGTTGTAGTCAGTACTTATATTATATGATCATACGTCATATGTATTTGTCACTTTACCTTCCTTACAGTAGAGATAACCCGAAAGGCCAATATCAGAAGTAATGCAGAAGCCCATCATTTTACCTCCGCTATGCGCTCCGCCGGGACAATTTCCAGTACCTTTGCCACGCTTCCCCCCTCCATCTTGCTCACCCTGTAGTCCACAACCATGTTGCCCCCCACCCTGCGGACCCTGCTTTCCACCATGCTGTCCGCCACAAAGTCACCCACCCGGCTGTCCTCCCATGTGCTGTTCACCTCCATATGCTCCTTGTGGCCCTATGGCCCCTGCATCTCCGCGATGCCCTTTACCCCCATGCATACCCGGTCAAACGAAATTCAGTAATTGCGGATCCTGCGGTGGGAGGTCCACCATCGTCCGGGTACCCAAGTAAGCTAAGGTTATAGCCGTCAGTAAAATAAATACATGCTGAATCCCCCGTTTCTAAGCTGTATGCCATGAAGCCCATGAACCTGTCGAAATGTTATTTGGGCTATTATAAAAAATGCAGGGGTTGCTGTCCTCCGCCATGTCACCCGTGTTGTCCATGCTTGAATGTGTCCAACTGCTGTACTCCCTGCTATCCACGTTGTGCTTGTTGCACCAATTGCTGTCCCCCACCCTGCTGCAATGAACCTTGTCAACCCGGCCAGCAATCCAATCCTGAAAATGATAAACCACCTTGTTTCAACAATTGCAACTTTTATTGTACTGAAATGCCGAAGGGAAAATTCTCTCTGAAACCTGCAGGAGAAAATGAGGTGTGCCAATCTACGGATTCGTTTGATGATTGCATTGGCAGCGGATCTCCTGCAGGAGGCATTCCCAAAGGAGATACCCCCAGAAGACCTCCCAGTCGATTTTTGAACCGGGCAGCTGGAGATGATCAGCTAGCTCCAGTACCTCGTCGAAGTCCCCCTCGCCGGTCAGATAAGCGTGAAAGCTTCTCTAGCACAACTGAATCACCATCCTACTCATCTTCATCGTATGAGTACAGCAGGAGTAGAAAATACATGGGTTCAACTCCAAGAGAACAAGAAGTTGTGGCCAGAAGTCCAGAACACAAAGAGGATAGTGGTCCGGAAAGTTTCCCGAGACGCGTGGATGGCTTTCTAAAACCGGTTATTTGCATTCCCAGAGATAAATGTCGAGAAACAGGAGAGGATCCTTGTGCCACATGGCCAACGGCGATTTCTAGGGATAACGCAACAGGGGACGGAAAATCAGTAAGTGGGAAAAGCGAACGTTTATCACTGTCAACAATTCCGTCACTGAAAACCAGCTGCCTTGCACCGCCAAACACTTATATAAGCTCCACCAATTCCGCACGATTGACAGCCATGACTCTTAAAAGTCTCTGCGTTGATAGTGTAACGGATAACCGGCCATCGTTCATCGTGGGCCCCGCGGCTCCTGTAAAATGCACACAGAGCAGACAAAGAAGTCACTTTGTGACAGCTAACCAGTCATCACTGAAATCCACTTGCATCAAAACGGTAGTAAGGAGAAAAGGCCAAGTTGAAACACGTGATGCAAGTGCTACATCACATCGAACGGTTTTCGTCGAAACAAGCAAAACTTCTAACCAGGATAAAGTTTGTGAAACGGTTGAATTCTCCAGAATGCAAGCGTCTAGTGTTAACAATAGTAGATCCTCAAATTACGGATGTGCTCCAGGAAAACATTCGCATGGCGAAAATATCAGAAGACTATCTACAACGTTTTCAAACTCAAAGAAACCAGAAAAACTACGAACCAAATTGGAGTGGGAATTCCAACAACCATTTTCTAACACTCGGCTCAATGACGAGCACCAAGGGCCAAGCAAAACTGGCGAGCTTTCTAAGATGTCCGGAGATATTCCAAGAAGATCCGCAAGATACGCGGACTGTCGTCAGTGCACGGGTGACGGACTACATTCCTTCCCATCCACCATATCCAACCAACCTTCTCTTAAAAAGTATCCTGTTCTTCATCGTAATTCATTCCCATCGAATCAAAGCCAGCAGAGTGGCGATACCCGGAAGAAATTATCAGCGCTTTGGACTACGAATAAAAACGGTAGAGTAATCAAAGCACTTGGAAACGAGCAGAAGAACGCCAAGAGAAAAGAACCTGGATTCTACCCAAAGGTAAAATCAATATCAAAAGAAATCGTGCCTTCCCGGGGTTCCGGCTTTCAGACTTGTAAGGTAATTTGTTAGCAGAATATGGTCTACTGTTTAAGGTTATCTTAAAGCGCTTAGATTGGCACCCTTTCAAAATAACCATATACTGTATCTTTAATTGCCAGAACTACTCGGGCATCAGAAGAGAGGAGGGAACTATCTTAAATCATAAAAGCGCAATAACCCCCAGCCGAATCGCAGTGGAGACATTAACTGTCAAGGCTGAAGAGTCAAAAACTTACGACGAAGATCCAACGGAGATGCTTCTAGAAAAGAAATGTAGCACTCAGACAACCTATCATCAGCAAACTTGCATTAGTAGGTATAGGGATGGAGGTGGAGATGAATCCAGGGAACACGAGCTTTGCGTTGTCACGTGCGTCGTTCAAGAGTCGACAAAATGGAGTCCACCGTTCGAAGATGATGGAGACAAAGTCCGTTTACCGCCTCAAGTTAACACAAATGACACTTATTTCGGTAGCACAAGCTTAGTGGACGACAAAGAAAGAGTCTGCAGTAATGTCGTTATCGAAGAAATAATCGAACCCATTAACGATAACAACGGTGCTGAGGATAAAGTTAGCGAATGCGAGGTAACGCGTGTTGGAAGCCCGTCCTCGGAGCAAGCAGTATCAGCAAACGATTGTGCTGTAGAGGAACCAGCCCCACTGGCTCCACTGGCTCCTTCACCCGTCATCAACATATGCAATACAGACGACAGTTCATTCGAGTTGAGGAAGCTGGACAGTGCACGTGGATCATGTGTTAGACGAAGTTTGAGTTTTGTTTTACCATCAGTTATCAACTCTAGTAACAAGATAAATGGTCTTGAACAAATTAATAATAAATCAGAAAGTGAAGTAATTAGTGTACCAAGTTTAGCGGAAAATTCGACGAATTTATCTGTTTCACTTTTCCGAAAGAAACGGAAAGCAAAACGAAGATTATTGGATGAGACCCTTCTTTGTAATAATGATGTGAGTATAGTAATTAATTGTGTAGAAACTGAATGTGATAGTAATAACCAAGTAAATAAAATGTACGTTAACGATAAAGTCATCTAAATCCCAAGTCTGCTCTTCTTCGGTGTTATCTGGAATACAACTGTGAGTGTGTACTGATGCAGTTCAATGTGACTTGACTGAGTTCAAGTGCTTCAAAATTAGCACTGTAAAAAGAAGAAGTTTCTGTGCCACGCTTTGCTGTCGAGAGTGGTTCCAAAAGGAAATAAGAATAATTGCGCCGTCATTATGTAGTACATAATCTAGCCACCCCAAAGTAAAGCGAAGAACGGCAGAGCGTTAAAACTCTGAACAGTAAAAGATGGTCTTAAAACTCCTCACACTTTATTTAGTACATAATCGCTGTTTGTAAATGATATTAAGTAGGGAAGAGTAGCATTTTTCAGATAGAAGGTAAGTGATTCGGTTGTACATTTATTCCCGTTTAGCTTGATACCGATTCATGGATATTTATATTGTCATGAAGCATGTTCATTCTCCAGTCTGTGAAGATGTATTCCAAGAAGTGCAGGCGACTCCAAGGCTTCATTTGATGAAGTATTAATTTTACCTCTGGTTATAGGAAAATCATTGGAACTCGAAATATGAAGTTATACAACACAACCATATTGGATGCTTCGGGACTATAGCAGATTCTAATTCTCAGATTCAGAGCATGTACGTGAACGAAATGGCAAACCAGGGTCCGCCAGCCTATGTCCCAAATGACATACAGCGGCTCGTACACAAACGGAAGGAATGTGAAGAAGCTAAAGATTATCACAGAGTGTCAGCTTATGAGCTGAGTAGTCTTATTGCAAACTGTCAGTACCACGTACCAGAAATGAAGAACCTTGAAAGGGTACTCGGTGAGGTCAGATACGTTTACGGACAAAACTTTGCGGAATTTTACCTGATGTGGCAGCAAGAATTTGAACGATTTGCCTTATTAGACAGCTGGCTTAATTTTCATGCAGTAAGTAGAGAATCTCAACAGTTTCAGCCAATGCGATCAGAAATGCTAAAACGTTTTAGCGGTTCTATAGTGTTGGCCAAGTGGGTTGTAGATGGAAGATGGTATCGGGCAAACCTCTTAAGCTATGACAAAGACAACAACTGGCTCTCTACAGTGTATTACACTGACAGGGGAAACGTGGAGCTGCAAGAATTGGAAACGTAAGTTCATTTAAGTTTCGCGTACTTCGCAATTGCCACGGTAAAGCATGTGCTTACGTTAGTATGTAATCTTTGCAGGCTGAAGATCATTCCGAAAGAAGTGAGGAAAATTCCCTCAATGATATTTCGTGCAGCTTTATCTGGCCAATTAATCAGTCCTGCCGAAGCTTGGACGAGAGGTCATACGAATCTTGAGTTCCTAGTAAGGTCAACTCATTCTGCAGTCCTGCAATGTGAAGTTTTGACCGTGGATACTAGGGCAAAACATTTCCTGGCTACCGTGAAACTCTCCGTACCGTATTCGTTGAATGAAAGATCCCAATTCCTTAGTATCAATAAGGCAGTTATGGATACCCTAAAGGTAGAAGAGAAAATTGGAATATTTCGCTCACTCACCGATGGCCCTTTACAAGCGGAGAAGCCAATACTACCCCACAACTTGTCATTGGCTTTCCCTGTACCAAGCAATGATCCGTCGTATTACAAGATTACAAGCATGAAAAGCTTACGACATTTCTACGTGGTGGAGGATACTGATGTCGCTGATCAATCTGCGAGGAACCTCTATCGTGAAATCCGCAGCTGGAGTTTATTGGAACAGCCGTATAACTCTGAGAAATGGAAAATAGTACGCAATCTAAGCTCTGCTGCAGTAGCTTTTTAATAATTGAAATTTGTTTCAAATCATTCTCATTTTTTATGTAGGCCACGGATAGGATAATAGATAATCGGATCTACATGTACTGGAATTCGTATAGCCAATGGTGGGAACGGGTACAAGTAACTCGAACAGACACTCCTTCAAGAAGCTGCTTTGCTTTTTTTGTTGACAATGGCAAATTTGGACTGGTGAATCAAGAGGATTTGCGGGAAGCACCGTCATTCGTTTTTCAAACTCCAGCTCGTGTCTTACGGGCAAGTTTAGCTCACGTTACGTTAGCAAATCCTAACAATAATATAGCGGCGAAAAAGTCTTTTCAAACTCTAACGCTAGGAGGTAAACGATGGCATATTTATTTAAACGAATGTCACTCAATCGGGGATTAGGTTGCACCACATTAGTCAGGAAAGACGATATTAATCATAAAAATTTCTTCCGTTTCAGTCCGATTCGTTGGTGCATGCATTGGGACGGATTCAGTTCAAGATTCGTGGGCACCAAATGGCGTTGACGTTAACTTAATGGTTTTAGTCGATATGAGTAAGATCCGAGATCGCCGTGGAAAAATCGTGACGTTACAGCAGGAGCTTTATATACAACAGCATGTCAAATCAACTGGTTTCGTGTAAGTTTTTAGCATTGGTTCATGTAGTTTTAGCGTATGTATCGGAAGTATTCATAGAAGATCATACTAGCGAAGCGCCCTGCGAATTAAACTTGATTGCTACTAGAACTGGGCCAAGCAGACTTGGAGTACTAGGGAACCCGGATGCACGGCTGTACGATCGGAAATGTTTGAAGCAGGTTCTGGTCAATGGCTCAAGAACTAAGCCAGGATGTGTAACGCTTGCAAGTAAGTACCATTTTAGACTCTGAAGTTCGGATATATCTGTTCAGGGTTGAATGGGTGTAATTTATTACGAAATTCTTTAGCGGAAGCTTTCGTTTTCGATGCATTGGACGACGAACATTTAGTTCCAGACAATGACATCGACATGGAAACAATCGACCTCAAGCAATATTTTCAAGGTGACCGCAAAGTTCATCCTATTTACGAAGATGCTGGTAGAATTTGCAGCGAAGAACCATACTTTTCTGACCAGCAAGTATTTGGGAAGTTGTCGTCGCCCCCACATAGAACTGTCACATATCGCTACAAAAAATTAGTCGCATACAGACCAGGTGGGACCACAGGTTTTTGTCGTCTTAATTTTTTTAATTTTTCCGCGGTGGATACCTTTATATATCATATAATCAGGTAATTATATCATGCTGTTTCTTTCTAGCTCTAAAACATGGCACGGCATCAGCATTTGAAAAAACTTTTGCCCAGTATATTGGAATTGGAGGAGTGATAGTGAGTTACTCCGAAGGACCTGGCGTCATATATTTGCAGTCTTTACAAAGAATGTCCGAACTTGAGAAGATGGAAAAGGATATGATCACACTTCTTCAGAATTACGGTATCGATATTGACTATGAAGAAATCGAGGGTTCACTGTTAGGTGGACTTCTGTGTAGTGATGGTGATAGCGTATCTCCAAAATGGCACAGAGTATTTGTTTACAAAGCCATTCCGGAGAAGCAAATAGCAAAGGTACGTCTCAATTGACATAACCATTAAATTAAGGTAAATCGTGTGAACTGAAAGCACATACAAAAATTAGGGCTTAATGCATACTGTACAACATTTTTCTTGTGTATAGGTATTGCTAGTAGACTACGGAAATATGGCAAATATTCCTTATAAAAATCTTCGTCTATTGCCTGAATATATATATTCAGTTTCATTTTTTTGCCAACGAGCTCACTTAGATGCTAAGCGGGGCTATTTGAGACAAAGTCGATGGACTACTCGAGCAAATCGCCAATTCAAGGAGTTTTTAGGCCTTTGCAAGAGCATTACGTTCTTCCCCAGCGGTTCTGTAGCACCCAATTGTGAAGTTCCACTTATAGACTATGGTCAGGTAACAAAATGTGTTACGATACAAGCACTAGTTCATATGCAAAAAAAAATCATTTGGGTATATATCGATAATAAAATAATGACATTTTTGATTTCAGGATGTATGGTTTGACGACAATGAGTTAGTGTGGTACGGAGGTGGTCACACAAGGGATTACCCAGTGATGCCTGTGACAGGCCAGAGTCGGACGATTTTTCAACATCTAGTCAAATCTATTGGCGTAAACCTTTGGTTAGAAAGTGAATTTTCAACCCCAGGTCAAATTACTTTTGAAAATATAGAGGATATACTACAGTAGTTGAGAAAAGTAAATGGAATTGTAGCGCAATTTCTGCTTTAAACTGAGCCGCTTAGTAGTCGCGGAAGAACTCGTTGTTGTTCATTTTTCCATTGTTTTCGGATTGCCTAAATTTAGATCTTTTAGTTTTTGAAGTCAATTATTTCGGAGATTGTTTCATTTAGAAATGATTCCATGGAAATTAGGTTGACATCAATGGCGGATAATCTTGAAATATTCATTAGGGACCCTAATTTAGGGCATACAATTAGTATCATAAAAGTAGTAAAAATCCGTTGTCAAATTTTCTTTGTCCAATCTATTTTAACTCGTTCGTCACCTTGAGTCATGTGAGAAGAACTGGAGGACATTACGATCATATACTGGTTGTTGCCTTATATATATTCAGTATGTTTTTTTGCAACTGTGAAGTATACGTTTATTTCATTTTTTTCTTAATACCTTACAATTTGTAGTTGTATCAGGAGTTTTTCAAAGTTTACGTTAGTAATGTCAGACATCTCAACCAAGCCAGCCATATTCAGTATGGTAGGAAATACGAGTTTTTGATGCAATCTGACAAGCAAAAAAATAATTCCGTTTTATTGGAAAGCAATGTTTTTACTTCCAGAGGATTCCTGTAACAATTATATTGGATTGTTAGCTCTTACGTGGCAGTGAATTGTGCCCGTTCTAAGAGATAACTGCATCTACGAAATTTGTCACACTTCGCTCAACACCATGTCATTGTGCTCTAATTACTACAAATCGACACGGCTTAAAAGGAAAAGAACGTGGCGAATCGATTAGAGAGTCATCACTAATCATGTGAAGCCTTTAGAAAGAGCGGTAGAAACAGCCCAGTTCGTGGTCGTCCTGAAAAATAGTGAAAGAGGGGAAACTGCAAATTAGATGGATCCGGTTATGGATGATTTTCCGCTTTATTCTTGTCACCCCTCCCGACACTCAAAACCCGCAGTTGCACGCTCCACGGGTACAGAGGACGGCTGCCGTAGTGATCCAAATGGAATGAATTTACAATTGGGAACGAAAACACTTTCGAATCTTGACCATGGATTCAGTGTTGACGATAATGGTCTAAGAACAGAAAACGAAATCGACGGACATTTAAAAGGTCATCAAACTAGAAATAGTACACCGAAAATCGAGAAATGTGAAGGATTTCACAATATGTTGGAATGCTTTGCTCGCCAAGATTCGGATCTACTCAACACCGGATTAACTCAGTTAGTTTCAAAACCATGTCGGCTTAATATTTTAGAGGACCTTCAGCCACGGTTGCCAATGCTACTAAACTACGAGAGGCGGCCAATATCATATCGAGTTGGAAACGAAGACGAGTGTAAAAAATTAAAAACGAAAAAGTGCTTCCATCAATCTGTACACAGTTCAGAGATGCAGCTGGACAACTTTTTGTATCCAAAAGAATGGATTACGGTTGACACCTGTTCCCAAAAAAGATGGCTGTACCCAGAAACCAAGGAACCTTTGAACAAAATTTCGCATAACAATATAAAAAAAGCACAGCCATACACATCACTACAGGCTAGCCTGAATGACGGACAGTGTCCGCCCTCTAGTACATCAATGCTCGTTACGCCTAATTATTTCAAAGGGCACGGTAGAGTACCATCACTTACGCGTTCCTCAAGGACCACACCATCCCTCACGCGTTCCAACGAAACTCAACTTTTGAAGGAAGTCGCTAAGAAGTCTGGAAGACGAGTAGCGACATCGGCAAGGGAAGCTGTGAAGCTGTGCCCACACCAGGCTGAGTCCCTCGGATCCTTATCGCTGGATGTCAATGGAAATCCTTTTTCAGAATGCACTAAATCGAAATCTGCAATAAATATTCGCCATGAAGATAGTTATGATTCTCCTCGAATTGACTTTAAAGAGACTTGGAAACAATCAGATTTGCCTCAAAATTCTCCAGCAGCAGCGATATTGGCCAATGCAAGCAATGGACCACCTGTATCAGCTCATACTGAGACGAAAAGCAGGAAAAGTTACATTGTTATGGACTGTTGTTGTTCTATCCCAAGTTTTCAGTCTCAGTTCATCAAACGGGCTACGTGTGCTCCATCAAACCACTGCACGGGAACTGAAAATTCATGTTGTCCTTGCAAAACTTGTTTCTGTCCATGCCCTCCTTGTCCCACTTCTTGCGAAATGTCATCGTGCTGTCCTCGCCTGGAAAAACTGACACCAACAATCCGGCCCAGAGAGTATTGTTCTAAATTAAAACCACCTCCAGTGTCTTCGAAGCCATCTGTTCGCCCACCGCCACGGCCGAACAAACGGTCTCCGCCATTACCCCCGAAACCGACATTTAAGAAACCACTTCAACCCACACTGCGCGAAAGGGTATCCAATCACATCATTCCTCCTGGATCGATACAGGAAATGTACAATCCTTGCATGTATTTCTGTGACCGGTGTCAATATCCAGGAAGTTACATTCAGATGGAATGCCCGATGTTTCCCGCTCCGACTATACAGTACCTTTATCCTGCTCCTCCACCCGAAAGGCAACAATGCCCATCACAATACTATCAACAGCCACATTCTGGATCGAAGTTTAACCGTGCGTTTTCAGGGATGCCTGCCATGTCTCAGTCTCGATCACGATTCTCGGTACGACGATCAAAGTCACGCCTCACCATTTCCAAACATTCGCGGAGCACATCTCCTATGAAATCGATCATTCGACGGTTGGTACAATCTCCCCCACTTCCAACCTCCACTACTCCATTTGGTAAGTATCAATGCAGTTGCCCACCCGGTTGCTGCATTTGTTTCCCAACCCCAACTGATCCGGCTCCGAAAATTCCTCCGAGACGCTTGCGTCGCAAAAGCTCAAGACGCCGGAAGAAAACGTTGAAATGTCGATTCTGGAAGCCATGAAAATTGCAAAGGTTGGATTTTACTTTTAAATTTATTTTTTTCAGATTATTATTGAACTTATGCTTGGTTTCTTAACGGTCTTATTTTAGAAATTGATCAGCGTTCAACAAAACATGTTAAGCTTAATTGTGATTAAGTGAATCATTCTTGCATCGTAAGAAATCAAGGCGCTAATCTCTAAACACAGTCGAATAAGATTACAAATGAGTTAACAGATATGACGCCTAAGTTGATAACATCCTGTTTCTTGATACTTGCTCTTTGTTTAAACTTCTTTACATCTGGACTGAACGAAAAAGGAGCTTAGGGCAAGATCATTTTTCGTTTAATTTTAAATGCAAGTAGCATGGACAAGCATAATCATCGATACAAGTCGAATGATATGATATGGTAGCAACCGCAAACGGAGCGATTTGAAGAACGAGATGGGCACGTGATCACAGGCTCTAGTAGGAGGAATGGACCAGAGTCAAATTTTCCTGGGTTGGTTCTCCTGACTTGCTTTCTTTAATCTGTCTATTTCGTTATGCAGCTGTTGATTCTCCTTTAAGAGACCACTTTGTTTGGAAAGAAGGTGAAAAATCTGTAAAAGATAATGATTATGTATTTATAATTTTTGCTCGTGTATGTACATATTTGGATTTGGATTGGATAGCCCTCAAGCCCAATATAGCGTAACTACTACATTCCATCTACATAGCGAGTTGCAGAGTTGTGTTTAACTCCTAACCTTTGGATGACACTTTGTATGCGTTTCATCCACTCGTCTAAATGTTGATTAGTATCCATCAAGACTTGTGTGACTTTCTCGAAATCCTTTTTCAGTGTTTCTTCCTTGTGGGATTCCTTCTTTTTATGCTTGTCTTCGTCTTTCTCGGGCTTCTCCACTTTCGGTGTTTCCTTCTCTGGGGCGGCTTCTTCAGTGACTTCTTTGTTAACCTTCACTGTATCTTCCTCGTCAACTGATGCCTTTGGTGACACTTTGACTTCTCCTGTAGTTTCTTCTACGCCATTTTCTTCTACCTTGGACTTGTCTTCCTCCACGATTGTACTCTTTTCTGGATCTTCCTTCACCTCTGCTGCGTCCTTCTCTTCTTCTTTGACAGTTTCTTCTTCTTTGGGCTTCTCTGCTTCAGCTTCTGCAACCTCTTCTTCATTGTTATCCTCTTCCGCATCGTCATCCTCTTCTTCCGATTCTTCTTCCTCGTCTTCGTCGTCTTCTTCATCTTCCTCATCTTCTTCATCGTTGTCACCGTGTGCTTCAATCCATTGAGCCATTTCTGTGGCTATTGAATTGAGCTCCGTAATCAGGTTCTTAATTTTGTCGTGATCTACTGGCGGCGACGAAGATTCTTTGACAGGTGATGGCACTGTTTTTTTGTCTTCACTTTCTTCCGATTTGTTTGATTTTTGCATGTTGGAAACACAACTCTGCAACTCGACCATCAAGTCTTGCCTACAATACAACAAACAATCACAGTACGACACAAAAGCAAACAAAACCCATTTACCCTTTCCGATTTCATACTCTCTTCTTCTTGCAACTTATGGAGCCTTTTGGTCATCAGTTCGTGGTTGGAAACAAAATATTCAATGCGCTTCTCCAGCTCAGTTTGTTTGGCAACGTTTACCGTTTGATTTTGTAACAGTCTGTTTCTCTCCCACTCGAATTGCATTTTATCTTTCCTACATGGCTCATAATCAACAATAGTTGTAATTTGAGAGCCGTCAAAGAATGCCGTGGATACGTGAAGTGATAGGCTTATTTCAATCTCTAACGGAAATAGAATTTAAAGTAACTTCTATGCATAACTTTTAAAGCCTATGATCTTACCGGTATTGTTTCGATGTGTCGTCAAGCTTCTCCGTCAGCATCTTACATTCGCCCCGTAAATTATCGAGAAGATTATTTTGAACCTGAATAAGTTGTTCCAAATCAACCATGTCGCGAGCTAAAATTATATGGAGAATGAAATCAGTTATGAGCAGAGGTTTTCTTATGTATTCAGTAACAATCTCTGCCATAATGGCTTATTGTTTGCCTGGCTGCGCTTACAGTGTTTTTCTTCTATGCTTTGTACCATATCAGCGACAGTTGGATCTGCAGGACCGTCACCTCTATTTTTGATTGCATTGTTCTGTGGACAGAAAATGAAATTAAACGAGGCGTCTTCCAATTCAAACAAGGCTTTGAAACATTTGCGACTGACCTCTCGTTGCAAATGAGCGATATTCTCGTTTAACTTCACAATAACCTCCTGTGCTTGTATTAGATCGGTGTCGGATGCTTCCATTCGCTGACGAAGCGTTGTAATCTCTGCCTACGGAGCATGAAAAGAAGTTGGGTATTAATGAGATTCGCGATTAATCAGATGCGTCGTTCGGTTCACCGTTGATTAACTGAGCTAACCTGTAATTTTGCCACTTCTTGCTTGCTATCCCGTTCAAATTTTTCGATAAACAATCTAGAATTGATCAGATCTTGTTCTGCTTGGCTCTTCATCAACAAGGCTTGGCTAAGTTCTTTCTGCATGTGACCTATTCAAAAAAATTAAGTAAAAAAAATTATCGGTCCATGAGCTGTGATAAACAAAGAGAATATTCTTAATATGACTTACCTATACGGATGAGGTTCTCCTGTCTCAGATCTTCCATTGTTTGAGTTTTAAGCTGTACTTCTCTTTTCAATTCTAATTCTATTCGTTTCATTCTTTCAAGTTCCAGGCGAGCTCGGGTAAGCGAGTCCATTTCAACGTTGATGTTACTATTCAGCATTTCTATTTCTTGGCGGTATTTTAATTCAACTTGCATCTTTTCCTCCTGAATCTTTTTACAGTTTTCAGTGATCAAATCACGAAGTCGTTGCTGTTGCCTGTCCAATTCAGCTTTCAGGCGCTTCGACTCCATATCACTCTTGACGATGTGAATTTGTATCGAAAATCAAAATTACATAAATTGTGAACAAAGCTGATAAAAGATCTACGTAAATGTTTACTGCACTGGAATATATTTTCCCTAGCTACATCATCGAGGACGAACCTCTACGACAAAAACTGTGACATCTGCATCGTTGCTACTTCTTTTAACATTGAAGCCTATTACATTTTTCCTAACTATATCCGCAGTGTAAAATTTGAATATTAAGATTTCAAATGTGAGTGTGTGTTTAGGCGGTCATCCATCGAAGATAATTCTTCTCTGCTCTGGTCCTTACTGATTTCCATGCAGGCTAGATTATTATAAATCGGATAACATTATCCAAGTTCATTTACATAGAAAGATGAAGCTTATATACCTGTGTTTTTTCATTCTGCATGGTCTCAACAATGTCCAGACTATTTTTAACTTTCTTTGCAGCATCAGCCTCGCGGTCCCGCAATTCTGACATCATCAGCTTGAACTTTGATAGTGTTTCCATTAGATCTTGCTTCTCCCTGTAACCAATCAACCAAGCAATGTAAGTGGCTAGTTTTCTAGTACCCAGGCGATTATAATCAGTTTGAGGCTTGCTATCCCTTACCTATTCAGATTTTCGATTTCAGCTCGATGCAGATCGCAATAAGCATAAGGATTGACGTTTGGGGAATTTGCCAACAACGCCATGCTAGGATCCACAGGGTTCGGTTGATTCTTGTTCTTCCGCAACTCCATAATCTCTTCTTGGGCTAGGTGCAAGCTTCGTTTAGTTTGATTCAACTGCGCTTCCATTTCTGCTATCTTGGATTCAAGAATAACATTCTGAGATGTCCCACTCCCCTGAGGTTTCTTCAGAATAGATTTTGTCAAATCCGTCTTTTCGTCAAGCTGCTCAATCATATTGTTCAGCAGATCTCTTTTCTGCCGCTCATGCAAAGCTTCGTTTTCCGAAATCACGTCCCTCACTTTATCCAGCATGTTAGCCAAATCATCTCGGCAGTATTTAGTTTCTTTCTCCAACTGTGCAATGTATTCGCCTTGCTTGTTTATAAATTCCACAAGATCGTCCTCGCAACCAGCAGCGGTCGGAGGGGCAAAGTTATACATCTGGTTGTTCAGGGGTTTCGGTCCCATACTTGGCGGATCCTTGGCAAACATGGACCGAAAACTAAAAGATCGACGGCCGGCTGGCGGGGAAGAACCGAGATCCTGTCCTCTTCCAATTGAACTCAGATCTCCCAGTGATCCCTACAAAATCAAACATTGGGAGTATAAGCATCAAGTGCATTATAGCCGGAAATTACTTTTCCATGCATATGTACCTTCCCCCCACTAGCCTCCAGCATGCCATGCGGTCTTGGGCTAAGAATTGTCCGTAACCGAGAAACAGCTTCTCGGTATGCCACATCCGTGTGATCCGTTGCAATTTTATTTTTCCAATCCATTCCAGAAAATGATACAGATTTCCTGCAAAAATAATTGCCAGCATTGTAGCTGAACACCTTGATTAAGAATTGAAAATAAGTAAAATATTAACCATTAAACGCACCTGCTTTCGATCGTCATGAATTACGTTTTTAAAAGCTCTAGTATTCAAATGACAAACTCATTTCGTTAAACTATTCCATTTTGCTCAATTTTTACCCTAATTAGCCTAATGACTAACTCACTGCTTGATAAAGCAAACAGCTAACGCAGCGTATCATAGAATCAGAGACCTGCCGACATTACGTTATAATCAGTCTTTACAATAATTGGCACTTTCAGCGTGGCAAATCAAACCCAGGAATACAGCCGCCTTAAGTTCGCATTTCTTTGGTAAAATCTATTCCTACACAGCCAAACTTGGCAACTATCAAGTTAATGAATACCTACACCAAGCTCTGGCATTTTAAAAATCTTGGCCAGGCATTTTAATATGGCTTGTAGCCTGATATCGGTTTTCGATAGCTGGAGCAAAACCCCGAAACCCGTCTCGCTCAACACTTTCATATACATCGCGAATTCTCCCTCGTTACTAACCCTGTGTTTCTGCGATGAAGACATAATTTTCGAAGTTCTCCACAGATACGCGTGGTTAACAACGAGAAATTCCGTCAAAACAAACAAGTTCCCGCGCCCTGTTTTCAAATACTGTCAACACTAGGACGCAGCATTTAGACTCACTGAAGTTTGACAGTCTGTATTTTATGGTACAAAGCTCTACCTGTTAATTGCTAATAAGCCTATTAACCTGATAATGTGGCTCCCTAAACAATTCTTATTAAAACATATGAACCTGTTTGTTTATGCAAGGACTTGTAATGGTTATTTAAAAGCTGATAAGGAATTTACAAAAATTACCTGGGCACATTTGATGATGGAGAGTTTTTGGACGCAGATCCAAATTTTCGGAACCCGAACAAGTTGTATTGTGGATTTTGATTTGCACCACCACGATCGTTTCCGTCCATGATTTGTCCACCTCCAGGAGTAGAATTAACCCTTTGACGAAAAGGGAATCTAAATCTGCTCGGTCTTACATGCGGGAGGGTTGTAGTATCCAAGTCCCTCCGGCTCTCCATCGTTCTCATATTGGTGGCGATGTTGATGAGAACGTGAGATTGAGACGACTAAAGCAAAGTGAGACTTGATCGGGAATCTAATCTGATTACTGGAGAAGGAATGAGACAGTAGACGCGAATCTTAAACTTTCTCCGCCTCTCCATTATCGACCATGCTGGGATGTTATTACCTGGCTCTCACCCACTCTCCTCAAACGTTTCGGCCAGGTATGAGAAGTTTTAGGACGCTTGGACAACGGCATTCCCGTCGCGTGTCTCATCCTAAAATTGTTTCACAAACTCGGGAGTTTAGTCGCAAATAAGACGAGAAACTTTCATCCGATTTGACCCGGGCTTTACCCTTAGTCCTGTTCTGGGATGGGATTTTTTCTTAATACACTGCAGATTTCCCTTGTCCGCCTGTCATTTTCTCATGGAACATCAGCACGTATTCAATTTATTCTACGATGCATGTAAAGTTGTCTATTATCTCTCTCTGCTTTTCCATCCGCCCACTACTGCCCGCCGACCGTTAAACTAACACTACATCTAAACAATTCCAACTCCCACTGCCGTATCATCCCAATTTCCGTATGCATAATGCCCCCTGTCCATTAGCAATTAGTGCGTGGAATTGTTTCAGTCCACGTAAACGACAACGGTGGTGACGGGGGAGAGGATACAGTTGTTTCCTTCCTTCCTCGGTTTTCTCAGTTCAAGTCAGTTCAGAGTATCATACTCTGATGGAAATTCAGAGACACCCTCACGGAAATCTCAGCTGCGTGATTCTCACCCGTTCAATCAGCGTCGTCTGATTACCTTTCACAAGTTCATTTTTTATCTCCTCACAATCCCGCTGTCCTCCGTACTTGTCACGAAACATGATTACTTGAACCTAAAATCTCTCACTAAACTGCTGGAATTTTGCAAGCAGGCTTGGACGCCAAAGTCTGCAGTAATGGCTCTCTTGGTATTTCTTCGCTATTTGGTTGTTGACGAATCTAGGGCTTTTAAAAATTGGTATTTACCCGTAGTGTAAAATGTTTATCTGTCTGTTATCGATCTGCCCTAAAAATGTCGCCAAGGGTTTTAATGCCAAGGGAAGAATACCAGAATCCAAAAGTAAACAACAAATCCTAGGCTAACATGACAGACCAAAAAACAAAGCTTCAGAGATGCTCCAGCCTAGGATTTTCCATCCATGGATGAAAAGAAAATGTATTCGAAGAGTACGAAGAGTGGAAAGGTTTCCATAAATATTGCTTGTTTATCATTCAAGTCGTTTATCACCCAGTCCATTATTCTTCTGGATTGTGTATATATACCCTAAGCAGTAAAATACAAGCTGAAGCAGGAATTTCAGAAGGGCAAGATAAGACTTAATTGATCCCACATCTCCTTCTTTCTCCAACCTTTAGCCTGAGCAAGCTGTGCGGTTCCTATAAGTATTGATTGGTAGAAAAGATTAAAATGACTTCCTTAACTCCTGGGATAAAAATCCTTAGGGCAAGCAAGGTAAATCCAGTGTGGATGGGCCAGTCCCAGATGGGAAATTGGGAGGAGGATATTTCCTAGAAAACAAGAACGTGTGTGGTGTGTAGGTAGGCTGAAAAACTGAAAATGGATAAGCGTCCAGTCCAGTTCCTGACTCATATCGTAATCCCAGAGCGTATTTTTCCCATAGCATCATTTCCAGTCTGCACGCAAGTCTTGCTTCAATGATTGAGTAACCATGTTCGTGTTTCTTAGTTATTCAATTTACCTAAAGAGGGCGAGAAAAATGCTTTGGAGAAACAGGGATTCGTGGGCTTCTTTGGCTTATAAGTTCTACGTATTTTAGCAATTTCAAGATAATGTATTTTGAAAGAAAGCAGAAGCTGAAGCGAGAAACTAGTTCTGAGTTAAAGGCTTATGACGTTGGAGCAAAAAGCTTTCTCTAGCATGGCGGATCAGGTAGTGCAGGAAATGTTATATACTGTCCGCACCCTGCTTAAAATTCTGTGCAATTATCTCTTGCTTCCTTCTTGGAGAAGGCATGTATCGTTTTGTTATTTGCATGATTATAGAGTAAAAGTCTTTTGAGATTGTAATTGTCCGGGTTGTTGCAAATAGTCCAGAGTGTAAGGATTGCAAAAGGAATATATAAGCAGTGAAGGAAAAAACGTATGAGGATTAAGGATAATAAGCCAATATTTTAGATTTTGTACTGATAATTCTTAACAATCTTATGATTCTGAAGCTTGGTCTATATATTCTGAGCAAGGAAGGAGGAAGATAAGGCAGCGCATTGGCTTTATCTCTCTCTCAGCTCCTCATCTTATCCATGCGCCTATTGCATAAGGATAATGTGGTGTTAACTGGGATAGTTTGCGAAATGAAACTCTGAATCCCATACTGTTTCATCTCACATGTAGCCACAAGGAGTGATAAACAACCAGTTTTTTCGATAATACATCTGCTTTTTATCCCAGGAACGCTCGCTCCGATTGAATCTTGTTCTTGATCTTTGATCATTGGGCTTGGTCTTCTTGGACTTGTCAATGTAGGAAAATGTTTATGACTTTTCCGCCATCCCTCACCACACGTACTTGAAAATAGGAGGCTCTAATGATTTTCATCTTTAATAATTGGCATTAAATTCTTTAATGTTTTCCAGCAGGTTACCGTCTCTCTTAGTCTGATATGCATATACTTTAGCGCACAGTCAGCACACGTTATAACAGGCAACTAGAGAGCACGCGCAAAACCTGCGCAGCGTCTTATTCTTGAAATCTTGTGACCGTGGTTGAGGTGAATTGTTTGTGGAAGGGGGGAAATCTCAAGCATAACCGGCTCTTCTGGATAGGTTTTTTGCATTTATAGCTTATTACGAAAGGCGCTGCGCTTACCCAGGTTTACAGCGTATTCTGAGGTGTCGGTGTGAAAATTGTGTGGATTTTTGTCTGGACTCGAGAATGCAGCGTCAGCGTCGTTTGTCCTACCTGAACAAAAACACCCATCTTCCATACATGGACACGACTCCGCGTGGACAATAGACGATTGTTTTTCATTACGGTCCATAAAAATAGTATTTTCAAAGAGGTTCTGTAGTTGTGGACAATTATAGCATACACAGCAGCTACATATAACGTAAGTCAACAGAAATAAGTTAGTACTGGGGCGCTCTAAAAAGTTAATTTTGTAGTCGCAGGCCATTTTATCCTTGCGTCGTCTCCGGAGGGCATGCAAAGTTGTAGTGAGCAGTAAGTAAGAGGAACTACTTAAAGCCCTTGGACTCAGAATTACTTAAAGGATTTCCTACTTGTTCTCCACAAGATTTAACATTCTAAATCAGGTATTACATCCCCTGGATTTAATAGTTATGGCTGCAAATTACTAGCGTTAAGGTAGAGGGTGGTTTAAGCGGCAAATCTGTGAGTCTATCTTGAGGATGTTTGCGCGTTTTAGGTTGCGGTGTTTATGGGGATCCTTCCAAGGAGTTTCATCACAGACTTGAGGAGAGAGAGAGAGAGTGACAGGAGACAAAGGGAAGAAATGAAGCCATAAAGGCTATGTTATTTATGTACATGGAAGTTTGTGGAATTATGATAATAGTGGATCATTTAGAGAGAAGTGTAAGGAGCATAATGAATTGTAGATCCTTATGTAAATCATCGTCCCGGATCGTCACCCTCCATATAGCAGTGAGTAAAAATTATTATTCAACTCTCCTCTCAATCCACAACAATGAGATGCTCGTCGTGATGATGAACGCTATTCACTTGTCACAGTCCCACATCCTTCTAGTATTTTTTGCTCTCCCAAGCCAAAATCATAATTATCCAAGGAGGAATAAGCCACATTCAGACGTCTCCAGCCTTAAAGACAAGTTAAAGCGTTTTACAAAAGTACCCCTCTGATTCGGTAAATCTAAAAACAGCCGGAGAGCTATGAAGTAAATTGATTCTACTAAAAAGCTTCCTTTGCAAAGCCAGAAATCACATGCTCTGAAGGATAAAATTGAATAATTTAACTTTCGTATGAACTGCAATATTTTAAAAACATCTGCCAGGCATAAAATTAATTGTCCTTCAGAGCTCACCACCGCCGTGTGTGTACCTGACTTTGATGACTGACTCAGTCAGTGGGTAAAGTGAGGAAGGAAGAGATAATATAGCCAAGTTAAGTCATGGAAGGCAGGTGTTACAGGAAGGGTGTGAATTGTATTTGGATGATCTCCGGAGTAATTCCTCGTTGACTTAATTCCTCCCTTGAACTTGTCCCTGCTCTAACTTCCATCGAGGAGGATTAAAGCACTTTGCCCTTTTTGTTCTTTTTGTGGGCAAAGGATAATTCTGCTGCGGCTTTTCTGGATTTTGGTGAGCGGTTTTCTTTCAAGTGTGAAGTGTGTTCTTCTAGCATTCTGGTATGAATCATGTCTTCGATTTGGATTACCCTCTCCTGCATAGGACTGGCAGGACTGCGTCAGCAGCATCCATATGCAACTGAGTCCATGGTAATATGGAAATGTACCTGTTAGCCAAAGGCTAGTGCTTACAACTACTATAGCTTGAGCTTTGAATTAAACCAGGTACTAGTAGAATTATTGTAATGTGTGTGTGAGTTTTTTGAGATTAATCATGCAGTCATCTCGTCCACTCTTTTTACCTCAATCCGCGCACACATTTCTATACCTATAGCTTGTAGTTCTTTAAGATACATTACTTGCAAAAGTAAGTTTGTAAAGCGCTGCTGGAATCAGCGCTGCGCAACACTGTTTTGAATTCACAGGATTCAGTAAGAGAATGCGACTGATTATCTTCTCCTCTCACTCCTACTTCCTAACAATGAATCTCCATGTGGATCCAGAAGCCTCTGCCTTTGAACTAAGTGGACCGTGAATAAGTTCATTGCGAATCTCCTCAACTATATGAGTTCTATAATATCGCACTGTATGTACAATCCAAACTCGACTCAGCAAAGTTTATTCAAGCTACATAAATAATTGAGTAAAGCCTCGTTATTCACAATGACTATGGAGTACGCGAGCAAGGGTTTAGTTAGCATTAAAGCAGAAGACGGGGGATAGACGATTAGCTAGTTTTCTTCTAGGAAGGCTAGCGCTTTTTTTGAGTCAAGAAAAATGGGCAAATGTTATCAATGAGGGATTGCAGCGCTGTTGTAGCGTAGTAAGTATAGTAGCGTGGGAGCGAGATACCAAAGAGAGGCGGCTAATAGCCAGTTGGAACAAGAGAGGGTAAAGGGAAAAGTTACTTAGCTACATTCACTAGCCGATTTAGAAAAGTGAGCAAGCTCTGAAGCGTCAGCGTCCTGTAATGGTTCTTGTAATGCTGTTCTAGTGTTAGTGTAGTATCCTACTCGAGTGAACGAGTCTCTCTCTTTAAACTCATCGTTAAGAATTGTGTTGGGGGTAAGAAGGAACGTCCTTCAGTTGTGTTTAGATCTAATATGCAGCAAGTTCTTAACGCTCGGGAAATATGTACACACATCCCCCCCATAATTATGCATCCCTTTACTCAGCATCCACAACTATTATCCTCCACAAGATGACTCCTCTCATCCTCAAGTCAAATAGACACATCCCTGCTTGGCTGGTTTCAGTAAAGTAAAGTGAGTGGCTCCGGCACATATTTAGTGTAACCACACCACACGTATTTCCACAAGTTTGCTAGTTTGCTCCTCTTGCCCTGGCCAACTGACGAGTACAACAATTAGCTTACCTCTCTGCGTCTCATTTCCCAGGTGAACACGCACCTACGACAGCAGCACAACTACAATAGAGGCGCAAACTCTTGCGCTTCAAGCACTGCAACAGTGAAGAAAATACATCTTGGTAAAAACAAAAAATTCCGTCGTGTAAAGTTTGCAAGACTTAAAACAGTATAATTCGCGAATTTTACTGACGGGTCACACCGTTTTTGTATTCGCTGTAATTATTTCTAACCCCCGAAATGAATCATCCCTGATTAAATTACTATAGTTTATTTTGTGCCTATAGTCTTGTCTCTTGTCGGGATGATGTTACAAAGAGTATTGAGATAATAGCAAGTGGTGTCGCGTTTGTGGACAAATCTATTTCATAAAAGGACTTGCACAGTACAGTGTGTTCCGACAGTAACTCGATCCTGAATCTGCTGTTTGTCAAACTATTATATACTATGCTGGAGAGAAGGAGGGATTGCTGAGGTTAAGTCCTACAGACTGGATCATCAGTAAGAAGGGAAAATGTGAGAGGAGGAAGTGCGTAGAAATTTGCGAATTTTTGCTCAATTCACATCCGACAATGTTTGAGGCATTCCATTATAGAATTGAAGCTATGGAAGAACATGATTGAAAAACGGGAGGAAACCGCAAAGGAAGTAATTCCTTTATTGGAAGCCATAAATTCCACGTATCTATAGGGAACTGTCATTCATCCCGGTGGTTTCGTCAAGGACTTGCTCAATACCGGACCTAAATGTAATCCTCCTAAAAGTGCAAATGTAAACACTGTGTAGTTTGATGCTTTTTAGTTGTGATAAATCATCAATAAAAAAATTACAACATAATTTAAAATCAGTTTCATAAAGGAGAAAATGAAGTTCCAGAAAGGTTCATGTGCTTCCAGTATCGGAAGGACAGTGACTATTCTGGGATGTGTGAACATGTGAAATATTGAGTTCACATGCTGACATCGTGCCCTTCTGAATTATCGTGCTCCTCTTCCAAACACAGAGCCTGCATTTGTCAGGCTCTTAGTGAAATACAGAAAATGGCTTGGGATTGCAGAATTTCGTGGAAACGGGAACCTAAAACACAAGTACTAATGATGAAAAGCTTCTTTTGGAGCCTCCTCCTCCTTCTAACACTGTCACTGCCTATGCTGACCAGTGGTCAAACTTTATTCCATTGTGCGGAAATCCAGAATTGCAGCTGCTATCGAGAGAGTTCAGAGAATTTTGAAATCAACTGCCCCAAACATACGGGGATGGAGGCTGAAACCATTGACAAGATTACTGCCAAGGGTAAGACAAACTACATGAAGATTTTTATAATCCCCGGGTTCTTCTCAATCTTGGACTTTATGGATCGTGTGTTATTACAATTTCCGAAAATTAGTTTCATGTGCCTGCATTACATAAAGAGCTGGGAGTTGTTGTGATCATGTGGTAATGCTTACTTATAGGGAATTTCACAAGCATGTGATGCATTTTACCGCTAAATTCCTTTACGGAATATTGCATCATAGGGTAAAATTAGACAGGCTCGGTTTTACACTGATCCTAATTGCTGAGAGTAAGACGTAATGTTGTGGTCTAAGCATGTGCTTCACAGCATTCAGGTGGGGGAAATTAGCGCGCTTTCTGTTTGGAGAATTTGCAAGCTCCGTCTTTCTCGCGAATTCATATCTGTGTTTGAATACGTATGGTGATCCTCAAGGCAGACTTGGGCTTACTTCATCCCTTATCCGCCTCTCATGTTCTAATAGGTGCTAACTCTTTTCCGCTTCCTTTAATAGACTCCCTCAAGGAGTTGGTTTTAGTTTGCTACGCACGCAGCAGACTTATATTTCAGCATCACAGTGTAATAATACACTGAAAAGCAACGAGTCCTATGAACTCTTACATGAGCAGTGGTAGCCACCGCATAGTGCCATGTCCAAATTGCAATCCTTTTATTTTGCATTTCTGCATTGCAATTGCAGGCATACGAAAACTTTCTCTTTTGCCTACATCCGTGTCAGTGAAAAGAAGCCTTGAGGGGATTGAGAATGTTGAATGCTTGGGTTTATTATCACTCTTTCATTCATTCCCCACTTTGTACTTGCAGCTCTGTAGTGTCCCTTGCTCCAAAGTACAGTAAATGAGCGTACTTCCCCACTGACTTACATTACACAACTCTTTGAAACGTGTGATCTTGAGTCTCCAAGCTTATCTGCTCCTGCAGGGCCTCGTAATGTTGGATGTGCTCAAGTGGTCAGGAGGTTGTGGAGATCTGTATAAGATGAGTGGACATGTCCTCTGTAACAGGACTTATTCTATATTCTAACGACTGAGTATCCACCCGCTGACCTCTGCCAATCAGCTTCTACAGCATAAACCTGCATGACGTACATTTGTAGAACGTGGCAAACTTGATAGTTGGTAAATTACAGGGGCTTTTCGATCAGGCTTAATTTAAATTCGAAAGAATGTTGGAGAATTTGATGTTGAAATTCTTTCGAATTGTGACTACGGAAATAAAAGTTTCTTCAAAGCTTTCTGGCTGTTCAAAAGTTTGGAGAAGACATGCAATCTGTAGGCTGTCTTCCTAAAGGATTCCATGACACGGCTCCAATCTCGTTCTCCTGTAGTGCAATTAGGACGATGCTTTCCAAATGACCGTTTCACGTGCTTCCTCCCTATTCTTTGAACATAGGGTGAATTGACCGCTTACTGAGTACTGGCAACAGTTTTCCCATGCAGACAAAATTGTGCTTTTCCACATCATCTCTCTCCTTGTCGCATGTATCATCAACGTGAATGTCCAGAATTAGTTTTCCCATCCATTATGTATTCAGCCAGCATGTTACGGATGTATCCAAGCTCTGACTTTATCGAACAATGTTGTAGGAGCGTCCAAGGAGGGGGAATTCTAGACCAAAATCAGATTATAATCTCCAGTCGGGGAAACTGCATTGCATACGTAATGTATGGCTTGGGTGAAATTCCGTTATACTATTTTAAATACTGCTGCTTGACTATACATGAAGTAAGTAATGAATAAGATGGGATTACTGCACCTGCTGTTTCCTAGTAGGGTTTCGTTCAAACTTTCTTTCGTAATTTATTCCCTGAAAGTTAAGCTTCATTTCCCCGAGGAAGTCCTTGCTCCGAGCTTGCTGTACTTTGATGTATGATCTCGGATGTTTCCAAAAAAACTGCTATTCGAGCTAGTATAGTTACATTGAGGTCAGTGCAATTAGATGATGTATTTACATTAGTAGCCATAATGCTTCTGAAGACATGTATAACTTAGTACATTGCATACATTATATTGGCAGAATTCGGGATTTGGAAGTTTCGTTTAGAGTTATAGCTTTTTGGTGATGATGACTACGGAATTTGTCCATGAAAACAATTACTTTACCAGCTAGTCATAGATTGTGGTCACTGACTTTAAAGTATTTTAGAATGTGGTTTGATTTGCTCCTGGGCCAAGTATTAACTGTGATGATTTGTATTTTCAGTATCTTATGATGGAATGAGTTCTTTGAGGACGGGAACTGTAAACTTTAAATGCGATTCTTCCAACCCTGGATTTGAGTGGAACTTATTGCACGAACTGAACTTGAATAAGACATTCAGAGGCTTCACGATAACCGAGCTTTTAATAGATAGCTGTAACTATACGGTTCCAAAAAACCAGGTGAGTTATGCACAAGTACAACTATTGGCCGCCAGGCTTTAGTGTCAGGTTATACATACAGTACATTCCAGCCAGTATTTTTAATTTGCTTGGAAGGTACAATATATATATAACTTTCTATATTTTCTGTAGTTACTATTTTTTTCGTTATCAGATTATTAGACCCTTGAATTGAATACGGGTCTTATATTCTACTGGAATGTGGAGGAACTGAAAAGAAAATGTAATCATTAATCATTGTGATCCATATTGTCTTTGCAGAGTGTGACAGAGCTTTTAAAACATTTCGAGATGGATCCGAAGGACTTGAAACATTTTCGTTTTAAGTTATGGAGCAACACTCCAGGCTGGAAAGGATCATTTCCAGATTACATGTTTCCTTTGATGGGGAATTTGACGTACCTGAATATTGCTTCAAATCAACTGAAATCCTTTCCAGCTCTCTCTCTCTTCCCTAATCTCAAGACTCTAGACGCTCAGTCAAATGGAATAGAGAAGATAAGGAAAAAAGACTTTGAATTGAATCCCAAACTTCAGAACATACTCCTGTCCGACAACGGGATACAATCAATAGAAGATGGATCCTTTCCGGATGGGCTGCTGGAGCTATATCTAAACAAGAACAATATCTCTCGTGTTACAAGGGAAACGTTTTCAAACTTGAAGAGCCTGAAAAAGTTATATTTGAACACGAATGATTTTAAAGAATTCTCTCCCGACGCCGTCTCTAATCTGATAAACTTAACTGCCTTGTACATGGATGGCCTCAAGTTGAAGTTCTATCCTGCCCTCGAAAACCTTCCCTCTCTTCAAAAGTTTAGCATGTCTTTCAGTAACCGCTCCCGAAGAAGTCTTCAACGAATTCAGAAATCAGTCAAAAGGGAGCAACCTGGAGTAGAAGCAACGAGGGCGACACTTTTAGCTACAGAAAATATCCCAGAGTATGATGGCACTATCAAAGAGTTGCCTGCGCTAACTAGATTAGACCTTGTTAGTGGCGGATTCAAAGGATTGCCAAGATTAGAAGCTTTACCAAACTTGACAGAGTTTTACATGTCTGATAACCGGATACAAATCATTCCAGCCAATGCCTTCTTCCAGCTAATGTCTCTCAAAACACTGGACTTGAGCATCAATGAAATACATACCGTGAACCCGATTCAGGGAAATATCCTTGAAAAACTCAATCTAAATGATAATATGATCACCTCCATCGACGCCGTCATGTTTCAGCATTTGCTCAGTCTTAAAAAACTCTACCTTGCTAGAAATCAGGTACGTACAAGCCAGATAATTATAACCATTTATTTTACACGAAAGTGTATTAGTAGTCCCGACATGGTAATGTACGAATTAAAAGGTTATTTGGGAAGAAGTTGTAGTTATAAAAATTTTGAAGGGGGATGTAATGACCGGTGCTTAAATGAGCTGTGATTTTTTTCAATTAGACATGCAAATTTAGTGCTAGTTTGCATTTACTTGAGTATTGCTGTTGTCATGTAATACAGAATTAAGCATACCAATTACAAGTATTTGGTATTGGGTTCCATTTTCAATTTTGCAGTTTATTCGACCTGCGGGTTCCTAGAAGTCGTCTGCGGGTGAATTTTTTTATTGCATTCGAAAGAGTAATAAAAACTGCACAAAATGTAGATGGTTATTTAGAATCGTAGATGGTTATTAGAAGTTATGGGACTTTGAAATATATAGTCTTTGGTGGCAAACGTAACATGGAGAGGAAAAAGAACATGATGATACGCGGGGCAAAAGCAACGCGGTTGACACGGGGGCAAATGTAACATGGGGCAGTAAGCGTGCACAGAAGATACGCTGACGCTGCCATAGCAACGTGCTTCAATCTAACTCCCATGTTACATTTCCCCAAATTTTCATCAAGTTACCTTTGCCATCCATATAACCATGTTATGTTTCTTCAGAAAGTTACATTTGCCCCCTACCACTATATGTTACTTTTATACCACAAGTGGCAGTGGCATGTATCAAATTCCTAACGGCTATCAGTTCTTCCCTACACTTACTTTGCTTATCAGACTTCTCATGATTCATGCATACGTAAATTCGTCTGATGCTAGTAAACGCTGTTTTGGTAGCAAGCAGACTTAAGCATCACTTGGATCTTTCATAAAAGCTTCATATAATCTTTGACGTTTCTACGGCAATGGTTGTCTCTGCCTATCCCTTTATCATTGGCTTTATGAAATTTATATGAAAAACGATTTGAACGGGGCATTAAAGTTTTGTCAATTACTATTTGCAGTAAATCAAAGTAGAATCCATTAATTTCAAGTTAACCCTCTCAGACTGTGCCAGAATAATATCTACTTGTTATTGTCATATAAAGGGAACAGCATCGTCCACCTGTGGTTCGGACGCCTTATGTATATGCCACACGCTCTTATGAACCGATTTTATAACGGACTTATTTAGCAAATGCGAGGGCTGTCGGTACATTTGTACCGTTGTAGTGGTACAAATGCGAGGGCTATCGGTACAAATGCGATTTCGCATTTGCGAGGGTTATCGGTACAAATGCACCTATGTCCCCTCACTGAATTTACTACCGTTTTTTCTATGTTTTTTTAGTATAACCTGCTACGGCTAGGTACAAGAGTTTAGTTAGCAAAGAAACGTGAGCAGAGATAGACTGAAATACATTATATCGGAAGGTTTGCAGATTTTTGTCTGAGCTAGAAGATTCTAGATTTTAAATTCGTTATTAGCTATTATAATTTTGCAACTATTAACTTCTGTAGCCTTTACTGCAGCTTTAAAAGCTAAAGAACCGTGCATCGTTAATAGCATTTAAAATTAAAATCCAGCAACTAAGTCCTTGCCCCTGTCTTCATCATTCCTACGGCACACAGATTATGAGCTCTCCTTCCTCTAAATTGTAGTTAATAGAGGTGGTGAGCGTATTGCACAAGAATTATATTTATGCTCTTGCTTCTCCCTCCTGTGTACCACTGTACCACCTATGGAAAGCATCTGCAAATATTTACAATTTAGAACAGACAGGTCATGTGGAGGGAAATGGAAAAGAGGAGTGAAAGATGGTAAAATTGGTAGTTGTAGCAGATAATTATGATAATTTGGGTCGTATTCTGCTCAAGTGCAGCCAGGTCTGTTCGCTGTCGCACTCACTTGCTTTGACGGGGCGATTTTCACGCAGTTTTTGTCTCCTCCACTAGTCTTTTTACTGAACCGGTCTGTATAATCCAGAAATGTTTGGTATCCTCTGATTGTCTCGTTTTTACCCTCAACCTAGCTTATAGCTACACGCCGTTAATTTCTTCATGGACCAGTTGTATCTCATATTATGCTCAACTTGAGAGTTGTTTTTCAAAAAGTTATCTCCAAATATTGCAATAACATCTCTATAATCTGTATTATATGTACGCTTAAAAACCTGGCTTCCCAAGGATCTGTTTTTGTATCAGGTTGTGCAATCTCCGATATTTATATTCATGGAGGGCAAACTAGATTACACACTAGGTGAATGCGAAATTGTACATAGGTTTGCCTCTCACGTTTCCAAAATGCCAAGAGATGTGGGTATATTAGAGGTTAGAAGATGTGAAAAAAGTTGAACTGTCAAACGGAAAGCTGTTCTGACTGGTGATTTCCCCTTGCTATTATTATTCAATGTCTTATATTATACGAAGGAGAGACGGGCAGACAAGATGGCCGTGGTCGTTTTTACAAACTGTAGCAAGATCATTAGAAGAGCGCAAGCTAGAGTTATGTGCAATATTCGTTCCGTATTTTCCAATAATTCGCGATTTGTAATATAGCGCATATGACCGCTGGTCATAAAATTTTAAATCTGCTCGCTCCCTCCTTTATTTGGTTGCCTGTGCCTGTTAGCACCCAAAAGCAGAAAGCCTGTGTAAAGTCATGTAATCCTCGGATTATCTTATCGACTGCAGTCCTATTCACTGCTGAATTTTGTTTTCTAATTCCTTTGGCCAGGAAAATGGTTCTTAAAACCGCGTGAATAGTTTCAAAGAATATACGAGAAGTTAGTTACGTTAGTATTATTCTACGACGTAAATTCGTTTCTTCTCAAGAGAATTGGTGTTGTAGAAAACGTTGAAAAAAGCGGTTAGAGAATGACGAGTAGCTTTAAACGCAACGTAAGATTGTATACTGTTTGATATGCCCCTAGAGGAGTTGATGTAGCTTGAGAGCTTTGTAAGTTCATCATACTGATTCACGACTTGACCACAGTATTTGGTTTTTGCTAATTATCATGCGAGTAGGACTTTTCCTTGATCAAATAAACTCAAAGTCGCTTTTGTACACACTTGATGAGTGAGCCTCTCTGATGATAAAAACTAAGGAAAAGAGAGCTCTGAGTGAAAGAGATGTTGCGTAGCGTAGGATTCAATCCTAGTTTCAATCTTCCGAGATGAAGATTTGGAAGGAAAGAAGTTGTTGTGTAACACTAAAACTTTGTTTTGTTTGTTCGTTGATTTGTATTTGCAACAAAAACTGTAGGAGCTAAACGAAAGACGTTTGCAAAATGTTACGATAAGAGAAAAAACAAAAATCCCTGATTTTTTTCTCTAAAATATTCGCAAAATCTACCGCCGGAATATTTAAAACTTATAATGACAGTCGCTGCCCTTCTTGCCATGGTTTCTGTCAAGATTGGATGATACATGATTGAATTTGATGTTCGGAGAAAATGTGATTTTAATTGCAGCAAAAAATTGAAGTCGATTACGGATATTAGTTAGCTGAACATGAGAAAGAAATGCTGTGGTAGTGGAAGTATGTTATAGCAAGATGTAACAGGAGATGGTTTAGGATTCTAATATAGTTCAATTGGACTTTTCAATTGAAATGAAATCAAGCAGTGTGTCCTTGGGATTGCGAGAATATGAGAGCATTGAAGATCCATGGAGGTGGCTAAAAAATAATGTCTATGCTTTCTTTCTTCCGTAACTACTACCACAAGAATTCTTTTGTATAAATTTGTGGTTAGTAGAGAGTTTAACCAATTTGTGAATTGTTTTTGTGCCTAAAATAAAAATTTATGTTTGGCTATTATTTCTAGATTCGATTCATAAACGCTTCTGCATTTGAATCTCTGGGGCGGCTGGAGGAACTGGATTTGTCCTATAACCAAATTACATTCGCGGATGGTCTCAGCATCGAATCTCCGATACGCAGATGCGAAAACCTCAACTTGCTGGATATCAGCCACAACGAGCTGGGATTCATCCCCGCAGATTTTCTCATGTTCAAAAATATATCGAGAATCAACATGAGTTTTAACAAACTGGTACACTTGGAAACCCGGGATGTGAATTTTTGGCATAGGTAAGAGTAAGCTCTAAGTTTGTGGATAAGTGTGTGTAGTACCTAGTTTCGTATATAGTGGCGCCCCCCCCCCCCGGAACAGAGAAGCAAAAAGCTAGTAGCTTCTACGGAAATTTATAAGTGCTCCCTGTTGATGGATAGTCGAGCCGGGGTGGTGTATGAAGACTAATTGTTTTTAATGATTCTATATAATTTGTATTGTGAAATTTTCACTTCTCCTAGAAACGTGAGCCTCTCGCTTGGGAATAATTTGATTGAAAAAGTGGATTTTAACAATTTTGCATTACTGATTGATGTCAACGCCTACGATCAAATCACAATTGACCTTGAAGGCAACCCTATAGTTTGCGATTGCAACATTCTGGCCTTGAAACTTCTACCCTATAGGAACTTTGACATCAAATTAAATGGGGTGCTTTGCAACGGACCTTCCGAACCTAGGAATCTGACGGATGCATCTTTGACAACAGGTGCTAACCTTTAGCTCAATAATTAACTAAGCTGAAGAGTGCATATATAAATTACAATTTACAACAGTAGTATAATCGATTTTTTTGTGTATCTAATTAAAATTAATTAAAATTGACTGCTTTAATTTTCTTTACAGTTGCTCCAGAAGATCTCAAATGCAGAGTAAACGAATCATTTGGCTGTCCAGAGCCATGTGAATGTTGGCGTCAACCCTACGGGAACGGCAACTCCTCCTCTGTGATTATAGTTGATTGCAAAAGAAAATTAGACATTGCGGAAGATGCAAGCCTCCCCAAAGTGGATCAACTCAAAGTCAAAGACTATCCTCAAGACTATAAACTGTACGATATTATTCTTGATCTATCAGAGAATAATATCAGCGCAGTTCCAGAGGATTACGTAAAAGGTAAGAAATGGATTCATGGTTCTTTATGTGCAAGTTGATTATGGAGATATCTGATTTTTTTATCTGGAATGGAAAATTGATAAATACAATGATTTTGTGTAGGGTTATCTCCACTTTTGCGAATTGTGGATTTGCGGCGAAACCGATTGCACTCTGTGCAGTTTCTGGGTGCTATGTCCGGGAACAACAGGACGCGGTTTAATTTGTCCGAAAATTTATTCAGCTGTGAAGACTGTAGCTTTCACCTATTCTCGCGAAGTCAGTTATCCCGAATTGCTGATAGCGAATATTTGACGTGCATGGAAGGAGCTAGTTCTTTCTCCTCCTATGAAGAAAACATTTCCAAGAAAGCCTTGGAATATCCTTACGATGATGTTTGTGCTAATCAGCAATACGCCTTAGTTTTGATCCCTTGTTTCGTCCTTCTCGCCATGTTTTCCTTTTGTCTTTTCGTTTATTTCCGCTACGGTTGGGCAATCCGAGCTTACCTGTATTCCAAGGGATTTGGTTACTTTTTGTGTGATAGTGGGATGGATGATGACGAAGAAAAGATCTACGACGCTTTTGTATCTTATTCCCATGGGGTAAGTATTTGTGGTTGTTTTTCTAGCGATTTTCTCTCAACTCATGCGCACTTTGGGAAATGAAAACTATTGTTCTTTACAGGATGAAAGCTGGGTTCTGGATAATTTAGTGAATCCATTAGAAACCGACCAAGGCTTTAAACTATGTCTCCATTTCCGGGACTGGGTCCCTGGAGATTGGATCCCAGATCAAATAGTACGCTCTGTAGATCAGTCAAGACGAACGGTAGTTGTTCTCTCAAAAAACTTTG